>OV702280.1:228053999-229303999 GCA_916181665.1 Avena sativa | reverse complement strand
GGATGGGTTTGTTTGATGATAGTATCAGGTTGGATCCGAATAGGTCTTCCTTACCCCTCTCTGATAGCCGCCAGTAGTATCGAGTCTTTATAGGTTGTTTAGTGCATGCTGCCGCAGGCGCTTCAGTCCACCATACCTATGTAGGCGAGGACCGCCGAATTCTAGTCTCGCCGTGTACTGGCCTCAGTACTGACGCTCTCTCTTTTTCCTTTGCCCTTTGCCGGCACCCCTTTTTTTGTTTAAGCAGGTTTTGAGATCGACGTCGTTAGCAGGGTTACCCTTCCGGCTTGGCCTGGGCAGGGTTATGGACGCCATTGGTTATTCTCCAGGGCTCTTAGCCCCATTTGCATCTTGTCCGTAGTCGGATGCTATACCATTTTCAAGGTGATTTGGATCTTTGTATATTATATATGTATTCTTGACTCATTGAGTCGCTGTTGTATATATCTGTTCTGTGGGTCCCATCGAGGACTGTTGTGTAATGTTATTACTTCGTTCTCCACCCGCACGAAAGTGCCTGGTGGGCACCTTTGAATCGTTTCTATGCGGGTTTGGCGGGAATCGCTGAAACTTGCATAGGTCCGATTCTGAGGGTGTTACACGGAGTAGCGTCTGATAGCCCCAGAGTAGGTCGATCCACATCTCAAGTACATGCGACAATCTCAGGTCTAAGGACAAAACGTACACGATGTGTAGAGAGAGAACTGCAACTAATTGCCAGTCTCAAGTTGGGTCAGTCCAACCCCATGTTTATAACATGTGCCCACATCATTGGTTTGACATCTCCATGTCTATGACTTGCGAAACATAGTCATCAACCAATCGATGTGCTAGTCTAATATTTACGTGTGTCCTCACATGAACTCCGACTAGGGACAACTCTTAAATAACCATACAAGTAAAGAGTTTCACAAACAATTCACATAATTGCCAATCAATACAATTTGCCTGATATGGATATTCAAGGAACATTACAATAACTCATGGATATATAAGAAATATAATCATCTATATGATTGCCTCTAGGACATATTTCCTTCAATTTACGCGTAATCCATCGGTCAAATATTGCTACTAATCCACCAGCCACATATTCTAATAGACTAACCTGCGTACGTAACCATATACAATAACCGTGATTATCGAAAGATTAGAGTTTACCCTTGAAGCGAGAGAAGCCACTCGGTCCAGCAGGCTGAGTTCACCGGACAAGCACCACAGCACCCCTTAGACAGCCTCAGATCCACCACCATTGCCATCGCTCCACCACCGTTCCTCCAACAAACCAACACCAAATCAAGCCCTGAGCTAACCCATCAGTAGATCAGGCTTCCACTACCTCTCTACTGGTTTTAGAATGAAGATTTTGTGGCTAAAACAGGCAAAATCGAGCAAAATAGTGCTGGAAATGAGAGCTTGTTTGAGAGAGAGAGAGAGAGAGAGAGCAAGGCGGCGGCGCGAGGAAGAAGAGGTGCTGCCCGGCCATGCGGCTCGGCGACGTCCTTATCACCCCTCAGTCGGCCTGGCCCACGCCGAGTGGGCAGTCGGCCTCGGCCTGGCCGATTGAGCCTGTCGGCCTGGGCGGGCCCCGATGCCCCACCGGCCGACCTGCTGTCGGCTTGCTCTTGGACGATTGACGTGCTGTCGGCCAGGGTCTGGCCGACTGGACCAGTCGGCTTCCCCCAGGCCGACAAAGTGCTAGATCTGTAAATTGCTAAAAACGTATGATAAATCTAGAATAAATTAAAAAAAGTGTATTATTTAAAAAAAATCGCAGAATCCCGTCGACATAGAAAAGTCGTCGGTATATATAGCTACGTCGATGATAAATTGCCGTCAGAGTAGACCATATGAGTCCCACCTAGATAAAAAACGGCCGTTTGGCTACGCCGACGGCTTTGCCATCAGCCTAGATTTTTCCAAAAAAAATCAATTTTTTTAACTATATTGAATTGTTTAACTCGTTAATCTCACATGAATATTTTTAATTCTAAGCACACTTAATCTATAAAAAATTGTATTCGTAGTCAAACTTTCCGATCGGTCATCCATCCTAACACTACTCTAGCGCTTGCATACTTAACTTCTCCATGTCTTTCACATGATCTTTCGACAAAAAAATTAGAACTTGTTGTGAATACTATCATATCAATCAACCATTGGACTATAATTTTAAACGTCTTTATTTTTTTTACATTCCATACAATTATTTAAGTAAATAACAATGAATAAGTAATAGTAATCTTGAATTCAAATAAAAATAAAATAAATATGTATTTATTTTGTCTTTTTTCCATTTAATATTGAATAATTCATATCTACAAATCCGTAAATCGTAATTCAACAAATAACATATCGAAACCGATCAGAAAAATGAGAGCAATCCAAATATGACACCCCCACCATATTTTTATATATGTATCGTATCTTTTTAACCCTAGACCAACCGAAACTATGTTAGGATTCATGAAATACCCCATTTTGGCACTCGGAAAATAGAAAATAGTTTTTTGGTGCAAGGAAAAGGAAACCTTGCATTGGATCTCTGATGAAATAGCATATTGTGAACCTAAAAATGATTTTTACAAAAAATCATGAGCATCATATCATGTACCTGTAGTTTAAATCTGACTCACTTCCTACCGATTTGGCAGGAAGTTGTCTTTTTCACGAGGGATGGGCAGAAAAGTTTGAGATACCCCAGTTAGGACATTGTCCATACAAGGTGGTTTAGTATTTTTTTTTAAAATGGGGTGGTACCATTTTAAAACATTCATTTGGTGGTTGCTTCATAAAACACCCCGTTTTTTGCACTCGGAAAATGAAAATGGTTTTTTGTGGGGCGAAAAGGAAAGCTTCCTCCTACAACATTGTTCACCATCCCATGATGCGCATGTGTGCATAATATGGGCACATTATCAAAAACTATGCCACGATTCCGGCCATAACATTGGTCATTTGACATAAAAGCTAGGAAACCTCGATTGAGATAGGTTATTTTGTGAAGTTTTTTTTGAGACACAATCAATATACAAAGTTTGGTATTTTTCCTTACAACTATGTCACATAATGTGACACTACCTGAAGGTTTTGCATTGTTTCGATCGTTTTTGAATTTTTTATTCCTGTTTTAAACTATCGTTAAACTTTCTAAATCGGCGGGCATGGAGATTCTTAGCTCGGGGCTGAGCCTCGCTAAACTTGCATTGGATCTCTGGTAAAATAACATATTGTGAACCTAAAAATGATTTTTCCAAAAAATCATGAGCATCAGATCATATACCTGTAGTTCAAATCTGACTCACTTCCTATAGATTTGGCAGGAATTTTTCTTTTTTATGAGGATTAAACAGAAAGGTTTAAGATATCCCGGTTGGGACATTGTCCATTCAAGGTGGTCTATTATTTTTGAAAAATGGGGTGCTACCATTTTGAGACTTTTATTTGGTGGTTGCTTCACAAACACCCTGTTTTTTTCACTCGAAAAATGAAAAATGGCTTTTTGGTGTGACAAAAAGGAAAACTTTCTCCTAAAATATGGTTCGCCATCCCATGATACACATGCGTGCATAATATAGGCACATTATCGCAAACTATGCCGCTATTCTGACCATAACATTGGTCATTTGACCTGAAAGTCAGAAACCTCGATTGACATAGTTCATTTTGTGAAGCTTTTTAGACATAATCAATATACCAAGTTTGGCATTTTTTTCTTGCAACTATGTCATATGATATGACACCACATGAAGATTTTGCATTGTTTCGATTGTTTTTGAATTTTTTATGTCTGTATCAAACTATCGTCAAACTTTCTAAATCGGCGGGCACGAACTTCTTAGCCCGGGCTGAGCCTCGCTAAACTTGCATTGGATATCAAAAATAGGTCTAGTATTTATTTTTAAATGGGGTGATGCCATCTTTTAACTTTTATTTGATGGTTGCTTCACAAAACACCCTGTTTTGAGCACTCAAAAAATGGAAAATATGTTATACCAAAGTATTTGTATTTTTATTTGAACAAAATATATAATATTTAAGTTTATATAGATAGATCTTATTTTTCTATAAATTTTGATATATTATATGTATTTTTTTAAATTAAAATAATTTAGTTATAATTTTTCTAAGATTAATATGGCAAAAAGAAAAAATAGCTTTTGCCGTCGGTGTAAATTTAACGCCGTCGATTTGCCGTTAACCTAATCACCTACACCGACGACCCTGTCTACATCGATGGCTACCGTCGGTCTATCCATCCACTAGTGTAAACGAGGTCTTTTGTTGATCCCGAAAAGGGGCTTTAACACCGGTTCTTCTACGAACCCGTGTTAAAGGGGGGGTCGTACCAGCGTGGCCCCTGCGGCATTAAAGGAGCCCCCCCTTTAACACCGGTTCGTTCCACGAACCGGTGTTAAAGGTCCCTGCAGCAGTGGCCCGCGCACCCCCCTTTAACACCGGTTCGTGGCATGAACCGGTGTTAAAGGGGGGGCTATATAAGACACCACCCCAGCCCACACACACCCCACTCTTCCATTCTTTCACATTTTGGAGCCTAGCAAGAGGGTGTGAAGAGTGCTAGTTTGTGTTTTTTTCATATGCACTAGAGGTGTTCGGTGAAATGCCCGAGAGCTCAAAATAAGCTTTCTTGTTGCTCTTTCCGTCTCGGTCGAGGTCGGCAACTATAGTTTCATGTGTCATTGATGTACTATATATATAAATGGTCATCTCTCTATTATTTTTTGATATATACTACATATTAATGCAGATGAATCGGCAATGGATGTACGGTGACCGCCGCACTTCCGAGTACATTACGGGCCTCCAAAATTTCATCGTTGTGACTAATGCAAACCATGGTCACAATGGTTTTATGTGTTGTCCGTGTGTTCACTGTCAGAACAAGAAAGACTACTCAAATACCAGAACCATTCACGCCCACCTGCTTCGATCCGGTTTCATGCCCAGCTATAATTGTTAGACCAAGCACGGAGAAAAAGGGGTTGTGATGGAAGACAACGAAGAAGAAGAGGATGATGAAAACTATCATAATATGTAT
This sequence comes from Avena sativa, assembly GCA_916181665.1. Lineage (NCBI taxonomy): Eukaryota > Viridiplantae > Streptophyta > Magnoliopsida > Poales > Poaceae > Avena > Avena sativa. The sequence continues at coordinate 229,298,940 of OV702280.1, read as the reverse complement.
CCTGAATATGATGATAATGCAATGGAGGTAGATAATGAAGATCAAGAGGGAGCAGATGGGCCTGTTGATGACGATCTTGGTCGGGCCATTACTGATGCAAAGGAAGAATGTGAAACTGAAAAGGAGAAGGAGAAGCTGGAGCAGATGTTAAAGGATCACAAAACATTGTTGTATCCAACTTGCGAAGATGGCCACAAAAAGCTAGGTGCCACACTGGATTTTCTGCAATGGAAGGCAGAGAATGGTGTGACTGACAGCGCATTTTCAAAGTTGTTGGTAAAAATGAAGAATCTTCTTCCAAGAAATAATGAGTTGCCCGACAGTACATACCAAGCAAAGAAGGTTGTCTGCCCTCTAAGATTAGACGTGCAGAAGATACATGCCTGCATTAATGACTGCATCCTCTAAAACTGCCATCAGCCTTTATTGTGTGTAAGTACTATTTCTATAATTTATATCTCATCTCATTCACTTTATTAATTGCATGTATATATATATGCTCACCATATATGTATATACTATTATGCAGGAAAAAGGTTATGGAATGCAGGAAAGGAGGCCCTTTTGACATTGGGTTCGTTGACCCAAATAGAGTTCATGAAGAAGTGGTAGAAACCAAACCCGGGCAAACAGAAGATTACTTGCTAACGTCTTTACTGAGACAACAAACCAAAAGGGAAATACTATTGCCTTACAACTTCTCGTGAGTACTGTTACCCTCTCTCTTGTACACATTCTATTTCAGCTTACTCGATGTTAAGTGTAATTGATGATGAGTTATGCGTGCGTAGGTTCCACTTTATTCTGCTAGTCATTCAACCCGACTCAGGAAAAGTCCTTGTCATGGACTCGTTACGAAAAGAAAAAGAGATATGGGCAAACTTTAGAGAGATGCTCCAGAGGTAATTTCAATCATATTATCGCACTAGATCGGCAACTTTCGTGACAATAAGTAATTAATTACTCCTTTATCCATTTTCTTTGTCGGAAAGGGTTTGGAAAAGGTTCACGGGCAGGGCCGTGGGTGAATGGTCAGAAGAACTAAAATTTGTAGACCCAAATGTAAGTAATACTAGCTAGCTTCCAATTCCATTATATCATGCTTTATTGATTATTATTTTGATTGAACTCTCTATTCTCGTAAAGTGCGCGCATCAGGGACACGACAATAACTTATGTGGGTACTATGTTTGCGAATTCATTCGCAACACGATATGTGCGACGGGCCAAGCCGTACTAGAACAACTTAGAGTAAGTAAACAAAGTCCACAACATTATTTTATTACCATCAATTGTGTTGAGTTTTATTCTTATATATATATTGACGGCCCATTCTTCATATATATTCAGATCGAACGGATGCGGGACCAACTCCTACCATTTGAACGCATACGAGCCATTCAAGAGGAATTAGCGGGGTTCATACTTGATGAGGTCGTCACGCCTGGCGGAGAACTCTTTAGATATCCACCAAAATGAACGATGACGATGTATGTGCCGATGACGATATTTGTGTATAATAATAGTTGCTTAATTATTCATGTACTCGTATGTACCAATGACGATGTTTGTGTATACCGCTCCCGATCGATTCTCCCTCGCCCCCCCCCCCCCCCTCCCGCAGAAATACGCCCAGAACGGGGCAGAGGCAGAAGTCTGCCGCGGCAGAGATTTAGGCCGTTTTCCTGCCGCGGCAGAGTTCTGTCGCGGCAGGAAAACGGCCTAAATCTCTGCCGCGGCAGACTAACCTTTAACACCGGTTCCAGATACGAACCGGTGTTAAGGGGGGGGGGGGGGGGCTGAGGCCTGCGACAGCCCCACGTGCGCCACCCTTTAACACCGGTTCTTATAAGAACCGGTGTTAAAGGGGGCCCCCCTCTAACACCGAACCCTCAACAGCGGTTGGGGAACCGCTGTTAGAGGGCCGTCCCAACCGGAGTTAAAGGGGATGGCCTGCACTAGTGATCCTACACTGACGGGCAAAACTGGACCGATAACCATGCAGCTCGGCTGCCGAGCCCGTTCACCTGTGCCAACGGCCGACATGTGCATGTCCGTGCGACACCGCAAACGTAAAGGTCGAACACCGATGATCTGGGAGACGAGCAAAGATGCATTAGTGTGATTTTGAGCTACGCTTTTTTTTAATCCCTCGGGGCTGCCTAATGCCTGGCTTAAGCGGAGAACATGTCAACCGTAAACCGTAGAAACCGCGTATAACGTCGCCGGCAGACGGGCAGGGGAAACAAAAATGTGCCAAACGTTGTCTTTTCTCATGGTATAAGCATCCCCGTGTCATTCATCCCCCAAATACCACCTGGAACCTGCAGCTTCTTCGGCCTCGAAATCATCACAGGACTGATTAGCTTGGTCGCTAACTCGCTATCTCTTCCCTATAAATACATTTGACATGGCTCTTATCCTGCAAGCCATATAGCTACGACTCGCTCGATCTGCAACGAACTAATTAAGCCGAGCAGAGAGGCTGTCATATACATATACGAGAGCATCACCATATATCCAATGGCTTCCCAGCAAGTGCTGCTCTTGGCTTCCGCCGCCATCGCCGCCGCCTTCCTCCTGGCGCCGGCCTGCGCCGACGACTTCATGGTCGGAGACTCCGCCGGCTGGACCCTCACCTACCCTGCCACCTGGACCGAGGGCAAAACCTTCGTCGTCGGCGACAGCCTGAGTATGTTTCCGTGCACGCACCTTCTTAAATCTTAGCCAGTACCCGTGTTGGAATTGCTAACATCTTGGTGCTTGTTGGCAGCGTTCATGTACCCCGCCGGAAAGCACACGGTGATGGAAGTGACCGGCCCGGACTTCAGGGCCTGCAACGTGACGGGGAACCAGGCACTCGGCACCTGGACTTCCGGCAAGGACACCGTGCCGCTCGACAAGGCCGGGAGGAGGTGGTTCGTCTGCAGCGTCGGCACCCACTGCTCCCAGGGCATGAAGCTCCTCGTCGTCACCGCCGAAGCAGCTCAGGCCCCGGCTGGCCCCCCATCCAATTCGGCCTCTTTTGTTGGCGGAGCGGTTGCACAGGCAATGGCGGCGGCCGGCGCCGTGGCCGCAGCCGTGCTCATGCTCTGAGTGATCGTTCTTGACAGCTGAGCTGAGATAGTACGGTCGTCTTCATGTGCGTCGTGTGACAGATGACCGGTGCCCCCGGCCTCTGCATGCACCTTCTGTTTCTGGATTATGGTCATTATTATGTTTCCACTCGTAACACAGTTTGAGGCTAGTAGTATAAAGTCTTCTTTGAATAAATTTGTGTTGCCATACCTTTTTTTTTTATTTGTTCTTTTTTAAGTGGAATACATGTTTTTTATGAGGACACGTGGAGCCCATAATCCATCTCCAGCTCGCACCCCACTTATTTTATTTTATTTACACTCAAAAAATGTGAGTGCCATTGCCTATGAAACTCGCACCCCACTTATATGACGCGGCATCACTACTTTCTCCGTTTCTCCGTTTCGAAATATAAGATATTTTAAGTTTATAAAGATAATATATTTAGATACTTTTTAGTGTTTAGATTTAGGAGATTACATGTTAGGGTGGCCTTTCTGTCTAGGTTTTTTTTATTTTTGGCTTAGGTCACCTCTGTTTGTTTCTTCTATATCTATATCTATATCTATATCTATATCTATACCTAATAATAATAAAACACGAAGTTTTTTCTCGGTCCAAATTTTTTTTAGACCTTTTTATCCTCTAACCAAATATGAAATTACCCACCCTGTCATCGGTAAGTGCAAATAATTAGCGTCCAAAAAGAAAAAAAATAAGAAGGAGGCCGACGCGCATACCACAAACAAAATAAAGAAGGGATCGGATCGTGTGCGCCAACGCCTACGTGCCACATGCGGAAACCTTAAACCGGTCCGACCCCTATTTCCATATGGCATATATACACGACCACCACATGAGATTGAGAAGACGAGGTCCACCACGATGAGAACTACCCAATACCTTCCCTAACCCGATCGAACAATGCGAACATCGTGAAGATCCTTGCCGAGATCTCATCTAATGTCATCAGTAGAACGTATGGAGGCAAAGGCGAGGAAGGTCCGGTCATGAACTCGTGATACTTTTTTAGACCTTTTTATCCTCTAACCAAACATGAAATACCCACCATGCCATCGGTAAGTGCAAATAATAAGCGTACAAAAAGAAGAAGAAAATAAGAAGGAGGCCGATGCGCATACCACAAACAAAATAGAGGAGGGATCGGATCGTGTGCGCCAACGCCTACGTGCCACATGCGGTAACCTTAAACCGGTCCAACCCCTGTTTCCATATGGCATATATACACGACCACCACATGAGATTGAGAAGACGATGTCCACCGCGATGAGAACTACCCAATACCTTCCCTAACCCGATCGAACAATGCGAACATTGATGATCCACAAGTATAGGGGATCGCAACAGTCTTCGCGGGTAGTATTACCCGATTTATTGATTCGACACAAGGGGAGCCAAAGAATACTTGCAAGCCTTAACAACTGAGTTGTCAATTCAGCTGCACCTGAAAATAGTTCTTCCTCACAGGAGTTTATCAGTAGCAACTGTTTGTAGTAGCAACAGCAAAACAACAGCAGCAGTAAAACAGAAGCAATAGTAACAGTAACAACAAACAGTAGGATTCGAGTGCGGTAGGCATAGGGATGAATGGACGGACGTTGCATGGACGAGTCTAAACATGTAACTTCAAGATCTAGGGCATTGTAGATAAATAAGAACAAGCATCCAAGTACTAAACAATTCTAGGCATGTTCTCCATATATAGTCATGCATGCTCGCAATGAGAACTTGCATAACATCTTTTGTCCTGCCAGCCCGTGGCAGCGGGGCCTCTAGGAAACTACTGGCAATTAAGGTGCTTCTTTTAATAGAGCACCGGAGCAAAGCATTAACACTCCATGAACACATGTGATCCTCACACCATAACCATCCCCTCCGGTTGTCCCAATTTCTATCACTTCGGGGCCTTTGGATCCGGACAATAATATGTATACACAACTTGCAATACGATCACAAACAATACTATCATAATGATTCAATAATAAGTTCAGCACTCAGATCATGGCACTCGGGCCCTAGTGACAAGCATTAAGCACAACAAGTTGCAACAAATTCAAATAGCACTAATAGAGATACTAGGCACTATGCCCTAACAATCTTATTCGATTACATGATAGAACTCATCCAATCCCTATCATCCCCATAGCCTACAGCGGGGTATTACTCACTCATGTATGAGGGAAACATTGATGGTTGATGGAGAGGCGTTGGTGATGACGATGGCGATGATCCTCCCCAAATTCCCCGTCCCGGCAGGGTGCCAGAACGGAGTTTCTGGATCTGAATCGCGGCTTCTGGTGGTGGCGGCGCAGTGGAACTATTTCTGGAAAAACGTCGACCCCCCCCTCGATTTTTAGGTCAAGGGTTAACTTATAGGCGAAGAGGGAGCCCGAGGGGGTGCCTGGGGTTGCCGCACCCCACCTAGGCACGGGCTGGGCCCACCCGCTCCTGGCAGGGGTGTGGGCCCCCCAGGCCTCCACTACGTCTCGTACTCCGGCATCGTGGATCTTCTAGTGAAATAGGATTTTTGGCATATTTCCGGGATTTTTTCCGATAGTTGATTTTCTGCACAAAAACTAGACACCAAGGTAATTCTACTGAAAACAGTGTCAGTCCGTGTTAGTTGTATCCAAATCCCACAAGTTTAGAGGACAAACAATAGCAAAAGTGTTCAGGAAAGTAGATATGTTTTGGACGTATCAACTCCCCCGAAGCTTAGCTTATTGCTTGTCCTCAAGCAATTCGGTTGAAAACTTAGTGCGATAAAAGAACTTTGACGAAACATTTGCTTCATATGATGTAAATATTCTCAGCACAGGAGTAGATACTTAAACCATTCATAATAAGAAGTATGCAACTAAGTCTACTCAATAGTCATTGCAAGTATGAATAGAAACCAACTTAATAATAATAAGTAGCATGGAACATAAACATAAGCAACATTGCAATGCTCATAAAAAGGTATGATAGAGTGGTATCTCACTTGCCTTTGTTTGTAGAGCACAATATAAATGCCAAGGAACCTCTAAAGTTCACATGAAGACTAGAAGTAAAGATATCAGAGATACAAGCATCAAAGTCATGACATAATTAACCATGTTTTGGAACAAACACAAGAATGACAATTATGCTCTCAAGAAGGTGCTCATAGAATAAGTGGTGACTCAACAAGGAAGTGAATAGGTTTTGAAAAGTTTGAAAGGCTTCCAAATGCCGAAAGGAAGGTACTCATTAGCTTTGAGCTCTCATTGCCCCTATCATAGGCATCTTTATATGGTTAAGGTGAAAGTGAGGTCCAATATGAGTTATATGCTTGACAGACCATAAACTGGAAATCCCATGTACCTTGAGTACAATGTCCGCTCTGCATGCTACTCAACTTTGGTTACCTGCAAGTTCTTGTCATTGTACATACATGCATATCATAGAGAACCGCCAACGGGGTATCCCTTGCACATGATACAACAGCTATCCCGTGATCAAAATGACAAGGCAAGCAGATAATGAGCATCTCAGCGACCTTTTTATTTACTATATGCATAGATTTTTTATTGAGGATGCTTCACAGAATGCTCATTATGGTGGTGCTGCAAGTTTCCACCATGATTAGGCATGTCTTAGGCTAGCGGCCCAGGCGTTTCTCTAACACATATATATACTCCATGAACTCACTAGACCCTCTTTTATTTCACACCGTCGACATCTGCAAACAAAACTGTAAGGTATCAACTGGATATGTATCCATAAGTGTTGAAAACGTTCCTCGTGAAAGCACGGTTATGCTAACTCCCAGCCTATAATTTGTAAGCATATAACTTTCATGGACAAGTCACAATGGTTCAGGATTATTAAGTGCAAGGAATAAAGTGTGCCATCAAGTTTGTGAGAGCTTTACTAAATAACTTTCTCAAAACAGTCAAACATTTTATTTGGAAGAAAACAAGGTGTATAGAATATGCACTGAAATAGCAAGTGATGATAATAGGTAGGTATGGTGGACACTGTTGGCAATATTGGTTTTGGGGCGTTGGAAGCACAAGTAGAGCTCATACTCAGTGAAAGTGAAGGCTAGCAAAAGGGAGGGAGCGACAAATGAGAGAGCAATAACTGTCATAATCATGCTTGCAACAAAACATGACTAATTATGGCATGAAAGTGATACAAGAACTCTGAGGCAAAATAAATCATCGAGGCTTACTGACTATTGTTTTGTCATATGCATGCGTGAGCATGTGCCAAGTCGATTCACATGAAACATTCAGAGGAGGATACCACAATATCATACCAAAATATGAATAAAACAATGCAAGCAAAAATTCATATGACATGCTACAAATTATTAGCAAGCTGGAGCTAATCACAGACAAGCAAGAATTACTAAGCATCCATCAGTAACATACACCTTACATGAACAGACTAAGCATGCTCACCATGATGAGTATATGTACAAAAAATGAAAACAAATAGAGTTTGTTACCAGCCTCTTACCACTCCTCAAGTTGTCTTAATCTTCATTATTGCCCTTCACTTGTGTGACTTGAATAATAACATGAAACGAAAATCCACTGAGGACGGCTGAACCCTGCAAAGAACTCACAAAACCAAAGAAGAACAACAAATATTTTTGGTGTTTTCGATTTTTTAAAACAAGCAAACAAAGCAAAAACAAACAAAGCAAAAACAAACCAAACAAAGCAAAATCTTTTTGGATTTTTCTTTTAAGGCAAACCAAAGCAAAGAAACAAACCAAGAGAAACAAAGAAAATATTTTTGGTATTTTTGTGTTTTGAGAAAGCAGAAACAAAAAACAAAAAGAAGGCGAAACAATGGATATACAAAGAACCGACCGAACATGATATATAGATGAGTGTGATCTCGGTATACCTCCCCGAAAGCTTAGGCTTTTGGCCTAAGTGGGGCTCAATAGCGCGGGTAGTATCCCCAAGCTGGTGGGTCATCATAGGAATGATCATAGTCAAGAGCTTGCGATGAAGAATAAGACGCGCCCCAATCAAAGGAGGGTTGCTGGTATGAAGACTCTCCCAAGTTGGAGGGCTAAACCGAATCATCTTCGACATCCTCTCCAACATTATCCTCTTGATGGGAGAGCTCCACCACGTATGTGTCAAACTCCTCCTCCGTGAGCGACCATCCTTGCATGTTATCAAAATTAAACAAAGTAGGTGCAGGAAAATAAACTATTTTCTCAGTCCTACCTCCTCTCCAACCTCGCTGGGCAAAAGATAATTCATACGGTAAACTTCTCACATTAGCCCCCAAGGAAACAAAACGATGCCGAATCATGGATTCAAGAACAAGCCTCTCTATGGGGAATCGATAATCTGAATGGTGAGGCTCTAAACCATGGAAAGCTAGCAACCTAGAAGCAATGAGACCTCCACAAATTCCACCCTTCTCGCGGTTGGTGATGAGATGGTAAGATATCAAAGCACCTAGGTTATAAGATCTATTCCTATTCAAAGCAGCTGCGATAAAATCTAGATCAAAAGAAGATAACTTTCTAGCAATAACACACTTGTTAATGAAGTAGGCAAAATATCTAATGGATGGGAACTGAATGTTCCGAATTTTACCACTTTCCTTTGAGAACTCGAAACCTTCGCAAATCTCAGCACATAAATCCATAAGTGACTTGGGCCTCTCCTTGATCTTCTCACAAGATCCCCACTAAGGTACTCTAATTGCTGCACAGAAATCAGCAAAAGGCAGGTCGACAGCTACATTGTATATCTTATAATGGACCATGGGATTAGATGAAGACCAAGTAAACCGGAAGTCCTGCACAACAGACATGGTTAGCTTAACATATTGAGGTGGTTCACCTTCAACAAAGTGTTTCGACCCTGCATTGGTAATCATAGTTTAAATATCCTGGAAGATTCCCGCGGTTCTCATAAATTACTGGCATGGATATATGGAAGGAAAGACTCCTTCCTCACGATGAACTTTCATTGGCTCAGGCACCATCAAGTCATATTGATTCAGTGGATATGCACTCATCTTCCTTTCTGAAATTTTTAGACAAACATCAAACCAAGTGATTTCCAAGTTGATAAATGATGAGAAACTACTATAGGAACTTGCTAGAGGACTACACATGCATCAAAATGAAATCTCTAAGCATAGAACAAGCAATCAAGCTCACACAACCTGTCACCTATAGCAGCAAAATACTCAAGATACAATCTATCAATCACGAATCTAATTGAACAAGTGGAGGAGGCAATACCAAGGAGCAATCCCTCAAAAAATTAGCAACAAAGATGGGCTGAGCAAGGAGATCAAAAATCGCGAGCAAGAACAGCAGGAAATCGAGCTTGAGAAAGTTTTCCGGTGTTTTTCGGGAGAGAGAAAGAAGATGGCTAGGAGGAGGCACCTTGGAGGGGCCCAGGTGGGCCACACCCCACCCAGGCGCCACCTGTAGGGAGGCCGCGCCTACCCGGGGTGTGGGTGCCTGGGGTGGCCCCTGGGTCACTCCAGGTGTCCCTCTGCCCCTTTTTTCGAGGAAAATTTATTTTGAATTTTCTGGGATTTTCGGGAAACTTTATTTTTGGCCAATTTTTAGGGTATGAAAATTGATTTTCTCGCAGACACAACTTTTTTAGAAGAAGCAAACGCAAACCAAAAACCAAACTACAAAAGTTGTAAGACACTCTAACAAGCAAACAACTAACAAAACCAAAGGTAGCAAAAGAAAAGGCAAGGACTAGGAAGGAGAAAAGTAAAAGAAAGCAAGTATAACCACAGTGAAAACATTATTTTGTTCATTAAAATCCTTTTGTTAACAAGGTTGATCAAGTCTTGTTACCAAAACAATCTTATATGAAACAAAACTTTGCATTCGACAAAGTGATTATGTTACCTCATACTTGATAGCAATGGTCCCAATCATAATAGTTTCAAAATTTTATTGTGGAATGGGACAATATATTTCTCCAACCTTGATGCTCTCAATATTTTCAATGGAATTCAGGCAATAGCTCTTAGCAACCTTCTTGGGGAAATAAACAGTATGCTCTTTGTCGTAAATATTGATTGTTACTTTTCCTTGATTACAATTAATGACAGCACCTGCAGTATTAAGAAAAGATCTCCCAAGAATAATAGACATATTATCATCTTCAGGCATTTCAAGCACAACAAAGTCAGTTAAAACCAAGCAATTATGAGCCACTTGAACAGGAACATCCTCACATATACCAACAGGAATAGTAGTTGACTTATCAGCCATTTGCAAAGATATATCAGTTGGTATCAACTTTTGTAGGTGGAGTCTCTTGTAGAGAGAAAAAGGCATAACACTAACTCCATCTCCCAAATCACATAAAGCAGTTCTAACATAATTATTCTTAATAGAGCAAGGAATAGTTGGTATACCTGGATCACCAAGTTTCTTTGGAACCTTACCATTGAAGGAATAATTAGCAAGAAAAGTATAAATCTCCTCATTAGGAATCTTCCTTTTATTAGAGAAAATATCCTTCATATACTCCCTCCGGTCCGGTTTATTAGGCACGCACGCAGTTTAAGAACAACTTTGACCATTAATTTTTGTCAATAAATTTTACGTAACATATCATAAAAATTATATCATTGGATTCATCTTCAAAAGTAGTTTCTAATGATATATTTTTTGGAACATATATTGCATATTTCATTGTTTAAAATTGATGGTCAAAGTTTTTTTTTAAATACGTGCGTGCCTAATAAACCGGACCGGAGGGAGTACTTTGAATAAGGAGGCAACTTAATAGCATCAGTCAAAGGAATTTGCAAAAATAAAGGTTTCATCCGCTCACAAAACTTGTTGTAGTGTTCTTCCTCCTGTGTCTTGTGTTTCTTACCTGGAAAAGGCATATGTTTCTGCACCCAAGGTTCTCTCTCACTACCATGTTTCTTAGCAATAAAATCTTCCTTAGTGTACCTAGTGTTCTTAGTGTGCTTCCCAGGTTCTTCCTCAACTTCCTCCTTATCAGGAGCATCATTTTTATCATTCCCACTCTCAGTTTCAGCATCAGAGACATATATACTATTAGGATCTACGTCAGGTTCAAGTGGTTCCTCAACTACCTTATGTTTCTTTTTCTTTCTATTACGAGGACTACCACTACTTTCACCTTGTTGAGAATCCTGCTCAATTCTTTTAGGGTGTCCTTCAGGATATAAAGGATCTTGAGTAGCTATACCACTCCTAGTTCTAATTCCATAAGCATGTTTATCTCCTGAGGCATTAACTAGCATATCCTTTTATACATTAGCAAGTTGATCAAGTTGGGTTTGAACCATTTGAAAGTGTTTACAAATCACTTTAATATCATTAGAAGTTCTTTCCACAATATCTTTCAACTCATTAATAGCTCTAGAGTTTTCCAATAAATGATTCTGAACTTGTTTATTAAAATTACCTTGCTTAACAAGAAAAATGTCAAGTTCCTCTAAGCATTGATTAGGAGGCTTACCATAGGGAATATCACCTTCGTCGAAGAGGAGAGAGTGTACCTCAACAGTACATGAGTGGGGAATTGGCTTAAATAATTCTTCTATAGGAGGTAGATTCTTCACATCTTCAGCTCTAATACCTTTATACTTTAGACACTTCTAGCTTCCGTCATCACTTTGTCATTTAATGTAATAACTCCCCTCTTCTTTGGTGTTGGTGTTGGAACTGGTTTAGGTACAACTGGTTCAGGAGTAATAGGCTCAGGTGTATTTAGCTCAGTTGAAGTCCAATCATCATAATTCTTGCTTATCTTAGCCATTATTTCTTCAGCATCTATATGAGTTCTTTTCCTGAAAACACAATCAGTAAAGTTGTCTAGGTATGTCCTATAATCATCAGTTAGTTCATTATAATAAATATCAAGAAGCTCATTCTTAGGCAATGGACATCCAGGATGTGCATGAATCAAGGCACAGAACCTTGTCCATGACTCAGGCAATTTCTCTTCTTCTCCCTGTTTAAAATCAAAAAGTTTCTGCAACGTAGCATGTCTAGCACTGGGAGGAAAATATTTCTGGAAGAAAGAAGCAATCAAACAATCAGGGCTATCAATGGAACCAGGAGGAAATCTATTAAACCAATCCCTAGCTTCTCCTTTTAGTGAAAAAGGGAAAATCTTAGTAACGAAGTACTTGCGCATCTTAACATCATTAGAGAATAAAGCACTCATAGTAGAAAGCTCATTCATATGAGCCACAACACTCTCACTCTCAGTCCCACAAAAAGGTTCTTTCTCAACAATGTCTAAATAGGATAAATCAAGAGAGAAATCATAATCTTTATCTTTGATATCTATGGGAGAGGTGGCAAACTTAGGATCAGAGGACAGCTTAGGAATAATGGTACGTCTAGAAAGGAGACTCTTAATAGCACTATCACCATGTGTGTTTCAGCACTCTTCAACAAATTCATCAGTGAACTCAATTTAACCATCATTAATATCATAACTCTCTCTAGACTCAACTGAGCTAACAGGTGTAACAGTGTCTTCACTAGGAGTTTCAGTATTTCCTAGACCAGCCATAGTAGCATCTAGGAAAGGACCTAATGAACCACTCGCATAAATCACAGTAGAAGTACCATCATGAGCATCAAAAGCAGTTTCAGATTCAGCAGTATCAGTGTGTGCAGCATGAGTGGTGGTGGTGTAATAAGCTTACTTATAACAGACGGTGAATCAAGAGCAGTAGAGATGTTTAGGACTGTACCTCTTCTTGTAGTGGATGGTAAAATAGGAAACTTTCCATCACGAGACTTCCCAATGATGAAAGGAGTACCAGTGAACAATAGTAGATCCAAGTGAACTTACAAATAAAGTTATGCTCCCCGGCAACGGCGCTAGAAAATAGTCTTGATGACCCACAAGTATAGGGGATCGCAACAGTCTTCGTGGGTAGTATTACCCGATTTATTGATTCGACACAAGGACAGCCAAAGAATACTTGCAAGCCTTAAGAAATGAGTTGTCAATTCAGATGCACCTGGAAATAGTTCTTGCTCACAGGAGTTTATTAGTAGCAACAACAGCAGTAAAACAGAAGCAATAGTAACAGTAACAGCAAACAGTAGGATTCGAGTGTGGTAGGCATAAGGATGGATGGACGGGCGTTGCATGGACGAGTCTAAACATGTAACTTCAAGATCTAGGGCATTTCACATAAATAAGAACAAGCATCCAAGTACTAAACAATCCTAGGCATGTGCTCCATATATAGTCATGCGTGCTCGCAATGAGAACTTGCACAACATCTTTTTTCCAGCCAGCCCGTGGCAGCGGGGCCTCTAGGGAACTACTGGCAATTAAGGTGCTTATTTTAATAGAGCACCGGAGCAAAGCATTAACACTCCATGAACACATGTGATCCTCACACCACAGCCATCCCCTCCAGTTATCCCAATTTCTGTCACTTCGGGGCCTTTGGATCCGGGCAATGATATGTGTACACAACTTGCAGATAAGATCACAAACAATACTATCATAATGATTCAATGATAAGTTCAGAACTGAGATCATGGCACTCGAGCCCTAGTGTAACTACCTCGGTGAATTACGCTCCTAGTTTCAAGCCTGGATGAGCGGAAATGGTTGAAATAGTACGGTGGGGCCCAAATGCCACTCACAGGTAGACCTTTCGGCCGTCCCAACCATTTCCAAACATCGGGACCAGAACGGGCGGCGTAATCAGCAGGCGAAGGGATCAACTACATACACAAATGAGTATGTATGCAAGCCACCATACAACAGTACATCAGAGCCATTCCCTCTAAAAAGAAAGGAAATATAGCAACGCCATACGGCAAGATTCAAATGTCCTAGATAGATATAATAGTTTAGGATATCTCCTCATACATCACACATCAGAGTATCAGGCGGAAGCGGCAAACAAGATCCGAGTACGGATAAGAAGCAAATCGGCATAAGATGCCCCATAAATAAGCACATCCCGCCCACAGATCTCACGGATCCCCGTTCCCGGAATCTCTACACCGAACGATCGTTGCCCACATCATCCGCCTCCTCCACCCAGTATCCATCTTGTGAGTGTACCTGTTCATCTGAATCAAATAATTTATCGTGTGAGACCCTAGGGGTACTCAGCAAGTCTTTATGCCTCTAAAGGGGACACAACCTGGGGTGACGCAATTGCAGCAAAAGATAAACCCTAACAGTTCTATAGATACTCGCTAACCATCCGCCTAACCAAAGATAGACGGATGTCCGTGAAATAGTGACCACAGTTATAACAGTAATATCAACAGATCCATCCTCCTCCTCGCTTACCAACGAGGAAGGGGACGAACAACCCCCATCCGTTGGCAATTTTATTAACCATTCCATGAGTGTTGCACTATTTACTAGTCAGTTACTTAGTCAAATTAAAGGCGGTACTTTAGTTATGCTTGTCTATGATCGAGAAACTGTGCTCCAAGTCGTCAATAACCGCGGACACGGCTTTCAGAAAGTTTTACCCTGCAGGGGTGCACAAATAGCAACACACACTCGATCAACCTCGGAAAAACCAAATCAAAACCCAATGAGGCCTTCACGACAAAGCAATCACAGGATTCAGAAATATTTCAGGGGGCCACCCCATTGAGTACACCCGCAACGAAGTTAGCTGACTCCGAGACGGACCCAAGGTTTGGGTGGACGGCTGTAAACGACTGGGAACCCGAAAGTGTGACTGGGCTTGTCGATACCGCGAAAACGTGTCCCGATCCTAAACAGTACAGGTGCTCCTCGCACAATCGTAAATAAAGCAGTAAAGCATGGCATAAGTATAGGATAGTAAATAAAACCTCAAACTAGTTTGTGGCCCCAAGAAATAAGAATGAATCAAGCTCTGGCTCAGGGGGGTCCCATAAGCCTCCCGGATGTGGATAGCGCGAATAATCAAGGAACAGGAATCAAGTACTCGGGGTCCTACGGGACACAAGTGAGCAGGAAAAACCAAATAGCAGATATTGCTCACCCGTGCCACTTTCATTAGTTATCCCATTACTACTCAGGTTAAGTTGTTTAGGTACCCCGTTATCCATCAGACACTCACATACCCTACTCATGTTGTTCTACGACTCGCATGGCTCAAACAACTCCTGTAGTAATGGCTCATGGGATGGAGGAACAAGCTTCGGTGGGGTTTAAAAGTAAAGGCTATGCAATACTTGGGATTCAGCTTAATGCAATCGCGACTCAATGATGCAAGAACAAGATAGAGGAAATAGGTACTATATGTATGCAAGCATGTGGTAGTGCTTGCCTGGCAGCTCGGTTGAAGCGAGAGAAGGATCTGGGTAGTGCTCCTGGTTCTCTTGATATATCCCCTACTCAGCGTCTATTCGAAGAAGAACCAAACAAACAAGGGCCAACATAAATAAAGTGCACAAGCATAGGAATAAAATGCGTCAAGCAAACAATCATTCCATGATGAATGATGCACAAGTTGCATGGCAATAATGTAACATGGCATGGGTGAGGTGTAGAATACAAGAAATAAATATTTTATTGAGTTTTGGCCACATTTTATACTCATATTAGTTGTTGTTTACATTATATTTATATGATGCATGCTGCAATTCAGAACATGGAATGCATAAACAGAAAGGTCTCGTCGAGCTGATCATTTTAGACATATGATTTGTTAAATTTGGAGTTATAAATCAAAAGTTATTAATTAATTAAGGTGAAGGGCATTTTATTGTAATTTAATTCAACTTGAAATTTTAAGTGCCCAAAATATATTTTGGATGGCATATTTGAAATCCTCACATTTTTCTGATTCAAAAACATATATTATTTGTATTAATTGGGTTTGTATTTTAGAAGTTATTTTAAAACAGATTTAAAATTTGAATTAGAATTAAATTTGAAAAGGTTTGAATTAAACAGATATTCAGAAAAGCTTTTGTTACACGCACAGAACCTAGCCACAGCCAATGACCAGTGGGGCCATGCCGACTGGACGATCTGGCGCGGTAAAAGCTTCCCTCACCGCGAGCTGATCCAACCGCAGCAGCTGACCAGTAGGCCCAGCGCGCGAGCGGACCCACGCGTCAGTGGTTGGCCGCGTCTGTGACACGTGGCGGACCCAGGGACTGCGGGTTAATTACCGCAAAGTCGCGGAGCCTTTTTATAAAACGCGCAGAGGCAGACAGGTGGGGTCGGAGGGGAGCGCGGGTTGACGGGACAAAAGGTTGGGGGGCTAAGCGCAAAAAGGCCGCGGGTACTGTTTTTCTTCCTCTGCCTCTGACGGAACTGACGGCGCACGGCGACAGCGGGCGCGCGGCGCGGGCGGTAATCGATCTCGCGACCGGGGGCGCGCGCGCGGACGCGGTGAGCACGGGGCTAGGCGGGGGTAGTTGTTAGGGGGATGGACGGGGCCTAGGTAGGTTTTGCGCGGTCGTGGAAGCTAGCAGGCGCGCACACTCGTCGGCGCACCGAGGGTGCTCGACGCAACGATCGCCGTGTCCAGGAAACGACGGCGAGGCGGATCTTGTCAGGGAGGGGGAGAGGCTCACCGCGGGCTCGATGGCGGGCTCGGATCGGGCAGGCGAACAGCGGATCGGCGGTGGAGCTGGAGGACAGCGAGCTAGGGTTTGCGCGGGCGCCGTCGACGCACAGATCAACCTGGGGCTCCTCCTTCACGTCGGCGCGTCCAGGGTGAAGCAGGGGAGCCGCGTGACCCTCCTCGTCGCCCTTGATCGACACGCCACCGGCTGGAAAGGGGTAGGGGAGGTGGAGGCCGACGGTGGCCGGCGTCGGGGTAGACGGTGGTGGAGAGGGAGAAGGGAGGCGAGGGCAGGGCCCTGGGGGTGGATCTGGCGAGGCAGAGAGGGGAGAGGGAGTAGATAAAGAGGGGAGGTGGCGTGCGGGAGTGGGTAGAGGGAAAAGGTGGCTCGGGTGCCACCTTTCCCTCCTCGAGCACGTGATCGAGCTGGGGCAGGCAGGCATGGGGAGGTCTGCAGGTGGGCCAGAGGCGAGGCCAAGGAGGCAGGGGCAGGCTCGGGCTAGGGGGCCACAAGGCAGGGAGAGAAGAGAGGGAGAGAGGGTAGGCTCGGGTTTAGGGTTGGGGTAGATGTTTGTGGAGAGGGAGAGGGTAGTCATGTGGGGCAAGCATGGTAGAAAGAGGGGAGAGGCCGAGAGAGAGAGAGAGAGTGGGACTATGGTTAGGGTTTTACCTAGGGGTGGGGTAGGTAGCTCGGGTTGGTGAGAGGAGAGGTGAGGCTTAGGGTTAGCTAGAGAGGGAGGGGGTTAGGTTAGATGGTGCCCAAGGTAGTGGTAGGGTGTAACTAGGTAGATGAGGGGTTAGGGTTAGGTTTTTAACTTAGGTGAGAGCATATGGAGAAAAGAATTAAGAGAGAGGGTGGTTTATGGTTCTTGACATGATCCACATGACCATGCATGTGTGGAGGTGAGAGGAGAGAAAGTTGAGGAAAAGAGAGATATAGAGAGAGATGATCCACTCAAATAAGCAACTAAAAACAAGGAGGACCAAAGGTGGCAAAGGTTGCATGGCCCATGCAAGATGAGAATTACCATGATTAAAATATTGTAGAAACAATAATATTATCATGGCATTATTTATTTGCATCCTCCAAAGTTGGAGTAAGGGTCAAGCAAAAGGATTGGTAGAATTGGACCCACCCTATCTCTCATGAGCTAGACTAAACCCCAAAAGAAAATAATTACAAGCTCATGGATAAAGGGATGGTGGAATTGTAAGGTGGTGAAAGAAGAGTGGTGGAGTTGAATAAAAGATATGCCCCCAACTCAACTTGGGCATTTAAACAGTATATCAAGAACCAAATACAATATCAAGAGGCAAATACAATTTATAATGCATATGAGAGAAGAACCACACAAACAGGGTTTTGTATGATGCTCAAATGCAAGGTGGCATGATGACATGAGCATGATATGATGATGATGCAACAATTATGTGTAGGAAGTAGCCATTATATTACTAAACCAAGTAGCATTACAGTTGTTAGACAAATGGGATGCTACAACTCTCCCCCACTAAACAGGAATCTCGCCCCGAGATTCTAGGAAGAAGAAGAAGACACAAAGAGGGTAGGATAGTTGGCACGGAGTTCATCTTCACGCTCCCAAGTGGCTTCATCAACAGAATGGTGCGACCACTGCACCTTGCAGAACTTGATGGACTTGTTGCGAGTCCTTCTTTCCGCGGTCTCAAGGATTTTTGTGGGGTGTTCTTGATAAGACAGGTCTTCTTGGAGATTGATTAGCTCATGATCCACGGTCCTGCCGGGATCCTTGAAGCACTTCTTGAGTTGAGAGATGTGGAAAACATCATGGACCTTGAGTTTTTCCGGGAGCTCAAGAGCATAAGCAACTTCTCCTCTTCTACCACGAATTTTGAAAGGACCGATGTATCTAGGAGCCAGCTTTCCTTTGATACCAAAACGGTGCGTGCCTTTCATGGGAGTGACACGAAGGTAAACGAGATCACCAGGGACATGCACCATGTCCGTGTGCTTCCTGTCATAATTGCTCTTCTGGCGACTTTGAGCAATCTTCAGATTCTCAAGAATGATATGCACCTTCTCCTCCGCTTGAGTTACAATGTCAGGGCCAAACCATATTCTTTCTCCAGCACCCGACCAACCAATCGGAGTTCTGCATTTGCGACCATAGAGAGCCTCAAATGGTGCCATCTTCAGACTTTTCTGGAAGCTGTTGTTGTAAGAGAATTCAGCATAAGGAAGACATTCCTCCCACTTCATGCCAAAAGAGATGACGCAAGCACGAAGCATATCCTCCAGAATCTGATTGATCCTTTCAACTTGTCCTTGTGACTAAGGGTGGTAGGCTGTGCTGAAGTTCAACTTTGTTCCCAAAGCATTTTGGAAACTTTCCCAGAACTTGGAAGTGAAGATGCTTCCATGGTCTGAACTGATCTCAAGCGGGACCCCATACAGAGAGACAATTCTGTTGATATAGAGCTCAGCCAACTGAATTCCAGAAATTGTTTCCTTTACGGGGAAGAAGTGAGCCACTTTAGAAAGCCTGTCGATGACAACAAAGATTGCATTGTTGCCCTTCTGCGACCTTGGAAAACCAGTGATGAAGTCCATCTCTACTTTCTCCCATTTCCATTCCGGGGGTTTCAATGGCTATAGAAGACCGAAAGGTTTCTGATGGACAGCTTTCACTCTGCGGCAGACATCACACTCCGAGACATACTTGGCACAATATCGTTTCAATCCCGGCCACCAATATTGTGTTTTCAAGTCCATGTACATCTTTGTGCTGCCGGGGTTGATAGAAATAACCGAATCATGCGCCTCCTTGAGAACTTGCTCTCTCAAACCCGGGTAGTTCGGAACAAACATCCGGTGTTCAAAGAAAAGCGTGCCTTGATCATCGACGTGGAAGGACTCATACTTCGGAAGATGAAGTTTGGAGATGATCTTTCTGTTGTGCGGATCACCAAGCTGACGAGAGCGAATCTTTTCTTCCAAGAGAGGAGTAGCCAGGAGGTTCAGGAGATGCCCTTGTTCTACAATTTCAAGGTTGAGCTGACGGAATTCCTCGCACAAGAGAGGTTGTTGTTCTTCCATCGTGAGGTTGTTGACATAAGCTTTGCGGCTGAGAGCATCGGCCATGACATTAGCTTTGCCCGGAGTGTAGTTGATGGTCAAATCAAAATCATTGATTGCTTCAATCCATATCCTCTGCCGAAGGTTGAGATCAGGCTGAGTGAAAATATACTTCAAACTCTTGTGATCAGAAAAGATTTCACAACGGTTGCCAAGCAAGTAGTGCCTCCACAGCTTCAAAGCAAAGACAACTGCTGCGAGCTCGAGGTCATGTGTAGGATACTTGATCTCATGCGTCTTCAACTGTCGAGAGGCATAAGCAACAACTTGTTTTTCTTGCATAAGGACCGCACCCAATCCTTGCAAAGAGGCGTCACAGAATATCTGGAAAGGCTTAGATGTATCCGGAGGGACCAAGACTGGTGTGGAAGTGAGCTTCTCTTTGAGTGTCTCAAAGCTTGCTTGACATGCAGGAGTCCAAAGGTATTTCTTGCCTTTCTTGAGGAGATCGGTAAGAGGCTTCGCTATCTTCGAAAAGTTCTGAACGAAGCAACGGCAATAACTAGCCAAACCAAGGAAACTCCGCACTTCTTTGACATTAACAGGAGGAAGCCATTCAACAATTGTCTTCACAGTTTCCGGGTTGACTGCAATGCCCTTGGCAGAGATAACGTGACCAAGATAGGTTACTTGAGGCAGCCAAAACTCACACTTGGAGAACTTTGCATACAAGCGGTTCTCACGAAGCTTGTTTAGGACACACCGAAGGTGTTCTTCATGTTCTTCCTTTGACTTAGAATAGACTAGGATGTCATCCAGATAGACCACAACGAACTTATCAAGATACTCCATGAAAACCGAGTTCATGAGCCTCGAGAAGGTGACAGGTGCGTTGGTGAGACCGAAAGACATGACCGTGTACTCATACAGGCCATAGCGGGTGGTGAAAGATGTTTTAGGAACATCTTCCTTGCGAATCTTGATTTGGTGATAACCACTTCTCAAGTCAAGCTTAGAGAACACCACAGCTCCAGCTAGCTGATCGAAGAGATCATTAATCCGCGGAAGGGGATATTTATTCTTGATGGTTTTTGCATTGAGAGCCCGATAGTCAACACAAAGTCTATCAGTCCTGTCTCGCTTCTTCACAAAGATTGTTGGGCTACCCCAAGAAGAAGTACTGTGTTGAATGAAACCCAACTTCTCTTGTTCATCAAGCTGACGTTTGAGTTCAGCCAACTCAGCAGGACCCATTTTATAAGGCCGCTTGGAGATAGGAGCCGTTCCAGGTTCAAGCTCAATTACAAACTCAACCTCACGATCCGGAGGCATACCCGGCAACTCTTCAGGAAAGACATCTGGGAACTCACAGACCACCGGAACACTCTGAATAGCTTCCATAGCATCATCATTCAGAGCCGCCAAAGAGAAAAGCTGGATAGCAGGAGTCAGACTTGGAGAAAAGACTATATGGCCTTCAGGAATCTTCAGAGAAACCGAGCGTTCAGCACAATCAATCACAGCTGCATTTGCTGTCAACCAATCCATGCCCAAGATGACATCAATGTCAGAATTGCCCAGAACAATTAAGGACGCCGAGAACGAAGAGCCACCAATCTCAACTTGATTGCCATGGCTGATATGAACAGCCCTCATGTTTGAACCAGGAGATTGTACCACCAACCGCTTAAGGAGAGGAACCAAGACTAACTCATTTTCATTTGCAAACTTGTGAGAAACAAATGAATGCGATGCACCAGAATCAAACAAAACTCGTGCAGGGACTGAGTTAACGGGAAGCATACCCATCACAACTCCAGGTGCATGCTCAGCTTGAGCGGCGTTGACACAGTTGGCACGAGCAACAGTAGACCCGGGCTTGGTGTTGATGTTGAGAGCCCGAGGTGGTGGTGCACGAACCAAAGGAGAGCTTGCCGCAGATCTTGGAGGGGGTGGAGGAAGAGCTTTGTTTTTCATCGGACAGTTCCAGTTTAGATGTCCAGTGTCTCCACACGTGTAACAAACACCTGGTGGACGTGGAGCAACGTGGCCAGGGACTCCGCCAGGCGCTCCAGGGTAGTGGTGGTTGTAGCCCCTGGGAGCAGCAGTGAGGAAGTTTGTTGGCCTTGCCGCGAAGATTGAAGGTCTTGGTGGAGCCGGGAGCGACGGTGGGGTGTTAGGAACCCAAACACGACGCTTAGAAGGAGCTGACATAGCTGAAGAGCTTGGTGCATCACGGTTGTGTTTCTTTGACTCCTCAAACACTTGCCTACTTGCTTCCTCCTGCAGAGCTGTATGCTGAAGTTCCAGAAAAGATGCCGGCCTTGCATGTGTGATTGCATATTTAATCGATGCATTGAGCCCTTGCCGGAACCTCTTTTGCTTCTTCTTGTCATCGGAGATCTCATCGCCACCATAACGAGAAAGATTCATGAAGTTCCTGATGTAGGTGTTGACATTGTCATTTCCCTGCTTGGGGTTGAGAAACACTTCCTTCATCCTTTCCATGACAATTTCTGACAGATACTGCTCTTTGAACGCTCCAGTGAACTGTTCCCAAGTAGGCTGAAAACCAACACAGTTTGCCTTCAGGTAATTCTCCCACCAGAGAGCTGCATCTCCCTTCAGAAGGTGAGTAGCACATTTTTCCCATTCTTGCTCAGGAACATCAGCAGTCTCCAGTAGCCTTGACATCTCACGCAACCAATCATCAGCATCAAGTGGTTGATCAGAAACATCAAATTGGCGTGGGTTGAACTTCAGGAAGCTTTTGATGTCTCCTCGCTTGGGAGGTGGAGGTAGCGGAGCAAACTCATTCCTCCTGACACTTTCCTCAAAACGCTGCTGGTTCTGCTGCATTGCTGCCAAGGCATTGGCGATGTTTGACAACGCGGACCCCAGTTCAGGTGGTATGTCCTCATCAGAACGGCGTGGTGGAGCCATCCTGTGATTGATATAAAACACAAGTCAGTACTATGATGGAGAATAATAATAATCCAAAATAGTACCAAGATGGAATTAACCAAGATTAAAGGATACAATTTACTAAGATGATATTAAAATATCAACAAAGTTCAAAGCACCTAGAAGATATTAAGCATATCGCACACGACTAAAAAGGAGTGTGGTACACAGATATATCAAAGAAAAATTTTCCACAAATTTCGGCATGAGAATACCAATAGATGCGCAAAATCACTTAACGAATCAAGATTAGTGACTCTACCAATTCAATATACAAAAGCGAATGATAAGAGTAGTGGTATGGTCGCGACTCCATCCCGCACTCAAAGCATTACTCCGCACACGAATAAGTGGAACACATATCCTAATCCCTTCTTCTCACGATGAACCTAAAGATTGGTAACTACGGAAACGAACACCCCAAACAAGATAGCGTCGGATAACAAAGAGTAAGACAGATCGCGGCGGTATACAACGAATCAGATAGATCGCGTCGGTTTGCAAACGCCTGTCGGTATGGAATGTACCAACAGTTGATAACCAAAGGCCGATTAGATAACAACTTGGATGCAACAGATAGACAAGGAATTACACACACACACACACACACAAACACACAACCTATGGTACTACGGAAACCCAGAACTCGTGAATCCTAGTTTGAACTTTTAAGAAGAGGATTGAAAACGTTACACTTCCTTACCAGAAAAGGGTGGGTGGGTGGGTAAGAAGAAAAATGGAAGCAGTCCTACTCTCACGTTTTGTTTTTCCCTAGTATACATAACTACCAAAAATATTTGCTAGACTGACAACGACCATTTGGATGAGACCCTGAAGGGCGGGATGGCTCTGATACCAATTGTAACTACCTCGGTGAATTACGCTCCTAGTTTCAAGCCTGGATGAGCGGAAATGGTTGAAATAGTACGGTGGGGCCCAAATGCCACTCACAGGTAGACCTTTCGGCCGTCCCAACCATTTCCAAACATCGGGACCAGAACGGGCGGCGTAATCGGCAGGCGAAGGGATCAACTACATACACAAATGAGTATGTATGCAAGCCACCATACAACAGTACATTAGAGCCATTCCCTCTAAAAAGAAAGGAAATATAGCAACACCATACGGCAAGATTCAAATGTCCTAGATAGATATAATAGTTTAGGATATCTCCTCATACATCACACATCAGAGTATCAGGCGGAAGCGGCAAACAAGATCCGAGTACGGATAAGAAGCAAATCGGCATAAGATGCCCCATAAATAAGCACATCCCGCCCACAGATCTCACGGATCCCCGTTCCCGGAATCTCTACACCGAACGATCGTTGCCCACATCATCCGCCTCCTCCACCCAGTATCCATCTTGTGAGTGTACCTGTTCATCTGAATCAAATAATTTATCGTGTGAGACCCTAGGGGTACTCAGCAAGTCTTTATGCCTCTAAAGGGGACACAACCTGGGGTGACGCAATTGTAGCAAAAGATAAACCCTAACAGTTCTATAGATACTCGCTAACCATCCGCCTAACCAAAGATAGACGGATGTCCGTGAAATAGTGACCACAGTTATAACAGTAATATCAACAGATCCATCCTCCTCCTCGCTTACCAACGAGGAAGGGGACGAACAACCCCCATCCGTTGGCAATTTTATTAACCATTCCATGAGTGTTGCACTATTTACTAGTCAGTTACTTAGTCAAATTAAAGGCGGTACTTTAGTTATGCTTGTCTATGATCGAGAAACTGTGCTCCAAGTCGTCCATAACCGCGGACACGGCTTTCAGAAAGTTTTACCCTGCAGGGGTGCACAAATAGCAACACACACTCGATCAACCTCGGAAAAACCAAATCAAAACCCAATGAGGCCTTCACGACAAAGCAATCACAGGATTCAGAAATATTTCAGGGGGCCACCCCATTGAGTACACCCGCAACGAAGTTAGCTGACTCCGAGACGGACCCAAGGTTTGGGTGGACGGCTGTAAACGACTGGGAACCCGAAAGTGTGACTGGGCTTGTCGATACCGCGAAAACGTGTCCCGATCCTAAACAGTACAGGTGCTCCTCGCACAATCGTAAATAAAGCAGTAAAGCATGGCATAAGTACAGGATAGTAAATAAAACCTCAAACTAGTTTGTGGCCCCAAGAAATAAGAATGAATCAAGCTCTGGCTCAGGGGGGTCCCATAAGCCTCCCGGATATGGATAGCGCGAATAATCAAGGAACAGGAATCAAGTACTCGGGGTCCTACGGGACACAAGTGAGCAGGAAAAACCAAATAGCAGATATTGCTCACCGGTGCCACTTTCATTAGTTATCCCATTACTACTCAGGTTAAGTTGTTTAGGTACCCCGTTATCCATCAGACACTCACATACCCTACTCATGCTGTTCTACGACTCGCATGGCTCAAACAACTCCTGTAGTAATGGCTCATGGGATGGAGGAACAAGCTTCGGTGGGGTTTAAAAGTAAAGGCTATGCAATACTTGGGATTCAGTTTAATGCAATCGCGACTCAATGACGCAAGAACAAGATAGAGGCAATAGGTACTATATGTATGCAAGCATGTGGTAGTGCTTGCCTGGCAGCTCGGTTGAAGCAAGAGAAGGATCTGGGTAGTGCTCCTGGTTCTCTTGATATATCCCCTGCTCAGCGTCTATTCGAAGAAGAACCAAACAAACAAGGGCCAACATAAATAAAGTGCACAAGCATAGGAATAAAATGCGTCAAGCAAACAATCATGCCATGATGAATGATGCACAAGTTGCATGGCAATAATGTAACATGGCATGGGTGAGGTGTAGAATACAAGAAATAAACATTTTATTGAGTTTTGGCCACATTTTATACTCATATTAGTTGCTGTTTACATTATATTTATATGATGCATGCTGCAATTCAGAACATGGAATGCATAAACAGAAAGGTCTCGTCGAGCTGATCATTTTAGACATATCATTTGTTAAATTTGGAGTTATAAATCAAAAGTTATTAATTAATTAAGGTGAAGGGCATTTTATTGTAATTTAATTCAACTTGAAATTTTAAGTGCCCAAAATATATTTTGGATGGCATATTTGAAATCCTCACATTTTTCTGATTCAAAAACATATATTATTTGTATTAATTGGGTTTGTATTTTAGAAGTTATTTTAAAACAGATTTAAAATTTGAATTAGAATTAAATTTGAAAAGGTTTGAATTAAACAGATATTCAGAAAAGCTTTTGTTACACGCACAGAACCTAGCCACAGCCAATGACCAGTGGGCCATGCTGACTGGACGATCTGGCGCGGTAAAAGCTTCCCTCACCGCGAGCTGATCCAGCCGCAGCAGCTGACCAGTAGGCCCAGCGCGCGAGCGGACCCACGCGTCAGTGGTTGGCCGCGTCTGTGACACGCGGCGGACCCAGGGACTGCGGGTTAATTACCGCAAAGTCGCGGAGCCTTTTTATAAAACACGCAGAGGCAGACAGGTGGGGTCGGAGGGGAGCGCGGGTTGACGGGACAAAAGGTTGGGGGGGCTAAGCGCAAAAAGGCCACGGGTACTGTTTTTCTTCCTCTGCCTCTGACGGAACTGACGGCGCACGGCGACAGCGGGCGCGCGGCACGGGCGGGAATCGATCTCGCGACCGGGGGCGCGCGCGCGGACGCGGTGACCACGGGGCTAGGCGGGAGTAGTTGTTAGGGGGACGGACGGGGCCTAGGTAGGTTTTGCGCGGTCGTGGAAGCTAGCAGGCGCGCACACTCGTCGGCGCACCGAGGGTGCTCGACGCAACGATCGCCGTGTCCAGGAAACGACGGCGAGGCGGATCTTGTCAGGGAGGGGGAGAGGCTCACCGCGGGCTCGATGGCGGGCTCCGATCGGGCAGGCGAACAGCGGATCGGCGGTGGAGCTGGAGGACAGCGAGCTAGGGTTTGCGCGGGCGCCGTCGACGCGCAGATCAACCTGGGGCTCCTCCTTCACGTCGGCGCGTCCAGGGTGAAGCAGGGGAGCCGCGTGACCCTCCTCGTCGCCCTTGATCGACACGCCACCGGCTGGAAAGGGGTAGGGGAGGTGGAGGCCGACGGTGGCTGGCGTCGGGGTAGACGGTGGTGGAGAGGGAGAAGGGAGGCGACGGCAGGGCCCTGGGGGTGGATCTGGCGAGGCAGAGAGGGGAGAGGGAGTAGATAAAGAGGGGAGGTGGTGTGCGGGAGTGGGTAGAGGGAAAAGGTGGCTCGGGTGCCACCTTTCCCTCCTCGAGCACGTGATCGATCTGGGGCAGGCATGCATGGGGAGGTCTGCAGGTGGGCCAGAGGCAAGGCCAAGGAGGCAGGGGCAGGCTCGGGCTAGGGGGCCACAAGGCAGGGAGAGAAGAGAGGGAGAGAGGGTAGGCTCGGGTTTAGGGTTGGGGTAGATGTTTGTGGAGAGGGAGAGGGTAGTCATGTGGGGAAAGTATGGTAGAAAGAGGGGAGAGGCCGAGAGAGAGAGAGAGTGGGACTATGGTTAGGGTTTTACCTAGGGGTGGGGTAGGTAGCTCGGGTTGGTGAGAGGAGAGGTGAGGCTTAGGGTTAGCTAGAGAGGGAGGGGGTTAGGTTAGATGGTGCCCAAGGTAGTGGTAGGGTGTAACTAGGTAGATGAGGGGTTAGGGTTAGGTTTTTAACTTAGGTGAGAGCATATGGAGAAAAGAATTAAGAGAGAGGGTGGTTTATGGTTCTTGACATGATCCACATGACCATGCATGTGTGGAGGTGAGAGGAGAGAAAGTTGAGGAAAAGAGAGATATAGAGAGAGATGATCCACTCAAATAAGCAACTAAAAACAAGGAGGACCAAAGGTGGCAAAGGTTGCATGGCCCATGCAAGATGAGAATTACCATGATTAAAATATTGTAGAAACAATAATATTATCATGGCATTATTTATTTGCATCCTCCAAAGTTGGAGTAAGGGTCAAGCAAAAGGATTGGTAGAATTGGACCCACCCTATCTCTCATGAGCTAGACTAAACCCCAAAAGAAAATAATTACAAGCTCATGGATAAAGGGATGGTGGAATTGTAAGGTGGTGAAAGAAGAGTGGTGGAGTTGAATAAAAGATATGCCCCCAACTCAACTTGGGCATTTAAACAATATATCAAGAACCAAATACAATATCAAGAGGCAAATACAATTTATAATGCATATGAGAGAAGAACCACACAAACAGGGTTTTGTATGATGCTCAAATGCAAGGTGGCATGATGACATGAGCATGATATGATGATGATGCAACAATTATGTGTAGTAAGTAGCCATTATATTACTAAACCAAGTAGCATTACAATTGTTAGACAAATGGGATGCTACACCTAGTGACAAGCATTAAGCACAACAAGTTGCAACGAAGTCAAATAGCACTAATAGAGATACTAGGAACTATGCCCTAATAGATCTTATTCGATTACATGATAGAACTTATCCAATCCCTACCATCCCCAAGCCTACAGTAGGGGATTACTCACTCATGGATGAGGGAAACATCGGTGGTTGATGGAGATGCGTTGGTGATGACGATGGCGATCATCCTCTCCAAATCCCCCGTCCCGGCAGGGAGCCAGAACGGAGTTTCTGGATCTGAATCTTGGTTTCTGGTGGCGGCGACGGAGCGAAACTCTTTCTGGAAAACTATCGAACCCTCCTCGGTTTTTAGGTTGAGAGGAAACTTATAGGCGTAGAGGGAGCCCGAGGGGGTGCCTGGGGTGGCTGCACCCCCCCCTAGGCGTGGCCAGAGGTGGGCCCACGCCTAGCAGGGGTGTGGGCCCCCAGGCGCCTTCTTCGTCTCGTCTTCTGGCTCCGTGGGTCTTCTGGTGAAATATAATTTTTGGCATATTTTCCGGGATTTTTCCTGATAGTTGATTTTCTACACAAAAACAAGACACCAAGATAATTCTGCTGAAAACAGCGTCAGTCCGTGTTAGTTGTATCCAAATCACACAAGTTTAGAGGAGAAACAATAGCAAAAGTGTTCGGGAAAGTAGATACGTTTTGGACGTATCAACTCCCCCAAGCTTAGCTTATTGCTTGTCCTCAAGCAATTAAGTTGAAAACTGAGTGCGATAAAAGAGCTTTCACGAACACATTTGCTTCATATGATGTATATATTCTCAGCACAGGAGTAGATGATAAAACCATTCATCATAAGAAGTATGCAACTAAGTCTACTCAATAGTCATTGCAAGCTATGAAGAGAAACCAACTAAATAATAATAAGTAGCATGGAACATAAACATAAGCAACATTGCGATGCTCATAGTAAGGTATGATAGAGTGGTATCTCGCTTGCCTTTATTTGTAGAGCATAATATAAATGCCAAGGCACCTCTGAAGTTCAAGTGAATACTAGAAGTAAAGATATCAGAGATACAAGCATGAAAGTCATGACATAATTAACCAAGTTTTGGAACAAACACAAGAATGACAACTATGCTCTCAAGAAGGTGCTCATAGAATAAATGGTGACTCGACAAGGTAGTGAAAACGGTTTTGAAGAGTTTGAAAGGCTTCCTAATGCTGAAAGGAAGGTACTCATTAGCATTGAGCTCTCATTGCCCCTATCATAGGCATCTTCATGTGGTTAAGGTGAAAGTGAGGTCCACTCTGAATTATATGCTTGACAGACCATAAACTGGAAATGCCATGTCCCTTGAGTACGAGGGCCGCTCCGCATGCTAATCAACTTTGGTTACCTGTAAGTTCTTGTCATTGTAATTACATGCATATCATAGAGAACCGCCAACGGGGTACCCCTTACACATGATACAGGAACTATCCCGTGATCAAAATGACAAGGCAAGCAGACAATGAGCATCTCAGCGATCTTTTTATTTCCTATATGCATAGATTTTTATTGAGGATGCTTCATAGAATTCTCATTATGGTGATGCTGCAAGTTTCCACCATGATTAGGAATGGCTTAGGCTAGCGGCCTAGGCGTTTCTCTAACACAATGTATAAACTCCATGAACTCACAAGATCCCCTTTTATTTCACATCGTCGACATCCGTAAACAAAAGAGCAAAATATCAACTAGATAGGATATCCAAAAAGTGTTGAAAGCGTTCCCCGTGACATCACAGTTGTACTGACTCCCAGCATATAATTTGCAAGCATATAACTTTCATGGACAGGTCACAATGGTTCAGGATTATTGAGTGCAAGGAATAAAGTGTGCCATCAAGTTCGTGAGAGCTTTACTAACTAACTTTCTCAAAACAGACAAACATTTTATTTGGAACAAAACAAGGCATATTGAATATGCACTAAAATAGCAAATGATGCTAATAGGTAGATATGGTGGACACAGCTGGCAATATTGGTTTGGGGAAATGGAAGAACAGGTAGAGCTCATACTCAGTGCAAGTGAAGGCTAGCAATAGATAGGGAGCGACAAACGAGAGAGAAATAATTGTCATAATCATGCTTGCAACAAAACAGGACTAATTATGGCATGAAAGTCATACAAGAACTCTGAGGCAAAATAAATCATCGAGGCTTACTGACTATTGTTTAGTAATATGCATGCGTGAGCATGTGCCAAGTCGATTCACATGAATAGTCAGAGGAGGATACCACAATATCATACCAAAATATGAATAAAACAATGCAAGCAAACATTCATATGACATGCTACAAACTATTAGCAAGCTGGAGCTAATCATAGACAAGCAAGAACTACTAAGCATCCATCAGTAACAGACTCCTTAGAACAGACTAAGCATGCTCACAATGATGGGTATATGTACAAAAATGAAAACAAATAGAGTTCGTTACCAGCCTCTTACCACACCTCGAGTTGTCTTAATCTTAATTATTTCCCTTTACTTGTGTCACTTGAATAATAACATGAAACCAAATCCACTGAGGACGGCTGAACCCTGCAAAGAACTCACAAAACCAAAGAAGAACAACAAATATTTTTGGTGTTTTCGATTTTTTAAGAAAGCAAACAAAGGAAAAAACAAACAAAGAAAAAACAAACCAAACAACGCAAAATATTTTTGGATTTTTCTTTTAAGGCAAACCAAAGCAAAGAACAAAGAAACAAACCAAGAGAAACAATGAAAATATTTTTTGTGTTTTTCTGTTGTTGAGAAAGAAGCAACAAGAACCAAAAAGAAAGCGAAACAATGGATATACAAAGAACCGGCTGAACATGATATATAAATGAGTGTGATGTCAGTATACCTCCCCCATGCTTAGGATTTTGGCCTAAGTGGGGCTCAATAGCGCGGGTAGTAACACCAAGCTGGTGGGTCATCATAGGAATGATCATATTCTGGTGCTTGCGATGAAGAAGAAGACGCGCCCCAATCAAATGAGGGCTGCTGGTATGAAGACTCTCCCAAGTTGGAGGGATGAACCGAATTGTCTTCGGCATCCTCTTAACATTCTCCTCCTGCTGGGAGAGCTCCGCCACATATGTGTCAACCTCTTCCTCTGTAAGCGACCATCCTTTCCTATTATCAAAGTTAAACAAAGTAGGTGTAGGCAAATAAACTATTTTATCAGTCCTAACCTTTCTCCGACCTTGCTGGGCAAAAGATAATTCATATGGTAAACTTCTCACATTAGCCCCCAGGGACACAAGACCATGTTGAACCATGGATTCAAGATCCATCCTCTCTATGGTGAACTGATAATCTAAATAGTGAGGCTCTAAACCATGGAAAGCTAGCAACCTATAAGCAATGAGACCTCCACAAATTCCACCCTTCTCGCGGTTGGTGCTGAGACGGTGATCTATCAAAGCACCCAGGCTATAAGATCTATTCCTATTCAGAGAAGTTGCGATGAAACCTAGATGAAAAGAAGACAACTTTCTAGCAATCTTTCTAGCAAGAACACACTTGGTAATGAAATAGGCAAAGTATCTAATAGCTAGAAACTGAATGTTCCGAATTTTACCACTTTCCTTTGAGAAGTCAAAACCTTGGAAAATCTCAGCATATAAATCCATAAGTGACTTGGGCCTTTCCTTGATCTTCTCACATGATCCCCACTAAGGTACTCTAATTGCTGCACAGAAATCAGCAAAAGGCAGGTCGACAGGTATATTATAAATTTTGTAATGGACCATGGGATTAGATGTAGACCAAGTGAACCAGAAGTCCTGCACAAAAGCCATGGTTAGCTTCACAAATTGAAATGGTTCACCTTCAACAAAGTGTTCCAATTCTGCATTGGCAATCAAAGTTTGCAAATCCTGGGAGATTCCCGCGATTCTCATAAATTCATGGCATGGATATATGGAAGGAAAATCTGCCTCCTCACGATGAACCTTCATTGTCTCAGACACCATCAAGTCATATTGATTCAGTGGATAGGTACTCATCTTCCTTGCTGTAATTTTTAGACAAACATCAAACCAAGTGATTTCCAAGTTGATAAATGATGAGCAACTACTATAGGAACTTGCTAGAGGACAACAAATGCATCAAAATAAAGTTTCTAAGTATATAACAAGCAAGCAAGTTCAAACAACATATCACCTATAGCAGCAAAATACTCAAGATACTATCTACCAATCACAAATCTAATTGGACAAGTGGAGGAGGCACATACTAAGGAGCAATCTCTCCAAATATCAGCAGAAAAGATGGGATGAGCAAGAGAGAAAGAAGATGGCTGTGAGGGGGCACCTTGAAGGGGCCCGGGTGGGCCAGATTCCCCCCCTAGGCGCCACCCACAGGTAGGCCGCGCCTACCATGGGTCTGGTGGCCTGGGGTGCCCCCTGGGTCACTTCAGGTGTCTCTCTACCCCTTTTTCGAAGAAAAATTATTTTAAATTTTCTGGGATTTTTCGGGAAACTTTATTTTTTGCCAATTTTCAGGGTATGAAAATTGATTTTCTCGCCGAAACAGTTTTTTTAGAAGAAGCAAAAGCAAACCAAAAGCCAAATTACAGAAGTTCTAAGACACTCTAACAAGCAAACAACTAGCAAAACCAAAGCTAGCAAAAGAAAGGCAAAGACTAGGAAGGAGAAAAGTAAAAGAAAGCAAGTATAACCATAGTGGAAACATTATTTTGTTCATTAAAATCCTTTTGTTAACAAGGTTGATCAAGTCTTGTTACCAAAACAATCTTATATGAAACAAAACTTTGCTTTCCACAAGGTGATTATGTTACCTCATACTTGATAGCAATGTTCGCAATCATAATAGTTTCGAAATTTTCTTGTGGAATTGGACAATATATTTCTCCAACCTTGATGCTCTCAATATTTTCAATGGAATTCCGGCAATAGATCTTAGCAACCTTCTTGGGGAAATAGACAGTATGCTCTTTGTCATTAATATTGAATGTTACTTTTCCTTGATTACAATTAATAACAACACCTGCAGTATTAAGAAAAGGTCTCCCAAGAATAATAGACATATTATCATCTTCAGGCATTTCAAGCACAACAAAATCAGTCAAAACCAAGCAATTATGATCCACTTGAACAGGAACATCCTGACATATACCAACGGGAATAGTAGTTGACTTATCAGCCATTTGCAAAGATATATCAGTTGATATCAACTTTTCTAGTTGGAGTCTCTTGTAGAGAGAAAAAGGCATAACACTAACTCCAACTCCCAAATCACATAAAGCAGTTCTAACATAATTATTCTTAATAGAGCAAGGAATAGTTGGTATACCTGGATCACCAAGTTTCTTTGGAACCTTACCATTGAAGGAGTAATTAGCAAGCAAAGTAGAAATCTCCTCATTAGGAATCTTCCTTTTATTAGAGAAAATATCCTTCATATACTTTGAATAAGGAGGCAATTTAATAGCATCAGTCAAAGGAATTTGTTAAAATAAAGGTTTCATCCACTCACAAAACTTGTTGTAGTGTTCTTCCTCCTTTGACTTGTGTTTCTAACCTGGAAAAGGCATAGGTTTCTGCACCCAAGGTTCTCTCTCTTTACCATGTTTATTAGCAATAAAATCTTCCTTTGTGTACCTAGTGTTCTTAGTGTGCTTCTCAGGTTCTTCCTCAACTTCCTCCTTATCAGGAGCATCATTTTTATCATTACCACTCTCATTTTCAGCATCAGAGACAGATATACTATTAGGATCTACGTCAGGTTGAAGGGGTTCCTCAACTATCTTATGTTTCTTTTTTCTTTATCTTACGAGGACTATCACTATTCTCACCTTGTTGAGAATCCTGCTCAATCCTTTTAGGGTGTCCTTCAGTATATAAAGGATCTTGAGTAGCTATACCACTCCTAGTTCTAATTCCATAAGCATGTTTATCCCCTAAGGCATTAACTAGAATATCCTTTTATACCTTAGCAAGTTGATCAAGTTGGGTCTGAAACATTTGGAAGTGTTTACAAAGCATTTTAATATCATTAGAAGTTATTTCCACAATATCTTTCAACTCAAGGATAGCTCTAGAGTTTTCCAATAAATGATTCTGAATTTTTTTATTAAAATTACCTTGTTTAACAATAAATGTGTCAAGTTCCTCTAGACATTGATCAGGAGGCTTACCATAGGGAATATCACCTTCATTAAAGTGGAGAGAGTGTACCTCAATAGTAGATGAGGGGGGAATTGGCTTACATAATTCTTCTATAGGAGGTAGATTCTTCACATCCTCAGCTCTAATACCTCTCTCCTTTAGACACTTCTTAGCTTCCTTCATCACTTCATCATTTTATGCAATAACTCCCCTCTTCTTTGGTGTTGGTGTTGGAACTGGTTCAGGAGTAATAGGACCAGGTGTATTCAGCTCAGTTGAAGTCCAATCATCATATTTCTTGCTTATCTTAGCCATTAATTCTTCAGCATCTGTAGGAGTTCTTTTCCTGAAAACACAATCAGCAAAGCTATCTAGGTATGTCCTATAATCATCAGTTAGTCCACTATAATAAATATCAAGAAGCTCATTCTTAGGCAATGGACATCCAGGATGTGCATGAATCAAGGCACAGAACCTTGTCCATGACTCAGGCAATTTCTCTTCTTCTCCCTGTTTAAAATCAAAAAGTCTCTGCAAAGCAGCATGTCTAGCACTGGGAGGAAAATATTTCTGGAAGAAATAAGCAATCAAGCAATCAGGGCTATCAATGGAACCAAGAGGTAATCTATTAAACCAATCCCTAGCTTCTCATTTTAGTGAAAAAGGGAAGATCTTAGTAACAAAGCACTTACGCATCTTAAAATCATCAGAGAACAAAGCACTCATAGTAGAAAGCTCATTCATATGGGCCACAACACTCTCATTTTCAGTCGCACAAAAAGGTTTTATCAACAATATCTAAATAGGACAAATCAAGAGAGAAATCATAATCTTTATCTTTAATATCTATGGGAGAGCTGCCAAACTTAGTATCAGAGGACAACTTAGGCATAATAGTGCGTCTAGCTAGGAGACTCTTAATAGCACTAGTACCATGTGTGTTTCGGCACTCTTCAACAAATTCATCAGTGAACTCAATGTAACCATCATTAATATCATAACTCTTAGTAGACTCAAGTGATCTAACATGTGTAATAGTGTCTTCACTAGGAGTTTTGGTATTTCCTAGACCAGCCATAGTAGCATCTAGGAAAGGACCTAATGAACCACTCGCATCAAGCACAGTAGAAGTAACATCATGAGCATCAAAAGCAGTTTCAGATTTAGCAGTAGTAGCAGTGTGTGTAGCATGAGTATGTGGTGGTGGTGTGATAAGCTTACTTATAACAGACGGTGAATCAAGAGCAACAGAGGTGTTTAGGACTTTACCTCTTCTTGTAGTGGATGGTAAAATAAGAAACTTTCCATCACGAGACTTACCCATGATGAAAGGAGTAGCAGTGAACAATAGTAGATCCAAGTGAACTTACAAATAAAGCTATGCTCCCTGGCAACGGCGCCAGAAAATAGTCTTGATGACCCACAAGTATAGGGGATCGCAATAGTCTTCGCGGGTAGTATTACCCAATTTATTGATTCGACACAAGGGGAGCCAAAGAATATTTGCAAGCCTTAACAACTGAGTTGTCAATTCAGTTGCACCTGGAAATAGTTCTTGCTCACAGGAGTTTATCAGTAGCAATAGTTTGTAGTGGCAACATCAAAGCAACAGCAACAGTAAAACATGAGCAATAGTAACAGTAACGGTAAATAGAGGGATTCGAGTGCGGTAGGCATAGGGATGGACGGGCGTTGCATGGACGAGTCTAAACATGCAACTTCAAGATCTAGGGCATTGCAGATAAATAATAACAAGCATACAAGTACTAAACAATCCTAGGCATGTGCTCCAAATATAGTCATACGTGCTCGCAATGAGAACTTGCACAACATCTTCTGTCCAGCCAGCCCATGGCAGCGGGGCCTCTAGGGAACTACTGGCAATTAAGGTGCTCCTTTTAATAGAGCACCGGAGCAAAGCATTAACACTCCATGAACACATGTGATCCTCACACCACAACTATCCCCTCCGGTTGTCCCAATTATTGTCACTTCGGGTCCTTTGATCTAGACAAAGATATGTGTACACAACTTGCAGATAATATCACAAACAATACTATCATAATGATTCAATAATAAGTTCATATCTGAGATCATGGCACTCGGGCCCTAGTGACAAGCATTAAGCACAACAAGTTGCAACAAAGTCAAATAACACTAATAGAGATACTAGGCACTATGCCCTAACAGATCTTATTCGATTACATGATAGAACTCATCCAATCCCTACCATCCCCAAGCCTACAGTGGGGGATTACTCACTCATGGATGAGGGAAACATCGGTGGTTGATGGAGATGCGTTGGTGATGACGATGGCGATGATCCTCCCCAAATCCCCCGTCCCGGCAGGGTGCCAGAACGGAATTTCTGGATCTGAATCTTGGTTTTTGGTGGTGGTGGCGGAGCGGAACTCTTTCTGGAAAACTATCGACCCCCCCTCGGTTTTATGCCGAGAGGCAACTTATAGGCGCAGAGGGAGGCCGAGGGGGTGTCTGGGGTGGCTGCACCCCCTAGGCGCGACTAGAGGTGGGACCGTGCCTGGCAGGGGTGTGGGCCCCCCAGGCCCCTTCTTCGTCTCGTCTTCTGGCTCCGTGGGTCTTCTGGTGAATTATAATTTTTGGCATATTTTCCGGGATTTTTCCTGATAGTTGATTTTTGGCATAAAAACAAGACACCAAGGTAATTCTGCTAAAAACAGCGTTAGTCCGTGTTAGTTGTATCCAAATCACACAAGTTTAGAGGAGAAACAATAGCAAAAGTTTTTGGGAAAGTAGATACATTTTGGACGTATCAATATATTATCTTCACAAAGCTAAAATATTTTGTATTATGAAACTGAGGGAGTACATGTTTAAAGGATACAAATGTCACCTAGAGGGGGGTGAATAGGAGATTAAAACTTTTCCGAGAGTGGCTCATCAAAGGCGGAATTAAACTAGTGTTTACTTTGTTAAGCACAAAACCTAGGACAATCTAGGGTTCACCTATATGCACCAACAACTTATGCTAAGCAAGAGAAACAACTATGTGATAGCAAGATATATACTTGAAGCGTGAAGGCTATCACAAAGTAAAGTGCATAAGTAAGATCTCGGGTATAGAGATAACCGAGGCACGTGGGGACAACGATATTTTACCGAGTTCCTCCCAACATGGAGTATGTCTCGTTTGGAGAGGGGGTGTTATCTAACCACCTACGCCACAAAATGCCTCCCTTATTCTCCGGCGAATCTCACCCCAACGGGATCGATCCACACTTCCACTATCGGTGCACTTGTCGGTGGCAAGCGGAACCTCTCACAAGGTTGGGGCACTTCTCCACAACTTAATTGGAGGCTCCCAACAAACACCACCAAGTCCACAACCTGCAACACCAACAAACCGTCTAGGGTTCCAAGAACCCAAGAGTAAAAAGCTTCTCAACTATCACTCACCAAATCCTCCGAGGAGAACTCAAACCGATGCACCAAATGCAAGAGGCAAGAATACCACAAAGATGCTCCAATCCCTCACTCTCAAGTTCCAACAAAGCTACTAAAGCTATTGGGGAACAAGAGAGGAGGAATCAAAGAGGGACACAAAATCCCCCAAAATCTAGATCCCCAAATATACACTCACAACGAGATGAATCGGTTTGGTCAAAATATGGATCTAGATCACCTCCAACTACCCCTCAAATATATGCAAGAATCAATGGAGGGGTGTGTAGAAATCAAGCTCAAAGAGTAAGGCAAATGGGGGAAAAGCTTAGAAAAAAGGAGGAAGAAGCAACCCTAAAAGATAAAGGGGCAAAGCTATTTAAAGGAACGGGCAGATTCGCGTTTTTCCTGGACGGACTGGTACTACGGGACCCAACCAGCGAAAATAGCACAGCAGTAGCAGGGTGGTCAACGCGCCAGGACCCACACGTGGGGCAACGCACGCGCAACAAGCGAGCCAGTGCGGCCACACAGTAGGAGGGCCCAGCATGGGGAATCGAGGCAGGCGAGCGGCTCTGCGCGCGCAGGGGCGATGCGGACAGCGGCAGCTGCGCGTTGCGATAGAGTCAACAGCGCAGCTCGTGCGGTGCCAGCAAGCGGGGCGCGCGAGGCGAGTGGGGCCAGGTGAGCGGCAGTAGCGGGCATCGCGCGAGCGAGGCGCGTGGGAGTTGCGCGGGGCCAGCTCGCGGGTCAGCGCACAAGGGCGGGCGACGCGAAATCAAGCGAGGCGCGCGGCTATGCGGGATCGGTGCAGGAGCAAAGAACCTGGGAAAATTATCCGGGCCGTCCGGTACAACCGAAAAAAGATACTGGGCGAGATAGAAATAATTGGGAAGCGCTCAAGGGCGTCCGGTACTACCGCTCGGCCCAGAAACCTGATTTTTTCCTTTTCTTTTTAAAACGGCAGATATTCAAACGGCTATAACTTTTGATTGGTAAGTCCGATCGACCCGATTCCAATTGCATTGGAAAGAGGACGACATGATAAATCGGAAAACCGCATAAATATTGGTTATCACAAAGTGAGAATGTATCAAGTATAATAATGTGAGATACCTCACTTGGTGAGAAACCGGAAAACCGCATAAATCAAAATCGCAACAAGATCCAAACGGAAGATCCGATTTTGATGAACAAGAGCTTGTTATGGAGATTACCACAAGCTCTATATCCTCACATTAATAAGACCAAATAACAACCAAATACAATGATGCAAGTATGCAAAGGTTTGAGCTCTCTCCGAATGATGTGACCGAATTACTCATTCGAGAGCCCCTCTTGATTGTACGGTTATCTATCCTAAAACCGGTCTCCCACACACAACATGAGACCAGCAAAAGGGAAAACCTATCAAGATTATACCTTTGCCTTGATCATTCCACTCGAGCTCGATGTAGACGATCTTGCCCTTCTCAAGATGGAACGCCTTTCTTAATTCCACATCATTGATCCATAATCACCGAGGATGGCAAGCATCAAACATGAGATCTTCTATAGATGGTGCATTTTGAGCTTGCGCAACACATCTTCTTATTTCATCTATCTTGAAGCCAACACAGGCTCCAACCAATGCCAATGGACAAATCCTACAAGTACAACTTAATACACGCATTAGTCCATAAAGATTGTTATTAATTACCAAAACCATACATGGGGGCCCACATGTTCTTTCACATGTGAGCGCATTGTATGAGCCACTAATTATGTATCCGCGTGGTGACCGCCAACGGGATTGATCGTGTTACTTTTGGGGCACACCTAGCGTATTCCTACTATTTTTTTATTTTGATAAGAAGGGTATACCACCGAACTCCATATCAACTAATCCAGACACCAGTTTTTGTTTCATAGTTTTCTAAATCTTACAAGTAACAAAATGATCACAACTCAGGATCGCAACAAATAGGATTAGAAATTTCATCTCCTGCATTTGCAATCCTATCACTAACCCGCTTTGCATCCAATTCTTGGGCTGCTTGTGCCGCCATTGATAGGACTTCCAACCGAAAAAATTTCTCTTGGAAATCCCATATCCTTGTAATGGCTTTTTCCTCGGTTTGAATCCACCTCAGAATAAACAATGAATGAATGCATTTTCTACAAAGTCAAAGGCCGAAGATTTGAGTTGGAGATACGAAAGTTCGTGTGACCATTGGTATCTTTCACCGGGTGAACTAAAGCAAGAGAAGCACCAGGCCCTTCATCTGGCGGATAAGCTTTGGGATCTACTCACGATGACCATGTAAATCTAGCAGCTTCTCCATCTTAGACGAACGATAAACTTGCAAGGCACTCACTTTAGTACGATTAGCACGATTAGTTATTTAGATAAAGTCATTTATTGTGTTAGGAGGAGCTACAAGGCACAAGATAAAAACCAACCTCAGACCCCCATATCACTGGATTAGTTTAGGCATTCTAATTTGAGAAATGAATTATTAATGACGTCCACAGATTTCCATTCAAATTACTTGAAGTGTATATTTGGAGGTACATTTGAAACCACAAGCATGTCTGTAGATGATATTTTTTTCGAAATGGGGATATCACCCAGCTTCTGCATCGACCGATGCATATAGCCTTTATTGCTTATGTCTACAGCCAGTATGTGTTCTTGCGTTATAAATGTTAAATATGAAGGAGATATGCCCTAGAGACAAATAATAAATGTGTTTATTATCATATCTTAGTTAGTTCATGATAGTTTCATGTTGTTCTATAATTTTATCAAGGGGAAACATTGATACAGGTGTGGTATGTAAACAAACCAATTCCCTAGTAGCCTCTATTTTTACTATTTGTTGGCCAGCCGATGATTAAGGTTCATGGAGCATTTATGTAAGTTGATAATGAGGTCATGACATTGATGAATGTCATGACCGACATCACCCAATATAATTATCGCAACACCATCAGGTCACAAAGATCATCATTGCAATAGTTAGAAATGAAGTATCCTTTTTCCTTTGACCATGAGAGCATGTTTAATCATTGTCACTCGCGGCTGCTGTATCAACCGTCACACCGCAACAGGGTGATCGTAAAGGTGAATTTTAGGTATTCCAAAGGGACATGTAGAGGCATATGCATCAAGATTAGGATTTGTTCTTCCGTGTGACGGGAAGATATACTAGTCTCACTCGGTGGAATTACATCCATAAGCTACGCAGCATGTGACTAGGTCATGGAGATAAAATATCATGGGAACGAGTAAACGCTGCACTTGTTGGTAGCTAGATTGAACAAGGTATAATGATACCAATAATCAGATCTCAGAAAAGTCAGGTATCGGAATAACAAAGGGAATTGGACTCGTGTTTATGGTTAAAACGACATTGAAATTATGGAATGCATAGGGGTTATTATGGGCATACCGGTCTCGCTAATAATCATTGATATGAGAGGTGTCTCGATCATGTATCTGATGTTCCCGAACTGTAGGGTAACATGCTTAAGGGTTTGACGACGCTTGGATATCATTTTGAATTTATCGGAATCATGAAAATAAATAGATGAGAATACTGGAAGCATTCTAAAAGAGAACCGGAATCGTTCCAGGAGGTTTCAAAAGAGTTCGAAATGAACTGAAAGGTGTTTCGGGTCAAGAAGAATTTAATAATATGTATTTTATATTAACTATTGAAATTAATAATAATTAAATTTTGAGGGCAACTTTTCCTAATGGGCCAAAATACGAAGGGAAAAGGCCCAAGAGGCAAAGCCACCCAAGGAGGATAGCTGCTGCCTAGGAGGCCCATTCGTCCGGCCTTGGGGTTTAAAGTTCTTAGGTAGAAAGGTTATATTACGAAAGCCCTAACAACCAAGTAAAACT
The DNA here is from genome assembly GCA_916181665.1 of Avena sativa. NCBI lineage: Eukaryota > Viridiplantae > Streptophyta > Magnoliopsida > Poales > Poaceae > Avena > Avena sativa. The sequence goes on along the minus strand of OV702280.1, from coordinate 229,257,496 downwards.
TGCAATAGATAAAGTAAATTTATGTTGCAGGAGGGCATGCGATGTGATATGGTTGTGATCATGATCAATGTAAAGGTAGTTTACTTTCATGTTACTAGGTCATACTAATAGTCATCATTATGATGAACGACAAAACTGGTGGCATCGTGGACTTTGAGACATACTAATGGCAAGATGAAGATCATGCCAGAGCATTTGATGGAGATCAATGATCAAGAAGAAAAACATATCATGTCACATATAAATTGAAGGTGATGTTAATTCTTGTGTGCATATTACTGACTGCTAGTATTAGATACACAACGGTAGCATTAAATAAGATGATCCCTATATTAATATCAACTATAGTGTTCACCCATTAGTACGCACCACCACTAAAGTCCATTGTTGTGGAGCAGGCTGTGATGATTGGGTGCAAACACATCGACATGTGGGTGTAAGCCATGTATGCACTACAAATACACTAAGGTTGAATTGACGAGCCTAGCAATATACAGACATGGCCTCGAAACACAAGAAATCAGAAAATTGAGCATGATTCACATGAATTATGTGGTCGACATTGTAATGTCCATCCTTGCAGCTATGTGCATCAACCATGATAATGACTGATGATGTAGTGAATTGAGATCGTGTGTGATGAGTGCGTGAACACTTCGTTGGAAGACCCCAAGCGGAAGGTATGATGAGCACAGCAGCAAGTTTTCCCTCAGTATAAAACCAAGGTTATCGAACTAGTAGGGGGAAGGAAACGACTCAAAGGTGTTGCTAGCAACTTGGAAAACTGCACAACACAAACTCAAGACTTTGCCCCAACGAACAGTGAGATTGTCAATCTCACCGGTTTGCTGAAAACTAAGGATTAACCGTATGGTGTGGAAGGTAATAGTGGTTTCTAGAAAGAAATAGTAACAGTGGAAGTTATATCAATGGTAAAGATTGGACCGGGGTCCATAGATCACTAGAGGTGTTCTCCTTAAGATAAACAAACATGGCATGCTGGGTAAACAAATTACAACAGGGCAATTGACAGGACTGAGCAAGGCATAACAATGCAATACTAGACATTCATGATCCTATGAGATTCGATTGGGCAATACAACAAGATATATAGACCTCCATCCAACTGCATCTATGACTAGTAATCCACCTTCAGGTTATCATCTGAATCCCCTCTAGTATTAAGTTGCAAGGAATGGATAACTGCTTTAAGCAAGGAGTGTAAGGTAAATAATCCACTTGTTCCATGAACAAGAGACCGTTGTTTTCTCCCTAGTGGCAACAGCACATCTACAACCTTAGAGATTTCTGTCACTTCCCTTAGATTAAATAGAGGCATGAACCCACTATCTAGCATAAATACCCTCTCATGGAATCACTAGCATCTATTTGGCCAAGATAGCTACTAGAAACGGAGAGCATGCAAGATCACAAACAACACAGACATGATAGAATCAATAAGACAAAATCATTAATCAATCTGACATAGTAATCTCAATATCTATTGGATCCCCGCAAACACAACGTGCATGATTACAAATAGATGATCTTGATCATGAACGGAGCTCACAAGATCTAAACATGGTAGCACAAAGGAGGAGATACAACCATCTAGCTACTACATGGACCCGTAGTCCAAGGTGGAACTACTCACACTTCATACCAGAGGCTGGCATGATGAAGAAGAAGGCCTCCGGGATGATCTCCCCTCTGGTAGGGTGCCGGGAAGAGCTTCAGATCCCCCTGATCTAGGGACGATGGTGGCGGTGTCTACAAACGGTTTCGTGGAATATTGATCGGGTACTTAGGGTTTTGGCATCGGGGGGTATTTATAGGTGAAGAGGCGAGGCAGGGGAAGCCAGGGTGGCCGCACCCTCCTAGGCGCGGGCTAGGGTAAGCCGCGCGGCCAGGGGTGTGGCCCCCTGGTGGCTCCCCTCTGTCTTGTATTCTGGCTTCGTGTTCCCCACGGTGAAATATTGACTTTGGCTTTTGTCCCGTCCAATTCCGAGGATATTGATTTTCTGCCTTTCTGGAACCAAAAATAGAAGAAAACATGCAACTGGCACTGTGGCATCTTGTTAATAGGTTAGTACCAGAAAACATATAAAAACACCTCAAAGCGTAGACAAAGCAAAGCAAAGTAGATACTAAACAAGCATGGAACATAAAAAATTATAGATACGTTTCCAATGTATCAAACATCCCTAAGCTTAATTCATGCTCGTCCTCGAGTAGGTAAGTGATAAAAAGAATAATTTTTGAGGTGACATGCACCATCAAAATCAAGATCAAACCATTTGCAAGCATTGAAATCTAGGATCAAAGAACTCTAAACATGAGCATGAAAGATGAAGTTCTAACAGTAAGACAAAGTAACTATGCATGCGACATGAAAGGTTACAAACAAAGATTGATAAGGTTCGCTCTCGTCAATGCCCATTGTTATGGACATGGGTTTTGGAAAAGATGGGGATGCTGGAAGTCGCGGAACGGTTAACAGACAAGCAACACGGGACACGAGATTTACCCAGGTTCAGGCCCCCGGAGGGAAAACCCTACTCCTGCTTGTCTGCTCTTGATTATGGCGGAACCGAAGGTTACAAGGGTGCACAGATGCAATATGGCGTGAGGTGCGTATGCGATGGTGGAAGAGGATAGAGAGGAGATCGTAGATCTGTTTATTGCATGTCCTTCTCGTTGTAACCTCCTAGCCTTTATATACTGGGAGGATAGGTCTCAGGTACCGATACGAGTAGGTTACAAGTTGTATTCAAACTCTAGTCTTGATCTTTCCTTGTCTTGTGCGCTGGGGAGTCCGTGTCCATGTGTCCTTCGTACAGCCGAACTATCATGAGTGTCGCATACCTTGGCAGGTTGTCGAGTGGGTCTTCCGTCGGGCTGGACCAGGTATGCTAACATCGGGTACCCGTAGGGCATATCCATGTTAGTAGCCCCCGAGTGTCCATTCGTAACGTAGATTCGGGTGGAGACCTAGTTGTCTTGAACCTTGCATTTGGATGTCGGAGTCGAAAGTTGTGTCGAGTGTGAACCACTGACCCAAAAGTTCACGGGGTCAGCTGAATTTGTTCGGTTGTTGTAAAGGAGTCAGTATTATGGATGTAGTCAACACAATAGACTATAGGGTGCGCGACCAACGCTCCCTATGGGAGTAACCCCCGATAGTCTATTCGAGTCATAGACTCGATCAGAACCTTATAGCCGTCAGTTGCGCGTTACAGCGATCCGGAAGTTCTTCGGTTGATCTTGCGAATGCCCTGAATGCCTTTATTTTTTCGAATGCACGACCAGCGCTCCCTATGGGAGTAGCCCCCGATTCCTCAGTTGAATCGTTGATTTGAGTGAGGAATCGAAGCGTGCCACTCGAAGATCTTCTGTATGCGCGACTAGCACTCTAGTTTGGAGTAGCCCCCGAGTGTTTGGTGGAGTCGTAGACTCGGTCAGAGACTCGAGTCTTGTATTGTGTAGTTGTAGTCGACAATCTCGTGGGCGTATCGCTGACCCGGAAGTACATCATGTGCACGACCAGCTCTCCTGATAGGAGTAGCCCCCGAGTGTTTAGTCGATTCGCAGACTCGAGTGGAGACTCATGCGAGGAGAAACCACTAACCCGGAAGTGCATCGAGTTAGCGTCTCATGCATAAGGATCCAAGAACCGACGATGCAGTCGGAGTTGACGTGGCGGAGTTGTGAGGCGTTTAGCTGGAAGGACTCGATGTTACGGATGAAGTCGACGCCGTTTCTTCTGTCGGGTGCGCCCAACGCTGCTTTTTCAATAATTGATGTGGTCATCCGAGGAATGCATCGACTCAGGTCTTGGCGTTAGTCGACTCCGTTGGAGAACCCGATACAATAGTGCGATGTAGTCCGGCGTCCTTGTAGGCTGTAGAAAACATGAAGAATTGTAAAGTACTTGTATCTTATAAAGAATATTTGTCTATCAGCTTGTAAAGTAAAATTATGGTGGCAATCGAGTCGACACTTTTGCACTGTATGCTAGGCCTTTTCGTTAGCCTGATTACCCTTAGTCTCAGTACCTTGCCGAGGCACTTGGAGTTAAAGGATTTGACGGTCAGGCAGAATCAGCTACTCGGGCTATCGCGTTCGAGGTGCTCAAGTGCGTGGAGCCAATGGAACATTGGGTTACTCGAAAAGGGTGCAACCGCCGAGTGTTTCAAGTGCGAGTTAAAAAGGAAATCGGATCTAAGTAGAGGGAAACATAGCTTTGTTGGTTGTCATGGCGAATTTGACGCTATAGCGGGTCACGCGGCAGACGTAGTCGACACAGCGGACCGCCCTCGTAGCAGCGACAGGTTTCTACGGTCGATGGCGGCAGCAAGTTCCGCATTCGAAGATTGTCGCAATTGAACACCACACTAGGTCGTCGCATCTGAACAATGCAGCGGGTTGCTAGAGCCGAAGGCCGCTGATGGTCGTCGAAGCGGAGGGAGCCCCCGACTCTTTGAAGCCAAAGATCGCGGCGGGCCGCATATTCGAAGAATGTAGCGGGTCACCAAGGTTGGAGACCGCAGCAGGTCGTCGGTATCAAAGACTCGACAGCTCACGCGACGGAGTCGCCTCAGCCCCCGGGCATGGAGTTGATGTGGTCGATTTAGCGAGGTGGCATTCGAGAGCCGTTGCGGCGATCCGGAGTCAACACGGCAGCGGGTCGCTGATACATCGGAAACGTATCTATAACTTTTAATGCTCCATGCTTGTTTAGTATCTAATTTGCTTTGCTTTGTCTTCCTTTGAGGTGTTTTTATATCTTTTCTGGAACTAACCTATTAACAAGTTTCCACAGTGCCAGTTGCCTGTTTTCTTCTGTTTTTGGTTCCAGAAAGGCAGAAAATCAATATTCTCGGAATTGGACGGGACAAAAACCAAACTCAATAACTTTCCGTGGGGGACAAGAATTCAGAAGATGAGACGGAGACGCAAGCCAGGGCGCCCAGACCCTCCTAGGCACGGGTGGGCCCTGCCCCATGCCTAGGCAGGGTGTGGGGCCCTGGCCGCCTCCTCGGCCTCCCCCTTCGCCTATAAGAAGCCCCCGATGTAGTAGCTATATGGTTGTATCTCCTCCTTTGTGCTTTCATGTATAGATCTTGTGAGCTCCGTTCATGATCAAGAGCTAATCTATTTGTAATCATGCATGTTGTGTTTGCGGGGATCCGATGGATATTGAGATTATTATGTTGGTTTGATTAATGGTTTTGTCTTTATGATTATGTCATGTCTGTGTTGTTTGTGATATTGCATGCTCTCCGTTGTTAGTAGCTATCTTGGCCAAGTAGTTGCTAGTGACTCCAAGAGGGGGTATTTATGCTCGATAGTGGGTTCATGCCTCTAGTTTCCAAGGGAAGTGATAGAAATCTCTTCGTTGTAGATGTGTTGTTGCTACTAGGGAGAAAACAACAGTCTCTTGTTCATGGAACATGTGGACCGTTTACCTTACACACTTTGCTTAAAGCAGTTGTCTATTGCTTGCAAATTAATACCGGAGGGGGTTCGGATGATAACCTGAAGGTGGACTTCTAGTCATAGATGCAGTTGGATGGCGGTCTATGTATATTGTTGTATTTCCCAATCGAATCTCATAGGATCTTTTTGACTAGTATTGCATTGTTATGTCTTGCTTAGTTCCTCTCAATTGCCCTGCTGTAACATGCCATGTTGTTTATCTAAGGAGAGCACCACTAGTGAACTATGGACCCCGGTCCAATCTTTACCACTGATACATCTTCCACTGTTACATGCTTACTTGCTGCAAACCATTACCTTCCACACCATACGTTTAATCGTTTGTTATAGCAAACCGGTGAGCTTGACAACCTCATTGTTCGTTGGGGAAAAATCTTGAGTTTGTGTTGTGCAGGTCTCCGCGTTGCTTGCAACACCTGTGTGACGTTTCCTTCCTCCTTCTGGTTCGATAACCTCGGTCTCTACTGAGGGAAGACTTGCTGTTGTGCTCATCACACCTTGCTCTTGGGGTTTCCAACGAAGTGCTCCCATGTCAAGCACCAACAAGTTTGTTGGCGCCGTTGCCGGGGAGGCTAAGGACGTCTTCACTAGGGGAGTCCTTCACTTCCTTTCTCTTTACTTTGTTTTTAGTTTGCTTAGATTCTTTTGCTTGGTTTTGTTTGCCTCTTTTAAAAAAACCCAAAAAAATTAGTCTAGTTTGGTTTGCTTTCTTTATTCAAAAACACAAAAAAAAAATTAGTTCCTGCTCTAGCTGTTGCTGTTGTTTTTGGCTTGCCCACCTTTGCCAAAATGAGCTCTACTGAGAACACCAAGTTGTGTGACTTCACTAACACCAACAACAATGATTTCCTTAGCACACCTATTGCTCCACCTGCTCCTGATGCTACCTTTTATGAAATTAAGCCTGCTTTGTTGAATCTTGTGATGAGAGAGCAATTTTCTGGTGCTAGTTCTGATGATGTTGCTGCCCATCTCAATAACTTTGTTGAACTTTGTGAGATGCAAAAGTATAAGGATGTAGATGGAGCTATTATTAAGCTCAAGCTTTTTCCTTTCTCCTTGAGAGGAAAAGCTAAAGATTGGTTGTTATCTTTGCCTAAAAATATTATTGATTCTTGGACTAAGTGCAAGGATGCTTTTATTGGAAAGTACTACCCTCCTGCTAAGATTATATCTATGAGAAGTGAAATTATGAAATTTAAACAACTTGATAATGAACATGTTGTTCAAGTTTGGGAAAGAATGAAATCTTTGGTTAAGAATTGTCCCACTCATGGACTTACTGCTTGGATGATTATCCAGAGTTTTTGTGCAGGTTTGAACTTCTCCTCAAGAAACCTATTGGATTCAGCTGCTAGAGGTACCTTTATGAGCATCACTTTGGGTGCTGCAACTAGACTCGTTGATAATATGATGGTTAACTACTCTGAATGACACACTGAGAGAGATCCACATGGTAAGAAGTTAAATTCTGTTGAGGAAACTTCCTCTTTAAGTGAAAAGACTGATGTTATTATGGCTATGCTTGTTAATGGGAAAGCTCCTCTAGATCCTAATAGTGTTACCTTAGCCTCTTTGGTTTCTCAAGAAGAGCAAGTTGGTGTGAACTTCATTAGAAACAACAATTTCAACAACAATGCCTATAGGAATAATTTTGGTGGTAACAACAATTATAGGCCTTATCCTCCTAATAATGGCAATTCCTATGGAAACTCCTACAACAATGCTAGAAGTGCCCCCTCTGAACTTGAAGTCATGCTCAAAGACTTTGTTAGGAAACAAAATGCTTTCAACAAAACTATAGAGGAAAAGCTTTTAAATGTTGAGAAAAATATATCCTCTTTGTCGGAAGCTCAGTCCTCCTTGATTAATAAAATGGCTGCTAAACCTGAAAACTATGGAAAATACCTGTGCTACTACTCATGACATACAAGTTACTATTGATGAAAATGTTAGGCTATTAGCTCAACTTCATGCTAGGTGGGAAAGGGAAGTGAAATTTATAGAAACAATAGTGTGTGCACTATTACCACTAAACCACAAGTAGTCCATATTCCTCCTCCTACTATGCCTAAGCCTATTGAGCCTACTACTAGTGATGCTAAGTTTGGTTTTGATATTGATGGTTGCAATATTTATGAAGTGATTATGTTCCTACAAAAGCTTGCTAGAAGTCCTGATGCTAGTGATATGCATGTTGCTTTCACCAAACACATTACAGATGCTCTTGTGAAGATTAAGGAAGAGAAGCTAAAACACAAAGCTTATATTCCTAGGAAAGTAGAATATAGTTGGGAACCCATTATTAATATGCAAGTCAATGACTTTGATCTCAAATCTTCATGTGATCTTGGTTCTAGTGTCTCTATTATGCCTAGGAAGATTTATGAAATGCTTGATTTGCCACCATTGGAAGATTGTTATTTGGATGTCCCACTTAATGATAATGCTAAGAAGAAACTCATGGGGAGTATTAATGATGTTCTCATTATGGTTAACAATGCTTATGTCCCTGTGGATTTCTATGTTTTGGATGTTGAATACAATGCTTCTTGTCCTATTACTTTGGGAAGACCTTTTCTTAGAACAGTTGGTGCCATCATTGATATGAAAGAAGGCAACATTAAATATCATTTTCCATTCAAGAAAGGTATTTAACACTTCCCTATGAGGATAGATAAGTTGCTTTTTTCTCGTCATTTGAAAGCAAGGTTTGATGTTAACGCTTCCTTATTTGAAAATACTTGACTCTTCTTGCTTCTTGTGCCTAACTTAAAGGCGTTAAAGAAAAGTACTTGTTGGGAGATAACCCAAGAGTTTCCTTGAGTCTTGGAAGTTATTATTTCAGTAATTACCTCTCCTTATCCTTTTTGTTTGCTTTTTGTGCCAAGAATGACCTCTAATGAGAGGGAAGTAAGATTTGGGGAGTTGTTGTCCCGAAACAGATTTTTTTCCTGCACAAAAAACATTCGTGAGGAGTCTCTGTAACTCGGATTGAGCTGACAATTTACAAATAAATCCCCCAGTATGTTAGCTATCTTTCGTTAGTTCAACACTTTTTTATTTGAGCAACAGAAGATTTTCGAAAAAATTGGTTTCTACCTTCTGGTCTGTTTTGACAGATTTCTGCCATTATTTGCATTTGCTTCTTATTGATTCCTTTTTTAAGTTCTCTTTAGGTGAATTGAGCTTTTTGAAGGAGTTGCTACAGTATCTTGTGTTTTTAGTTAAAATACTTTCTATTCCAAAGCTTTGCCAGGGGTCTAATATCTTTTGAATAAACTAATGTTGCTAATGAAGATTGTGTGAAGTTTTGTATGAATGAAAATTTTCAGGCGTAGAGAGAGAATGATGTAATGAGATGAAGAATGGACAAATGGTCAAGATTGGGGATGCCACCACGGTTTCACCCCAAGAAATATCCAAGAGGTACAAGCGTCAAAGCTTGGGATGCCCAAGGCATCCCCTTCTTCATCAATAAAAAGCTCAGGTCTGTCTAGACACTTCGTTTTTATTATTTCATACACAAGTTGTGCTGTTATTGGAGCGTCTTAGTTTTCGTTTGCTTTTCTTAGGTTGTTTAGTTTGCTCGAATAAAGTAGTTTGGACCCCCATTCTCGCTGTGTTGTTTGTAAATAAGTTGCTTGGTGTTGAAAAGGAGTAGTAAGTTCTTGCTTGTAAGTGCAAGAGGATCTTGCATTGACTGTGACTTAGACTTTAGCATGATATGCTAGGTGTTGTTTTGACCTCATGCTTAGTGATTATTTATGTAGCATGTCTTGTTCCAAACAATTGAGATTGCTTAGTGTGCCTTGAAGAAATTATGCGTTGTTTTAGCATGCAAAAGTATAGTATTGTGGTATTCTCCTTTGATGCTTTGCTTGCGTTGAATTAGCACATGCTCACACCATGTTATGACTATGACAAGTCACCTTAGCCTCTATGATAATTTAGTCCTTGACTTGTAGTACCACTCTATGCTTTGCACTACTGGAAAAACCATCTTCGGTTCGACCACTGGAAGCCCAGCAGTCCCGGCCCGTCACGAACCGCGACTAGTGCTAGCACTAGTCCCGGTCCGTGAGGCCCCCAACGGCTAGAAATGGCCATAAGCATTAGTCCCGGGCCGGACCAGAGCATTCGTCCCGGTCCGTAATACAGCCCAGGACTAATAAGCTGGAACGGGGCAACAGCTCTTTTCGGGGACTATTAGTCCCGGGTCGTATCACGGCCCGGGACTAATTGTCCATCACTATATATACAGCTCCCTGGCCAGCTGCCCTAAAGCATATGGTGGCCATTTTTCTCAAAGAAAGCAAGAGAGTTCACGCCATTTTTTTCTCAATATTTGTCAAGATTTAGTTTGCAACACCTAAATCCAAAGCTTTAAAAGGTTAGAACTTCATTCTTTCATCTCTTATTGCTACTTTAGCTCTATATAATGCTCTAGAAGTATAGAGATATGGATCAAATGCATGCATGTTGTAGAAGTAGCTAGAAGGATTTTGATATATATGTGTAACAAATTTTGATTAGGCACATAGTTACTAAAAACTGAAATGTGTAATTTTAGTGTTTCAGAGCTTAGAATGGAATGAGGTTTTCACTGATAGAACAATAATAAAAAACTCCACATTTATCATGTTGATTGTTTTCTCCAATTCACAAATTGGTGCATGTAAATTTTTCAAAATTCAAAATTAATGCTCTAGAAGCTCTCAATATAACTTGTAATAATTTTATCATGTTGTGTAATGGTTTTTGATATACTTTTACTATAATGCAGATGGTTCGGGAATGGATGTACGGTACTGACCGACGCTCTGGCGAGTTCATTAATGGCGTGCATGAATTCATCTGTGTTGCTGATGCAAACAAGCACAATGGTTTTGTATTCTGTCCATGTAATGGATGTAGGAATCAGAAGGATTACTCTGACTCAAAAACCCTTCACAGCCACCTGTTGAAGTCCGGCTTCATGCCCAGTTATAATTGTTGGACCAAGCACGGAGAGAGAGGGGTTATAATGCAAGACAATGAAGAAGAGGAGGAGGATGACAACTATCATGGTTTCCCTGAGTACGGAGATACTTCCATGGGGGATGCTGAAGGGGAGGATGAAGAAGAGACACATGATGAACCCGCTGATGATCTTGGTCGGACCATTGCCGATGCACGAAGATATTGTGAAACTGAAAAGGATAGGGAGAAGTTCAATCACATGCTAGAGGATCACAAAAAGTTGTTCTACCCAAATTGCGAAAATGGTCTGAAAAAGCTGGGCAGCACACTGGAATTGCTGCGATGGAAGGCTGAGTGTGCTATACCTGACTCCTCATTTGAAAAGTTGCTGAAAATGATGAAGAATATGCTTCCAAAATATAATGTATTGCCCGCCAGTACATACGAAGCAAAGAAGGTTGTCTGCCCTCTAGGTTTAGAGGTTCAGAAGATACATGCATGCCCTAATGACTGCATCCTCTACCGCGGTGAGGAGTATGAGAATTTATATGCATGCCCGGTATGCACTTCACTTCGGTATAAGATTAGACGAGATGACCCTGGTGGCGTTGAGGGCGAGCCCCCCTGGAAGAGGGTTCCTGCGAAGGTGATGTGGTATGCTCCTATAATACCACGGTTGAAACGCTTATTCAGAAACAAAGAGCACGCCAAGTTGTTGTGATGGCATAAAGAGGAACGTAAGTCAGACGGGGTGTTGAGACACCCCGCTGATGGGTCGCAATGGAGAAAAATTGATAGAAAGTACCCGGACTTTGCAGATGACGCAAGGAGTTTAAGGTTTGGTCTAAGTACAGATGGCATGAATCCCTTTGGGGAGCAGAGCTCCAGTCACAGCACCTGGCCCGTGACTCTATGCATCTATAACCTTCCTCCTTGGTTGTGCATGAAGCGGAAGTTCATTATGACGCCAGTGTTGATCCAAGGTCCGAAGCAACCCGGCAACGACATTGATGTGTACCTAAGGCCATTAGTGGAAGAACTTTTACAGTTGTGGCACGAACCCAGGATACGCGTGTGGGATGAGCACAAGCAGGAAGAATTTAACCTCCGAGAATTGCTTTTCGTAACAATCAATGATTGGCCTGCTCTTAGTAACCTTTCAGGACAGTCAAACAAGGGATACAATGCATGCACACACTGTTTAGATGAGACTGCAAGTATATATTTGGAACATTGTAAGAAGAATGTATACAATGAGCATCGTCGATTTGTTTTGGCCAAGCATCCCTTAAGAAAGAAAGGCAAGCATTTCAACGGTCTGGCATGTCACCAGACGAAGCCTAAGGAGCGTACTGGTGCTGATATATTTGATATGGTAAAAGATTTGGATCAACTGGTAACCTTTGGAAAGGGTCCTGGAGGAAAATCTGTTCCGAAAGACGCTGAAGGACACGCACCCATGTGGAAGAAGAAATCTATATTTTGGGAGCTACCATATTGGAAATTCTTAGAGGTACGCTCTGCAATCGATGTGATGCATGTGACGAAGAATCTTTGCGTGAACCTGCTAGGCTTCTTGGGCGTGTATGGGAAGACAAAAGATACACCGGAGGCACGAAAGGACCATCAACGTATGAAAGACCCAGATGGCCTGCATCCAGAATGGTTTCAAGGTCATGCCAGCTACGCTCTTACCAAACAAGAGAAGGAAATATTTTTTGAATGCCTAAGCAGTATTAAGGTCCAGTCTGGCTTCTCGTCGAATATAAAGGGGATAATAAATATGGCAGAAAAAAAGTTCCAAAACCTAAAGTCTCATGACTGCCACGTGATTATGACACAAATGCTTCCGATTGCATTGAGGGGGCTTCTACCAGATAATGTTCGAGTACCCATTGTGAAGCTATGTGCATTTCTCAATGCAATCTCTCAGAAGATAATCAATCCTGAAGATCTACCACAGTTACAGAATGATGTGGTCCAATGTCTTGTCAGTTTTGAGTTGGTGTTCCTACCATCCTTCTTCAATATTATGACGCACCTGCTGGTTCACCTAGTCGAAAAGATTTCCATTCTCGGTCCTGTATTTCTACACAATATGTTTCCCTTTGAGAGGTTCATGGGAATCTTAAAGAAATATGTTCGTAACCGTGCTAGGACAGAAGGAAGCATCTCCAAGGGCTATGGAACAGAGGAGGTCATTGAATTTTGTGTTGACTTTGTTCCTGACCTTAAGCCGATTGGTCTTCCTCAATCGCGGTATGAGGGGAGACTGAGTGGAAAGGGTACTCTAGGAAGGAAATCAATAATATGTAGAGACGGACATTCTTACACCGAAGCACATTACACCATTCTACAAAATTCTATCTTGGCAGCCCCATATATCGAGGAACACAAGAAAATCTTACGCTCCAACAACCCTGGAAAGCATGACTCTTGGATTAGAGATGAACACATGAAGAGTTTCGGTGGTTGGTTGCAACATCTCATCAAAAACAACACTCTTGGAGATCAGCTATACTTGTTGTCTAGGTCACCATCTTCGACTATATCGACTTTCCAAGGGTACGAGATAAATGGGTATACATTTTACACGATAGCCCAAGATAAAAAGAGCACCAACCAAAACAGTGGTGTCCGCTTTGATGTAATAGACAACAATGTGTCAAAGACCACATATTATGGTTACATAGAGGAGATATGGGAACTTGACTATGGACCTACTTTTAAGGTCCCCTTGTTTCGGTGCAAATGGGTCAAGCTGAAGGGAGGAGGGGTTGAGGTAGACAAGAAATACGGAATGACATCGTTGGATCTCAACAATCTTGGGTACTTAGACGAACCATTCGTTCTAGCCAATGATGTGGCCTAGGTTTTCTATGTGAGGGAAATGTCTACCAAACCTAGAAAACGAAAAAATAAGAAAAAGAATACATCAGACGATGAGCCAAAGCGCCACATAGTTCTTTCAGGAAAACGAAACATCGTGGGAGTGGAGGACAAGACAGACATGTCAGAAGATTGTGATAAGTTTCATGAAATTCCGCCCTTCGCGGTGAAGGATGACCCAAGCATCATGTTAATGAATGAAGATGCTCCATGGATATGACAGGATCAGAAAGGAACACACGCGAAGAAATGATATGTAATAATTGTAACATTTTATGAGTGAAGATGTTCCATGCATGTGTCCATTTTTATAGTGTTGTCTGCAAACAATCTTGAGTGTGTTAGTCCCGTTTTGTGGCTGGACCGGGACTAAAGGAGGGCCTTTAGTACCGATTCATACTTACCATTAAGATCTGATCTCCAAGCGTGTGATGTCACATATTAGGGAGTGCCTCTATGACTAGTTTCTCGGAGATGCCGGAGGACTGGGCTCCATCGGCATCTCCCTGAAACTGGCCGTAGTGGTGTCCCTGCTCTCGAAAACCATCTTGCAGCTTGTAACTTCTCTAAACAGATCAATACGCCTGGGAGCTAACTAATTTCACATATTAGGGAGTGCCTCTATGACCAGTTTCTCGGAGATGCCGGAGGACTGGGCTCCGTCGGCATCTCCCTGAAACTATCCGTAGTGGTGTCCCTACTCTCGAAAACCATCTTGGAGATGCCTCAAACTGGCTGGAGGACTGGACTCACAAGGATGCCTATTTATATTACAAGCAGCTCGGCATAATGTCGACACTCACGACATAATGTCGACACTCACCCCTATTATTAGTGTTGACTCATCTTTAGTCCCGGTTGGTGTCTCCAACAGGGACTAAAGGTTCATCTTTAGTCCCAGTTGGTGACACCATCCGGGACAAGGTAAAAGCCGCACGACATAATGTCGACACTCACCCCTATTATTAGTGTTGCCTGGCCCAGTCTGCCGCAATCCCTTCAGTCGCGGTTGGTTTCTCCAACTGGGACTAAAGATGAACCCGCTCTTTATATAGGCATTTTCCTCTATTTATTAGGTAACACTCAAGACATTTATTAATATTAAAAACCGGGACAAACCGGGACTAGCTAACACTCAGGACTAAAGCCGCCCCCTTTAGTCATAATCATGCCTAGTCCTATAGTATGCAGCTTCAGGGTCTTCATCGTCATCATCATCGTCATCGTCACCTGCCACTCCGGGGATCCTCAGCCCATCCATGGCATATACCAGGGGCCATTCCAGCCTCGGATTCACGGCGGGTGGGAGAGGGGTCTCCTGGAAGACGATGCCACTACCGCCGGGCCGGTGTGGGGCCTGTGGCGGGTGGACTCGTGGGAACCGTAGGCGAGGATGGTCTCCCCCGGCGATGTAGCGCATCACTCCGATGATAGTACGGTTCGCCCACCACAGACGACAGCCGGCTTCGTTGTGGTTCACCGGTTATAGGCCATCACCCTCGTACCTGGCGAGCTCCCTTTCCCGCCTATTAGCGAAGAAGGCATTCCAGGTGTCGTAGTTGTCGGGATCCCACTAGGGATCCATCCGCTGCTCCGGCGTGAGCTCGTGGTAGAAGTGGTTTGTGATGGCCGCCTGGCGTGCGGAACCTTGAGGGACAGGAGGGACAGGAACCCCTCCAGCGCTCAGCATCCAGCCGGCGGGCGGCCGGTAGCCCGGCGAACAAGGGTAGTTGGAGGCGCACAGCGCCTCGGTCTCCTCGAGGGTCAGAATGGCCCAGTAGGCGTTGTCCATTGTTCTAAGAGAGGAAGGTGTGGATGTGTGGATAGCCATGGCACGATCGCCCTAAATATAGAGGGAAAGGGCGGGAAAACTTGGCGTGAAGCTTTGGGAAATGGCGGGAAATATCTTTAGTCCCGGTTAGTGACTACATCCGGGACTAAAAGCTCTTGTAGAAAGGAAAGGGCGGGAAAAGTGGCGTGAAGCTTTGGGAAATGGCGGGAAATATCTTTAGTCCTGGTTAGTGACTACATCCGGGACTAAAAGCTCTCGTAGAAAGGAAAGGGCGGGAAAACTTGGCGGGAAGAGGTGGGAAATGGTGGAAAATATCTTTAGTCCCGGTTTGTGACTACAATCGGGACTAAATGGATATTATATTAAGATTCATTATATTTTTCTGATAATAATAGACATATTTTTTGTTTTATTTGTATTATTACAATAAAAGATATGATTTTTCAAAGTTTTATATTTGATTTGAATTAAAAAAGAAAATTTACAAATGAAATAATTTATAAATGATGCAAACAGATAAATGGATATTATATTAAAATTCTCTATATTTTTTTGATAATTATAGACATATTATTTGTTTTATTTGGATTATTACAATAAAAGATATGATTTTTCAAAGTTTTTATATTTGATTTGAATTAAAAAAGAAAATTTACAAATGAAATAATTTATAAATGATGCAAACTGATAAATGGATATTATATTAAAATTCTTTATATTTTTCTGATAATAATAGACATAATATTTGTTTTATTTGGATTATTACAATAAAAGATATGATTTTTCAAAGTTTTTATATTTGATTTGAATTAAAAAAGAAAATTTACAAATGAAATAATTTATAAATGATGCAAACAGATAATGGATATTATATTAAAATTCTATATATTTTTCTGATAATAATAGACATATTATTTGTTTTATTTGGATTATTACAATAAAAGATATGATTTTTCAAAGTTTTTATATTAGTTTTGAATTAAAAAAGAAAATTAAAAAAAAACAAATAGTCGCGGGTCGTGGCTGGACCCGGGACTAAAGGGTGAGTGCGCGCGTGAAAACGAAGCGACCGAAAAAACCCTTTAGTCCCGGGTCGTTGCTTAGCCCGGGACTAAAGGTGGGGTCTTTAGTCGCGGGCCAAGCCACGGCCCGCGACTAAAGACCCTTTAGTCGCGGGTGGTGGCTTAGCCCGGGACTAAAGGAGGGTCCCTATATATACGCGTGCTCGCGCACGCCAGCACTTAGCACGCGACGAAGACGAAGACGAAGCATCAACACGCAGGGGAGGTGCTGCCCAGACGTCGATCCGCCGCGCCGCCGCCCTCGCTCGTCTCCGGCCGTGCGTGCTCCGCCGCTCCGCCGTGCCGCCACGCCGCCGCGCGCTGTCCCGCCGCCCCGCAACACGCGCCGCCGCGCCGCCGCGTCCTATCCCGCCACCACGCAACGCGCGCCGCCGCGCAGCCGTGCCGCCACGCGTCGTCCCGCCGCCGGCAACGCCGCCGCGCCTCGACGTGCGTTCTTTAGCTAGGAATTTTTAGTTTCTTTTTTTATATCTTAGTAGAATTTTTAGTAGCATTTTTAGTTTCTTTTTTTTAGCAATATATAATTGTTTTTAGTTTATTTTTTTTAGAATATGTATTTGTTTATATAATTGTTTTTAGTTGTTTTTAGGAATATATAATTGTTTTTAGTTTCTTTTTTTAGGAATATATAATTGTTTATATAATTGATTTTAGTTTCTTTTTTTAGGAATATATAATTGTTTTTAGTTGTTTTTAGGAATATATAATTGTTTTTAGTTTCTTTTTTTGGGAATATATAATTGTTTATATAATTTTTTTTAGTTGTTTTTAGGAATATATAATTGTTTATATAATTGTTTTTAGTTTCTTTTTTTAGGAATATATAATTGTTTATATAATTGTTTTTAGTTGTTTTTAGGAATATATAATTGTTTATATAATTTTTTAGGATTAGGATTTTATTAAGATTAGAATTAGAATTAGGATTAGGGTTATTTTTTGTTTAAGTTATTATAATTAGGATTATATTGTTTTAGTTATTAGGATTATTGTTTTTTCTAACCTGTTTAACTCTCTTTTTGTTATAGATAATTAAGTCATGGATCCATCCGAAGATCCTGGTCGCATCGGTGAAGGTTTTCTTCAAGGCATGATAAGAGGTGAAATTCCTCTTAATATTACTACCGGCGCCGAAGATATTTTGCTCGAGGAAGAGATATCCTCATATCTGAATCCATCCGGTGATGTACTAGAGGAAAACCAAATTTACCAAGGGGATGACCAGATGGACGAAGGGCAAACAAATAACAACAATAATGATGGCCCCTCGACAGGATCCGGCGAGGTACATATATATATATATATATAGTCTCGTGTTACCTCTATTCATTAACTGATCTTAATATATATTAATCACTCTCTTCTTCTTTTAGCCCACCGGATCGAAGCAATCGACAGCTCGAACGAAACGAGGGCCGAACAAAAAGTTGGATGGTAATCAGAGGTTCACCATCGAAGAAATAGATGATGATGGTGAACCGATTGCTCCAGAGAAGCACCGGAGGATGTTTATAAATCAATGCGGGGTGCTTGTTAGGGACAACCTGCCGATCACAATCGAAGAATGGAATAAGTCAAAGAAATCGGTGAAGAATCCAACAGCTATGTCACCGATGATGCCAAAGATGACCTTTGGCAGAAGCTCATAGCGCATTTCATACTACCTCCAGAGTATGAGGAATTTGAGGTAGATGGTATTACCCCAAGGCCGGGTGGGCTTGAAAATAGAGCGAAAGTCAAGGAGTGGCCACTAAGCAAGATGGCTGAACTGTACCGGAACCACAAGAAAAATTTATACGCGAAATATGTCGCGAAAAAGAAAACTCCAGACTTCAAAGGAGTAAACGAGAAGTTGAGAGAACAGTGGCCCGATTTTGTACAGTACAAGAAATCTGATAAAGCAAAGGCAAAGTCGGCAAAGAAAGCGTCAAATGCTGCCAACAAGAAATACCATCATAAAATGGGGACAGGTGGCTACAAGAGTGCCATCCCTAAGTGGGAAACTATGGAGAAGGATATGAGGGCTAGAGGCGTCACTCCTGGTACAGATGGATGGCCCGAGAGGTCAAAGCACTGGTGGTACGGGAACGGTGGATCCTTGGACCCAGAAACAGGGAAGACATTATTTCATGATAAAATTCTAAAACCCTCCCAAGACCTTATTCAAGCAATGAACGATGCTCAATTGGGATTGTTCCATCCTGAGAGAGAGAACGACGAGCTGACACGCGCCCTAGGGAATCCTGAAAAGGGAGGACGAACACGAGGCAAAGGCGCCGGTGTCTCGTGGAAGAAAGGGTTTCCTCTGTACGATGCCAGTTACAGAAGCCGTCAGAGAAAGAAGGACCGGGAGGCAGACCGGATCTCCAGGGTAGAGCAGGACCTAGCTAATCTGAAGAACCTCATGCATGAAATTAGCCAAAGGCCGCCGTCGTCAACTCACCCACGGTCTGATGATCCTGCATTGGATCTTAGCCAACGGAGAAGCAGCGTGGCTTCCACGGAGGTCCGTGCTGATGATCAAGCACTGCTGGATGATGCACCGGCTCCTCACTACCCCGTGGATGATGTCAGAGAGATGGCACAATGTGAGCTACATCAGCCAATGAACAACCTGTCCTTCAAGGTGGCGATCAGCACTGCTTTACCTTGTCTACCTGGAGCACTCCACCATTCACTTCCGATTCCACCAGGCTATGCTCGTGTCACGATGGATGACATAGTGGAGGATTTTGCGGACCTAGAGATTGAAATCGCTACACCTGAAGGCCTTACGAAACTAGGAGATGTCAAGCGTAACATCATTCTATGGAATAAGAAGTACATCAAGTTTCCAGGCTTGGCGCCAAGGCCACCGACTCCAAGGAATCCAAATCCACCCCGCATCGAATATCATCAACCTCCAAGTCCACCCCAACCCGATTATCGCCAACCTCCAAGTCCACCCCAACCCGATTATCGCCAACCTCCAAGTCCACCCCGCCCCGCTGACGATCGCCGCAGCAGGAGTACATCAACTCGATCTCCGCCTCCGCCTCCGTGCAATACTACTACCTCGTCGAAGAAACGGAAGTTCGACGGTCCCCCGCGCCCCACATCGAAGAAAGGTCAAACGCCGAAGATAGTCGATATCCCGCCGGCTCTTCCAAAGATACCTTATGACAAGACCGATGAGGAAACTAACGCGGATGTGGCTGCCCCAAGTTAAGGCGCATTTTGCACCCAAAAAGCCTGAGCCAAAGCCGGTATATAACGAAAAAACCAAAAAGTGGGCTAAGTCCTTTCTTGAGCAACCATCCCAGATATCGATGAATCTGGAATCAGACTATGACCGGGAGATTATTAAACAAGCACAGAAGAAAAAAAATCACAAGTGCAAAAAGCGGGAAGCAAGTTGCCCAGCTCGGAGCACAGAAGAATCAATCGATCGCCCTGCTCAAAGTCATTTCAGACCTCGACAAGGCCTTCAGTGCTGAAATGGATATGGACATGCAAATAATGGACCCTAGAGCCCGTAATAGTGCTGCACTTATGGGAATCACTGTATCACAGGCCAAAGCACTTGCTAACGAAGCAAATATGTCTCTTGGTCAATATTTAGGCTATGAAGATACGCCAGTGGGTCAGATAGTACGACAGTATGTCCAAGGGGCGCCTCTAGTCAGTAATGAGAAGCTCACGCGTCTATCCACACATATGCGAAATCTGCATGAATGGTACATGTCGCAAGAACAAAAAAAGCATCAGAAAGATTGGTTTCCGGTGGACGTTAGAACGGAGCATCACTTTAAACCATACTCGATACAGGTTCAAATGACCGAACTATTTCAGTTATACAACCAGCGCGCCCTCGACAAATCTATCATTGGTTGCTACTGTCTGTAAGATATTTATTTCTATAATTAAGTTTGTAGATTTAGCTCGTTCATTGCATTTAATATATTATCCTAACTATATATATCCTTTTGTATGATGATATTATATTCTGCAGAATGAAGATGCTTGAATGCAAAAGAGCTAGAAGATACGACGTTGGGTTCATTGACCCATATATCATTAATGAATATACGTTAAATAATCACCCCAAAGACGTGGAGGAAGACTTGTCCAGGTTCTTAACCGAGAATAATTTTGTTAAGGAAATACTATTTCCTTACAACTTCAAGTGAGTGTTTATATCTTGTACACATTTTATTTTTGCTTACTCGATGAGCTATATATGCATGTATGCTTATGTAAACGTCCGCAGATTCCACTGGATCTTGCTAAACATTCAAGTTGACAACTCCCTAGTTGAAGTCCATGAATCATTAAGTTGGGACCAAGAGAAGTGGAGCGACATGAAAGCAATGCTCCATAAGTAATTTCAATCATTATCGCATTATATCGTCCTCTTTCATTCATTTCCTGATATCAAGTAACTAATAACTCCTTTGTTCATTTTCTTTGCCGAGCAGGTGTTGGACACGGTTCAGACAGAAAATACCAGGTCCATTCAAAGAGGAGCTAACTTATAAAATGGCGAAGAGTTTACAGCAGCCACCGGGAACTCATTTATGTGAATACTACGTCTGTGAGTACATCCGAGAGTTGACCAGTGAGCGGAAAGTTGACTCGCATTATATTTATGATTTGCGGGAGAAACTAGAGCCAGGCCAGCGCATAAGAGCAATTCAAGAGGAGCTGGCGGGATTTATGATGAAGGAAGTCCTTGATGTACATGGAGAGCATTATGCGGATGACGTGGAACTCGATTTGCCTTAGTCATCTCCATGTAGCTCATATGATATATATATATTCATCAATGACCATGTAATTTCAAAACATTTCTTCCTTTTGATATGATTGATTATATGTATGCTTGCAAGGGATCGATTAATTATATAAATGCATCGACGTGTAGTGTGTATGTAGTAGCGCATAATATGTATACTGAAATATATGTTTGTTATAGTGAAACACAAAACGAAAAAGGAACAAAATGGCAAAAAAAAGGAAATACACAATCTCTGCCGCGGCAGAGAAATATGGTGTTTCTCTGCCGCGGCAGGAAACCTTTTAGTCCCGGGTGGTGTTACAGCCCGGGACTAGAGGGTTTCCACCCCCGCGGCGCTGAAACAGCCACGTGGCTGTTATTAGTCGCGGGTTGTTGCTAGCCGGGACTAGAGGGGGGCCTCTAGTCCCGTTTTCGCAGTCCCGGGCCCAAAACCGGGATTAGAGCCCATTGCGACCCGGGACTAGAGGCCCTTTTTCCACCAGTGTTGATTAGTAATGTTGTGTTGCACTGCATGATTATGGACATTATTTCTCTCTTAGTTGGTTGCTCCCAGTATTTTGCTAGCCTCCACTTGTATGAGTAAGCTCTACTCATGCCTCCAACTCCCAACAAACCAAGTTATTCCAAAGTGTCCACTATAAATTCCTATGCATGGTATGTTACACCATTCCAAGTATATTCTTGTTTTCAGCTATCTTCCAATTAAAAACTGTTTTGTTATGTGAAAACTTCGTGATTAAAGCTCTCACAAACGTGATGGCACACTTTATATTCTTTGCCCTAATAAACTTGAACCATTTTGTCATCTATGTGGTATATGCTTGCACTTATACGTTGGAATTAGTAGAACCGTGTTGTCACGGGGAACGTTTTCAACATTGCACTTGTACTTTGTACTCAGTTGATATCATGCTCTTTTGTCTATGGATGTCACCAGTGTAAAATAAAGAGGGAACTTGTAAGTACATGGAGTTTGTATTTTGTGTTAGAGAAACGCTTGGGCCGCTAGCCTAAGCCATGCCTAATCATGGTGGAAACTTGCAGCATCACCATAGTGAGATATCTATGAAGCATCCTCAATAAAAAGCTATGCACATGGTAAATAAAAAGATCGCTGAGATGCTCATTGTCTGCTTGCCTTGTCATTTTGGTTATGGGATAGCTCCTGTACCATGTGCAAGGGGTACCCCGTTGGCGGTTCTCTATGATATGCAAATACTTACAATGACAAGAACTTACAGGTGACTGAAGTTGAGTAGCATGAGGTGTGGCCCTCGTATTCAAGGGACTTGAGATTTCCAACTTATACTTTGTCAA
The DNA here is from genome assembly GCA_916181665.1 of Avena sativa. Taxonomy (NCBI): domain Eukaryota; kingdom Viridiplantae; phylum Streptophyta; class Magnoliopsida; order Poales; family Poaceae; genus Avena; species Avena sativa. The sequence continues at coordinate 229,235,178 of OV702280.1, read as the reverse complement.
GCATATACTCCATAGTTTGTTCACTTTAACCTTAATCACTTCAAGATTCTTATGATAGGGGCAATGAGGGATGAAAGCTAACAAGTGCCATAATTTTTGGAAGCTATTTTTGAAACTTGAAATCCCTGATTCCCTTTGTGAAGGGCCTTTCTTCCACCACTATTGGGTCTCCACCTTCTACCTTCAGGCACCATTAAGAGAGCATAGTTGTCATTCTGTGTGCTGTGTCCCAAAACTTATTGAGTGATGCATATTGTGATATTACTTGTTCTTGTGCTATTTGTTTCTAGTCACCCTTGTGAACTTTGAAGGTGTCCTATGCATCTATTTGATACTGTATGAGGGACAAGCTGATTGCCACTATGCTATGTTTTCTGTATGTGAAACAAACAAACGTTTTTCAATGCACGTTATTCATGATTTTTGTTTGTAGCCTTTCATGTTACATGCATAGTTACTATGTCCTATTGTTAGAACTCCATCTTTCATGCACATGTTTAGAGTTCTTTGATCCCAGCTTTCAATGCTTGCAAATGGTTTGACCTTGGTTTTGATGGTGCATGTCACCTCAAAAATTATTCTTTTTATCACTTATCTACTCGGGGACGAGCAGGAGTTAAGCTCGGGCATGCTTGATACATCGGAAACATATCTATAATTTTTTATGCTCCATGCTTGTTTAGTATCTACTTTGCTTTGCTTAGTATTTCTTTGAGGTGTTTTTATATCTTTTCTGGAACTAACCTATTAACAAGTTGCCACAGTGCCAGTTGCCTGTTTTCTTCTGTTTTTGGTTCCAGAAAGGCAGAAAATCAATATTCTTGGAATTGGACGGGACAAAAGCCAAAGTCAATAACTTTCCTTGGGGGACAAGAATCGAGAAGACGAGACGGAGACGCAAGCCAAGGCACCCAGACCCCCCCTAGGCGCGGGTGGGCCCTGCCCTACGCCTACGCAGGGTGTGGGGCCCCTGGCCGCCTCTTCGCCCCCCCCCTTCGCCTATAAGAAGCCCCCGATGCGAAAACCCTAAGTACCCGATCAATATTCCACGAAACCTTCTGTAGCCGCCGCCCTCGTCCGTATATCGGGGGGATCTGAAGTTCTTCCCGGCACCCTACCGGAGGGGAGATCATCTCGGAGGCCTTCTCTCCGGTATGATGCGTGAGTAGTTCCACCTTGGACTATGGGTCCATGTAGTAGCTAGATGGTTGTATCTCCTCCTTTGTGCTTTCATGTATAGATCTTGTGAGCTCCTTTCATGATCAAGATCTAATCTATTTGTAATCATGCATGTTGTGTTTGCGGGCTTTCGATGGATATTGAGATTATTATGTCAGATTGATTAATGGTTTTGTCTTTATGATTCTATCATGTCTGTGTTGTTTGTGATCTTGCATGCTCTCCGTTGTTAGTAGCTATCTTGGCCAAGTAGTTTCTTGTGACTCCAAGAGGGGGTATTTATGCCTGATAGTGGGTTCATGCCTCTAGTTTCCAAGGGAAGTGACAGAAATCTCTTCGGTTGTAGATGTGTTGTTGCTACTTGGGAGAAAACAATGATCTCTTGTTCATGGAACATGTGGAATATTTACCTTACACACTTTGCTTAAAGTAGTTGTATGTTGCTTGCAACTTAATACTGGAGGGGGTTCGGATGATAACCTGAAGGTGGACTTCTAGTCATATATGCAGTTGGATAGCGGTCTATGTATATTGTTGTATTGCCCAATCGAATCTCATAGGATATTTTTGACTAGTATTGCATTGCTATGCCTTGCTTAGTTCCTGTCAATTTCCCTGCTATAATTTGTTTACCCTTCATGCCATGTTGTTTATCTAAGGAGAGCACCTCTAGTGAACTATGGACCCCGATCCAATCTTTACCATTGATACATCTTCCACTATTACTTGGTTACTTGCTGCAAACCATTACCTTCCATACCATATGTTTAATCCTTTGTTACAGGAAACCGGTGAGCTTGACAACCTCACTGTTCGTTGGGGCAAAGTCTTGAGTTTGTGTTGTGCAGGTCTCCGCGTTGCTTGCAACACCTGTGTGATGTTCCTTCCTCCTTCTGGTTCGATAACCTCGGTTTCTACTGAGGGAAGACTTGCTGTTGTGCTCATCACACCTTGATCTTGGGGTTTCCAACGAAGTGCTCCCACGTCAAGCACCAGCCGCCAAGGCCGATGGTCGCAGCAGTTTGTCGTAATCAAAGATCGCAGAAGGTCGACATAGTCGAAGAGTGCAGTAGGTCATTGGGGTCGAAGACCGCAATAGATTGCCGGAGTCGAAAACCATAGCGGGTCGTCGCAGTCGAAGACTGCAGAGGGTCGCGTGACGGAGTGGGCATAGCCCTGGGTGTAGAGTCAGTACGGTCAGACGAAATCGACACAGCGGCGGACCAAACGCTGGCAGAAGGAGTCAATGCGGCCACCAAGAGGCGAGACTTGACTCGTCATGCGATGTTTGTCATGCACATTCAATTCTTAGAATTGTTTAGTGTCTTCTTCGAGTCTTGAGTTTAGTATCACGTGAAGGCCATGGTGATATGCTCCATGAGGGTTAAATATTTTCATGATGGCGTGACACAACCAGATTTCCCTCACATTGCATGTGTTGTCCGGTTTCTTTCTAGCCAGAAATAAGATGCGTGGAGGAAGTAAAATCATGTTCCGTCTCTAATCATTGATCTTTTCGTTCTGCTTGATGTTGATCTTCCGTTGTTTCTACTTAGCAACCCAAACCGATATTGTCTCTAATCATACACGCATCAGCATAGAAATCAGAAGTTGTTAATTCCTTCTCATTAGGGAGCAGCTGAATAGCACGTAGTAGTACTCCATGACGCCTGATGGAATTGCAAGTGCAACCAGCTTTTCTTCTCGGGACTTGAAGTGTGATGGAATCGGCCTGTTCCTCTTAGCCTCACCACTGACTTTGCCGATTTTTGTCTTGGCTTGATTTATGCTTGGCGTGAAGCAGCTTGATAATTTAAACCTTCGCATGCGCGGCCGCCACCTGATCACGGCCATGTACGCATCGTCGCCATGCCCTTTGATTCAGGAAAATAGCCTTGCGTCAAGAGTCATGTCCATCGTGGTCTCGCTGCTCTAATCCAGATGCGATCTGTCCATAACTGACGGCGGAGGTCCCGCCCGGATGATGATTCCCAGTGCTGCTTTCTCTATGGATGAATTGTAGTAGATTGTTGGTGAATATAGCGACGTGACCCTATCATTGATGGATTCAAAGGCGATTCACGTGGGATGGTGAAGCTGAGGAAGCCCAAACAGATCTGCTCTGCAGGAGCCGGCGAATCATAGATTTCCGATGATGGAACTGTCATGACCGCACGATCAACGTCCCTAGTCCCCACAGACGGCTCCAATTGACGAGGTTCGATCTCGTCAATGCCCATTATTATGGACTTAGGTTTTGGAGATGATGGGGATGCTAGAAGTCGTAGAACGGTTAATAGACAAGCAACGGGGGACACGATATTTATCCAGGTTTAGGCCCCCGGAGGGAAAACCCTACTCCTGCTTGTCTGCTCTTGATTACGGCGGAACCGAAGGTTACAGGGGTGCGTAGATGCAATCTGGCGTGAGGTGCGTATGCGATGGTGGAAGAGGATAGAGAGGAGATCGTAGATCTGTCTATTGCGCGTCCTTCTCGTTAGACCCTCCTAGCCTTTATATATGGGGAGGCTAGGTCTCAGGTACCGATATGAGTAGGTTACAAGTTGTATTCAAACTCTAGTCTTGATATTTCCTTGTCTTGTGCGCTTGGGAGTCCGTGTCCATGTGTCCTTCATACAGCCGAACTGTCATGAGCGTCATGGACCTTGGCAGGTTGTCGAGTGGGTCTTCCGTCAGGCTGGACCAGGTATGCTAACATCGGGTACCCGTAGGGCATATCCATGTCAAAGATCATGAATAACATGCATTGAAAAACGTTTTTTTTGTTTGTTTCACATATAGAAAACATAGCATAGTGGCAATTAGCTTGTACCTCATGGAGTAGCAAATAGATGCATAGGACACCTTCAAAGTTCATAAGAGTGACTAGATACAAATAGCACAAGAACAAGTAATATCAACAATATGTATCAATCAATAAGTTTTCGAACAATGCACATAGAACTAAGAATGGCAACTATGCTCTGTTAACTGGTGCCTAAGGGTAGAAGATGGAGACTCAATATAGTAGAAGAAAGGCCCTTCATAAAGTGAAGCAGGGATTTCAAGTTTTAAAAAGAGCTTCCAAAAATTATGGTACTTGTTAGCTTTCAACTCTCATTGCCCCTATCATAAGCATCTTGAAGTGATTAAGGTTAAAGTTAACAAACTATGGAGTATATGCTTGACAAAGTATAAGTTGGCAATCTCATGTCCCTTGAATACGAGGGTCGCTCCTCATGCTACTCAACTTTAGTCACCTATAAGTTCTTGTCATAGTAAGTACATGTGTATCATAGAGAACCGCCAAAGGGGTACCCCTTGCACATGATACAGGAGCTATCCCATAATCAAAATGACAAGCCAAGCAGACAATGAACATCTCAGAAATCTTCTTATTTACCATGGGAATATGGTGCTTTTTTCTCTCTTTCCACTTTTCAATATGTCTCTTTTTTTATAAGAAGAAGATGTCATTATGGTGATGCTACAAGTTTCCACCATGATTAGGCATGGCTTAGGCTAGCGGCCCAGGCGTTTCTCTAACACACATACATAACTCCATGGACTTACAAGCTCCCCTTTTATTTCACACCGAGGACATTCATAAACAAAAGAGCATGATATCAACTGTGTACAATGTTGAAAGTGTTCCCCGTGACAGCACGGTTCTGCTAATTCCAACGTATAAGTGCAACATATACAACATAGATGACACAATGGTTCAAGTTTATTAGGGGAAAGAAAAATAAAGTGTGTCATCAAGTTTGTGAGAGCTTTAATCACTAAGTTTTCACATAACAAAGAGACTTTTCAAATGGAAGATAGATGAAAACAAGAATATACTTGGAATGGTGTAACACACCATGCATAGGAATTTATAGTGGACACTTTGGAATAACTTGGTTTATTGGGAGTTGGATGCATGAGTAGAGCTTACTCATACAAGTGGAGGCTAGCAAAAGACTGGGAGCGACCAACTAAGAGAGCAATAATGACCATAATCATGTACGGCGACAAAACATTACTAATCAAAGCATAAAGTGGTACTACAAGTCAAGGACTAAATGATCATAGAGTCTATGGTGACCTGTTTAGAGTCATAACATGGTGTGAGCATGTGCCAAGTCAACCCAAACAAAACATCAAAGGAGAATACCACAATAATATGATTTTGTATGCTAAAACAACGCATGATTCCTTCAAGGCACACTAAGCAATCACAATTGTTTGTAACAAGTCATGCTACAACAATAATCACTAAGCATAAGGTCAAAACAACACCTAGCATGATATGCTAAAGTCTAAGTCACAGTCAAAGCAAGCTCCTCTTGTACTATTCAAGCAAGAACTTTATACTCCTCTGCAACACCAATCAACTTAGTTGCAACAACACAGCGAGAATGGGGGTCCAAACTACTTTATTCAAGCAAACTAATCAAACTAAACGAAAACTAAGACGCTCCAAGAACAACACAACAGTGCATGAAACAATAAAAACGAAGTGTCTAGAAAGACCTAAGATTTTTATTGATGAAGAAGGGGATACCTTGGGCATCCCCAAGCTTTGATGCTTGTACCTCTTGAATATTTCTTGGGGTGACACGGGGTGGCATCCCCAATATTGAGCTTTTTTTCATTCTTCATCTCATTACATCATTCTTTCTCTATACCTGAAAATTTTCCTTCATACAAAACTTCACACAATCTTCATTAGCAACATTAGTGTACTCAAAAGATAATAGACCTTTTGGTTTAGCTTTAGAACAGAAAAACTTTCACTAAAAACACAAAATACTGTAGCAATTCCCTCAAAAATCTCAATTTCCCAAAAAGAACCCAAAAAAGGAATCAATAAGAAGCAAATGCAAATAATGGCAGAAATCTATCAAAATAGACTAGCAGGTAGAAACCGATTTTTTTAAAGACTTTATTTTGCTCAAATCAAAAAGTGTTGAACTAATGAAAGTTAGCTAACATACTGGGGGATTTATTCAGAAAATATCAGATCAATCCAACTTACAGAGATTCCTCACGAATTTTTACGGTAAAGCACAAAAATCTGTTTCGAGACAACAACTCCCCAAATCTTACTTCCCTCTCATTAGAGGTTATTCTTGGCATAAAAAGCAAACAAAAAGGATAAGGAAAGGTAATTACTGAAGTAATAACTTCCAAGATTCAAGAAAACTTTGGGGTTATCTCCCAATAAGTACTTTTCTTTAACGCCTTTAAGTCAGCCACAAGAAGCAAGAATCAAGTATTTTCAAATGAAGAAGCATTAACATCAAACCTTGCTTTAAAAGGAGGAGAAAAAAGCAACTTCTCTCTCCTCATAGGGAAGTATTCAATACCTTTATTAAATGGAAATTGATATTTAATGGTTCCTTCTTTCATATCAATGATGGCACCAACAGTTCTAATAAAAGGTATTCTCAAAGTAATAGAACAAGAAGCATTGTATTCAACATCCAAAACATAGAAATCAACAGGGACATAAACATTGTTAACCATAATAAGAACATCATTAACACTCCCCATGAGTTTCTTTTTAGCATTATCATTAAGTGGGACATCCAAATAGCAATCTTCCAAAGGTGGCAAATCAAGCATTTCATAAATCTTTCTAGGCATAATAGACACTAGAACCAAGGTCACATGAAGCTTTGAGATCAAAGTCATTCACTTGCATATTAATAATGGGTTGCCAACTATCTTCTACTTTCCTAGGAATGGAGGCTTTGTGTTTCAACTTCTCTTCCTTAATTTTAATAAGAGCATATGTAATGTATTTGGTGAAAGACACATTCATATCACTAGCATTAGGACTTCTAACAAGCTTTTGTAGGAACATAATCACTTCAGAAATATTGCAACCATCAAGATAAAAATCAAACTTAGCATCACTAGTAGTAGGCTCCTTGGGTTTTGGCATTGTGGTAGGATGAATAGGGACTTCTTGTGGTTTAGTGGCATCCATATTGGCGGTGGTGATAGTGCACACACTATTGTTTCTAGCAATTTTAGCTTCTTGACGGCTGTCTACGCACAGCCTGTTGGGAACCCCAAGAGCAAGGCGTGAAGCATCAAGCAGCAAGTTTTCCCTGAGTAGAAACCGACGTTATCGAACCAGAAGGAGGAAGGAAATGTCACACAGGTGTTGCGAGCAAACCGGAGACCTGCACAACACAAACTCAAGACTTTGCCCCAACGAACAGTGAGGTTGTCAAGCTCACCGGTTTGCTGTAACAAAGGATTAAACATATGGTTTGGAAGGTAATGGTTTGCAGCAAGTAAGCAAGTAATAGTGGAAGATGTATCGATGGTAAAGATTGGACCGGGATCCATAGTTCGCTAGAGGTGCTCTCCTTAGATAAACAACATGGCATGAAGGGTAAACAAATTACAGCGGGGCAATTGACAGGAACTAAGCAAGGCATAACAATGCAATACTAGTCAAAAATATCCTATGAGATTCGATTGGGCAATACAACAATATACATAGACCGCTATCCAACTGCATATATGACTAGAAGTCCACCTTCAGGTTATCATCCGAACCCCCTCCAGTATTAAGTTGCAAGCAACATACAACTACTTTAAGCAAAGTGTGTAAGGTAAATATTACACATGTTCCATGAACAAGAGATCATTGTTTTCTCCCAAGTAGCAACAACACATCTACAACCGAAGAGATTTCTGTCACTTCCCTTGGAAACTAGAGGCATGAACCCACTATCGAGCATAAATACCCCCTCTTGGAGTCACTAGCAACTACTTGGCCAAGATAGCTACTAACAACGGAGAGCATGCAAGATCACAAACAACACATACATAATAGAATCATAAAGACAAAACCATTAATCAAACCAACATAATAATCTCAATATCCATCGGATCCCTGCAAACACAACATGCATGATTAAAAATAGATTAGATCTTGATCATGAACGGAGCTCACAAGATCTATACATGAAAGCACAAAGGAGGAGATACAACCATATAGCTACTACATGGACCCATGTCCAAGGTGGAACTACTCACGCATCATACCGGAGAGAAGGCCTCGAGGATGATCTCTCCTCCGGCAGGGCACCGGGAAAAACTTTAGATCCCCCCCCCCCCCGATCTAGGGACGTTGGTGGCGGCAGCTATAGACGGTTTCATGGATATTTGATCGGGTGCTTAGGGTTTCTGCATCGGGGGCTTCTTATAGGCGAAGTGGGACACCGAGGCGGCGGCCAGGGTGCCCAAACCCTAGCCAGGCGCGGGGCTAGGCCCACCCACGCCTGGGGTGGGTCTGCCCCCCTAGCTGGCGCCTCCGGCTCTCCTCTGGACTTCTTGTTTCCCACAGAAAGTAATTGACTTTGTCGTTTGTCCCCTCCAATTCCGAGAATATTTCTTTACTAACTTTTCTGAAACCAAAAACAGCAGAAAACAGGCAGCTGGCACTATTGCAACTTGTTAATAGGTTAGTACCAGAAAACATGTAAAAAGCACCTCAAAGTGTATACAAGTAAAGCAAAGTAGATACAAAACAAGCATGGAGCATCAAAAATTATAGATACATTTCCAATGTATCACTTCTCTTTCTCACTTAGCATGTAGTTGGGATAACAGTCTTACATTTTCATCAATGGTAACTTGTATGGCATGAGTAGCAGCAAAGGTACTTTCCAAGGTTTCAGGTTTAGCAGTCGTTTTATTAATCAAAGAGGACTGTGCTTCAGACAAAAAGGAAATATTTTTCTCAACATTCAAAAGCTTTTCCTCCACAGTCTTGTTGGAAGTGGTTTGTTTACTAATAAAGTATTTGAGCATGAATTCAAGTTCAGAGGGAGCACTTCTAGCATTGTTGTAGGAGTTTCCACAGGTATTGGATAAGGCCTATAATTGTTGTTACTATCAAAATTATTCCTATAGGCATTGTTGTTGAAATTGTTGTTTCTAATGAAGTTCACATCAACTGGCTCTTCTTGAGCAACCAAAGAGGCTAAGGGAACATTATTTTGATCTATATGAGCTTTCCCGTTAACAAGCATAGCCATGATAACATCAATCTTATCACTCAAAGAGGAGGTTTTTTAATAGAATTTACCTTCTTACCATGTGGATCTCTCTTAGTGTGCCATTCAGAATAATTAACCATCATATTATCTAGGAGTTTTGTTGCTGCACCCAAGGTAATGGTCATAAAGGTACCTCCAGCAGCTGAATCCAACAGGTTTCTTGAAGATAAGTTCAAACCTACATAAAAATTCTGGATAATCATCCAAGCAGTAAGTCCATGAGTGGGACAATTCTGAACCAGAGATTTCATTCTTTCCCAAGCTTGAACAATATGTTCATTATCAAGTTGTTTAAAATTTATTATTTCACTTCTCATAGATATAATCTTAGCAGGAGGATAGTATTTTCCAATAAAAGCATCTTTGCACTTAATCCAAGAATCAATACTATTTCTAGGCAAGGATAGCAACCATTCTTTAGCTTTTCCTCTCAAGGAGAAAGGAAACAACTTGATCTTAATAATATCCCATCTACATCTTTATACTTTTGCATCTCACAAAGTTCAACAAAGTTATTAAGGTGGGCAGCAGCATCATCAAAACTAGCACCAAAAAATTGCTCTCTCATCACAAGATTCAAAAAAGCAGACTTAATTTGATAAAAGGTAGCATAAAGAGCAGGTGGAGCAATAGGAGTACTTAGGAAGTCATTTTTGTTTGTGCTAGTGAAGTCACACAACTTGGTGTTCTCTGTAGAGTTCATTTTGGCAAAAGTGGAGCAAGCCAACAGCAGAAGCAAGTAGAGCAGGAACTAATTTTTTGTGTTTTTGATAAGAGAAAGCAAACCCAACTAAACTAATTTTTTGGAGTTTTTGATAAAAAAGAGGCAAACAAAACCAAGCAAAATAAACGAAGCAAAACAAAACAAAGTAAAGAGAAAGGTTGTGAAGGACTCCCCTTGTGAAGAAGTCCTTAGCCTCCCCGGCAACGGCTCCAGAAAAAGCCTTGATGAGTGCGTGAACACTTTGTTGGAAGACCCCAAGCAGAAGGTATGATGAGCATAGCAGCAAGTTTTCCCTCAGTAATAAACCAAGGTTATCGAACCAGTAGGAGGAAGGAAACGACTCAAAGGTGTTTCTAGCAACTTGGAAACCTACACAACACAAACTCAAGACTTTGCCCCAACGAATAATGAGGTTGTCAATCTCACCGGTTTTGATGAAAACAAAGGATTAACCGTATGGTGTGGAAGGTAATAGTGGTTTGCAGAAAGTAAAAAGTAAAAGTGGAAGATATATCAATGGTAAAGATTGGACCGGGGTCCATAGTTCACTAGAGGTGTTCTCCTTAAGATAAATTAACATGGCATGCTGGGTAAACAAATTATAGCGGGGCAATTGATAGGACTGAGCAAGGCATAACAATGCAATACTAGACATTCATGATCCTATGAGATTCGATTGGGCAATACAACAAGATATATTGACCGCCATCCAACTGCATCTATGACTAGTAATCCACCTTCAGATTATCATCCGAACCCCCTCTAGTATTAAGTTGGAAGCAACGGATAACTGCTTTAAGCAAGGTGTGTAAGGTAAACAATCCACTTGTTCCATGAACAAGAGACCGTTGTTTTCTCCCTAGTGGAAACAACACATCTACAACCTTAGAGATTTTTGTCACTTCTCTTAGATTAAATAGAGGCATGAACCCTCTATCTAGCATAAATACCCCCTCTTGGAGTCAATAGCATCTACTTGGCCAAGATAGCTACTAGAAACGGAGAGCATGGAAGATCACAAACAACACAGACATGATAGAATCAATAAGAAAAAATCATTAATCAACCTGACATACTAATCTCAATATCCATCGGATCCCCGCAACCACAACATGCCTAATTACAAATAGATGATCTTCATCATGAATGGAGCTCACAAGATCTAAACATGGTAGCACAAAGGAGGATATACAACCATCTAGCTACTACATGGACCCGTAGTCCAAGGTGGAACTACTCACACTTCATACCGGAGGCTGGCATGATGAAGAAGAAGGCCTCCGGGATGATCTCCCCTCCAGCAGGGTGCCGGGAAGAGCTTCAGATCCCCCAATCAATGGACGAGGGTGGAGGCGTCTACAAACGGTTTCATGGAATATTGATTGGGTACTTAGGGTTTTGGCATCGGGGGTCTTTATAGGCGAAGAGGCGAGGCAGAGGGGCAGCCAGGGCGGCCGCACCCCCCTCCCAGGCATGGGCTAGGATTAGCCGCGCGGCCAGGGGTGTGGCCCCCTGGTGGCTCCCCTCCATCTCGTATTCTGGCTTCGTGTTCCCCACGGTAATATATTTACTTTGGCTTTCGTCCTGTCGAATTCCGAGAATATTGATATTCTGCCTTTCTTGAACCAAAAACAGAAGAAAACAGGCAATTGGCACTCTGGCATCTTGTTAATAGGTTAGTACCAGAAAACATATAAAAACACCTCAAAGTGTAGACAAATCAAAGCAAAGGAGATACTAAACAAGTTTGGAACATCAAAAATTATAGATACGTTTCTGACGTATTAGTGTGATCACTAAAACCGTTTAGGGGATGATTGTTTTAGTGGGAGCTCAATGAATAATTTCATTATAACTTGAACTCGTATTATAAAATTATTATAAATTCTTTGTAAATATCCTTATAGATCAGGCCTATCCCAATGTTTGAGACCTGATTAGTCCATTACTAAAACGGAGAGAAACTTAAGCTAGATGGGTTGAACCTCATCGACTGGTACCAGCGCCTAAGGGATGTCTGTTAGATTGATCTCTCTCGCATCAAGCCCAATGGCTTGACTTACCCGTTGACATGCACCCTGATCCGGGGCTCCCAACCGTACTCTGGTTGGTGGGCTCCTGTCATAGCGCTATATAAAGGGTGGGGCCGGCGGCACAGATAACGAGGTTTGACTGTGCCGCAAACCCCACCAACATCCCCTAGTCGATCTTGGGTTAGCGCCTAGCGATAGGAAGCTCCGCCGCTGCCACTCTCGCTCGTCGCACTCGCCACCTTTCCCACACCACCCATGCTCTCGCCGTCGCCCCTCCGCCATGGCCAACGTCTCAAGCTCGTCGAGCCAAAACGAAGGTGTGTCTTCAGATCTCTCGCCCTCTCTCTCTCTATCTAGCAGATCCGAACACTAGTTGATCAATAGACACAGACACTACCACAAGATCCACTCCTAGATGATCTAAAGCAAGATAACATTGGTATCAAAGTGCATGTAATAGGTTGTGGATTTTTTTAGTAGAAAGTTTACAAATAAAAAGCACGGGAACCCTAACCCCAAAAGCAAATATGCGCTGCCGCAAGGACAAGCCGTTCCTCTCAGTCCCTATGTGCATCGGCAAGACAAGGCATAGGGAAGAAGAACATACCCCTTACGGGGCAAAGAACAGAAAAATAAAAGCCCCTGTTTCCCCTTCCTGAACTTGAAATAGAAATAGAAAAATAAAAGGGCACCACCGCTGGGCCACTTGACAGTGAAGCGCTCACCCACGGGTGCTCGCGTGCGTCGGCAAGGGGTCTAGGGGGCGCCGCCATCTCTCACCGCTCGAGCTCGAGCTCGCTGTGTGTTGGGGGATTAGAAGCAGAGAAAGGGAGAGATAGGGAGGGGCTCATCGCCGGCGCTGCGCCGGCGGTGCAGACACCTCGCCTCACCTGCAAAGGAGCGGTGCCTCCAGAGGCCGAGCGACCATGGGGTGGAGGGAGAGAAGGCGTTTGTGAGCTAGTGTTCCAAGGGGTGGCGTCGTGGCCGTATTTTGAGCCAACGAGGGTTGCGCGACCGTCCGATGTGCTCCGCAGGTGCTGGATAGCCGTGATCCGGCGACGCGGGCTGTCTCGTGCCGTGGTGGTCCGCGTGCCGACATTGGCCCATTAGCAGGCCATGGACGGCGCATAGGCATGCGGCTGCGCGGTGCACAGAAAAGCCAGGAGCGAGGTGATCGTGCAGCTGGGCCATGGGTTGCGTTCTCAGCGCGGGTGATGCGCATCGCTAGCTATGCGCGTAGTGGGCCGCGGGCAAGATGCATGGGCTGTTGTTTTCCGCCCAGAGCGCACCTATTCCCTTGCCGAGTTTTTTAGTTTTAAGAAACATGTGTTTGACAGATTCTGATACACTTTGATTTTTTTTTTCTAAATTTTTCCAAGTCAAACTAAACCAACGAGAGGTTTGCTTTAGGAAATTGAAAATTTTACAGTATTGCTTCTGAAAAGTATTAAGTTAATGAATATAATATATTTTTCAGCTGCAAATAGTTGTGAAGTGCTCTTTAAATTTAATAAAGATAAAAGCAAGAATTAAATTTTGAGAGCATGTCAAAGTATTTATTCTAATTATGTTCATGTTATTTTTCTAACCAACATTGTAAATAGGATGACCATGATTAATGTTTTCATTTAAAGTGGTTAGCTTGTGCATTTATTTCTATATTCTGCCAAATGGTGTAGTTTTAAATTGAACAAACAGTTGTATGTGTTAGTTTTGACCAATGTTGGATTAATACATGCAATTGTTGTTATGTTCTCACTTTTTTATGATTTTTTTATGGTTTTCGGAAGGGTACTAATTGATGAGCTGCATCAAGGATGTTCCCACCCTCAGAGGTGATAACTACTTCGAATGGAGAAAGAAAGTGGACTTGGCGTTTGTCTGTGTTGAGGTGGATTGGGTCCTTAAGACTCCGCAGCCCACCAAACCGACAGAGCCACTCCGAGTCGATGCAGATGATAATGCTACATTTGGAGAAAAAGGGATTATGCTCCATTAGAGATGGTCTACACACTAGATAAAAAAACGTGGCAACCCGCGAGTTGCCTAGGGGGAGCGCGTCCTCTAGAAAGTGCGTGTTTCAGTCGCAACGCGCGTGTTTCCGGCCGCACGACAGCCCGACATGTGGCGTGTGGAAGTTCACTCGTGGGAATAACCTATGCTACTAAGATGGCTAGCTGCTCATGTACTGCACGCGAGCAACTCTGTTTAGCTGGCCAGGTAGTACAAGCTATCTGCTCCCTAGCTGCTTGCTCACATGTTTTTTTATCTTTTTCACTTAAACACGAGTAGAAAAATACAGCGCGAAAAAGAGAAAAAAAATACACTACAACCGAAGATAGTACAACAAGACAGTGCATGGACCGTGCATTGCCAGGACATGCACGGTGCACTACAACCGAAGGCAGTGCAATGCAGCACAACAAGGCAGTGCATGAACCGTGCACTGTAAGGATACCGCACCATGCACTATAATCGAAGTCGGTGCAACGCAGTACAACAAGGCAGTGCATGGAAAGTGCACTGCGACCAAAGGTAGTGAAAGGCAGTACAATGAGGCAGTGCACCGCCTGCACGGGCAATACACTGCCAGGACACTACGCAGTGCACTGCGAACTAAGACGGTACAACAAGGCAGTGCGTCAGCGATGCACTGCTAGGACATCGTGCAGTGTACTGCGACCTTAGGAAGTGCAGGGCATTACAACAAGGCAGTACGTGGATGGTGTACTTCCAGGACATCGCACAGTGTACTGCGATCTTAGGCAGTGCAACACAGTATAACAAGACAGTGCCCCCGCAGTGCACGGGCAGTGCACTTCCAGGACACTACGTCGTGCATTGGAATCGAAGACATCTCACACTAGACCAAAAGGCAGTGAAACCTATGCATCAAAGGCAGTACGAGAAAAAAGTTCGTCAAAACATATCAGCAATAGATATAGTTTTGAAGATTTGGACGTGACTAGTAAAGCTGTGAAAACGGATATCGATTTGGATGCTCCGTTTGAATGATATCGTAGTTTTTATGTTCAAATCTACAAAAAAAAGGAAAAAGGACCAGCGATCCTCTCCGTATCCACCACGTGTCGCACGGAAGAAGGCCGGGACAACGCGTGAGGCACTCCGTGCCTGCCACGTGCAGGCAACAGCAGTGATGCAAGACGACCTCCGAGAAGCGCGCCCTTTTTCTAGCCTTTTCGGGCAAACCGCCAATAAAAAGTGCATGACCTTTATAAAGAACACGATTTAACATGCCATTTTTGGCTCAATTGTAGAGTGTGCTTCCGTAGGGGAGTACCTTGAAAATATAAAGAGCCAGTGAACTGTCTCTTCAAAGACATATGCTATCCAGCTGTTGTTGGTGACAGAAAAGTACATAGGAGGTGGACATGGCATTAGGGAGCACATCCTCAAGATGAGCAACATGGCTGCCAAGTTGAAGCCCATGGATGCTGATCTAGAGCTCAAGACTGCACTACTTGTTCACCTGGTCATGGTCTCACTGCCAAATCAGTTTGACACCTTTGTTGTCCACTACAACATGTCGCTAGAAAAGTGGGACATTGAAAAGACTATAGCTATGTGTGCGCAAGAAGAGAAGTGGATTAAAACCTCAAATGGTGGTTCCTTGAACTATGTGAAGGATAATAAGAAGAGGAAATATCAACAAAGTAACCAAGATTCCCCGTTAAGCCACATGGAAAAGCTCTCGTGCACTATCAACATTAGCAGAGGCCTCTCCCAGTGGACAAAGATACTTGTCTCCACTGCAACAAGAAAGGGCATTGCAAGAAATATTGCCCTGCTTGGCTAAATGAAGTAATCGCAAAGAGAGGGATTCCATTCGACAAGAACTACGAAAGGAAGCGAAAGACGCATTGAAGTTGCAAATGGAGTCCAAGAAGACGTTGAAGCTGTTGGCGACATATCCTTGGAGCTAGCTAATGGATACACGATCCTGCTTACAGATGTCTTATATGTTCCTTCATTACACAGAAACTTAATAATTGTATCACATTTGGACAAAGTTAATTATGAGTGTCATTTTGGACATGGCCGGTGTGCCATTTGGTGTAATAAAGATTGTGTGGGTGTTGCTTTCCTTCACAATGAGCTTTATTTGTTATCCCTTTATGAAAAAGTATATTTTGTGTGTAATGTGAATGAGTATGTTTCCGCATCGGATAAATATCAAAATAAAAGAAAGAGAATTCATGACTCGTTGAAATTATGGCACTGTCGTTTAGGCCATATTTCGAAGGGGGAATAGAAAGACTAGTTAAAAATTATATTCTTCCTCAATTAGAGTTCTTCGACATAGAGAAATGCATAGATTGCGTTAAAGGAAAGTGTGTAAAGAAAATCAAAAAGGGTGCAAAATGAAGCACCAAAATACTAGAAATCATTCACACTGACATGTGTGGACCATTTCCTGTAAAAGGTGTGGATGGTTATGAATCGTTCATAACATTCATAGATGATTACTCCCATTGTGGTTATATTTATCCAATTAAAGAAAGATTGGAAGCGTTGGATAAATTTAAGATATTCAAGGCTGAAGTTGAAAATCAGCATAGTAAAACAATAAAGATAGTAAGGTTTGACCATGGAGGGGAGTACTACGGTCGGCACAACCCATGTGGTCAAGTCCCAAGACCTTTTGCAAGGTTCTTGCAGGAGACTGGCATAGTGGCCCAATATTCGATGTCGGGAGAGTCTCAAAAAAATGGAGTGGCTGAAAGGCGCAACCGTACACTTATGGATAT
The DNA here is from genome assembly GCA_916181665.1 of Avena sativa. Taxonomy (NCBI): domain Eukaryota; kingdom Viridiplantae; phylum Streptophyta; class Magnoliopsida; order Poales; family Poaceae; genus Avena; species Avena sativa. The sequence goes on along the minus strand of OV702280.1, from coordinate 229,218,404 downwards.
GGTGCATAGCATGATGGGTTACTCCACCTTGCCATTGGTATTTTGGATGGAGACGTTAAAAATCGCCATTCATTTCACAATAGAGTACCAAGCAAGTCGGTGCCCAAAACATCGTATGAGTTGTGGACAGGAAGAGTTCTCTTACTATAACGACTAAGGGTATGGGGAAGCCCAGCTGATGCCAAAGTATTTAATCCAAATATTGCAAAGCTTGACCCTAAAACAATTAGTTGCCATTTCATTGGCTATCCTGAAAGATCAAAAGGTTTTCGTTTCTACTGTCCACACAGATACACAAATGTCATAGAAAGAAGACATGTTTGATACGTTGTAAACGTATCTATAATTTTTGATGCTCCATGCTTGTTTTGTATCAACTTTTCTATGCTTTGTATACACTTTGAGGTATTTTTATACACTATCTGGACTAACCTATTAAGAAGATGCCATAGTGCCAGTTGCCTGTTTTCTTCTGTTTTTGGTTCCAGAAAGGCAGAAAATCAATATTCTCGGAATTGGACGGGACAAAAGCCAAAGTCATTATTTTTCCCAGAGCAACACGGAACCATGAAGCAGAGTTAGAGGAGCAAACCACGGTGGCCACACCCCCCCTAGGCGCGGGCCAGCCCTAGTGGCACCCACAAGGGGTGTGGGCCCCCTGGACCTCCACCAACCTTGCCTCCTACGCCTATAAGAAGCCCCCGGGGAGAAAACCCTAAGGCATCGACCAAAAAGCCACGAAAAGTTCCGTTGTGCCGTCGTCACCGAAGGGGAGATTCGGGGGACAGAAATTCTTTGTTCCTGCACCCTGCCGGGATGGGGAAGTGCCCCCGGATCCATCTCCATCGATCTCCACCACCATATCTATCGCCGTTGCTGATTCCCATGATGAGGAGGGAGTAGTTCTTCCTCGAGGCTAAGCGCTCTACCGGTAGCTATGTGTTCATCTCTCTCTATGCATGATCTTGTTGTGGTCATGAGCTTTGTAATCAAGTAGATCTACCTTGCTACTCAAGTGCTTCAATAGATCTCTGCTCTCCCCATGTGTGTGAAAGTGACAGCATGCACGCCATGGTGGCACTTAGGCTAGAGTCTACATAAATGCTCATCGTGCTTTAATAGATTTATGCTTTTCCCCATGTGTGTGAAAGTGACAGCGTGCACACCGTGTGTGGCACTTAAGCTAGGTTACATATATATTTGTCATGAGTTATATTTGGAGTTGGATGTCTTTATGAAATTGTGGTGTTTTTTGGAACTATCTAGCGCTCAAGTTGACAGTGTGGGGTTATCTAGATTGGGAAAGGCGGACTTTGAGGTGTGCTGTTATAGCCCTACCGTGGATTAGAGTGTCCAACCGGAGAGTAGTTAAGAGTCGTATCATGAAGAGAAGATATTTATATGAGAGAGTGTTCACTAGTGAAAGTATGATCCCTAGGACTTGTTTCTAAACATTGAAACACCATTTGCTTCTAGATCTGTTACATGTTTGCTTGCTTCCATCTTTATTTCAGTTTCACACACGTTACCCCACATCAACAACAAGTCAGAAGCTATTTCCTGGCACCGTTACAACTTGTATTTCACTATCTCTTCGCCGAACTAGTGCACCTATACACCTGATAAGTGTATTAGGTATGTTGGGGACACAAGAGACTTCTTGTATCTTGATTGCAGGGTTGCTTGAGAGGGATACCTTTGACCACTTCCTCCCTGAGTTCGATAAACCTTGGGTAATCCACTTAAGGGAAACTTGCTGCTGTTCTACAAACCTCTGCACTTGGAGGCCCAACAACTTCCTACAAGAATAGAAGTGCGTAGACATCAAGCTATTTTCTGGCGCCGTTTCTAGGGAGGTAAGGTAAAAGGAACTCACATCCTCCGGTGTGAGTGCTCGAAGTTATTTCCTTTAGATTCTATAGTTTTGTCTTTTTGTTTATTGTTTTCACTAGTTAGGTTTAATGGAAAACAACAAAAAAATTAGAGAGCTTTATAGTGTTTATCTTGAGTTAGGACATGAAGTGTTTGAAGAGAAAATTTAAAAACCTATGGAACTTTATTTGCATGCTAATAGCAATGTTATTAGTATGAACTCTTAGGACACCATTATTGCTAATGCTATGGAAAAGTCTAAGCTTGGGGAAGCTAGTTTTGATGAAAATGATCTTTTTAGTCCCCCAACTTTGGAAGATAGCTATTCTATTGCTTATGATGATACCAAACCTCCAATATATGATGATTACAATGATGAATATGATATTTTTAGTCCACCAACTATTGAGGAGAAAATTAATTATGATTACAATATGCCTCCTATATTTGATGATTATGGTGATGAGAATAGTAATGATAGCTATTTTGTTGAATTTACTCCCACTATGATTAATAAGGATGACTATGCTTATGTGGAGAGGAATAATTATTTTATGCATGTGGCTCATCATAAGAATGTTTTATATGATAGTTATATTGTTAATTTTATTCATGATGCTACTGAAAGTTATTATGAGAGAGGGAAACATGGTCTTATGTATCTCAACAATATTAAGTTTCCCCTCTTTATGTTGAAAATCTTGAAGTTGCACTTGTTTTGCTTTCCTATGCTTGTTGATTTGTGCTTTCATGACTTGTTTCTTTACAAGAGTCTTATGCATAGGAAGTGGGTTAGACTTAAATGTCTTTTGAATTTTCTTCTTGATGCTCTCTTTTACTTCAATTCATATTTCTTATGTGAGCATCTTCTCAAACTATCAAGCCTAACTTAAAGGCGTTAAACAAAAGTACTTGTTGGGAGATAACCCAAGAGTTTTTTTGAGTCTTGGAAGTCATTACTACAGTAACGACCTCTCCTTATCCTTTTTTTTTGATTTTTGTGCCAAGAATAACCTCTAATGAGAGGGAAGTAAGATTTGGGGAGTTGCTGTCCCGAAACCGATTTTGTGCTCCACCATAAAAATTCGTGAGGAATCTATATAAGTCGTATTAAGATGATATTGTGCGAATAAATCCCCCAGTATGTTAGCTAACTTTACTTAGTTCAACACTTTTTGATTTGAGCAACAAAAGGTCTTCAAAAAATCGGTTTCTACCTGCTGGTCTGTTTTGACAGATTTCTGCCATTATTTGCATTTGCTTCTTATTGATTCCTTTTTGGGTTCTTTTTGGGAAATTGAGCTTTTTGAGGGAATTAATATAGTAGCTTGTGTTTTTATTGAAAGTTTTGATGTTCTAAAGCTAAACCCAAAGGTCTATTATCTTTCGAATACACTAATGTTGCTAATGAAGATTGTGTGAAGTTTTGTATGAAGGAAAATTTTCAGGTGTAGAGAAAGAATGATGTAATGAGATGAAGAATGGACAAAAGCTCAAGATTGGGGATGCCACCCCGGTTTCACCCCAAGAAATATTCAAGAGTTACAAGCGTCAAAGCTTGGGGATGCCCAAGGCATCCCCTTCTTCATCAATAAATATCGCAGGTCTTTCTAGACACTTCATTTTTATTGTCTCATGCACAGTTGTGTTGTTCTTGGAGCGTGTTTGTTTTTAGTTTTAGTTTTATTTTGGTTTGGTTGCTGCAATAAGTTGGTTGATCACATCACACTTCTTTTGGAAAGAGACACACTCTATTTTCATTGCCTAGAACACTACAGTTTTCATTCTCATTGTTTTGTGAGTGTTCTCTTTTGCTAGCACTATGTTTAGCCTTAGTTTTCTTGTGCTTTCAGCTTAGAAATTTTTAGTTCTTCTTTGTGGATTTGTGAGACAATCTCACTGATCTTTGTTGATTATTATCTTTGTGAGGTTTTTCAAATAAGTTGATTGGTGTTGGAAGAGAGTAGGAAGCTTCATGCTATAGTGGTACAAAAGGGAGCTTGCACTACTAGGAAAATGGCTATAGGTAATTAGCACATCCGTGGCTCACATGGTTGAAGTGCCCCATGGCTAAAACAGGCGTGGCTCACCTGTGGGCAGTGCCCTACTAGTAACTAGAACAATTGTGGCGCACATGGTCATAGTGCGCAGATATGTGTGGGCCAGGGCCCTGCTGGCCGCATGCCGCATACCCGTAGCGCACATGGGGGAGGTGCGCTACAGTTGTTACGGTTAACCGTGTCGCACATGCAGGTCGTGCGCTACGTCTAAGTGAAGGCCCCTTTGTTCTGTAAATGGGCAGAAACATCTGTGGCGCACTCTAGCATGTGCGCCACGGATGTGATTTTTTCATGTGGCGCACTAGGGCCATGTGCGCCACGGATGTGTCGACCATGTGCTCCACTTTGTGCACATGTGATCATCCACCATCCCACACTTCACTTTCCCCTTCTTCCTCCTCCTTAGATCTAGTCGGGATCCTTCTTGTTCCCGCCTCAATTTCTCCACTCATTCACCATTTTTAGCATGTGGAACTTGCCTTGGATGTTACATACATAATAGAGGAAGCTCTTCGGTCTCTCATCTCCTTCTCCGGTCTCGCGTGCACCTCTCCTTTCCATCTTCTCACGATCTCGGTCTCTCATCTCGGTAAGTTGTCCATGTAAGGATGTGTTCATGTGTATATGGATGATATGCTCATATGTATGCAGATGATTGATGCTCATGATGTGTGTATGGAGAGGATCGATGGTCATGTGTGTGTATATATATGGAGAGTATCGATGCTCATATGCATGCATGTGTGGAGAGGATAATGATATGTTCATTTGTGTATGGATCGGTCTCTCTCTCTCTTGTGTTTGTGTGTGAACAAGTTGCCATTTTTTTGCCAAAATGTTGATTCATTTCCATTTTGGCAAGACTTTGGCATTTTGCAAAGGTCCTAATTTTAGGATAGGTCATGCCAAAATTTTCTATCGACCATTGCATGCATGCATTCATTATGTGGTTCTAATAGACTTCTAATTGTACCGTGTACACCGTGCAGGCAAAAATGGTGCTCATAATGAGCGAATGCATTGTGGCTAGATTTTTGAAATGTGCGACGGCCGACATGATACAAAATAACAGAACGGAGATAAGATGTCCGTGTAGAAGATGCAAACTCAACTAGGTGATCGACCTAGATTCCGGAAATCTGCAGGCGCACCTGCTCCGCCATGGTTTCATGGATGGATACACTCGTTGGATAAGCGATGACGAAGACGATGGAGACGGTGAAGGTGGGCAACATGACGATGATCGTCACGGCGAGAACGGGCGAGACGATGAAGAAACTCCTGGAGATGGTGAAGGTGCGGAAGAAGACCGGGACGATGATGATCTAGATGCCGGAGGAGCAGACGATGATGGAACAACGTCAGGCTGGGTGCAGGACCCTTATGTGCAAGAGCTGCTTCTCAAGCAGACGAGTAATGCCAGGGCTGCCGCTAGAGAGGAATCCAAGCTTGAGTAACTTGATAAAGACGCGGTTACTCCATTGTATGAAGGATGCAGGCCCGATGATACCCGGTTGAACGTAATGCTCAAGGCTATGGAGATGAAGGCAAAACATAAATTGAGCAACGCAAGCTTCGACGATATGATGGCATTCTAGCACGATCGTCTCCCGGAGGGGAACACGTGTCCAACTAGTATCGAGGACGCCAAGAAATTCGTCTGTCCTCTCGATCTACCGCATGTTAGATATCACGTATGCATCAATGATTGCATCATTTATCGGGGCGAGGACACGGAGAAAACCACATGTCCGGTGTGCGGCGTGAGTCGATACAAGAAAGGGAAGAAAGCACCTCGAAAAGTGGTATGGTACTTTCCTATCACTCCTCGTCCGTAGCGCTATTTCGTAGACCCTAAGGAAGCGAAGCTCATGCGGAAAGGAAGCAGACAGGAGATGACGATGAACCTGAAAAGGATGAGCTGCTGACGCACCCTTCAGATGCTAGCCAGTGGAAAGCATTGGACCTCGAATTCCCAGAATTCGGTGGAGATTCGAGGAACATCAGGCTTGGTGCGAGCACCGATGGACTCAATCCGTTCGGTAGACAGAGCAGCACACACAGCACTTGGCCCGTGTTTGTATGGATGTACAACCTCCCTCCATGGTTGTGCATGAAGAAGAAGTACATACAAATGATTATGCTAATTCAAGGGCCAAAACAACCTAGTACCGACATCAATCTGTATCTCGGGCTGTTGAAAGAGGAGCTAGCCACGTTATGGGAATCTGGAGCCAATACTTACGATGCCGTCGCACAAGATTATTTCACTATGAGAGCCGCGTTGGTCACTACGGTGCAACACTATCCAGGTTGCGGGTATATCTCGGGGCAGGTTATCCAAGGATTCTGCGCATGTGTTAGGCACATGGATAACACAAGCTATCTCCAACTAGAGAAAGATCCAGGGTCTTCGAAAACCGTGTTCATGGCGCACCGGAGGTGGCTCGGCAAGAATGATCCATGGAGAAAATGTGGAGACCTGTTCGATGGAAAATCCGAGACCCGAGGAATCCCAGAGCGTAGGAGCAGCAAAGAAGTGGAAGAGTTGCTGAAAAACTGGAAAGATTGTCCTAAGCCTGGAAAGAAGCAAAAGAGGCAGCAAGACAAGCCGCTGATGAAGGTATGGAAAACAAGGTCTATTTTCTGGAAGTTGCCATACTGGAAGTTTCTCCGCACGCCTCATAGCCTCTACATCATGCATATCACAAAAAACGTGTGCGAGAGTATGGTCTCCACCATAATGAACATGCCAGATAGGACGAAAGATGGTCCGAAAGCAAGGCACGACCTGATATTCAGGGGTATCCGGAAGGAGCTTCACGGAGGACGCACTACTCCTGATGATCAGGAAGATGACGATGATCATGAGTCGGAGACGACACAGGGTCGTCGGAAGGGTAAAAAGTTCAAGAAGAACGAATATTGCTTCCCTCCTTCTTGCTTCACTCTAAGCCAGGATGAGATCAAACAGTTTTTCAAGTGCCTTCTAGGAGTCAAATTTCCTTACGGCTACGCGGGCAAGATAAACAGATACCTAGACGAGGCGAAGCAGAGGTTCAGTGGCATGAAGTCTTACGACTGTGTCGTGCTAATGACGCAGGTACTTCCGGTTGCACTAAGAGGGATAATGGACGAGCACGTCCGTGAAACATTATTTGGCCTCTACAAGTTTTTCTACGTCATCTCTAGGAAGTCGATTGGCGTGAATCGTCTCAGGAGGCTACAGGAGGAGATCGTGGTGATACTATGTGAGCTTGAGGTCTACTTCCCGCCCGCATTCTTCGACATTATGGTGCATCTGCTGGTCCATGTCAAGGAGGACATCGTCCAACTCGTGCCAATGTTCCTCCGCAGCATGATGGCGTTTGAAAGGATGAACGAACACATCAAAGGATACGTTCGCAACAGGTCCCGTCCAGATGGAAGCATAGCCAAGGGCTTTCTGGTCGAAGAGTGCATCTCTTTCTACACAAATTATCTAGACATCGAGAACCGTGTCGGTCTTCCCGTCAACAGGCACCTTAGCAAGCTCGACGGATCTGGTCACCGAGAGGGTCGTCGCATACTGCATGCAGACTTCGATTTTCGACGCGCGGACTTGGATCGAGAAAACCTTGTCGCGCTACAGCATTTAGAACTGGTCGATCCTTGGGTACAGAAGCACAAAAGGTTAATCGAGAAGAAGTACAGTGACCGGGGCATACAGAGGACGCAGGGAGAAATAATCAAAAAGCACAACTCAGATTTCACGCGTTGGTTTAGGCAGACGCTCCTTGATAATCCCCCGCGATCGCATTCTTCTGACACGGAAAAGATCAGATTCACCTTGTCGCAGGGACCGATGCAAAAACTGGTGACCTATCAGGCATAAGATATTAATGGCTACACATTCTACACGGAGGAAAAGGACAACAAGCGTGATTATCAGAATTCAGGCGTAATGTCAGAATTCTACACCGATGAAAATGTGAAGGAAAGATTCTACGGAAGAACCGAGGAGATCTGGGAGCTCGACTACTGTGGAGAAAAGGTGCCAATGTTCCGTGTCAGATGGGCAAAGAGCGTCGAAAGAGAAGACCGGTATTTCACAACCATGGTTATACCCGAAGCAGCCAAATCGAAGGCCGCCGGTGCGAATGTGGCCACGAAAAATGAACCGTGGGTACTGGCTACCAAATTGGACCAATATTTTTTCATTACCGACCCGACAAAGCCTAGTAGTGTTGTCGTGAGGAGAGGAAAAAGAAACATCATCGGAATGGATGGAGTCACCAACAAGCAAGACTTCGACCAGTACGGTGATCCAAAGATTGAAGATGACGACGACTACGATGCAGCAACATACATAACATGAAGAAAAAGGACAACCCTACCCAAAAAACGTAGCCCGTTCGAAAGAAGAAACATTAAAGTGTCGGGGCTAAATTATTCAACCGCGACAAAGAAGGGAAAAAAGATTATAAAACGCTGGCTCAAAAAATATTGTAAAACGCATGGTCGAAAAAGATTGTAATATTCATGGACAAATTATTATGAAATATTTATATCATGGACAAATTATTATGACATATTTGTACCATGTTTATGACATATATTATCACCTTTGGGAATTTTTGGAATATTTAAAAGTATTTTAAAAACAAAACAAAACTTTTATGGAATATATCACCACTTTTGGGCATTTTTTGGAACATTTAAAAATATTTTTAAAATAAAAATAAAAAAGGTGGGCATCAGGATTCGAACCTGGGTGCTCACAGGTTTAGAATAGAGGAGTGGGCAAAACCAGTGGGATAAGGTAGTGCTAGTGATAACTATGGGGGTGGCAGCCCTCTTATCTGACTAGTCCTACCCATCCCCATCCTCAGACACAGGACCATCGTCTAACCCCATCGTCCCCATCGTCCCCATCCCCATCATCCCCATCGATGCGCCGCCGCCGGAGGTCAGGAGGAGGAGGCCACCACGCCAGGAGGAGGAGTTCACCACGCCATGAGGAGGAGGAGGACGCGGCTGCGTGAATCGTTCGGGACAGGGCGCAGTGCGGCGCGGGCTAGACCACACACAGCGGTGGATCGACCACACACGGCTACGGCGGCTGCTCCTCCTCGCTCGCCTGCTCCTCCTATGGCTGGCAAGGTACCTCCCTCCTCTCCCCTATCTCCTCTAGGCTGCTCCTCCTCGCTCGTCTCTCTGTCTTGGGCGGGGGTGGGGGGAACAGCGACCTGCGGATCAGAGGAACCTGCGGATTTTTTAGGGGAAATCATGTTAAGAACCTCTGCTTGATCACATTTCGTTCTGAAAGAGAGACTTGATCCATTAGTGTTGTCTTGATAAATTACTGGTCTTGAATTTTATGTTATGGCACTAGACGGGAGTAAGTCAATATGCATTTTAGCATGCTGTCTTGATAAATTTTCCTGCTATGTGATCCCACTGGCCATTTTGTCATGTTAGCTGATGTGAGTATTTCAGTTATTATGCATTAATTATGTTGTTTTGTCACTATTGATTTACATGATTTAAGGTTGAACTTTTATGTTCTATTCCTTTGCTGTAATGGTATTTTTTAGTTAATTATTATCTGATTTTTGTAGACAACAATGTATTTTCACTATTATTCTACCCCTGAAAGGTCTAGTTATGACTTGGGTTAAGCTAAGTTTGTAGGAGTACCAACTATGTCATTTGGTACTGGAGTGAAAGGGGTTTGGTTGTAATGACAGTGACTATTTGGTTTGGGTCCTGGCGAGCCAATTTGTGAACAAGTTCTCATGCAGATGGTTCAACCCCATGGATCTTGTTGTCGATAACCTAAACAGTGATAGAGAAGTGCAAAGAAATTTTGACAAACATATTTAGTATCAAGAGAGCTCTAGGGTAATTTTGTTAGATAGACCAAAGGTTGAACTGGGCATGACACTTGTGCTCAAAGTACCAGGTACCTCTGCTTGGATGGGCTAGATTATAGTGGAGTGTAGCTAGTTGTAGGTTTAGATGGTAGATACTCAATATCACTTTTACTGTGTAGGGTGTAGGTTTTATGCTTATCTCATCTGATGAGATAAAAATGAAATGCTTATCAGATAAGCATACTCATCCAGCAACTGATGATGGTTGTAGGTTTTACTGTGATGGTTGTAGCAAATGAAATGCTTATCAGATAAGCATACTCATCCAGCAACTGATGATGCTTATCAGATACACATATAGTTTTTACTGTGATGGTTGTAGGTTTTACTATGTAGGATTAATATAGGCATAACCTGATGCTAGACTTGATGGAAAACCTGATGCTAGGCATAACCTGATGCAATTAATCAGTGAGAATTCCTAGACTTGATGGAAAACCCGATGCTAGGCATAACCTGATGCTAGGCATAACCTGGTGCTAGACTTGATGGAAAACTATATGTGCTACTGTTTTTGATCATCTAGGCATTGTTGTTCATCTAGGCACTATGTATTTTTTCTAGAAGTATGTGCTGCTACTACTATATGTGCTACTGGCTGCTACTACTATATGTGTTGCTGGCTGGTTTCTACTACTATATGTGCTGCTGGCTGCAAAAAAAACTACTGTGCTGCTACTACTATATGTGTTGCGGGATCTGGCCATTTATTTTGATATACCTAGTAATGATCTTGATGTGCTTGTTTTGCTGATAATGTACTGACTATGCTGGTTGTGCTTGTGCTTGTATGAAGCACTTTATTATGTCGTGTATGCAAGTTATTGTATGAAATGAGTCCCGATTTTTGCCGGAATGTTGATTAACTTCCGTTTCGGCAGAAATCGGGCACTCCTAGTTTAAGAAAATTACCAAAGGTCATGCCGTATTTTTCCGTGCATTTAACCAATTATTTGTTTTTTATTAGTGCAAAGATGTGTGACAACGACGAGGCTGGATGTTCTAAGCGCATCAGCGCTGAAGGAGAACTCAGACCTCCGAATAAACAATTGACATTCTAGGAGGCGGCCCAGCGGCTAGAAGACGATGAAGAATACCATCCTTCGGAGAGCGAGGATGATGAGATGGAAGACGCGGAGGAAGAAGCCGAAGGAACGGCGGGTGATTAAACCACTGATGGTGGCGAGGGCACAGGGAGTGGTGGCAATCCTCCTAAGAAGAAGAAGAAGCCGAAGGAACGGCGCCCGAACACGGTCGGCACCGTCAGGGAGGAAATTACCGAAGTGAGCCCAACAGGGGTTCCTTTGGAGCCCGACCTTGTCGTCAGAGGGTACGGTGGGCAAGTGGCGGCGATCACCCGGACAACCATCTCGATCAACACCGAGAATCTCCGGCATAAAGATAATGGCCACTTGCGCACACTCCTCTTCGAGAAGCTGCACGCAAGATACAAGTTCCCTACTGAGTATCGGAACACAAATTATCATGGGAACGAAGTAAACAAATCTGCCCTCACAAAGATGAGCACCGCCCTGGCCAGCTGGAGAACCCGGATAAAGAAGAAGATCTATGAAGAAGGCAAAAGTCTCAAGGAGATCCAGAAGATTGACCCGCAGATCACCGAAGATCAGTTTCGGGAGTTTAAGGAGAGGTGTGAATCCGAAAGAGCCCTGGCCAATAGTAATCGGGGAAAGGTGCTGCAGGCGATGAATATAGGTCATCACCATCTCGGATCTGGTGGATACAGAACGGCGGAGGCCAAATGGAATAAGGAGGACGAAGAGTATAGATCTAAGGGGATAGAAAACCCCTTTGCGAAATTCGAACCCGGGCAGGTTCCAAACTTCATCAGGGCCCGTTACCATGTGGACCCAAAAACCAAACAACTCACCGCGGATCCTGCGGTGAAGGAATTCGAGGAAATTTTGGTAAGTAATCTAATTACCGCGGATCAACTCGATTGCATTCTAATCGATGAAGTCTAGTTTCTAAACGATTCACTGTTACTTCTTCTGCAGGAGGAGGAAATTGTTGCTAGTCATGGATCCCAGGGTTCCTCATCCCAGGGGTCGACGGAGGCCACCCGGTGGGATACCCTTTTAACAGGGCGATGAACCGGGCCAAGAAAATAGAGACGGTTACAAAGAAGCCGTCGTCGGCTGGCCGTCTGGCTGGCCTCGGGGGTAAGAATTGGGTGGATCATTTTGTTCCACCGCCGAGGACGCGTGTGGCGCCGTCGGGAAGGAGCGAGGAGGAAAACCGCGAGGTTCAAGAACTTAAGGAACAAGTGACGCGGATCCCGCAGATCGTCCAAGACAACCTGGCAATCACCCTCACGTCCATCCTGCCTACCTTGGTGGAGTCAATAGTGAACTGGAGTGCGGGTGGTCGAGTAGGGCCGTGCCCGATTCCAAGCATGGTCAGCAGCCACTTGAACAATGTGGCGCCAACGAATCACGCGAACTACGTGTTCGTGACTCCGCCCGCTAGCACCACGGCGCCGCAAGTGTTGGTGACTCCCCCTGCCATCACCGCGGCGCCGAACATGTTGGTGCCCCCTGCCATTGTCGTGGTGGCATCGGAGCTCCAAGCACCTGGTAGGGAGAATACACCGGCGGCCAGCACCGCGCCATCAAGCAGCCCCTCCATCTCTTGCACGCCCGTCGCCGTATGCGGTGCCTCGACATTAGCCGATCTCGACGCCATCACGGTAAACAAATTGCTTTACCGCCTTTCACGCCATCTATTACTCTTATGGCATCTCTGACGACGTCGTACATGTTTTCCGCAGACGGATGTTCCTTGCACTCTCTTATGCTACGTGAACAACGAGCTGAGGGATGTTGCCAAGGGTACCATCGTTCAACCCTTGCAGCGCACGTTCCACTCAAGGCCGATGCCAGATAGCGTGCACAGGGTTAAAATTAGTTGGGTGCTAAGGGGCTGCGATGACCTGGAACCTCCCATTCAACCCCCAGGAGCGGATGAATAAGAGCCGGCTATCCTCAGAAGTTGCTTCGGCTTATTCTTGCAATGGCCAAAGAGCATGATCCGTTTGGGGACGGCGGGGGCCATCACGCCACAGACAACAGCACCGCCTGTCGTGCCAGCGACAAGCGGTGGCAAGGCCCCCTTACCGCCCTCGCCGTCACCTCCACGGGGTGGGTCGGATGATCATGTTGATGATATGCACATGGTGCAGGATCCGTCCGAGGACGACGAAGACTGGAATGATCACTTCTTCAACACTCAGTTTAGCAACGAAGACCTAGCTGGTGGCCCCACAGAGAAACCCACTATCACCAAGCGTATGTTTGGTTCTCAGGAGACGCCTCCAGCTTGCGCCTTTACAGAGCCAGCTGATACAACCAACCGGCCCTTTATTCTAAGCCTTGACACACTACATAGGGCGGCCGGTGCTCAGATTGTGGTGCCTGCCCGCTCTCCAAAAGGAAAAAAGGGCAGGAAAGGAAAATCTAGCAGCTCGAGCCAGCCGGTGGCGTCAACTGCGAATCCGATCAGGTTTCGGGACGGGCCACCAAGACCCGAGGGTATTATGTGGAGGATTCATGTGGCGGGTGATCCCATGCTACCTAAGAATTTGCGGAGGCTCGCCAGTTCGGAACTGCAGAGTGTGCATGACGGCATGCTGACGATAGAGAGACGCCTTCTGGCGGAGAAAGATCCCTCGCACCCGGTATTCGTAGTTAAGGTACCACCAGGCATGGGATTCGTTGACAATGCCCCTGCGAATCTGTTCTTCCTTCGGTTCGACGACATCTTCAATATGTTCCACCTATACCCGCTGCACTATACCATGGTTCGCCTGTTTTCTCTCAGCCTGGCCATGCAGATCATTGGAGAGAACACACCGGGCATCGCTATAGTGGACCCCTACTACATGCGTGACGGCTGGTTGGGTTCCCCCGTTGAATGACGTATCGTGGCCTCATACCTAAAAAGAATCTTCGTGGCAAACAAGACAAAGGAATACATTCTCGTGCCTTACTTTCCCGAGTAAGTCGTTATTCACTCGCCACCGTCGATTGGCTTTATTAGATTATCATCATTCTTTTTCCAACACATTCCATTTGAATTTTTTGCATAGAGATGAACACTGCACGCTCATCTCCTTATCGCCGAAGCATTCCCATGCCATGTATTTCGACTCGGGGAGTCTAGAAAATAAGAAAAACTATGACAAGATCAAGGAAGTTCTGGATGATGCTCTCATTGGCTATGCCTCGACGGAAGGCACCACCTTTGTGCGTACGAAGGTCAAGTTCGGCAGGCACGTCTGCAACCACGTAACGGAGTTCCCCTGTGTGAAGCAGCCAGAAAGCAGTAAGAAGGAAGCCTACTATGCACTCCATCACATGAGGGCGTTCCTACTAGACCAGCAGAATTCTACGCTGCCAGATCATCTCAAACAGTGGGCCGAAGCAAAGGCCAAGATCACTGATTCAGATATTAGACAAGAGATGTATCGCATCCAGCAGCAGTTTGGGGCAATCATCTTTCGTGATATCATGACTTCGGGGGGGGATCTTCTACGGAGGAAATATCCCGAATAACCGTGACATAGAAGATCGCCTAGAGATGCAAGGTGACTATAGGAAGTTCATGACGAGACAAGGCGTCCTCCCGTTCCCTAACCCGATCCAAAAGGCTTGATGTTGGCCTAGTTGTAGTTCCAAACTATAGATGACCTTTGTGTGTGTGTGGACAAGTGTACATGCTACTAATTATCTTATTAGGTTTATGAATCATCGCTTACTTCTTTTGCTTATTATTATTATTATATATCAATCAATGCTTGGTTTTTTTCTTACTCTTTGGTCCTTTGCTCACTTTGGTCCTTCTTTTTTCCTTACTTTATTAGTCTGTTTTCAAGAATAATGCCAATGATTGAAATGTCGTGGCACACTATATATGTGAATGTGATACGACGGGATTGTGAGCCTTGTGATATGCACAAATCTAGGTCTTGTGCATCTTACTTGGCTCACTATTCCGTCATAGCATATTCCTGTGTCCAACGACCTATGTATATATATATGAGGCATTATTTTTGATTTACTTTGGTATTTTTTGAGAATAATGCCAATGATTGAAATGTCGTGGCACAAAATATATGTGAATGTGCTACGACGGGATTGTGAGCCTTGTGATATGCACAAGTCCAGGTCTTGTGCATCCTACTTGGCTCACAGTTCCATCTTAGCATATTCCTGTGTCCAACGACCTATGTATATATATATATGAGGCATTATTTTCGAGTTACTTTGGTCTTTTTCGAGAATAATGCTGATGATTGAAATGTCTTGGCACACTATATATGTGAATGTGCTACGACGGGATAGTTAGCCTTGTGATATGCACAAGTCCAGGTGTTGTGCATCCTACTTGGCTAACTGTTCCGTCATAGCATATTCATGTGTCCAACGACCTAGTTATATATGAGGCATGAGTTTTGAGTTACTTTGGTCTTTTTTGAGAATGCCGATGATTGAAATGTCGTGGCACACTATATATGTGAATGTGCTGCGATGGGATTGTCCGCCTTATGCTATGCACAGGTCCAGGTGTTGTGCATCCTACTTGGCGGACAGTTCCATCGTAGCATATTCCTGTGTCGAACAACCTTGTTATATATGAGCCATGATTTTTGAGTTTGGTATTTTTGATTTAGGAGTACTTTCTATAAGTGTATATTCATATGTGACTTTAATTATACATGTTTTTTTCAATCACCGGTTAATTATTATTGTCAACTTGTAGATGACGTGGTACGTCGTGTACAAGGGACGGGTTCCCGGAGTCTATGATGATTGGGAAGACTGCCAGAGACAGGTGCACCGTTTCAGTAGCAATAGCTACAAAGGGTACAACACTATGGCGGAGGCGGAAGCTAGATACACGCGCTATCTAGCGGGAGTTAGGGGGAGGAACCGGATGAAGACCTACACCTTCGTCGCGGTGATCATGCTTATCTTCTTTGGTTGTTTATCCCGCGTTTGTGTCTAGCTAGTTTAGATGTCTAGGCGAGCTTCCGAGCTCTAACTTGTTCGAGACACATGTATTCGCATGTCACCAACTACTTTGTAACTTGATCGAAACAATGTATAACTTATGTATTCATGTATGGGACTTATCTATATGTATTTGTTTCAATCTTGTTTTGCAAATTGTGTATTTATATATATAACTGTATATCTTATATCTGTGTGTATATCTACCTGTAATATTGTATATAATATGTATTGTATATCTCTGGCTCTGAAATTAAAAAAACACCCGTGGCGCTGTAGAGGTCCCAACCTTTAATAAGGTAGAGATCCCTGTGTTTACAATGCTAGTCCCTGGATCAATAGCTACCATCCACAGTTAAGATGTAATATCAAGAAACAAAGGTCATAGTAAAACTTTATAACCAGGAATAACATAATTTATTACATCTTACATAGCTCATTTGGCTATCTCATTACAATGCAGCAGAATATAACAACAGCATGGGGTCCTTCATCTTCAAAGTGCCACAGGCAGTCATGTTGGTTGTAGACTTGTAATCCTAATCAATAAACTTCACTAACATCAAACAAACCTGCAACATAATAAGTTACAGCCACATGGGTCAATACATTTGAATTGTATTAGCAAGTGATACTTTGGTAGTATAGTGGAGTCTATTATCTATATGCATTTGGCTAAGTGGAGCTTAGGCTTGCTTTGCTCAAAATAGATTTTCCTTATCATTTGAAAACACTAAGTTTTTTCTTGACAAAATCACCCAAGGCATCTCCCAATAGAAATTTGGTGATCCTTCAACCCTTGTTCAACCACAAGATTTTAACTTAGAAATTGGGATGAGGAGATTCTTGATAGCTTCCATGTCTTGATGCTCAAATTGTCCTTTACCAGGGACATGGCTAAGTACTTAGACTTTACACTCTGCAGAGGTGGTGCACTTTCCCCACAAGACTTGGTTTCACCAAGACAAGATCTTTCAGAAGCCTTCCCTTAGACCAAAATGGACGCGTTCCAACCTATCAAAACCCTACCACCAACTGTCCATTTGGCTAAGTTATTGCAGCCTATATGATCCAGGCAGAGCCCATAATACCAAGTGGCTGCACTTGAAGCTTCTCAACATTTGACATCTCAAATCTCTTTGTTCCTGGGTGACCATCCACAAGTGTGATACACAAGGTAAACCATAGAAATGGGCCTTGTGTAACCACTCAACACAAACCATTCCTTCCATTCCACCCAGGTGATTCATTCACTTAGTTGTTTTATTAAACAAAAACACAAGTCCTTGACTTAGAAATATTCCATAGCATGAATATAATCCACCCTTGTTTTCTACTAGCTAAGCTAAGCATGATAGTAGTAGGAATCTTAACTTAGGAAATTTCTACTAAGGTTTCATCATCTACTAGGATTTCCCATGGCATAGTTTACACTTAGCAAAATTTCATGCAAGTCCTAGTTAGAAATATCACTAATGCATAGTGAAAATAATGGGACAAAAGTATGAAGCATCACTTGCCTTTTTGGTAAAGAGTATAAGTTCACTCCTTGATCTTTCAATATTCACACTCTTCAAATATCACTACAATTCAATCAAGCAAGCAAAAAAATTCAATCTACCATTCAAGCAACATCACATAAAATAATAGAAACAAAGCAATGCATGCAAGCATGCCAAAGATGGTTTATTTGTAAAAGTGGTTTCTAATGGGTTATAAACATTGGAAAACACCTATTGGTCATTTTATATAAGTGGCAAAATCATTTGCAAAAGATTTTACTTATAAATCATTTTTAAACCAAATCAATATTTTATGTGGTTGAAAATGCCTTTAGCAAAGCAACAATTTTTATATGGTTCACCAAATACATTTTTAATTCTAAAAATTGGTGTTTAGGGTCAGATAGTTTAAATCAAAACATTTCCCAAAGGGTTTCTTCAAAAAGCATTTTTAATAAATAAACATTATTTTTATTTGACTAGAAATGTTTTAAATCAAAGATTTATTCTTTTGCTTCACCAAATATGTTTTTGAATCCACAAGTTTGTTTCTATGGTCAGTAGGTTCAAAGCAAACCATTTGCTAAAGATTTTATCCTCAAAATAATTTTAGAAAGAATTTTATACTCAGAATATGCCTACACAAGTTTCTGCAAAAAAAATCAATTTAGCAGAAGCAATTTACTAAACAAAGTGCATGGTCAGAAATTACTTGTCTTGCTGATTCCATTGATATAAAATTTGCAAAATTTGGACGTGTGGTTTGAAAGTTATGAATTTTACAAAATCAAACAACTAATAGATAAGTTTGTGTTTATTTAATCAAAAGCTGGCCACGTGTCTTGTTTTTACTGGTCTATAGCGTTTCGCTCGGATCGGTCGCTGTGAAGCGTTGGATTTAGGTTAGATCGAGCAGCGCATAGACACTCATACCCTTTCGAGTTATGTTCAATCGCAACCAGTGGATCAAGATCTAACGGCCCTAAGCAGCTAACCCTAGACGGGCGGCGCTAGCGGCGACAGGCCGCGGCATGCTCTGGCGATGAAGTTGCCGAAGTTACAGGAGGAGAGAGGAGTAGGGGAGAAGCTCACCAGAATCGCCGTGGCGAGGGGATGCTCGACGTGTGCTCGGTTGGCGAAGGGGCGTACGGAGTCGATGTTGATTGCTCGTCGGAGATCGAGACGGCGTCGGTTGCTCTCGGTTGGAGACGGAGGCGACGTTATGGGTCACGCTAAGAAGAGAAAGTGCTCGCGTTAGGTGCGCATGATGCTAGGGATCACACACGTATCAAACAGAGGGAGAGGGGAAGCTGGGGCTTACGGGGGATGGTTGCCGGAGTTCGAGCAGACGGTGGCGGAGCTGAGTCGATGATGCTGCCGAGGATACAGGGCATGCGCGAGCGAGCTGAGGCCACTGGAAGATGCGACAGAGACTGGGGATCACGCTTGCGTGAACCAGGAGGCGAGAGAGGGTCAGACGGCGCCAGAATTGGCCGGACAGCCTGTCGGAGGCAGTGGTGGTGTGCGGATGAATTAGGACAGCCTGGGGGCTCCAGTGGGGTGATGTTTGGGGGGAAAGGAAGAGGGGAGCCTGGCGATTAATACTGCGTGGTCACGGCGAGGAATAAACGCGGCATTAAGGGGGATTTAAGCAGAGAAATCAGTGCAGCAACGGCATCGGGGTTGGGGGGAAGAGGTCGTCGCGGGGTTGAAGATGCTGACGGGGAAGGTGGGGTCTGGTGGCAGCGAGAGAGAGTGAGAGGGGATGGGGTCTAGCGGTCAGTGAGTGAGTGGGTCGAGTCCTTAGTGTGAATCGTTTTTCTTTCGGGGAAGGGTAAATGGGCTAACTGGGCCAGACTGGGTCTGCTGGGCTGGTTAGGCTTTGCTCTATTTTTTTCTGTTCTAATCTTTTTTCCTTTTCCAATTCTAATATTCTGTTTTGATTTTGTTTAATTATTTTAAACACCTATTTGAATTCATACTTCAAACAAACTTTGAGTATATTCAAATACTGATTAATAATACATTTCAAAGTCAAAAATTAGAATATTTCTTTTATTCTTTTTAGGGCCTTTTAATTATTTAAAAATTGGCCCTAGCATTTATTCAAATAAGATTTGATAATGTTTTTCAAACTCCATTTGAATTCTAAATCTTTTCAAATCTTTTCAGAAGGTTTTATTTATTTATTAGGTTGTCAACTAATTCACCTTGAATTATTTTGGAATGTTTTTAATATGATTTATTAATCATTTAAAATTGGGTATTTGTCTTTATTCCAATGAAATTAAATATAGTTTTAATTCCATAATTTTTATTTAGGTGATTTCCTTGATTCCATTTAAAATGACTTTTAATCCATTTGGGTAAATTCCAAATATTATTTTCCCATGATTTAATTAATCATTCCTAATAGGGAATTTGTCTTTATTCAAATGGAATTAGAATTTGGTTAATGCCACTTTATTTTATTTGGAAAATTTCTTTATCCTTTTATTTTATTTGGATTTGGATTATAATTATTCTTTTTGCTTATGGATTAGGTCAAGATATAATTTGGTCTTTAAATATTCCTCATTTAATATTTCTTTCTTTATCTTATAAAATCCATATCTTTTTAATTATAGATCCAAACTTGGTGATTCCAATTTGTAAACTCTCATTTAATATTTATATATCCTTTTAAATATCTTTAGGATTATTTACTCATCATTTGGTATGGATTTTAGATAAGTGCTTTATTAGCTTTGGAAATTACTTTTCCTTATCTTATTAAATTCATAAGATTTTATCTATGGCTCCAAATTGATTGAAATCAATTTCTATGGTTTTTGTAATATTTATATTTGTCATTCTTGATCATTTATATATGTTTGTTGACAAATTTTTATTTGGATCAAATCCATGGTCTTAGAGATAACTTGGAAAAGTTTTTCTTCCATTAGGGTTTTAGGGTTTTGGTTTATATTCCAAGTGTTTAAATTTCCAGATGCATTTATGAAGAATGCCTTCCACTTTGATTTGATTTTAGTTGGATTCAAACTTTAATTAAAGTTTGTTCAAGATGGGATTTTAAGTTTTCATTTAGAACAAAAGTTTCTTCTCACCCTAAATTTCAACAATTATTTATTTTGTTTATTTATTTTTCACATTACAAGATTTGGAAAATCTCGGGATGTGACAGGCTACCACCCTTAAAATAAATCTCGTCCCGAGATTTGGGAAGGCTTGGAGTTACAAGTTGGCTCAAAGCAACTAGGGTACTACCACCCTTAAAAATTTTCCAACTAGATTACTTCTTGGCTTGCTTGGGATTTTGGTGAAGCTTCTCTGGACACTTTTCTTCAAAATGGCCTAGCTCCTTGAATTTTAAACCCATCACTTGGTTATTATCCTTCTTTTCCTTTGGTATCCTTGCCTCTTATTTATTTCCTTGGTTCTTCTTCTTTTCTGGGCAATCACTGGCATAGTGTCCCATTTCTTTGCAATTGTAACATTGCAACTGGCTTATGTCCTTCTTCTTCTTTTTGGGTCTCTCCAAAGCTAGGAGTTCTTCTAGTTCATGCTCTTCATACTTCACCACAAAGGTGGGAAATCTTTCTCTCTTCTTGGGGAATTTACTAGAGATATGACCTTCTTCTTCACAATAGTAGCAACACTTTGTGGACACTTTGGATTTGGCCTTATGATGCATGGTTTTGACTTTGCCTTCATCCTTCTTGGTAGAAGTTGTTCCTTCATGAGGGTTTACAAACTGTTGTTGCACTCCACCTTGTTTCCTTTGTTGAACTATGGAATAGATGGGTCATTGGATAGGGACATGATTATTTCCTTCACATAGGAAACAAGTATCTTGAGATGTGGGGCATTGATTTGTTGGATGTTTCTCTTCACAATTGGGGCATTGATCTTCATGTTCTTTGGAAGTGTGATCCTTGTCTCCACAAACATTGCGAGCTTGAGTTCCTTCTAGAATATCATCCTTGACATCCTTGTTGTCACAAACTCCTTGGGAAGAGTTGTCTCCCATGTTGATCATTTGAGTGGCCATCCCTTGCAACAATTTGGATTGGATTTCCAAAAACTTTTGCATGGTTGGGTCTAACTCATTGTTGTTGGCTAAAAACTGAGTTGTCACTTGGTTCAACTGGGTTTGGTTTGCTAGTAGCTGATCTCTCATGTTGATCCCTTGGTTGTTGTTGTTGTTGTCACCATCCTTGATGTTGGAGTTTCTTGGAGTAGTCATCTGTTTGGGTTGGATTGGGATTAGAAAAGGCAAAAGATCTCTAAGGAGATAGTTCTAATCACACACAACACAATTCACACAAGCAATGTGCAAACAATCACAAACAAACATTCCACTCAAACAACAAGTTTTAAGCACATTTCTAGGCAACAAAATATTTTTTCTACACCACATAAGTTGGTGGGTTTAATCTAAACTTAATATGGTGGTCCATCTATATGGTTCACTTCAGATCATTCCATCCTTCTTAGTTGATTCTTCTTGAACAAGATCCTTGTATTCCTTGGAGAATTCCTTGCATCTTGGTCACAAAACTTCAAAGGTAATGATGATTCCTTCTAAGTTGTGTTTCCTTAGACTTCAAGTCTTGAGTAATATTTCTTGTCTCACTTGTAGTCCTTAGTGGTATCCAAGTTGAAGTCCTTGTTGAGAATAAGGTTGAAATCACTTGAGTTGGTTAAGTCCTTTGCTCATGGTGGAGGATTTATCCATCAAGTTGAAGTAGAAAAGATGTAGAATCAAAACCAAAAATGGTTGAGGAAAGAGTTTACAAGATTGTTTGTAAATAAGTTTTGGAACAAATAGAGCTCCTATTTTTCTAAGGGGTTTTGTCCAATCCTAGGGTTACAAATCCTACAGGCAACACAGTGCTCTGATACCATCTGTAGAGCTCCCAACCTTTAATAAGGTAGAGATCCCTGTGTTTACAATGCTAGTCCCTGGATCAATAGCTAGCATCCACAGTTAAGATGTAATATCAAGAAACAAAGGTCATAGTACAACTTTATAACCAAGAATAACATAATTTATTACATCTTACATAGCTCATTTGGCTATCTCATTACAATGCAGCAGAATATAACAACAACATGGGGTCCTTCATCTTCAAAGTGCCACAGGCAGTCATGTTGGTTGTAGACTTGTAATCCTAATCAATAAACTTCACTAACATCAAACAAACCTGCAACATAATAAGTTACAGCCACAAGGGTCAATACATTTGAATTATATTGGCAAGTGATACTTTGGTAGTATAGTGGAGTCTATCATCTATATGCATTTGGCTAAGTGGAGCTTAGGCTTGCTTTGCTCAAAATAGATTTTCCTTATCATTTGAAAACACTAAGTTTTTGCTTGACAAAATCACCCAAGGCATCTCCCAATAGAAATTTGGTGATCCTTGAACCCTTGTTCAACCACAAGATTTTAACTTAGAAATTGGGATGAGGAGATTCTTGATAGCTTCCATGTCTTGATGCTCAAATTGTCCTTTACCAGGGACATGGCTAAGTACTTAGATTTTACACTCTGTAGAGGTGGTGCACTTTCCCCACAAGACTTGGTTTCACCAAGACAAGATCTTTCAGAAGCCTTCCCTTAGACCAAAATGGACGCGTTCCAACCTATCAAACCCCTGCCACCAACTGTCCATTTGGCTAAGTTATTGCAACCTATATGATCCAGGCAGAGCCCATAATGCCAAGTGGCTGCACTTGAAGCTTCTCAACATTGGACATCTCAAATATCTTTGTTCCTGGATGGCCATCCACAAGTGTGATACACAAGGTAAACCATAGAAATGGGCCTTGTGTAACCACTCAACACAAACCATTCCTTCCATTCCACCCAGGTGATTCATTCACTTAGTTGTTTTATTAAACAAAAACACAAGTCCTTGACTTAGAAATATTCCATAGCATGAATATAATCCACCCTTGTTTTCTACTAGCTAAGCTAAGAATGATAGTAGTAGGAATCTTAACTTAGGAAATTTCTACTAATGTTTCATCTACTAGGATTTCCCATGGCATAGTTTACACTTAGCAAAATTCCATGTAAGTCCTACTTAGAAATATCACTAATGCATAGTGAAAATAATGGGACAAAAGTATGAAGCATCACTTGACTTTTTGGTAGAGAGTATAAGTTCACTCCTTGATCTTGCAATATTCACACTCTTCAAATATCACTACAATTCAATCAAGCAAGCAAAAAAATTCAATCTACCATTCAAGCAACATCACATAAAATAATAGAAACAAAGCAATGCATGCAAGCATGCCAAAGATGGTTTATTTGTAAAAGTGGTTTCTAATGGGTTATAAACATTGGAAAACACCTATTGGTCATTTATATAAGTGGAAAAATCATTTGCAAAAGATTTTACTTATAAATCATTTTTAAACCAAATCAATATTTTATGTGGTTGAAAATGCCTTTAGCAAAGCAACAATTTTTATATGGTTCACCAAATACATTTTTAATTCTAAAACTTGGTGTTTGGGGTCAGAGAGTTTAAATCAAAACATTTCCCAAAGGGTTTCTTCAAAAGGCATTTTTAATAAATAAACATTATTTTTATTTGACTAGAAATGTTTTAAATCAAAGATTTATTCTTTTGCTTCACCAAATATGTTTTTGAATCCACAAGTTGGTTTCTATGGTCAGTAGGTTCAAAGCAAACCATTTGCTAAAGATTTTATCCCCAAAATAATTTTAGAAAGAATTTTATACTCAGAATATGCCTACACAAGTTTCTGCAAAAACAATCAATTTAACAGAAGCAATTTACTAAACAAAGTGCATGGTCAGAGAGTACTTGTCTTGCTGATTCCATTGATATAAAATTTGCAAAATTTGGACGTGTGGTTTGAAAGTTATGAATTTTACAAAATCAAACAACTAATAGATAAGTTTCTGTCTAATTAATCAAAAGATGGCCATGTGTCTTGTTTTTACTGGTCCATGCCGTTTCGCTCGGATCGGTCGCTGTGAAGCATTGGATTTAAGTTAGATCGAGCAGCGCAGAGACACTCGTACCCTTTCGAGTTATGTTTAATCGCAACCAGTGGATCAAGATCTAACGGCCCTAAGCAGCTAACCCTAGACGGGCGGAGCTAGCGGCGGCGACAGGCGGCGGTGTGCTCTGGCGGTGAAGTTGCCGGAGTTACAGGAGGCGAGAGGAGTAGGGGAGAAGCTCACCAGAATCGCCGTGGTGAGGGGATGCTTGACATGTGCTCGGTTGGCGAAGGGGCGTACGGAGTCGATGTTGATTGCTCATCGGAGATCGAGACGGCGTCGGTTGCTCTCGGTTGGAGACGGAGGCGACGTTATGGGTCACGCTAAGAAGAGAAAGTGGTCGCGTTAGGTGTGCATGATGCTGGGGATCACACACGTATCAAACAGAGGGAGAGGGGAAGCTGGGGCTTATGGGGGATGGTCGCCGGAGTTCGAGCAGACGGTGGCGGAGCTGAGTCGATGATGCTGCCGAGGATACAGGGCATGCGCGAGCGAGCTGAGGCCACTAGAAGATGCGCCAGATACTGGGGATCACGCTCGCGTGAACCAGGAGGCCAGAGAGGGTCAGACGGTGCCGGAATTGGCCGGACAGTCCGTCGGAGGCAGTCGTGGTGTGTATATGAATTAGGACAGCCTCGGGGCTCCGGTGGGGTGATGTTTGGGGGTAAAGGAAGAGGGCAGCCTGGCGATTAATACTGCGTGGTCACGGTGAGGAATAAACGCGGCATTAAGGGGGATTTAAGCAGAGAAATCAGTGCAGCAACGGCAGCGGGGTTGGGGGGAAGAGGTCGTCGCGGGGTTGAAGATGCTGACGGGGCAGGTGGGGTCTGGTGGCAGCGAGAGAGAGTGAGAGGGGATGGGGTCCAGCGGTCAGCGAGTGAGTGGGTCGAGTCCTTGGTGCGAATCGTTTTTCTCGCGGGGAAGGGTAAATGGGCTAACTGGTCCAGACTAGGTCTGCTGGGCTCGTTTGGCTTTGCTCTATTTTTTCTGTTCTGATCTTTTTTCCTTTTCCAATTCATACTTCAAACAAACTTTGATTATATTCAAATACTAATTAATAATACATTTTAAAGTCAAAAATTAGAATATTTCTTTTATTCTTTTTAGGGTCTTTTAATTATTTAAAAATTGGCCCTAGCATTTATTCAAATAAGATTTAATAATGTTTTTCAAACTCCATTTGAATTCTAAATGTTTTCAGCGGGTTTTATTTATTTATTAGGTTGTCAAATAATTCACCTTTAATTATTTTGGAATGTTTTTAATATAATTTATTAATCATTTAAAATTGGGTATTTGTCTTTATTCCAATGAAATTAAATATAGTTTTCATTCCATAATTTTTATTTAGGTGATTTCCTTGATTCCATTTAAAATGACTTGTAATCCACTTGGGTAAATTCCAAATATTATTTTCCCATGATTTAATTAATCATTCCTAATAGGGATTTTGTCTTTATTCAAAATGGAATTAGAATTTGGTTAATTCCAATTATTTTATTTGGAAAATTTATTTATCCTTTTATTTTATTTGGATTTGGATTATAATTATTCTATTTTATTATGGATTAGGTCAAGATATAATTTGGTATTTAAATATTCCTCATTTAATATTTCTTTCTTTATCTTATAAAATCCATAAAATCTTTTTAATTATAGATCCAAACTTGGTGATTCCAATTTGTAAACTCTCATTTAATATCTATATATCCTTTTAAATATCTTTAGGATTATTTACTCATCATTTGGTATGGATTTTAGATAAGTGCTTTATTAGCTTTGGAAATTACTTTTCCTTATCTTATTAAATTCATAAGATTTTATCTATGGCTCCAAATTGATTGAAATCAATTTCTATGGTTTTTGTAATATTTATATTTGTCATTCTTGATCATTTATATATGTTTGTTGACAAATTTTTATTTGTATCAAATCCATGGTCTTAGAGATAACTTGGAAAAGTTTTTCTTCCATTAGGGTTTTAGGGTTTTGGTTTATATTCCAAGTGTTTAAATTTCCAGATGCATTTATGAAGAATGCCTTCCACTTTAATTTGATTTTAGTTGGATTCAAACTTTAATTAAAGTTTGTTCAAGATGGGATTTTAAGTTTTCATTTAGAACAAAAGTTTCTTCTCACCCTAAATTTCAACAATTATTTATTTTATTTATTTATTTTTCACATTACAAGATTTGGAAAATCTTGGGTTGTGACAGGCGCACATGGCACAACTTTTGTGGCGCACAATGTCTAAAGCGCACCTGCGCAGGCTAGTGGCGCACTGCCACATGCGCCACAGAAGATAAGTTCCATAGCGCACCTGGACAACTTTCCGTGGCGCACTGGCATGTGCGCCACGCCTATCTCGACACAACCGTGGCGCACCAGGGAGTGCACCACGGCTAGGAGATAGCCGCAGCGCAAGCCTAGTGGCGCACTGCTAGTGCGCCACGGATGGCTTTTCCACGTGCGCCACTAACGAGCGTTTTCCTAGTAGTGTTGCTTTGACTGTGACTTACACTTTATCATGCCATGCTAGGTGTTGTTTTGACCTTATTCTTAGTGATTATTGTTGTATCATGACTTGTTCCAAACAATTGGTATTGCTTAATGTGCCTTGAAAGAATCATGCGTTGTTTTAGCATACAAAAGCATAGTATTGTGGTATTCTCCTTTGATGCTTTGTTTGGGTTGACTTGGCACATGCTCACACCATGTTATGACTAGGAACAAGTCACCATAGCCTTTATGATCATTTAGTCCTTTACTTGTGATACCACGTTATGCTTTGATTAGTAATGTTTTGTCACTCTGCATGATTATGGCCATTATTGCTCTCTTAGTTGGTCGCTGCCAGTATTTTGCTAGCCTCCACTTGTATGAGTAAGCTGTACTCATGCATCCAACTCCCAAGAAACCAAGTTATTCCAAAGTGTCCACTATAAATTCCTATGCATGGTGTGTTACACCATTCCAAGTATATTCTTGTTTTATCTATCTTCCAAATTAAACTTGTTATGTGAAACTTAGTGATTAAAGCTCTCACAAACTTTATGGCACACTTTATTTTTATTGCCCCTAATAAACTTGAACCATTGTGTCATCTATGTTGTATATGCTTGCACTTATACGTTGGAATTAGCAGAGCCGTACTGTCACGGGGAACGCTTTCAACATTGCACTTGTACTTTGTACACAGTTGATATCATGCTCTTTTGTCTATGGATGTCGCCGGTGTGAAATAAAGAGGGAGCTTGTAAGTCCATGGAGTTATGTATTTTGTGTTAGAGAAACGCCTGGGCCGCTAGCCTAAGCGATGCCTAATCATGGTGGAAACTTTTAGCATCACCATAATGAGCAATCTGTGAAGCATCCTCAATAAAAAGCTATGCACATAGTAAATAAAAAGATCGCTGAGATGCTCATTGCTTGCTTGCCTTGTCATTTCGGTTATGGGATAGCTCATATACCATGTGCAAGGGGTACCCCGTTGGCGGTTCTCTATGATACACGTGTACTTACTATGACAAGAACTTGCAAGTAAATAAACTTGAGTAGCATGAGGAGCGGCCCTCGTATTCAAGGGACATGAGATTGCCAACTTATACTTTGTCAAGCATATACTCCATAGTTTGTTCACTTTAACCTTAATCACTTCAAGATTCTTATGATAGGGGCAATGAGAGCTGAAAGCTAACAAGTACCATAATTTTTGGAAGCTCTTTTTGAAACTTGAAATCTCTGCTTCCCTTGATGAAGGGCCTTTCTTTCACTATTATATTGAGTCTCCACCTTCAACCTTTAGGCACCATTTAAGAGAGCATAGTTGCCATTCTTAGTTCCATATGTATTGTCCCAAAACTTACTAATTGATTCATA
The DNA here is from genome assembly GCA_916181665.1 of Avena sativa. Lineage (NCBI taxonomy): Eukaryota > Viridiplantae > Streptophyta > Magnoliopsida > Poales > Poaceae > Avena > Avena sativa. The sequence goes on along the minus strand of OV702280.1, from coordinate 229,190,099 downwards.
ATGTTGGTATTGTTTATTCTTGAACTATTTGTATCTAGTCACTCTTATGAACTTTGAAGGTGTCCTATGCATTTATGTTTTGCTACTACATGAGGGACAAGCTAAATGCCACTATGCTATGTTTTCTATATGTGAAACAAACAAACATTTTTCAATGCATGTTATTCATGATCTTTGTTTGTAGTCTTTCATGTTGCAGCATAGTTACTATGTCTTATTGTTAGAACTACATCTTTCATGTTCATGTTTAGAGTTCTTTGATCCCAGCTTTCAATGCTTGCAAATGGTTTGATCTTGGTTTTGTTGGTGCATGTTGCCTCAAAAATTATTCTTTTTATCACTTACCTACTCGAGGACGAGCAGGAGTTAAGCTTGGGGATACTTGATATGTCGTAAACGTATCTATAATTTTTGATGCTCCATGCTTGTTTTGTATCAACTTTTCTATGTTTTGTTTACACTTTGAGGTATTTTTATACACTTTCTTGACTAACCTATTAACAAGATGCCATAGTGCCAGTTGTCTGTTTTATTCTGTTTATGGTTCCAAAAAGGCAGAAAATCAATATTCTTGGAATTGGACGGGACAAAAGCCAAAGTCATTATTTTTCCTGGAGCAACACGGAACCACGAAGCAGAGTTGGAGGAGGACACCAGGGTGGCCGCACCCCCCCTAAGCACGGGCCAGCCCTGGTGGTGCCCATAGGGAGTGTGGTCCCCCTGGACCTCCATCGACCTTGCCTCTTGCGCCTATAAGAAGCCCCCGGGGAGAAAACCATAAGGCATCGACCAAAAAGCCACTAAAAGTTCCACTCCACCGCCGCCACCGAAGGGGAGATTCAAGGGACAGAAAGTCTCTGTTCTGGCACCCTGCCAGGACGGGAAAGTGCTCCCGGATCCATCTCCATCGATCTCCACCACCATATCCATCGTCGTTGCTGATTCCCATGATGAGGAGGGAGTAGTTCTTCCTCGAGGCTAAGGGCTCTACCGGTAGCTATGTGTTCATATCTCTCTCTATGCATGATATTGTTGTGGTCATGAGCTTTGTATTCAAGTAGATCTACCTTGCTACTCAAGTGCTTCAATAGATCTCTGCTCTCCCCATGTGTGTGAAAGTGACAGCGTGCACGCCATGGTGGCACTTAGGCTAGAGTCTACATAAATACTCATCGTGCTTTAATAGATCTATGATTTTCCCCACATGTGTGAAAGTGACAGCGTGTACACCGTGTGTGGCACTTATGCTAGGTTACATATATATTTGTCATGAGTTATATTTGGAGTTGGATGTCTTTATGAAATTGTGGTGTTTGTTGGAACCATCTAGTGCCCAAGGTGACAGTGTGGGGTTATCTAGATTGGGAAAGACGGACTTTGAGGAGTGCTGTTATAGCCCTACCATGGATTAGAGTGTCCAACCGGAGAGTAGTTAAGGGTAGTATCATGAAGAGAAGATATTTATATGAGAGAGTGTTCACTAGTGAAAGTATGATCCCTAGGCCTTGTTTCTAAACATTTAAACACCGTTTGTGTCAACACCCGGATTTTTAATCCCAGATGCCTGTTATGCCATACATCGCAATCCCGGGATTACCATTTTTGCGAGACATAACAGAATTGGATACCATAGTACATCATCCATTACAAACCATACATAAGGTCTTACACAAATAAGGATCTCATTATCCAGTTCTTAATACAACTCAAGCAGCGGAAATACATAATAATAAAGGTAGCATAGGCGAAGCTCCATCTTCGGGGTCACAGGCAATGCTGACGATGGGAGATGATCCTAGTTGTCGTAACCTTCCTAGGGTCCATCATCCTAGTACTCTTCCTCATGGTCTGGCCACGGGAATAGCCAGCGACAAAGCCATGAGTACTCTTTAAGTACTCGCAAACTAGTACTAACAAGTGAAGGGGGTTTTTGTAATAGGACACTAAGCTCTATGGTTGTTTTGCAAAAAGCCAGATTTACCTCTACTAAGTTCAGAAGCAAGAAAAGCTAGTTGAATTTTATAACACCTAAGTGGGAAATTGTATCTCATGCCACAACTCTGTTGTGGTCAAGTCAAGTTCTCAATTCATTTCACAAGTCATTTTGAAAACATCTGACGGGGTAACAGTATGTCCACTCCAACTGTCCATAACCGCGGACGCGGCTATTCGAATAGTTTGACACTCTGCAGAGATTGTACACTTTCACCACAACATTCGATACATCCGTCAGGAACAAATCCTGAATTCACCATACTTAGTATGCGGATAATCAATCCTAACCTTTCAATTACACGCCCTAGTATAAGCACCTCTCCTGTGAGTTTCGCCTCCCAACCATGACCAACTGTCATCTTGGGTACTGCACAGGTGGACAATCTTCACAAGGTACCCACAGCTCAGACCTTGGCCGTGAGGGAACCCATACTAAGGTATATAAGTTTCCAGTCAAGCCCTACCAAATTTTCGGGTATTGTGGTTGTACGGTAAAATTGGAATGGTATCGCATACAGACAACCATCAGTTTTATAAAGGGCTAAGGCTCATGCCTTAACATTTTCATCATCCAAATCATCTGGTGTTCGGAAACACATGTCAAAACATCTCAGTACAATGACTCATCATTCTAAGGTTTTCATAACCACTTTCCACCAAGTATTCCCATCTAAAGTTGATCATGTTTTATGCTTATCACTAGCATCTACAAGTGGGGGTGAGTACTAATGAGGGGTGGTAAACAAGTGGAGTTTTAACTAAGTACCATCTCTTGCCTTGGGATGACATCAAGATTATCTAGCTTAGGCCAAATTTAATGCTCTTTATGAAACCTTCAAATTATCTTCCTATAATCTACAAGTCACTTAAGTAAACTCTAAGAAATAGCTTTGATAAAGAAATAAATTAAAGAGCTTACAAGTAAAACTAGGATTGGGTTATCAAGTGGGTATGATCACATATGCTTAAGGCATATAGTTGGCATGGTAACAAGCAAGTATTAGCTTGCATAGGTCAACTTGATTAGTAAGGCTTGCTAAAGTAGAGTATCTTGCAAGTGTTAGCTTGCCTTGTGCAGAGCAGTGGTTGAAGTTCTCCTCGGCTTCTTCTTCGTAGTATCCTCCTTCCTCCTCGTATCCTTGGTCGGTATTAGCGTCTATAAATAAATATGAGGTACACAATCACCAAACAATACTTAACTACTTCCAATGATCACACAAAGGGGTTCTATAGATGATCTATCATCATCACTAACATTACAAGATTAAAGCATTTGTCTTATTTATTTTATTTTTAGAAAAGTAATTTCTACTCATTGAAAAACTACTTAAGATCTAATATTCTCCAACTCAAACATGGGATCATGTTGACACATGTCATCACCACATATTTCAGTACATGAGAATGTGATTTAAAGTGGTGTCACAATTTAATAAGGTTTAACCTTTTTATTTTAAATAAAATAAGTGACTAGAAATGCCTATGTGGCATTCTTTTATTACTTGAACATTATTTCTGTAAGTAAACCCATATATTTTTATATATTCTGAAAGGTATGATCAAATGTGATTTTTGAGAGTTGGAATCAACTCAAAAGCTATAATGGTTGAAATTTGAAAAATGTTTGAATGCAGAAAAGCTTCTGCCTTGTTATTTTTACCAAGGTTGATCTACAGATCCAAATGATTTGAATCCAACGGTCTTGGATTAAGCATTTCAATATCTTTCTAACAAAATTGGTTTCATGAAATTTGGTTCACTGAATCGAGCTGGGTTGATTTTTGAAACTAGATACACAACTAAGTTTGAATATAAATAGAAAAAGCTAAATTCAAACGAGTGGGCTGTGCGGGAAGGTTTAATGGGCCCGCCTAGTGTCATCCCGTAGCGCGGGGCTCAGCTGACGCGGGGATTCCACCAGTCAGTGGCTCATAACACGCGAAGCGGTACGGGGCGGTGTGGTTCGTTGGATTAGAATGAAGATCGACGGCTGAGGGTCGTCATCGACGATGAACAGGTCACCGGCGAGCTCGAACCCTAGCGGCTTAGTGGGGATGCATAGGGGGCATACCGGGGCTCCAGTGACGACGGCGAGGCGGGCAAACGACAAAGTCGATGAGGGCAAACTCAGGGGTGGTCGCGGAAGCTCCGGGGGTGGACGAAATCAACGGCTCCCTTCTTCTCTAGAGGCGGCCTGCTCCGGCGCAATTCCGGCGAGCTGCTGCTCCTCGTTCTCCGGCTAAGGGGTGGAATGATCAGTGAGGTGAGGGGACTGAGATGGTGTGAAGAAATCGAGCGGGGGTCATCTCCTTTTATAGGCCCGACGGCGAGACCGAGAGGGATGGGCAGGCGACGGTGGCGAGATGGCTATGGGCGGCTAGCGGCATGGCCGAGGTTGGCGATCGACAGGTGGTCTCCTGGCGATGCTCTATGGTTTAAATGCGCGTGTAGGGGCGATGGCAAATGGTCGGGAACATGCGGTGCTCTGCGAGGCAGAGGCGGCGAACTCTGCGGCGAGCGGTGGCTACGGGGTACGGGGGGTGAAACGAACATGTCTGGTGGTCTCCTGGGACGGTGGGGTGTATGCTGGCGGGCGGCAAGGGCTCGAGGTGGTCGGGTTGCGTGGGAACGGCGCGTTCTCTGCGGTGCGTGTCGGCATGGTCGACATCGGTACGGGCGCGGCGTTCCTGGCGGTTCTGGTTGATGTCTTCGAGCTAGGGCTGGTCGAGAGGGGGCGGTGAGGCATGGGTTGTATGCTAGACAAGGTTGGCATGGCTAGTTCTTCTCCTAGCTTGCTGTCCACACAGGGGTGACATGGGTGCTCTCGGTCTGTTCACCATTGATGACATTGGCAAGCTTATAGTGGTGCCATAGCTTATTTAAGGTTGCTAGATGATCTACTAATGCTAGTGTAACCAGAGAGGGAACAAGGTTGGCTCAAAACACTGCTCAAAATAGTGTTTGTGATTTTGTTGATTTGAATCTGCAACCTGTTTGATGAAATGGCCGCATGAACTTTAGTTTTGAATTTTGAAAACATTTTTGGTGGGTGTGCTAGGCATGTGTTGAGGATTCTGTGGATGCTTGGGTTTTGAAAATTGAGCTTGTTTGAGTGGTTTTTGAAATAGTGGGTCTTCCCATATGAAAAAGATTCAATTTTAAACTGTCATTTAAACTATGCATTCAAATGTTTTTGAATGATAACAAAGTGGTCCTTGGTACCTTATTATGAGTACTATCAAGGGGTGCAAAGATCCATACATGTTTCTGTTAAGTTCTGAAAGTTAGAGATTGCCAAAGTAGGCATGGGAGTCAATTTGGCCAAAGTGACCATTCACTTAATTTGTTTGTTTTGACTTGTTTGTCTTTGGGAAAAGTTTGGGGATTGTTTAGATGATGTTTATTTCACCTAAGAATCATTTTACAAGCAAAGAAACACAGAACCATGGCAATTCAAAAGAATCCAAATTTTAATACACACACATATGAATGCTTTCATATTTTTAATTGGAAAAGTTTTTGTTAAACCTAATTTTGATGATTAGAGTTTGATGATTCTAGTTTAATATTTTTGGGATGTTACAGTTTGCTTCTAGATCTGTTATATGTTTACTTGCTTTCATCTTTATTTCAGTTTCACACACGTTACCCCATGTCAACAACAAGTCAGAAGCTATTTCCTGGCACCGTTACCACTAGTATTTCACTATCTCTTCGCCGAACTAGTGTACCTATACACCTGACAAGTGTATTAGGTGTGTTGGGGACACAAGAGACTTCTTGTATCTTGATTGCAGGGTTTCTTGAGAGGGATACCTTTGACCAATTCCTCCCTGAGTTCGATAAACCTTGGGAAATCCACTTAAAGGAAACTTGCTACTGTTCTACAAGCCTCTGCACTTGGAGGCCCAACAACTGTCTACAAGAATAGAAGTGCATAGACATCAATGTTGTCTTCTTAGAGGACTAAATGATGAGGGGGAGCATGGTAGCTCGGAAAATTGATCTTGAGGAGAAGAGGGTGTATGCACCTAATCCGATGACTCAGGAGCCATTCTTCTCGCTACATGTTGTTCCTGCATCGACAACCCCAGAGGTTGTGGTGCAAGCACCTGTTACAACTCCACCCATGACAACAGTGAGTGCAGATCCGGAACCTGTACGTCAGGATCCGATTGAACCCACTGTTGAGCATGAAAGGGTGCAGCAGCAGCCACCTCCAGAAGATGCACTACATGTTGAAACACATGACGTGCCAATAAATGAGGCCCCTAGAAGGTCTCAAAGATTTAAAAGATTAGCCATTCCTACTGATTATAAATTTTACAACACAAAAAGAGTTCAAATGGAGAATGATCCCACTTCATGTGGAGAAGCCATGAGTATCCCTCAGTCATCAAAATGGCTAGAGGCCATGGAAGATGAGATGAGGTCGATGAGTTCCAACGAAGTTTGGGACTTAGAGGAAATTCCCAAAGAAGCCAAAACAGTAGGCTGTAAATGGGTCTACAAAACAAAGTATGACTCTAGAGGGAATGTGGATAAAAACAAAGCAAGGCTTGTGGAAAAAGTATTTACACAAAGAGAAAGAGTAGATTACAATGAAACTTTTTCTCTAGTCTCATGTAAGGATTCCTTCAGAATCACAGTGGCATTAGTTGCACATTTTGATTTAGAGATGCATCGGGGATTTGGAAGAAAGAGTCTACATGAAACAACCAAGGGTTTTGTCATGGGAGGCAATGAAAATATGGGATGCCGCCTAAATAAATCCATTTATGGATTAAAGCAAGCTTCTAGACAGTGGTATCTAAAGTTTAATGAGACCATTAAGAAATTTGGATTTAAAGATAATGTTGAGGACAACTACGTTTATGCAAAGTTTAAAAGTGGGAAATATATTTTCCTAATTTTGTATGTGGATGATATCTTGCATGCTAGCAGCGATGTCAGTCTACTACTAGAAACAAAGAAGTTCTTGTCCTAAAAAATTTATATGAAAGATCTTGGTGAAACTTCATATGTTTTGGGCATAGAAATTCACAGAGATAGGACAAATGGGGTTATAGAACTATCGCAAAAGGCATACCTAGAGAAGATTCTAAAAAAATACAGTATACATGCATGCAATGCCACACCTGCTCCTATAGTCAAGGGCGACAGTTTTGGTAAATTTCAATGTCCCAAGAGTCAATATGAGATCGATTAAATGAAAGAAGTACCATATGCTTCGGATATTGGAAGTTTATAGTATGCACAAGTGTGCACTCATCCTGACTTAGCTTTTATCACCGGGGTATTCGGTAGATATCAAGAGAATCCAGACATAGAGCACTAGAAGATGGTAAATAAAGCTTTGTGTTATGCACAAGGCACAAAAGACCTCATGCTAACATATAGAAGGTCTGATTCCCTAGAGATAATAGAGTATTCAGATGTAGATTTTGCGGGAGACAGAGATGGTAGAAAATCCATGACAAGATATGTCTTCACTCTCGCAGGTGGGGCTATTTCATGGATAAGCTCCAAACAGTCAATAGTTGCATCATCCACGATGTATGCAGAATTTATAGCAAGTTAGGAGGCCATAGGGGCTGGCGATATGGTTAAAGAAATTTATACCTGACTTGAAAGTGGTAGATTGCATTGAAAACCCACTAAAGATGTATCGTGACAACCAACCCGTAGTATTCTATACTCACAACAACAAATCGAGTAATTCTTCTAAACCAATAGAGATAAAGTATTATGTTGTGAAAGATAAAATCCAGGATCACACTATAAGTCTCGAGCATATAAGGACAAAGGATATGCTTTTGGGTCCGCTAACGAAAGGCTTACCACCCAATGTGTTCAAGGAACACTTAGCCGACACGGGTTTAAGGGCAAGCCTATGATTCATGGATCAGAGAGGCCCAAAAGGAACATAATTTGTTTCAAAATAGAGAGGTATATTGTAGCTATCTGATTCTATCTACAATTGAGCTGTGATGATGAACCATGCTCTATGTACTGATCCGTGATGAAACGAGTAAAGTATAAAGTTTGAAGTAAAGTCGAGATCAATGGGGAGAATGTTAGATTAATTTCTCCCGCATCGAGCCCAATGGCTCGATGTACCCCTTGACCTATTCCTTGATCGGGAGCGCCCAAACGTACTCTGGTTGGTGGGCCCCTATCGCAACGCTATATAAAGGGTGGGGGTCGGCAGCACAGATCACGAGGTTCGACTGCACTACAAACCCCATCAACATCCCCTGGCCGATCTAGGGTTAGCGCCTAGCAACGGGAAGCTCTGTGATGACCCACAAGTATAGGGGATCGCAATAGTCTTCGCGGGTAGTATTACCCAATTTATTGATTCGACACAAGGGGAGCCAAAGAATACTTGCAAGCCTTAACAACTGAGTTGTCATTTCAGCTGCACCTGGAAATAGTTCTTGCTCACAGAAGTTTATCAGTAGCAATATTTTGGTAGTAGCAACAGTAAAGCAACAGCAGCAGTGAAACAGTAGCAATAGTAACAATAACAGTAGGATTCGAGTGTGGTAGGCATAGGGATGGATGGACGGACGTTGCATGGACGAGTCTAAACATGTAACTTTAAGATCTAGGGCATTGCGGATAAATAATAACAAGCATCCAAGTACTAAACAATCCTAGGCATGTGCTCCAAATATAGTCATACGTGCTCGCAATGAGAATTTGCACAACATCTTCTGTCCAGCCAGCCCGTGGCAGCGGGGCCTCTAGGGAACTACTGGCAATTAAGGTGCTCCTTTTAATAGAGCACCGGAGCAAAGCATTAACACTCCGTGAACACATGTGATCCTCACACCACAGCCATCCCCTCCGGTTGTCCCAATTATTGTCACTTTGGGGCCTTTGGATCCGGACAATGATATGTGTACACAACTTGCAGATAAGATCACAAACAATACTATCATAATGATTCAATAATAAGTCCAGATCTGAGATCATGGCACTCGGGCCCTAGTGACAAGCATTAAGCACAACAAGTTGCAACAAAGTTACATAGCACTAATAGAGATACTAGGCACTATACCCTAACAGATCTTATTCGATTACATGATAGAACTCATCCAATCCCTACCATCCCCAAGCCTACAGCGGGGATTACTCACTCATGGATGAGGGGAACATCGGTGGTAGATGGAGATCCGTTGGTGATGACGATGGCGATGATCCTCTCCAAATTCGGCGTCCCGGCAGGGTGCCAGAACGGAGTTTCTGGATCCGAATCTTGGTTTCTGGTGGCGGCGACGGAGCGGAACTCTTTCTGGAAAACTATCAACCCCCCCTCGGTTTTTAGGTCGAAAGGCAACTTATAAGCGTAGAGGGAGGCCGAGGGGGTGCCTGGGGTGGCTGCACCCCCCCCCCTCCCAGGCGCGACCAGTGGTGGGCCCGCGCCTGGCATGGGTGTGGGCCCCCCAGGACTCCTCTCCGTCTCGTCTTCTGGCTCCGTGGATCTTCTGGTGAAATATAATTTTTGGCATATTTTCCGGAATTTTTCCTGATAGTTCATTTTCTGCACAAAAACAAGACACCAAGGTAATTCTGCTGAAAACAGCGTCAGTCCGTGTTAGTTGTATCCAAATCACACAAGTTTAGAGAAGAAACAATAGCAAAGTGTTCGAGAAAGTAGATACGTTTTGGACGTATCACTCTGCCGCCGCCACTCTCGCTCGCCTCACTCGCCACCTTGCCCACGCCACCCACGCTCTCGCCATCGCCCCTCCGCCATGGCCAATGGCTTGAGCTCGTCGATCCAAAGCGAAGGTATGTCTCCTGATCTCTCTCCGTCTCTCTCTGTATCTAGCAGATTCGAACACTAGTTGATCAATAGACATAGACACTACCACAAGATCCACTCCTAGACGATCTAAAGCAAGATAACAATGTCCTCATAGAAAACCAACTTCTCTATGTTCTACATGAGCCAATAGAAGATTTCCCCAACCAATCCGACGGTGACAAACATAATGTTCTTTGTGGTCACCGTGATACCTTCATGATGATCAAGTACGTCATAATTCATGCCATAGGATATGGACTGCGGGTACACTTTCATGAAATCGACACATATGATATGCTCGATGGGTTGAAGAGTTTGTTCCCGGATCAAGTCAGGTTCATGAGATATGAATACATGGACGAGTTTACTTCCACCAAGATGGAAGAAAGCGCCTGCTTGGAGAGCCACTTGGACATCATGGAAGAGATCCATGAACGTCTTGATGACGCTATGGACAACTGGTTGACTGACAACTTTGCGATAGATGGGATGTTGTATTTGCTTCCTCCCAGCTACAAAGATGTCATCAAAGGCTATGTCATGACAGGGATACCAGATATCTTTCATGTATTCCTGGCCAAGTTGAGGACTACAAAAGTCGAGCCCATTGTAGGGGACGTTGTCAACAAAGGAGGTATATATTTGATATACAAGTTATAAATATTTCTATTCAAACAATTATTGTAGTTTTACTAAGTATTCGATACTTATTCTGTTTTATGAAAACAGGGCCTTCTGCTTCAGAGTTACTTGATGGACGAGGTAACATTGGCGTGTTGATGGCAAGCAAGTTGGTTGATGGCCTAAGACACACTCCCTCGACGTTTATCATTTGGATTAGAAGATTTGAATAAATTTGTAATCGGTTTAGTGTGTGAACATTGTTAGTGTGTCTTTCTTTTTGAGAGACGATTATTCATATAAGTGAAATACAAGCCAGTTGTACTATCTTATGAATAATATCTATTATGGTCAGATTACAGTATTATGTCTCAACGGTTTAAGCATTTAGCCCATGCTGATGGGTGCCGATTTGAATTACGGTACATCTAGCTGTTTTTCTAATTGTTTGTAAAGTAATAATGAGCTTCACGCTTATACCGTACATATCATTGACCTAGCTCAGCTTCTATGAACATAAAAGGATCCATGGAACATGCCAATACTCCATAACCAAGTCACCAGCAGAGAAAATTTCAACCCTGAAGACGCTTAGTACAAACTACAAACACAGCAGAGAAAATACAATGTGCCAAACATTGTCTTTTGGCATGCTATTGCTGTCCCTGTCCTCTGATAAACAGAAAACGAATGCAAGGAACCAGCTAATGCCGCCGTGAGCCTGCAGCTGCATATACAGGATACAGCTATATTGTTCTGCTTTTGACTAGTTCAGTTTGCTATTCTGTCTAACTAGTTGTCCACATCGAGATCAGAGACAAAAAAAACTAGTTGTCCACATCTGCCACTATCTCCCTATAAATACATGCGCATTGGCGTTCCACTTGTCAAGCCAGATCATAGCTAGCTCGATCTACAATTAACCAACTGAGAGGAGCCGATCTAAGCTGCAAATATAGCTTCATTGCATACACACTCAATGGCTTCCAAGCAAGTACTGCTCTTGGCCGTGGCGGCGATCACCGTCGTCTCCCTAGTGGCGCAAGCCTCTGCGAAGGACTTCATGGTCGGCGACAGCGCTGGCTGGACCCTCAACTACCCCTCCGGCTGGACCAACGGCAAGAACTTCACCACTGGCGACAGCCTAGGTATGCACGCATCACCTCTCCACAATTCTTATTAGTAGCTAGTATTACTGTATGCGTACATCCGTCGTCTGAGAACCTCACTAACTAAATTCTCGTGTTCTCTTTTGCAGTGTTCACCTACGCCGCCGGCAAGCACACGGTGGTGGAGGTGACCGGTGCGGGGTTCAAGGACTGCGACGCGACGGGGAACGCGGTGCTGGGCTCCTGGAGCTCTGGTAGCGACACCGTCAAGCTCGACAAGGCAGGGAGGAGGTGGTTCGTGTGCAGCGTAGGCAACCACTGCTCTCAGGGCATGAAGCTCCTCGTCGTCACCAGCGGCGACAGCAAAGCGTCGTCGGCCTCTCTGAACTATAATGTTGGTGCCGGGGCGGCCGCGCTGGTCGCCGGAGCTGCGGCCGCGCTCATGTTCTAGCTAGGTTGATCATCGTTCTTGTAAACTTAGATTCCTGCTCCTAAGTTATCACTCCTTTTTAGATTCCCCTTAGCTAATGTCATATGTTGCGATCCATAGAATGGAAACGATTTCAGGAATGAATAATCAGTTGTTTTTTAAGTCACTCTTCTTCGAAATTTTCCTCCCTTTCTACTAGCCTGTCATAATTATAAAGTGTGTTTTGGACTGAATGTTTTGCCGGAATTATTTTTGGGAGGAAGAAAACCGTATAAGACCTAGTATTTTCTCTCAACAAGTGAAACATCTCTTAATAATTTGGAAGTGTCACTTTGCTTACACAAATCTCAAAGTATCTTCAATATCCGGTCAATAAAATGTTCATTTTCGTTATCAACGGGTGTCCACGGCGGAAAATGGTCACTTTGTATTATATACATTCATAAATATAGATAAGTTTTGGAACTATAAAAGTACTTCCACGATTTCTAACTGTCCATGATAAGTAAAAGTACAGAATAAATCATTTACCACAACAAATGTTGCTAAAACCCAATTTCACCTTGAACTCTAAAAGTGTGTGATGGTTGTTACCCTTTTATCGATGTTTAGCATGACATGTGGCCCAAATTAAGGCGGCCACAGGGCGAAATCCAGTTATAACCTAGGAAATAAATACTTCAGGAGTTAGAGGCAAAGGTATACAATTTTGAAACTATGGACATATTTTAGACTAACATGAGTATATGTCCACAAGAATTGAGGGGTGTAAATCACGCCGATTCAAAAGGATAACTAGAATACACCAAATGATTAAATTTTTTTAAAACACGTTCCTATTTAATGTTGATGTGGGTGGGCCCTACGAGGACGGTTGTGAACCGTAGACACTCTCCACGCTCCCAATTCTGGCCCAAGTTTGGGGGCAGTTTAGGGTCAAAAGGACTGTTCGCGGACAACTCGTACGGATGAGAGCCTTTGATAAGTTTGATTTTTGGGCTGATTTTGTCCCCGTGGACAGAAACAAACAGATGGGAGGAGAGGTTTGGGCGGGAGATGCTATAGGCCGCTTCACGCAGCATGTTTGGCTCGTGCCACCTGCAGCGAGGCCGACATGGGCTAGCCCATTTTCCTAAGAACCTCTGCGGTGCAGGGCAAGGACAGGTACATTGTTTTTTAATTTTTTATGTTCCTTCTTTCAATTTTTTCAACTTTGTATATTTTTGGATTCTCAAAAAAGAAATATGTATATTTTTGAATATGAATGAATTTCAAATCTAAATGATTTTTAAATCTAAATAATAATTTACAAAAAATAATTATTTTAAAAAGGTGAAAATATTTCGAAAAATAATTAACAAATTTTGAAATCATGAACCAATTTCAAACTTCATGAACAAAATTCAAAACCATGAACAAGTTTTTTAAAAACAAACATTTTTTGAATAAATATTTTTTGAAAATAATGAACCAATTTCAAAACTTCATAAACCAAATTCAAAAATCATGAACAAGTTTTTAAAAAAGGGGTAATTTTTTAAAAATCATAAACAATTTTTAAATCATGAACCAATTTTAAAAATCATGAACAATTTTTACAAAATGTAAACATTTTTCAAAAAAGTATGAACATATTTTTTAAAAACATGAATACTTTTGAAAATCATGATTTTTTATCAAATATTAAACTTTGAAACAGAAAAAATAAAATAGAAAAAGGAAACAAGAAAAGAAAACAGAAAAAATAGAAAATAAAGAAACAGAACCGAAATACAAAACTAAAGACAAAAATGGACCCGGCCCCAAAATCAGTGGCTTTAGGCGGCGCGATCGCCGCGCGCCGCACTAAGCAGCGTTTAGCATTTCCGGTTTGGGGCTCCCTTGAGAGATGCTCTTGCGTCCGGCTAATGCCGCCGTGAGCCTGCACCTCCACACGCACGGCTATATTGTCCTAGATTTGACTAGTTCAGCGTGGTACTCTGTCGAACTAGCTATAGTTGTCCATATCTGTCACTATCTGCCTATAAAACACGATAGGCTTGGGACTCTTCTTATCAAGCCCGATAGCTAGCTCCAGCTGAGAGAAGACGATCTAGGCTGCAAATATAGCTTCATCGCCAATACACTCAATGGCTTCCAAGCAAGTACTGCTTTTGGCCACGGCGGCGATCGCGGTCGTCTCGCTGGCGGCGCAAGCCTCGGCCGAGGCCTACACGGTCGGCGACGGCGCTGGCTGGACCCTCAAGTACCCCTCCGACTGGGCCGACGGCAAGAACTTCACCGTTGGCGACAGTCTAAGTATGCATGCCTCGCCTCCCCACAACTCTTAGCTATTGTACGCTACTTCCGGCGCCGTCGTCTGAGAACCTCCACTAACTAGACTCTGATCTTATTTTGCAGCGTTCAGCTACCCTGCCGGCAAGCACACGGTGGTGGAGGTGACCGGCGCCGGGTTCAAGGCCTGCGACGCGAACGGGGACCACGTACTGGGCTTCTGGTTCTCCGGCAGTGACACCGTCAAGCTCGACAAGGCGGGAAGGAGGTGGTTCGTCTGCAGCGTAGGCAACCACTGCAACCAGGGCATGAAGCTCCTCGCCGTTACAGTCGTCCACAGCAAAGCGTCCTCGGCCTCTCTGAACTACAATGCTGGTGCGGGGGCGGCCGCTCTGCTCGCCGGCGCCGCGGCCGCGCTCTTGTTGTAGCTAGATTGATCACTGCGCGTGATGCGATACGACCGTCGATCTCACACGACCGCGCTGTGATCTACTGTGTATTGCCGGCCAGTGCTATTTAGACCGTCGCTCGGGTCTTGCCAAGTCTATTTTTGTGTGCTGCTTACTTTTTTGGTGCTATGTTACCAGAACCCGGAGATTCTAAAGGCTGGCTAGAAAACTTTAAATTTTGTTAAACAAAAATAAAAATCGTAAATTTTGTTAAAACTTATGAAACATCTCCTGCTGTTCATAAATGTTTCACTTTGGTTTCAGTTTTGTTTCGATTAGTAACGTCAGCATGATATCATCCATGTGTAGGATATAAAAGGGACAAGCTGGCGCACCAATCTTAAAGTGGCATTAGACGGTAGATAAGGCTCCTGTATATGAAAGCTTCTTGTCCTAACGTGTCTTAACGTGTCTTTCAGAAGAAGTCTCATAGTCTCTAGACCGGTGTCTTGAAACAACATTTTATTACGGTTATCCAGGATATAGCTATCAGAAGGTGTGAATGAATTTAAATGAAAATTACTACAAAGTGGCAAGTTTTCCGTTGATTCAATGTATAGAGCTTTGATCCAACCTAATATTCCAGTCGATGACAATAGTAAAATTTGAAGATGAAAATACCCCTTAAAAATAAAATATTCGCTTGGTATCTCCGTAGAGGGGTTATTCTCACAAAAGATAATCTTGTTAGGAGGAATTGGCATGAAAGTACACAATGCGTTTTTGATCATACAGAGACAATACGCCACTTATTCTTCCGATGTAAATTTGCTCGTGCTATATGATCAATCATCCAAGTAGCCTCTGGTTTATCCCCTTCACGTTTGGTAGTCAATGTATTTAGCAACTGGATGAATGAGATTGTGGATAAATATGAGACTTTATTTATGGTGGGAGCCTTGTCATTATTTGGTTGCTTTGGCTACGTAGAAATGACAAGTTTTTTTATAACATTGTGTCTTCTCCTCTGTAGGATATCAACGGTGATACTCCGATCTTGGACTACTCTCCAACATATGAAGTTTCATGATTTGTTTGCGGAAGGCTGTACGCGATTGGAGGACACGGCGAGAGATGTCTTCTCCCGATATGAATGGTAGCGTGATCTACAGATAGACCTCCGATAACTAGTCTGGAGAACTTCGTTTTGTTTACCTTTATTTATAACTTTGGTACTTTTGCTTTGGTAGAGTTGTGTGTTTGAACGGTTGTGTACATCCTAGCTATACAGATATCGGGTGTAAACTTACAGTTAAGTAATAAAGCGCCTATTTCTAAAAAAATGAAAGCTCCTTCTAAAACGATTTTCCCTATATTACCACTTACTCCTTTATTGTCTAAGTCACTCTTCTCCAATATTTCTCCCTCTCTATGCTTCTCATGTTTATGATAAACGGTGAATTTTGTATGGAGTCTTCTGTGGGAAACTTTTGTACTACAGTACTATACTTTTTTAGTTCTCTTGTCATCATTTATGAAATATATTTTTGGCATGAACGAAGAGATTCTTATAATACCTTGTATTTTCTTTCATCAAGTTAAACCCCTCTTATTTAGGACGTACTAGAAGGACCTTGCACGCTTTGCCACGCCATCTCTATTGTTATCGTTTAATTTTTTTTGCGTTGTTATCATTTAATTTTTCATATTAATAGCATATCTTAACTATTCATCCTAAGAAATACTCCCTCCGTTCTGATTTACTCTACATCTTAGAAAATATCAGACAAATTAGTATTGCATTTATTAGTACTATTTAGATATCTTAACAACCAATCAAAGCTACCTTGAAAATAGTAACATCCAATAGAGAGAGTAGGACCACTTCGTTTTCTGTGTTTCTGTTGACTAAAAGCTAGAATGTAGATTATTTCAGAACAAATTTTGAGGCTAGAATGTAGACTATTTCAGAACGGAGGGAGTATACTATATCACTACCTCACAAAGTTTCTACGATCATTTATATTTGGTTATATGCAACACGGTGGATAAAGTTAATCCGCAAGAGGCATAGGGTTGGCATCGTTACATCCAATTGTTAGGAATTTTGTGATGCCTTGTATTTTTTATTACAGGCTAGCTAGACACAAACAAACACGTGAAACAGAAGTTGTGTGATTTCTATGCAAGGCAAGGCACCCAAGATGTGGACCATGAGATGGCCTAAGCAGCTGGAACGGTGTGCTTAGCACCTTTTCCTTTTGCAAGCATGACCGTCTAGATTTTGGTTGTTTGCAATGGAAGCCTAGAAATCTTCTCTATGAAATATTTCTGCCATCCGCACCCTCTTCCTATCCAGAAACGGCCACTTTGACAACAACTCACACCCTTTCCCTGATCAGAGAGGGTCAACTCGCAAAGCTCCGGCTTATCAACAACTCGCATGGCCCTAACGCCTTGCCATCAACAACAACACCAGCTAGTAAAAAATCTGAGAAAATACATGGGATGACATGTAATATGTTGACCCAATTGGATGATCTTAGACATGTTTGCATGCCAAACACAAACACAAAAGTAATTCCTTACACATGGAAAATATTCAAAATGCCCTGCCCATGAGCAATCATATCACACAATGTTGATATCATTGCACGTTTTAACATGCCTGGATATCCAACATAAACAAAAACTAATTCATTTCAAGACGTTACATTCTCATAACTATCAACCCCTAAACAATGCCACTCATTTAACCCACTTCTGTATGTGCACAAATTATTTATCAGTATGTCTTTACGGCACACACAATGATAAACAAAATGAACCAACATATTATAGTTCATCTCCCGACATGAGCTTGTAAAAGAGATGAAATAATTGACAGTCTCGAGACAAAATGAACCAACATATTACATTTTATCTCCCGACGTGATCTTGTAGAAGACATGAAAGAATTGACAGTCTCGAGACCCAGGCTTCGTTTTGGCATCTCCTCTCCGAACAATCCAGTATAATGAAGGGGTTTTATTGGCCATTCAAAACATGCATGGACAATGAATACTTGAAAGGTAACAGGTCATCAAAGAAGTTATGCTAGATGCATGTCTCTCAAGGCTACAGTTTTGTCAAAGAAGAAACATATTTGCCCTATGAATTTCTTTATTCATGGACCAAGTGGTAGCATATTGGAATTTGTTTATTCTACATCACACATTGCATAGTTCATACCATCTGTAACGCAGAATTACAGCTCCTCTCGATTAGAATTGTTCAACATTTTTCACCTAAGCTTTCGTCTAAGGCAATACAAACGATTTTTTCAACATCTGCATTCATTTAAAACAAAACAAGCTGCCATCTTTTGTTTTATCTAGGATGCTATTATGCCATGTTTATGTTTTGTTGTTCCTTAAACAAGCACCAATAAACCCAAATCCATATAATTTGGCGAGCCATCCATATTCCTCATAGACAGAGAACACACGGTTTCTAGTATAGTCAAAGCACATTAATCATATTGTAGAACATACTAAGGCCATGTACAATGCAAAGTACTTAGATGGATGCTTAGAAGAAAAACCAAGCTTTTTCCTAAGCACCAACGTTTATTTGTATAGGAGAGGTGCCTAATTAGGCATTTGTCTAGTATAAATAAACACCGGTGCTAATCCAAAACAGGTTTATTTATCTAAGCACCTCTCAGAGCATCTTGCATCATACATGCCCTAAGTGGCTAAATATTTCTGCACTGTTAAGAAAAAAAGTAATACCGACGAAGAAATAAATTTCACAACTTATCATATGGCATTATTTTTTCCTCATATATAATAAGCAGTACGACTATACGTACCAAATCTAAGTTCATTTACTAAGTGGAATTTACACATGATGAAGCCACAAATTCTTATAATTTAGACACTTATTTTGAATAATTTTAACATTGCCTGTACAATCACATTCAAAAAGAGTAAAAGCAATTCCAGACAAATGTCTGCTAAAAGAGCAGCTGAGAACACCTTGAGAAATCAAAACCAGCTATAGAAAATGGAAAATAGATAATTGTGAATTAAGGACAATGGTTAATACGCTTCCACTACAACACATGAATAAATGTGAAACAAAATAGTGGAACAAATGAATTCCTGGATCATAATCTATTTTCAGTGCCCTTTCATCTTGTTGAACCACCGCAATATGAGGAGAAACCAAGATCAAAATGTAGAAAACAATAATCTACACCATATGTCAACCGCTAACAGAACCAAAAATAAACATAACCACCAGAAGGAAATAGGGTACTTTCATAATTAGTCTCTGGCTGCAAAATTGCAAAAAGAACTCTGCAGTTCGGTTATTACCATCAACAACATGGTAAGATTAAAAAAAAACTTGATCCACACAATGATGGAAGCTAAGAAAAAACGGAGTAATGTTATCATACAATGCTTAGCACCAATGTGTTCTCCATGATGCCCATGTTCTTGGTACTGAGCCATGAACTTGCACTGCCAGCAGCAACAAACATATAGACCGATGATGGAGCATCGTTTTCAAATCCTCGACTTGCCCAGTATTCACGGTGGTGATTCTTTTATAAAAACAGATTTTAAAGAAACTGTGTTCAAACTAATATTGTTTAACCCTCACGCAAAGATAATTGGTATGTTTATGACTCTATATTAGGGTAGCACAAGCGGGCCCCGCATTAGCCCGCAAAACAGTATGGATAGTACAAATTGTACTACATCTCTATATCCCACCTCTACTAAATCTGTACTAATCGGAAAGTGACTCCGCCCTGCATAACCTGCCGCCTGCAACCCTACTCTATATTATGTGTAATAAGTTGTTGATATTCAATAACTCCGTGAGACATATTGTTGCAGAAAATACATGGTATAATCAAGCATTGTCCCATTCTACATTCATAATCATCCAATACATCCCCATCTAAAAAGATTTATGTACCCGATGTTTGAGTACTATAAGGCCAGTGAAAAAACATGTTATTTGGTACTAAATACATGCAAAATCACTGTACCTCTAGCTTTTTCACGAAGGAACTAACCAATATATAGATAATCTCATCATACCAAAGAAGGGTTGGATTTATGGGCACAGCTACTGCCAAAGCAATTATAAGTGTTGAACACCGGGAAATAATGGGCATCGTTGACATGCAAGTTCATAAGAGCAAAATTTCAGATTGGAGCAAATGATGTTGTCACTCTGGTTTAGCATCGCTATCGTGGAAATTATATGCAATTGGGTTGTACCATATAGTAATAATATCCATTTATCTTACATACTTAGCATATATATAACCTTATTTTTCTGGTATGTTTGGCCATGGCCATGACAATAAACAATCATCTCAAAATCTGGGTGTGGGCATTTTAAACCTCAATACCCATTGTAAATACATTTCTATCAAGGTAATGCCAGTTTTATATCCCTTGTTCACAGTACTAGACGCTCACATCTATTTCTTTACGGGAACATCTTAATGTTCAGATTTAAATTGTGCCAACATAATTAATCACAAATAATAAAATAATGGAATAATATATGCTTGTTCGGCTATATCCTCCAGGCTAACCATCAATCTTTTTTTCTTTTTTCCCTGACATGTGAACACATCAATCAAAAAACTTCATGGACCAATCTCGAAAAACTACTTTCATAGATCATCTATGCATAAAATATTTGCAAATGGATTCTTGGCAATCTGACTGGTATCCGAAATATATATTACTGTCTGGACACACCTTGGCCATGAAAACGTGTGGCATGTCACAAATTGTTAGGGTAATCGTTGCAGCACAACTGGGAAGTGTACTGACCAGTGGTGTCCCTCAGGTGTGCGTCGAGGAGCTGCACCAGGAATCCCATGGCCATGGCATGTGTGAGCAGCCACACCAGCACATCCCTAACCATGACGCGCCAGGGAGACAGAGCATCTATACAGAGTAGCAAGGCACGATCTGGGTAAACAGAATACAATATTTGATTAAACATTACTTATCACAGGTTCACAAATTGAAAACCGCTAGACACAACCTGACCACCATAGTTCATATAATCATGTTGATAAAACGATTAACCTTTCTCTGTAAACTGAAAAAGGGCCAAAACATGTGCACCTTGCTGATGCTAAGGTCCAAATCTAAAATACTTGTTAGCTGCAATTAGTGAATCTGGTTTTCAAGTGTAGCTTATTAAGATAATAGAGTGAGTACTATTAAAAGGGGAAATTACTGTTTCCATCCTCAGCTGGATCCAAGATCCATGAAAAAGAACCCCAATTACCTGAATAGCACCCCGTGAAGGAGCAGCAACAACATCGTGGACTGAAATCGCTACCACCATGGGGGATACCTAGTTTCTTCTTAAGGGGAGCTAACCACAGATGCCCAAGACAACGGGGGGATAACGCGATTGCAGAGGAGACCTGCAGTAGCGCAGCGTCTGGATACTACTCGCAGCAAAGAGGAAGCGGAGGTAGAGAGGAGCAAAGAGGCGGCACGATGTACGGGCCGGCGGAGGGACAGTGTAGGGAGGTGGATAGGAAAGCTGGGGATGGTATCCGGAGGATGGGAGGGAAAGAGAGAAGGTGAGACCGACTCAGGTTTGCCAACATCGAACAAACCGCCTAACGAATTGCTCACATCGATAGTACACAACGTGACCCTAATTCCACCGCAGTGAAACCGCGTCAGGCACACCAGCAGCGGACCGTTTTTCCACCGACAAGTGAGGACCATCTAAGGGAAAACGGTCAAAGCAATCACAGGGCTTTAAAACCAGGGAGCTTAGAGCTCCTTAAGGATTACTTGTTTGACATCTCATGCCTACATAAGTGATTGTTTTGGCCGCCAATATGTCTCAAAGACGTAAGTTAATCACCAATTGGTACTATCTACATTTATAAAGATAGATAAAATTAAATCTTAGAAAAAAAGATAGATAAAATTATGGGATTGTGAAACTCACTACAGGAAACCGGCAAGGCGCCGACGCCGTTTCCTACGCAACGTCTTTTAGTCGGGGATGTTGGCATAGGCCCCGAGCTAGGCAGCCCAACAACAAGTCTGTTAGCCCAATTTAGCCATCGGCGTAGAGCTGGCTAGACCGACGACAGCCGTCGGCATAGAATCGGCTAGGCCGACGACAGCCATCGGCGTAGATGGGGCCATCGACACAACATCTGATTGGCCTTTGATGTAGGAAGGTCATCGGCATAGGGGCCGACGGGTGACCCTAGAAGACTTGGCCATGCCAGTGAAGTGACGGCGTCACATCTACGCCGACGGCTTGGCGGTTGGCCCAGATAATTTTTTACTTTTTTATATAGGCATAATTACTCCTAGATCTCTTCTTTAGTCTTAGAATAATGAAAAGGAAATAGTAAAAACTTGAAATTTGAATTTTTTTGAGATGTAGTTATGTAATGTGATTTAGTTCTTGGGAAAAATAAAAATACGAATTTTGACATTTTTTGCAAAAAAAGCTTCCATCACCGGGGGGATCGATGGTGAGCCGAGCGGAATGTCATAGCAAGCGTTTGACGAAATGTAACAAGCCAAATATAACTTTTAGCGAGTTACATTTAAGGGTTGAGCTAGGAAACTTTTTTAACAGGGCAAATATACCCCTCTAGCTGATAGGGACTCCTCTAAATATAGGACATCCCAGCTAGAGATGCTTTTAGGGTGTATCATGCATGGAAATGTGACAAAAAAATATGATGTGACACTATAACTAACAAATCGAAAGATGATAGTGGTATCATACTACAATGTAGTATCATCATGTATACGAGAAAAAAATTTGATAGATCGGGTGCACGCATTCACATTTTGATTCTCTAAATGAATAAATAAGTTGGCACAATGATGCTAGTATACTCTGCTGAGAAGGTAGTATCTTTCACTTAAAATAGGTAGTATCTAACATAGTATTATGGACTATGATGATGGCGTATGATACTATGCATAGTGAGAGGAGTTGTTATCCCAATCAGCAGGGAAGCCAAGGTTTTCCACTTGGGTGGTCAAGCTCTTTTTATTTATTTTTCTTTTGATGAACTTTAGATTAATTTTATTGGTCCTTGAAGTTGCTCCCAATGATTTTGGATGGTCGTGATACTATCCAAATACCCATGATCCCAATAGTGTGTGGACCATAATGGTATGCCACATTAGCTTGGTACGTCTCTCTTGGCAAGTTTGAGTTACTTAGTTTTGAGGATTAAACCGAAATTTCTCAACAAGTTTGATGACTATATATTCATTTCACTCAAAAAAAATTTTGAAGGGTAGCATCTTACCCTGCTCTTTTCTTTGTGGATAACATCTTTCCCAACTTAGCCCACTTCAATGTTTTAAGAAAATCCCACTTGGATGATGTCATAAGGAAAATTTGGTGCCAAGAGAAATACCATCATTAGTCTTTGCCCGCCTCTAAGCAGAATTGTGGCGTCCCGCAAAACCACTACTAGAAAATCGCGTTGAATTTGTGCATTGCATCGTCTTCATCATCCATTGTTTGCATAAAACTATTTTCACAAGCCCGTTTTGTTTTCTAAAACGCCCCATCTTTATTCAAACGCAAAGCCCGGTTCTCCGGATTAATTATTTTGGCCGCTATCGGTTTGCATACGGCCCGTTTAAAACAAATAAAAAGTTTAATTGTTTTAGCGGGGGCAGTCGAACTGGCCGAATCGACCCGAACGACCACCCCCATTTTTAAATCGGTCCACCTAATTCCTAAACCTACCAACTAACCTACCCAACCCTCTGGCCACATCACCCCGGCCAACCCCGGCGCGCCACCTCACCCCTCCCTCTCCCTCACCCAATCCTATCCTGCCACCTAGACCCACACCACACAGCCCACACCACACAACACACACCACCCAGCCCCACCAGACTCACCCCACACCGGATCCCCCTGGCCACACCCGATCCCCTGCCCCTGGCCCCACGCCTGGGACCCACCCACACCGCGTGCCCACGCTCTCTCCCTTCTCCCCTTCTTCCTCCCAGCACCGCGCCTTCCCCGTGCTCTCCCCCAGCCCCGGCGCGGCCCCTGCTCCGCCGCCGCTCGCCTCGCCCCCAGCCGCTCGCAGCGCGCCGCCCTGCTCCGACCCCCTCTCCCCACCGGCTCTCACCTCCCCTCTCCCCTCCGGTGACCGGCTCCCCGGCGCGCCCGTCCCCGAGCTCTGGCCCGAGCTCGCCGCCCTCTGCTCCTCGCCCCGATGCCGTCGCCCCTCCCCTCTGCCTCGCCGCCCCGCCGCCCCTCTCTCCTCCGCGCGTCGCCGCTCCGGCCGCTCCTCCGCCTCTGCTCCTCCCCTCGGCCTCGCCCCGAGCCTCCTCCTCGGCCGCGCGTGCCTCCGCCCTCGCCGGCCGTCGATCCTCCGTCTTCCCGCGAGCTCCCCGGCGTCCTCCTGCGAGCCCGCCTCGCCGCCAGCAGCTCGCCCCGCCCCGCCATGGACGACCCCAGCCGCGCCCTGCAGCGAGCTGCTGCCTCGCGTGCCCGCGTGTTCCGCCCGCTGTTGCCCCAAGCCAAGGCCTCGACAAGACCGACATCGAGCGAGATAGATCCGTAGGACCCCCGGTATCGGGCCCGAGTTCGCCATCGACACCGAAGACGGAACGCTGAGACCGTGCCCGGATCCGAACCTGAGATCATCGCCACAGATCGACAAGGATTCCACATGGAACGACAAGTACTCCGACATGGACCCGATTGAAGCAAACCCGAGGACGGTAGTTGCGACAAGTACTTCCCCCAGATCCGATGCCCGCGGACGGCAAGATCCCCGAAGACCGATCCCGATGTACCGGAGACCGGACCCTCGACACGCCAAGATCCACCCTGGGACGCCAAGACCCGAACCGGGAGGACGCAAAGATCGCCACGAGTCCGACAAGCACTTCACCCCGAAGCCAAGACCGACCCGACTTGAGGACCCGACAAGATCTGCGCAACGACAAAATCGACACCGACCCAGGGCGGGTCCGCTGCGCCCCGACGCCGAACCAAGTCCTTCCTCGCGGAACGCCAAGATCTCCTCCGCTAACCGAGAACGATCCGTCGAACCCTGAACCCCGAGACCGACCCCGAACCCCGGAACCCCAAGACCGTCGAACCCCGATGTGTGAAACCCTTCCCGAAACCCTATTTTATGACATAACAACAATTTGTTGCATATTTAATTGTTATCTCGCATGCATATCATTGGTTGGGGGCCTTATGCCGATTCACCTAATAATTAAATATGGGGCCCATATGCGGGCAAATCTAGTCTCATATCGGCCTCATTTAAACTTGTGTAGCGAACCGGTGCCAACTTTTGTCTTGCTAATACAACATTTAATTTGTGGGGTAGGTAAAGAACATGGACCATTTAAGTAAATGTCGGGACCCCGGTTCCGCTTAATATGACCTAATTGCATCGCACCTTGCCATGTCATGCATCATACATGCATCATGCCGATCTTCTGCTGTTGTATTAAATATTGCATCCGGTGTTTCTTCTAGTGTTTTGCTTCTTCGCGGATAAGGCCGTTGAGTTGATGCGAGCTTCGCCCCGATCTTCGGATGAACCCTTCGACAATGTTTTCAGGCGAGCATCTCCCCCTTTCTACCTATCTTACTTTTATAGTATTTATTCCCTCCTGTTGATCTATTGCTATCTGTGTCGCGATGCTCTAGTTTTCGTACCCGTGAAATCCCTTGCAGCCGTATATTGCCTTGGACACATCCTATTACCTGATGTTTGATAGATAGTTGGACCAGCGCGTCGTAGTCGCTTGCTCAAGTGTTGTTGCGTGTCGTCAAGTACCACAATTGTTGGAGGATTGCCGCATGTTGACGTTGGAGATGATCATGGCTTTACTTTTCGTTCACTTTAATTACTGTTTAACAACTAAAATTGAATTAAGCAGAGGCATCGGTGGGTGATAGGTAAGATTTGGTTTCCGACCGCCCACTTGTGTCCCGTAGGACCCGAGTTCTTGACACCTGTTCCGAGATCGAGCGCGCTAACCACAGGTGGGGAGATATGGGCCCCCCATTGATTATTACCTGATTTCAAAGTATTGTACTGGGGGCCACAAACTAGTTTGAGGTTTTATTTACTATCCTGTACTTATGCCATGTTTACCGCTTTATTTACGATTGTGTGAGGAGCACGCTGTACTGTTTAGGATCGGGCCACGTTTCGCGGTGTCGATAGTCCCCGTTTGGGGATTTGCTGTCGTTCACAGCCGTTTGCCCAAACCCCAGTCCGTCTCGGAGACCGGCCGACTTCGTTGCGGGTGTCGACTTGGTGGGGTGGCCCCCACGTACTTGCTTTGGGTCTGGGAACGTCGTGACTTAGGCCCCGCCGACATACCGGTGGGTGTATGTTAACTGATCTGGCAAAAAGGGTCGAAGTGCCTGTGGATACTTTGGTGCACCCCTGCAGGGTTTAATCTTTTCGAGAAGCCGTGTCCGCGGTTATGGACGACTTGGAGCACAGTGCTTGATCATAGACAACTATAACTAAAGTTTATTGTTATAAATTGACTTGTATCCGATATGACTAGTAATCAGCTTCACTACAACGGAAGGGCTAAGTAAAAGTACCAACAACTGCTGGGTTTTGGGTTGTCTCATGCTAATCGAATCTGACTAGTAAGCGATGCCACTATAACGGAATGATTAACTAAAAGTGCCCACTGTTTACTTTATCAGGAGGAATATCTAAACCTGACTAGTAATTGCTGCAACGATAACTGAATAAGTAAAACTGCCAACTGTGTGAGTTCCTCGGTTGACTTCCTCGTTTGGTCTCGAGGGGGAAACGCCAGGATGGGTTTGTTTGATGATAGTATCAGGTTGGATCCGAATAGGTCTTCCTCTCCCCTCTCTGATAGCCGCCAGTAGTATCGAGTCTCTATAGGTTGTTTAGTGCATGCTGCCGCTGCCGCTTCAGTCCACCATACCTATGTAGGCGAGGACCGCCGAATTCTAGTCTCGCCGTGTACTGGCCTCAGTACTGACGCTCCTCTTTTTCCTTTGCCCTTTGTCGGCACCCCTTTTGTTTAAGCAGGTTTTGAGATCGTCGCCGTTAGCAGGGTTACCCTTCCGGCTTGGCCTGGGCAGGGTTATGGATGCCATTGGTTATTCTTCAGGGCTCTTAGCCTCATTTGCATCTTGTCCGTAGCTGGACGCTATATCATTTTCAAGGTGATTTGGATCTTTGTATATTATATCTGTATTCTTGACTCTTGGAGTCGCTGCTGTATATATATATCTATTCTGTGGGTCCCATCGAGGACTGTTGTGTAATGTTATTACTTCGTTTTCCACCCGCACGCAAGTGCCTGGTGGGCACCTTCGAATCGTTTCTATGCGAGTTTGGCGGGTTTTCGCTAAAACTTGCATAGGGCCGATTCTGAGGGTGTTACAAGAATTCCCAGATCCTCTCCCTCCTCGACCCTTTAAGGGCTTGTTCGGTTGCATAGGGGGTGGACGGGATCAACATGTATTGGCACGTATTAAATCTCCTGTAGGCTTTGTTCGTTTCATCCGACCCCTGCCGGTATTGGGCCGCAACCCCCGTGGGTCAGCCGAGATCTGGCCCGCCGGGATATGATCCACGCCCTCTCTCGTGTCACGTTCGGTTAAGCCACGCGAGGTTTCTGGCCCGCCGATTACCCCTGAACCCCCCCCCTCCCGTTACGCCAGTTTAAATAATCTACCTCACGTCCGTGGAATTAATCCCCCAAACGGTACGGAGAAAAATCAGAGCGTCGTCCCTCTTGCGACAGCGGCGACGACTACGTCTATGCGAACGGAGGGGACGGCGGCGGCGGGGACCGTGCAAGCAACCGGAGGAGAGGAGCTCCCCTAGTATATTTGAGCCCAGACCGAAGACCTAGCTGCTCGACCTCTAAGCTGCATATCTCCAGCATCTCCCCCTTCCCTACCACCGACGGCGGCTGCCAGAAGGTAAACTCATGTCCTTCCCTTCTCCCCCTTCCCATCTTCTACTAATGTTAGGGCTTGTTTGTGTCGAAGAGTTCAGGGCGTATATCATAATCTTGTCCTTGCGATCTAAGAGTGCCCATGGTCGGATGGTTAAAGAATGGTCCATGGTCGAGTGTCCATGAACCTAATGGCATTACATGTAGTCATGTTGGTCTGCTAGATGAAGGGTGTAAGATTTTTTATTATAGGAGATGTGGCTGTGGTGGTGATATGATATTCTTGGATCTGGTCGCCTGGTGGTAAACAAAATGATCATTGCTTTTATATACTCCCTCCGACCAATATTAGTTGATTTGGATTTGCCTAGATTTGAATGTATTTAGTACTACAACATGTCTAGATACATCCGAATCTAGATAAATTCAAGTCAAGTAATATGGGTCGTGTAACACCCTCAGAATCGGCCCTATGCAAGTTTTAGTGAAACCCGCCAAACCCGCATAGAAACGATTCAAGGGTGCCCACCAGGCACTTTCGTGCGGGTGGAAAACGAAGTAATAACATTACACAACAGTCCTCGATGGGACCCACAGAACAGATATATATACAACACGACTCCATGAGTCAAGATTACAGATATACAGAACAAAGGTCCAAATCACCTTGAAAACGATAGAGCGTCCAGCTACGGACAAGATGCAAATGGGGCTAAGAGCCCTGAAGAATAACCAATGGCGTCCATAACCCTGCCCAGGCCAAGCCGGAAGGGTAACCCTGCTAACGACGTCGAAACCTGCTAAAACAAAAGGGGTGCCGACAAAGGGCAAAGGCAAAAGAGGAGCGTCAGTACTGAGGCCAGTACACGGCGAGGCTAGAATTCAGCGGTCCTCTCCTACATAGGTATGGTGGACTGAAGCGGCAGCGCAGCATGCACTTAACAACCTATAGAGACTCGATGTAACTGTCGGCTATCAGAAAGGGATAAGAAAGACCTATTCGGAACCAACCTGATACTACCATCAAACAAACCCATCCTGGTGTTTCCCCCTCGAGACCAAACGAGGAAGTCAACCGAGGAACTCACACAGTTGGCAGTTTTATTTATTCAGTTATCGTTGCAGCAATTACTAGTCAGGTATATAGATAGTCATCCTGATATAATAAGCAGTGGGCACTTTTAGTTAACCATTCCGTTGTAGTTGCGACACTTACTAGTCAGATACAATTAGCATGAGATAACCCCAAACCCAGCAGTTGTTGGTACTTTTATTTAGCCATTCTGTTGTAGTGAAGCTGATTACTAGTCATACCGGATACAAGTCAAATTATAACAGTAAACTTTAGTTATAGTTGTCTATGATCCAGCACTGTGCTCTAAGTCGTCCATAACCGCGGACACGGCTTCTCGAAAAGATTTAACCCTGCAGGGGTGCACCAAAGTATCCACACGCACTTCGACCCTTTTTGCCAGATCAATTAACATACACCCATCGGTATGTCGGCGGGGCCTAAGTCATGACGTTTCCCATACCCAAAGCAAGCACGGGGGGCCACCCCACTAAGTACACCCGCAACGAAGTCGGCCGGTCTCCGAGACGGACTCAGGGTTTGCGCCAGTGGCTGTAAACGACTGGGAACCCAAAACTGGGATTGTCGATACCGCGAAAACACTCCGTCTTCCTAAACAGTACAGTGTGCTCCTCACACAATCGTAAATAAAGCAGTAAAGCATGGCATAAGTACAGAATAGTAATAAAGCCCCAAACTACTTGTGGCCCCCAGTACAGTACTTTGAAATCAGGTACTAAATCGATGGGGTGCCCATACATCCCACATGTGGTTAGCGCGCTCGATCTCGGAACAGGTGTCAAGAACTCGGGGACCTACGGGACACAAGTGGACGGTTAACAACCAAATAACATCTATTGCCCACCTGTGCCTCTGCTTACCTACTTCAATTTTAGTTATTAAACAATAATTAAAGTGAACGATAATTAAAGCCATGATCATCTCCAACATTGAACATGCGGCAAGGCTCCAACAACTGTGGTACTTGACGACACGCAATAGCACTTGAGCAAGCGACTACAACGCGCAAGTCCAGCTATCTACCAAACAACAGGTAATAGGATGTGTCCAAGGCAATATAAGGCTGCAAGGGATATCACGGGTACGAAAACTAGAGCATCGCAACACAGATAGCAATAGATCAACAGGAGGGAATAAATACTATAAAAGTAAGATAGGTAGAAAGGGGGAGATGCTCGCCTGAAAAACATTGTTGAAGGTTCAACCGAAGATCGGGTCGACACTCGCATCAACTCAACGGCCTTATCCGCGAAGAAGCAAAACACTAGAAGAAACACCGGATGCACTATTTAATACTACGGCAGAAGATCGGGCATGATGCGTGTATGATGTATGACATGGCAAAGATGCGATGCAATTAGGTCATATTAAGCGGAACCGGGGGTCCCGACAATTAATTAATAGGTTCATGTTGTTTATCTATCCCGCAAATTAAATGTTGTCTGGACATGGCAAAAGATAGTACCGGTTCGCTACACAAATTTAAATGGGACCAATATTAGACTAGATTTGCCCGCATATGGACCCCATATCTAATTTAGGTGAATCGGCATAAGGCCCCCAAACCCACAACATGTATGCAAGTATGACAATTTTATATGCAACAAGTAATATCATTTATAAAATAGGGTTCGAGAAAAGGGGTCACACATTAGGGTTCGGAGATCTTGGGGTTCGATGTGGTTTGGGGCTCGGTCTCAGGGTTCGACGGGGAGAACGGGCTCGGTCTCGGACAACGGAGGTAGATCTTGTCGGGTCCTCGTATCGGTTCGGTCTTGGCGTCCGGGATGCAGAACTTGGCGTTCTGCGTCGGTGTCCTTACCGTCCGGGTTCTCGAGCATCGCATCCGGGTAGGAGTACTTGTCGTCAGGGTCTCGATGTCCGGGGTGAAGTACTTGGCGTTCCGCGGCGAAGTGCTTGACGTCATTTGGTTTCATGTCGACGGTCTTGGTGTCCTCGATGGAGAACTCGGTGTCCGTGTCGGCGGCCTTGGCGGTTATCGGGTTCGGTCTCAGCGGGAGCGTTCTCGGGTCCCCTAGGAGAGCTTGGCGTTCCACGATGAGGTTACTAGCGGCCGTGTTGGAGATCCTGTCGGTCCTTCTACTGATCAGCACCAAAACACGACACATGGAGCAAACCCGCTGGTACTAGAGGTACCCTGAACTAGCACCAAAACATCACGGCAGCAGCAGCATGCATGCAGAGGACATGCGGCCTCGGTACAGAGGATGGCAGCGAGCTCGGGCATGGACCGGCGGCGAGGAGCTTGACGGGGAGACGGCGGCCATGGGCGAACGGTCGCGGCTCAGGGAGGCCGCGGGCGGACCCGCCGAGGCTCCGGCGAGGTCGGCCGGGAGGAGGATGGCGTGGCCTGGCCGGGCCACGGGCTCGCGGGCGGAGGAGGACGAGGCCGGGGCCGGCGCTGGGGCGGCGGGCGGCGGCGCTCTGGGGCAGGCCCGGTGGGGCAGCGGACGGAGGTGGTGGCCGGGCTCGACGCGGAGCGCGGGACCGGGCGGACGGCGCAGGAGGAGGCAAGGAAGGGAGGCGAGGAGGTTGGTCGGGGACGCGAGGGCCGCACGGCGGAGACGAGGGAAGCCAGGGCGGCCGGAGGGGAGGGGGTCGGGCTTGGCGGCGGCGGAGGTCGCCAGGGCGCCGGGCGAGAGCGGAAGGTCCCGCGGCGGCAGCAGCAAGCGATGGGAGGGGAGGAGGCGCCGAGGCGAGGCGGCACGCGGCGGCGCCTGCCGGGCTTGCGGAAGATGCGGCCGGGGTGGCGCTGCCGGAGAGAGGCGGCGCTCCGGGACGGAGCCGAGGAGGGAGCGGCGGCCGGAGGGGAGGAAGAGGACAGAGGAGAGGTGGCCGGCGGGGGGAGCGACAGGGAGGAGCGGAGGAACGGCTGCGGTCGGAGGGCGAAGCTCGCGACGGCGGCCGGAGCGAGCTCAGGAGGTGGGCGGCGGCCGGCCGGGAGCGGCGGGGTCGCGCGGTGGTGAGCAGAGAGAGGAGCGGGCGGGGCGGAGGAAGGAGACGGGTTGGGAAGCGGGGCGCGTGGGACCCGCGGGGTGGGGGTCGGGTTCCAGGGAGAGGGGTGAGGGAGTGGGTCGGCGCGTGTGTGGTGAGGGAGTGGTCTGCGGGGTGGGACCGGTGCAGGAGGTGGGGCCGGGATGTCGGGGAGAGAGAGAGAGGGGGGTAGGTGAGGGGGATGTGTGAGTGCGTGTGCTGGGCGGCAGGTAGTGCTGGGTGGGCCCAGGCGGGCCAGGGAGTGGGGGGGAAGTCTGGGATGGGTGAGGTGGCTGGGTGGAGTGCTGAGGTGAAGGGACGGTGAGGTGGCAAGCTGTGGTTGGTGGGTAGACTAGGTCTGGGTAGGAATAGGAATTTAGGTGGACCGGTTTTATTCTGGGGGTGGCCGACTGGGTCGGATCGGCCCGGTTCGGCTGCCCCCTAAACATAATTAAACAATTTATTTATTAAAACCGGGCTTTTGCAAACCATTGGCAGACAAAACAAAATAATCCGGAGACCGGGTTTTGGGTTTTGAATTAAAGACAGGGCGTTTAGAAAACAAAACCAGGCTTTTCAAAATAGTTTTATGCGAACAGATGCAAGATGATGACGATGCTCAAATGCAATGTGGCATGATGACATGAGCATGCGGTCATGATGATGCAATGCACAAAAACAACGCGATTTTCTAGTAGTGGTTTTTGCGGGATGCCACAGGTCGGAGGGAGTACATAAGTTGTATGCTCTCTGTCTTCCTTTGCTCAAGTGACTTTTAAAAAAATTCATTGCAGCGTTGTAGCAATAAGTTCCTTTCATGAAGTGTATTTAGGTTTCCTCTAATAATTTCTAATGACAAATGACTAATAAGTTCTAATGACAGATGACTACTGAATTAGTTCCATTAGTACTGCTTAGCATGTTCAACGGTGCTATTTTGCTACTGTTTTATTTTATCTATGATCTCTATTGAACCGTGCTATTTTTCTACTGCCTACTGGTTTATTTTTTCTATGATATTTATTCAACCATGCTATTTTGCTACCGGTAACTAGTGGCATTTCTTCCTTGTACTATTATTTTGCATTGTAGTAGTAATAACTAGCAGCCTTATATTTCTTACTCTAGGAATGGATTTGAGAATGAGGGATCACATTAGGAAGAGATAGGAGGAGAAGGATGACGACATGATGCTTTTCCTCTTACCAATGTATATGCTGCTAGCTGCTGCTCCTTGTCGTCCTCCAAATACACTCTCTTGTTCTTGCATCTAGGAGATAGGAGATCAATCATGCCTCAAACCTGAATGCTTCTAGATCACTAACAGGGACCGAAATATATTGTTAATAGCATGTGATGCTCGCCATAATTCTTTCATGACAAGTGAATTAATTCTATGTCAATGATTGTGGATAAGTATTAATCATATTTATGCCTAGATATTGTTTAGTCACCGTGTTGTTTTGCTACTGGTAGTTTACACAGTGCTACTACTAATATACACAGTACTACTGTTGAAAGGATACAGATGTCGCCTAGAGGGGGGTGAATAGGCGATTAAAACTTTTCCTAGAGTGACTCAACAAAGGCGGAATAAAACTAGTGTTTACTTTGTTAAGCACAACCTAGAACAACTAAGGTTCACTTATGTGCACCAACAACTTATACTAAGCAATACAAGCAACAAAGTGATAGCAAGATATATATTACTTCAAGCACGAAGGTTATCACAATGTAAAGTGCATAAGTAAAGAGCTCGGGTATAGAGATAACCGAGGCACACGGGGACACCGATATTTTACCGAGTTCCTCCCAACATGGAGTACGTCTCGTTTGGAGAGGGGGGTGGTATCAAACCACCAACGCCACAAAAGGCCTCCCTTATTCTCCGGTGAATCTCACCCCAAAGGGATCGATCCACGCTTCCACTATCGGTGCACTTGTCGGTGGCAACCGGAACCTCTCACAAGGATGGGGCACTTCTCCACAACTTAATTGGAGGCTCCCAACAAATGCCACAAAAGGCCTCAACAAATGCCACCAAGGACACAAAACCGTCTAGGGTTCCAAGAACCCAAGAGGGACAAGCTCCAATGAGCAACTCAAACAAAATCCTCCGAGGAGAACTCAAACCGATGCGCCAAATGCAAATGGCAAGAACACCACAAAGGTGTTCAAATCCTTCTCTCCCAGATTCCACCAAAGCTACAAAATCTTATGGGGGAATAAGAGAGGAAGAACAATGGAGGAAATCCACAAAAGACTCCAAGATCTAGATCCCAATATGTTCCCCTCACTAAGAGGAGAGATTGATTGGTGGGATTGTAGATCTAGATCTCCTCTTTCAAATCCCTCAAGAATATGCAAGAATCATCGGAGGGATTGAGAGAAAGCAAGCTCAAGAAGGTCAACAATGGAGGGGAAAACTTGCAAGAATGGTTGAGGAACCATTGGGGAAGAAGGCCCCTTATATAGGTCCCTCCAAAATCCAACCGTTGCAGCCCAAAAACGCGACTCCCGGTACTACCGGACTTTTTCCCGGTACTACCGGACTTTCCCGGCACTACCGGACATTTCCTAGGGTCCCTGGGGCTCCAAACGCATTTTTTCTCTGCGCTCCCCGGTACCAAAATGCGGTACTACCGGACCCCGGTACTACCGGATCCTAGTCCGGTACTACCGGTCATCATAGAACGAAAACAGCCATAACTTTTGCATCCGGACTCCGATTTCGATGATCTTGGGCTCGTTTCGAAGAGGACAACACCTCTATAAGATCATGCAAAGAAACATCATAGTCCAACAAGGGAGGATAGATCCAAATGACGAAGTAAAAAACCTTCTGCCGCGCTAGGTACTAAAATGCGGTACTACCGCTTTTTGGTACCTAGCCCGGCAGTGAATTTTGGCAACTTTCCAAAACCTTCTGCCTTGCTAGGTACTAAAATGCGGTATGGTACCTAGGAGACCAGCAGATATTCAAACGGCTATAACTTTTGATTGGTAACTCCGATCGACCCGATTCCAATTGCGTTGGAAAGAGGACGACATGAGCTTCCCTATAAAAGGTGACAATATTGGTTATCACCAAGTGAGAATGTATCAAGTATAATAATGTGAGATACCTCACTTGGTGAGAAACCGAAAAACCGCATAGATCAAAATCGCAATAAGATATAAAAGAGGGATCCGATTTTGATGAACAAGAGCTTGTTATGGAGATTACCACAAGCTCTATATCCTCACATGGATAAGACCAAATAACAACCAAATACGATGATGCAAGTATGCAAAGGTTTGAGCTCTCTCCGAACGATGTGATCGAGTTACTCATTCGAGAGCCCCTCTTGATAGTATGGTTATCTATCCTAAACCCGGTCTTCCACTAACAATATAAGACCGGCAAAAGGGAAAACCTATCAAGATTATACCTTTGCCTTGAGCATTCCACTTGATATTGATGTAGACGACCTTTACCTTCTCAAGATGGAACGCCTTTCTTGATTCCTCATCATCGATCCATGATCACCGATGATGGCAAGCATCAAACATGAGATCTTCTAAAGATTGCGCATTTTGAGCTTGCACAACATATCTTCTTCTCATTCCATCGACCTTGAAGCCGACACAAGCTCCAAGCGATGCCAATGGACAATTCCTACAAGTATAACTTAATACACACATTAGTCCATAAAGATTGTCATCAATTACCAAAACCACACATGGGGGCCCACATGTTCTTTCAATCTCCCCCATTTTGGTAATTGATGACAATCCATTTAAGAGGGTTTATATAAGGAATTTTCATGAATAAGATGGTAATACCAATATCAAATACTACAAAAGTATGTGATATTGGTACCACCACCATATATAGAGCAAACTCCCCCACAATCTATGCATGTGTGATGAACTTGAATTTCATTGCATATATTGCCAATCATTATCATTGGTGGAGTTTCCTCTATATATACCACATGCTAAGCAACAATAAAGATGCAAGAGCATGAAAGGCAAATGCTTAAGAACAAACTCAATGAATCAACCAACTTCCCTTAAACCCTCTAAAACTTCTCCCCCATTGGCATCGATTGCCGAAATGGGTGACAAGTTCTATAAGGCAAATATAGTAACAATTCCTCCAAAGGTATGCCTTCGCACATATCCAATGATGAATACTTGGGAGGGAGTAGGACTATATCGATGACCCGAAGATTGCCAAAATAAAGCCAAATGATGCAAGCAATTACATGGTCCGACAACCAATTGAAAACAACAAATGAGTCTAAATGGAAACAACAAGATGTTATGATATGAGCAAAAGAGTGTTTGAAATAGAAAATAGAGAAGCTCCCCAAGATTTGTGCATACTTTAAAATCGGTATATTTCAATACAAAAAATGCACAAATATGGAATCCTCACTCCTCCATAAACATTTAAAACACATCAAATGAAAGATCAAATAAATGCTTAAATAAAATAGAGAAGTTCCCCAAGATTTGTGCACACTTTAGAATCGTTGAATTTCAATACAAAAATGCACAAATATGGAATCCTCACTTCTCCATAAACATTTAAGGCACAAAAAATGATAAATAAGACAAATGACCATTATTAAATGAATTAGATGAGCTCCCCAATGATAATGCACCAATTATGATAATTGTATTTGGGAACAAGGTGCATAATCATGGAACCCTCACTCATCCAAGTTTATTTAACAATGCAAGGCATGAGAGAACAAATATGAGTGCCCAAATATGCAAATAAGAGGAACTAACACTCATAGGAAATTAAATTTGGAAGCCACTGAAGAATCAAAGGGAATAGAAAGGTGGTCTCCAAGGATTAAAAATCAACTAAAATTATCTTCTCATATGTGTATATGTCTATAAGTGGAAAACATCACAGAGACATATGCCAACAAAGAAATATGCACACATAAATAAGATATACAAGAAGGCATATGAAAATCAAAAATGAAGTCATAATATATACCAATAAGATTTTTGCTTCAAAGCATGGCCAAAGGCTCAAATCTATCTTATTGTACATTAATGAACTTCAAACACCAACACACTACATATATTACAACTATCACCAAGGGAAAAAGGAGAAAGTTGGAATATATGGAGAAAGGCAACAAGTATCACTAAAACTAGCAAAATCTCAGTATTGCACATGATAGAAGTTGAGGAAAAGATAGGAAATAAAATTGCTAGATTGACATATTTGGGATTGATGGCTCATATGCATGATTTTGTATAGTCCCAATTATATGCACTCATCTCAACTTATACACATTTACAATAGTGAGTCCTCTTAAAACCATGGCTAGAATTACAACAATTACAAATACATTAATTCATGCTAGAAGGCAACCGACAAACGGTTGTAATCAAGATATGTGAGCATGAGAAAGAGATACTTGTTACCGAGATATAATTGGTAGGATGTAGAGGATATGAATTCGTTGATCATCCTATAGCTTGCCTCAAATTTTCTTCTAAACATCACTTCTTCAAAATTGAGAGACAAGCGTCCAATATATCTCCAATGTACCTAAAACACATTTAAGTACAAAATGGTCCCCAAACTAATTGGGTTCAATGTAGTTAGTGCAGCTACACATAGGAGAGACTCTACATAAATATGTGCATATTGATATGAAATTGAATTTCATGAACAACTTAGCCAATGGAATTTGGTGGAGTTTCCCCTATATATTGGATCAAAGAAAGCAAGCATGTCATAATATAAACATATAGTAAATATGCATGCATAAAGCTTTCAAGAACCAAAAAGAAGATACAATTTGAACAAAAACACCAAGTAAATCGAGATTGCACACACAAGGGTGTGACTCGACAAACGATGTCCAAATTATATCCAAGAACTAATTAAACACATGAAAGATCACAAATTCAAGAAATGAACTAGGCAAAAACCAAAGGAGCAAAAGATAGATAGAAATGAAAATGCTCAAGGATTTATCTCATTCTAAAATGGTCAAATCATGAAACAAGTGAGACAAAACCAACTCCCAAAAAGAGCAAGGTTCCAACAAGAAACCAAACTCCCCAAACTTCTCATGATGGCACAAATACCAAAACGAAAAGATTGAGGTTCCAAGCACATAAAACCCGATATGGATCAAACAAAGAAGCATAAATGTGAGCGTTCTAAATAATATAGGAGAGCTCCCCCATAGATAGTGCATTATATAGGATTTTCCTTTTGAATCCAAAATGCACACAAATGGGATCATCACTAGTACCTACAATAAATAAAACACAAAAGGATACCAATAAAAATAAAAGGACCCAAAAGTAGCAAGGAAAACATGGGAGCACACAATACATTTACTTGGCCAAAGATAGGACAAGATTTAAGCAAGGGCCAAAGTGAATATGATCAATAAATTCTACCATAAATTTAGTACTAATTGTCCAATGACAAGAAGTATTGAGAATAATCTTCCCTAGGTAGTTCATTCGGATATCCAAGATCATATTCACACAAAGAAGCATATAACAAAGTATAAGAATTAAGTTTGATGCTCCGAACAAGATTCTTGGTAGCTTCCAATTGTCACACAATCACTAGTGATTAGAGTAACTTGAAGCAAATGGTTTCCATGCGGATATATATATCTAAATATGAGGAAACACATACCAAGAAGAACTCTCACAAACAAGATCCAAAATATGAGCAATAAGGGCATTCAAGCAAATTGGAACTTGTATGAGCACGTGTGTCACTTAGGAGCTAGATAATTATCAATATCAATTTTAAGTGACACAACCTCGAATTTTCACATTTTCTAGGATTGTAATAAGCACTAAGCATATGACTCCCCCATAATGTGATACTACCATAAAACCATCGTGAGGCAAAATAATACAAGTAGAGATAATTAATGGACATTATAAAACTTAAATTTCTCATGAGAATTATACCACATAGAGACTAGACAATAATCCAATATAAATACTAGGTGGTATTTCTCATGTACACACAATTTTAGGATTGTGGAATGCCCAAGCATAACACTCCCATAAAATGGGATAATCCATTAATTTCTCACAAGAGCCAAATAAGATACCAAATATAACCAAGCAAGGCTCAAACATAATAAACACACATACATGGTGTGCCACCTAATCATACACAAATATGCTTGATACCTCAAGATAATTAAGTGGATAGCACAACATGTACAAAAGCATGGAAGATACAAAACCAACACATGCACAAGGGGGCGAGTAACTTTCAATGTAAAGAGTTTAGCATATGTTACCGCAAGGAGGAACATTGGAAATATAATATAATCATGACAATCTAAATGGCTTGGCTTGACAAAAATAATTGATGAAGATCCCTCAATTCTTCATAATGTAGCCAAGACTCCAATGCCCTCCAAAACACACCTATTGATCAAGTTTTGGCTTGTTGGTCCCCAACCAAGTTGGGTCCTAAGAAGTTAGTCACAATAGGCTTGGCAACCCAAATGGTTCTTTTCTTGACACCACATTGGGCACCAACAAATTTGGCAAACACATTGCCTACCTCATCCTTACGAAGTGAATAAGCATCATCAATCAAGATAGGATGGGAAGAGGAGATACCAATAGTGCATGAGGAAGAAATGTGCCCCTTTTCACGGCATATGTAGCAAGTTCTACTCTTGCCATCTTTCTTCTTAGGTGAAGCCACAACTCGAGGAAGAGCTCGAGTAGTCCTCTTAGGAAGTGGCCCATTAATGACTTGAGGTGGAGCTTGAGGCCGCTTCCCTTGTTTCTTCACACTAAGAGGCTTTTTCTTTAATGGGCAAGATCTAACATGGTGCCCTTCTTCCTTGCACTTGAAGCAAACAATGTTGGCCGGATTCTTGACTCGATCTTGGCCATTCTTCTTGGTGTTCTTATGCTTCAACTTGATAGTGGACTTGTTTTTGACATTGGATTTGAATCCAAGCCCACTCTTGTCATTGGGGGATTTTTGCACACTCAAAATTTTGTTGAGTGTGACCTTCCCTTGATGACCCTTTTTCAAGTCATTTCTCAAAGAAGTGACTTGAGCCTTGAGCTCTTTTATTTCCTCTACATGGTTAGTTTCAACAAAAGTACTAGAGGAAGTAAATGCTACATTGTTAGAGCAACAAGGCACGAAATGCAATTCATCACGAGATATAGCATGGTTGTGAGAGGATGAATTACAAGGACTAGCACATGAAAATATAACATTTGGAGTAGATATAGTGCTAATTTCCACATGAGGCCCACTAGATGTTACCTTTGACACGATGGCCTCATGAGCTAATTTTAGCCTACCATGGGAGACTAGAAGATCCTCATGCGAGCTCGAGAGCTTAACATGACTTTCTTCTAATTTCCCATAGTTGCTAGTTAGCAAAGCAAGTTGAGCCTTTAGCTCAACATTCTCCTTCAAAATAGATGCTTCACAAGAAATAGAGTTAGTAGCACAAGCATCATTATTATTATTAGCAAGAGGTGAGGGCAACTTGTCAAGCTCTTTTAAATATGAAGCTTTAAGTTGCTCATGTGACTCGGTGAGTTTGATGAGCTCCCTCTTAACGACCTGAGAGCCATTTTCGAGGTGCTTAAAATCCTCAAAAAGTTTAGCATAAGCAACTTCAAGTTCATCATTTTTAATCTTGAAAGAGTTAGCCACCGCAAGTTCTCTATCATGGTATTCCTTTACTCTAGATAATTCTAGAGTAGAAGTCTCCTCAAGAGATTCTTTGGTGGTTTGTTCTTCTTCAAGGGAGTCCTTTAGTTGTGCAACTTCATTAGAATACTCACGCTCAAGTGCAAACTTTTCATCAGTTAAGTTTTCTTGCTTCTCAATAAGATCATTGCCTTCTATGGCACAATTCAAGATTTCAAGAAAGTTGGAGGAAGCAATTTTATTTTTGAAGAGAGAGCTATAGACAACCTCTCCCATTTTCTTAATATAGGTAATATCATACTTACTTCTATAATCATCATTATCATTCTCAACCTCATCATCATCATCATGAGATACAATGGGATTCAAAGAGGTTACCTTTGTTCCCTTAGCCATAAGGCACATGTGAGAACCAGAGGAAGGTGATGATGAGATTGCACTTGTAGCTCTCTTCAAGACCTTGTCTTGGCCCATAGAATCTTCATTTTCCTCTACATGTTTAGCAACACAAGCACTAGAGGAAATGGAAGCATTTTTATCATGGCAACAAGACAACACAAGCATATCATCATGAGATTTATTCAAGTCATTTCTACATGATATGCAAGGACTATTAACACAAGCATGTAAGGAGTTTTGAGTTCTAGAAGTGTTAAGGTCCAAAGATAGATCATTGCAACTAGATAGGGATGAAGGATTACAAATAGTGATGTCACTATCCATATTGCAATTTCTATCACCACTCACCATATCATTACCTTGTGAAAAATCACATGTTGGTGAAGTGGTAGACGAAGAGAACTCATCTCGACCGGAAGTGGAAGCAACACAATCATCCTCAATAATGTTGGACTTGCTCTATTTATCTTGAAGCTTGGTCCATATCTCACGAGCGCTTGAATAAGGCATGATAGAAGAAAGAACTACATTGCTCACAACATGCAAAAGAATTTTAGTAGCTAGAGCATCTATATAAGAGTTCAACTTCTCCTCTAAAGATTCGTTTTGGGTATCCATAGGAGAAGAGAGACCCACATATATATATCCCTCGATAATTGGGTGAATTTCCCGAAATAAATTAAGCATGCGAATTTTCCAAACATCATAATTTGTGCCATCGAATGTGAGCGTGTCCTTGTGCACTAATCCTCTAGCCGACATCTTTACTCTCAAGGCGGTGAAACCTAAAGGCTCTGATACCAATTGAAAGGATACAGATGTCGCCTAGAGGGGGGGTTAATAGGCGATTAAAACTTTTCCAAGAGTGGCTCAACAAAGGCGGAATAAAACTAGTGTTTACTTTGTTAAGCACAACCTAGAACAACTAAGGTTCACCTATGTGCACCAACA
Source organism: Avena sativa (assembly GCA_916181665.1). Lineage (NCBI taxonomy): Eukaryota > Viridiplantae > Streptophyta > Magnoliopsida > Poales > Poaceae > Avena > Avena sativa. The sequence continues at coordinate 229,148,356 of OV702280.1, read as the reverse complement.
ACTTATACTAAGCAATACAAGCAACAAAGTGATAGCAAGATATATATTACTTCAAGCACGAAGGCTATCACAATGTAAAGTGCATAAGTAAAGAGCTCGGGTATAGAGATAACCGAGGCACACGGGGACACCGATATTTTACCGAGTTCCTCCAAACATGGAGTACGTCTCGTTTGGAGAGGGGGTGGTATCAAACCACCAACGCCACAAAAGGCCTCCCTTATTCTCCGGTGAATCTCACCCCAACGGGATCGATCCACGCTTCCACTATCGGTGCACTTGTCGGTTGCAACCGGAACCTCTCACAAGGATGGGGCACTTCTCCACAACTTAATTGGAGGCTCCCAACAAATGCCACAAAAGGCCTCAACAAATGCCACCAAGGCCACAAAACCGTCTAGGGTTCCAAGAACCCAAGAGGGACAAGCTCCAATGAGCAACTCAAACAAAATCCTCCGAGGAGAACTCAAACCGATGCACCAAATGCAAATGGCAAGAACACCACAAAGGTGTTCAAATCCTTCTCTTCCAAATTCCACCAAAGCTACAAAAGCTTATGGGGGAATAAGAGAGGAAGAACAATGGAGGAAATCCACAAAAGACTCCAAGATCTAGATCCCAATATGTTCCCCTCACTTAGAGGAGAGATTGATTGGTGGGATTGTAGATCTAGATCTCCTCTTTCAAATCCCTCAAGAATATGCAAGAATCATCGGAGGGATTGAGAGAAAGCAAGCTCAAGAAGGTCAACAATGGAGGGGAAAACTTGCAAGAATGGTTGAGGAACCATTGGGGAAGAAGGCCCCTTATATAGGTCCCTCCAAAATCCAACCGTTGCAGCCCAAAAACGCGATTCCCGGTACTACCGGACTTTTTCCCGGTACTACCGGACTTTCCCGGCACTACCGAACATTTCCTGGGGTTCCTGGGGCTTCAGACGCATTTTTTCTCTGTGCTCCCCGGTACCAAAATGCGGTACTACCGGACCCCGGTACTACCGGTCATCACAGAACAAAAACAGCCATAACTTTTGCATCCGAACTCCGATTTCGATGATCTTGGACTCGTTTCGAAGAGGACAACAACCTCTATAAGATCATGCAAAGAAACATCATAGTCCAGAAAGGGAGGATAGATCCAAATGACGAAGTAAAAAACCTTCTGTCGTGCTAGGTACTAAAATGCGGTACTACCGCTTTTTGGTACCTAGCCCGGCAGTGGATTTTGGCAACTTTCCAAAACCTTCTGCCTTGCTACCGCATTTTAGTACCTAGGAGACCAGCAGATATTCAAACGGCTATAACTTTTGATTGGTAACTCCGATCGACCCGATTCCAATTGCGTTGAAAAGAGGACGACATGAGCTTCCCTATAAAAGGTGAAAATATTGGTTATCACCAAGTGAGAATTTATCAAGTATAATAATGTGAGATACCTCACTTGGTGAGAAACCGAAAAACCGCATAGATCAAAATCGCAATAAGATATAAAAGAGGGATCCGATTTTGATGAACAAGAGCTTGTTATGGAGATTACCACAAGCTCTGTATCCTCACATGGATAAGACCAAATAACAACCAAATACGATGATGCAAGTATGCAAAGGTTTGAGCTCTCTCCGAACGATGTGATCGAGTTACTCATTTGAGAGCCCCTCTTGATAGTACGGTTATCTATCCTAAACCCGGTCTTCTACTAACAATATAAGACCGGCAAAAGGGAAAACCTATCAAGACTATACCTTTGCCTTGAGCATTCCACTTGATCTTGATGTAGACGATCTTTACCTTCTCAAGATGGAACGCCTTTCTTGATTCATCATCATCGATCCATGATCACCGAGGATGGCAAGCATCAAACATGAGATCTTCTAAAGATTGCGCATTTTGAGCTTGCACAACATATCTTCTTCTCACTCCATCGACCTTGAAGCCGACACAAGCTCCAAGCGATGCCAATGGACAATTCCTACAAGTATAACTTAATACACACATTAGTCCATAAAGATTGTCATCAATTACCAAAACCACACATGGGGGCCCACATGTTCTTTCAATCTCCCCCATTTTGGTAATTGATGACAATCCATTTAAGAGGGTTTATATAAGGAATTTTCATGAATAAGATGGTAATACCAATATCAAATACTACAAAAGTATGTGATATTGGTACCACCACCATATATAGAGCAAACTCCCCCACAATCTATGCATGTGTGATGAACTTGAATTTCATTGCATATATTGCCAATCATTATCATTGGTGGAGTTTCCTCTATATATACCACATGCTAAGCAACAATAAAGATGCAAGAGCATGAAAGGCAAATGCTTAAGAACAAACTCAATGAATCAACCAACTTCCCTTAAACCCTCTAAAACTTCTCCCCCATTGGCATCGATTGCCGAAATGGGTGACAAGTTCTATAAGGCAAATATAGTAACAATTCCTCCAAAGGTATGCCTTCGCACATATCCAATGATGAATACTTGGGAGGGAGTAGGACTATATCGAGGACCCGAAGATTGCCAAAATAAAGCCAAATGATGCAAGCAATTACAAGGTCCGACAACCAATTGAAAACAACAAATGAGTCCAAATGGAAACAACAAGATGTTATGATATGAGCAAAAGAGTGTTTGAAATAGAAAATAGAGAAACTCCCCAAGATTTGTGCATACTTTAAAATCGGTATATTTCAATACAAAAAATGCACAAATATGGAATCCTCACTCCTCCATAAACATTTAAAACACATCAAATGAAAGATCAAATAAATGCTTAAATAAAATAGAGAAGTTACCCAAGATTTGTGCACACTTTAGAATCGTTGAATTTCAATACAAAAATGCACAAATATGGAATCATCACTTCTCCATAAACATTTAAGGCACAATAAATGATAAATAAGACAAATGACCATTATTAAATGAATTAGATGAGCTCCCCAAAGATAATGCACCAATTATGATAATTGTACTTGGGAACAAGGTGCATAATCATGGAATCCTCACTCATCCAAGTTTATTTAACAATGCAAGGCATGAGAGAACAAATATGAGTGCCCAAATATGCAAACAAGAGGAAGTAACACTCATAGGAAATTAAATTTGGAAGCCACTGAAGAATCAAAAGGAATAGAAAGGTGGTCTCCAAGGATTAAAAATCAACTAAAATTATCTTCTCATATGTGTATATGTCTATAAGTGGAAAACATCACAGAGACATATGCCAACAAAGAAATATGCACACATAAATAAGATATACAAGAAGGCATATGAAAAGCAAAAATGAAGTCATAATATATACCAATAAGATTTTTGCTTCAAAGCATGGCCAAAGGCTCAAATCTATCTTATTGTACATTAATGAACTTCAAACACCAACACACTACATATATTACAACTATCACCAAGGGAAAAAGGAGAAAGTTGGAATATATGGAAAAAGGCAACAAGTATCACTAAAACTAGCAAAATCTCAGTATTGCACATGATAGAAGTTGAGGAAAAGATAGGCAATAAAATTGCTAGATTGACATATTTGGGATTGATGGATCATATGCATGATTTTGTATAGTCCCAATTATATGCACTCATCTCAACTTATACACATTTACAATAGTGAGTCCTCTTAAAACCATGGCTAGAATTACAACAATTACAAATACATTAATTCATGCTAGAAGGCAACCGACAAACGGTTGGAATCAAGATATGTGAGCATGAGAAAGAGATACTTGTTACCGAGATATAATTGGTAGGATGTAGAGGATATGAATTCATTGATCATCCTATAGCTTGCCTCAAATTTTCTTCTAAGCATCACTTCTTCAAAATTGAGAGACAAGCGTCCAATATATCTCCAATGTACCTAAAACACATTTAAGTACAAAATGGTCCCCAAACTAATTGGGTTCAATGTAGTTAGTGCAGCTATACATAGGAGAGACTCTACATAAATATGTGCATATTGATATGAAATTGAATTTCATGAACAACTTAGCCGATGGGATTTGGTGGAGTTTCCCCTATATATTGGATCAAAGAAAGCAAGCATGTCATAATATAAAGATTGCGCATTTTGAGATCTTCTAAAGATTGCGCATTTTGAGCTTGCACAACATATCTTCTTCTCATTTCGTCGACCTTGAAGCCGACACAAGCTCCAAGCGATGTCAATGGATAATTCCTACAAGTATAACTTAATACACACATTAGTCCATAAAGATTGTCATTAATTACCAAAACCACACATGGGGGCCCACATGTTCTTTCAACTGTTTTCACTAAAAATATAGTTGAGTAATTTTTACTAAAAATCCAAGGACAATAATAGTGGTATATGTTGTGAAATGGCATTGTACAAGTTGCATCACTACTACTATTGTCTTCTCACATGCAAAGTGCAGTCCATGTAGTATGTTTAATGCTAGATGTAGAAGCTGCTAGCTGCTGCTCCTTGACTGCCTCCAAATACTAGACATTGTTCTTTTAATTAGGAGCAGATTCTCATTCTTCTCAAGAAAAGAAACCTAAAGTTCTTTTATACATTTGACAGTTGGCTAATGCAAAGACCACTTATGCATGATCAATCTCCATAAGAAGAAAGGCAAGGTGTTAGTTCTACATGATCATTCTCTAGAAGAAGAAGAATAAGAAAGGCAAGGTGTTAGTTCTACATGATCATTCTCTAGAAGATGAAAGGCATGGTGTCCTAACAATGGATTTGTGTGTGCTTTACAGTGGAAGGACTGTATTTTCTTGTCGCGTCACTATTTTCTGAGATCAAATCAATTGTACATTGAAATAGTCGAGCTTTTCAGATACTTATGTTCCGGCTATATCATGTATTTTGTTATGTACTCCCTCCATCCTAATATAAGTGACTTGGGTTTATGTAGATTTGGATGTATCTACATACTAAGACTAGGTGATACCCCGCGCGTTGCTGCGGCAATTTATAGAAATGCACTGACCAAAACCATACAATAAAGAATAATATTGCTTCAAAGTTCTACGGCAGTGAAGACACATGCCATGTTTTGATGTTCAGAATGTAACATATTGTACATACATATACCCATCTTGATGACACATGCGTTTTTGAACTGAGAAAACAGTGTAACAGAACACATTAAACAAAAGGCATTATATCAAGCTACTGAATAAACGTGTTTGCAATCCAAATTAAGGTATGGGCAAGACATGTGAATATACTTTGCAATACCATGGGAGCAACAATAAATTTGATTACAGACGTGCATCTGCCTGCTAGATTGAAGATGTAATCGGATTTGTCTTCAGCTGTTATATTTGTACGTGAAAATGGGAGACAAAAAACCATCCGAAAATTATAGAAGATAGTACTATTAAATTTTCTATATTGACTGGTAACCGTTATAAGATTCCCTGCCTGCTAGATTGAATCGCTTCTATGATTTTGACAACCATAAACATTTAAGCGATAAAATAGACTGAATAGTTTGTTCGGTGATAAATTAGACTGAACACAACAACGACGGGGCCCCAGCAAGCCCAGTCGGCATGTCCTTAGGCAATCAGCCATGTAATCAAAACACCTTTGAAAGTACCGACTTGATACGACTAGAGGGGGGGTGAATAGGCGTCTACCAATTTTTATTTGTTTCTCACTTTTAGGCTTAACGAGAAAGTAAGTTATCTAGAGATGCAACTAAGTGGACAACCTAAATGCAAGAAAACAAGCACCAACCACAAGAACAGTAAATAGCAAGGAGTAAAGGAAGGGAACGAAGTAACCGGCGAGGAGACACGGAGATGTAATTCCCGTAGTTCACTCCCAAGGAGCTACGTCTACGTTGGAGAGGTGTCGGGGCCACACAAGGTCACCCGAGCGCCACAAAGGCCTCACCTTCTTCTCCGGTGAGCTCCCCCACAAAGGAGGCCTCACAATCCACTAACCGGTGACCTTGAAGGCGCCAACCGAAACCTTTACACCAAGGTTGAGGGGGAAGCTCCACAACTCAATTGGAGACCCTCAACGACACCTCAAAGCTTTACAACACATGCCTCAGCTCCGGGGATGCCCTACACCGTCTAGGGTTTCAAGAAACCCAAGAGCAACAAGATCCACAAAGGATGGGTGGGGGAAATCAAATCTTCTTTGGTGGAAGTGTAGATCTAGATCACCTCCCTCACCTCTCAAAAGATCAGGTCATTTGAGTGGCTAGAGAGAGAGATCTAGTGAGGTGAAGCTCAAGCATTAATGGAGGAGAGAGAAAAATTCAAGAGGGGTGGGAGGAAGAAGAGGGGTGCCTTAAATAGGCCCCCCTCGCACTGAACCGTTACAGCCTCCGCGACCTCACCGGAAGTTCCGGTGAGAGGCCGGAAGTTCCGCCTGAGCCTGGCTCCAACGGTCATCAGACCGTTGACGCCCGCTCCAGAAGCGCAACCGGAAGTTCCGGTCAAAGCAGACCGAAAGTTTCGGTGAACTTCCGAGCAAGTTCCGATCAAGTTCCGGCAAATAGCACGCTTCAAAACAGAAACTTTCTGAGCCTTCACCGAAACTTGGGGCGGAACAGGGGCGGAACTTTTGGGTCGCGAAGCGAGTCTGACCGGAAGTTCCGGCCTTCAGGCGGAAGTTCCGCTCAAGAACTTTTGCCAGGAAAAGTTCCGAGCAAGTTCCGGTCAAGTTCCGGCCAAGTTCCGGCAAATAGCACACTTCAACACAGAAGGTTACTGAACCGCCACCGGAACTTGGGCGGAACTAGCGTCGGAACAAACTGTAGAACAGCCCGCAGAAAAAGGTTTGAGCGGAACTTCCGGTGTATGACCGGAAGTTCCGGTGAGACACAAAAGGCCCCAACAGAACAGGAAAACGCTCTCTCTCACAGAATAATGGGATGGCTGTGGTGGTGCATATAGGTTTGTGCAAGAACAAGTGATTTCCCACAGCCCTCCAACATGGACCCCCTCTTAATAGTACGGTGACCTAAAAACATCAACCAGAAAGAAACTAGGAGAAGACTAAAAAAGGCCACCGTCTTCAAAAGATCACAAGAGAGCATCCATCACAATAGAATGAGACAACAACGACGTTTCCCCTGAAACTCAAGAGCACAGTTAAAAACATGGTTGGGATTGTCATTTAACACCAAAATAAACATCATGGGAAGATATAGTCCTTTCAATCTCCCCCTTTTTGGTGTTAGATGACAATCCCACAGATTTGCATAGAAACAGAGCAATCTTTGCAATGGATGGGACAGGCTCCCCCTGTATGTGTGTAAGGTAGAGAGAAGACCCCTAAGGACTAAACTAGCACACATACACGGAGGCTCCCCCTAACAATTGTAAAGATAGCACAAGTACAAAAAGGGATAGAGATCATACCAGAACCAACTAAAAGTGGTGGAGACAAACGGAGTAATAATAATAACAAGAGCAATGAGGCTCCACCACCATAGCAACAGCCCAAGAGATGACAATAAGTATAAGATACCACAAAGATATCACATAGAGATACCACATAGTCTCAAACATAACATACCACATGGTCCACAAGCACACATAAGTTCACGGACATAAAACCACAAACACACAAATAAACTAGAGAGTTCGCGAGTAAGAAAAGATCAAAGGCAAGAACAGGCTCGCGACTCAACCATGCAAATCCCATAGACAACCTAATAGACATCTTTCTCCCCCTTTGGCACCGAGACACCAAAAAGGAAGAAGAGATCAAACTACTCGTCCCAGCCATGAGAAGGGGAAGGAGGAGAAGACTCATGCGGACCAGTGACCTCCTCCTCAAACTCATCTTCAGACCAGTTGCAGTTGGTGCGAACCCAAACCTCCTTGGGAGCAGTGACAGAGCTAGAGACCGGTGAGCAAGGAATATTGAGGGCTGTCATGATGGCCTTCTAGCGCTGAACGTTGTGACGCTGATCAACATAAGCCTGATACTCGCGGTCCTGCAGAAAGCAGAAAGTCTTCTTCACTTTCCCAAGCAGCTTCTTTGCCCAAGATGGCTGCCTCTAAAGAGAAGGACCACCAGCACTAGAGCCACCCGGAGCAGAGGAGGGACCACTAGCAACACCTTGAGACTTCTTGAGAGCAGCTTCCTTTTCTTCCTGAGTACGAGGCTTCTGGTGCTTACTCACACGGAGCCTTTTCTCTTCATGAATGGTGATGTTGTCTTGAGGGAAGGGGGTGCCAGTCTTCTCGAGCCACTTGTGATTGATGAGAGTTTGAATGTAGGGAGCATAGATGCAGGAGCGCTTTTCGATGAGAGCACCCCACATCTCTGAGTAGATGAAGTGCATAACATCCATTGACCTGTCAGTGTCTCGGCGAAGATGGGTCTGATGCATGAGGTCAACCTGATATCCATGAAACTGATCAAAGTTGCCAGCTTTGGGAGAGATGGTGTTCAAGTACACCCTGCGCATAATGTCATAAGCTGGCAGCAGATGATTCACAAACCCAACACTTCCCCATCCTTCAATGTAGAGAGGCTCCAGAACCTCAGGATCAGCAGCAGTAGGACCATGAACACGCCAACCATTCGCCCCGCGTCCAGGCTGAATGGGATAGCCCAGAAGCTCAGCAAACTCAGCCCAAGTAGCGGTAAGGTACACATCCCTGGTCATCCACTTCATCTCACCTTCAGTAGAGGACTGCATGTGAAGAAACAGGGTGGAGTAGAACTGAGCAATAGCAGTTACATCAAAGTTCTGACGGTGCTCCATGAGGGGAATCAGTCCAAACTTCTTGCAGATATCAAGAGCCTCCCCAAAGTAGACTTGCTTCTCTTCCATGTGAGGCACATTGATGTACTTCTGAGGAGCAACCACGAACTTCTTCTTTGATGCATAGATTTCTTCATAAATCTGTTCCTGACGGCAGGTGTGAAAATGAGGGTCCAAGCAGAGACGATCACGAGGCACAAGGTAGGGATCTGAAGCCCTGAATGCAGCGTAAGCCTTCTGAGTCCACTTGGAAATCTTGGCTTTGGTCATATCTGGCCCTGCAGCAGTGGCCTTCTGAGAAAGAGCAGGCCTCTTCCCTGCAGCAGCAGCAGCACGGCGAGCAGCAGCAGCCTTCTGGCGAGAAGTCTGTGAGGTTGGACGCACAACTTTAGCATCTTCCTCATCAATCTCAGGAGGAATGTCAGCGGATGGTCGGCGGGAACGCTTGCCTTGGCGAGTCTCTCCTTCCCCTGAGAAGAAAGAACAAGAATAGGGAGGGAAGTTGGGATAAGTGCACAAGTTCGGAAGGGAAACAAAAAGAGTTAGATTGGAAAAATACAAACAGGAATTTTTTTTGCAGTGTAGCCGGAACTTCCGCTGAAACGTCGGAACTTCCGGTCTAGACCGGAAGTTCCGGTCGTGGCTCACCGGAAGTTCCGGTGAGGCCACGAACTGACAGTTTCAACAGGAGTTCCCTAGATGTAGATCTAAAGACCACCAAAGCACAAATTTTTCAAGGATGTATTGGACCAATCTACTCTAGCATGATACCCTAGGCCTACCAAGATCTTCCAACAAGTTCTGGCCAAAGAACTAGCCTAGACAAGGTGTGCCCTAACTCAAGCCACGGTGAGAGCAAGATCTCCATTAATGGAGGGAGTTAAGGGCAAATACCGGAGTCCATGGCGGGAGATCTAGGTGGGGAAGGATCCCACGGAGCAGATCTGGAGAGGAGCGGTTGGAGAAGAGGGGGCCAGAGCGCCCTCTTGGAGACGTCCTGGCCGGCGGCGCTCCTGATAGAAGATGGGTCTTGGGGGAAAAAGAAGAAGATCCCGTTTTCCCCCAGGGCCCACCTTATATAGGACAGGGAGCACCACCGGAAGTTCCGGTCAGGGACCGGAAGTTCCGGTGGACCGGAACTTCCGGGTCAGACTGACCAGAAGTTCCGCTGACACCAGGAGGAACATCTAAGGATAGGATAACAAGGAAGAACTTGTGCAGGGAATAGAGAGGGCTTGAGGTAAGGAAAGGCTTAGGATAGATAGCTCAAACTGTGAAGAACCAAAAACACCAAAACAAGAAAACACAAATAAAAACAAAATAAAAACGAACCAAATAAAAACGAGTCGGTGGCCGAAACCACCTTATATAAGAGTAAATGGCTTGACACCGCGAAGATATATCTTGGGTTCATTACCAACACTCATCATGAAGCTCAGATGGTCTCCTTTAGAGACGATAGAGTATGAAAACTTTAATGTGCGCATAATAGGGATAGTGTTTGTTCATAAGAGGAACTACACTCCCCCTAAATCCATGCCTACATCCAAACAAGATACACATTGAGACACGGGTAGGTGTGCAAGGGCTCAAGCAACATTGCTCGAATCAATGATATTTAGCTCATGCCTTAACTCTCGGAACCTTGCTTCATCAAGAGGCTTCGTGAAAAGATCCGCAAGATTTGCCTTGGTGGGAACATACTCCAAAGAAATGTCTCCTCTAGCAACATGGTCCCGAATGAAATGATGACGAATCTCAATGTGCTTGGTCCAGTTGTGTTGCACGGGATTGTGAGCAATAGCAATTGCACTCTCATTGTCGCAAAGAAGAGGCACCTTGTCAAAAGATAGTCCAAGATCCTTCAAGGTTTGCTTCATCCATAGCAATTGAGCACAGCAGCTTGCGGCAGAGATATACTCAGCTTCGGCAGTAGACATAGACACACAGTTTTGCTTCTTCGAGGACCAACAAACCAAAGATCTTCCGAGAAACTGACAAGCTCCGGAGGTTGACTTTCTTCCCACTTTGTCACCAGCCCATTCCGAGTCCGTGTAACCAATGAGATCAAAGATGGCTCCCTTGGGGTACCACAACCCAAAGTTTGGGGTATGAACTAAATATCGAAAGATCCTCTTAACAGCCACCATGTGACTTTCCTTTGGTGCGGCTTGAAATCTTGCACACATACCCACACTCAACATAATATCCAGCCGGGATGCACAAAGATAGAGCAAAGAACCAATCATCGGATGATAGAGTTTTTGATCCACCTCCTTACCCTTGGGATCGAGATCAATATTAACCTTAGTTGGCATGGGAGTCTTGGCACCTTTGACTTGATCAAACTTGAACTTCTTGAGCATATCTTGGATGTACTTGGCTTGGTTGATGAAAGTCCCTTTCCTCAATTGTTTGACTTCAAATCCAAGGAAAAACTTCAACTCCCCCATCATGGACATCTCGAAGCGGTCGGTCATGAGCTTGGCAAAATCCTCACTAAAAGTTTTGTTAATAGACCCAAAGATAATGTCATCTACATAGATTTGGCATACGAACAAATGGCCTCCAACTTTCTTAGTAAAAAGAGTGGGATCAATGAGGCCCACTTCGAAGCCACGGTCTAACAAGAGATCCCTAAGGCAATCATACCACACACGTGGAGCTTGCTTGAGGCCATAGAGTGCCTTATTGAGCTTGTAGACATGGTTCGGAAGAAGTGGATCCTCAAAGCCTGGAGGTTGCTTGACGTATACCAACTCTTTCAAAGGACCATTAAGAAAGGCACTCTTAACATCCATTTGATACAATTTAAAGTTATGATGGGTAGCAAAGGCAAGGAGCATACGAATGGATTCAAGGCGAGCAACGGGGGCATAAGTCTCACCGTAGTCGATGCCCTCAACTTGTGAGTATCCTTGGGCAACTAACCTTGCCTTGTTGCGCACGACAATTCCATTCGCATCGCACTTGTTCTTGAAGACCCACTTGGTTCCAATGACGTTTTGACAATCTTTGGGCCGCTCAACCAATGTCCAAACATTGTTCCTCTTGAAGTTGTGAAGTTCCTCGTTCATAGCATCAAGCCAATCGTCATCTTCAAGAGCTTTGAAGACTTTCTGTGGTTCCACAAGAGAGATAAACGCATGGTGAGAGCAAAAGGAAGCTAGTTGCCTCCTAGTAGTGGAACCTTTATTGAAATCTCCATAGACATTATCAAGGATATGTCCATCTCGAACAAGCTTGGCGAGACGATAGGCTTGACGATGGGCTTTTGCTTCAATTCGAGATTCTTGAGCTACCACTTGGTCATTTCCACCAATTGAGCCGCCCCCTTGACTATAAGCACGAACACGAGGGTCATCTTCATCAATTTCCACTTCGGGAGAGTCATCACTTGGATAGGATCCTTGAGGATCATTGACTTGATCTTGATCTCGACGAGCTTGACCTTGGGGAGAAACGTGACCTTGAGGAGGAGCCCCATCTTGGGGAGGATGATGAGGTTGATGAAGAGCTTGTCCGTGAGAGGTGCCTTGAGGATGAGCCCCATCGAGGGGAGGTTGATGTTGTTGACGAAGAGCTTGTTCTTTAGAGCTTGGAGAGTCATGAGCATGGGAAGCTTCGGAAGAGCTTGAGGGAGCTTGTGCCAAGAAGGTAGGTCCTTGAGGTGCAAGATGATCTTGTGAGAGTGAGGGCTCCACTTGAGTAGAGCTTGGTCCTTCTCCTTCGTCCATAAGGGGATCCTCAATGGGGAGGTGCAAACCCACACCCATTCTTCCTATGGCCTTGGGAGGAATTTCATCACTTGGATCACAAACACCATCTTGCCTAACAAGAGACTCATGATTTTCATCAAACTTCACGTTGCTCGTCTCTTCAACTCTTCCATTGGCTTTGTTGTAGACTCTATAAGCATGGGACTGATTTGAGTAACCAACGAAAATTCCTTCTTGAGCCTTGGATTCAAACTTTGACAACCGAACTCCTTTCTTGAGTATGTATCACTTGCACCCAAACACCCGAAAGTAGCTAACATTAGGCTTTTTCCCGGTGAAAAGTTCATAGGGGGTCTTGTTCTTATTCTTGCGGAGATAAAGCCGGTTGGTTGCATGGCAAGCGGTGGAGATGGCCTCAGCCCAAAAGTTGTATGGAGACTTGAACTCAGCTAGCATAGACCGAGCCGCATCCATCAAAGTGCGATTCTTCCTTTCAGCAACTCCGTTTTGTTGAGGGGTGTAGGGAGTGGAGTATTGATGCTTGATTCCTTCATCATTGAGAAACTCATCCAAAGTATAGTTTTTGAACTCGGTGCCATTGTCACTTCAAATTGAGAGAATAGTTGCATTGTGCTTCCGTTGAACCTCCTTAGCAAAGTCAATGACGGTTTGTTGAGTCTCACTCTTGTACTTGAAAAAGAACACCCAAGTGTATCTTGAGAAATCATCCACAATAACCAAGCAATACTTCTTGCCTCCAAGGCTATCATGAGAGGGAGGACCAAAGAGATCCATATGCAAGAGCTCCAAACATCTCTCGGTAGTGATTTGATTGAGCGCTTTTGTGAGGAGTTTCATGCATCTTCCCTTCAATACAAGCCCTGCAAACACGATCTTTGGCAAAAGAAACATCGTTAATTCCAAGGATGTGGCCCTCGGAGTGAAGTCTTTGCAAAGTTCTCATGTTAACATGGGCTAGGCGGCGATGCCACAACCAGCCCTTGTCGGCTTTAGCATAGAGACATAGAGCATGAGGAGTAGTGGTCCCTAAAAAGTCCACCACGTACAAGTCATGTTCTACATACCCTACAAAAGCCACCTTGAGAGACTTGCTCCACATGAGGACCACGGAATGAGAATTAAAGAAAGATGAAAGACCCATAAGAGCAAGAGCACGAACTGAGAGTAAGTTGTAACCAAGAGTTTTGACAAGCATGACGCCAACCAAGGATACATCCGGGGTTAGCACCACTTTGCCAAAACCCAAAACCTGAGAGCTTGTTTTGTCACCGTAGGAGACCATGGTGTTGGCAATATTGGGTCTCAACTCGGTCATGATAGACTTGCTTCCGGTCATATGACTCGTGGAACCACTATCAAGCACCCATTTTGATCCGCCGGAAGCATAGTCCTACAAGAAAATCAAGCCTTGGTTTTAGGTACCCATTTTGCAATGGGTCCCCTTTTGTTAGTGACAAGAACCTTTGGCACCCAAATGGCCCAGTGATAATCATGCGTGTAAGATGTCCCCACATATCTAGCATATACATGACCATCATAAGATTTGCAAAGAATATAAGAAGGATTGTTCTTTCCGGCAAAGTTGTCACTTTGCAAGAGGGTTAGGCCATTTGGAACTCCTTGGGCCATTCCCTTGTTCTTTTTCTTCTTCTTGTTCTTCTTCTTCTTCTTCTTCTTCTTCTTCTTCTTCTTCTTCTTCTTCTTAGTCTTGGCAAGTTGATCCTTCAAAACCTTGACCTCCTCTATGAGATGCTCATGCTTGCAACAAGGGTTAGGAGAGCTAGACAAGTCTATAATTTGCATAGCGGAAGACTTAGAAAGATCACAAGTTAATTGAGTTTGAAGCTGTTCATGAGCCTCAAAAAGACTTGAGAATTTACTCTCCAAGGCTTTGTGTTCCTCTTTGAGTTTCTCAAGATCCTCTTGAGTCTTATCATGACCACCCACAAACTCAGCATTTTATTTCTTGAGGACCTTAATCAAAGCAAGAGCATGGTCACGTTCTTTAATTGTAGAGGTCAAAGTGTTGTTATGATCATCTACAAGCTTAGACACATTTTCTTCAAGATTAATTCTCATATTTTGTTCATCCTCAAGACTTTGAGTGAGAGAGGCAATTTCATCGGCGGCATCTCTTTCATTTTTACTTAGCAAGTCAAGAAGTTCTTCCTTTTCATCTAAGGCATCTCTAGCATTTTCAAGTTGTGCAAGTAAGGACTCAAAGCAGTTTTTAGTTTCTTCATCTAAGGTAGCAACAAATTCACACATGTCAATCATCTCTTTCTTCACCTCTAGACCAACAAGATCAAGAGAGGAAGGCTCACTAGAGATGGGTTGAGGAGTGGGTTTTGGTGATACCTCGGTGGCCTTGGCCATGAAGCACTTTTGGTTGGAGGAGATGACATTTTCATTTGGCAAGTCGAAGAGGGATAGAGGTGGAGTTGAGGTAGTGGCAATAGCAGCAACCCCCACAATCTCTCCACCATGACCTTCATCATCATCATCTTCATCCGTGCCCGAAAGATATTCTTCATGGACCACAATTGCTCGTTCCTTGTTGGTGGCGTTCTTGACGGTGTAGTTCTTGTTTATGGGATGAGGAGATCTTGACTTGACCTTGCGAATGAGACGACCACCATTGTCTTCACGGTTCTCAAAGGGACACTTGGCCACAAAGTGACTCTTGTCATTGCAATTGTAGCACGATCTTGCTTTGGGAGACTTGTTGGGTGAGGTGAATCTTGAGTTGTCCCTTGATCTTGACTTGAATCCGGACTTGTTCCAAAAGGCCCTTGAAGCGAGAGCAAGATGTTCGTTGAAGGCACATTTGAGATCTTCTTGAGACCACTCACTTGATGTATCATCATCATCAACTTCAATAGCCTTGGCCTTCAAAGCAAGGTTCACTTTTGTTGATCCAATGGCTCTAGCTCGAGCGGACTCCGCATTCTTCTTAGCAATAGTCATGGCAATTACTTCACTCAAGACTTCTTGGGAGGTCATTAAGTGAAAGTTGGTTCTTCCCTTGATAGAGTTGAGCTTTTGTTCTTCAAATGGAAGAAGAGCTTGAATGAACTTCCTCTTCATAAACTTGTCATCAACATAGTGAGCCCCGAGGTCCCTCATAGTGGAACAAAGGACCTTAAGGCGCCTATACATGTCTTCAGGAGTCTCATCATCTTGCATTGCAAAACCATCGCACTCGTTGTTGATCTCATCAAACTTTGAGCTTTGGATGCTAGCATTCCCAACAAAGAGCTCGGTGAGTTGATCCCAAGCTCCCTTGGCAGTGTCAAATTGGCGAATGTGAGCAAAATCCTTTGGAGTCAAGGCCTTTTGAATCATTCCCAAAGCTGTAGCATTGAGTTGCTTGTCCACCACTTCACCTCGTGTCAACTTCTTTGGGTCAAATGGAGAGAATCCATCCTCCACAATCCACATTAACTCAATGGATGAGCTGGAAATATGTGAGCGCATTAGATATTGCCAATTGGCGAAATTAGACGTATCTAGCATGGGTGGTGCTCCTTGAGGTATAATGTGTGGCATGGGAATGGGTGGATCCGGAGTATACTTCGGCGGTGGGGGTACCGCCGAGTAGTCCTTTCCTCCATTATCCCCTTTGGAAGTTGGGTTCTCGGGCTCCTCGATGTTCTCACTTGGAACCTTGGTAGAGGTTTGAGCAACAAAACCAAGTCCCAAGTGAGTGGTGGCAGCCGCGGGAGTTACCCCGGGGGCGGACACCGTAACGGTGGGAGGAACCTCGTTGGATTGGGGTGTGTCAATAGTAACCATGGGGTTTGGCTTGAGAGACTGCAAGAGTGTCATCATTTCCTCGAACTTGGACATCATGGATGACTCCAATTGCTTGAGGTCATCCATAGTGGCCAAGTTCTTGGCTTTTTCAGTTTCACTACCCCCTTCGTCGGCCATAGTCTCTTAGGCGGTAAAGCCCGAAGTAAGAGCCTTGGCTCTGATACCAATTGAAAGTACCGACTTGATACGACTAGAGGGGGGGTGAATAGGCGTCTACCAATTTTTATTTGTTTCTCACTTTTAGGCTTAACGAGAAAGTAAGTTATCTAGAGATGCAACTAAGTGCACAACCTAAATGCAAGAAAACAAGCACCAACCACAAGAACAGTAAATAGCAAGGAGTAAAGGAAGGGAACGAAGTAACCGGCGAGGAGACACGGAGATGTAATTCCCGTAGTTCACTCCCAAGGAGCTACGTCTACGTTGGAGAGGTGTCGGGGCCACACAAGGTCACCCGAGCGCCACAAAGGCCTCACCTTCTTCTCCGGTGAGCTCCCCCACAAAGGAGGCCTCACAATCCACTAACCAGTGACCTTGAAGGCGCCAACCGAAACCTTTACACCAAGGTTGAGGGGGAAGCTCCACAACTCAATTGGAGACCCTCAACGACACCTCGAAGCTTTACAACACATGCCTCAGCTCCGGGGATGCCCTACACCGTCTAGGGTTTCAAGAAACCCAAGAGCAACAAGATCCACAAAGGATGGGTGGGGGAAATCAAATCTTCTTTGGTGGAAGTGTAGATCTAGATCACCTCCCTCACCTCTCAAAAGATCAGGTCATTTGAGTGTCTAGAGAGAGAGATCTAGTGAGGTGAAGCTCAAGCATTAATGGATGAGAGAGAAAAATTCAAGAGGGGTGGGAGGAAGAAGAGGGGTGCCTTAAATAGGCCCCCCTCGCACTGAACCGTTACAGCCCCCGCGACCTCACCGGAAGTTCCGGTGAGAGGCCGGAAGTTCCGCTTGAGCCTGGCTCCAACGGTCATCAGACCGTTGATGCCCGCTCCAGAAGCTCAACCGGAAGTTCCGGTCAAAGCAGACCGGAAGTTCCGGTGAACTTCCGAGCAAGTTCCGATCAAGTTCTGGCAAATAGCACGCTTCAAAACAGAAACTTTCTGAGCCTTCACCGGAACTTGGGGCGGAACAGGGGCGGAACTTTTGGGTCGCGAAGCGAGTCTGACCGGAAATTCCGGCCTTCAGGCGGAAGTTCCGCTCAAGAACTTTTGCCAGGAAAAGTTCCGAGCAAGTTCCGGTCAAGTTCCGGCCAAGTTCCGGCAAATAGCACACTTCAACACAGAAGGTTACTGAACCGCCACCGGAACTTGGGCGGAACTAGCGTCGGAACAAACTGTAGAACAGCCCGCAGAAAAAGGTTTGAGCGGAACTTCCGGTGTATGACCGGAAGTTTCGGTGAGACACAAAAGGCCCCAACAGAACAGGAAAACGCTCTCTCTCACGGAATAATGGGATGGCTGTGGCGGTGCATATAGGTTTGTGCAAGAACAAGTGATTTCCCACAGCCCTCCAACATGGACCCCCTCTTAATAGTACGGTGACCTAAAAACATCAACCAGAAAGAAACTAGGAGAAGACTAAAAAAGGCCACCGTCTTCAAAAGATCACAAGAGAGCATCCATCACAATAGAATGAGACAACAACGACGTTTCCCCTGAAACTCAAGAGCACAGTTAAAAACATGGTTGGAATTGTCATTTAACACCAAAAAAAAACATCATGGGAAGATATAGTCCTTTCAACCTTCAATACCGGCGATTTTTGCAGCGACTATCAATTATCCATGTAAAGTTAAAAGATATCCACGGATGGTGAAACTATAAAAGACAAATTTCATTGATCCAATATATCCTGAGAAGAACCACCGCGAAAAAGATGGAATCCATACCCAATAATAAAAAATGCATCAATCTTTGTATACTAAAGTTCAACTAACCACATCATCTTCTCCTGATTCGCATTGCATCAAGCAGTTTGGTTGCACCCGGTGTAGATGCCGGAAAGAAGCATATTATGTTGACCTGTGGTCCGGGAATGGGAGAAAAGTGCCCCTGGAAGCATCGATGGCCTAGGGAGAGATTTATAAAAAAGAAGATTAGCGGGCAGAGCGACTAATCTGTAATCATGATCTTAAAATGCATCCTTTACACATTGTACTAATGGGTTGTGCAGAGCTTCTCAGGATGAACATTGTAAAGAAAAGTGGATCGGGAAGAGGAGAGGCTTCTTGTGACGTGCTTAGCTCGAGTATATATAGCTGAGGATAGAGGTCGGGAGATGAATGCCATCAGTCACCATTTAGTTCACCACTTCGGTTCGGAGAATTATGACATCTAAGGCTTTGTTCGGTTACCTTGGATTTAAACGGGATTGACATGGATTGAAAGGGAATTAATCCCATCTAAGTCAAAATCCACTTCAATCCCCTCCAAAACACTTCAATCCATTAGAAAGGTGGATTGAAGTGGGAAATAGTTTTTCTGAATGATACGAGTAGCCACGAGGCGTGCTGCCTTCGTGCACATGGACGAAGACGAGCGAGCATAGGCTCGGCTCGGTGGGCTGGATCCGTTGGATAAGCCAGATGGGCCAAGCCTGGTGCGACCAAAAATAAAAGATTGAAACCGAAAAACAAAATATAACGTGTTGGCCGATTCCGTGTAGATGGAAATCGCTAGAGAGAACACACGAGCAGTCAGGATACGTGTACGATAAAAATAAAAGTGACGTGGATGCTTTGCACGTCAAGCTTGCAAACATTAAAAGCATTTAGTGGGGATAAACTTTATAGATATTATAGATATGTCTATATACATTCAAATCTAGACAAACCCAAGTCACTTATTTTGGGACGGAGGAAGTATCTTGTTTGTGATTTTTTTTATTTAGCTTTCATCCATGATCAAATTTGATGTTGAAAAGGATACTATTTAGATTCAAAGGTGCGGCCTTTTTTATTTGGATTTGTATGTTATGCTGCTTGCCGCCTGCATTGCTTGCTGTCTGTTATTTCCTATGATGTTGCTCCCTCTTGTGTAGAGACTAACCGAACGACAACAAATACCATCGATTAGTAGGGAATCAGGGGGAGTGGATCAGTCGGGATTTGGGTGACAACTGGGGTTCACCCAATCCCTGCAGGGGTGGATCCGAACCACCACAACCGAACAAAGCCGTAAGCTAAAATTCCTTAACACTGTGTTTGGATGTTGGAAAATTGGCTCGGAATTGAATTGGACTAAAAATTCCAAATCCAAGATGGAAAGGAAAAGGGCTCAATTTCCAATTCAGGTGTTTGGATGTGCATAAATTTTTCCCTTGGAATCAAAGGGTGGCACCTAATTCCAAATCCTGTTTGGATGAACAAAACAATGGAATTGAAATTTTTGTTGAATTTTGACAAATTGAGGAAGACAAGAGGAAGATGGGGGACATGGAGATGCCGGATTGAGGGCTGCCAGGGAGCCGCCGCCACTCACCTGGCGCTGATGCTCGAGCTTCCTCTGAGCTCCCGCCGCCGTCTAGGGTTAGCACCCGCCGCCGTCTAGGGTTAGCTCCCGCCGCCAGTAACCTAGCGCTGATGCTCGCGAGGGGAAGGGGAGCGAGAGGAGGTGGGAAGGGGCGGATGAGGGCGGGGGAAGGGGAGAGACGTGACGGCTCACCGGCGGTGGCGCTGGGGACAGCAGGGAGCGGGCGCGGTCGCGTTGAGGAGGATTCGCGGTCGCGTTGAGGAGGAGAAACAAACAGGTACGCGGGGAGGAGTTTCCACGCGTTTCCGAGCCGGAGAGCTCGGAAACTCCCGAGGTCGGGCGGGCGCTAGCGGGGGTTGGGCTCGGAATTGCTTTCTCTTTCCACGCTTTAATTCCAAGACCCTTCCAAACACTAGAATTTGGTCTAACAATTCCAGAATTCCAATTCCAAGCCTATTTTTCAACATCCAAACACAGTGTAATTCCTCTTCAATCCACTAGGGGAGTGGATTAATTGAACAATCCCTTTAAAACGGTTTAACTTGGGTGGTTAGTCCAATATAAATCATATTTGTCCCTTGATGTCTTTCCACACCTAACTCTTCCATCTTAAATTTCCTACTCCTGCTCCTCCGTAATCCGATTTGAAATGTTTGAATCGAGTTCAAAATCTAAAATTTGTTGGAAAATCCAGTCCGGTATTTTATTTAGGGAATCCAGCCCGGTATTTGACAACCCCAGAATACTCTTTTTTTTAGAGGAACCCCCAGAATACTCCGGTAGCCGAATCCCTTGTCAGCTTGAACAAGCGCAGGCCCATTTAGACGGCCCAAGCCCGTGTCTCCTTATAGACGTACCTCCGTGTCCAACACTAAACCGACTATCCTTTGCCCCGTCGACCCGATCCATACAAACTCAAACAAACCCCACGAAAACCCCTCTCTCCTCTCCGCTTCTTCCTCTTGGCGGAAACCCTAACCTAGCTTCGCCGCGCCGCCGTCGGCGCACCAGCCGCCATGTCGAACCCCAAGGGGTCGAAGATGCTCCAGTTCGTCAACTACCGGATGCGCGTGACGATCCAGGACGGACGACAGCTCGTGGGGAAATTCATGGCCTTCGATCGCCACATGAACCTCGTCCTCGGCGACTGCGAGGAGTTCCGCAAGCTCCCGCCCTCCAAGTCCTCCAAGACCACCGGCGAGCGCGAGGAGCGGAGGACGCTCGGCCTCCTCCTCCTCCGCGGCGAGGAGGTCGTCTCCATGACCGTCGAGGGCCCGCCCCCGCCTGACGAGTCCCGCGTCAAGTCGTCCGCTGGCGGTGGCGCGCTCTCCGGCACTGGCGTCGGACGCGCCGCCGGACGCGGTGTGCCCACTGGCCCGCTCCTCCAGGCCCAGCCCGGTCTCTCTGGCCCTGTTCGGGGCGTGGGCGGTCCGGCCCCTGGCATGATGCAGCCGCAGATCTCGCGGCCCCCGATGCCGAACCTCTCGGCGCCGCCGGTGGCATACCCGCAGGTCGTTCGCCCGCCGATGGGTATGCCGCCCATGCGCGGCCCTGGTGGCCCGCCGCCTATGCAGATGCAGTTCCAGCGCCCACCTGGGCCGCCGCAGCCATACCCTGGGGGCCCGCCGCCGCAGTTCATGAGGGGACCACCACCGATGGGGCCGCCACCAGGGAGGCCAGGGATGCCTGGCATGCCACCGCCACCAGGGATGAGGCCACCGATGCCACCGCCGCAGTTTGGGCAACCACCCAGGCATGGGATGCCACCACCGCCACCTGGTCCACAGCAGCCTGGACAGAACCCCCAGTAATAGAACCTTTCAGGTAAGGTTTAATGCTACAGTTTCTTGCATCTTAATCCTCAAGTTTGTTAAGTAGAAATTGCTAATTGGTGTAGTTTGAGATGGATGAACCATATGATGTGCTGTAGTTTGCATTTAGTGTTCTGCTCATGCTATTTTGCAGATTGTAGTGCATGCACAATCCTTAGCTAATGAGATCCGTCTGGTGTATATACAACTTGATAGTTGCTATCTCTGTTTATGTAGTGCCAACGCTTGTGGCTCTCCACCTAGCAGTTTTATATAGTTTAATTTGTGTTCAGTTACTTGTAGAACTTTGAGAAACAATATTAAATTGTCTCTGTTGAACATGACTTTTGTATGCTCACTTGCTGGTAGTAACATGTTATTACGACCAACTACAACCTATATAGTTGGTAATAACATCTTATATTATGGGGAGGAGGGAGTATTAAATAATTTAGGAGCTCGTTTGTCTCCCATCATTTCATTTCATTTCATCTCATTTGGTAGAAATGAAATGAAATAAATTCCATAGAAATGACAGGGTACCAAAAGGAATTAAATTTAGGCATAAAATGAAAACAATGGAATTTGCAAATGAATTCCGTAACCAATTCCGTGGCAGCCAAACAGGTTGATCCTTGAAATCACAAATGAATTCCTTGATTCCAGCACCAAATGATGGGAGCCAAACGAGCTCTAAATCATTTTGTGCTCTGGAATGAGATGGAACTACAGCAACCATGTACGTGCTTTCATGATTCACCCTCCCTCCATCCTGTTGTAATATAAGATGTTATTACAAACAATATAGGTTGTAATAATCTACAACCTATATTGTTTATAATAACATCTTATATTATGGGACGGAGCGAGTACTAAATAGTTTAAATCATTTATGCTCTGTAATGAGATAGAACTACAGCAACCATTGTATGTGCTTTCATGAATCACCTGTTGGCTTATGCTTAATCTGAGCTTCTAGTACTAGATATTTATCTTAAATCTTTAGAAGTTTAGCAGGTTAGGAGCAAATACCAAACTTTGAGATAGTACTAACTCTCTTACTATTAACTGATTTTAGAATGTAGGAGCTAATACAAATGAATGGAACTCTCTGTTGTAGTGTTTGTTAGGAGCAATGTGATGTTGCTATCACAATTACATTAATAGCAGCTGGGAAGTGTTGTGGGCATTGTACATATTACTTGTTTTGTTTTTCTATAGTTGATTGTTGTAGTGTGCCAATGAAATTCATATGACAATTAAGTTTTATGTTACTCACTAATCAGCAATCTGAATGTGGTGCTGGTGCCATCTTCCTAGCTACTCCCTCCGGTCCATATTAATTGACTTGGATTTGTCAAAATTTGGATGAACCTATATACTAAATAGTGTCTAGATTCATCCAAATCTAGATAAATATGAGTCAATTAATATGGGTCGGAGGGAGTAGCTGATTTTACTTTTGATGGTACATTTAGTTTGTCTATTGTGAATGCTGGTGCATCTTTTCTTGCAATCTTTTTTATGCATAAACCTTTTATCATTCTATAGCGATAGGTCAGAGGGAGATATATTTAATAACATGCTCATGCAACTCATAGGAACACCTTTAACCATGAAGGAGAATGCTTATAGCTAGCCTACAGGGATGGTAGACACTCGATGCAATCTGCTCTCATATATGTATGTATAAACAGTTTGAAGTTGACTCCTCACAATATTAGAATAGTTGCAGGTTTTCAACTTGACTCCTTACATTTGTCATTATATCTTCTTATGTTGAAAGTGACTTCACTGGTTTCGTTCTGACACATGTTCATTACTGAATGCTCAATGTACTCCCAGGTATGATTCTTACCTATCCCACCTATGGAAGATTGTCTTGAGAAGGGAGAAAAATCGTCGACAGCATATCATTCTTGCTTTTGATGGGAGGAGATGGACTGTTTTCCGATGCAATGTACGTAGAGAGGCTCGAAGCTTGTTTTAACTGTTGTTCGTTAAGCTAGGGACATGTTTAGCCTGTTTCATTGTGTCGGGACCTTGTTGCTGAATGTGTTTGCACTGGTATCGTGTGTTCGGGAATCTTATTTCGCAACAGTTAACTTGAGATCGTAAATTGTTTTGCCTTCTTGTATCAGTTATGTTTGTTCTGACTTTTATGTGAAACTTATGTGATCTACATAGTAAACTTTGAAGTGCCACTGTGTGGTCCTGAACCTAACTCGTGCTAATTTCCACCAGCGCCAGTGATATTTTGCTGGTACCCATTGGAAATATGGGGATTGGCAGATTTGTTAAATTGAAACAAGAAATTAGAAGCACGCAAGTTATCTTCAGAAGGCACTTCCAAAATGGTAGTACTTTTTTCCAGTGTTTTTGCGTAACTTGATTGGCCGTATAAACTGATTCGACAGCATAATAAGCATGCCCACAGTATTTGGTTGCACATGGCGCCTTGCTGTGTTTTTATCTGTAGTCAATTTTGAACAAGAAACCTCTTTTTATCTGTAGAAATAATCCCCAGAACCACAATACTGCAGAAGCTAATCAAACACAAGGAAAATTAAATGGGGTTCTCATGGTTGGCCACATAATTCATCAGCATTCCTTGGTTGGTCACTCAATCACCAATTATTCAGGTCCCCTAGAAACAGAAACAGTCCTGGCATCTGCTCGCCATGTAAGGTCCATTGGCTTGCTCTTGTCTCAGGCCGAGCATCTCACCACTCACGTGTCACCACTAACTGGCCAGGAGCTTGACGACAGCTGATTAAAACTTAGAGATGAAACGAAACAGGTTTTGTTTTCATTTGCCACATCTCTGACGGCTCACATTGTCACATGACATGAGTGCACTACGTGTAGGCCTCCTCAAGAAGTGACAAATCTGCAGAACCTAGCAACCTCGGCCATGGATTATATTATTACAGACTGTTAGTAAGTAAATCTCGATTCAGAAACATTTACAGTGGATACATAATTTGTTTTTGATTAACCCGAGAAAACAGGAGCAAATGATTCCTCTCTTCCAAAACATCTGCTCCCTCCGACCCATATTAGTTGACTCAGATTTGTCTAGATTTGAATGAATCTAGAAACTATTTAGTATATAGGTTCATCCAAATTTTGACAAATCCAAGTCAACTAATATGTCGGAGGGAGTACTACAGTGCATGCCACCGAGTCTAGCTTCGTTTTGGACTTGTTCATGTGATATGGTTCTAGATGTACTCGGTTGGTGGGTGCACAAGCACAAGCTAGTGTTTATCGAATGCTCAACTGCTCATCATGGGTTCCAGCCCATAGGCGACTCTCCGAAACTTAGTTGCGAGCTTAATATTTCAACGCGTTCGGGTCGGCGAGTTCGGATCAAGCCCTACCGGCGAACAGGTATTCTCCTCTCTGAACTTCAGAAGTTAGCCTACTTTATAAATTTGGATTCAACTTCAGCAGAATCCTTCTTGTAGCATCAATAGCAACATCTCCATGAGCAATCAAAAAACACTTTTAGTGCCAATGGTCACTTGGACTAATTAGTTAAACCAACTAAGTTCGAGCTTTCCTTCTTGTAGCTTCAATATCAACATCTCCCTAAATAATCAAATAAACACTTTCAGAACCAATAGCCACTTAGGCTAATTAGTTAAACCAACTAAGTTCGAACAAAGCTCAAACTTAGCAACATGAATAGTCTATCATACTAGAAGGATTATCAAGAATATTGATCTTGTATACCTTTAATTTAGCTTGCAACAATGTTTCGAACAAAATGGTACTCCCTCCGTTCAGTAATATAAGACCTTCTAGCTCTTTTGGAAATAAATGTATCTAGACATGTTTTATTGTTTAGTTTTATCCATTTTAGCTCTAATCTAGTCTACTTTGAAATATTTAGAAGGTCTTACATTAATGAATGAAGGGAGTATTTGACACCAATGTGTTTAGTTCTCTCATGAAACATCTGATCCTTTGTAAGGTATATGGCACTTTGACTAACACAAAACAAAGTAATGCAAGAATTCGGCCCAAGCCTAACAGCGACGGCTCTCGCTTCGCTCGTCATAAGTTAGCGTCTTTTACGAATTTGGATCAAACTTCAGCAGGTGTCGAGGTAGTGACCTGAAATTTGTCATGGCTTTTGCGTTGGTCTTTTGCCGTGTAGGAGGCAGGGTTCCAACTGTTTTTTGTGAGATTTGTTTGCCCACTTTCCCTTATAAACTGGATGAACTCTATTTCTATTGATGAATGGCTAGTGTGGTGAAGTTGTCAACTCGGTCGATGCCGCTCAACGAAGGAAGTTTGACTATAAGTCAGGGTGGTGGCCCCCGATGTTGGACCGACAGTTAGGGTCTACATGTAGTTTGCCAACTTGGGTTGCACGCGGCCTAGTCGTGCGGTGGTGCCGCTCAAGGGCGAGTGTGTGTGTGTCGGGACGCCAGTCCTTGAAGGTTGTGTTGGTGGTCTACGCTTGTGGTGGCGGAGGAACTAAATATGAGTGCAACAACCTTGAAAGTTTGACAATTTTGAGAGCATCGATAGAAGCCATGAACGTTTGAGATTGTTGAGAGTGCGGACCTCGTGTCGTAAGGGCAACAAGGTTTCCCTCAGTGATGGTTGTTTGTGTGTTGGTGTCGCATCTTCTCCTGGAAGATCGTCTTCTTCACCTCGTTGAAGTGTCCCTTGTTGGCTCCTTCCACATCGATCACGACGTATTCTCTCTAGCATTGGTGGGAGATTGTCTAATCTCGGCGGAGTGGTCTCTAGGCTTGGGATTAGTTGTGCTAGTGTTCGGGCGGTCTTGGCTATCTTGGCTATCAGTTTTTGCCTGTTTCTTCGTTAACTAGCTAGGCAATCTTCGTTAACTATAAGCTTTTCTCTCAATAAAAAAAGATTCATTTTCCTAGCCGGTTTTTCTCTTAAGAGAAAAAACAATATATTCTCACGTAAAACAATTCAATTTTTCTTAACCAAACAATTCTCTTCTTAATTAATAAATAAGAGCAAGCCTCCCCTCGATTTGAAAAATTATTCAGATTTCCTAGCCAGTTTCTCGAGAGAAAAAACAATATAGTTTCACAAGAAACGTCTCAATTCTCATAAGAACAGGAAAAATAGTGGTGGAACCGAAGAAGCTCGATTGAAACAACTAGAACAATTCTGTTTTCCGTATGAAATTGGAGAACCCAAGGTGATTATCATGCACGTGGATGCTACTAATCGTGGATCACACCTATAGGAAAACCAGGTACAGAAATCAGGTCGGCAATCAGGCAGAAAAGCATCTACTGCTTGGGGGTGTGTTAACTTCATTTTGTCTCACATGCGTGAAGTGTGTATGGCCTCCTATCGTTGTAAGACATCTCATTCAGTACCATTCTGAATCTCTGATGATGGAGTACATAGTTTTACTCCTAGGGCCCCATGAAGGGTTGTTGAGAAAATATTTAATTGTAGTAGCACAAAACAACAGCAAGTGAGTGGTCACCAAATCTGACAAACACCCAAGTCTATTTGGGCGGCACACATGCACCTATTAGGATCCCAGTTTTTGCTCACGGGCACAGTACATTTGCATTGCTAACCTCTTTATCTGTCTCTTACCCAATGTCACATGTAAAAATGTTTGTCTATTTATGTAACTTTTGCTGGAAAACCTTTCACCACTGAATGTGAGGATGGTTGGTGCATGTTTGCCACCTAAAGAGAAAGTGATGCTTCCATCCGTCTTTCCTCCTTTGAGTAAAGCCAACTAGTTTTGTGGCAAAACAGTAAAGCACAGGGAAATAAAGGAGTATGCACAACAAGCCTGATCAATGTTTGATGTAAGATATGGAGTTATTACAAGAGTAGCAACAACTGAATGCTCCTTTTTGGTGTTTAATCCATTTTCTGATTAGAGGAATCTCCTCTTGCTAAAACAGACGGTCAAAATACTACTACCTTTTTCATCTATGTTTGCTGGATTGTTTGCACAAGGTTGTAGCACATTGTAAAATTTTAGCCGGGAAACAACAAACATCAGATGATCAGATCTTTACAAACAGTAGGGAAATCAATTTAACGAAATGAACCGAACCATCTATAGCTCACAGTAATGTGATACTATAGGTCGTTGCTCTACCAACAAGGACCTTTGCCATGTCCCTATCGACCGCACTGAAAACATTGATACCAGAAAACAGCAGATTGTTACGCTCCAGCTTTTTAACGAATCCAGAAAACGTCGACCGACCAGTAAGAAAACAACGGGTATACATTGTTAACTACTCCCTCCGTTTTAAAATATAAGATGTTTTAGCTTTGTGAAGCAAACGTATCTAGGCTACTTTTAGTGTGTAGGTTCATAGTGAATCTATACAAAAAAAAAGTCTAGATACATCTTCATCTGCTTTAGCAGAAGCTTAAGAATGAAAACAAGACCAGGAAAAAAAAAAGTTTATCCCAGAAAATAAAGCAGCTACTTCCGTGCTGAATCCTTTCTCACTGAATTTCGTATGTGAGGGGAAAGGGCGAGAGAAAAGGTGGCCCTGGGCTCGCACCTCATTGTCCCTTTGCCAGCCTCCATTTTCCTCCAGCTCAATCATGCCGAGAGCAAAGAATCCCAATTTGTCCCTTTGCCCCATGCCTCAGCCACCCGTGATGCTCAGCGACAGTGGAGTACTGTAGAGTAGTAGACGACGACACTAAACAAGCATATGATTCCCCCTTCACTCACTCACAGACTCCCAAAACACTCGAGCTTTTTCATGCTGTTCCATTCACCTTGCATTCCTTCATCTTCATCATCTCACTGTTCAGATTGCAGGGTGCACTTGACTTGCTGTTTCAGTGCCTAGCTCAAAGGTGGGTCTCTTTCAGTCCCTCAAGGTTATTTGCAGTCTTTGTGCTGAAATGATGTTTAACCGTGGTTAGTTTCTCTGTTGCCAGTTCTTGAAGAAAGGAATGCAAATCTGGTGAGGTTTCTTCAGTGATAGAGGTGTCATTGGTATCTTGTTCTTCCTTGCTTTGGGGTGAAAAGAACCGGCGGTGGTAGTCTGTCTGTCTGTCTGTCTAGGAGCCACTCAGGTCCCCTGCGCTGTACTACTGCACATTGTGCCACATTGTCATTCTGGTCACCAGTTGCTATCTCCATTAACTGTACGAGCCCCTCTCGTCTTAACTTTGCTGAGCTCAGCTCTGATTTTGCTGCTACCTGCACCGCTCTTCTCAAGCTCGTCTATTTTGGTTTTGCCCCCAAATCCCAGTGTCCAAGAACTTCGGCTAATCTCCTTTGCTCCCGCACCAGAATCCTAGATTAGTTATAGATTCCTATAGAGTTCTTAATCGAGGAAGCAGCTGAAAGAGATTGGAGTTGGGCCGAAGCTGAAGGAATCTTCGGGCAAATAATAATAATAATATGGGTGGCCATGCTCTGCTCATCTTGCTGTCGGTGGCGGCGCTGGCATTGCTGCCGGGGACCACGCCGCTGCAGCCCTCGCAGACCTGGTCTCTCTTCAAGCTCCGGCAGCTGCTCGCCGACCCGCCGGTGCTCGCCACCTGGCACAACTACACCGACTTCTGCTACGGCGGCGACTACAAGACCGCCTCCGCCTTCGTCGAGTGCTACGAGGACAGCGTCACCCAGCTCCACGTCATCGGCGACCCGGGCCCAGGCGGCGGCGCACGCGCCCGCCCGCTCCCCAAGACCTTCTCCATCGACGCCCTGTTCACCACGCTCGCCAGGCTGCCGGACCTTAAGGTGCTCACGCTCACCAACCTCGGCCTATGGGGGCCGCTGCCGGGGAAGATCTCCCGCCTCGACAAGCTGGAGATCGTCAACGTCAGCTCCAACTACCTCTACGGCGAGCTCCCGCGGGGGCTCTCCCGCCTCGCCAGCCTCCAGACGCTGGTCGCCGACGACAACATGCTCAGCGGCGAGCTGCCGGCGTGGCTCGGCGCCGGCGGCCTGCCGCTACTCGCCGTGCTGAGCCTGCGGAACAACACGCTGCGGGGGACCCTGCCGGGTTCCATGAAGGACATGCCGTCGCTCAGGTCGCTCGTGCTCGCGTCCAACAACTTCTCCGGGAACCTGCCGGACTTGAGCGGGCTGAAGAACCTCCAGGTCATCGACGTGGCGGACAACGCGCTCGGGCCGGTGTTCCCGAAGCTCGGCCGGAAGGTGGCCAGCGTCGTGCTCGCCGGCAACAAGTTCAGCGACGGCCTCCCAGCCGACCAGCTCGCATCCTGCTACCTCCTGGAGCGCCTCGACGTATCGGGTAACAGGTTCGTCGGGCCCTTCCCGCCGGCGCTGCTCTCGCTGCCGTCCATCGAGTACCTCAGCATCGCCGGGAACAGGTTCACCGGGCGGCTCTCCGCCAACGCCTCATGCGGAGACAACCTCCGGTTCGTCGACCTCTCCTCGAACCTCCTCACGGGGAGCCTCCCGGCCTGCCTCGCCATCCCGGCCAAGAACTCCGACTCCAAGACGGTGCTCTTCTCGGCGAATTGCCTCACCACCGGCGACGACTCCCAGCACCCGTCGCCGTTCTGCCGGAACCAGGCTCTGGCTGTGGGGATAGTGCCCGAGCAGGGACCCAAGAAGCACGGCGCGAAGGCTGGTCTCGTGGCCGCCATTGTCGCCGCCGTTCTTGCCGGAGCATTACTTGTCGGTGCCGCGATCTTCTTTGCTGTGAGGATGGTGAGCAGGCCGAAGAAGAGGCCTGCGCGAAGATTGGTGGAGCACGCGTCGAGCGCTTACCCATCCAATTTGCTCGCCGATGCGCGTAAGATCATCAGAATCTCTGAAGATTTGAGCTGAACATTGCAGACTTACTAACTTGTTTTCAGTGGCTTTGTACAAACAGGTTACATATCTCAGACAGTGAAGTTGGGGGCTCTCGGCATTCCGGCATACAGATCGTTCTCTCTGGTCGAGCTTGAGGCCGCCACCGATAACTTCGAAGTCTCTAACCTGATGGGGCAAGATGCTCATGGCCAGGTAAATCATGTCCTAACTGTTGCAGGATTTTTTCCAATTTGGGATTATTGTTACAGAAAATGCTTTGTTGGGTAGGCAGTGTTTGCTAGTATTTGTGCACATTAGACATTTGGTGTACACTACATGATTATTTGTTCATTAGTATTTTGGGGAAACTGAATGCTTTCTTGTCATTCTCCTGAGTGATCTAGTATAATAGATAGACCATAATTTTATTTTTGTAACAAAATGTCTTTTGGAAATTGTCGGTGAGCATCTAACAGCACGATACCATTTCCAGTGTAACACTGAATAGCATATTGCTGATCCACCAAGTACTCAGAAAAGTTGTTTGTTCTCTAACTCTCAGATGTACCGTGGAAGGCTAAGTAACGGGACCCCAGTGACAATCAGGTCCCTGAAGGTGAAGAAGAGCCAGTCATCGCAGAGCTTCAACCGTCACATCGAGATGATATCGAAGCTCAGGCATCGGCACTTGGTCAGCGCACTCGGGCACTGCTTCGAGTACAACCTCGACGATTCCACCGTGTCGCAGCTGTTCCTCGTGTTCGAATACGTGCAGAACGGCAACCTGAGGGGCAGGGTCTCACGCAAGTTTCCATCTTTCTTCCTTGCTGTGTTTATTTACACTTGACAGTTTACCATCCATCAAGGATGAGCTAACACTGAATCATGTAATTTGCTGTTCTTCAGAAGGAACGGAAGGACGAAGGCTGACCTGGGGCCAGAGAATATCGACCACCATCGGACTCGCCAAGGGCATCCAGTTCTTGCATGGAGGGATCATACCTGGTCTGTTTGCGAATAACCTCAAGATCACCAATATTCTTCTGGACCAGAATCAGGTTGCCAAAATCGGCAGCTACAATATCCCCATCCTTTCTGAGACTATGAAATCTGAGGTATATATGATTCAGCCAATAATAAATTAGTTCACTTTGAGCTGACGAATGTCGTTTAAATAACCATCTGTTGTGGATCATTGCAGGGAGGAGCTGGAAACAAGTATCCATCTGATAGGTAGTTGAACAATAACCAAGTTACTTATTTATCTCATTTCCATTGTGTACCTAATAATGAAATTTGTGTTACCCAGTTATTTATCTCATTTCCATTGTATGCTTATTAATGAAACTGGTGTCACTAATAGTACATTTTTTTGCAATCAGGGTACCCAATGGTGATAAGATTGACATGTACGATTTCGGGGTGATACTGCTCGAGGTTATCACAGGCAGGCCCATCAGTTCCATCTATGAGGTAGAAATATTGAAAGAACAGGTATGGCTCCCTAAAGTCCCTCTTAACCTGTATTTACACTGCACAAGGGCCACCTTTGAAGCAAACTTGTACTAATCACCTGAACCTTGGCGAGGCGCAGTTGCAATCGGCATTGACAGCGGAAGGACCGAGCAAGCGGAGGAGCTTCGTCGACCCTGTAGTGAGCAAGGGGTGCTCTGACGAGTCGATGAGGACCGTCATGGAGATCTGCCTGCGATGCCTGGCCAAGGAGGCGTTGCAGAGGCCCTCAGTTGAAGACGTACTCTGGAACCTTCAGTTCGCGGCCCAGGTGCAGGATGACTGGATAGGGGATTCCCGGAGCAGCGAGTCGTCCCCGCTCTCGCCGTCTCAGGCCCAGGAAGAATCAGCACTGTACTGATGACCACTAAGCAGGTAGGATCCTCACCCTCTTACACCCAGTATGCCACTTGCACATCTAATTTTGTGCTTCTGAATAATGATCATAATAAGTAGTTAAGTACCATCATCTGAATTCTAGCAGGCTGAGGAAAAACATCGGGCAAGCACACGGAGGGAAGGATGCGACACTTACCGTTATGATCTTCCGATGATCATTGTGGCTGCAGGAAGAATTATACAGGATGTTTTCAGGCCAAGTACTGTACAGCAGGTGCAGCTGACGCTGGACCTAGTGATGCATATACTGTTACTTGCATCTTGTAGATCTGCACCAAGAGGCCATCGGATACGATGAGTTTTGAAATTCTGACTATGTACCTAAGCGTCACCGTGTTTTTCTTGTTCCACCAATAGGACTAATTAGTAAGAAGCAATTGTAGCATATTTTCGTTATGGGTTGTAATGCAAAAATAAGGGGAAAATACTTTGTAATGGTAATTGTAATATGCCAATAACCATTATGGGTTCGGATAGTGTCCTGAACACTGTAGTCTTCTTTTAGAGATAGAAAATTGTACAGTTTTCATTTCCTACAAACTGAGTATTTTGCAATATTCCCATGCTGTCAAAAGCCGTGACACGAGGGATTTAGCTGCCTGTGCTTCGTCGTCCCAGAAGTGGTGGTTAAAAGTGATAGAAATTCCACAATCTGTGGTTTTTGATGTAACCTTTGTCACTGTTAGCGTGGTTCCTTCGGTATTTACTCAAACTTGCAAGAAGAGAAAATCAGGTATGTTTATGTCCCGATGGATATTGCTACTGGGAGGTTGGATGAGGCTGATTGAAGGAGAACAACGGGTGCCCCTGATACAAGGATGATCACTGATGGGAGGAGATGTCTGGTTTCTCTCTTCTGATAAATTCTGTAATGATGGAGTGGTCTTGGATAATTGTTTGGTGTTTGCTGTTTGTTTTTCTGGCTATGAGCGACCCTGTGTGTGTAGCATTAGGCGGCATTTCTGTTAGTTTTCTGAACACTGAGCGTGCAGCGACGAAGGCACCCTCATCTCATGGTTGCCTGTAGGATAACACCACCTGTAGGTTCAGAGCACGATCAAAGTTTGCCTTACCACGGCTCCTTGACTCTGCATTTAAGCCCATGGGGTTTTATGGGTAGCTTCCCATTAAGACCAGGAGGCATGTTCGGTCTGACCTCGGCTGCAGCTGCACGGGGCTATTTAAATCTGGGGACCCCAATTTCTTCATACTCGGTAATGCTAATCCAAATAATTACCAGAAAATTAGATATGTTAAGGCAATTCCGAACTCACAACCCGACTGTGCATTTCAACTATAGAGTGAATGAACCCTCCACCCCCGTGTTTATATAAGGAGTCTTTAACAAATGAAGAAAAAACCACACCAATCGGTACTTATTTTTTGCCGGTACCTTTAGTTTGGTTATAGATATTTGAAATCGCACATTTGAGTTTTAAATATTTTGTAACTGATTCATCCAAGGGCATAGGGACCTTTTTGCAAATGTACATGTCGAACTAGTATCCCTCCTGGGCCCTACTGCCGACGTGTGACGGTGGTCAAAGCACCAAGTAGATAGGTTAAAGCGGTTGAAGCAAAAATGAAACCTCAAGAAACTGAGAAGTATCCTTTAGAGAAATATATTTGCTTCTCTAGAAATTATAGTTTCTAGCCAAACTACTAAGCTTATATTCAGCTTAAACATTTTGCTAAAATACTTGTTATGGATTCAAATATTTACCCAAACATGGACTTAAACCCTAGTGACCAAAACCTTAGTTCGACATACAATTATACTAGTTTCAACATAGATAGAAAGAGATTCAAACTACCTTTTACATAGATTGGAACTTAACTAAATAACCACTCAAAGTTGTTGTCGGAGCTGCTGCCGAAGTACTCATTGATCAGCCTTTCGTCCTCTGAGTCCTGGGAAGCGGTGAGGTCGACGACGGCCCTGCAGCAGCGGCAGAAGATAGCCTTGCGACGATGTATAATGGCCCTACAACAGCGGCGGAAAACGACCCAGCAGTGGCTCCTCGTCAACGTGTTGCGTACGCCTCGTACGCCCGACGTTCCTCCTCGACGCGGTACAGGTTCTGGCGGCGGAGCATCTCCATGTAGATGTAACATCCCAAAAATATTGAACAAGGTTGTTAGGGTTAACAAAAACTTTTGTTAATTAAAATCATTATGAATACATGTGTGTATGTGATGATTGTATGAATGCATGAATAGACGTGTGTGATTGTTGTGATTAGCAAGGAATGGTTTAAAGATGAAAACATCATCATCTAAATCATTTCCAAGCAGAAAAAAATTAAGAAAAATTTAAAAACAAACAAAACAAGCAAATGGTCATTTTTGCCAATCTTGCTCACTAGACCACTTTAAATGTTTTTAGTCCAAGATTTCAAACAGAAACAAATCCAAATCTTTTCACCCCTTGCTAGACCAAGTGAAAGTGAACCCAAGCCCACCTTTCAAACTCACAGAAACATTTGGCAACTTGATTCAAATGACAATTCAAAATTGAATATATATCATATGTGAAGATCGCCATTTCTCAAAACCCAACCAAACCAGTGCACCTTGGCAAATCCAAGCAACCATAGACTACCTAGTATGTGACTAGTACACCCACCAATTTTCATCCAGAAATTCAAATTCAAATCTCTTTCGGCCATTTCATCAAACACCTTGTAAACACAAATCAAACAAAACATCAAACACTATAGTGAGCAGTGTTTGTGCCTAACTTGTCTCCCCTCTAGCTCACAACACACTCTCAGTAGATGATCAAACTAATTTAACTAGCCCTAGCTCACTGTAAGCTTGACATTGTCATCAATGGTGAGCATGCCGAGCCCAACTTGCCACCCCATGGTCGACATCAAGCTAGGAGCTTCCCTAGCCTAGCCAACCTTGTCTAGGACATAAGCCACCGTCCACCGCCACCTCCTGTCCAGTGCCCAAGCCTTTTCAGCCCCTGGACCACTCAGAACGATCGTGCCCAGCCTCTCTGCAAGCATGCCGAGAGCGCGCCAGAGCGCCGCACTCGACACGCGAGCACAGACCGCGCGCCGCCCTCGCTGCTTGCGTGTGTGATCACCACCGCCACAGGAACCGTCCGGACATGCCCGTACATCGTTGCGCGACCAGGAGAGCCTGTGTGCCATTAAAATGCCCGTCGGACCCGCTCAGAGCATCACACCGTTCCGACCAATTTGCACCGCCCCACGCCTCGCCACCATGCCGTTGAGCTTCGCTAGGAGGCAGAGAACCGTCCCCTACCCCCAGCCATGCCGTTAGCTCACTGTGACGATGACCATGGCGAGATCCACCCGCACCCTTCGGTCCCCTCTTCGCACTATAAATAGAGGCCTCCCCCGTTCGATGTCAGCACACCATCTCACTCCCCACCTCTCACTGATCACACCCACTCATCCCCGGAGCAAGGCGAGCACCAGGTGGCCGGAATTTTACCGGAGTATGCTGCGGAGGAGGAGAAGAGGCGTCGTCGATTGGAGCCGCCCCAGGAGGAGCTGCCGGTACCAGGAGGATCACCGTCGAGTTTGTCGTCCGCCCCCATCGCCGACCATCGCCGGAGCCCCGGTGAGCCACCACAGACCCCCACTGGCCGCATTAGGGTCCAGTCTCGCCGGCGTTGCCCGACGGAGAAGACAAGCCCCATTCGCTAGATTAGATGTTGATCGCACGGTCTAGAGTGCCCCGTACCCCTTCACACCCCCTGTCTTGCTGACTGGTGGGGACAACCACTTAAACCGACCCGCGTTGTGTGCAGTGGACCGGCCCAATTAACTTCCTGCATGACCCAGTAGTTTGAATTTAGGTTTATTAATTTAGTTTCAAACTTAGTTCTGTCCCTAGATTCAAAAATCAACCCAGGAAGATTCACTGAACCAAATTGCATGAAACCAATTTTGCTAGAAAGGTAAAAATACTTAATCCAACCCCGTTGGATTCAAATGAGTTGGATTTATAGATCACCTCTAGTAAAAATAACAAGGCAGAGAATTTTCTGCATTCAAACATTTCTCAAATTCAACCACAAAAGCTTTTGAGTTGATTCCAAATCTCAAAAGTCTTTGACAAGACCTTTATGAATATATAAAAATATCTAGGTTTACTTGCAGAAATATTGGACAGGCAATAAAAGAATGCCCCATAGGCATTTCTAGTCACTTTATTTAATTAAAATAAAAAGTTTAAACCTTATTAAATTATGACACCACTTTAAATCACATTCCCAAGTACTGAAATATGTGGTGATGACATGTGTCAACATGATCCCCTATTTTAGTTGGAGAATATTAAATCTTAAGTAGTTTTTCAATAAGTAGAAAATACTTTTCTAAAAATAAAATAAAGGAAACTAGTGCTTTAATCTTTGTTATAATAGTGATGATGCTAGATCATCTAGTGTGAACCTTTGTGTGCTAAATAGAGTAGTTAAAAATTATTTGGTGATTGTGTACCTCGTATTTATTTATAGACGCTAGTACCGAACAAGGATACGAGGAGGAAGAATGATACTACGAGGAAGAAGCCAAGGAGAACTTCAACCACTGCTCTGCACAAGGCAAGCTACTAACTGAGCAAGCTACCACTTGCATGTTACCTATGCAAGCTATCTAAGAAAGATGGAACTTTGCAAGCTCACCCTTGCATTATAACTATGCCAACTAAATGCATTAAACATGCATTAGTTACACCACTTGATTATACCAAACCCACTTTTACTTGCAAGCTTAGTTCTTTTTCTTTATCAAAGCTCCTTAGTTTGTGTTTACTTAGTGACTTGTAGATTTTAGAAAGATGTTTAAAGGTAGCATAAAGAGCATAAAACTTGGCCTAAGTTAGATAAATCTTGATGTCATCCTGAGGCATGAGATTGAACTTAGATCATTCACACTTGATTACCACCCCTCATTAGTGTTTACCCCCAACTTTAGTGGCTAGTGCTAAGCATAAAACTTGATCACTTTATATGGGAATACTTGGTGAAATGATTATGAAAACCTTAGAATGATGAGTCATTCTAATGAAATGTTTTGACATGTGTTCTTGAACACCAGATGATTTTGATGATGAAAATGTTGAGGCATGAGCCTTAGCCCTTTATAAAACTGATGGTTGTCTGGATGCGATACCATTCCAATTTTACCGTACAACCATAATACCCGAAATTTGGGTAGGGCTTGACTGAAAGTTTATATACCTTAGTATGGGTTCCCATGCGGACAAGGTTTGAGCTGAGGCTACCTTGTGAAGATTGTCCACCTGTGAAGTTCCCAAGATGACAGTTGGTTATGGTTGGGAGGCCAAACTCATAGGAGAGGTGCATATACTAGGGCGTATAATTGAAAGGTTAGGATTGATTATCCACATACTGAGTATTGTGAATTCAGGATTGTTCCTGACGGATGTATCGAATGTTGTGGTGAAAGTGTACCACCTCTGTAGAGTGCCAAACTATTCGAATAGGCGTGTCCGCAGTTATGGACAGTTGGAGTGGCCATACTATTCCGTCGTCAGATGTTTTCAAAAGACCTATGAAATGAATCATGACTTTGACTTGACCACAACAGGGTTGTGACATGAAAACTCAAGTTCCCACTTAGGTGTTATAAAACTTTCAACTAGCTTTCTTTGCTTCTGAACTTAGTTAGAGATAAATCTAGCTTTTTGCAAAACAACCTAGAGCCTAGTATTTCCTACTCAAAACCACTTCACTTGTTAGTAGTAGTTTGCGAGTACTTAAAGAGTACTCATGGCTTTGTCCCTGGCTATTCCCGTGGCCTGACTATGAAGAGGACTATTAGGAGGATGGACCGCAGGAAGGTTACGACCACTAAGATCATCTCCCATCATCAGCATTGCCTATGACCATGAAGATGAAGCTCCGCCCACGCTACCGTTATTATTACGTTATTCTGCTGCTTGATTGTACTAAGACTAGACCATGAGATCCTTTATTTGTTATAATACCTTATGTATGGTTTGTAATGGATGATGTACTGTGATATCCAATCTGTTATGTCTCGCAAAAATGGTAATCCTGGGATTGCGATGTATGGCATAACATACATCTGGGATTAAAAATCCAGGTGTTGACAAGTTGGTATCAGTGCTATCCTGACCATAGGAGACCCTAGTTTAGAATGGACGTTTGAATCAAAAACTTAGTTTCAAAACCAAGGAAGTGAGTATTTATGAAAAAATATTCTCATTCTTATCACTTAGATTCTTTCATGAAAATTCATTGTTCCTAAAAAATTCTTACAAACTTACATAAAATTTGACACACTTGATCACTCTACTAACTTACTCATCCTTTATTCTTATAGATGGACGTGAAGTATAGCAAGTTCTATCAGTTGGGGATGGAGGA
Organism: Avena sativa; assembly: GCA_916181665.1. Lineage (NCBI taxonomy): Eukaryota > Viridiplantae > Streptophyta > Magnoliopsida > Poales > Poaceae > Avena > Avena sativa. The sequence continues at coordinate 229,109,699 of OV702280.1, read as the reverse complement.
AATCTCATCTTTGAGCGTGACTTGGACCAACTTTCGGAACTTCTAGAGCGCCCGCACCCTGAGTTCCTCGGAGCTCAGCTCAACGATCAGGAAGGAGAGGAATTGCAATGGCTGATTGTTGCAAGTCTCCTAGGAAAGATTGAAGCCCCCACCTTAGAGGGAATTCAGTTCACCATTAGAGAGAACAACTGGCTATATGGACTTGCCAGGTCCATGCATGAAGCTCTTGCCCGTCTGTGTGGGCAGAGTGTCAATCAGATCAAGGGTACCCGCTTTGAGTTCGGCCCAAGGCGCGATGTTATGGGATAGCCACTGGAGGCACCATATAACCCTTAGCTGAAGAACCAAGTGAACCACGTCAGCTTCATGGTGTATGACCGGCAGAAGGAGTTGGACAATGCCCGCTCCTACGCCAACCACAACTATGACATCGCTGTCCAGAAGGATCAGACCATTGCCATGCTAGTGAAGGATCGCCAGTCTCGTCACTGTCAGCTTGAAAATAAGGAGCGTATCATTGCCCGTCTTTGCCACAAGATCACCGAATTGGAGGAGACTGTCCACGAGAGGGACATGCAGCTTGAGGAGAGGGAGAATGCAAGGGAGGACATCCGTGGAGACCCCTACTCTTACCTTAGTGATGATGATGACTTTCTGGAGGATCAAGCCATGGACTTTTTCACCGATGAGGATGACTTCGCCTTCATTGATGATGATGATGAGGATGACGAGGACACCGATTCCAAGGAGTAGTAGCACTTGAGCACTAGCGTTAGTGAGTTGTATCCGGTCCCATTGTATCATATTTCACAGAATGGTTCTTAAAACCATATGGTTTTCCTTGTTGTGGTGTGTATTTGTATCGTGTGCTATGAATGAATGAAAAGCAAGTTGCTAGAAAAATCTGAGTCAAATTTTGAAAACTTTTCAAAAACAAAAACCCTGAACCTTAGAAATTTCCCTCTTTTCTCATGATCTATCTCAATCTTCATATGCCTCGCGGAGGAAGCACTTCATCCCCGGACCCAATGTTGCAAATCTTGCAAATGTTGGTTTCTGACCGTGAAGCTGAAAGAGCCGAACGTCAAGCCAACTTAGCCACCCTTCAACACATAGCTCAGATGGCCAACAACCATCAAGGCCATGGAAACCAGAACAACCATGGATCCAAGCTCAAGAATTTTTAGAACACCAATCCACCCATCTTTACTAAGTCTGAAGAGCCCCTAGATGCCGATGATTGACTGTAGACTATGGAGAACAACTTTGAAGTTGCAGGAGTGGAAGCCAACGAGAAAGTACTATTTTTCACCCACTATCTGGCCGGAGATGCAAGATCTTGGTGGAACAGCGTTCGCGCCATGAATGGAGGTCAAATGATGACTTGGGGTGAATTCAAACTCAAGTTTAGCAGAACCCATGTGCCACCAGGTTTGATCAAGAGGATGAGAGATGAATTCCGAGAACTGAAGCAAGGGAGGATGACAGTAGTTGAGTACCGTGACAAATTTCTGTCCTTAGCTAGATATGCACCGGATGAGATTGATACTGAAGATAAGAAGAAGGAGAGATTCCTGAATGGTCTGCATGATGAGATGCAGACAGTATTGGTCAACATTCCATTTGCTGACATTCAAGCCTTAGTGGATTCCGCCATTCAGATGGAAGGCAAGATCAACCAAGCCAACGAGAACCGTAAGCGTAGAATGATGCATCAACCAGGAAACCACCATACCCCAAAGTATCGCCCCAAGAACCAATAGACCCCCGTTGAACCGTTCGACCTATCCCAACCGTGGAGGAGGAAACCCAAGGCCCGGAGGAAATCACAACAACCCCGGCAACTCTAACAATTTCAATCGTGCACCACCAAAGTTCAACAACAACAATGTCGCTACCAACACCAAAACTGCCCCAAGAACCGGAAGCAATGTTGTGCCTGTTGCAGTAAAGGACAAGTCCCAAGTGACTTGTTATGAATGTGGAACCAAGGGTCACTATTACAATGAGTGCCCCAAGAAGTGCAGCAGCCCCCAATGTGAATGCCCCAGCTCAGCAGCAGCGTCGTGTTTAGCCTGAAAGAAGATTTGCCCCAGGGAATTCACTCAACCGCAATGGTCGTATGTTTCTCATGAATTCTGAAGAAGCCCAAGAAGCGCCAGATGTCGTGCCGTGTATGTTTTCTGTTAACTCAGTACTTGCAAGAGTGTTGTTTGATTCTGGAGCATCACACTCGTTTTTTACCGAAGAATTTGCATGCACTAGTAAGATTCAACCAACAAAATTGAAGCATGTTATGATAGTTCAAATACCTGGTTCAACCACCAAAGCTAGATAAATTTGCAAGGCCATACCTATCCGAATCCATGGCATAGATTTTTATGCTATTCTAATGGTACTTGGAACAAAAGGTTTGGAAGTAGTACTAGGAATGGATTGGATGTCGAAACATAAAGGATTAATCGACTGTGCAAAGAAAGCCATAACCATGACCAGTACAGCCGGAATATCAGTAGAGCATGTATCTGAAACTTGCCCCGTCAATTCAAGTGCAACAAGAGTCTAGCCCAACCAACCATTGACCAAGTCAGAATAGTCTGTGAATACCCCGATGTATTTCCAGATATTTTGCCCGGTATGCCCCTAGATCGGGATATCGAGTTTATCATTGAACTAATCCCTGGAACCGGACCCATAGCCCAGAGACCATATAGTATGAACCCGTCTGAATTAGTGGAGCTGAAGAAGCAATTAGATGCTATTCTGGAGATAGGATTGATCCAACCAAGTGCGTCGCCATGGAGATCACCTGTCTTGTTTGTGGACAAAAAGGATGGAGGTAACCGTTTGTGTACGGATTATCGGAAACAGAATGATGTCACCATCAAGAACAAGTATCCTCTACCGAAGATAGAAGACCTGTTTGACCAGTTGACCGGTGCCAAAGTGTTTTCTAAGATTGATCTTAGAACTGGTTATCATCAACTCAAGATTCGCGTAGAGGATATTCCAAAGACTGCCTTTACCACTAGATATGGATTGTATGAGTATACTGTCATGTCTTTTGGATTAACCAATCCCCCCGCTTATTTCATGAACCTCATGAATAAGATTTTTATGGACTTCCTGGATAAGTTTGTCGTTGTTTTCATTGATGACATTCTGATCTAATCCAAATCAGAAGAAGAACATGAGCTACACCTAAGGACCATCCTTGGAACCCTTAGAGAGCATCAGGTGTATGCCAAGTTTAGCAAATGTGAATTCTGGTTACAGGAAGTTGGATTCCTCAGACATATTGTATCAGCCGGAGGAATTGCCGTTGACCCCGCCAAGGTTAAGGATGTTGAAGAATGGCAAGCCAAAAGCACTCAAACCCAAGTTCGTGCATTTCTCGGATTAGCGGGATATTACCGCAAGTTCGTAGAAGGATTCTCGAGTATCACAAGACCCATGACCCAATTGTTGAAGAAGGATAAGAAGTTCAAATGGACGGACAAATGTGAAGCGAGTTTTCAAGAACTCAAGAAGAGATTGATCTCAACCCCAATCTTGATTATGCCGGATATCGCGAAGCCTTTGATGTGTATTGTGATGCATCCAATATCGTTCTCGGATGTGTGCTTATGCAAGAGGGAAAAGTAATATCATGTCTATCCCGACAACTGAAGCAACATGAGCAGATATCCTACCCATGACCTTGAACTAGCAGCAGTAGTTCTAGCCCTGAAGACATGGAGGCATTACCTTATGGGAAACCGTTGTGATATTTATTTGGATCACAAGAGCCTGAAGTATATCTTCACTCAGAAGGAGCTGAATATGAGGCAAAGGAGATGGATAGAGTTAATCAAGGACTATGATTTGGACATTCACTATCACCCCGGTAAAGCCAATGTGGTAGCAGATGCCCTTAGCAGATTGTCGTGTCGATTGAACTCTATGATTCTGAAGGAGCAACAAATTTTGAACAAGGAGATGGAAGATTTCAGAATAGAATTAGTTAGTGAAGGATTTTTGGCTAGCATAGAACTTCAACCCAGTTTGATCAGTCGGATCAAGGAGGCGCAGAAAGGAAATGCTAGTATCGATGGAATCAAACGTCGTATCGGTACAGGCAAAGTACCCAGATTCACCAAAGATGAAGAAGGAGTTTGGTGGTACAAATGACGTATCTGCGTGCCAGCAGATTTAGAGTTGAAACAAGCTATTTTGAGAGAATCTCATGATACTCTTTATTCTATCCACCCTGTAGGAACGAAGATGTATCAAGATTTGAAGGAGCAATTTTGGTGGCATAAGATGAAGAGAGAAATCGGAAGCTATATAGCCAAGTGTGATATTTGTCAGAGAGTCAAGGCGGGACATCAGAGACCCGCAAGACTCTTGCAACCATTGCAGATTCCGGAATAGAAATGGGATTCAGTAGGAATGAATTTTATCATTGGTTTTCCTACATCTGGTAGGGGATATGACTCTATTTGGGTTATCGTGGATAGACTGTCTAAAGTCGCACATTTCTTACCAGTCAAGACCACTTACCAAAGTTCGAAGCTAGCAGAGTTGTATATTGCTAGAATCGTTAGTTTGCATGGAGTCCCCAAGAACATCGTGTTGGATCGAGGAACTCAGTTTACCTTGAGATTTTGGAAGAAAGTCCAAGAAGGATGAGGAACCCGACTAGATTTCAGCACAACTTATCACCCTCAGACTGATGGACAAACGGAGCGAGTAAATCAAATACTCGAAGATATGTTGAGAGCTTGTGTGCTAGCGTATGGATCAAAATGGGAAGATTGCCTGTCTTTCGCAGAATTTTCGTACAACAACAGTTATCAAGCCAGTTTGCAAATGGCCCCATTTGAATTCATGTATGGAAGGAAGTGTCGTACCCCTTTGAATTGGTCAGAAGTAGGAGAGAGTCAGATTTTCGGACCCGACATCCTACGAGAAGCCGAAGAGAAAGTTCACAAGATCCATGAGCACCTCAAGACCACCCAATCCAGATAGAAGAGTTATGCCGACAAGAGACGTCGAGACCTCGCTTTCAATATCGGAGATTTTGTGTATCTCAAAGTGTCGCCTTTGAAGGGAATGCAACTTTTCCAGCTCAAAGGAAAGTTAGCCCCCAGATATATCGGACCCTTCACGATTTTGAATCGTCGAGGAGAATTATCGTATCGACTGGAACTGCCAGAGGAGATGTCAGCCGCGCATAATGTGTTCCATATATCGTTACTTCGCAAATGCCTAGAAGTCCCGGAGAAGACCGAAGTTTTCAAGAACATTGATTACCAAACCATAGAGATCAACGATGACCTGAGGTATCCCGAAGTACCCATCCGTATTTTGGAGGAAGCCTTCAGAACCACCAGGACCCGAATCATCAAGTTTCACAAGATTCAGCGGAGTAACCACACTGAAGAAGAAGCTACCTAGGAGCGAGAAGATTACATCAAGACGGAGTTTCCCAATCTCTTTAAATCCTAATTTTATTTTTCTCAAATCTCGGGACGAGATTTTGTTTAAGGAGGGAAGGTTTGTAACATCCCAAAAATATTGAACAAGGTTATCAAATTCCAATCACCAAAATTAGTATTAACAAAAACTTTTGTTAATTAAAATCATTATGAATACATGTGTGTATGTGATGATTGTATGAATGCATGAATGGACTTGTGCGATTGTTGTGATTAGCAAGGAATGGTTTAAAGATGAAAACAACATCATCTAAATCATTTCCAAGAAGAAACAAATCAAGTAAAATTCAAAAACAAACAAAACAAACAAATGGTTATTTTTGCCAATCTTGCTCACTAGACCACTTTGAGAGTTTCTAGTCCAAGATTTCAAATAGAAACAAATCCAAATATTTTCACCCCTTGCTAGACCAAGTGAATGTGAACCCAATCCCACCTTTCAAACTCACAGAAACATTTGGCAATTTGATTCAAATGACAATTCAAAATTGAATCTATATCATATGTGAAGATCACCATTTCTCAAAACCCAACCAAACCAGTGCACCTTGGCAAATACAAGCAACCATAGACTACCTAGTATGTGACTATTACACCCACCAATTTTCATCTAAAAATTCAAATTCAAATCTCTTTCGGCCATTTCATCAAACATCTTGTAAACACAAATCAAACAAAACATCAAACACTATAGTGAGCAGTGTTTGTGCCTAACTTGTCTCCCCTGTATCTCACAGCACAGTCTCAATAGATGGTCAAACTAATTTAACTAGCCCTACCTCACTGTAAGCTTGACATTATCATCAATGGTGAGCATGCCGAGCCCAACTTGCCACCCCATGGTCGACAGCAAGCTAGGAGCTTCCCTAGCCTCGCCAACCTTGTCTGGGACACAAGCCACCATCCACCACCACCCCCTGTCCAGTGCTCAAGCCTTGCCAGACCCTGGACCACTCAGAACGAGCGTGCCCAGCCTCTCTGCAAGCATGCTGAAGCGCGCCAGAGCGCCGCACTCGACACGCGAGCACAGACCGCGTGCCGCCCTCGTTGCTTGCGTGCGTGATCACCACCGCCCCAGGAACCTCCCGGACATGCCCGTTCATCGTCGCGCGACCAGGAGATCCCGTGCGCCATTAAAATGCCTGTCGGACCCGCTCATAGCATCGCAGCGTTCCGACCAATTTGCACCACCCTACGCATCGCAACCATGCCGTTGAGCTTCGCCAGGAGGCAGAGCATCGTCCCCTACCCCCAGCCATGCCGTTAGCTCACTGTGACGACGACCACGACGAGCTCCACCTGCACCCGTCGGTCCCCTCTTCGCACTATAAATAGAGGCCTCCCCCGTTCGATTTCAGCACACCATCTCACTCCCCACATCTCACTGATCACACCCACTCATCCCCAGAGCCAGGCGAGCACCAGGTGGCCGGAATTTCGCTGGAATCTGCCGCGGAGGAGGAGAAGAGGCACCGTCGATTGGAGCCTCCCCAGGATGAGCTGTCGGTACCAGGAGGATTGCCGTCGTCGACTTCATCGTTCGCCCCCATTGCCGACCATCTCTAGAGCCCCGGTGAGACACCACAGACCCCCACTGGCCGCGTTAGGGTTCAGTCTTGCTGGCGCTGCCTGACAGAGGCGACAAGCCCCAGCCGTTAGATTAGATGTTGATCGCACGGTCCAAAGTGCCCCGTACCCCTTCGCACCCCCTGTCTCGCTGACTGGTGGGAACAACCACTTAAACCCACCCGTGTGCGATGTGCGCTGTGGGCCGGCCCAGTTAACTTCCCGCGTGACCCAGTAGTTTGAATTTAGGTTTATTAATTTAGTTTCAAACTTAGTTCTATCCCTAGATTCAAAAATTAACCCAGGGAGATTCACTAAACCAAATTGTATGAAACCAATTTTGCTAGAAAGGTACTGAAATTATTAATCCAAGCCCGTTGGATTCAAATCATTTGGATTTATAGATCACCTATAATAAAAATAACAAGGCAGAGACTTTTCTACATTCAAACATTTCTCAAAATTCAACCATAAAAGCTTTTGAGTTGATTCCAACTCTCAAAAATCACTTTTGACAAGACCTTTCTGAATATATAAAAATATCTAGGTTTACTTGAAGAAATATTGGACAAGAAATAAAAGAATGCCCCATAGGCATTTCTAGTCACTTTATTTAATTAAAATAAAAAGACTAAACCTTATTAAATTGTGACACCACTTTAAATCACATTCCCAAGTTCTGAAATATGTGGTGATCACATGTGTCAACATAATCCCCTATTTTAGTTGGATAATATTAGATCTTAAGTAGTTTTTCAATGAGTAGAAATTATTTTTCTAAAAATAAAATAAAGGAAACAAGTGCTTTAATCTTTGTGATAATAGTGATGATGCTAGATCATCTAGTGTGAACCTTTGTGTGCTAAATAGAGTAGTTAAGAATTGTTTGGTGATTGTACCTCATATTTATTTATAGACGCTAGTACCGAACAAGGATACGAGGAGGAAGGAGGATTACTATGAGGAAGAAGCCGAGGGGAACTTCAACCACTGCTCTGTACAAGGCAAGCTACTAACTGAGTAAGCTACCACTTGCATGTTACCTATGCAAACTATCTAAGTAAGCTGGAACTTTGCAAGGTCACCCTTGCATTATAACTATGCCAACTAAATGCATTAAACTTGCATTAGTTACACCACTTGATTATGCCAAACCCAGATTTACTTGCAAGCTTAGTTCTTTTTCTTTATCAAAGCTCCTTAGTTTGTGTTTACTTAGTGACTTGTAGATTTTAGAAAGATGTTTAAAGGTAGCATAAAGAGTATAAAACTTGGCCTAAGTTAGATAAATATTGATGTCATCCTGAGGCATGAGATTGAACTTAGATCATTCACACTTGATTACCACCCCTCATTAGTGTTTATCCCCAACTTTAGTGGCTAGTGCTAAGCATAAAACTTGATCAATTTAGATGGGAATACTTGGTGAAATGATTATGAAAACCTTAGAATGATGAGTCATTCTAATGAAATGTTTTGACATGTGTTCTTGAACACCAGATGATTTTGATGATGAAAATGTTGAGGCATGAGCCTTAGCCCTTTATAAAACTGATGGTTGTCCGGATGCGATACCATTCTAATTTTACCGTACAACCATAATACACGAAATTTGGGTAGGGCTTGACTGTAAGTTTATATGCCTTAGTATGGGTTCCCTTGCGGCCAAAGTTTAAGCTAAGGCTACCTTGTGAAGATTGTCCACCTGTGCAGTTCCGAAGATGACAGTTGGTCATGGTTGGGAGACCAAACTCACAGGAGAGGTGCCTATACTAGGGCATATAATTGAAAGGTTATGATTGATTATGCGCATACTGCGTATGGTGAATTTAGGATTGTTACTGAGGGATGTATCCAATATTATGGTGAAAGTGTACCACCTCTGTAGAGTGTCAAACTATTCGAATAGCCGTGTCCGTGGTTATGGACAGTTGGAGTGGCCATACTGTTCCATCGTCAGATGTTTTCAAAATGACCTATGAAATTAATCATGAGTTTGACTTGACCACAACAGGGTTGTGACATGAAAACTCAAGTTCCCACTTAGGTGTTATAAAACTTTCAAATAGCTTTCTTTGCTTCTGAACTCAGTTAGAGATAAATCTGGCTTTTTGCAAAACAACCTAGAGCCTAGTATTTCCTACTCAAAACCACTTCACTTGTTAGTAGTAGTTTGCGAGTACTTAAAGAGTACTCATGGCTTTGTCCCTGGCTATTCCTGTGGCCAGACTATAAAGAGGACTATCAGGAGGATGGACCGCAGGAAGGTTATGACAACTAGGATCATCTTCTATCGTCAGCATTGCCTGTGACCATGAAGATGGAGCTCCGCCCACGCTACCGTTATTATTACATTATTCCGCTGCTTGATTGTACTAAGACTGGATCATGAGATCCTTTATTTGTTGCAAGACCTTATGTATGGTTTGTAATGGATGATGTATTGTGATATCCAATCTGTTATGTCTCGCAAAAATGGTAATCCTAGGATTGCGATGTATGGCATAACAGGCATCTGGGATTAAAAATCCGGGTGTTGATAGTAGACCTCGTCGGCGCGCTGAGCCTCGACGGCGCTCGCAGGCCTCCCGTTCCTCGCACACTCGTGTGCGAAGACCACACAGCAGTTAACGGGTCCCATGTCCAGCACGGGACCATGAAAGTGTGGAAAGTTGAGCTCACCGACATTGGAGCCATGGAGTCGGTCATTCTCGATGTCGTAGGCCCACGCCTTATGCTCTACGTGATGGTATGTTCCTAATCCAGATTTTGCAGTGGGTGTTGCGGTCATATATTTATCTCCGCCACCTGCATTCGCCACTGCACGCGTAGTACCTCTCCGACCGTGGTGGAGGGGGCAGTCAGCGGCGGGAGTATTCTGTCCTCGAGGCTAAGTTGTGATGTCGATTCATGTTAGGGATGGGTGGAGGATATCGACGTTAGGAGGATCCAACCATCTGGGAAGGCAGAGGCGGCGGGGCGAATGGAGGGAGGGGAAGAGGCAGTGGGGGCGGTTATGGGCGTTGTAGGAGTGGAAGTTGGTGAGCGGTGTGGTGTGGACATTTTACTACTTGACCTATGGTTGTAGTCGAGTAAATATAAGGGACCGAATGGATGTGGAGTTAAAAAAAAGTTTCTCCACAACCTGATAGAGGTTAGTATAGGTGTCGTTTTGAAGTGAGTAACAAAAAATATTTCTTTAACCAAACACAGTATAGGTTATAAACACGGAAGCTCGCAAATATGTACATACAGTTATCCTCTAACCTATGAGCACCTCTGAAAGACTGAGTCCAAGAAACTGATTTGGCGGGTCTTAAGATTAACGAAGTCGCTATAGACGCTTCACTATTGACGAATACATAGTCTTTCACCGAACAATATTTCCGTCTTTTATGAGACACTAAAGTGTCAAAACTGATGTTTGATTCCTATTGGACATGAGGTAACACTACCTTTATCACCATCCAACCACATTTGGTTCTCAAAAAAAAATTACTGCTCGGATTGCTAGAGATACTCTAATCGCAGCTATTTGGCTTGAACTAGGGTGTGTACCAATTTCCAAGTTCCAGCCCACAAGGACTCAAAAAAGGGCAGAAGACTTGGTTCTTGAGAAAATGTAATTGATATGATTCTAGTACTAGAACATTTTAAACATTCACGACATCGAAATCGCACCAGGCAAGACATGAGGCTGAACAGGAACGCCTGGTGCTTGCACGAATCTAGACACCCTCTTTTCCGCTACTTCTCGAGTGACCTCAGCCAAGTGCGTATGGTTGCTACCTGTATTCTGATAGGCCACTTAATGACACCGGCTCCCAGTATTGACTTATGAAGAATGGCTTCTCGATGGAAGAGAAACAATAATAGGAAAATAGGAAGCTGCAATCTGAACCTAAAACTAGACAAAAGGAGAGAGATTGGCTCAGTTCAGTAGGAGGAATTTCTACCGATTATTGAGTGGTTTGTTTCCTTTCCCCTGAAAGGTCAAATGGTTTATTTGCACCTGTAGTGGGACACCTCTCCCAGCTCTTAGGTTCAAGCAGGAAACTATGTTAAGGAGCTGATCCGAATACAGATACAAGGCCCCCACTCATAACAACGAACGGTGAGCTTTCCCACTAGCCTTCACAGGAGCAGCACAATCATGGCCAAAAACAAAACAAAAAAGATCGTAGTACGAGAGAACCAATGGCATTTATCTATTCTAAGTAGTTTCAATGCTGGGAGCACCCACTGAGGCGCTCAGCTCACCTTCTCCCAAACCAACCGCCGGTGAAATCGAACAGCGCCTCGCCGGCCCAGGCCACCACCAAAGCACGGAGCCTCTTGATCCACTCATCGTAATTTGCCCTCACGAAGAACCCAAATGCCATGGTGGAGACCAGAACCACGCAGATCACGAGCCTCTGCATCTTCCCCTGGTGCGCCACCTCCTTCTTCAGCTCTCTGTGTTAGATCTGCCTTAGGATCATCTAGGGTAGATCAACTCGGTAGCTGATTTTGCCTATGCAAAATCTTGTCCAAGAACTGAGAGGAGAGGGAAGAGATCAGTGAGGAAGGGAAACATACCGAGCTAGTGGCCATGTTAGAGGGCGACGGCGTGAGCGTGGGTGAGCGAGGCAGCGTCGGTGGTGCTTCCCGTCACTCTGCGCGAGCCCTCGATCGGTAGGGCGTGGGGAATGGGGCACGACGAACCTCGTTGGTTGTGCCACCGAACCCCACCTCTTTATATATATGCGCAGGTGACAAGGGCCCACCAACTAGAGGGGTTGGGCGTCCCCTATCAGGACGTCGTCAAAGGTTCGGTCGAGCCGTTGGGCTCGATCATGTGGAGATCAACCTTACATTCTCCCCCTTGATCTCAACTTTACTTTTAACTTTGTACTTTACTCGTTTCATCTTAGATCAATACATAGAGCATGTTTCATCGTCTCAGCTCAATTGCCGATAGAATCAGACAGCTACTATATACTTTTCTATTTTGAAACAAATCCTGTTACTTTTGGGCCTCAGTAGTCCAGGTATCGTAGGCTTTCTATTAAACCCATGCCGGTATCGTAGCCTTTCGTTAGCGGATCCGCAAGCATATCCTTTGTCCTTATATGCTCGAGTCTTATAGTTTGATCCTGGACTTTGTCCTTCACAACATAATACTTTATACCTATAGACTTTGTAGCATTACTTGTTGTGAGCATAGAATACTGCGGGCTCGTTGTCACGGTACATCTTTAGTGGCCTGCTGATGCAGTCAACCACTTTCAAGTCGGGCAAAAATTTCTTTATCCATAACGCCTGTCCCATGGCCTCATAACATACTATAAATTCTGCATACATCGTAGATGATGCAACTATCGACTGTTTGGCGCTTCTCCACGAAATAGCACCTCCTGCGAGAGTAAAGACATACCCTGTCGTGGACTTTCTGTCGTCTTTATCTCCCGCAAAATCCGCATCTGAATACCCTTTTATCTCTAGGGAATCAGATCTTTTATATGTTAGCATGAGGCCTTTTGTGCCTTGCACATAACAGAAAGCTTTCTTTACCATCTTCCAGTGCTCTATGCCTGGATTCTCTTGATATCTACCGAGTACCCCGGTGATAAAAGCTACGTCAGGGCGAGTGCACACTTGTGCATACTGTAAGCTTCCAACAGCCGAAGCATATGGTACTGACTTCATTTGATCGATCTCATATTGATTCTTTGGACATTGGGATTTACCAAAACTATCGCCCTTGACTATGGGAGCAGGTGTTGCATTACTCGCATGCATATTGTATTTTTTAAAAAACTTTTCACAATACGCTTTCTGCGACAGTCCTAACACTCCATTCTTTCTATCTCGGTGAATTTCTATGCCCAAAACATAAGAAGCTTCACCAAGGTCTTTCATGTCAAAATTTGATGACAAGAACTTCTTTGTCTCTAGTAGTAGACTGACATCACTGCTAGCAAGTAAGGAAATCATCCACATACAGAAGTAGGAAAATATATTTCCCACTTTTGAACTTTGCATAAATACAGTTGTCCTCAACATTCTCTTTGAATCCAAATCTTTTAATTGTATCGTTGAACTTTAAATACCACTGCCTAGAGGCTTGCTTTAACCCATAAATGGATTTCTTTACGCGGCATCCCATATGTTCCTTCCCCTCCATGAAAAAACCCTTGGGTTGTTTCATGTAAACATTTTCTTCTAAATCTCCATTTAGAAATGCCGTCTTAACATCCATTTGATGTAACTCTAAATTAAAATGTGCAACTAGTGCCATCATGATTCTGAAGGAGTCCTTACATGAGGCCGGAGAAAAAGTCTCATTGTAATCTACGCCTTCTCTTTGCGTAAAGCCTTTTGCCACAAGTCTAGCTTTGTATTTTTTTTACATTCCCATTGGAGTCATACTTTGTTTTGTAGACCCATTTGCATCCTACTGTTTTGGCTCCTTTAGGAATTTCCTCTAAGTCCCGAACATTGTTGGAACTCATTGATTTCATTTCATCTTCCATTGCCTCCACCCACTTGGCTGAGTGAGGGCTACTCATGGCTTCTTCATATGAGGTAGGATCACCCTCCATATGAACTACGTTGTAGACTTTGTAAATTTCTTTAAAAATGGCTGGTCTTCGTTCTCTTTTAGACCTTCTGAGTTCATCAGACTCTTGCTCATTTCTTGCCTCGGGTTCAGGCACATTTACAGCATGAGGCTGTTCTGGCTCCCTTTCGTCCTCAACAGTGGGTTCAGGTGGCTCCTGATGGACAGGTTCCAAACTTTCGCCCATTGTTGTCACGTGCGGAGTCACAACAGGTGCCGGCACCACAACCTCAGGGGTTGTAGATGGTGGCACAACAGGTAGCGAGAAAATGCCTCCTGAGTCATCGGATTAGGTGCATGCACCCTATTCTCCTCAAGATCAATTTCCCGAGCTACCATGCTCCCCCTCATCAATTCGTCCTCCAAGAATACTGCATGTCTCATTTCTACAAACTTTGTGTATCTGTCAGGACAGTAGAAACAATAGCCTTTTGACTTATCTGGGTAGCCAATGAAGTGGCAAGACACTGTTTTTGGGTCTAACTTTTCAATGTTTGGATTGAAAACTTTTGCCTCAGCTGGGCTCCCCCAGACCCTCAAGTGGTGCAGAGTGGGAACTCTGCCTGTCCACAATTCATACGGTGTTTTGGGCACCGACTTACTTGGTACTCTGTTGAGAATGTGAATGGCGGTTTAAGCGCCTCCATCCACAATCCCAATGGGAGGGTGGAATAGCTCATCATACTGCGCACCATATCCATAAGGGTACGGTTACGCCTTTTAGCTACTCCGTTTTGCTGAGGTTCGCCCGACATAGAATACTGGGCGACTATTCCATTTTCCTGTAGGAACCTTGCAAAGGGTCCTGGTACTTGACCATATGGAGTATGCCGACCGTAGTACTCCCCCCCACGACCGGACCGAACTATCTTAATTCTTTTATCATGCTGATTTTCTACTTTAGCTTTGAAAATTTTAAATTTATCCAATGCTTCAGATCTTTCTTTAGTTGGATAAATATAACCATATCGGGAGTGATCATCCGTGAATGTTATGAATGAATCATAGCCATCCACACTTTTCACCGGAAAAGGTCCACAAATATCCGTGTGGATTATTTCTCGTGTAGCTATACTTCGGTTTGCACCCTTTTTAATTTGTTTTACATACTTTCCTTTAATGCAATCTATGCATTGTTCTATGTCTGAGAACTCTAACGGAGGAAGAATGTCATTTTTAATGAGGCTTTCTATTCTTCCCCTCGAAATATGGCCTAATCTGCAGTGCCATAACTTCGATGAGTCAAGAGTTCGCTTTCTTTTCTTTTGTTCTTTGTTCGACAAGGGAACTTGTTTGCTCACATCACACACAGAAAACACTTTCTCATGCAAGGATAATAAAATAAAGCTTGTCATGTAGTGAAGCAACACCCACACAAGTATCTTTAAAACATATGGCACACTTGTCATGTCCCCCCGGGATACACTTATCAATTTTCTGTGTAATGAAGGCTTTTAGTCTTTTCTATGTCCCATTTTCTGGGGACATGCTATAATTGACAACAAAAGGTGTCAAACTGTTGAGGCAGTGAAGCCATCACCAAGTGAACAAGAAGTGCAGCCTTTAGCTCCAAATCAGCATCCATGGGCTTAAGCTTAGCTGCCATGTTGCTCATCTGGAGTCTCTTATGCCATGTGCACCTTCATTGCACCTTTCTGTCACCAGCTGTTTCAGCAGGTGGTGCAGCTTTTGTCGGTATTAAACATCTTTTGGTTCTCTAAGGTATATGCCATCTCCAATAGAGCATGGTACCTTTTGTTTTCCTGCCATGCAACATCATCATCTGTTCTTCTTTAAACCACAATTATGTGTAACCATAACAACAATTGCATGCATTAATCCAATGTTGGTATAAATTAAAACATACAACTGTTTATGCAATTAAATCTATATCACCGTTGGGCATATAATAGAGATAAATGCACATATTATTGCAACAAAACATGATCATGTTATTAATAACGTTGGTCATAAAATAACAGAACCATAATTATTTCAATAATCACTTTAACATACTTTTTAGAATTTAATTCTTACTTGAAACCTTTAATAAATTGTTTTAACTATTTACATAGATAAAAGCACCTTTTAACATAAAATAACAAATCATGATCATGCTATTAATAACGTTGGTTATATAATAATAGAATCATAATCACATTTTAATATCACTTTATCACATCTTTTGCAAAATTAATTATCACTTTATTGCATTTAAGCAATTACCTTTAACTATTTGCAGCGGAAAAATGAATAAAATTCATCAACTTTAATACTTTGCAGAAAAATTTCTGCCACTTTAATATTCTCTAAACAAAATTTCTTTGGAATGTTTTGAATAGAAAAATCTGTATGAAATTTGCTCAAAAAACTGAACAAAAAACAATAAAACAGCTTCTGTAAAAATAAAAAAAACAGAAACATAAAACGGTTAAAGGTCTGGATTTGGCCCAGCGCGGCCCGGTGGCCCAACGCTACCTGCCGCACGCGCGGTGGACAGCGTCCAGGCGCTCACCCGGCAGTGGCCCAGCGCCACGGCCCACGCTGCCGCATTGGCCCAGCCAGCAGCCCACAGGGCGCAGCACGCTGGCTGCCGCCCGCGCAGTACACGCTCGTGAAGCGAGCGGCCCCGCTAGAGCCCGCATCGGCCTGCCAAGGGCCTGCCTAGCCTAGCAGCCCCCGCCGCCGGCCTGCAGCCGCCTCCTCTGCGCAATCCTGACCGCCCATTTCCGTCACCCTAGATCGGACGGTTCCCCGCGCTCCTCGCGGGGACAAAACCACCCCACGCGCCCCCACTGGAACCCTAGCCCCATTTGCCCCCCCGCGTGCCCGCGACCCCCCCTTGGCCCTGGCGGCGCACGCACGAGCTGCCGAGGCGAGGTGGCTGCCCCTCGGCGAGCCCCTCCCTCTCTCTCTGGCGGCTCTCGCTGCGTGGCTCGCGGTGAGGTGGCGCCGCCCGGTACTGCCGACGGCCCCCTCCCTCTCCGAGGTCACGAGCCCCTCCCCCCACCCTGCTCTCTCCTTCCTCCCGCTCCCTCCCATATTTCCCATGGCATAAGAAAAAGGGCGAGGCAGAGAGTGAAGGCGGAGGACAGCCGGAGCCATGGCACCCCCTGCCCCCCCTCCATGGCGCCCCCTGCCTCCCTTGCCGGTGGTGCGTCCACCCGAGGGTGGGCGCACCTCCGTCAAGAGGAGTGGCGGCGGTGCCCTTTGCCGGCGGTGGCCAGTGGGTTCCTCCTTTTTTTTTGAATCGGATTTTGGGGAGAAACAGGGGTTTGTTTGCCTTTTCTTGCGGGATCTGGGGGGAAAGTTTTGATTCGGGGTGAGATCTGGGGACTTTGGGGTTTCTTTTGGGGCTTTAGATCTAGGGTTTCTTCGCTTTGCCCCCGAGAGGGTTGGTTCTTCGTTTAGATGTCTCCGTAGGATACCCATCTAAATCGAGAGGAACGGCGCGGCCGTGAGGCAGGCGCACTTTAGATCTAGGTCTTTTACTTTGGATTTCTTTTGCACTGAACAAATCTAGCCACGATTGGCTCTGATACCATTGTTAGATGTGCCTTAGGATCATCTAGGGTAGATCGATTCGGTAGCTGCTTTTGCCTATGCAAGATCTTGTCCAAGAACTGAGAGGAGAGGGAAGAGATCAGTGAGGAAGGGAAACATACCGAGCTAGTGGCCATGGTAGAGGGCGACGTCGTGAACGTGGGTGAGCGAGGCAGCGTCGGTGGTGCTTCACTGCGCGTGAGCCCTAGATCGGTAGGGCGTGGGGAATGGGGCACGGCGAACCTCGTTGGTTGTGCCACCGGACCCCACCTCTTTATATATATGCGCAGGTGATAGGGGCCCACCAACCAGAGGGGTTGGGCATCCCCGATCAGGACATGGTCAAAGGTTCGGTCGAGCCGTTGGGCTCGATCGTGTGGAGATTAACCTTACACTCTAAACTACCTGCCGTGCTGACGGAGTCCTGAGAGGATCTTCTCCATGTCGGACTTGATCTCCTCCATGTCGCTCTTGTGCTGCGCTCTTGGTTTGCTTGACTGGTAGCCGTGAACTCGATGAACTCGCCTAATCCGGGGTGCAGGGTCCCCTCAACGGCTCCGAGATCTGGTGGGTGAACGTCGTTGGCGTTGCTGAGTTGAAGTTCGGCCCCGACGCTGCCAGAGCGGTTTCCTTTCCTCGGAAAGTCGAGCAGGCAGAGGTCTCCTGCCGGCGACGGGACGCGGCACAAAGTGCGGGCCGCTTCTTGGGAAGTCTTCACGACAGTGAGCCTCAGGGGCGTGAGCGCGATGAAGGGATTTTCAGCGGCGGGCGGCGCCATGTCCCAGCGCAGTGCTTGCATCGGCAGGTTGAAGACGAAGACGAGCGCAGTGAGCACGCTGACAGCGCTCTTCGTGCAACGCCACAACAACACCATGTTGTCGGGGACGAAGGGCGCCATGGTGTAGAAGACGAAGGAGGGCCCGGCCAGAGCGACCAAGAAGTGCGGACGATGGGAGGGGGGGTGACGAACAGAGCTACTGAAGAGAATATGAAGAGAGCGATATCACGAAGCTTGAGGCCCACCGGAGGGCGACACGCTGGGAAATCGATACACTTCCCCCCATCTGTTCAGTTCACCATGTGCTGCGTTCTTGTGGTCACGTATTCTCACTCCCGCTTCGCTTACCGAGTCCTTTTTTTGAACGGGGAAAGGTCCCGAAGGACCGAGATGCTGCTATTAATCAAAGCGGTAAGTACAAATTACAATAAGGCCCATAAAAGAAAGGGAGTGCCTAGATCTCAGGCGCCTGAGAACTTCTTATGTCTAAGTCGCTGATGTCATCTTCTGCTAAAATCTCAGTTGCAATCTAGCAACTCATAATATTTGTACTAATTCTCAGTTGCAACCTAGTTGCAACTTATTAAATTCTCAGTTACCCCCTAGTTGCAACTCACGTGTAACTTTTACTTTGCACGAATCACGAGGTAAATCGAATGGTGAAAGAGGCGACTGAGACCTAAGAAGTTCTCAGGCGCCTGAGAACTAGCAAAACCGTAAAAGAAAAACAAGCTTACAACTGGACCCCTCAAATTTACACATTGCACCCTGCAGGAAAGATCAGAAAGCAATAGAGTTCTGCATGCCGCTTGACGCTCGCCTCCAGCCGCGGCCGCCATCGTCGGAACCGGGGACGAACCACTTGGCCCGACGTCGACGCTGGGAGCCGCGAGGAGGGAGAGAAAAGGCCGCCGGAGGCGGTTGAAGTAACTCACGCACAGAGGCCTCTCGAGCTCGGTGTGGCCATCCTCTTGGCCAGGGATAGCAGTTGGCTTTTTGCTTCCGCTTGGAGATCGCCGGAGGAAACACAACATCGCCGCCTGGGAACAGGCGGCCCCGTCCATCGCAAGCATCATCAGTAGCAAGCCCACCCTCCTTCCTTCCCTCGCCACCACGGCAGGCCGAGATCTGGAGAGGCAGCTAGTTGCCGACGACACCGCGAAGGCACGCCCAAGCTTTATGGTCGAGCCACTGAGTCTGCATCCTCCTCCGGCAACTGCAACCACTGCAGCGAGACGAAGAGGAAGAACCAACGACCTCCTGGCGCCACTCAAAAATGCCAAGGAGTAACTCGAAGAGGCGAAGAAGCGTAGCTGCTGCCCACAACCAGGCCGTCTCCCCCCCCCCCCGCCGCCACGGCCGGCCAGAGAGGGCCCCAGATCTGGGCACAACCACACAACACCCGTATCAAGAACAACTTTATTCCGGAGCGCGGTGTTCGTCGTCGTCTTCCTCCCTCCACCATGGACAGAGAGAAAAGCAACGAGGAACCCTAAAAGGATAAGGATCTGGTTGCACAGGGCCTTAGCGCCGCCTCCACCTACGGGCATCATGCCCAAGACCGGCACAGGGCCAAACCTTCTACATCTACAACTATACAACGACCAGCCTCTCTCACCCCATCCTCTCCAGCCGGAGCCGAAGAAGAAGGGGAGGCGGGCCAGCACCACTGGAGCGACTCTCCAGGGGGGTAGGGGAGGAGATGGAGCAAGAGCGGGGAGGGGGTCTACTCGCTTACCGAGTCGACCTTCCCTTAAAAATGGGGATATTCCTCGTGTCTAGTTCTATATCTCTATCTCATTTTTATTCCTCAACATCGAAAGGGACATAACTGAGTGGTGGTGCTACGTTTGTTTTTATAATTTTTGGCGAAGACAAAAATGAATAAAAAAACCCAAAAAGAATAAAAGAAAACAGATTTTGTTTAAAACAAATACAAACCGAATAAGGTTCAGATGTGGAGCGATGCGATGCATATGTTACACAGAATCAAGAAAACACTTGAATCATGCTCGTGACTATGTGACTATGGATGTAAATGATACGGATAATTTCCGTTCTGAATCCGTGTCTGTGTCCGTTTTTAAGCATATGCTATGCTTTTTTAGATATCCGGCGGATATGGATGCGGATGCGAATGATATGGTAGCGAATATGATATTGATGATATCCGACGGATAAGAATAATCTGATATTTTATGTGGATTATCCGAGGTACTTAAATAGGATACAATATATTTAGCATTACCACAATATCTAGACAATCTAGTTAGTTTATCGGCTAGCTATACATGCTACATATGCATGTTATACTATGCTATTACCAATCTTGCACTTTTATACTGCTGATATCTAGTGTTGCAGCTTTCTTGTCATTTATTTTGCATAAAGTAAATAAAATTTTATTTTTCTATATTTATTTGTTCAATTATCCTTTTCCGATCCGAGTCCACCCCGAATCCGCTCCATATCCGCATTCTGATATAATCCGCATTCGAATCCGCATCTGGCTATTATCTGCTTCGATCCGAATCTGCCAAAAAAATATGGTAAAGTATATGGTAATAGCAATATCCGATCCAATCTGATCCGTTTACATCCCTACTCGTGACGTGGTTTAAGCCTCCTCGAATGCACGAAGGAATTACGTGGTTGCCGGTTTTAGAATGGTCCATGACATGGGCTTTTCACGGTAATGCCTATGGTTGATGGACTTGGGTTTAAGGAAAGAAGAGTCTGCTAGTGGATTCGTAGGCTAACAAACAAAAGGAGGCACAATTTAACCAGGTTCGGCCCCTCAAAGGGAAAACTCTACTCTAGTTTGTTTGTTCTTGATTAACAAAGAAGATTACAAAGTTGTCATGATGACTATGGTGGTGTAGATTGGATTTTTCCTAGAGCAGACTACATGTAAGCATGAGAGAGCCTCACTAGCGGCCCGTCCTAGCCTATATGAGAGTCTAGGTCATAGATAGCATGACCGAGTCGGTTAAAGACAAAGAATTAACCCTATAATTTTCTAAGGTTGGGCTTGCTATTGCTCCACGCGCCAGGATTCCGGGCCTCCGAGACTTCGCAATCGCCAGATCGTCTTGGGATTCATCATCCTTAGTCAATCATCATGTTGGGCCTCCTGTTGGGTAGGACCTGATATACCAATAGTCGGTACCCAAAGGGCTATACCCATGTCATGCCAATTTGGAAGTTTGGATTCACAAGGTCATGTAATGGGTCAGTTGGATTTAGCAATGCACATCAACCCTAAAATGGAAATTCCATATTACCCGGAACAGGATTTCATTACCGTGTCTGTTCCATCGGAAAACAATGTTTCATTTCATTTAGTTTTCGTCTAAAAAAATCATTTCTGTTTCCATTTTGCAAAATTCGGTTTCCCTTTCTATCAGAAAGTACAGTGGCCCAGCATACCACTGCATCTGTAGTACACTATAGTCATTGACATGACACTTACAAAACATTGTTTCGCAAATATCACATTCCTCTGAATGGTACAACAGAAACATTGCGGGTCCAAATTACAAACATACATACATATTATTATTACATTACCAAAATATCAGTACTTCAAGTTATTCAATCTTACAAACCAAACTTAGAAGTTTCAGCGAAAGAACAAAGTTTCAAACTCAAATCTAGATTTGAGCTCAACAGCTTATTATATAAAGTTTGTGTTTCTCGGCTCAACTAAACTACTATATAATTCTAGGCAACTACTCGGACTCGTTGCCTTCTACTCTATAGCGTATCTCGTAGTCCACCCCTTCCACTCCTCCAGACATGTTTGGTTCCTCATAGTAGACATCCTCTTGTCCTTCAGTAGCGTACATTGGAGTGCCTTCTGGCTCCTCATAGTCTAATCAAGGGATCAAAGGAAAGAGTGAATAACAGCGTTACCCCAGCAAGTTCATTATATGCAAGGTGGGAAGTTTGATGCTCTATCTACCACCTCGGACTATCATTCCTTGACACTATGCAGTTTTCGTAAACATTTCTTCAAAGGATGATTTTATTATAAAAAAGTATGATCATCCGCCTTCACAGGTTGACTAGAACTTCATGGAGTTCCTTTCCTGTCGTGTTCGTAGTTCCTTCCCGGAACAGGAAATAACAAGGTACAGTTCTTACACTCTGCAGAGGTGCATTGCTTTACCCATGAGAGATCAAATCATTGTTGCATAACCTGGCGTACTTTCCCGTCCATAATTCTGTGATGTGGGGCCTAGTAGATGATCCAAGCCAATCACTGCCCTTCTCCGCGACCCCACATGTCTCCTGGGTGTATGTCATGCCCACATATCGAATTACAGCAATGGTTAGTATAAACCGTTCAGATGCCAGAACTACCGTGGGACATTGAGGGTTCCCACCTATATGATTCATATCCTCTACGAATTACCAATCACGCTACAAGGATAACAACCACGACATGTGCATCTGGCTACATGTGAAAGTAAGAAGATCCAGTTAACTTCTCCGTCCCATTCCAAATCTCATGGTTAACGCGTATTATACGGTGCTAGAATCACTGATGTCATGGTTTATTAACTCCTATGTGATGAATCTTACTACAAATGGAATCCTAAGTTCCATTGTCAATCTTATATTTACCATCACTTAGGATGATAATAGCATTTTATTTATTTGAGAAAATAGTATTTTGTTTCTTCTCTTCAGAACATAGGTGATAACACACAATTTACAAATACTTTGATAGAACTCATCAAAGTACATGAGCAAGTGACGAACTTGCCTTTTGACTGCAAGGTAGTGAAGTTGGATGCTTGCACTTGACCTTGAGCTTTTATTTCTACAAAACACAATTATTTTCTGGTAAGGACAATATTTAAAGAAGGAATAATGAACATGCATAGTAATGTAATGCATCATTTTATTATTTATCTTCTTTGCGTGTTTTACCCATATTATCAAAGTTCTAAAGTTTCTTTATTAATAAAAGAAAGTTAGTAGTTGATAATTCCTAAATCTTGTAAATATTATATTTAATATTTTTGTGGTAAATACATTAATATAAGAGTTTAAAAATAATTTTTATTTAACTTTAACTCTTATTAATATTTTCTTAAAGTTATATTTAAGAATAAATATTTCAATTTAGGGAATTTTATTTTATTAATCTAATAATACAATTTAGTATTTCTCTAAAATACTATATCTAATTAGGATTGTAAAAGTGAATTTTATTGTTTATTAGGTATTTTATTATTTTTATAAAATTCCATAAATAATTTATATTATAAAAATAATTAACCTAAATTTATTCTATTAAAATAGAATTCATTAATTTTATTGGGTAGCTTACAATTTTTATGAACTCACGGATATATTATTTGTATATTTTGGATTTTATTCATTTCCTTAGAGCTTATTAAGTTCTGGGGTATTTTGGTCTTTTAATAAATAGACTAGGGTTTAGATTTTCTTTACACTTGGGCCTAGCTTGTTGGGCTGTCTCGGCCCAATCTATCCCATTGGGTTGGGTCGACCCCGAGTCACTGGGATGGCCCCGTGATGGTACAGTACCCCGTCTCTCTTCTCCTCTCTCGCGCATGACTCGAGCCCCCTCCTTGCTGGGTGTGTGGTGCCGCCGCCATCGCCGCATGCGATTGCGGCTGCCTCTAGTCTTCCCGACCGCCGCCGTGGTGTAGGATTAGATAATCGACGATGCTCTGTCGCCTGGTCTAGCTTGATTTGATGCCCGATCCCTCCACTGGCCACACCATCTCCTTCCAAATGCCTAGGGTTCGGATCCTGCCGGGGTTTTGGCGCTCCGACACTGCCTTGGCACTGTCCTGGTGCTTTGATGGCTATATGGTGTCGCTGGTGCTACTCGTGATTCCATGGTCACAGTGTCTACCGCTTGGCGCGGGTTGAAGCGCTTTCGGGTGCTCCCTGTGCTGATGTGTACCTCTCGTCAGCCACCCTTCTTCCTCTTCTATAACTCACGAGGACCTGTAGTGAGTTAACCTCCTCTCCCTTACTCTCTCTGTCTCTCACTACCCTATGTGTTCTTGTAGTGAGCAATCCCTAATTAGGGTTCATCCCAAGATCTAGGGTTCATGCCCTTTTACTATGATTATCAAAGATAGTGAATGATTGCTTCCTGATTAATCTGTTGTGACTAGACTATGTAGAATTACTGTATTGATGGACTTGGAACTGATAACAGTGGCTCTGTCAAATGAATTCTTATATGAAATTTGGTTGTTGTCACTTATAAGATGGATGATGCTATGGCTATGATCTAAATTAAGATGTAGCCAATGACTATGTTTAAAATGCTTCAGTACTAAAGCATTATAGTTGGTTATATATTTCAATGTTTCTGATGAACTCTGATGATAACATTTTTAGATGAATAGAAATGATTCCTAAATTGTTATTTTAGGAAAATGATTAATAATATCTTTGAGAATATTTGGCTATAAATTTTATATGCATGGATTACTTAGTTAAGATGGATTTTTGTGACACCTTCTATTGAATGGTACACAAATTCTGTCTAGTACTAAGTTCTTCCTAGACTGTACTTTGAATTGGCTTTGTATTGATAAGAGTTGAAAAACTCTATCAAGTATAGTGTTACTCTTGTTGTGTTTATATTGGGCGGTGATGTTAGTTTGAGGCCAATATAAAGTAAGAATAGATGTTTTTACTTGCTGCCTATTTTCTCATGTGTTACATGATAGATATATCATTCCCTTGCATAAATCCATCTATGTATAAGCACGATTAAGTAGTAGATCAAAAGACCGAAGATATACCATGGTTCTAGGGTAGATTGTGGTAACCTTGTAGCCTTGTGCTTGAGTTGCCTGCTACTCTAATACTTGTGGTTGCTATATTCTGAATCTGTTGTCCTTCTTGATCTTGTTATAGACCTCCTTGGCCTTGTCCTTCACCTCCTGGTGCTACTGCTGCCCTTGGCCTTGTCCTGCACCTCCTGGTGTTGTTGCTGCCCTTGGCCTCTTCCTGCACCTCCTAGTGCTGTTGCCCTTGCTATCCACCTATTCTAGCCCCTTCATTAGGTGACCATCTTGGATGGTTTCTTGGTGGATTGTTTTGGTGAGTTGTGGTTTGATCTGCTAGAAATATAGCAAGAACTAGTGATGTTTGTTGGTGTGTTCTTGAGATAGAACAATGGTTATGGCTATGGAGTGGTGAGCAGTGCTTGCTATGTTGGTGCGAGTGTGGTTTTGTTCCTTTCTCCCTCTCCCTGTTGGTCGACAACACACATCATGCAGTTTGGTGTGTGAGATGCTTCACTATGATCTCTTCCTTTGGATCACATCAAGTGAATGTTACCATCCTTTTACTATTTCCTGACCTGGTGAAACTTGCCTCTTTTACGTTGGCTTATGATGTTGTTCTGGAGCTCTTTGATGTGAACGAACAGATACTTCACATTGGTGAAACTTGCCCCTTTTTATTACTCAAATAGGTAAAAGTGAATAGTGCACTTCACTGTTCAAAACTAAGATTAAAACTAACAAAAAAATTCTTTGTTTTTCTTATTCTCTTTGTTTTGTAGGTACAGAAGCTTTGATAATCGAGATGTAGTTTAGGAATAGATAGATAGTTTAGGTTTTCTTTATTTAATTTCTTTGTAATCTTTCATTTATTCACTTTGTAAAATATCTATGTAAGAACACTCTACTCTTCAATTAAGCTTTCTATTCTTTAAAACATATTCATGTAATGTTCTTACTTATTATATTTATTTGTATTTGTACTGTTGTAATTGAATAAAGGAAAGAAATAAGGAGTACTTTCTTATTTAAATTATTATTTTTGAATTCTTTTCAATTCTCAATATTGTTTAATAAACATTATATATGTTCAAACATTATTAACTAAATCATTTTGGAAAACAATTAAATACTAATTACTTCTAATTTTCAAATCTTTTCCAAATGATTCAAATTTAAACATGAACTCAAATTATTCTCCCGAAATATTTAAATTCCTAAAGATCATGTCAAAATTTATAGCAATCACTATAAAGAGCTAAACCTATCTCCAAATAGTGAAAGAAACTCTGATCTCTCCAGGATTTTGTTTGGTGAAAAATTTACCCCAATTTTATAGATGAATGCATGCAAATGCACAAATTCCTATTTCTACCCCTCGTTGGTTCCTAAATGCTAGGATGTTATAGTCTTCCCCTCTTAAATTAAACTTTGTCCCGAAGTTTGCTGATGTGTACCTAAATAATTCTAGATAAGCTTCTCGTAGATCATCCTATTTCTCCCAAGTTGCTTCTCGCTCAGGATAATTTTCCCAGTGCACTTTGCAGTAATTGATAGCTCTGTTCCTTAACCTCTTCCGTTTTCTTCCAGAATCTTGCATGGCTTCTTGACATATGTTATATGTTGATCCAAATTCTACAAAGTATAGGCCAACTTCTGACGAGTGGAGTGAGGCCCGTCACCGGAGGCTTGGGCCCAACGGGGATGCCTGTGGGGGGTGCGGGGGGCGACAGGCCCCCGCGGTACGGTACGGATCGTCGAAGACCTAGGTTTCCACCGATATATAAACCCCTTGTAAGTCGTCGGTTGGGATGAGTTGCATCTGTGAAATCCCCGGCATTTGTAAACACTCCTCGATATACTGAAGTTTAGCTGGCTGGCGCCCGTGGTTTTTTCCTCTCTTTGTTGGAGAGGTTTTTCCACGTTAAATCTGTGTCCCCTTGCTGTGATTTCGTTTTTTGTTCTTTGTTATCTTCTTGTCGCAATTGTAACAACATAAGTCAAGTCTGCTTGTAGCTCAATATCTTGATGTGTAATTGCATCATCTGGAACTTTGAGACATTTCCGGAGTTGTGACACATGGAAAACATTGTGAACATGAGCCAGCCTCTTTGGTAACTCTAAAGCATAAGCTACTATTCTTTTTTGACTGTGTATCTTGAATGGTTCGATATATCTTGGACTCAATTTTCCTTTTACTCTGAATCTCTTGAATCCCTTCATTGGAATAACCTTGAGATATACCATATCTCACACCTCTGGATGCCATGATCTTCAATTTTGATCTGCATAACTCTTTTGACGACTTTGAGCTATCTTCAATCGATCTCTAATGATATCGATGAAATCCTGCTTCTCTTTGATATAATCTGGTGCAAATTCTATGCTACTTCCAGGTTCATACCAACAGATTGGTGATCTTCACTTTTTTCCATAAAGTACTTGATATGGTGCTGCCTTCAGACTACTCTGATAGCTATTTTTGTAGGAAAACTCTGCCAAAGGTCGATGATCTTCCCATGAACCTGTAGAATCTAATGCACATGCTTTGAGCATATCTTCTAAGGTTTGGTTAGTCCTTTATGTCTGACCTCTAGTCTCTGGATGATAGGCTGTACGAAAATCCAATTTTGAACCAAGTTCTTCATGTAGTTGTTTCCAAAATGCTGAAGTAAACACAAATCCTCTCTCTGATACAATCTTCTTGGGTACTTCGTGCTTACTCACAATATCCTTAACATATATTTCTACTAGTTTCTCAACATTATCCTTTTGGTTTACGGGAATAAATTTTGCACTTTTGGTAAATCTGTCCACAATCACCCATATCATATCTTTATGCTTCGGTGTCATGGGTAATCCTGTGATGAAATCCATGCTAATTTCTTCCCATTTCCATTCTAGAATCTCCAATGGTTGTAATGGTCTTGCTGGACTTTGATGTTCTGCCTTTACCCTCTGAAAAGTATGGCATTTAGACACATACTTTGCAATATCTCTCTTCATGTTATGGGGTCTCATGTGCTTCTAGGAGTATCACCTCTTTGATCTCAGGTACATCTGGTACACAAAGTCGGTTTTGAAACCATAAAGATCCATAATCTCCTAGGTAAAAAGCCGATGTTTGACCTTGATAAATTCTTCTAAGTTCTTCAGCAATGAAAGGATCTTCTTCTTGGTGTCTAAAAGTTTCATTCTGAAGATCACTTCTTCGTTCTTCTACTACTCTCATGGTAGCTAATCCTCCAATAACTTTTGTGCTTATGAATTTTATTTCTAATCTTTCCAAATCCATTTGTAACTCTTTTGGCATTTCCCTATTGATTGGTTGAGTGTCTGTTCTCTTACGGCTTAAAGCATCTGCCACTACATTGGCTTTTCCAGGAGTATAATTGATCATTAGGTCATAATACTTGATTAAATCTAGCCAATGCTTCTATCTCATATGCAATTCCTTTTGAGTGAAGAAATATTTGAGACTTTTATGATCAGTGTACAATTCACACCTTGCTCCATAGAGAAAATGCCTCCATCCTTTTAAAGCAAAGACTGGTGCTGCTAACTCCAAATCATGAGTTCGGTAATTGACTTCATGTGGTTTAAGTTTCCTAGATAGATAAGCAATTACCTTTCGACCTTGCATTAACCCATATCCTAATCCCTCCTTGGATGCATCACAATACACTGTGTAATCCTTTCCTGTTTCAGGTACTGCTAAGACTGGTACAGTGGTTAATCTGGTCTTCAACTCTTGAAAACTAGCTTCGCACTTCTCATCCCATATGAATGGAGTATTTTTTCTTAGCAATTTGGTCATTGGTTCGGCTATCTTGGAAAAACCTTCAATGAATCTATGATAATAACCTGCCATACCTAAGAAACCTTTGATTTGCTTCACATTAGTTGGTGCATTCCATTCCAACACTGATTGAACTTTGGATGGATTTACTGCAATTCCATCTTTACTGATCACATGACCAAGAAATTCTACCTTGTCCAGCCAGATTCATATTTGCTGAACTTAGCATATAGCTTATGTTATCTTAGGATTTGCAATGCTATCCTCAAATGATATGCATGCTCCTCTTTATTCTTGGAATAGATCAAAATATCATCAATGAAAACTATGACAAACTTGTCCAGATAAGGCATGAAGATTTTCTTCATCAAATTCATGAATATTTCTAGTGCATTGGTCAATTTAAAAAGGTATAACCAGATACTCATGATGACCATATCTTGACACAAATGTTTTTTTGGAATATCTTCAGGTTTAATTTTTATCTGATGGTATCCTGATCTTAAATCAATCTTGGAAAATACTCCAGCTCCTTTAACTTGATCAAATAAATCTTCAATTATTGGCAATGGGTACTTGTTCTTGATGGTGATGTTGTTTAGATTTTTGTAATCTCCACACATTTGTCGTCCTCCATCTCTCTTATCCAAAAAAATCATTGGATTTCCCCATGGGGATACACTTTCCTGAATAAATCCTTTCCTGGATAACTCATCAAGTTGCTCTTTAAGCTCTTTTAGCTCTTTAGGACCCATTTTGTATGGTGCTTGGGCTATCGGTGTTGTACCCGGTATCAGGTCAATCGTGAATTCTATTTCCTGATCAGGTGGCATTCCTAGTAATTCTGTTGGAAAAACATCTTGAAACTCATTTACTACTGGAATATATTTCAACTTAATCTCCTTCATGGAGTTTAATTAAAGATCTACCATGATATGGTTGTGTTTTTTAGCTTGATATACTATCCTTCCTCCACTTGGAGACTTAATTGAAATAGTTTTATCCTCACAATTTATCTAGGCTCCATGTTCAGTCATCCAATCCATACCTAGAACTACTGCAATTCCCTTCAACGGAATCACATATAGGTCCGCAAAATAGGTACAACCACAGATCGAGATAACGTGATCTTGTTTAATGTTGCATACTACTACGGTACCCCATCCGTTATTACAGTCATCGGGTTTGCTAACGGTGCCCTTCTAATCCCAAATTGATCACATAATTACTCAGATGTGAAGGAAGTAGTTGCACCCGTGTCAAATAAAACTTTTCCAAGATTGGTAAGAATGTTGAGCATACCTATCACTGTATGCTCGAAGTTATCCACCTCCTCCAAGGTTACACAGTTGAGCTTTCTAGTTGGCCCGCTTCGCTTGCCGTTATTGTTCTTGGCAACATTTTGTCCCCCGTTAGGCTGTCCTCTGCCTCCACTTGCTTGTCCTCCGCCTTTTGTGGGCCAACCACCTGGTGGTTTGTTTGGACAATCTGGCTTGATATGTCTCTTTTGGCCACATCCATAACAAATGAATATGGGTTTCTTACACTCCCTTTGTGCATGCCCTGGAATTCCATAATTGTTGCATATGATGTTCCTCCTGGGGTTGAATTGACCTCCATTATTGTTGTTGTTCTTATTGTTGTTATAAGGTCTCATTCTGGGTTTGAATTCCAAATTGGGTTTAGGTTTACTTGCTTGGATTCTCTTTGTTTCCTTCTTCGCCCTCTTCCTTCTATCCTCTTAAACATTCTTGTAATCATCCTCGAAGGTTATGGATGCATCTAGTAACTGCTGGAAAGTCTGCTTATTGGCAAGCCTTAGCTGCATCTTCACGAATGGATTTAAACCACATAGAAAACACTTCTTTCTTTTGTCCCCAGTGTTCACCTCATCCTTAGCATAACGAGATAATTGACTGAACTCCTGGATGTACTTCATGACACTAGTATATCCTTGCTGAAACTCCTCAAACTCCCTACGCTTCATATCCATTACACTTTCTGGAACATGATATTCACGGAATCTCTGCTTGAACTCCTCCCAAGTATATTCCCTTTCTGGTGGTTGCATTGCTAACTGATTCTCTCACCAAGATGCTGCAGGTCAGGTTAGAAGATTTGTTGCAAACCTCAACTTTTCCTCATCATTGCATCCTATAGTTTTCAAATTCCGCTCTGTATCTGCCAACCAATCCTCTGCATCCATTGGTTCAGGAGCTGATGCAAAAGGTAACGGCCTTGCATTCTAAAAGTCGGAAAGACTCACACCTCGACCTTCAGGATCTCTATGATTTCGGGCTCATCCCAATAATTCCTCCATGAACTTGTTTTGAGATTCTTGCATCATATGCATATACTGCATGAAATTCTGCTCCATTAACGGCCTCATCAGTGGTGGTGGTGGTATTGTTCCTTGATTTCTTGCGTATTCATTTGCCTTCTCTTTTGCCCCGCGCTCCAAGCGATGTTGTTCATACTCGGTCTCTACACCCGTTTCCATGACCCCCTAGTCCTACAACATAAAGTGAATACTCATAATTACATCATGCATATGTGTTCTGTGCTCAACTTCATGCACAAAACTAGTCACATAATGGAAATCAAAATCCAAATAAGAACCAAATATGCATTATACATATTATACATTACAAACAATATAGTTGGTACAATGTCATTACAAGCCCATACCATATAGGTACTACAAACTCATGTGAATGCTACCTCACTTATTTAAATACAATATCCTCTCAAACACTACAATACGCAATACTGTCTACTACTCTACTTGAGTGATCCATGTCCTCAGTATACACGCCTCTCATTATACATGCCTGGAATCCAACCGTGCTGACGTGAAGTCCGACACACAATCTTTGGAACAACTGGCCTTCCAGATGGAATGTACCCGATATCTGAAGTATCAGAACTTGAGTTATCACTCAGCCTGAGTGCATTGACTCCATCCAGCTCATCTAAAAGGTCTTCAGAAACCTGTTCATCACTATCACCCACCTGCATCTCCTGATCCCCATCCCTAGAGTAATCAACAGAATCCTCATATTTTGTCGCTCCCCAGGTGCTCTACTAGGTATGATAATTGTTATTGATCATTAGGTAATATACATTCTCTGGGTTATGATAGTGTATTGGTGATTCAAATACCCTATCTTTGGGATCTTCCTCTTCATCTTGGCTTACTCCAAACATGGCATTCCTGCTGCTATTAATAGCATTGAACCTTGCACCCATCCAGCTAGATTGTCCGACATCTCTGTCAAAACCATCTACTTACATTTGGTTTCCTCGAGATCCAACATGTGATCTCATTCTCCATCCATCATAATTCTCAATAGGAAGTTATGAATCAATTACCTCCTCGGAAACATGTGGTACTGGATACCTCATATCTAAATTAGGATCACAGGTAGGTTCTGGTATAGGTGAGTAAGGATATGGTGTGAAAGATACTGGATCTATAGGAATGTCTTTAAAAATTAGGCTAACCCTACCTACTACTTCATTCTCTAATTGGGATGCTAACTTCTCCCTCCTTGCAGGGTCAGTTAAATCTTCCAGCATATCATTCTTATCCTCCACTATGACTTGATGTGTCTTATACAAATACCCAACTATCAGTCGATACCGGCCCATAAACTTGAAAGCTAATTTAGGATGCTTCTTTACTAAAGTAAGATGATCCTACACTGGCTCCATGTCTATAGAGTCATGAGGAATCACAACAAATGTGCTTCCTGCTAACTCTTGGGCTCTGTGCTCCCGAATATTGGCTATCGCCTCCAGAATAGCAACATGATATGCTGCTAGGTAACTTCTACCTTGACCCATAGGTAAATCGTGGTATACACCAAGCTTCTATGACAGATGGATACTAACATGATATTTGGCTATCATACGCCCATCATAGTACGTCAAGGTACTAACTGGAATATTAGTCGTACAACCAAAAACTCTCAAAAGTTGTCGAAGTTGTTTAGTTAATGTCCCCTGATAATTATTGAGAGTCTCTTCCTTCCTTACCAAAGTCTGTTTTGGAAACTTTGGTGCCATTTTCACTGTATACAAAATATTTTGATCAGTAAATATTGTAATGCATCATAATAAAGAACTATCGCACTAAAAATATACAATGAAATATTCTCAATTTAATATTTATTATACTTTTTATAGAACTCTTTATCATTGCTATTAGTTTCCTATAGGTAATACCCTTTACTAGGTTCCCAACCTAAGGTCAAAGCAATTGATCTGATACCAGCTACGGTGACCCAGTATACCACTACATGTGTAGTACACTATAGTCGTTGACATGACACTTACAGAACACTATTCCGCAAATATCACATCCCTTAGAGTGGTACAACAGAAACATTGCGGGTCTAAATTACAAACATACACACACATTATTATTATAATACCACAAGATTAGTACTTCAAGTTATTCAAACTTACAAACCAAACTTAGAAGTTTCAGCGGAAGAACAAAGTTTCAAACTCAAATCCAGATTTGAGCTCAATAGCTTATTATATAAAGTTTGTGCTGCTCGGCTCATCTGAACTACTATATAATTCTAGACAACTACTAGGACTCGTTGCCTTCTACTCTGTAGCGTATCTTGTATTCCACCCCTTCCACTCCTCCGTACAGGTCTGGTTCCTCATAGTAGTAAACTCCATGAAGAACCAACTCTTTAGAAAGAAGAGTGCGGTGGCCGAAGCCACCATGTAGGAGTGAATTGTATGACACCGTGAAGATGTATCTTGGGTACATGACCAATACTCATCAATAAGCTCACATATCACATAATGATATTAAGAGAAATGATTTGTTTTACTTTTGGCATTATGGGGGGAGGGTTAGCCTAATTAATTAGGACCACACTCCCCCTATGTCCATGCCCACCTCCTTGAATCCACGATATTTAGCTCATTCCTCAAATAACAAAATCGTGCTTCATCAAGAGACTTCGTGAAAATATCAGCAAGTTGATTCTTCACGCTCACAAAAGAAGTCAATATCACCACGAGCAACATGATCTCGAATAAAATGATTTTGAATCTATATGCTTTATTCTTGTATGTTGCACCAGATTATAAGCAATATTGATTGCACTTTCATTGTCACATAAAATATGCACTTTGTCGCAATTGACATCGTATTCCTTTAAAGTTTGCCTCATCCATAATAATTGAGTGCACGCACTTGCAGTAGCCACATATTCAACTTCGATGGTGGAGAGAGATATACAATTTTGTTTCTTTGAAGACCAACATTCTAAGGATATTCCCAAAAATTGACAAGCTCCAGAAGTTGATTTTCTATCATCCTTATCACCAGCCCAATCAGAATCCATGTATCCACATAAATAGAAATTAGAGCCCTTGGGATACCATAGAACAAAGTTACGGGAATGAACCAAATATGGAAAGATTGTCTTGATATCCACCAAGTGGCTTTCTTTAGGAGTCACTTGATACCTTGCACACACTCCTACACTCAACACAATATCAGGTCTAGATACGCAAAGGTAAATAAGAGAGCCGATCATAGACCGGTATACCTTTTGATCCACATCTTTACCATTGGGATTAAACTCATCAAGACGACATTTAGTTTGCATTGGTGTAGCAAGGCATTAAGATCCACCATCTTGAATCTCTTGAGGATGTCTTGGATGTATTTTTCTTCATTAATGAAGGTTCCTTCTCTTAGTTGCTTGATCTCGAATCCAAGAAAGAACCTTAACTCTCCCATCATAGACATATCGAACCTGTCAGTCATAAGCTTCGAAAATTCATTATTAAAATATTGGTTAGTAGATCCAAAATAATGTCATCTACATACAATTGGCACACGAAAAGCTCCCCCTTAAACTTATTAGTAAAAAGAGTGGGATCAATCTGCCCAACCTCGAAGCCACAGTCTAACAAAAGCTCTTTAAGGTGCTCATACCACGCACATGGGTCTTGTTTAAGGCCATAGAGCGCCTTATCGAGTTTGTAGACATGGTTCACAAATTTGGGGTCCTCGAAACCCGGGGGTTGCTTAACATACACCAATTCATGTAGAGGACCATTAAGAAAGGCACTCTTAACATCCATTTGATGTAATTTAAAAATATGATGTGCATCATAAGCAATAAGGATACAGATAGACTCAAGGCGAGCCACTGGAGCATACGTTTCCCCAAAGTTGATGCCCTCCACTTGAGATAAACCTTGTGCTACCAATCTTGATTTGTTTTTTACAACAATTCCATTCTCATCTTGTTTGTTCTTGAAAATCCTCTTTGTGCCGATAACATTGTGGCAATCTTTGGGCTCCTCTACTAACTTCCAAACCTTATTGCGCTCAAAATTGTTGAGTTCTTCATGCATAGCAACAACCCAATCTGGATCTTCAAGTGCTTCAAAAACCTTCTTAGGTTCAACCATAGAGATATAAGCTTGATGGTAAGTAAAGCTTTCCAACTCTCTTCTTGTGGAAACTCTTCTTCTTAGATCACCCACTACTTTATCAAGTGTATGACCCATGAGTTCGAGATTTCTTTTAGTTCAAGCTTTGTGATGAGTTTCAATTTCCTTGTTGTTTCTTGGAGGAATTTCTTCATCATTAGGGTCCTCATCTTGACCATTAACTTAACCTTAATCAATAGTTTGTTCAGCATTGACAATTGATAGAGATACTTGCCCTTGATCTTGGTTTGCAACCATATCAGGAGGTTGCAGTTCTGGATTTGCAGGGCAGAATAATCCGGCCGAGGGAGGGGCCAGATAATCTGGCCTGGGAGTTTCAACTTCTTCCTAATAATTGCTGGCGTGGGATGGAGTTGGAGTAGCAGGGCCAGATGATCCACCCCCTGGCCGGATTATCTAGCCTAGGACTTCCAGCTTGATCAGTTGAAGGATGATCTTCAGAGGTTTGTTGAGTAGGTGCAGTAGTTGCTTCAACAGGTGGAGCTTGTTGATCTTGTGTAGATGAGGGCTCTACTTGGGTAGAGCATTGTCCTTCCTGATACGCCACTAGGCGTTCCTCAATGGGGCGTAAGAATCTCGCACCCATTCTTCTTATGGCATCTTGGGGTATTTTAACATCTGTATCACAAACATCAACTTGCCCCACATGGAAGCCATCATTTTCCTCGAAGACCACACTACATGATTCTACAACAATTCCAGAGGTCTTGTTGTAGATTATATAAGTGTGGGATTCGGTAGCGTAACCAACAAAAATACCTTCTAAAGCTTTAGTCTCAAACTTATACAAACGAACTCATTTAATGAGAAAGAAACACTTACAACCAAATACCCGGAAGTATGATATATTGGGCTTGCTATCGGTAAGTATTTCATAAGGTGTATTGTTCAAAAATTGGCAGAGGTAAAGCCGGTTTGACGAGTGACATGCGGTGGATATAGCTTCAGCCCAGAAATTATACGGTGACTTTAAATTCAGCTAACATAGACCTTGCCATATCCATTGAAGTCTAGTTTTTCCTCTTGGCTACACCATTTTGTTTAGGGGTGTATGCAGCAGAATATTGATGTCTTATCCCATATTCGCTTAAAAATTCATTCAGAGTGTAGTTCTTGAACTTAGATCCACTGTCGCTTCTTATTACCAATATAGGAACATTATGTTGTCGTTGAACCTCATTGGCAAAATCGATGACAGTTTGTTGAGTCTCACTTTTCTTCTTTAAGAAGTAGACCCATGTATACCTTGAGTAGTCATCAACAATGACAAGACAATACTTCTTCCCACCGAGACTTGCATGAGATGGAGGACCAAAAATATCCACATGAAG
This sequence comes from Avena sativa, assembly GCA_916181665.1. Lineage (NCBI taxonomy): Eukaryota > Viridiplantae > Streptophyta > Magnoliopsida > Poales > Poaceae > Avena > Avena sativa. The sequence continues at coordinate 229,073,318 of OV702280.1, read as the reverse complement.
TAGCTCCAAGATCCTCTTTGATGAAATAATTGTCTTTGTCACATCCCAAAAAATTTCCAAATTTTGAAATATGAAAAATAAATAAACAAAAGAAACAATTGTTGAAATTTAGGGGTTAGATTTGTAACAGAGCGATTTATGAAGTCTTTAAAAAAGAAAAAATTATGTGAAAATAAGGGCTAGAAAATTTCTTTCAAATGATTAGATCTTAACAAGAATGTTCATACAAAAATGGATTTAACATGAATTAATACCAACACGATTATAAATTTTAGTTTTATTTGTCTTTAAGTTGGATTGTATTCTTGCTGGTTTAAGCATATTAAAATATGCTCCTCTCATTTTATTTTTTGATTCATTTTATTTTGGTTCTTTCAAAAAAAATCCCATTAGATTCGATCCAGCTATGCACATGCAAAATACACTATCATTAATTTTCTTTTTATTCTATTCTCACACGTTCCATGCTGCATGATTGAATCGCTTAGTCTCTCCCCTCTTCTTATTTTCTTGCTTCTCTCTATGAAACCACCCGAAGCAACTATAGGCTTTCTTTTTCTTCCTTTTTAGCACTGCATCACGTGTAAGTCAAGCTAATTAGAATTATATCTCAGCTAACCCATCGCGGGGTTGCACGCACGCATAACATGAAGTCCCAGGTTCCTAGCACAGCGACTCGACTGCTTCCTCTTCCCAAAACATGTGCTCTAAACAGCAGGTCATCGGTCATACGGAAAACGGCAGCTCATGGAAATGGCTCCGCCAATTTAATCTTCCTTTAATCCTATCAATTAGAGTACACTACAAACTGATGTCATGATACGCCTAAATATTGATGTCATACAACGCCTACGGCCTCCTCTTTCCATTCTACACTATCACAAAAGCCCAGTTTTTCTATCTGAATTCCATCTCTCGAAGAACTCCGCTAGACCGCCGCTGGACGCCGGCCGTATTCCCGGAAGCTCCGGCAAGGACGGACGACTCAACGGCCACGGCCGTACCATTAGAATCACAAGGAGGAGGAGAGTTGATCCACGGGACTAAACGTTGGAGAGCTGATTATCCAGGACGTACAACGCAACTTCGTCGGGCAACTGCGTCGCACTCGGTGAGCTTCATGCCAAATTTTTGCAGTCATAGACTACTCGCATAAATAGCCATCTCCTAGACGTGGCTTCTGTCCATTCGTTTGTAGTTGACCGCATCGCCGGTGAACCGAATGCCATCCGGTGGCATGACCATATTAGACCACCATAAACACGCCTTATGATCTCGAGCCCAACCGAAAAACCATCCAAAGAGCACTAGAAATCCAGAACTGGTGTTAGTTTTGATATGAAATTATTTTGATACACATACATGTATTCAACTGATCAGGAACATGTTATTACGGTTCCTGTAGCTGTATATCTATTCCTATTTTCGGATTTTTAGACATAAGAATATAGAAACTTGTAAAAATCATATTTTTATTTCTGTATATCCAAATTTAGCAAATAATATGTCTATGGATTCACAAAAACGAGTAGAACACAGTGGAGCCATAATTTGGTATTTTTGAGTCGGTTAAAATCACGTTTTATACAGAACATTTGTGGAGTATTTTGAGTATAAAATTGTTGTGTAAATTATTTTTAAGTGAATCCTTTTGCAAATGGTTGTAAATTGAACCCTCTACACAGTAAGACCAAAATATAATTTTATTTTAGTATAAATAATACCGTGAAAAATATTTAGTGAGAATGGCCTTTCCAAGTGTTAGAAAATATTGCTAATTGCTACAATTGCACAAATGGTTGCATTTGTAATCTTGAAAATATAAAATGTTCAGAAATCACTTAGTAATGTTCAAAACCTTGTTATAACAATTGGTACAATAAAAATTTCCATCTTGCATGTTTGCATACTTTGCATGATTTTTGTGTTGTCATTAGTATTGATCTTGTGATTGTTTTGTCTTGGTTGTTTTGCTTGATAGATTGTGTTGATTGTCAAGTGTGTTATTGCGAAGAGTGTACCAACACCATCAACTACTAAGGCAAGTGGAACTATCATCCATGTCCTACTATTTTCATTTCACTTAGTAGAATTTTTGTAGTATGCATGATAGGACTATTATATTACTATGCTATGTTATGTACTATTAGGGTATCCTTTATTTCTTCCTTAGTGAAAACATTATAGTTGTAGTATGCTTAGCCCTGCTATAGACTTGGGGTGGAATACCATGTTATGAGTATATGAAGTGTTGGAAAATATATGTTTTATATAATAAAACAAGTACTCAATGAATCACCTAGGTGGAATGTGGATACTTAGTTGTGAATAAGGTGGCAACGAAGGGAACCATAACTATGGCTATCTCTTTCGTGTGTGCACTAGAAGAATACCACCCAGGGACTTAGAGATTGAACATGTTTCTCGTACAGTGGCTTCCATGTACAGCCACATGCTAAATGGGCTCTGGCTTAGTCAATTACATAGTGGAAGACCCTTGCATTGGCACCTATTCAGGTTAACTAGAATTATGTATTGGAAGTATATCCTTACATTGGTGCCTGGTAGATGCGCTAGCATTATGTATTGGGAGGACTTCTATGGAAAGACTTTGTCACATTCTCGATCTGCCGGTACTCCATTTGGTGTGTATTTATCCAGCGGCCACTGGTGGCATCAAGACGAGATTGTGTCATGTGGGTAAAGTGTACAACTTCTACAGAAGATCAAATTCTAAGTACTTAGCCGTGTCCCCGGTTATGGACAACTCTGAGCAACTAAGGCCTGAAGCTATGGAAGATCTCGACATTCAAATTTCTCAAAGTAAAACTTGATGGTGTCAACAAGGGATTAGAAGCACTTGGAGTTTGCCAAGAAGTTCAGAAAGATTTTTAAAAGATCAAAACTATTTTTTGAAAAGATAGGATAAAACCATATTGCTTTCTGCAAATGAGCCTAAACCCTACTTAGCCAAATATGCATGTATTGATAGACTCCAACTTATTTCCACATAGTAGTGCAACTTGCCAATACAATTCAAATGTATTGACCCTTGTGGCTGTAACTTATTATGTTGCAGGTTTGTTTTGATGTTAGTGAAGTGTGTTGATTAGGATTACAAGTCTACAACCAACATGATTGCCTATGGCACTTTGAAGATGAAGGACTCCATGCTATATAGTTATTACTGCTGCATTGTAATGAGATAGCCAAATGAGCTATGTAAGATGTAATGAAATATTTTATTCCTGGTTATAAAGTTGTACTATGACCTTTGTTTCTTGATATTACATCTTAACTGTGGATGCTAGCCAGTGGCGGAGCCAGCTCCCGGCCACCCCGGGCAGCTGCCCGGGCTCACCTGCAGAAGCACCATTGAAAGTTGAGGAAAGCGTACAAATTATGTGACGTAATTAATGGGCAAGAACTAATCTAGCTAGATGCCTTTACTACTTGCCCGGGCTCTCCATTCAGACAAGCTCCGCCACTGATGCTAGCTATTGATCCAGGGACTAGCATTGTAAACACAGGGATCTCTACCTTATTAAAGGTTGGGACCTCTACAGTCTTCCTTTGATGGGGAGAGTCATGCATCTTTCCTTCAAAACAAACCCTGCACACACGATCTTTGGCAAAGAAAACATTTTATTTTAGTGCAAGAATGTGGCCACCCTTGTCAAGACTTTGCAAAGTTCTCATGTTGACGTGGGAGAGATGGCGATGCACTAACCAGCCCGGGTTAGCCTTTCCAAATAGGCACATCAGACCTGTAGTGGTTTTCCTTAAAAAATCCATGACATACAAGTCATTTTCGACATACCCAACAAAATCGACCTTTAGAGACTTTCTCCACAAGAGTACCAGTATGTCATCATCAATAAAATTACAAAGACCATCTTACCGAGGGCACGAACATAAAGTAAATTATACCCAAGGGTCTCAACAAGCATGATGTCCACGAGAGAGATGTCGTGAGCAACCATAACCTTGCCAAGACCAAATACCTTTTACTTCGACTTATCACCATAGGAGACAGTTATTTGATCATGGTTGGGCCTCGTCTCCATGATGATCTCCTTGCTCCCAGTCATATGACTTGTGCATCCACTATCAAGCACCCATTTTGACCCACCGGAAGCATAGCCCTGCAATAGAATTACTTCTTGGTTTTAGATACCCATTTTTTAATGGGTCCTCTCATGTTAGTAACAAGGGTCTTTGGAACCCAAATAGACCAAGCAATGTACTTATCATAAGGACCAACATAACTAGCATAAACATCACCATAATAATCACGAAATAACTCATAGTGAGGATTATTAGACCCTACAAAACCATCATAATCAGTTTTGTCATTCGTGATGTTATTTTTAGTGGTGCCTGTCTTTGCTTGAGCATTCTTCGTATTCTTCTTGTTGTTCTTATTCTTCTTGGTCTTGGGAACATAGCCAAGTCCCTCCTTTCCATTGTTTGTCCTTTGCTTGCTCAGGACCTCATCGAGAACTTCCTTACCTTTGGGAAGAGATGACATGGCAAGCTCATCTTTCAATATAGAATTTTCTTCAAGAATCTTTGCATGAGTACCCATGGAAGTAGAAATGATAGAAATATCATACTTGGTTAATCGAGTTTGGAGCTTATCATGAGACTCATTAAGAATAGAGTATTCACTCTCCAATGCCTTGTGAGCAATGTCAAGTTTTTCTAGTTTCTCAGAAAGTCTAGCATGAGAAGCCCCAAATTCAACCTTCTCACTTTTTAAGCTCTTTGCCTTTGAAATGGCATGATCACGTTCCTTTATAAGTTTGTCCACTAGTTCATCATGTGACTCCTCAATAGACTCGAGCCTATCCTCTAGAGAAGCCCGAATCTCTTCTTCTTCTAGAGCATTTTTCAAGGATGCTATCTCCATTGCATACTCTCTTTCAATTCTGCCCTTTTCTTCAAGAAGCTCTTCTGAGTGAACAAGTTGGCCCATGAGGGCCTCGAAGTGCATCTTGTGCTCACCTTGCAAGTTAGTAATAAAATGGTCCAAAGCAATAACTTCTTCCATAACCTTAAGACTAGTGGAATCATTCATATTAGCATTCATATTAGTCTTAGGAAAGGAAGTGGTGGAAGGTTATATCTCGGAACCTCTTGCCATAAGACAAGTGACTCTCTTGTTGGCGAAGTTCTCATTTCACTAGTAGGGAAACCTTATAGCCGGATTCCTTACCACCGGTGAAGTGGGCCCTGGGTCGCCGGCGATAAGGCCTTCCAGGCCTTCCTCCTGTTACCGCCGACAAATGTGTATTGGGTTAGCCGGGGATAGACCATATACCATTGACGAATAGGACTCGCACGTGTCGGGGCTGTGGTGGGCCGCGTTCCCCCGGATGGGACGAATAGCGCACCTGGTCGCTAGGGATACGGTGCGCTGGATGGGCCACCCAGGCCAAAAAAAAGGGTTATCCCCGGCGAACGTAGTCCGCATATGCCAGGGGTAAGTGGACCGCGGGTCCCACCTATCAGTGGCTGTCTCAACTAGCCCATCGAAAATCCCCAATTTGATCTCGCACCATTAACCCTAGATCCGCATCCCCTCGCCATCACCGGTCGTCCCGCGTCCCCCTCACTGGACATCCCGCGCCCCCTTGTTGGCCGTCTCGCATCCACCTCGCTGTCGTCGTCCCACTTCCGCCAAAGGGAAGGAGGAGCAGGAGAACCATACCATGTGTGACCTCGGAGGAGGAGGCCAGTCCGGACCGCGCTCGTCCCGTGGTAGGAGAACCACGCCTCCACCTCTCCCTCGTCGTCCCGTCATCATCCCGGAGTAGGAGCATCAGGGTGAGCTCCTCGTTCCCTACCCTACTCCTCTGTCTGCTTAGCTAGATTTTTCTGCATTTGAATAAAAACTCTAATCAGTATAAGCATAAAGTTTCAAAGAATCAAGATGTAAATATAATTGATACGCTAAACAACTAGTATACGCATAAAATATTGATTTCAGTTGAAGAAAGGAATGCTGCTATTAAATCTTGGTTATGTGAGTTGATATGGCACACTCCTTTGGTTATGTGAGTTGATATGAAAAACCAAGTAAGGAATGCTTCTATTAAATATTACAAGTAAGGGCGTTTCTTTTTTATGATGAAATAGGACCTGCTATTATATTCTTGAGCATCGGTATTAATTCAAAAATTAGTTACTATGAATCTCTATATATTCACTCTGTTGGTATCCTACAGAACTATGTAAATTTAGATACAATAATTTTCTTATTTAGATGATGAGGCAAAGAATTCAAACATTCATTTTTATATATCATTTGTTAGCCTATGATACCTATTATATAAATCAAATGCTTGATGATTTTACATAGATCCATTGTTGCTGGTGATATAGGAGAAAAAGGTAATTCTTCAAGCATTTTATCTTTCAACTTGGGGAGTACTAAATCTACTTTCATTACATCATTGTGCTACTATAACATGATTTTTTTCTTAAAGTGAATTTCTTCATTTCAAATACTCCAGTTGTATAGGTGACTAGGTAATTCCTACTGTTAGTTGTTTCGAATCCATGGTAGTTGTGTAACTTGATATGAAATTTCTGTGTTCTTTCTACTTGTTCAGTGATGGTGTATAAAGATATGAAGTTTGTCCTTTTAGCTTTATTTTCTCCCACTTTACATGCTAATCTGCTGATGTAGCTTTGGAGATCAATTAGCATGGTCACCTATTATTTTGTTCGTTGTTGTGGTTCATCATGGTAATCAACAAGTTTTACTTGTTTTTTATGATTTGCGGGTTCCTCTAGCAATGTTTGGGAAAAGTAGGAATAAGAATGGTGAGGTGTCCATTTTGGAACATAGCGAGTAGCTCTTTATTATTACCAATGCTAGTTGTTGTTTGTATTCCTTATTCATTCATAATGAACTACCTATTAATGTCTCTCAATTAAGTTGGTTTACTAGATGAGATAGCATTGGTACTGTCAGAGCATTTCTTTAGCTTATGACAAGATCCAGGAGACTTATTTATACTTGTACATGTGTTAGACTTATATGAGAATTTGAGTAATACTCCCATTCTAGTATCATTTTTAGTTTTCCTCGCATAATTGTTATATGTCTAATGATTATTGTATTTTTAAGTAGTATGGCGCAAGGGGAGCCAATGTACCGTGGTGTGTATAAGAAGCCGACGAAGATCCCCACTTGGGAGGATAAGGTCATCGTCGATGGGAGGAGGCGCCACCTTGGTACATGGCAGTCCCCCGAGGAGGCAGCACGTGCCTACGACTGCATGGCGGTCTAGTACTTCGGGGCGAAGGCAATCCTGAACTTCCCCGAGCATCGAGCTAGGGCCATTCAGAATAGGCCCATGGATATGAGGTTCGTCATGATGGCGGAGGAGCGGGAGCACCGGCTGGTCGAGAGACAGCTTCTTGACCCTTGGTCCAGACACTCCGCGAGGATCCTACGTTGATGGCGCAGCAGTATGAGGTCTTGGCGGCCATTCACTGCTAGCAACCCGTCTAGGAGGCGGGTCCCTCTAGGTCCGAGACACGGGCTCCTCCACCGCATGCCCTCAGGGCCCGTACTACGGGTTAAGCCCCGGCGAATTTACCATCACACCCACGTCGTCTGCTTCTTCCTTAGGTTTGTCCGACGATGACGACGCCTGATGTAGCTAGGATAGAGTCGTGTGGGATCAGCTACTTGTCATATATTACTTATCATGCTAGACTTTCTGATGTTTTATTTGTACTACGTACTTACTTTATAACTATGTTTATGGTACTTACTTTATAACTATGTTTACTTACTTTGGCAATACATGGACAGGAAGATTACCATAGCTCTTCCTGCGAACTTTGGTGGTAGCCATTTAAAGTGACTCGCACAAATCCTTTCTTTTTGAATGAGACGGTATGTTCTTTGAAATTCACACGGAGAATGTAAATATATATATATATATATATATATATATATATATATATATATATATATATATATATATATATATATATATATCGACGCGGATTTGCTACCTAGGATGCTACCAATGCACAAAAGTGTTGACATTGGATACAGAGAGTACGTGAACTAGCTGCTAAGATGAGAGAGAACCAAAATATTGCATGTAGTTAACGGTGTTATTTGTCGTTTGTAGAATGGCAAGACCAGACTGTATTGTAGCATACCAACCAGCCTATATTGTTGCAAAAATTTCTATAAACTGCACGTGTTATACTAGTTGTACTTGAATGCACTAGACCTGCTAGCTATAATAGTTGATGGGATGTGTGCTGGTTAGCATGAATCCTAGCATGAAAACATACAAGAATTTCTGCAATAAAACTAACCGCGGGAGTAGACCAACATATCAAGAAAGTTATCATGCGTTCTAGGTTGCACGAATTTCGGCCAATATTTTCGCGTGTGGCTTTCGTTTTAGCGCCGGAGTGTTTCCCCCGTCCGTTCCCACTAGATTTTTTCGGTACAAAAGCAAAACCCATTCCTTTATATATATAGATGAGATTCCAGATGATAACTAGTACTATGCTCTGTATGAACCGCCGTGTGCTAGCGAGATTGTTTGATTGGGTTGTTCAAATATTGGTATACTCAATGGTCTATGTGTAGTGCTAATTTACATGCTCGAAAAATGGTTTGTTCAATGGTCTACATGTAGTGCTAGAATGCGTGCTGAAATTTTGGCCGATTCAATGGTCTGAATGTATTGCTAGAATGTGTGCTGAAATTTTAGCCAGTTCAATGGCTACTAGTATTGTTGGCTCGCATGCATGCGTGAGCTATTGCTAGTTTGCATGCATGTGCTAGCTTGCATGTGTACTTGCATGTACTAGCAAATGCATGCAAAAAATGCTCTTTATGTAACGAGGGTGATGTTTTCCGTTAGATATTTTGTGCTTCTGCTGCTCAACTTCATGCTCTCTATAGAATATCCAATGGTTGAATTAGTATGCATAGGTAGCATCCTATATAGCCCACTATTTCCCATATACTAGATTTAGGGGTGCGCATATACTAGATTTAGGGGTGCGCCTTGGCGCACGACCCGTTGAATCCAGACCAATTTAGCGGAATATGTGACTGGAAAATAAATACATGCAAATAGAAGCATATTATTGTAGCAACAATAACAACCGGGCAGAAAAACGATGCATAATAATCATTCATATACAATCAGTGAAATATGAGAACATATTACAATAACCAATACTGAAAATATAGCATAGATTATATGGCTTTGTCCAAGGTAGTAAAAGCAAAGGTACAACAAAAGTAACATCTACGTAAGCTCCCTATATGGGCATCCTTGCGCCATAGTCTTTAGATGCTGCAACACATAGGAAACGAAGACCAAATAGTCACCACCAAAAGCTCACATAGCTGCAGATCAACAGAAAAATTAGCTGATAGTCAAACATGAGGTAAATCAAAGAAACAGAAAGAGTAGAAGATAAATTAGCTGACAGTCAAACACAACCATTCCTCATTTTCTCCAAATGTTTTTTCAGGACGACACTTGCATGTCTAAGCCTAAATCTCAAGTCTTCGAAGTTAAAAAGTACATTGTTCCAAACCGTGTCAGCAAAACGGATGAATAAATACTAATAATTTTTCGATCACTTTTCGTATAGGAAAGAGTAAAGATTAAAAAACAAACAATTTACTAACATACAACTCAGAACTCGCCTTTAATTCATTCTTCAGCAACCTTATGGCAGACAACAGAGGAAGCATTGAGTATACATACGGTATGTTGGGTAGATGCACGAATCCATGACCCATCCGATCATAACAGAAGATGCAATAGCTGAGGAGATCATCATCCATAATGGAGCCACGCTGGTAGCGACCTCAGCCCGGGAAATGATAATTAGACCTTGCAATAATAGGGAGATGCCAGAAGTAGAGAAATCTATCGCAAAAAAGTACTTACGGGTCAATCATTTCTAAGGCATTTAAGATCTCTCTAGAGACAAGTACAAATGCTTCATGTGGCCAAAATCTCATCGATAGTCACATCATAGGCTGTTCTGCAAAAGAAAAATGCAACAACTGAATGCATCGAATAACACAATAGAATAAGTAAAACAATAAAATGTAATTAAAGATTTTGTCCGTGCAAATAGGAATTAGAATTTCAGGAGCAAATAAAATACTACTCGATGATCAGTTTAGAATGTTAAAGATCACACCTTGTAAGTCCCGGTCAAGATGCCGCCGACGCCAAACGTCCGCCCAGCCAGCCTTCTCGCCACCAGCACAGCTTCTGCCGACTCTCACTGTCGGCTGACGCCGCCAGCCGCCGACAACCCCGTCCCCCGCATCCCTTGTCAACCGGCGCAGCCCCGGTGTCGGTCATGCTCCCGTTGCAGCGTGCACCTGTTGGCCGTCACCGGAGTGCCCGCCACCGCATGCTCCTACTGGCCTCCGCCGGGGTGCTCTCTGCCGCCCCCATCTTCCTCCACCTTGGCGTGCACACCATGAGGGCCACTGTCTTGGACTCAGAGCGCTAGCGCTAATGGCCACCAAGCACTGAAATTTGGTGTTACACGATCAAATCCATGACTGAATTTTTTTTACATGTGCTAGCGCTAATGGACACCAAGCACTGAAATTTGGCAAGTATGAAGATGTTCTATAGTACCCTGGAGTTCATGGTTGATTAGTTCATGGTAGCATGAAGATTAGTTCACAGTACTCAGAATATATTTGTGAGATCTTGTTACATATTAATTATCTGAATGCTCGTTACCATTTGTATTACTCAGCATTGTGTGACTTATTGACTACGTAAGGATTTCTCAGAGAAAAGATAAAACAAATCCTCTGTGCATTGTTTTAGCTGTAACATAGCTAACTGCCTCTTGAGCTGCAATATTACATCTCCACTCTGATATCTAACTGTACTTTAATCTGCAGATACCCTTCATACTGTCAAGCAGATATGTTACACTGAAGTATGCGCTGGATATGAACAAAAACTAAGATCTTTGAAGATGTCGAAGAGAACACAGACACACTTCTGACAACATTGTGCATTTTTCAGAACACAGACTTCGACATCAATGGAGTAGTGGTTTGTTTGAGGAAAGTAGAGCTTACGATATGACCCATACGGTAAGGGTGAGTTGACGCCATTGACTAAGACCTCGCCATACATCTTCTCAGCACCATGCAGCCACCCTAAATCACCGAGTGACAGCCATTAATTTGCAACCCGCTCGGGAAGCTGACCTGCTCATGGCGCCACACTCCATTCAATAGTCCATGCCACCGATCGTCCGCCATCGCCACCGTCGAAAATAAATTGTCGCCATGGCCGTGGTGGAGAGCACAAACGGCGGCCTCTCTTGACAAAAGAACTGGTTCGGTCTATACATGGTTTCGATGGCACAACTTACATAACTCCACACTTTGTAGGACAAAATGGCATGCAACCAAGCCTAAAAACAGGACCATGATGAAATAAACAGCAAGTTCAAGCCACAATGTCCAGGAATTTTTGAAAAAAAAATGCAACACAATGTATAATTATTCATTGGACTGCAATTTGGAAGTGAAGGTGAAAAATGTAAGAATAAATAGCACAACTGCCTAATGTTTTTTTCTAGAAGTTGTAACCGGTACCTTTTAGATACACACACTTGCTCCATTTAGAGGAAAACTTCGATGAGGATTGTGAGTCCCATTAATTAGGTTAGTGAATCACTGTGCATCTTAGCACAAAATCTCCAAAACCACTCTACAAAATAGAACATGAGACAACTTATGCAAAATGGTATTTAGAAAGCTATAAAATGAAGTGCAAGATAATAGCTCTGCAAACAGAGGTAAAAGAATTATAAGATGTAAGAAAAATGCTACGCAATAACACAAATATAGCCTAGAAACTTACATATTGGTGTGTTAGTCCCGGTTGATGACACCATCCTTGATAATTTTGTTTCTTTTTAGTGTGTTAGTCAAACTAATATTGTGATCAGCAGAAATGCCTAGAAACTTACATTACAAAAGAATAGGACACAAAGCTTCAGATCTTCATACAACGCTTGTCATTGATTCGATGTGACCCTAAAAATTCACACAGATCACGGTCATTTCTGAACCACAGACCCAGCAAAATAGCGAGCTAATTGACAAACTTAACTACTCCAGCGACTAAGCGCAGAACACATCCAAGATCCACACTAAAACCCATCAAGAATCGCTTGGCGACACACGCCAACTCAATGGAAAACTCACTACACCGATAAAAGAAACATAATACAAGGAAAGTGGAAAATAAAAGTGCGTGGGATCATGAGAACACGTGCACGCGTTTGATTGCTCGTACCTATAAAAATATTGTCAATCATACAATAATATTATAATCCCAGCATCATAAGTTTTGAATCTTTTAACAATGTTGTAGAAAACCAAACAGAGTTAGTGCGCAAGAAAAACCAAAACTATAGCATAGATGAAGTGTTTGTAAATTACTGAGCATACCATGAGGAGATTTAATGCTATAAGCTGAAATTTGTATGCCAAGTAAAATCCATTTACCTACTGCATTATTGGGAAACACATATGCATCAATGTAATAGTAGACTTCACTTATCACGACTTTGGATAGGACATGAAGAGGAAATCCCTATAAAGCGGAGATCATAGTTAAGGCATCCGAGACACATTCTCGCAAGTCCAAACAGTAGGTCTCTCAATAATTGCCTTGCTCGTCTCTTGAGAAAATCTACCATGAAGTTCCTGTAAATTACTGAGCATGACATAAGGACATTTAAGCTGAACTGTATGCCAAGTAAAATTCATGCACCTAACAGCATGTATAAACACATATGCACTAGAGCAATGGTACACTTCACTCACCTCGACTTTTGAATAGCACATGAATAGGAAATCCGGAAATCCCTATAATGTGGACATCATAATCAAGTCATTCGAGACATGCTCTCGCATCTTTCCTCACCTTTCGGGGTGATAATCATAGAAAAACTCACAATGGTTCCTTAATTGTAGATTAGTAATTGATAAATTAATACAACATATTACCATTTGCTGATATTAGAGAATAATAAGATAGTTCATTAGCATAGGAATTGGGAATTGATCAAGGAACATAGGGGCAGCAGGGCTGCCGCAGCTGCAGTCTGTCGGTATGACCGCACCACACGACGCACGAGCAGCCGGCGAGCGATGCTCAGACCAAATCGATCATTCTCTTCTCCCGTTTTCCTGCGCATGTGTTTTTCTTTCCTTCCCCAATTAGCAATTTGGTAGCGGGACGATTGCTTACCTAATTTGTTCTTCAAATTTACAAATTGCAATAGGTCAGCAGCCATGGGAAAGGCCACTTAAAAACTAATTGATTTTGTCCTGGAAATAGTGGGGTTGAAGAGGATACTTCAGCACCAGAACCGTGACGAATTAATTTGAGAAAATTTGTTTTACGATTAAGGTCTAGTGAAGTGGTGTGTTTTAGAAATTTTATTTTAGCCTGGTCCGTCCTTGGTTTTTCTTCAAGCTCTGCCATTGCTTAGAATGAACAACTAAATTATATGTTGCTGTATGGGGATGGATTAGAGATGAGCCAGCAAGGAGATTGAGTGAGCAACAATTACAGGTGAGTCATGGAGGAGCGTTGATGGACCGAGAAGCAGAGATATTGGGGGTGTTGAGGAGCTCCACCAGCCGCTCCTACTGGCGACGGCACGGCGCGCGGCGACGGACTGCGCTGCTCCCCGTCGGCGACCAGACGCTACTCCAGACGACGGTGGTGCGAGCGGCCGACTGAGCCGCTCCCGTCGGCCACCATCGAGGCTCCTCGTTTCGACGGCATGGCCGGTGGAGCGGCGGTGGCGGGAAAAGGACGACGACCCGAGGGGATGGGAGGAGATGCGGGGCTAGAGGATGGCGGCTCGCTCAGGGGAGGAGGACGCGGGAGCAAATGGGCTATGACGGCTAGGGTTTCCACGTCGGGTTTTGTTTTATACGACGCTATAAAAACAAATCAACCGCTCTGATTTACTATGAGCCAAAATTAACGGCTCATCAAATCTAATTAACAGGAGGACGCCGCGAGGGGGCACCAATTACATCTTTAGATATATATATATGTTTAATAAAAATCATGACTAATTGTTTTGTCCTATGATTTTACTCAGTCAATCCCTTGAGGTGCACGACTTGCTTTCGTCCTGACTCTTCTAACGAGGGTGAAGATATAAGTGAACTCTAGATAATCCTAGGAACCAATGTCCTAGCTAGTTATATTGAACATTTGGTGTATACTGCTACTGTTTACAATGTTAATATGTATTTTGTTGTTATTATCATGTATACTATGTATTCTCCTGTATACTGTGTATTCTCATGTATACTGTGTATTCTGTTTATTTTCTTATTATTTCTTCTCTAGTATATAATATCCTCGGCGAAACGATATGGGCGCTGGTGGCAAGGGCGCTACCCTCGGCGATGTGTCCTTACCGCCAACGAGACCGGACTCGCCAGCGGTAGACGGTTTTGGTTAGCCGGCGGTAGGGTTTTCCCTACTAGTGTTTTGAGAGTCAAAGAGCGAAGCGGTAGGTGTAGATGTGGTGGCTATGGCAGACACCTCTCGTGAACCATTATTATCTTCTTCGTCTTCCCTTGCGGATGAGTACTCCTCTTGAGCTACCAACACTATCTTTGGTTGTTTCTTGTAAGGAACATTTTTCTTGACAAACTGCTTCTTACGAGGTGCCTTTGACTTCTCCTTGAGGACCATCCTACCCCCATGATCTTCTCGACTTCGATAGGGGCACTCGTCTACGAAATGCAAACAGTCTCCACAATTGTAGCAAGATCTTAGTTTTAGACCGTTTTCCTTCCTTCCATTTGATACGTTCTTGCGTTCAAGCTCAGATTTTGCTTTAGCAGGGTCCTTCCAAAAGTTTCCTGCATAGAAAGCCATGTAATCACCATGTGCATGTTTGACCTCCTTGGGGCATCTCATGGCAACTATGTCATCTTATTCTTGCTTGACCACATTGGCCTTCAAGGCAACATTTACACCCTTTTGCATTCCAATAGCTCGTGCATGAGCATCTTCAGCATTTTTGGCGTCAACTTTGCATGAAGCCATTTCTTGCATGACTTCTTTGGAAGTCATTTGATGATAATTGTGTCTTCCTTGTAGGATTTTCAAATTTGTGGGCTCAAATGGCATAAGAGCACTTACATATTTTCTCTTGATCCAAGCATCATCAACATGTGTAGCACTATGGTTTCTAAATGTTGTGGCAATGGACTTGAGTCTTCTATACATATATTTGTGGTCCTCACCATCCATAATGTAAAACCCTTCAGCTTGGTTGCTTAGAGCATCATATCTATTTCTTATCATCCTCTCATTTCCAATGAATAACTCGGTGGGCATCCCAAGCTTCCTTAGCGGTGTTGAGATGTTCAATATGTGGCATGTCCTTAGGACCCACACCAAGATGGATCATGTGTAAAGCCATTGCATTGAGTTCACTATCAACAACTTCTCTTCTTGTCAAATTAGTTGGATCCGCAATATGAAGACCTCTCTTGATGATTTTCCACAACTCAATAGACGAACTGCACACATGAGACTTCATCAAAAGTTTCCATTGATTAAATGTAGATGCAGTGAGCTTGGGTGGATCACCCCTAATATTTATATGAGGGTGAGGGATTGGTGGATTAGGTGAGTATAAGTGAGAAACCTCACTATAGTCCTCCTTACCACTACCCTTTTTCAATAGGAACTTTTACTTTTATCATCACCCTCCAACTCTTCTTCCTTGGAATTAGTCGTAGCCTTATCCTTCAAAATAGGAGTTGCAGCCTCAGAGGAAGATGGAGGAGGGGTTGTGGTTGGCGAGAGACGCACTATCATTTCATGCATCTCATGCATTTGGGTCTCCATGGTTTTAATCAAGGTTGTTTCCAATGTCTTGAGATCATCCATGGTGACCTTACTACCATCTCCCTTAGTACTCATACCCTCTTAGGCGGTAAAGCCCGAATAAGAGCCGAGGCTCTGATACCAATTGAAATGGATCATATAGGCACCTGGAGGAGGGGTGAATAGGTGCTACTCCAAATTTTAATTCTTTTTCAGATTTAGGGTTGACACAAAGGTAAATTCTCTAGATATGCAACTATGAATAATTTCTCTATATGCAAACCTATCTACTAAGCGAGTATAGGCAGTGAGAGGAACGAGGTAACCATAGTAGAGCACGCGGAGACACATGATTTGTTTTACCGCAGTTCCTTCCTTGTTAAGGGAAGTACATCTGTGTTGGAGGGGTGGGCGGTACTAAGACCACCACGCCACAATAGGCATCACCCTATTCTCTGATGGATCTCCCCACCAAAGGCATGATCCACCTTTCCACTATTTGGTACCCTTCAAGGCGGGAACCAGTTCCTTTAAAACACTAGCGGGGCACACATCCACAACTAAATTTGAGGCTCCTATGATGACAACAAGCTGCCACGAGAAAAGGTTAATCAATAACCAAAATTGAGATCTAGATATTTGAAAGAAATACTAGATCAAGAATCCCCAAGTGAATGGAGGGGAACTGAAGATCTTGATTGGTTCCTATGAATATCGAGGCCTCCTCCTTTGATTCCCCAAAGATCAGAGCCTTCAGGTGGATGAAAGTAGAGATCTCGCCAGGATTGGAATGAATAGCACCAAAATTTTGTGTAGGATCCAGAAGAACTGAAATGGGGATCAATTGGGGTATTAATACCCCCCGCCAAAAGCTAACTGTTGGAAGAATCTTAGCCCGGATAATCCGGCCTAAGTTGGGGCTGGATAATTCGACCAGGACAAACATTCGTCCCCAAACCGGAATATCCGGGCCAAATGCACGCCCCCATACCACGTGACGCGCCTTGGCACCCTTTAACAAAATTCCTAGGGGGTGTATTATCTGACTCGGGCACAAATTCCAGCCCTGGTCGGACAATCCAAACTCAGCCCCTCATATCCCTTGACGCGCCTTGGCCCCCTTTGTCGATCGAGTCGGGGGCAGATAATACGGCCCTTGATAGGGGAGGATAATCCGCCCCCAAAACACTTGTTTAGCTACATTTGGTGTAAAATGATATGCATCACTAAACACAAAATTAAATAATCATTGGCATTGTTATCTAACACACAAAACACTAGGGATCATGAAATGTTCTTTGAAATATTATGTTATCTATAATGTTTTATGTCCACCAAACTTCATGCGAGAGTAGACAAGTGAACCCATGAACCCAGTCCACTTTTCATTATAAGAAACACACCTTTAACTTGCAATTATTGTGCTTTACATTTTTTGTAACTATTAAAAACACAAAAACAATTTTACATTTGTCACATCACCGGGATTAAGGCTAGACAAATCCCAGACCTTCGCCTGACCATAAGCCTAACCTAATCTCGAAAGCGTGCAGAGAGAGAATCGTTAACACAACAGTGACCCTACGACACAAAAATTATTACAGCAAGCTCATAACTGAGCGAAGAACCAAAATATTACAAGCAGAGGTCACTCACAACGGAAGGCAAATTATTCTATTAAGTATAGAAAACTTAATAAATGGCCTAAGAGGCCTGAAGCATAACGATGACGTTCAATCCATAGATCCTAGACCGCCGACTAGGAACCCCAAGCTACTCGCCGATGTCAATGCCGTAAAGAACTCATCTTCTATGGTAACACTTACTCTACTGCAAAAGTATCAACGAAGCAAGGGTGAGTACAGGGTGTACTCCGCAAGACTTATGGCTGGTGGAGTTATTTTGCGTAAAGTTGTATTTGTTTGTAAGACAAGAGGGAGAATATGCTCGACTAATCAGAATACTTTAAAAGGGGATAAGAGAGCGATATCTCTAGCTTTGATCATCTCTTGATATCCACTGAATCATCATCAGCTGAACCTACCAACTAGGATCACCCCCTCGTACCCATGAGGAAGCATCCTTAAGCACTTATTACTTAAGTTGCCAAGTTTTAGATTAGGTTCAAGTTCTCTATGATCATCACGTCCATTCCCAAGTCGTCCATAACCGCAGACATGGATTTTTGAAAATATTAATAACCCAGCAGGGGTGTACAACTTTACCCACACATACCAACTGACTCTTAATGCCAGATATCGTTAGCCCTCTTCCTTGGAAGGCCGACAGAGGGTGGTTGTACATGACCTTTACCTTTCTTTTGCCGAGACCATGAGTCACAACATGGGAGGAGTAATTAATATCTGAGTGACAGGGAGTGCACTACAAGATGGTATTCACAAGGTAGCTTCTAAGAGAAGAAATGACTTCTGAAGTACCCAAACAAACAAAAAAGAGGCACACGAGGCAAAATAAAACCTCGATGCCTAGAACAGAACACTATGGCACCTACAATATAATATTGTGAGCCCATAAGATAGAGAGGTCATGATGGAAGAAATCCCTCAGAAGAAACAGAACAAAGGGAAACAAGGAACACACACACACCAGACTCTAGAGAACTTAACACTAGGTCAACTGGATGAGAAACTACATGCTAAAAAGGCACCCAAGTTTTGAAAGACTAGACGAGATAGCAAAGCTTTTCCAATCAACACAAGATAAGATGACCCAAAGTTAGAGCGATATTGGATAAGAAGGAAAAGAAGCATACCAGAGTTTTCGCACATAATTTTCATATTTGAAAAAAGTTTTGACAAGAACCAGACTCAACCTGGACCAGTAGAAAGGGTTTCCTACAGTCGGTACGGCTCTGATACCAAAACCTGTCACCCCCCGGGATTAAGGCTAGACAAATCCCAAAACTTCGCCTGAACATAAGCCTAACCTAAAACCGAAAGCATGCAGAGAGAGAATCGGTAACACAACAGTGACCCTACGACACAAAAATTATTACAGCAAGCTCATAACTGAGCGAAGAACCAAAATATTACAACAAGAGGTCACTAACCATAAAACATTAAAGAACGGAAGGCAAATTATGCTATTAAGTATAGCAAACTTAACAAATGGCCTAAGAGCCCTGAAGTATAAATATGACGTCCAATCCATAGATCCCAGACTGTCGACTGGGAACCCCAAGCTACTCGCCGATGTCGATGCCATAAAGAACTCATCTTCTATGGTAACACTTACTCTGCTGCAAAAGTAACAACAAAGCAAGGGTGAGTACAGGGTGTACTCCGCAAGACTTATGGCTGGTGGAGTTATTTTGCGTAAAGTTGTTTGTTTGTAAGACAAAAGGGAGAAGAAGCTTGACTAATCAAAATACTTTTAAAAGGGGATAAGAGAGCGGTATCTCTAGCTTTGATCATCTCTTGATATCCACTGAATCATCATCGGCTGAACCTACCAACTAGGATCACCCCCTCGTACCCATGAGGAAGCATCCTTAAGCACTCATTACTTAACTTGCCAAGTTTTACGATTACGTTCAAGTTCTCTATGATCATCACGTCCATTCCCAGGTCGTCCATAACCGCGGACACGGGTTTTCGAAAAGATTAATAACCCTGCAGGGGTGTACAACTTTACCCACACGTACCAACCGACTCTTAATGCCAGATATCGTTAGCCCTCTTCCTTGAAAGGTCGGCAGAGGGTGGTTGGACATGACCTTTACCTTGCTTTCCCCGAGACCATGAGTCACACACTAAGGAGATGCCGCCGTAATGGGTCGAGTCCCAAAGCCGGTCCCTAATGATGTGTGCGGGGTTCAATATTACAGAGGTCATGCCTCTCTTGTTCCCGGCCACGCTTACCTACCTGTTATAAATGCACCTCCTTCGAGAACAACCAAGATGCATATGTCGAATGGAAAGCCCGAACTATGTGACTCATGGAATCTACTAGGCAAGTTAGTTGGTGGAGGAGGTTTCCAGGCCCCCGTGTGGTTGTACGCTCGTATTGGTTCAAGAGGCAATAACGCAGGTCCTAGTAATGACAAGTATGGGACTACAAAAACCACAACCCATCGTGGCCTCCCATACAAGCCTTAGCATGTTTAACTTTCATGTATGATCATACCACATCTTCCTGTCAAACTAGGTTCATTCGCAGCTCTGATTTATCAACCGAATGGACCAACAGTAACAACTAAGCATGGCTAAGCACAATAGATGTAACAGCTCTAGCAATGCTCACAAACCAAACCCTAGTTATGCTAGGAGCAGTGGAACAGGGAGTATAGGCTTCAAAGATAACATGCATCAGATAGGATTACTCTATCTATCAATAAAAGACTTTAGAATTGTATGCACATCGCAAGAATTGAAATACTTTGAAAGCATAGGATTCATATGTATGTCTGGGGCTTCGGTTGCCTTTTCCTATTGATACCCAACTATATAACTTCATGGTTCATCATCTTGACTTGTTTGTCAATAACCTTCGATGTTGTTGATCTCGATCATCAGTCTTGGACTCAATCTCGATATCGTATTTTATCGGGAAGAACCAAACACCGGAAAGGAAGGGAAATAATCAACACATGGCATCGATGCAATGCTCAAGCGAGTATGATGATATGGCAAATTAAAAGTTGTTGAATTGTAACCCTAAGGCATGTTCGGAAATTTAAGCGGCGTCCGAGGGGTGCAAACCCTGGAACAGGGGAACCTCAAAATCACCTAAGGGGGTTCACTTTGTTCTTCTAACAATCTTATTAGTTAAAGTTGCTGAATAATGCATGAATGTGATACTATTGTGTAGATCTTATTTTTCTGAACATTTTGATATATTATTTGTATTTTTCTGATTTAAAATGAATTAGTTATGAATTTATCCATTTTTATATTATTTTAAATCATTTTTGGAATATTATAAAATAATTTACATTTTGAAATTACTTTAACATTTTTATTAAACAGAAAACATTTATGAAAATGTTTATTTGAATTACCAAGGGGCCCACATCTCAGTATTATCCTTTACTGAAATAATTACAGAAATGATTTACTAAAACATTTAATATAAAAGAAAAAGGGATATGTGACGCCATGCTGACGTCAGCAATGGTGCTCCTGCCAGATCGTGGATGGATCGGCCGATTGGGGGTGTGCGACAGGCTGCGGTTGGGGGCGTTGGGTTGTGGGCGTCGAGGGGAGTTGAACGGTGGTGGCGCCGCTTGGAAATTGTCGCTGGAACAGTGTCTCCGACGAGCAACTGTGGCGTCCAGTATGGTTGACTACGGGAGCGTAGCACAAGAAGAGAGAAAGATATTGGGAGGCACTGGTAGGTGCAGGATCTCACCACAAACGCGAGGAGAGGGTCGGGGAGGCGAGGCAAGGTCGTACGGCGAGGAATCGATGTCGGCAATGGCGGTGGCCAGCGGCGGGGTTAAGCATGATTTCGGGCAGAGGGCGGCTCCCCTGCTTGTGTGGCTTCACAGAAACGATGAGGGAGACGAGGAGCTTCTCTAGGGCTTCACGGCAGGGCACAGCCAGGTCGTGGATGGCCGGACTCACCGGTTACTGGTCGGCTAGGGTTTTGGCCAAGGGAAAAAACAAGAGAGGGAGAGGAAGAGATTAGGGTTCAGGGTTTTGTTCATTTTCTTTTCTTGATTTTTTTATGTTAGCAAGATTGCATGATTCTCATGAATGGACGGTCAAATCCTAATTACCATTTGATAAAACTAGGGGTGTTACAATTCTATCCCCCTTAAAAGAACCTCGTCCCGAGATTCCTAGGTAGGAAGATAGAAAGGAACAGGGTTACACTAGGATTCGACGATCTTCTCGAGGAGGTTGATCCATTCTACCATGATGAATGAATGAAGCGCTTCATTTCTTAGAGGTTGTTGTTCACACTAAAGAAGAGAGGGAATGACACATAACCACAAACTGAGTATCTCATGGTCAACTCATGGATAGATGTTTCATAAACATCTCTGGAGCCAACAACATGAAGCATGCCAAGGTAACAGAGGAAACAAAAGGAGATGGATTTCAAGGTGAGAGATAGTTGGTCTTCATATGGATAGAGACCATGGAACTTGCAGAAGAGTTTTGACTTCTGAGGAGAGGAGAATTCCAACAGAATGGAACATGACCACAGACTTCAAGAGGTAAACCTCTACTAAACAACTTAAGTAGAGCTTTATAGGTGGAAGGGAAAGATACCAACAAAACAAAGTTGTTGAAATACTTTTGAAACAGAATGGTCATTCTTTCATTCAACAGAAGGCCAAGACAGAAAGGTGTTTTGGTGGAGAGGACTCATAAGAGTCACAAGGAACATGTAACAAGAGGAACTTCTGATTACCAAAATCATAATCGCTCTTTGAACATGGTTCAAAATGAAGGAAACTATTTATTCATCCAGGTTTATCCACATCTTTGCCGAAGATAGTGATATCACTTCACACCACCAAGATGAATAGTTTAGAAGATTCCTGATGACACGATAAGAAAGAAACTTCATTCTTAGACTCCAAATACTTTGCATAACAAGACGCTTGGCATTATAAGAGGGTCTAGATAATCGACCGAGAGACATTTAGCAACTCTACTTTAAATTTTATCCTTGATGTTTGAAACACCAATATCAGACTTCTAACAAGCCTTTAATCAGTCATCAAGTAAAGGTTGGAATTTGGATGCACAGGAAACCATAAGCACAACTCCTATAACAAATCATAGAAGATGCCTCATGAGGAGTGGTTATTATTGTTGTTTCAAGAGAGTATGGCAATAGATCTTCTGGATTTTTTGTCAACCACTACATCAATCTTGCCAGATTTACAAATAAACCTATGTTAACCCTTGAAGAACACCAACCATCATTGCTGCTTGAGACTTAGCTTTGGTTAGGTGAAGATATACTTCATACTCGACATGTCCGAATAGAAGATTTGCAACATTTACCACAAAGATAAAGTTACTAGATGCTCAAGACCTAGACTATAGTGTCAAGCTCCAAAATATGATATAGATTGCGGAACCCATGTGGTAGCAAGTTATCAGACGACAATTGCACCTGCATGAGTTGTTTGCAATGAAACACAATTGAATCCTTGTTGGAAAGCATTTAGGAGGATATCAAAGTTTTGTTGAACTTCTTATCTTCCATGAATGAATAAATTAGTGGCTTGGTGTGCTTGGAGGGTCTTCTCGAGATATGAAGGTATCAACCTACCATATCAAGAATTCTTCGCACATGCTTGACTAACTTAAAATGATTCCCGAGGAAGCAATGATAACTCTACTCGAATCCACGACAACATCTCTCAACAACTGCACGTGAACTCGAGAAGGATACTTCTAACATCTAGAACACATACTTCAAGATAACATGAGGATGGTTCTCAAAAGTTTCCAACATTAATGCCAAATACTCCATATGATTCTTTTATAGCATGGAGAAGATAATAATGTCATTGATGGGCTCAATAACAAACTTATCTAAATACTCCAAGACGACGGAGTCATATGTTGTAGGAACGAGGCATAGACATTGGTCAGATCAAAGAACATGAAGATGTACCTAGGTGAAACATCACAAGTGGATACACCATCAAGATTGTCCTTGGAACTGAGTTTGATTTGACGATTGCCCAAATCAAATCAAAGGCATGGAAAGATAACATATCCACGAAGGACAAGCTATCTTACTTCAACACGAACAAGACTAGACATCCCTTTAAGGAGGAACAGAGTTGGATAGAACTTTTGTCTTACAACTCTCCAAGTTGTTGTTTAAGCTCAACCAACTAGTTTAGGGGTATCCAGTATGGATCCTTGGAGAAAGGAGCAGTTTGAAGAAACAGTTTACTCAAGAACCTGACAACACGGTCATGTGGCAACATGGTGATACTTCTAGAAATACTTCTTGAATATCACAAACCACTGATATGTCACAAACTAGAGAGGAAACTTGCTTTGTAGGGCAAGAAGACATAGTCTCAGAGCTTCGGCATAAGCCCGACTCTTTGACCGAAGAGGGTGCACTAGGATAGCGGACTTGATATCACAATCATCCTTGGATTAGTGATTAGATAACTAGTCACACCTAGAATGATAGAAATGTCCTTAGGGGTTCAAAGCAATAAGAATTGCTAAGAATCTTAGATGGCCATGTTATTACGCACAAGCATCATTCACGAGCATGAAAGCTCGAAAGAAGGGTGCGTAATGATGTGTGGGAGCATCACTTCATTAAGAGGGTCATGAGACTCAGCACAACCTCTTAGTATAAACGAGTGTGTAACTTCAAGGTAGAACATAACAGAAGCTAGTTAATGCCTCTTTATCTGCTGATTACAACACTTTGATCGGATCCTAGAATTGGCGAGGTACTGGAGTTTGTTTCTCCCGACATCCCAAAATGGTATGTCTTGACGGACCACAAGAGTATCTTGCATCGGAAGATACCAATGCAAATTTACTACTTGGCTACCAACTGATAGACAAGGGTCGGAAAACAACAAGGGAAAGGAACATGTTAAGAATAGAATCCCGAGATGTGGATGGATAAGTCAACAATATTCCGAAGACCAATGCAGAGAAGGAAAGGTGTGGCAGAGTCACGAATGTAGATGTGAGCCTCTCTAGGAGTACACTTGCCATGATCTATTTGGTTCCATTAAAGAACTAATACGTCCAATTTGCATCACCATTCTATATCATAATTTGCCTCTGTTCATTGATATGTGTATTATTACGAGGTGTTACTTATGAATTTTCCTCTGTTTGTGCATGTTGGATGATTGATGAACTGCCGGAGTCAGGATTCTGATGGAAAAAGAGGTGTTTTGATGCAATTTCGCAAAGATCAGAAAAACCAGAAAAATATCGGAAAATTATATTTTCCTAGAAGACGAAGGAAGCTAGAAGGGGAGGCGTAGCTGGGCCACAAGGGGCCCACACACACCCAGGCGTAGGTCCCTCCTGGGTCGCGCCTAGGGTGGGGGTGGCCCACCTGGACGGCCTCCGACTCTGCCCTCTCGCCTATATCTTCCTCTCGGAACCCTAACACCAGGGGGCGACGACAAAAAGATTTTTGCCGCCTCTTCGGGGCGGAAAACACCGAGAGAGAGAAAGAGCTCTCCGGCAGACTGATTTCTGCCGAGGAAATTCCTTCCCGGAGAGGGGAGATCATCACCATCAACACCATCATCAAGCTAGACTTCATCGGGATCATCATCATCATCCACACCATCATCTCCACCAGCACCATCATCACCACTCCATCCTGCTTTAACAATCGTGTTGAATACTTGCATAGATCTTTGGGGAAACTTTCCTGGTGTTGATTACTATTGTAGTTGATGCTTGTGAGTGGAACCATTGGATTAATGTTTATGTTTAGATTGTTATCCATCACCATATCATCTTTGATCTTGATCCATATGATGTCTCATGAGTAGTTCGTTTAGTTCTTGAGGACATGGGAGAAGTCATGTTGTTAGTAGTGGATTTGTGTTGAGATATTATTCAATGGTTTAGTATTTAAGTTGTGGTGCTATTCTTCTAGTGGTTTCTTGTGAACGTCGACTACACAATACTTCACCATTTATGGGCCTAGGGGAATGCATTA
Organism: Avena sativa; assembly: GCA_916181665.1. Classification (NCBI taxonomy): domain Eukaryota; kingdom Viridiplantae; phylum Streptophyta; class Magnoliopsida; order Poales; family Poaceae; genus Avena; species Avena sativa. The sequence goes on along the minus strand of OV702280.1, from coordinate 229,047,729 downwards.
TGTATTTGGCTACTAATCGTGGGGTTGCCGGAGTGACAGAAACCTAAACCCCCATTAGGACACCATTGCACAAGGGAGTGTAGGATCTCAGAGTTTAAGGCTGTGGTTAGGTTTATATCTTAATTGCTTTCATGTAGTTGCCGATGCTTGCAGGGGGTTTAATCACAAGTATGTATTAGTACAAGTAAGGTCGGTACATTAGCACAGGTTCACCCACACAACACTTACAACACCAAAGAAGGGTACTCAGCTATTTGAAGCGAAAGCACTTCACAGAATTCCCATGTGTCCTCGAGAACGTTTGGTCCTTATAAGTATTTCCACTGGCTTGTACTTTGCTAAGAAAGGATTGGGACACTTGCTGTAGTTGTTCATTGTCTTTATTACTTGCACTTTGTTTTGTTGCTTTATCATAAAACCCCTAAAAATCCGTTTGCTAAGTATTTACAGAGAATTCCTGCTCCTTACCACTAGTCAACACCTTCTGCTCCTCGTTGGGATTGACACTCATATTTATCGAAAGTAATACGATACACCCCTATAATTGTGGGTCATCAAGACTATTTTCTGGCGCCGTTGCCGGGGAGTGAAGCGCTATTGAAGAGTGGAACTAGTAAAGGAAACTTCTACTATGAGTATTGCTTTTTGTTTCTGTTTGTTACTTTGTTTCCAATATGGATAACCCACTTGGTTTTCTGTTTGGGAAAACTACTACCACTGTTAGGGTAGTAGATGAACCACCACATGTTGAGATAGATCCTTTTAAGATACCTACAAGTATTGTTGATCGTGTTATGGATAATTATTATTTGGGGGATGTAACTGTCCACCCTGGTGATCATTTACTTTTTATCCATGAATTATGCGGGTTGTTAAAGTGTGCAGGTATCACAACTAAATAGGTGAAGAAGAAGTTACTCTCTATATCCTTCAAAGGGAGAGCTGAAGAATGGTATAAGCTACTGAAGAATGGACAATCCATGGAATAGGAGGAAATAGTACCTCTCTTTTATTCTAAATTCTATCCTCCCAGTGAAATTCATAATGATAGAAATCTAATATATAACTTTTGGCCTTGTGATGGAGAGAGTACAGCTCAAGCTTGGGGGAGATTGAAGTTACTAATGCTTAAATGTCCTATTCATGAACTCCCTAACAATATTACTATCAATAACTTTTATGCTAGGCTTTCTCTTCATGATAAAGATTTACTAGATGCTTCTTATGCTGGATCATTCACACGTATGAAGGAAGAAGCTAAATGGGATCTCCTAGACCGTATTCAAGAGAACGCTGAAGCTTGGGAGAATGATAAAGGAAGAAAGTCGGGTATAAACTATGATTATGAATGCATTAAATCTTTTATGGGAACTGATGACTTCCATGATATTAGTAATGAGTTTGGTCTTGACTCCCAAAGTATTGCCAATTGTTTTAAAGCCTTTGACTCTTACATAGAAATTCCCGAAAAGAAGTGGAATAAGTACCATGCACCTTATAAAGATGTTGTTAGTCATGTTCCTTTTTGAAGCACTAAAGTTTGTACTATTGATCATATTTTTCCTGAACCTTATGTTGAGAAAATACCTTTCCCAGCTAAGGTAAAGGAGTATTTTATGATGATTAGTGCGAATAAAAAAGGTACAAAGAAAACTGTGGAACCTGATGAGCAAATAAATACTAAACCTGTGGTAGCTATTGTGAAAGATCTTGTCACTAGAAATATAGAGGATGAGCACACTGTCTTCTGTGAAGACGCTTCTAATATTATCTCTCATCCTAGGAAAGCTAGAAAAGCTAGTGTACATGTGCTTTCTGTTAGAATTGGTGATCATTGCTATTATGGTTTATGTGATATTGGTGCTAGTTCTAGTGCTATTCCTTATGAGCTTTACAGGGAAATTATGCATGAAATTGTTCCATGTGAGCTTGAGGACATTGATGTGGTTATTCACCTTGATAATAAGGAAACCATTTACCATATTGGTATTGTAAGAAATGTGGAGGTTCTTTGTGGTAAAATTAAATATCCTGCTGATTTTCGAGTGCTTAATTCAGCAGCTAGCAAAACTTGCCCTATCATTTTTGGTAGACCTTTCTTGAACACTTGTGGAGCTATTATAGATTGTAAGAAGGAAAAAGTTTTAACTAAGTTTGATGGAGATTCTTATGAGTTTAACTTTTCTAAATTTGCTAAAGCTCCTTGTGAAAATAGCTTACCTAATAAAGATTTCAGGATGGAACAACTTGCTTCTATTGATCTGGTTTATGACCTTGGACCTCTTTTTGATGATTGTAAGTATGCTCATTCTGATGAAAAAGTTGTTGTTAGTGACAGTTATGTTGTCAAATTTATTCAAAGTGCTACTGAAAGTTATTATGAGAGAGGGAAACATGGTTTTATGCATCTCAATAATGTTAAGTTTCCTTGTTTTATGTTGAAAGCTTTGAAGTTGCATCTGTTTTGTCTTCCTATGCTATTGGATTTTTGTTTCAACAATTTGTTTTCTCATGATACCCCCATGCATAGGAAGTGGGTTAGACTCAAATGTGTTGGTTATTTTCTTCTTGATGCTCTCTTTCGCTTTATATATTTATCTCCTATGTGAGCATCTTTGAAATTTTCAAGCCTAACTTAAAGGCATTAAAGAAAAGTACTTCTTGGGAGATAACCCAATAGTTTTGCCGAGTCTTGAAAGTTATTACCACAGTAATAACTGCTCCTTATCCTTTTTGTTTTGGTTTTTGTGTCAAGATCAACTACTTTTGAGAAGTGGAGGAGTTATGAAAAGTGGCTGTGCTGGGACAGATTTTTGTGCTGCATTGTAAAAATTCATGAGGGAGATCAGTACTTCGGATGGAGCTGTATTTTTATGTTCTTGTTCTCCAAGTTGTTACCCAACTTTCATTAGTTTTGTACTTTTTTATTTGAGCAACAGAAGATTTTCAAAAAAATCAATCTTTACCTACTGGTCTGTTTTGACAGATTTCTGCCATCATTTGCATTTGCCTCTTACAGAAGCCTTTGTTTTGATGGATTTCAGTTGAAGTGTGTACCTAAAGGTTTATTGTTTTTGCTTACACTAATGTTGCCATTGAGGTTTGTGTATTGCCTTGTGAGAAAAGGAATTTCCCGGAGAAGGAGGAAAGGAGTCTGCAGAGTTCGTCTTTGAATTGGTAAAAGTGGTGAAAATAGAAGGTTCGTGAAAACGCTATCTTTTTATATTTCTAATGTTTTTATTACATACAGAAGGCTACGTAACGAAACAGAGGAGGAAACGGAGGCCAGGGTGGCCACACCCATCCCAGGCGCGGGCCCCAGCTGGCCACGCCTGGAGGGGGTGTGAGCCCCCCCCCCCCGAGCTCCGTATCCGCCTCATTTTCGTACCAGTACCTTCCTTATGCTTTGAAACTTCGTAATATATAACTCCCCGGGTCTCCCGAGGTTCTTGTATCGTGTTCTCGTCGTGTTTCTATTTCGATCTGTTTCTGTCAGGCAGATTCTCAGTTTTGGAGTCACGATGTCTTCATCTGGATCACCCATGGAGACTTCCTCTGCGGATGTCATTAACCCGTACATGTATGAGTTGAAGATTCATCCCAAGGTGTTGATTCTCAAGGATGGGAAGGTGCAAATGAAAGAAGTTCAAGTCCCTAAAGGATAAGGCAATCTGGAAGACATGATGGAAGCATTGGAGCAGGAAGTTTTTAGGTACAAGAAGATGGCGAAAAGCAAAGTGGATGTCATCCATAAGATAAGTTCAGAACTCATCGCCAATCACAAGGAGGAGGTTGCTGAGCTCCAAGAAGAAATCTTCTCGCTCCGTCAGACCACCAACCAACTACAAGCACAGCTCTATGACATACAAAATCAAAACTATGAGTATGAGGCTAGATTTAATCGCATAAGCTCTGCTGCTAGTTTCAGGATTATGGAAACCAGGACGTCCTTTTTGGATGGGGAACCTCTACCATGGAAGTTTGAAGATGTCAAGAGAACACCACCACCGAAGGAGTAATTCGTCATCAGGTTTGGCATCCCCTTGGCTTGTTCCAAGCTTGGGGGAGTGCCGCGGTATCACATCATTATCTTTTACCTTTTTAGCAAACTCATGTATTTGGTAGAGAAGTTATCTTATATGTTGGTTTGCATTGTGGAAGTATCTCTCCTTTAGTTGATTATCTATGTATCCCTTGGTGTGAGTGCCTTTATGGAATATTAATGAGAATTTTCATCTTTTACTTTTTGCACTTCTTATTTTAGTTTGCAAACTCTATTATATGATTGATCTTGTTGATCAGTATTGGCATCACTTTGGGAGCATCAAGTAGATCTAAATTGGTTTTGGCAAACCGAGCTCTGGTCAGTAGCAACACTTTTTGAGGTTTGAAAGGAAAAGAGAAAAAGCTTACAGGTATTTTGTATCATTTATTTTCTTTCTTGATTGGCTCATAAGCTTAGTATTCTTTATTTAAGATATTTTGTGTCTTCAAGGAAGATTGCATGTTTGGATTTATCACTTGTAGGTTTGCTTGTTTCTTTCAACTATTTTTCTTGCTACCCAGCCTTGCTAGCCAAAAACCCGTTTTTGATAAGGCATACTTCTCATGCATCCAATCCCTTTGAACCAAAACATGTGCCATTTGTGTCCACCATATCTACCTATTAGCATTATTGCTATTCCAAGAAAATTCTCAAGCTTCATCTATCTTTCGAATTAAAAAGTATTTTTTTATGTGAAAACTAGTTAGTAAAGTTCTCACGAACTTAATGGCACACCTTATTTTCTTGATCCTAATAGACTTGAACCATCGTGTCATCGAAGTTGTATATGCTTGCATCTATACATTGGGATTAGCAGAATCATGATGTCATGGGGAACACTTTCAACACTTATGGATACATATCCAGTTGATATCATGCTATTTAGTTTGCGGATGTCGTCGGTGTGAAATAAAAGGGGAGCTTGTAAGTCCATGGAGTTATGTATGTGTGTTAGAGAAACACCTGGGCCGCTAGCCTAAGCCATGCCTAATCATGGTGGAAACTTGCAGCATCACCATAGTGAGAAATCTGTGAAGCATCCTTAATAAAAATCTTTGCAAATAGTGAATAAAAAGATCGCTGAGATGCTCACTGTTTGCTTGCCTTGTCATTTTGATTATGGGATAGCTCTTGTATCATGTGCAAGGGGTACCCTGTTGGCGGTTCTTTATGATACACATGTACTTACAATGACAAGAACTTATCGGTAACTAAAGTTGAATAGCATGAGGAGCGGCCCTCGTACTCAAGGGACATGAGATTGCCAACTTATATTTCATCATGCATATACTCCATCCTTGTTCACTTTAACCTTAATCATTTCAAGATTCCTATGATAGGGGCAATGAGGGCTCAAAGCTAGTAAGTACCATAATATTTTGGAAGCTCTTTATGACTTGAAATCCCTGCTTCCCTCTATGAAGGGACCTTTCTCCTATTTCTAAGTTGAGTCAGTAAACCTACTTCCTCTCTATCTCTAGCAAGCACTTGAGTTGTTCTGTTGCAATCATTCATATGATGATTTATTCACTCATGTTCTCTATCTTCCTTTTTTGCACAAGACTCTTATCTATTGAGTATTACTTTGAAAGCCATCATTGTGAAAAAAACCTTTTTGAGCAAAGAGTACTCTTGTTGTGAAAACTTCTACAAAATCTTTTTGTGAAACTTTTTGCCAGCTGTTCTCTGACCAAGAACAAGAGTTTGCCAATTCCAATTATGATTTATCTTTATGCATCTCTATTGTGACTCCTGTACTTGTTGCAAGCTAAGTTATATAATGGTGAGTTGCTTTCTTCTATGAGATGTGTAATGGTAAGTGTGATGCTTCTTGTCCATATTCTTTTATCGACACTTCACTCTATAAACCTGTGGACATGTTTACTGAGCTCAGTTTTCGCTTGGGGACAAGCGAAAGGTCTATGCTTGGGGGGAGTTGATACGTCCAATTTGCATCACCATTCTATATCATAATTTTCCTCTATTCATTGATATGTGTCTTATTATGCGGTGTTACTTATGTCTTTTCCTATGTTTGTGCATGTTGGATGATTCTTGGAGGATGAACTGCCGGAGTCAGGATTCTGATGGAAAAAGAGGTGTTTTGATGCAATTTCGCGAATATCAGAAAAATAACGGAAAAATATTGGAAAATTATATTTTCCTAGAAGACGGAGGAAGCCAGAAGGGGAGGCGTAGCTGGGCCACAGGCCCCCCCTAGGCGTGGGTCCCCCTTGGGCCGCGCCTAGGGTGGGTGTGGCCCACCTGGCCGGACTCCGACTCCGCCCTCTCGCCTAGCTAAATCTTACTCTCGGAACCCTAATACCAGGGGGGCGACCATAAAAAGATTTATGCCGCCTCTGCGGGGCAGAAAACACCGAGAGAGAAAGAGCTCTCCGGCAGACAGATTTCTGCCGGGGAAATTCCTTCCCGGAGAGGAAGATCGTCGACATCAACACCATCATCAAGCTAGACTTCATCCGGATCATCATCATCATCCACACCATCATCTCCACCAACACCATCATCACCACTCCATCCCGTTGTAACAATCATATTGAATACTTGCATACATCTTTGGGGAGCTTTCTCGGTGTTGATTACTATTGTAGTTGATGCTTGTGAGTGGAACCATTGGATTATTGTTTATGTTCAGATTGTTATCCATCACCATATCATCTTTGATCTTGATCCATATGATGTCTCATGAGTAGTTTGTTTAGATCTTGAGGACATGGGAGAAGTCATGTTGTTAGTAGTGGATTTGTGTTGAGATATTATTCAACAGTTTAGTATTTAAGTTGTGGTGCTATTCTTCTAGTGGTGTCATGTGAACGTCAACTACATGATTCTTCACCATTTATGGGCCTAGGGGAATGCATTGTGTATTTGTCTACTAATCGTAGGGTTGCCGGAGTGACAGAAACCTGAACCCACGTTAGGACACCATTGCACAAGGGAGTGTAGGATCTCAGAGTTTAAGGCTGTGGTTAGGTTTATATCTTAGTTTTTTTCCTATAGTTGTGGATGCTTACAGGGGGTTTAATCACAATTATGTATTAGTCCAAGTAAGGTCGGTACATTAGCACAGGTTCACCCACACAACACTTACAACACCAGAGAAGGGTACTCAGCTATTTGAAGCGAAAGCACTTGATAGAATTCCCATGTGTCCCCGAGAACATTTGGTCCTTATAAGTATTTCCACCGGCTTGTCCTTTGCTAAGAAAGGATTGGGCCACTTGCTGCAGTTGTTCATTGTCTTTATTACTTGCACTTTGTTTTGTTGCTTTATCAGAAAACCCCTAAAAATCCGTTTGCTAAGTATTTACAGAGAATTCCTGCTCCTTACCACTAGTCAACACCTTCTGCTCCTCGTTGGGATCGACACTCCTATTTATCGAAAGTACTACGATACACCCCCTATACTTGTGGGTCATCAAGAAAATCTGCCATAGCATGTAGTAGGGAAAGTCCTTAGTTGTCGTAACTCAATCACGACAATAACCACAAACTTGAAGGCTTGAGTAAAGGTACTAGCCATCCTAGAGTAATGTTTGAACATTAGCAGCAGGGTTCAACAAAATGGATCTTGGGTTAAAGTTCAACTTCATGTACAAGATTCACAACACCAGAATCCAGCACAATCGAGGATCTTAGGTTCAAGTCCGAGGTTAAAACCCAAAGGAAGGAGTAATTACTATCTGAGTGACAGGGAGTGCACTACAAGATGGTATTCACAAGGTAGCTTCTAAGAGAAGAAATGACTTCTGAAGTACCCAAACAAACAAAAAGGAGGCACACGAGGCAAAAGAAAACCTCGGGGCCTAGAACAGAACACTATGGCACCTACAATATAATATTGTGAGCCCATAAGATAGAGAGATCATGATGGAAGAAATCCCTCAGAAGAAACAGAACAAAGGGAAACAAGGAACACACACACACCAGACTCTAGAGAACTTAACACTAGGTCAACTGGATGAGAAACGACATGCTAAAAAGGCACCTAAGTTTTGAAAGACTAGACGAGATAGCAAAACTTTTCCAATCAACACAAGATAAGATGACCCAAAGTTAGAGCGATATTGGATAAGAAGGAAAAGAAGCATACCAGAGTTTTCGCACATAATTTTCATATTTGAAAAAAGTTTTAACAAGAACTAGACTCAACATGGACCAGTAGAAAGGGTTTCCTACAGTCGGTACGGCTCTGATACCAAAACCTGTCACCCCCCGGGATTAGGGCTAGACAAATCCCAAACCTTCGCCTGAACATAAGCCTAACCTAAAACCGAAAGCATGCAGAGAGAGAATCGGTAACACAACAGTGACCCTACGACACAAAAATTATTACGGCTAGCTCATAACTGAGCGAAGAACCAAAATATTACAAGAAGAGGTCACTAACCATAAAACATTAAACACTGGAAGGCAAATTATGCTATTAAGTATAGCAAACTTAACAAATGGCCTAAGAACCCTGAAGTATAACTATGACGTCCAATCCATAGATCCGAGACTGCCGACTGGGAACCCCAAGCTACTCGCCGATGTCGATGCCATAAAGAACTCATCTTCTATGGTAACACTTACTCTGCTGCAAAAGTAACAACAAAGCAAGGGTGAGTACAGGGTGTACTCTGCAAGACTTATGTCTGGTGGAGTTATTTTGCGTAAAGTTGTTTGTTTGTAAGACAAGAGGGAGAAGAAGCTTGACTAATCAAAATACTTTTAAAAGGGGATAAGAGAGCGGTATCTCTAGCTTTGATCATCTCTTGATATCCACTGAATCATCATCGGCTGAACCTACCAACTAGGATCACCCCCTCGTACCCATGAGGAAGCATCCTTAAGCACTCATTACTTAACTTGCCAAGTTTTACGATTACGTTCAAGTTCTCTATGATCATCACGTCCATTCCCAGGTCGTCCATAACCGCGGACACGGGTTTTCGAAAAGATTAATAACCTGCAGGGGTGTACAACTTTACCCACACGTACCAACCGACTCTTAATGCCAGATATCGTTAGCCCTCTTCCTTGAAAGGTCGGTAGAGGGTGGTTGGACACGACCTTTACCTTGCTTTCCCCGAGACCATGAGTCACACACTAAGGAGATGCCGCCGTAATGGGTCGAGTCCCAAAGCCGGTCCCTAATGATGTGTGCGGGGTTCAAGATTACAGAGGTCATGCCTCTCTTGTTCCCGGCCACGCTTACCTACCTGTTATAAATGCACCTCCTTCGAGAACAACCAAGATGCATATGTCGAATGGAAAGCCCGAACTATGTGACTCATGGAATCTACTAGGCAAGTTAGTTGGTGGAGGGGGTTTCCAGGCCCCCGTGTGGTTGTACGCTCGTCTTGGTTCAAGAGGCAATAACACAGGTCCTAGTAATGACAAGTATGGGACTACAAAAATCACAACCCACCGTGGCCTCCGATACAAGCCTTAGCATGTTTAACTTTCATGTATGATCATACCACGTCTTCCTGTCAAACTAGGTTCATTCGTAGCTCTGATTTATCAACCGAATGGACCAACAGCAACAACTAAGCATGGCTAAGCACAATAGATGTAACAGCTCTAGCAATGCTCACAAACCAAACCCTAGTTATGCTAGGAGCAGTGGATCAGGGAGTATAGGCTTCAAAGATAACATGCATCAGATAGGATTACTCTATCTATCAATAAAAGACTTTAGAATTGTATGCACATGGCAAGAATTGAAATACTTTGAAAGCATAGGATTCATATGTATGTCTGGGGCTTCGGTTGCCTTTTCCTATTGATACCCAACTATAGAACTTCAGGGTTCATCATCTTGACTTGTTTGTCAATAACCTTCGATGGTGTTGATCTCGATCATCAGTCTTGGACTCAATCTCGATATCGTATTTTATCGGGAAGAACCAAACACCGGAAAGGAAGGGAAATAATCAACACATGGCATCTATGCAATGCTCAAGCGAGTATGATGATATGGCAAATTAAAAGTTGTTGAATTGTAACCCTAAGGCATGTTCGGAAATTTAAGCGGCGTCCGAGGGGTGCAAACCCTGGAACAGGGGAACCTCAAAATCACCTAAGGGGGTTCACTTTGTTATTCTAACAATATTATTAGTTAAAGTTGCTAAATAATGCATGAATGTGATACTATTGTGTAGATCTTATTTTTCCGAACATTTTGATATATTATTTGTATTTTTATGATTTAAAATGAACTAGTTATGAATTTATCCATTTTTATATCATTTTAAATCATTTTTGGAATATTATAAAATAATTTACATTTTGAAATTACTTCAACATTTTTATTAAACAGAAAACATTTATGAAAATGTTTATTTGAATTACCAAGGGGCCCACATCTCAGTATTATCCTTTACTGAAATAATTACAGAAATGATTTACTAAAACATTTAATATAAAAGAAAAGGGGATATGTGACGCAATGCTGACGTCAGCAATGGTGCTCCTGCCAGATCGTGGATGGATCGGCCGATTGGGGGTGTGCGGGAGGTTGCGGTTGGGGGCGTTTGGTAGAGGGCGTCGAGGGGAGTTGAACGTGGTGGCACCGCTCGGAAATGGTCGCCGGAACAGTGTCTCCGACGAGCAACTGTGGCGGCGAGCGGTGGTTCACGGCGGGAGCATAGCACAGGAAGAGAGAAAGAGATTGGGAGGCACTAGGAGGTGTAGGATATCAGCACGAACGCGAGGACAGGGTCGGGGAGGCAAGGTGAGCTCGGACAGTGAGAATGTGACACCCCGGTTCTGAAAAGACCGTGGCCTCTATGTGACATGTCAATCCCTGGATCGGTTCATTGGCCCATAATAGAGTAAGATAGATAATCATAGCAAAATAACCGTGTATCATGATCTACAAAGATCCAGAGTACCATTATTACAATATAAAAGCTTAGCATAAAGCTAGCTCAAATTGTTCAGGTAGCAGCATAAACAAGTAAACCCTCCAATCTTCAAATTGCCCACAAGTGAACAAGTGCCGAGTGGAGTACCGTGGCCTATAACGATCAATCAGAATCGGAATAACCTGCAACATGAAACGTAGCAGCCCCGAAGGGGGCAAGTAGAGCTAGTAATGGAGACAATAGTACTAACATCTACATGCATATTTGGCAAGTGGAGCTGTGTCTGGCTTGCATTTGCAAATACATTTGTCCTACTTTTATAAACAGTTTTGATTTTTCTTTGAAAAGATCCCAATTAAGTTAACCCAACAATATTAAAACAATTATGAAATTAGAATGAGCGAGAAACATGTCATGGAGTCAATATCTAGCAACTCAGATGTCCGTAACCGGGGACACGGCTAATCGATTAGATTATACACTCTGCAGAGGTTAGTACACTTTACCCATGTGACTTGGCCAGCCCAGCTCGTACCATCACTCTCATTTTGGGTGATGATAGGGAGAAGACCAAGAAGAGACTGTTCGGGAAGTAGCTCCTCAATCCCGACGCGCACCGGTCCAACCTACCAAAATTCTACATCTCTGGATACGCGGGTTCGAGTTACCACAACCTACTAAGTCCAACCAACCGCCCATTTCATTAATGGCACATGGTTGTACACGTAAGCTACACAATAAAGAAGCCAATCATTCTCTCTTGATACCTTGGTGCCTTTCCGCAATGAAACCACCAAAATTTATCAATACCATCACACCCAGGGGGTTCATTGATTATGTTGTTTTAGTTTTCACAAACCAATACTTTGAGAAAACGAGTATCAATGATGTAACCCAGCCCTCGTTCAACATAGCATGGCTAAGCACATATACCAACGGTGTTTCAACTACAAGGAGGGTCCTACCACATAATAGGACATAGCATAGCGATAGTATCATCCTACACATGCATCTACAAAATACACGACAATGCATTGAAAATAGTAGGACGATATCATGAACAAAGTAGCATCTACTTGCCTTGGTTGTAGCGGTCTGGAGCACAATCCTCACACGAACAAGCGTTGCACTCAGCACAATCTACACGGCACAATTGCATTCATAAATAAACAATCCACAACATATGCAACAAATATGATGCATGAATGCAAGAACGGCAAGTGAATTGGTGCTACAGCTGCACCACAACATCCTATAACATAACACTACCGATTGCATGCATGAAAAATAGTTTTAGCGCTAGGGAAACTAATAGACAAAAGTAATGCTCACAACTAGAGCTAGAACTTAAATAATTCACTACCGGTAGTATACTATCTGTAAAAATATTGGAAAATTTCTACCGCAAAGGCATCACTGTAAAGAAACAGTACCAATTGGAATTACTCAAAAAGGAGTTGTAGAACTTCCCGAGTAATTAAAACACTGCAGAAAGCCATTAGACAAATACTGCAGAAGTTTTTACTGTAAGCCTATCCTTTTAATTCACGATGAGATTTCCCTCTTTCACACGAGTTCAGGGACATATCACACGCGATTTTTGGAGCTACGGATCTTTTTCTACGAATTTATTACTCCGAAAAGGCCATTAACTAGTTTGATTAAACTGTACTAAACCTGATAGTAAAAGTCTGAACCAAAGCTACAGCGAGATTCTACACGACTCACTGAGCTCGTACATATTTTATTTGCATTTTTTGGCCAAGCGATTGAATTTCTACGCAATTTACAAGATTCTACCGAAATCTGCCAACAAAAAAGGATTAACGAAATTGACCCAGTCAACTGTGTCTGTTTGACTGGTCAAGCGTCTGCTGACTGGGCGTCTGACTAGTCAACGCCTGGGATGCTGACCAGTCAACGAACGATCTAGGCCGCTGATCTGAGATCTGACGGTGGCTGCTGTCTTACCGGAAACGGATGGCGAAACGGACTCCGGAAGGTGCGACGAGCTCCGGACGGCGGTGGCGATCGGATCCGGGGACGTGGTTCTTCCTGCACGGACGCACACGGTCAACTACGGGCGGTTCAAGATCGTCAACGACGCGACGCAAAACGGCGCGCGAGCGCGTAAGTGTATGCATGCATGCATGCACACGAAACGAGGCAGCGGCACGCGACAGCGGCGGCGCGGCGCTGGCGGCGGCGCGGCGCTGGCGGCGGCGCGGTGCGCGGCGCAGGCGGCGGCGCACGGCGGCGGCTGCTAGGCGGCGGCGAGGCGGCGCGGTGCAGGCGGCGGTGGCGGCGCGGGTCGGCGGCGCAGGCGGCGGCGCTGCGAGGCGGCACGACGGCGCGGGGCGATGGCGGCGGCTGGCCGCGGTGGCGGCGCGACGGCGGCGGCGGCGCGGGGTGGCGGCGCTGCGCGCGGGGCGGTGCGCGGTGGCGAGGTGATGGTGGCGCGGTGGCGGCTCACCTCGAGGCGGCGGACGGCGGCGAGGCGGCGGGTGGCGCCGGCGGCGGGGCTCGGCGGCAAGGCCGGTGGCGGCGGACGGCGGCCGGTCTCGAGAGGCGCGCAGGCGGCGGCGATCCTCGGGAGGCGCGCGGGGTGGTTGGGCGCGGGGTACGAGGCGGGCAGGCGGCGGCTGCCCTTTAAGTGGGCCCCTTGCGCGGGTCCTACTCCAATTCGGTCCAGAAGTTGACTCCAACTCGGAAATCGGTCCGGATTTTCGGACCGTTTTCCGGCGGTTTACTAAAGCGTCCGAGTCTTTTGCATACGAACTCCAATTGGAGCGATTCTCACGCCTACGGGTTCGTATCATCGAGGGGCACAACCTTCAGTCGAAGTTTGAGTGAAAACTCGAACCTACAGGGGTGGTTGTTGCAAGTCCCTCTAAAGCCTCCCGCAGGAAACTCGTAGCGAAACAAAATAGGTTTTTGGAGATAGCGTTTCGCCGAACCTTTCTACTCGACGGTTTTGCATGGAAAGATATGATGCAATGCTATGAATGATATGCAAGACCAAATCCAAAAATTTGGGATGTGACAAGACTAACCCCCTTAAGATGAATCTCGTCCTCGAGATTCGGCGCGGCTAGCAAATAGGTGTGGGTAATCCTCTCGGATGTCATCCTCACGCTCCCAAGTGGCTTCTTCCTCGGTGTGGTGGCTCCACTGTAATTTGCAAAACTTGATTGTCTTGGTACGGGTAGTCCTTTCTGCTGCCTCTAGAATCTTGACCGATTTCTCCTCGTAGGTCAAGTCGTTCTCAAGTTGAACCTCCTCTAGCGGTACAGTGTCTCTTAACGGTGTATCCACCATCTCCGGATGGCACTTCTTCAGCTGGGATACGTGGAACACGTTGTGAACAGTAGACAGAGCCTCTGGCAACTCCAACTGATAAGCAACTTCTCCTTTGCGTGCTAAGACCCGATACGGTCCAATAAATCGAGGTGCCAGCTTACCCTTAATTCCAAATCTCTTGATTCCACGAAGCGGCGATACTCTAAGGTATGCTCTATCACCTATCTCATACACCACTTCCTTGCGCTTGGCGTCGGCGTAGCTCTTCTGCCTTGATTGTGCTACTTTCAGCCTATCTCTAATCAAGGCGACCTTCTCCTCAGCGTCCTTGATCAAATCAGGTCCAAACAGCTGACGTTCTCCTACTCCATCCCATAGCAGTGGTGTCCGGCATCGTTTCCCATATAGCACATCGAACGGTGACGTCTTGATGCTGGTTTGATAGCTGTTGTTGTAGGAAAACTCCGCATACGGCAAATTCTCATCCCAACTGGATCCATGAGCCAAGGCGCAAGCTCTCAGCATGTCTTCCAAAATCTGATTCACCCTCTCGGTCTGTCCATCAGTCTGTGGGTGAAACGCTGTGCTAAACTCCAGTCTAGTACCAAGTGACTCGTGCAGCTGGCGCCAGAAGTGTGAGGTAAATTGGGTGCCTCTGTCAGATACGATACTCTTGGGAACTCCATGTAGGCACACAATCCTGTCCATGTAAATCTTGGCCAACTTTGCACTCGTATAAGTCGTCTTCACTGGTATAAAGTGGGCTACCTTGGTCAAATGGTCGACCACTACCCAAATAGAGTCATATCCTGACCTGGTCCTGGGCAGTCCTGTGATAAAATCCATCCCCACTCTATCCCACTTCCAATCTGGCACGGTCAACGGCTGTAGCAGTCCTGCTAGCTTCTGGTGTTCTGCCTTTACTCGGCTACATACATCACATAGGGCAATATGCTCCGCGATGTCTCCCTTCATGTCGTTCCACCAGAATCTGTCCTTTAGGTCCATATACATCTTCGTATTGCCCGGATGTATGGAATATGGCGAGTCATGAGCTTCCTGCAGAATCAACTTCCTCATCTCGGGATCGTTGGGGACGCACAAACGATCTCCGTACCACAAGGTTCCTTGCTCATCCTCGCGGAATTCCCTTGCTCGACCTTCCTTCATCTTTTCCTTAACTTCATCTATCTCTTTGTCTCCTATCTGAGCCTTTATGATCCTGTCCTGTAGCGTTGGTTGGACTTCCATTGTTGCTAAGTATCCCTCAGATACTACCTCCAGTCTAAGGTCCTTGAATTGCTTGCACAAATCCTCAGGCAATTCACCAATTGTCAATCCATTGGCATAAACCTTCCGGCTCAGAGCATCTGCTACTACATTGGCCTTTCCTGGGTGGTATTGTAGATTCATATCATAATCCTTGATAAGTTCCAACCATATCCTTTGTCTCATGTTCAATTCCTTTTGTGTAAATATGTACTTCAGGCTCTTGTGGTCGGTGTACATATCACAGTGTTTTCCCATTAAGTAATGCCTCCATACCTTGAGCGCATGAACCACTGACGCTAACTCCAAGTCGTGTGTGGGGTAATTCCGCTCATGGTGCCTGAGTTGTCGCGAGGCATATGACACTACTCTCCCATCTTGCATCAGCACACTCCCAAGTCCCTGTCGTGAAGCATCACAGTACACTTAGAAATCCTTCTAAAGATCTGGTAAACATAGAACAGGCGCGGTCACTAGTCGACGCTTCAGTTCCTGAAAGTTGGCTTCACATACGTCTGACCATTCGAACTTCCTCTCCTT
This sequence comes from Avena sativa, assembly GCA_916181665.1. NCBI lineage: Eukaryota > Viridiplantae > Streptophyta > Magnoliopsida > Poales > Poaceae > Avena > Avena sativa. Next base: position 229,031,700 of record OV702280.1, on the reverse strand, counting down.
CTTCAGAAGTTCAGTCATCGGCTTAGCAATCTTGGAAAAGTTTTCTATGAACCTCCGGTAATATCCGGCAAGTCCCAAAAAGCTTTGAATCTCTCCTGCATTCTTGGGCGCTTCCCACTCTGTTACTGCAGTCACTTTGTTTGGATCAACAGCAATTCCTTCTCCCGACACTACGTGTCCAAGAAACCCAACAGTGTTAAGCCAGAATTCACACTTGCTGAATTTGGCATACAGCTTGTGTTCCCTTAGCTTCTCCATAATCAGTCTCAGATGTTTCTCATGCTCAGCATCATCCTTGGAATATATCAGTATTTCATCGATGAATACCACCACGAACTTGTCCAAATACTCCATAAATACCTTGTTCATCATGGTCATGAAGTATGTCGGGGCATTCGTTAGTCCAAAAGACATAACTGTATACTCATATAAACCATACCTAGTGGTGAAGGCGGTTTTCAGTACATCCTCCTCCCGGGTCTTCAATTGAAAGTAGCCAGATCGCAGATCAATCTTGCTGAACACCTTTGCTCCTTCCAGTTGATCAAACAAATCATTTATGTTTGGCAGAGGGTACTTGTTCTTGATGGTTACTTCATTCAGCGAACGATAGTCCACCACTAATCTCTTGGTGTTGTCTTTCTTCTCCACAAACAGAACAGGTGCTCCCCATGACGACGCACTAGGCTGAATGAATCCCTTTTCCAGCTGCTCCTTCAACTGTTTCTTCAATTCCTTCAGCTCATCGACATCCATATTATATGGTTTCTTTGCTATTGGTCCTATTCCCGGCAGCAGGTCGATAAGAAACTCTACATCCCTGTCAGGTGGCATACCTGGCAGCTCTTCCGGAAACACGTCGGGGTAATCCCTAATCACTGGCACAGTATCCATGCTAACCCCCTTAAGAGAATTCAACTTACACCTTCTCGGTCGTGCAGCCGACTTGAATCTAATCCTCTTACCATCCGGGGTTTTGAGTGAAACAGCTTGCTGTGCACAATCTATGTGTCCCCCATGCATAGACATCCAATCCATACCCAGAATAACATCTAATCCCTGTGAATCCAACACTACCAAATGTGCAATGAAGTTGTGTGTTCCAATTCTCACAGTTAAATCGCGGCATCCCGCACTAGCTATCATATCTCCTCCAGGTTAACTCACTCTAATAGACCTTTTCATAGACTCGGTAGGTAACTTATACTTATCCACAAATGCCCTTGATATGAATGAATGCGATGCACCAGTATCGAAAAGTATAAGTGCAGGGTAAGTGTTGATTGGGAACTTACCAATCACAAGGTCAGGCTCATCTGGAATCTCCTCCACATTCATGTGGTTCACTGTGGCCTTCTCGCCGTTGGTTGGCTTCAGTCCTTTCCTCTCCGGACAATTGTCAGCATAGTGTCCCTTCTGCTTGCACTTGAAGCACGTCACCTCACTCAGATCCTTCTTCACGAAGTTGCGATCACGGTTGCGGTCATGTCCACCGTGTCCTCCAGAGTGGTGAGAGTGTCCTCCCTTGTGGTTGTGGTGGCTGCTCCTATGGTTGTCGTGACGATGTCCATCGCGACGGTCATGGCTCCCATGGTCACTTCCTCCCTGCTTGGGGTATCCATCATATGAAGTGCGAGTCTTGTGGTGTGAACCAGAGTGGTGATTGTTGTTCTTTCTCTTGCGGTTCTCCACTTGCTTGTGCTTCCCCTCCAAGATCCTGGCCTTGTCCATAAGCTCCTGGAAAGTGGGGCAGTAAACCACAAGTAGCTGTACTGAAAGCTCATCACTGAGGCCATCCAGGAATCTCTCCCTCCTTTTGGCATCAGTGTCAACATCCTCAGGTGCATAACGGGACAGGTTGTTGAACTCCTCAATGTACTCGGCCACGGAACGATTGGTTTGGCGCAAGTTGCGGAACTCCTTCCTCTTCAGGCTCAGAACTCCTGAAGACATGTGGTTGGTCCTGAAACCTTCCTCAAACATAGCCCAAGTCACGGTATCCAGCGGGTGGGTGATCTGAAATGTGTCCCACCAAGAAGCGGCTGGTCCCTCCAGTAGGTGAGCGGCAAACCTCACCTTCTCAGCATCAGTGCATCCGACAGTCACTAGATCCTTGTTGACTGAACGCAACCAATCGAGAGCAACCATTGGTTCCGTTGTAGTAGAGAACTTAGCTGGCCTTAACCTCAGAAATCTGGTGAGAGCATCTCCCTGAGGCTGATTGTTTCCATTGTTGTTGTTCTGGTTTGTCATGAACTGGGTCATCACTTGAGTCAGCTGTGCCTGAGCTGCCATGAGCTGCTCCATCTCAGTGGGTTGGCGGCGAGGAGGCATCTGCGGTTCAGCATAGGTAAGTTTAGAAAGAATCAACTACGACAATAGGATTCTACCCATGCATATGATCAATCAACAACAAACAATAACAGACAATCACAAGCAAGCAACACATCAACAAACAAGCGGTCCAGCAACATCCCAGGTGTTATCCTAGCAGTATATACCTACTGAAATAGTTTTGCAAGAGTTGGCAATGGTTAACTAAACAATAGATCAACTAATCAACAAAACAGCAATTCTGCCAGAACAGTCCAGCAACGTTCACGAATTTTTCCGCCTGACTTAAACTCGTCAGAAAATTTATCTGATTTTTTTGCATATGGCAAAGAGAGTTTCGCATCAGCCCAATTTTTTTCAGATTTTTCCGAGTTACCAGAAAAATATGAAAAATCGCGCAGTACTGCTGTATCAGCAGAAAACTGCAGCAAAAATCACACAGATGATAACCAAATTGCCATAACTCTTTCATTAATTGCACAAATAATTCCTGGGATATTGGAGTACACAAATAAGCAACTAAACACTTTTAATCTAACACGAACTAAGATTCACAATGATCGAGACTAATCCTAACGAATTCGCCTAACGTGGACTAATTGGTGGACTTCTATCTACTTCTTGAAGAGATTGAGGTAGGTCCTTGCGGTCATGCGTTGGCGCTTCGGCTCGCGGTACAACCATGGCGGCGGAGTGTACACCTCTCCTGAACCATCACTTGAGACTTCAAACTCCACCTCTTCTGGATCCTCCTCTTCTTCTTCATTCTCAGCTGCAACAGCAACAGCTTCATCTCCTCCACCATCATCGTCTCCATCATCATCATCCTCGTTCTCATCATCATCATCGTCTCCACTGTCATCCTCATCCTCATTGTTGCCATCATCTCTATTGTCATCATCAGAGGGTGGATTCAGCTGTGCTTGGAGAGCGGCAATCTGGGCTGTCATAGCTTCAATGGTTTGGTCCCTTTCCTGGACGGTCCCTTGCAATTGTTGTATGTTCTGGGTATTCTCTTGCACAGTGCCATGAAGATGGGCTATGGTCTCATCTCTGGCTATCAGGACAGTCTCCAGAACTCCCACAGCTTCATGCAAAGTGTCTATTTCCTGTCCTTGGACCACCATTCCATTGCTAGTAAAGTCTGCAATCTCCTTTAACATCCTCACCTTCTCTGCTAGAGCTCCATTCTCTCTCTCCATGTCCTCTATGTGCCTCCGGCGGGGCGGCATGTTGTTCCTGTCGCCCGGGGTAACCATAATGTTCCCTTCTTCATCACGCCTTCCATAGTCACGGTAAGGTGAATCTGCAGGCAGTAGGTGTCGGACATAGTGGCACTGGCGAGACAGGGCTTCATGTATGGCCAAGTTGATTCCAAGTCCCCAGTTGCAGTATATCTTGGTGTAGACCAAATGCGCGGGGTTTGGCAAGGCGACATCTCTAAATATGAAGGTAGTGATCTCCCATGCATCCTCTCCATATCCATAGGTGTACAACCTTCTTCCCTTGAACATAGGCAGTGGCAATCCCAATGACTGAGAGAGCTGAGCTAACTGCCTTGTAAAGGGCCTTGGTGACTCCATGGTGACATACTCAGTCCTGACGTCTCCCATCTATCAAGTAAAAGAGGAAAGTGTGAGAATAGCATATGGTAATAATTTACGAGGGTGAAAGGTATAAGAGGAAAGACAGAGTTAATATAGGCTTTAATAATTCTATGGCTTCCTAATCCAATCCTAGGTCACGATCCTACAGTCGACGCACGGGCTCTGATACCATCCTATGACACCCCGGTTCTGAAAAGACCGTGGCCTCTATGTGACATGCCAATCCCTGGATCGGTTTATTGGCCCACAATAGAGTAAGATAGATAATCATAGCAAAATAACCGTGTATCATGATCTACAAAGATCCAGAGTACCATTATTACAATATAAAAGCTTAGCATAAAGCTAGCTCAAATTGTTTAGGTAGCAGCATAAACAAGTAAACCCTCCAATCTTCAAATTGCCCACAAGTGAACAAGTGTCGAGTGGAGTACCGTGGCCTATAACGATCAATCAGAATCGGAATAACCTGCAACATGAAACGTAGCAGCCCCGAAGGGTCAATACATGGAATGTATGGCAAGTAGAGCTAGTAATGGAGACAATAGTACTAACATCTACATGCATATTTGGCAAGTGGAGCTGTGTCTGGCTTGCATTTGCAAATACATTTGTCCTACTTTTATAAACAGTTTTGATTTTTCTTTGAAAAGATCCCAATTAAGTTAACCCAACAATATTAAAACAATTATGAAATTAGAATGAGCGAGAAACATGTCATGGAGTCAATATCTAGCAACTCAGATGTCCGTAACCGGGGACACGGCTAATCGATTAGATTATACACTCTGCAGAGGTTAGTACACTTTACCCATGTGACTTGGCCAGCCCAGCTCGTACCATCACTCTCATTTTGGGTGATGATAGGGAGAAGACCAAGAAGAGACTGTTCGGGAAGTAGCTCCTCAATCCCGACGCGCACCGGTCCAACCTACCAAAATTCTACATCTCTGGATACGCGGGTTCGAGTTACCACAACCTACTAAGTCCAACCAACCGCCCATTTCATTATTGGCACATGGTTGTACACGTAAGCTACACAATAAAGAAGCCAATCATTCTCTCTTGATACCTGGGTGCATTTCCGCAATGAAACCACCAAAATTTATCAATACCATCACACCCAGGGGGTTCATTGATTATGTTGTTTTAGTTTTCACAAACCAATACTTTGAGAAAACGAGTATCAATGATGTAACCCAGCCCTCGTTCAACATAGCATGGCTAAGCACATCTACCAACGGTGTTTCAACTACAAGGAGGGTCCTACCACATAATAGGACATAGCATAGCGATAGTATCATCCTACACATGCATCTACAAAATACACGACAATGCATTGAAAATAGTAGGACGATATCATGAACAAAGTAGCATCTACTTGCCTTGGTTGTAGCGGTCTGGAGCACAATCCTCACACGAACAAGCGTTGCACTCAGCACAATCTACACGGCACAATTGCATTCATAAACAAACAATCCACAACATATGCAACAAATATGATGCATGAATGCAAGAACGGCAAGTGAATTGGTGCTACAGCTGCACCACAACATCCTATAACATAACACTACCGATTGCATGCATGAAAAATAGTTTTAGCGCTAGGGAAACTAATAGACAAAAGTAATGCTCACAACTAGAGCTAGAACTTAAATAATTCACTACCGGTAGTATACTGTTTGTAAAAATATTGGAAAAATTCTACCGCAAAGGCATCACTGTAAAGAAACAGTACCAATTGGAATTACTCAAAAAGGAGTTGTAGAACTTCCCGAGTAATTAAAACACTGCAGAAAGCCATTAGACAAATACTGCAGAAGTTTTTACTGTAAGCCTATCCTTTTAATTCACGATGAGATTCCCCTCGTTCACACGAGTTCAGGGACATATCACACGCGATTTTTGGAGCTACGGATCTTTTTCTACGAATTTATTACTCCGAAAAGGCCATTAACTAGTTTGATTAAACTGTACTAAACCTGACAGTAAAAGTCTGAACCAAAGCTACAGCGAGATTCTACACGACTCACTGAGCTCGTACACATTTTATTTGCAATTTTTGGCCAAGCGATTGAATTTCTACGCAATTTACAAGATTCTACCGAAATCTGCCAACAAAAAGGGATTAACGAAATTGACCCAGTCAACTGTGTCTGTTTGACTGGTCAAGCGTCTGCTGACTGGGCGCTGACTGGGCGTCTGACTAGTCAACGCCTGGGATGCTGACCAGTCAACGAACGATCTAGGCCGCTGATCTGAGATCTGACGGTGGCTGCTGTCTTACCGGAAACGGATGGCGAAACGGACTCCGGAAGGTGCGGCGAGCTCCGGACGGCGGTGGCGATCGGATCCGGGGACGTGGTTCTTCCTGCACGGACGCACACGGTCAACTACGGGCGGTTCAAGATCGTCAACGACGCGACGCAAAACGGCGCGCGAGCGCGTAAGTGTATGCATGCATGCACGCGAAACGAGGCAGCGGCACGCGACAGCGGCGGGGCGGCGGCGCGGCGCTGGCGGCAGCGCGGTGCGCGGCGCAGGCGGCGGCGCTGGCGGCGCGCGGCGGCGGCTGCTAGGCGGCGGCGAGGCGGCGCGGTGCAGGTGGCGGTGGCGGCGCGGGTCGGCGGCGCAGGCGGCGCGGCGGCGCGGGGCGATGGCGGCGGCTGGCCGCGGCGGCGGCGCGACGGCGGCGGCGGCGCGGGGTGGCGGCGCTGCGCGCGGGGCGGTGCGCGGTGGCGAGGTGCTGGTGGCGCGGCGGCGGCTCACCTCGAGGCGGCGGACGGCGGCGAGGCGGCGGGTGGCGCCGGCGGCGGGGCTCGGCGGCGAGGCCGGTGGCGGCGGACGGCGGCCGGTCTCGGGAGGCGCGCAGGCGGCGGCGATCCTCAGGAGGCGCGCGGGGTGGTTGGGCGCGGGGTACGAGGCGGGCAGGCGGCGGCTGCCCTTTAAGTGGGCCCCTTGCGCGGGTCCTACTCCAATTCGGTCCAGAAGTTGACTCCAACTCGGAAATCGGTCCGGATTTTCGGACCGTTTTCCGGCGGTTTACTAAAGCGTCCGAGTCTTTTGCATACGAACTCCGATTGGAGCGATTCTCGCGCCTACGGGTTCGTATCGTCGAGGGGCACAACCTTCAGTCGAAGTTTGAGTGAAAACTCGGACCTACAGGGGTGGTTGTTGCAAGTACCTCTAAAGCCTCCCGCAGGAAACTCGTAGCGAAACAAAATAGGTTTTTGGAGATAGCGTTTCGCCGAACCTTTCTACTCGACGGTTTTGCATGGAAAGATATGATGCAATGCTATGAATGATATGCAAGACCAAATCCAAAAATTTGGGATGTGACAGAGAAATCAATGTCGACAACGGCGGCGAACGGCGACGGGGTTGAGCACGATTCCAGGCAGAGGGCGGCTCCCCTGCTTGTATGGATTCACAGAAACAATGAGGGCGACGAGGAGCTTCTCCAGGGCTTCACGGTAGGGCACGGCGAGGTCGGGGATGGCCGGACTCACCGGTGACTGGTCGGCTAGGGTTTCGGCCAAGGGGGAAAACGAGAGAGGGGGAGGAAGAGATTAGGGTTTAGGATTTTGCTCATTTCCTTTTCTTGGATTTTTTAATGTTAGCAAGATTGCATGATGCTCATGAATGCACAATCAAATCCTAATTACCATTTAATAAAACTAAGGGTGTTACAATTTCTACAAGCATTAACAAAAACCTCAAAAGAACTTTACTTTATTTTCTTTACTATCTGTTTAGTTATAATTTACTTTCTTGTTATTTTATTTGCTGCTCTATTTAAGTTTACAATTCTAATACGAAGCCTTGTGTTTGAAAAAACAGACGGTAAACTTGGGGGCACAAGACAAATATTTTGTTTTAGAGGTTGCTTGAAGAGGCTGAAAAAAATTAAAGTTGCTTAGATCCCCAACAGTCTGATATTAACCCTCGAGTCACCCTTGTGGGAAAAACACTCTTGCTACATCACTCTAGACTTGGAGTCCCAACAAGTTGACACACAGAGAGTTGGTGTCATATGTGGCTCGCCGGCGACGACCCTGGGTCGCGATGGCTGCGTGGATACTTTTGTGGGTGCTCCAGCGCCGATGCAAAGTGGGGCGTGTCTTGGCTGCGGATCTGCTGCGCTCCCAGATTCGTTCATGAGTAGTTGTGCGACAGGTGGAGGGGTGCTGGCGTGGGAGGCACACAACGCTTGGGGTGGCCAGGTGCTGATCTGGTTCACGCTCGTGGATGCGGGTTGGTGGGCGTGCGACAGACACGTGCAAGAGCGTCCATCGGGCATGAGATGATGCTTTGGCTCCACCCATGGCAGAAGGCGTGGTGGGCAGCTAGTCTGGCGCTTTGTGGGGGTGTGCGAGGCTCTTACCTTTGATGGCGGCGACCGACCAACTCTAGGCTGATTTGGTTTGTTGTAGTGGTGGAGGGTGTGACTAGGATCTAATTGAAATCCTTGAGACGACCTTGATCGTCGCCGACAACGATGACGTCTCCGGGCGCCGTTATCCTCCTTGGAGGTTTTGCTGTGGACCTTCGGTTCTACCTAGCGACTGAGTCCTTCAAGTGAAAGCCCAAGCTCCAACTTCGTTAGAGCGGGCGATGGCAGTGTATTCGTCGCTCGATCCCCCTGAGGGGATCGCCTTTGGAGGCACATATCCATCATCATGCAGGGTTGTCCTACCGGTAAGCGTGGAGGAAGCTGGGGCGGCAGCCCAGGACAATGGATGTATGCTAAGGCGCCGGCCTCGGAAAGCGTCGCGGTGATTGCTCTATGAGACAAGGTTGTCGCTCAGCATCATAGGAGTGGCGTTCTTGTATCACTAGGGCGACGAGTTTGCCAGCTCGGTCAACGCATCTTAGGTCAGAGCATGACCCTGTAGTGTGGCGGGTGTGGGCATGGCCCCGTGGTGGTGTTGGCGTTCTGCTAATTAACCTTTCTTAATTAATCGATAAGGCATTTTAAAAAAAAATCAGACCAAATGAAACACTATTTACTGGGAGAATACAAACTTGATAAATACACAGAACAACTGCCACAGGATACTATTATAGGCCTCGAGGCTGACAAGTGACAACATGTGACCACTCATGACAAGTGCGATGAGGTCCTCAAGTCAATGAACCATTTCCAGGCTATAACTTTTTACATATGCAGGACGCCCATGTTCATGAGACAGAACGACACCACAACATAAAAGACAATGTCAGGAACCAGAACACAAAATCACCAGACAGAACAACACACAATCACTAGATTTGTTTTTCCTACAAGCAATAACTGGAGATGTTCAATGTTTCGACTGTGAACCAACTATAGCCAGGCCAGAAGGATAGCTTCCCCGCTTGCTTATTGTAACATTCTGGCAACAGCACCATTACCCTGCCTTAGTCAGCAGTCCAGCTCTGCTCGACTATCTCACGGACCTTGCGGTTGTACTCTCGCTTGTTCTCGCTGAACATTCTGGCAGCTTCCGAGTTTGCTGGAGAGTTGGGGTTTGGATCACACAGCAGGGACTGCAAAGGAAGTACACAATGAGGTGTCAGTGATCCAAGTATCACAGATGGTGGAATGATGGCAGCATGTACAAGGGAAACAGCCCAGCATGTATCATGACATTATGAGTCAGCTTAACATTTTTCCATCAATGCTCAGAGCATGGCAACACTGTCTCATTTATAGCAGTGTACCACGACCGTATGGCCATGGAGCCCTGGTTTGTAAACAGTGGTATAGTTTCAAATGAAACCTAACTCAAATTTAATTCACTAACATCTGCTTCTATATCAACAAATAAATCTGGTGATCTGAATAATTTAGGTAAACTACCATGCCGGGTGCTAACATGATACCAGGTTTGGCTAACACTCCACATGGTCCAACTGAGCCCAGGAGACTTCACTACACACAATATTATAAGCCGACTGACTGAACATGCTTACTAATATTCTCTTCAATGGGAATCAACCATAAAGTTTGGCTAGTCTGATCAACATGGTACCTGAATAGAAGTCAATATGGCAGCAACGTCATATATAGGGCTCCACTGGTTCTGTAGAATATCCAAGCAGATGCTCCCATCTGCATAAACTGCAGAAATGAAGAAAGATGTTAAACCAACACTCAGAACTTCAATTTAGGATAATGCTATAGATAGTTAGATACCCAGTAAGGTACAGAAGGTATTTGAGTCACATGGAATCAGAGAAATGGATAGAGAGACGGTGCGAGACATTACTATTTGGGTGAAACATCCTAGAGACAAACCGAACAGTTGGCGGCTTGTTTGGGTAATCTTCTGAAAACTGCAAGGTAAGCTTGAACGTGCCTAGTAGGAGACAATAAACTGTCAGGAAACTTTCAAGTGCCACCATAATAGCATTAGTTCAAACTGCAGCAATGAAAAGATGCAACTTGAATACTTGAGACTTTTTGGTTGTCCTACATCATGAGAATTTTACAAAACATGATACTAACATACTAAGAAAATAGGCACTGGAACTCTTGCATTTGTTCATAACATCTGCCATAGAAGATTCAAGGATACGCAAAACTAAAAACCAAAACATTAAACTCGCATTGCTCAAGTCAAGAAACGTCATATGAAAAACAGATGATTTCTCATGACAGAAATGGGCCCAGCGGCAATTCAACTAGTTATTAACCACATGACAACTGCAACAGAGGAATATGGATTACTGTGACAACCCATGATTTATCAAAAGGTTAACCACATAAGACAGCAGTGAGTGTAGGTACAAAATCTAAATTATGGTAGACAACTTGTACAGGAAAAAACTCCAGTAAGCATGACTAAACATACAACAATACTGAAAGCGAATATTCACTACAAACTTTTGACTAGAGGTTCATATTGTCTGGAATCTCCTGGCAACCCAGGTAAATCTATCCAGCCAATCAGAGCTGGAAAGTGATGTGTAAGCCAGTTAATATCTTCATACGAGAAGGATCAGAACCAAACCTGGTACGTCAGGTGAATATGGTTGTGGCCTTTATTGGAGGGTAACTAATTGAACCAGTAAATAATGCCTAACTGCCAAATAAAAAGACAAACGCCTGATTCCTAGTTCTCATAAGACCACCTCAGATCCAAAGAAAATGGGTGAATATGCCACTAATTTTGTTACTCCCTACGATCCAAATTAATTGACTCATTTGTCTAGATACGGATGTATCTAGACACAATTTAGTGGTAGATACATCCATATCTAAACAAACCTGAGTCCATTAATTTGGATCGGAGGGAGTACTAACATCAGGAAACAAAACTAATGAATGAAAAAAATGAGAAGTTCTACATTTGGACGACTCATATCAATTTATAATTCTTCTTTTTCTTTTGAGAAAACGCAAAAGATTTTTGTGTTTCGTTACATTGAGAAGGTAGAGTTTGAGTTACAATCGTACTCCAATTTATAATTCTGAGTCATACGTGCTAGTAAGACATACTTTCAGTCATTTGTCCAGCAGTATAATAACTGAACTACATGTAGTGGGAAAGAACACTTTATTTGGAAGAACAGAGTGGAATAAAATCAGATGCAACCCAGGCATCCTTGCACTGTACACTTCCTAATGGGACTTCATGTAACATAACAGGAATGCAGGTGTCCACCTGTCTTATTGAATAACAGCCCAACAAGCCCGTAGACATATGGAATCCTAGTCCCAATAACTAAAATATAATCCAAGCAATATTTTAGATTCACATCCATTAATAGGTTATTCTAGGTTTTTGCGTGCAGGTACCTGTAGACTTATTAAAACTATGGATTTTGATAGATAAGTATCCAATTCTTACTTTTCAAAATATGATCAAGGTTTCACGAAAGTCAATTTATCACAAAAGAAGTACAACTGAACTAAAATGTTTGGCTTGAATGCAAGCAAAAAATCAGGTGCGCGGTTTAAAGTTAGCAACAGACCCAGCCATATCACGAATCACTCATAGAACAGGGCAACATATTAATTCTAGAATCTTAATTCTAAAATGTAAGCTGAAGTTTTGTATGCTCGGATGAACGACAAAAGGGGAAAGGAAGGGGCTTGCCAACGTGAACCAAACATGCCTAAAGAAGCTGGAATCTCAGCAAGATGAAATATTTCATTTCCATCATTCCATATAAAGAATATATGCCACTAGTACTAAGATTAAACTAAAATTTTACCTAAAAAGTCACAATTAGACAGTTTCTCCAAAAATCCTGCATGTTATCATATTATGGTGACACGTCCTGAAACATATGCACAATAAGCATGCATGATGCACTGAAACTGCCATGCACGAACATGGTTGACTGACTCCATACATGGTTATTTTTGGTGATCTATTCCTTCATGTCTGTCATGTGCCAATGTGTGTATGGGAAGGGAACACTTCATATTACATCCTTATCTGGCCACTCAGAACCATTGGTGTGGAAGAATATCCAGCTTTAGGACGGGGTACGGGGGTACCTATCTAAGATTGCCCCTGTTTGGATGCTTGTACAATACACATATCAACACTTGTGACTTGTGACTCAAAGGCATGCAAATATCACTAGCTGATAATGCGAACGATGATCTGCCACAAATGAGTTTTCCCTGGAGTAGACATGTGAATGAAGACTGAATAATGCTGTCAAAACAGGTGGTGTTTCTGGAATTGTCACACTAGCAAAAAAACTGATTTGATGTATGCAAAAGAACTGCACATTTGCTAATCTTCCAAACTAGACTGACACAGAGTCGATGAATAAGTTTATTGTGTCCTCTGGAATAAAGTGTGGAATAAAGTGATTAAGAGGATGCGTCACAGATATGGACTTTTCTTTGTATAATCCTCAGACACAATACTCAAGTACTCAACCATATGGAGTAATAATACTCCCTCCGTCCAGAAATAAGTGACTTGGATTTGTCTAGATTTGCATGTATCTAGACATGTTTTAGTATGTAGATACATTTGAATCTAGACAAAGCCAAGTCAGTTATTTCTAGACGGAGGGACTATTTAATAGAAAACAAAAGCACAATGTCATTCTTGATGCAGCAGAACTCCCTCTCCAGAGCTATATAACCTACTTCTAAACACAAGTCCAAGGCTTGCTGCCAAAGCAATTTCTTCTATTGCTTCGATGATAGCTATGGGCAGATTAGCCGATATACCAAATTAACATATTTGTGTGACACCAAATGAGTTATGACCAAAGCTCCCATAAGTCACTAAAACCATTTTTTGCAGAATTCATACAAATTCCATAATTTCCGAATAACGGTTTTGGCACACCATGAGTGGAACTGGGGGTACGTAATGGAGGCTTTAATTCTACCATGCAGAGTTTGTCGTTTCCGATTAAAGGAAACCCAAAACTGGTAGGGGATTAGCCTAAAATGGACAATTCTAGCAGGCCCTCAAGTGATGCAAACTGCGAGGCGAAACACCCAACAGACAGTATAGTGAAACCATGCAACAGAATTTCCCACGAAAAGCTAACATAACAGACCAATCGACGCAAACTCGCTACACCTCGACCCAAAACTGGTAGGGGATTAGCCTAAAATGGACAATTCTAGCAGGCCCTCAAGTGATGCAAACTGCGAGGCGAAACACCCAACACAGTATAGTGCAAACCATGCAACAGAATTTCCCACGAAAAGCTAACATAACAGACCAATCGACGCAAACTCGCTACACCTCGGTCTCAGGACAAGCAAAATTCATCAACAACACATAAGATATCTACAGTTCCAACTAACAATTTTTGCATAATACGTACAAATTCCCTAATTTCCGCATAACGGTTTTTTGACACACCGCTAGTGGAACTGAGTACGTAATGGAGGCTTTAATTCTACCATGCAGATTTTGTCGTCTCTGATTAAAGGGAAAACCAAAACGGGTAGGGATTAGCCTAAAATGGACAATTCTAGCAAGCCCTCAAGTGATGGAAACATCCAACAGACAGTATAGTGCAAACCATGCAACAGAATTTCCCGCGAAAAGCTAACATAACAGACCAATTGACACGAACTCGCTACACCTCAGTCTCAGGACAAGCAAAATTCATCAACAACACATAAGATAACTACAGTTCGAACTAACAATTTTGGCAGAATACGTACAAATTCCCTAATTTCCGCATAACGGTTTTTTGACACATCGCGAGTGGAACTGGGTACGTAATGGAGGCTTTAATCCTACCATGCAGATTTTGTCGTTTCCGATTAAAGGGAAAACCAAAACCGGTAGGGGGATTAGCCTAAAAATGGACAATTCTAGCAAGCCCTCAAGTGATGGAAACACCAAACAGACAGCATAGTGCAAACCATGCAACAGAATTTCCCGCGTAAAGCTAACATAACAGACTAATCGACGCAAACTCGCTACAGCTCAGTCTCAGGACAAGCAAAAATTCACCAACAACACATAAGTAAGATACCTACAGTTCCACATAACAATTTACAACAGAAGTACTTGGCAACCACGCATAGAACGATAAATCAGCTAGGGATCAGACCGACGATCCTCACCTCCGTCCCATGGCGTGTCATCAGGCCTGCAAAATCCACAGGAAACACAATTTGTCATCAGCACCACAAAGACTAACACAGAAATAGCTGAAACTGAGAAACTCCGGCCGATCTAGAGGTTCCCCAACCGAAACCCTAGAACGGCAGCGGCGGCGGCGAGGCCGACCGCGCGAGAGGGGAGAGGAACCGGAATTCCCCGGGCAGGACCGGATTGACGCACCCGAATATGACGGCGTTCCAGAGCATGATGTTGTTGTCGTGCGGCGCGCCGCTGATCCCCGCGGGCGGGTCGTGCTGCAGGCGCTTGAAGTCCCGCATGAGGCGCTTCCTCGACGGCGTCGACATCTCCGCCGCCTTCCCCCCACCTCGAACACGAACCCTAGCTAGGGCTACCAAGGGCACGCGCTCGGCACTCTCCCCCCACCTCTCTCGTTGGGGAAGGGGTTGGATGCGTCCGGAACTGGCGAAGCGTCGAGAGAGAGAGAGAGAGAATGTGAGGCACGATAATAGGCGTTGGTGCTGCGGTTGTGTGTAAAAAGGATGTACGAAGGGAGGCCACGTCAACCACGCGTAGCCGTGGGCGCCGACCTTCCGCTGTGGGCTGTGGCCTGTGGCCTGGGCCCTCGGTACATGATTAATGGGCCCACGACACAGGTCGGTACGTTCGATTTTTGACGACACAGCGTTTTTTTTTTTCGGGGCAACAGCGTTTGACGGGACACAACTTACTTCCTCTTTGATCGGGAATCGGATTGCTGAGTCCGATTCTTGACAGTACTACTAGGAAAAACTAGTTGAATACCCGTGCGTTGTCACGGTTATTTATTTTCTCGCAACATATTTAAATATAATATGCGTGAATACTCACATGTATAAAAAAGATTGTTTGTGTATTGGCATATAAAATTGTCAAATTTATATCATAAAAAAACATCATGAAAATTGCCTTATACTCCAAGGGTTCCTCCATTGTGTCTGTCCTAACAACTTTATTTTCGAACCACCATATATATCTTCTGCCCTTGTCAAAAACGGTATCTCTGAAAAAGCAATAAATTCTCTATATTTCCTTTCACCACTTCTTAATTATAGCAAGAGAAGGTAAACAACAAAGCAAGAAGTACAAATAAAATAGCTTGTGCTCGATCTAATTTGGACAAAGCCCTTCACAAGATGATTTGGTATGAAATAATCTTGGTTATGTGAACACATTAGACTAAACCATGCTCATCGAAATATACTTTATGAATATGAACATAAAGTATTCAAATATATCTTACAGATTTCTTACCAGCTAATAAAGCATGACATGAGAAAATCTCATTATCAATTTAAACAACTATTGAAACAGATTTGCACTAACGGACACTTCCATACACAAAAATGAAACAAATCTCTTTAAATATACCTAAATACCCCGCTGCTATGAATAACAGTTAACAATTTACGTAGCATGGAAACTATCACGGTGGACCTACTATTTTCATGTATTGGCACAAGTGCATCCCTTCGCAACGCAGCTAGCATACTCTAGTTGTGCACGGGAGAGAGGTGATTTTCCCCATGCAGTCGATCATCATCAAAGCATGAAGTGTCTGTTTCACGTATGGGGAATCCAGCTTGACCAGTTTTGCAGGCTTTGGCACAGCACCAATAGTAAAAGGCACACCAACATCAGTCTTGTGTGTGCGGTTGAGAGGCGGGTTTGGGCGTATGAATACCTTCCTATAAGGCAAACCCTTTTTGTTGAACTTCAGCATGTAGTAGGATACAGAAGAAAGTGAAGGCGTCATGAACTACAAGCACCAAAGAATGGGTAGCCAAAGCAATTCATTTCTTTGAATTGAGACCTCCTTATTTGCTCACATCCTCATATTAGAAAAGAATTGCTGAAATGCGAGGGAGAGGAAGGCCAAATGCAAGGTTTGCATCCTTACCTTTCCTGGTAGTACTGGATCTCCTGGCAATGGGCAAGATGGTACAACTCTCTAGTTGCACAGTCATAGCCCTGAATTCAGCGGTGACCTCACTCCATCTTGCACCCTTAGGGAAGCAGACAAGTTATAGGGATGCCCAAGCGTCGCAGTGGAGGCCATGCCATTAGCGTATCGTGTCTGGCGACGCTAAGAAGGAAAACATTCTGATGTTTCAAACCGTTGGCTGCATCCGTGTCTATCCACCATGGAAACACAAGTCAACCAAATAGTATTTTCCTCAATTTTCGCGAAAAAAAACCACTAATAAAGCCATTAATATCCATAAACAATCATTCACGACAGTCTTCTCTTCGTCTTACCCGGAGTAAAGTGAATGGTGCGTACTCTTATTATAAAGTTGGACTAAATATTGTGTTAACTATAGAACACTTCCACTCGAATGTTGCATGGGTCTTTTAAGATGTTAACACTGTAACGAACATATATGGACATTTAGTATTGTGTATAATGATCCTGGAAGGAAGGTAAATTATACGAAGATAAATTATACTCCCTCCGACCCATATTAATTGACTTGGATTTGTCAAAATTTGGATGAATCTAGACACTATTTAGTATATAGGTTCATCCAAAATTTGACAAATCAAAGTCAATTAATATGGGCCGAAGGGAGTATATATACTCCCTCCGTCGGGAAATATTTGACTCGGTTTTTTCTAGATTTGTGTGTATCTACACACTAAAATGCGTCTAGATACATGTGAATCTAGACAAATGCAAGCCACTTATTTCCGGATAAAGGGAGTATATTATTATAGGAAGCAATGGAAAATTCATAGAAGCAAATGAGATGACAAAACAAACTCTAAGGTTTCCATACTTCAGCATGATATCATTCCAGATTTAAAAACACCTCTAATTTTTATACATCACATATATTATCTTGTCAATTGCAGCTATAGCATGATAGTTTTTTTCTATAAGCTTATTCAAACTTTACCTTATTTGAGACAAGATTTAAATGCCTTCTTTTGAGAAACAGACGTTGTAGCTATGTAAAATTTATGGGATAGCCTGTTTAGCCTGCAAGAGCGAACAGGAACAACCGATGTCCAGTTTGTGGATGTTTAAAATAAGACATAGGCAGAAGAAAACTACATCTGGTCCAATCATTATCGGGCGCTCATTTTTAGATTGCTTACACAAAAATTCATAAGTCCAATTTGTACTTTCACAACACCCTACGACTCTCTCGCCCTTAGCTGGACAGATCGGACGCTGGGCACTCGTAGATTCAAATGGTCTGATAGACATAAGAAAATCACACACTGCAGATACTCTAATATGCAAAACATGTGGCAGTGCAAATTACTCTGATAGACACACTTTGGCACAATGCATTTCAGACTGATTTACTTCAGCTAGAAGGAAGGAGTACTTAAAATGCTAATAATATCTCCACTGGTGGCTGATCATGATCATGTCTAGCAGCCAACTACTGCAGGTCCTAGAAGCAAGAGACAGAAGGAAAAGGCTACCAGTTCCGAACCATCTATTGCGGTTCCCAGCCAGAAAGCTCCTGCATTTCAACCTCTCAGCCTGTTCAAGGTTATGCTGCTGGCATTTTCATCAGAGAGCCAACTGCTCTTAATACCAGCCAAGAAGTTTTCACCACCATGACAATACCAAGAGAAGAGAGGAACATGTGGTAGTTTTTTGGAAATGAAAACAAGTCAGGTGGTGATGGTGATGCTCAAGAGTAATTACTGTGCTAGATGATGTTTCAAAGCTTTTGTGTATGCTAAGATGTTAGTTCTGTAGCTATTATTACTTATGTACTGAAGCTATTGTTAGTTGTGTACTGAAGCTATAGTCTTAGGATTTTTTTTTACCTTTTTCACTTGTGCACTCCAGATTGTTGTTTGCTTCTACAAATGGTCCCAAAAATAGTGCCATAATTCTACCCAATTACTGTAGCAACAATGTTGCCAATTCTCTCAATATTCATTACTATACAACTCAATTTTTTTGTCTGAACAAGTTCCTTCTCACTAAGTTTTTATAACTGAATTCTCCTCTCATCATTAGCAAAATATACTGCCCAATTTCCAATTATCAGTGCTACAAAATTATCAGTACAATATACTGCTAATTCCACAAAATGATGCCCTTCAAATCCATACCATTTCATATATCACACAAAATTTCTGAACATTTCAAAATGGGGATTTGGTTTCCCAGCCGACGGCGCCGCTTCCCTGCATTCCCCGCGACGTGCTACTGGCGTTGTTCCCCTACATCCTGCTGCTAGTGCTGCGCGCCCAATATGGTCGTCGAAGAGAAAATATAGAGAGGGAGAGGAACCCTAGAACAAAGTAGGGATGGGATTAATCCTATGCGCCTAATTCTAACCTCCATGATGCCGAGCAAGCAATACTGTTGTCCAAAACAGCCTCAAAGGGGGTTAGGAGGAACTTGCCTGGTCTTGCCTGTAGTTCCGGCAAGAAGAATATTGTATTAAAAACCTATCGTTGGTAGAAAACATTATTAATTCATGTGTGTATCTCTTTTCCAAACTGAATTACCAATCAACCCGTAAAGAGCAGACGATAGCCCCATCCTTCCTTTGAAGCCCATGCACGTTGCCGATCCGTCCAACTGAAATAAAGTTGTCAAAATATGATTTAGGATCAGTACCTGATGGAGACCATGTAACCATTGCAGGATAATGCTAAACTTTTTGTGTGGAATGCTGAAAACATATCTGCGTTCATTTCAGAATTATCAATGCTTATATCCATGTGTAATGTACTCTGATAGATGAAGATTTAGTTTGGTGGCAAGTTCATTGCCTTGGCACCCATTTTGTTCAGAAAAATAATAAAGTCACACTGACATTACCATAGGTGAAATAGTCCATGTTCTGAAACTTAGCCAAAAATTCAGAAACACCCACCAATACCAGCAAGCTTGAAAGGCTGGGAGCCTTCTCGCTCAAAGTCGTAAAGAAAAAAAACATAAACTTAATATAGCTCCAAAATATCAGATGAGGGAATGTATGAGTCCCACCTCCTCTTTTGCAGCTTCGAATCCTCCTTGAACAATGAATAAATTTTCAAAACCAGCATTGCAAAGTTGCTCTGAACAAATTGATCTGATAAAATTTAACCAGTATTATCATTTACGACTTTGAGCGAGAAGTTCATGTTTTTTTTCTGAAGAAAAAAGTTAAATTTGATCTGAAGTTAACTTTTTTCTAAAGTTCATGTTTTTTATGTAGACAAAAAACATGAACTTTGCAATGCTAGGTCGCTAAATTGATCTGACAAAATTTAACATTATGAAGATTGATGAAGCAAAAAAGTATTCGGAAGCTTTAGTCTTTGTTATCAATATATAGAGAAATATAATTTTTGGTATACAATAGTTCATCGTTATTCAGTCCAGAAGGTCAGTCCAGAAGCATACGGGGACGTATTTAGGCCAGGAAGAACATGTTAATTTACAGTCTACGGCATACATTTCACGTATGATTTCAGCATTCAAAATTGCAACAGGTAAAATGATTAAGTTTTCTTCTTGAATTCAGAACAAACTCACCCCCTTGTCGATCACTTATCTACCAGAGAGGGACGTATGGCTTGAGGGAAGAAGGGCAGACACATGAGAGGCAGATTCCTGCATATAAAATTCGGTGAATCCAGGGTAGCTCTAGGAACCTCCACGGGGAGATAGATCCGACAATCGAGAGCCTGAGAGGGGCAGATTCATCTTTGCCGAGCATCAATCTCACGGGCAGGTACCAGACGGTGGTGCGGGTGAGGCTCCAGTAGGCTGTCATTCTCGAGATCTGGATGAATACTTGGAGGGTGGGGATGGATGCGAGTTATCCTGCAGTCGGTCACTGTTTCCTCGGCACCATGGCTGCAGATGGGAGCACTGGAGCGGAGAATTCTTGGATGGCAATGAGATTAGTGGGGCGGTTCTTGGCAGCGGGGCGAGGGGAATCGCCAGAGACGGTTGGCCGTGGGGGAGACCACGAGAGGGTCGAGGTGTATCTCTCTGCGTTGGCATAGTCCTGTAAATAGTTTTAAGTTCAGGGACAGTTTCACAACGACGTACCACCATCTTGTCCTCTTTGCCTTTAATAAGTAGTAAAGATCCAGGTTGGTTTTCCCGGCTTAAAAGGCCACGTATCGTGAGCGAAATCCAGCAGATCGGTTCACGGCACGTAGCGAACCCACCGCCAGCGCCTAGACCATCCACGCGGCGAGGCAGCAGGCCGGTGGCGCGGCGGCCCCGTGCGGGAACGGCTGCGGCTTCTTCGGTAGCCCGGCGACCCGCAACCTCTGCTCCAAATGCTACAGGGAGCAGCAGCAGCTCGACTTGGTGGCCTTCGATGAGGCCGTCCAGTCCGGCCTTCGGTCGCTCGCGATCAAACCGGCCAAAGTGCAGCGTGTCGGTACCGAAGCCGAGGACGAGAGGCCCGAGGAGCCCGCAGCGGCGAGCCGGAAGACGGCGGGGCTGCTAGGTTTCACGTGTGGCTGCGATGGCAGATACTGTATCACTGCGCCGGGCAGCACCACGCCGGCGCCCAAGAGAGCGTGTGTGTTTGGCTACAGGGATTGGAGGCCGTCCGGGAGGACATTGGTAGATCGTGAGCGACGAGTTCCTTCTCTGGATGAGCAGAAACGTGCGTCCTCGTATCGTATGTATATGTTGATCAAAAACTAAACCGTGACGAGATACCTCGATCGTGTGCCATATTGTTTAGTTCTGTTAACTTCTTAGATGTCCTGAAAAGCATCCATGTGCTGATCAACGGATGAGTTCTCCCGCCGAAACTGCCGAAACTATGTACTCCCTCCGTCCTAAAAATAGTGTCTAGACTTATGCAAATTTTAACAAATCTAAGACATCTATTTTGGGACGGAGGGAGTATTGCATATGGGTGTCTTCTGCATGCTCGGATTGCACGTGCAGATAACTTTCTAGTGAAGAAAAAATGCACAATTCATATTCTACTTACCAATATCCGTCTGTACTGGTTTTCGGATGTAGGATAAACAACTCAGGGACTTTTAAGCCAAGTTATTGTTGGCTTAAAGTCGCAGACTTGAGATTCATGATGATATCATGCAAGTGGTCTTGCTAGTTACAAAAGCAATGGTGTACGAGTGTTGCACCTTTTTTATGGGATTATCTTGTGTCCCTGCTGCTACTTGGGTCGGTTCGACTATCAAGATCAAAGTTAGTAAGATTTGACTTTTGATCAGTCCTTAGGCGCCTTATATTTTAGGACGAAAAGAGTATTTAGCAATCTCTCCACCCGGTAGATGCTTTTTTAAGCGCCAACAAGGATCTAGTAAGAATTATGTTTAGGGTTCTAGCTCAAGTTCTTGTGGGCCATGGTGATCAGCGACCAGAGAGTTGGTTTTCACTAGCAACAAATATATATAGTTGGTCTAAATAAAGGTTACCATCTTTGAAAGGATTTGGGTGTGCTTAAAGTACTACTAATCTTTTTTAATGTTTCTTTGCTCCTGAATTGTTTTTCTACCCCACCTCCCCCTCCCCCACCCCCCACCCCCACCCCAAATAGTGATGCAGGTGGGACGGGACAGCCCGCCAAGCCCACCTTCCATATGTTAAAGATATGCCCAAGAGGCAATAATAAAGTGGTTATTATCATATATTTATGTTTATGATAAATGTTTGCATCCCATGCTATAATTGTATTAACCGGAAACATTAATACGTGTGTGTTTTGTAAACAATAAAAGAGTCTTTAGTATGCCTCTTTTAAAACTAGCTTGTTGATTAATAGATGATCATGGTTTCTTGATCATGGACATTGGATGTTATTAATAACAAGGTCATATCATTAGGAGAATGATGTGATGGACACACACACATAGTAAGCATAGCATAAGATAAAGTCATTAAGTTCATTTTGCTACAAGCTTTTAAATACATAGTAACCTAATTCTTCGACCATGAGATCATGTTAATCACCATCACCGGATGAGTGCTTTGATGACATCAAACACCACTTCCGTAATTGGGTGGCTATAAAGGTGGCATTGGGTATTCTGAAAGTATGTGTTGAAGCGCATGGATCAAGAGTGGGATTTGTCCATCCATATGACGGATATATATACTCTGGGCCCTCTCGGTGGAGTGTCATCCAATTGGCTTGCAAGCATGTGACTAGGTCACAAGGGATGTCACATCATGGTACGAGTAAAGAGTACTTATCGGTAACGAGGTTGAACTAGGTATGGAGATACCGACGATCGAACCTCGGATAAGTAAAATATCACGCGGCAAAGAGAATCGGTATCGTATGTTAAATGGTTCATTCGATCACGAAGTCATCTGTAACATCCCAGCATTTGAGCTCAGAAATAAGTTGAACCCAGATGTGTGCATTGCATTCATGCATCAGAAAATCCGGAGAATTTTCGCGCAAAATTAAAGAAGCTATAGGGGGATCGAGATCTCTCTTGCTCTGATGAAAACATCAGGGCAAGTGCGATGGATTTCGACATGACCTCTATTTTACTCTTGTGTTTGAGGGAAAGGAGATTCAAAATTGAATATTCAATTGATGAATCCGAATTCTAAAAGAATTTGAAATGGAATAACAAATGGAAACTAAATTGTAATAGAAAATAAAAGGTGAACTCTTATTTATAAACAAGGTAGAATCTTTTATTCAAATATAAAAGATAGTGGAAATTTAAATAAATTAAATGAGTAATGTAATATGATATTACAATAATGACATAATAAACAAGAATTGATAAAGAATAATCATATTTACATTATACATTATTATATTATCTTTACAATTATGAACCAAAGGGATAATAAGATAATGAAATAGAGAGGAATCATTTTATTACAATAATACAAACATTTCACTATTTTTATTAAGTTCCAAACAAATGAAGAATTATAATAATGAATAAAAGAATAAAAGTGCACTATTATAAAACAAATGAATATAAAAAATGAAATACATAATTAAAGAACTAAAAAGATTCTTATTACAAGCAGATATAAATATTACATTGTCTTTGCAAATGTATTATTAAAAGAAAAAGGAAACTAGTATATTTTATTGAATAAAATAAACAATACAATATTCTTTACAAAATAAGAATGAATAAATAAAAATAATTCCTTTATTACAATGATTTACATTTCACAAAAGAAAAAGTAGATTACAAAAGAATAAAGAAAAAACTTAAAACTAAATTCATCTTCATTTTCTTCATCTTCTAAATCCTCTCTTTATATTCCTGTTCCTGTTCCCTGCAAGGACAAACAACAAACAAAAGAAATGCAAAATAGGGGGTTATGGGGTTATGGTACCCTCAGGTTTAGCAATGTAATGCATTGCTTTGCCTCATCATTGAGTAGTATTAAATAAGAGGGGCCAATGTGAAATCTGTTCTTATCTAGATGTTTGCCTCAGGCTTATGCATCATAGGCAGGGGCAAGTTTCACCAAATTAGTAAAAGATAAAAGTCAAAACAGTAATACCAATAAAAGATCTATATTCACTTGATCTTATCCACAATACACAGCAAACAAGCTAGGAGCTTAGTCACTACATGCTGGTGTGTTGTCAAACATAGGAGCACATCAAGGGAAGATAAAAAGGAACCAGCCGTGGCAGTTCACTGCTGCTAGCTACTTCTTACACCCAGTTCATTTCTTAGCACTAGAACACCCAAGCTTTACACATAAACAACCATGGCCTAGTATCAGATCATCACTGATCTATCCAGACCTATATCATCAAGAACCAGCTCCAACAACACTAGTCAATGCAGACCAGAAATCCACACCACAAGTATCTGGTTGCTTAAAAAACCACCCAAGAACTAGTGAGGATGAGTTTCACAGGGAAGGCAACAAACCAGGAGGAACTGGCTAGCAGTTCATGGAAGAGCACCAGGACAAAGAAGGCTATCTGATCAAGTACTGGTATTAGCATAGCAACATCAAGCTCAACATCAGGTTATTACCCCACACTAATATCATCAGTAGCATTTGTTCTTACTAGTTCCATTAGAAAAGATTTTTGGGAGAACTGAGATTGTTCTCAGATAGGCATAGAAATGCTATGCTTGTCTCGTCATAGAACTTCTAGGCATCAATAGTATTTGTCTATGTTGTTTCCAAATTAAATCCTCAGCATTTGCATCATAGGCCAGGTCCAGAAATCAAGAACAAAAAAATATGTTCTTATTTAAATCTTGTGCCTCAGCCTTGGCATCATTGGCTGGGTCAAGAATTTCCTCCACACAAATCAACCCTGAGTTATTTGGCTTCAGACCAACATCATTAGCCTGTTACCTAGTTTTTACTAGACTAACATATACCACAACTGCTAGGATACAGGGCACATTCCCAGAGGGTAGCACCTCTGTACCTAGCAGCTTTATATTGTCCTAAGCACAAACTCAAGTCCATTTTCTTAAATCCACAAATCATTTTCCTAAAAAGAATTAGGAATCATTTAAAATGATTGTTGTCATATATATACAGTGTATTCATATAGGCCACTCAGTTACACTTACTAACCAAACAATCTTATCATCTTCCTAATAGAATCTTTAGGAATCAAAGTTGTATGTTATCTCACTATCAGAGTTGACAGAGAATAAATCATTCTCATAGAAGGGGTTTCTAGGAAAGAATTCAAGCCATCATTGAACCATATATTTAGATCACCAATTATACCTCATATATGATCATAGCATAGCCAGATGACAGGAGCAAACAGTCCTGGATAGAGGAATGAACACATCCAGGAGGATTCCACCTTGGTGGATATCAAAGGCAATCAAAGCTACTAGCTAAAACCTCCAGCAATCTCAATAATACAAGCAACCAACACAACTAACCTGACTCTAGAATAAATTCTAGGAGGTTAGGAGGGATCACTCTAACTATATCCTTCTCATATCCCCAAATTGATAATCATGGGACCATTGCATTATAAATTTTCTTGATAAACATAGGCTCAAGCATATGAATGCTTAAGTAAAACTCTAGCACTAAGATCAATAGTCTAATTAAAATACCACCAGCAGAGATTATATGCTATCATTTGTTCCAGCAAACCATGAAGCATAGCTTCAGTTCAACAATGCACTGAACCAAGAATTCAGATAAACAACATTACCAATAATTAACATATCCACTAACATATGCATGGATGAATAATTCATCCAAACTGAAGCACAAGACATTTAGTATTATCTCATGTATCCTAAGAAAATCCTAAGTATAGCAAGGACAACATCACTGAACCATCATCATCATATATCAACACTCCACATCATGTGTTGGCTCAAAGAGACACCACACACCACTGAGCAGGGTCATCGGCTCGATGGTCGGTCACAGGCAAGAACTCACCGTGGGTGCCGAGCACCTGGAGCATTGGCTTGACGAAGCCATGGAACAGATCTTGCCCAACACCATCACTGAATCGAAGAAAGCACCGGATGCAGGGGTTGCCCTGGCAGCGCCCTCCCGCAAGCATCAGGAGAAGGGGACACCAGGGTTGCGCCTACGCACCTTCCCACTGGCGTCACGTTGAGGAAGAGGAAGTCCAGGCTGATGAAGAGCACCACAGGAGCACCGACACATGGCGACCGACGATACCCATGGCTAGGGTTAGCCGGAACAGGGGTTCGTATGGGAGCTAAATAACATCAAGGCGGCGGGGATCACGGGAAGGAGATTGGCGAGGCAGCGCCTGCAAGCATCGATGATGGGCGCCGGCAGCGACAGCCGGAGAGGAGGCAGGCGGCGGCTCTGCCAGCGGAGAGGAGAGTGCAGGGAGTGAGAGAGGAGAAACCCGTGCGGGTATGCGTGTGTGAGTGGTGTGAGAGAGATAGGGATAGGGTGGAAACGGCCCAACTAGATGGGCCTAAATGGGCCGAAAGGCCAGATGGTCTTATACACCACGTTTAATAAAAAATTAAAAATAAAATAGATTGTTTAACCAATTACTAAATGACCAAACTACCCCTAAACATAATCTATACTCTTTGGAAATATAGAAAAATCATAAAGCTAAAGAAAATAAGGAAAAATCCTAAATAAAACTAAATATTAAAGCTACTAAAATCCTAAGTGAAATTTCATGAAATAAGGAAAAATCCTAAAAATGAATAAAAACCATTTTATGTATAAAAAACTTAAGTGTAAATTATTAACTTTTATAATATATTTTGAAACCTTAAATAAAGATTTAAAACCACAACCTTCAAAATAACTTTATAAGCTTTCACTTAAATATAAAGTGAATAATTCCACACCTTAGTTATACTCATCATAAATTGAAAACTTAGGAATAATTTAAACATATTACATCTTAAGTTTACTTACCCTTTTAAAGTTATCTTTAGTCACAAAAATCTTAAAACATTATGTCTAATAAACTACTTATGTTTTTATAGTTAACTTTGATCTATTTCAATTAAGACATAAAACATCTCAAGTCCAAACTAATCAATCAAACACCAAAAGGCATTGATCACATCCTATTAACAATAAAGATTGTTTAAACATTAAGAAGGAAGTCTTTTCTTCAAATGTTATTCTTTTGCCACTTCAAAGAATAATCTCATAATAAATTCTTCAACTCTTAACAACTAAAACCAAGGACTCTTATCTTAGTCACCAAATGTCAATTAAACATAATCACATTACTTTATACTTTACTTGTATATTTAGAATTATTATCACTTAAGTTCCTTATAAATGTCATTACTTATAAAGTAAAATTTGAAGATAAACCAACTCTTAAAATAATCACCTAAATTCACTTCACTCAAAGCATTGGGGATTCACTTTGGGAGTTTTACAAAATACATATCATTACTTATGCATAACATCATCTTGCTTCTTTAAACATTAGTCCTTACCTGACCAATGATGCTGATTTCAGACATTGGATCTTATATTGTCTCGAAGACCGTGAGTGCATAATCTTGCAATCACAAAAGGCAAGTTCACACTTGCTCATGTCCTTTTGATTATTTTCTGTAAAGTATTTTGCAAAATAAGTGTTGTCATCACATGCATTCCAAAAAGGTCAGAAAACACTATTTTTGATAATAATGTGAACTATTGGTTACTGATCCAGGGTGATCAGCTAATCTATTAAATCTGGCAGTTGGAATACCAGTGCTCAGGAATATATCCTCTAGGACTTAACAACCAATGTCGCCAGTGATTCTTGCGCCGTATATTACGCGTTGACCATGAGATTTGGAATGGGACAGAGAAGTCAGCTGTATCCTTTTCCTCTCGTATGGAGGCAAGACAACCTTAACGTGATGCTGTGATTCCTTGTGCGGATCCAACATATGGATGGGCACCCTTACGCCCCACACTTTTGGTGTCTAGATTATATATGGATGGTGTTTAGTGGATGGACCATTTAATATGGCACTTGCCAGGGCAACACCAGGTCATAGAGTCTTCGGGAACTCATCAGGGTTTTAGCCTACCCGAAAGGGGGCTTAACGGAGGTTAGCCAGCCCCGAAGGATCATGCAGACATATGAGGTCGCGAAGAGGGCAGTGATTGGCTTGGATCTTAGGTTGGGCCTCAAACCATGGAAGTTTGAATGGAAACATACTCCCGGCCGTGCAACAAAGCTTAAGATCTCTCATGGGTAAAGTGACGCACCTCTGCAGAGTGTAAGAACAGTAACTTGTTACTCCTTGTTCCGGGAAGGAGCTGCGAACGCGGCGGGAAAGGAACTCCATAAAAGTTCTGGTAAACCCGTGAAGGCTGACGGACATAGCTTTTCAGAATAAAAGCAACATTTGAAGAAATATTTACAAAAACCTGCATTGCTTACGACCTATGGTCTATGGCTGTAGATATAGTGCATCAAACACTCATTTTCTAGTGAACTTGCTGAGTACGCTCGTACTCAAAGTATCTTCTTAACCCTTGCTAGGTTCTAAAGCCAGTACAGACAATGTCTACATCAAGTTATGCTCCAAGAATCATCATCAAAAGCTAAAGTTCTTCAATGAAGTCAAGAAAGTCAACATATACATCAACTCAAGTGAAGACGAAGTTCCTGATTAGATAGGAATATAATCTCTAGCCATAGAACCTATTTCTTTAGTATATTGCAATAGCAGCAATGCCAGGCCAATAGTTCGGATACTAGTCTTATTAGAATGATAGTTTTTGAGTTGTTATTCCTGATTCTTCTTTGTAAGAAGTTTTTTCTCTCTCTTTAACCTAGAGTGTTCTCTAGATCTTGTGTAAAGAGTTGAATTGTAACATATAGTCATGTCTTGGGCCTGCTGTATTTCTGTTGTACCACTTTGAGGGATGTAATACTAGTGAACGGTGTTTCATTGGTGTTATGTCAACGACTATAGTGTACTGCATCATGCAGCGGTATGCTAGGTCACCGCATCATCATTGAATATGTGGGAGCCACTATGGGTCTTCAGATCCCGCTATTGGTTATTGATCGGAGAGGTGTCTCGATCATGTCTGCATAGTTCATGAACCGTAGGGTGCACACTTAAGGAATCGATGTTGGTTAAGTAGATATGGAATATGAGTTGGAGACCGAATGTTGTTTGGAGTCTCGGATTGGATCTAGGACATCACGAGGAGATCAGAATGGTCCAGAGAATAAGATTCATATAAGGAAAGTCTTTTTCTAGGGTTCGGAAATGTTTTTAGTATTTTGACCTAAAGCTTCTAGAATGTTCTAGAGGGACCACCGGTGGGTCCACCATCCCGGGAGGGGACACTTGGGCTGAGGCATGTTGCGGGGGAACCCTAGGTCCAGCCGCACCAAAGCCCAAGGGGGTGAATCCGTCTGCCAAAGGAATTAGGGTCAAACCCTAGTTTGAAGAAGGGGACAAACTCTAGTTTGAAAAGGTGGGGAGAGTTCCCCCCTTGGCCGAGTTGGGGGGAACTCAGCTTGGGTTGAGAAACCCTTGGCCGCAGCCCCCTCTATATAAAGAGGGGGGCGCACCCCCCTTGTCCCTTGCACTTGCTCCTCTCGAGGCGCCACCCTCCTCCTCCTCCTTCCTCCTGCTCTGGCTCAGGCGAAGCCCTGCAGGAATTTCTCCTCCACCACCAACACCACGCCGTTGTGCTGCTGGGATTCCAAGGGGATCTACTACCTTCGATGCCCGCTGGATCAGGGTGTCGGGAGGATAACCCCCGGTAGGGTCATAAGGGGTAAAACATTGTCCATCTTGGCTTAGTCCGAGTCAAAGAAATAACCCGCCGGGTCTTAACGACCGCGAAATGGAGACCGTGTAGAGCCGACATAAGAAGTATCTGACGAGACTAATCAGAACTTGAGCCTCTGACATGACTAGCTAGCGCGTGTCGCGCTGCTGCAACAGCATGTGATTTGGCATGAGCTCGTGCGCTGCATACGCCTCGCTCAACAAATCTTCCCTTTGGCCAAAATCTTTCCTTTGGCCAAAATCTTCCATTTTTTGCCGAAAGGCTTGTCGGGGTCTGAACCCTCGTCGGAGCACCGGGCCTCTGAGGCTGCCCTACATTTCAAAATGATTAATTTTACGTATTATTCATAAAATTAATTAAAAATGTATTATTTTAAAAAAATTAGCAGACACTGAGTAGGAACTTTTCTTTGTAAAACAATATTTTTTCACCGCACGAACACTCCTCAAATGATGAATTTTTGGTCTAGCTCGGCCCATACGGCATCTGGTCCACCATTTTTGGTCAACCGCGGAGGTTGGGAACTCGTGGCCAGCGGCACAATACTCCGGAGTAGAAGCAGCTCCACCACCATCTTGTGCGCTTCTCCAGTGTCACGTCCGGCCGGAACAACACGTCAAGCGCGCGCATCGTTCAATCGACCAATCCAAGAGGTCAAAGGCTACGTTACTAGGCCGATCGATGGCGTTTCCGGCCAGCGGAGCCCCACCAGCGCCGCTGCCGGTGGTGGGGCATCAGTTCTGCGCGCCCTACGTGGTGCCGCTGACGGTGACGAAGAAGTCCCTCAACATCTCCGACGGCGACTTCGTCATCACCGACGCCAACGGCGCCGTGGTGCTGAAGGTGAAGGGATATCCACAACCGCCGCGTCCTCCTCGACGCCTCCGGCCAGCCCCTCGTCTCCATGCAAGAGAAGGTACGTAGGTTGCGTTTCATTTCTTCAATCCACGTGCCCTTCAATTTTTTCCTAAACCATTCAGTAATTAATTCAGAAGGCGAAGAGCAGATCTGAGATGCTTTATTTTTATTTTATCAAATCGTCTTTCTTTTGCGCGTATTGTGGCGGATCCATAGGGTGTTCAGGGTGGTGCTTGGACTATCCTGGAATTTTGGTCCGCTCCATATACCTAGCAGAAAAAAAATATTTCTTTGTCCTAAAAAAAATATCGCAAATTTAACTAAATTTAAATAAAAGTTGATATATTTTAGTATATAGATTTATCTAATTTTTGACAAATCTAAGACATCCTTTTCGGAATGGAGAGAGTAGAAAAAAGGCCATTTTCAGAGGACGCAAGCAACGAGTCGATCCCAGGAAAAAACACGAGCTGGCCTCCTTCGTTCAGTCGTTTACTTTATGACTTTCTCCATTCGATATTAGATACCATCTCCCGTCGCCCAAGATGGCCCCCTTTGTTCAGTTGTTCGCTTCGTTCCTTCGTTCGTTCGATATGGAGATCACCGCCCATCACCCGACCTCGGTGCCTCGCCGTCGCTCCACCTCGCCGACTCCTAGCAACCAACGCACCTCCTCCCTACTACTCCTCCTTCCCATGGTCCCTCTGGATGGCACCCATCGGGTTCAGGACCGGGTTTGCCCCCCACCCCATACCCACACCTGACCCTCCCCGTGACCCGCCCTCGAACCCGTCGTCGGGTTTAGATCTTTACCAAACCCGCTACCCACCAGGTACCGGGGACCCGACGGTATCCACTCATTTCCATGTCCTTTGCCTTGTTGGGCGCTTGCCGTTGGTAGAGGGAGAGCGTCGCTGCAAGATGGGAGACGGTGACACAATGGATGGCGGCTCAAGATGAGTAGGGAAGTGGCGAGGGAGCAGGGACCGCGGACCTCGACCCGCCTTGTTTTAGTTGTGTGTTAAAAAAAACTTTTTTTACAGGTGGACCACCCTGCGTCCAAATTCCAGTGGGACATGTGAATGCTTTCGATGGAGAGACCACGGCGGTCGGAGCTATGTTGTGCATGCCGTATTAGATGGATCTGAGGGCGAGGCTTAATTTGTTTGCCAATATGTCTTATAAAAAGGAGTGAATGGATTAGTTGATAGTTCACCCGTATAAACACTCATCCACACTGCTGCGTACAGCTTTCATGGGGTTCAACAACAATATAAGTCTGAATTTGATGGCTTAATAAATAAATTTAAACACTTTTTGATCAGGTATTCAGTATGCACCATAGATGGGAAGTGTTCAGAGGGGACAGCACGAGCGCAAGCGATCTGCTGTTTACCGTGAAGAAATCTTCGATGATCCAGCTGATGAAGACAGAGATGGACGTGTTCTTGGCTGGAAACACCGCGCAGCAGGTCTGCGATTTCAAGATCAAGGGAAGCTACTTTGACAGGTCATGCGCCTTCTATCTTGGCAACTCCGCCACAATGGTAGCTCAAGTAAGTACCATAACAACTGGTTTCTTATATTTTTTTTAACAAAAAAACATACATTAATATGGCGGAGGTATTAATTATACCTATACTCTGCAATAACGTGTGTCCTAACGGGTCTTACGAATGCCCACAACTTAGAAAAAGAAAGAAGAATTAAAAAAATCCGCTATAGTGAACAATTTCTTGCAGCAATGACACTAACATCATCAGAATAACACCATTAGTTCAAACACTCCAATACTAACACCTTTAAGAAAGAAACAGTGAACAAGCATCATCGTCGTCCGATCAAAGACCATAGATTTCACCATAGAGGAAGTCCTCGCTCACAAAACAATGCCTTCATCAAGAGCATTGACAAGTAGAACTAATTAAGATTAGACCTTGGATTTTCACCCTATAAGGTATAGGACCGTGAACTCCTCATGTGTTGTCGTCCCACAAACAGTTGTTGCTGCGAGTCACATATCACGCATTCAGTTCCTCAACGTTACAAAGACTCAAATCACCATCGCTAGCCCTTATGTTCTGCTTTCATGACATCCTCTACATATGACTTCACCATGGATTGTCTAAGACATGGCACATAATGATAACAGATAGCAGAGATTCACAATGTTCCCTTTGCAACCAAACGGCCAACAAAAATCATGGATACGCGCGATCGAATACTTTCTAATCCAGCAATCTCCAGACATGATACGTCCATGGGAGTTGCCGGCGGAGCCTTTCGGCACTCACCTCTCCAGGCCAGAACAATAACAAGAGCAGACATGAAGCAGATATCCGCCTTCGCGCGGAAGAACCTTTGGGACCACCTCATTTATTGATGTCGATGCAGTGGTCCCCACACCACCGACTGGCTTCCGGCGATCGGAACTAGTAGATCGAGCCCGAGTCCGCAAAATCCCGAATAGCAGCGCCATCGACTAGGGGGTGGTGTAGCCTCCGCCATGGCCATGCTGTCTCAACAAGCCTGCATCCGGGTCCAATCATCCCGCCTCCTCGCGAGGCAGCGAGCCCCCGGCATCAGCGAGCGCCGCCGTCCCGCAGGCCGCCTGCCGTCCACATCGCCTCAATCCCGACCTCCCTGCGTGATGAAAGGCCGACAATGCCCACGAAGGAGGGTCGCCCGCCGCCTTTGGAGGCGAGACAAGCGGCAGCGGCCAGAGAGAACCATCGGAGGGAGTTCTGTAGGTTAGGACCGGTGCCGCCGGAGTCACCCACGTGTGAACACACGGGAAGTGGAGGGGGAGGGGAAGGGGAGGTCCGGATGGTGGCATCAATTGAGGAATATATGGCGACATGCGCCAACTGGTTCCTTATCATATATATTTTGAAGTTTTATAGACCATTCATTTGGCTAACAAATTAGCATGTGTTAATGCAGATGAACCGCAAGATGACTGTTTCAAGTGTGCTTCTTGACAAGGACACATTCGTTGTTACTGTTTTTCCGCAGGGCTTATAGCTCCCATGCGACGTCTTTACGCGGAATTGGAAGGAACACGACATCGTTGCAAAGAATAGCTCGCATGCGACGGTTATGATGCAGCTAATATACCAGGGCCACACGGGCCATAAAACAATCGTTAAGGACACATTTAACTTTATTCCAAGATTAGGGTTAAGCCAAACCGGTCGGTTGGTACAGCCAGTCAAACCAACCGCTTTCGACCGAGAGCGCGCGTCACACTGACTTTAGCTTCTCCGACGGCGGCGGCGGACCTCACCCATCGTTCTCGGTGCCAGCGGCGGCGGCAGGGCAATTTTTTTAGGCGGCAACGCTTTCCGTTCGACGGTGAAGGTGGTGAGTGCCATTTGAAAGATAATTCCTCTCCCATTCTTCTGAATTCGAGATCTAAGCGTGCCCATTTATGCTAGATTGTAGAGGCCGGGGTGTGCTGAACGGGGCGAGGGGGAACGAGATGGAGCATGGATAAAGGACTTCTAATCGGTATATCCCGCATCTCTGCACTTAATTTTTCTAAGGTTGAGCTCTTTGTTCGCTTCCGCTAGCTCACAGTGCCCGCAAAAACATGGGAGACGATGTTGCGCGCCAAACCTTCGAATTTCGCATAAATTTCTTTCCCTTTAGGGTTGTTTTAGTTGATGGCAGCACGCAGCTCATTGAGAGAGACACATTTGTTAAATAGGAGGTGGAATTAAAACATGTTGATCCCCAAGAGCTAATAAACATGGGAGAGGAGGCGGTGAGGAAAATGGTGGAAAAAATTGGGGATAGTGTGGTTTGGGGGCCAGAGCAAGAAGTTTCTTTGTTACGATTTGATGATTGCAAATGTGACTATGTTAGGGTTGAGACAGGAAAACATATAGTTGATGAAATCGATGAGCGAAACGGTTGGACAAGAAAAACTGTTCTGTGAGCTCATTGATCTGAAACCCGATTCGAGGGTTGGATATGTGGCCTCGAAGCTGGCTGCTCAGATGGTCGAGGATGATTGGGCTGCACAAAGGCAAGTAATGCCTATACTTACTGAGTTGGAAGTGTTAACAGTGGAGGATGATGCTAATGCACAAGGGGAGGCCGCAGATGCTAATGCACAAAGGATTGTAACTGCTGATTGGAATTCAGTTGAGATACATGACCTGACTGATTTGGTCATTGCACCAATAGATGACATTGAAATGGCAAAATTTTTTGGCATTCCTATACATGGCAGAGACAAGGAGAAGAAGAGGGATGAAGCTGCAAATGATGGTGACAACCATTTAAGAGATGAAGAGGCAGATAGAGATCTAGAGTTGTTGGAAAATGCTGTAGTTCATGTAGATGATGCACATGATGATGAGCTAGTAAAATTTTATGACAAAGAGGACCCAGTTATTGAAGTTGGGAGATTGTTTCCAAGCATGGATGAATTCAGTATGTGTTTCAGGACATATGCAGTCAAACGTGAGTTTGCTACCAAGACTATGTGGACTGATAAAAAGAAGTTCTATGCAAAATGCATAGGTTATGATGGTGGTGCCAAGCCTTGCAAGTGGTATATATCTGCTAGACGCCAACCTGATGGAAGGACAATAAGAGTGAATCAAATTCCAAAACCTCATACTTGCATTACAAGTTCTCAAACAGTTACAAAGATGACATCACAATTATGGGTCGCAGAAAAGATCAAGCCCATTTTAGCCACAACACCAAACAACACTGCAAAGAGACTGAAAATAGACTTGGAAAAGCAGTGCCCCATTAAGCTGAATTATACTACAGTGTGGAAGGCAAAGCTAAGGGCAATGAAAGAGCTATATGGTGATTGGACAAATACATTTCGAATGCTTTATAACTTCGAAGCAGAAGTAGAGAAGAGGTCACCTGGCAGTGTTGTGGAGATAGATACTGAGGTAACAGCTAATGGGAAAGTCTTTTTCTCTAAATTCTTCATGGCTTTAAAGCCTTGCATCGATGGCTTCAAAGCAGGGTGCCGTCCATATTTGAGTATAGACTCATCTTTCTTGACTAGAAAGTGGAATGGTCAACTAGCAGCATGCAATGCTTTAGATGGACACAATTGGATGTTCCCTGTAGCTATTGGCATGTTTCAGTCTGAGATAGAGGCATCATGGACATGGTTCCTGATGCAGTTGAAAAGATGCATAGGGCCAGTCTCTCCATTGGCAGTGCACATAGATGCATGTAAAGGTTTAAAAAATGCAGTGAATATTGTTTTCCCTCATGCTGAGCAGAGGGAGTTCTTCGGCCATATGTGGATGAATTTGATCAAAAAATTCAGAGGAGATGATTTTGGACGCATGTGTCCAGCAGCAAGATCTTACACTAGACAGACACATTCATATCACCTTGAGAAGATTAAGGCGGCATGCTCTGAGGAGTATAGGGTCAAGTTTTGTACATGGTTGGAAACCTACCATTATCTTTTATGGTACAGGTCAGGTTTTAACACTGCCATCAAATGTTATCATATCAACAATAATTTGGCAGAAAGTTTCAACAACAAAGGAAAGGAGTTAAAAGACTTGCCTGTCCATGACATGGTTGACCAGATCAGGATCATGATCATGAGGTTGTGGGAATTGATAAGAAGGCTTGGTGATGTTCTTCAAAGAGATAAGCTTTCTGATGTTGTGCAGCAGGTGTTCAACAGAAGCAGAAATCTTGCACATTTGCGTGTTGAGAAATCCTCATTGTGGAGTGCTGAAGTCAGAGATACAAAGACTGGCAGGAGGCATGTTGTTGACACTCAATTGCATAAATGCACATGCCTTGAGTGGCAACACACTGGGAAGCCTTGTGAGCATGCCATACTTTTCTTGGCCTCCAAACACAAGCTAAATATGCACCCATATTTGCATGAGTATTATTGTGTAGCAAAATTCAAGGCTGCATATGGAACACCAATTACAGCACTTACAGATCAGTCTCAGTGGACATTCAGTTCTCCTTGTGTCCTACTTTGATGAAAAGAAAGGCTGGCAGGCCCAAGCAGAGTAGATTCAAGGCTTGGTTTGAGAAAGGTGGGAGCAGCAAGAAGGGAAAGAAAGATGAAAAGAAAGATGCCAAGCCAAAAAGGGCCCAAAAAGGTAACAAAAATAAATGCAAACTCTGTGAAGAACTTGGACACCGAGCTGGCTCTACCAAGTGCAGATACACTGCTGAAAAGCCAAAGTATGTTCATCCAAAATCTATCCCATTTCTTGTTGATGATTTTTCTCCCCCAGCTAACTTGCTTGTTTTTAGGAGGAAGCGTGGAGAAAAAGGCCCACCTCTTGTTGTTGACGAATGCTGGCCAGTGAAAAGGGCAAGAATCAATGGCCAAAGAAAGAAGAGAACTAACCAGATCATGTTTGGTGCTGCTGAGGTGCAATCTGAACTTGTTTTGGAGGATGATGTGCAAACTGTTGAGGCTTTAGGGCACACCGTTTCTTATTTTGAAGCTCTGGGGCAAAATGAGGGGCAAAATGAGCATGTTGTTGAGGCTCTAGTGCAAAATGAGCCTGTTGTTGAGGCTCTGGTGCAAAATGAGCATGTTGTTGAGGCTCTAGTGCAAAATGAGCATGTTGTTGAGGCTCTGGTGCAAAGTGACCATGTTGATGAGGCTCTGGTGCAAAGTGACCATGTTGATGAGGCTCTGGTGCCAGATTGTGTTGTTGAGGAGGTGCAGGAGGTGAGGGAGACTCTTGGACGTGATGTGGGGAGGCCAGATGGTAATGGTAAGAAAAAGAAGAGCATAAACCTGTTGTGTGGTGTGAAACTTGTGAAGGAGAAGAAAACGAGGGGTAAGAAGAGCCAAAAGAAATAGACTTTGAATTTGGCCCTTGTTGTTATTGTAAACATTTGTTATTGTAATAATTTGGCAGTTGTTGTTGTTGTAAACATTTGTTATTATAATAATTTGGCACTTGTTGATAATTTGGACAAAATTCAAATATGATAGTAAATTTGAATTTCAACAAATGTAGCTATGTGTATTTTTCTATGTTTGTATGAGCTTCCAACGTTTTTCTCATATGTACAGTACAACTCATCCTCACCCTGATCCCTTTTATGAATTACAACTCACCCTCACCCAAAATGTGGTAGAAATGGGTTCCAAAGCTAGGGTAAACCACCCCATTTCTAAGCAAGTTTTTTTTCAACCATTTCTAAAACCAAGTTTGATATTTTTCCTCACAACTATGTCACATAACATGACACCATGCAAAGGTTTTGTATTTTTTGATTTTTTTTGAATTAGTTATGCACATTTGAATGTCTGGTCAAACTTTTTGAAGGGTTTTCATAAATATTCTTAGCTAGGCGCTGAGGCTCACAAAAATAGCATTGGATCTCTAATGAAATAGCATGTTGTGAACCTAAAAATGATTTTTACAAAAAATCATCAGCATGAAATCATGTACCTGTAGTTCATATCTTACCCACTTCCAACCGATTTGGCAGGATTTGTCTTTTTCACCAAGGATGGAATAAAAGGTTTGAGATACTCAAGTTGGGAAATTGTACATGCTAGGTGGTCTAGTATTTTTCAAAAATAGGATGTTATCATTTTGAAACTTCAATTTGGTGGTTGCTTCACAAATCCCCCCTCTTTCGGCACTCAGAAAATAGAAAATGGATTTTCTGTGCGTCGAAAAGAAAAACTTTGTACTACAACATTGTTAGTCATCCCATTATACACATGCATGCCCAATATGGACACATTATCATAAACTATGCCTTGATTCTAGCCATATCATTGGTCATTTGACCCGAAAGCCAGAAAACCTCGGACGAGATAGGTCATTTTGTGAAGGGTTTTTTGAAATATGATCAATAGACCAAGTTTGATATTTTTCCTCACAACTATGTCACATAACATGACACCATGCGAAGGTTTTATATTTTTTTGATTTTTTAATTAGTTATGCACATTTGAATGTCTGGTCAAACTTGTGAAACCCCATTGACTGCATCCTAAACCCAGCTAATCCTAAGGCCGAATGAGGAACGTAGATCTAACCCTAACGCGACACTGTGGCTATCCGATCACGTCTTTTAGAAGGATTCTGCGGGTGGCTATGGGCGATCCGTGGAAGGGCTTGTTCTGCAACCTGATTGGTTGGCGTCTCTTAAAAGGATTTCACGGCTAGCTCTTGGCGATCAGTGGGATGGATGATTCCGGAATCTGATTGGCTCGCAGCGTTTTTCCATGAACAGATATGGTACAGCGTGGCACACTTCATTGACCGTTGGACCAAGCGTGGCACGCGAGGGCGCTGGACAGGGCGGGCTGCACCATGCATGCAGCTGCCTCTCGCGTCGCAGTCTAGCTATTTTACGTGCAGCCAACCGACGCAGCAGCACTACAGCGTATTTACTTCCTCCGTCGCATTAAATAAGTGTACGTCTAACAACTTTCTTCAGTCAAACTTACTCCCCTTCGGTTCATGCGCCATAGAAGAAGTGAATATTTATAAACTTTGACTATGCATATAAGAAAAAATATCAAAATCTAAAATATGTAATAAATATAAGGTACAGCGTGACACACTTCATTGACCGTTGGACCGAGCGTGGCATGCGAGGGCGCTGGGCGGGGCGGGCTGCACCATGCATGCATGTTATGCAGCTGCCTCTCGCGTCGCAGTCTAGCTATTTTACGTGCAATAGCGCTGCAACGTATTTACTCCCTCCATTGCATTAAATAAGTGTACGTCTAACATCTTTTTTCAGTTAAACTTACTCCCCTCTGGTTCATGCGCCATAGAAAAAGTCAATATTTATAAACTTTGACTACGTATATAAGAAAAAATATCAAAATCTAAAATATGTAATAAATATAATTAGATTCATCATAACACATACTTTTATATTATATAAAATTGATATTATAAATTGATATTATAAACTTAGTTTCATACTCCCTCTATTCCCTCCAATTGGCATCCCTCTGATTACTCCCACCGATTTTTCTTCTCACCAGTTGAGTTTCCATGTGTGAGTTTGTTGCATGCGGTGTGTAAAAACGAACGAGTTTGCTGCATGTCGCATGACAACTATCTTGGTTCTAGATTCCAGCATTTATTACGGAGTAAATCAAGGCCAAATTCTATTTTCTCTTTTATTTTTCACTGTCAATGAACAACTACCTTGGACGTTTTTTCTCTCTTTCCCATTAA
This sequence comes from Avena sativa, assembly GCA_916181665.1. Lineage (NCBI taxonomy): Eukaryota > Viridiplantae > Streptophyta > Magnoliopsida > Poales > Poaceae > Avena > Avena sativa. Next base: position 228,991,952 of record OV702280.1, on the reverse strand, counting down.
TGCATGCATGCATGCAGGGGTGAGGGCGACGGTGCAGGGGTCACGTCACATCCTAGCAATTTGTTTGCACTGACCGCATTGATCACGCACGCGGCTACGCCCGCTGCCTACACGCAACGCAGCGCACGCGGCTGCGCCAACGCTGGATTCCCATACCGCCCTTCACGCTGAGCCCTCAATAGGCAAAACGGCTTTGCCTCCTCATCTCATCTTGCCCCTCATCTTGAACCTCGAGCCCGTCCCTTTGCCTCCTCCCAGCCCCAAACCCCAAAAAACACTCCGGCGACCATGGCGACCTCCCCCCGCTTCCCTTCGGAATCCGAAGTCAGCGACGAGGACAACCACTCGGACCACAAGCAGGTCTGGGAGCAGGAGGCGCCCACGCGCCCGAGGCGTGAAAAAAGGAGGGGCGACGCAAAGCCCCATCCTGCCCCTAGGCCCAGGGCCACATCGTCCACAACCCCCTCCCCAGCATCGGCGACAACCTCCCCGACGCCGGCCCCTCCGAAGAGTATTGGAAGGTGGAGGAGAAGGAGGGGAGAAGGAGCTGGCTGCTTACGCCAAGTGGGAGGAGAAACAGGCCGCGCGCGCCTTGAAGAAAAGGCGGAAACGGGAGGATGAGGACCGACGGGAGGCCAATCGCTGGGCCTTCCAGGAGGAGCAGCGGCGGCGGGAGCAACGGGAGATGGCGGCGTCTTGGAATGCTGCGACGACGGCTTGGAGGGCGGCGGCACCGGCACCGCCCCTACCGCCGATGGAGTAGGGCGGCAAGGTTGACCGGCAGCCGGGCTAAACCCACGTAGTAGTTAGGGTTAGGGTTTAGCCCAGGGTTTAGGTGCCTAGTTGCCCTTCCCTTCTATATTGTACCCCTTTTCTTTTATTGTAATGTTATCGGGCTATCTAATATATGTAATGTTATCTAATATATTAGTTATCCCGTGTTTTACTCGTGCCCGCAATATTTATAATTTGTTATCACTCGACTTGTGTTTTATTGTATTGTCATTTGTCAAAACACCCAAAACAACAAGTGCATAAAACAAAAGACACAAAAACAAGTTCTCATATAATACTCGTGCAATATTTATAAAATGAGTGAAATTAGAAAAGCTCAAAAGAAAGAATAAGTTAACGTTATGATGGTTAATTATTTTCAAACAACACATGCAACACATGGTTCATTTTCAAACAACACATTTAGATATTTACATAAGTTAAAGGGGTGCGCAAGTTATGTTAGTTAAATGAATGCCCTTTGCCTTCATTTATATATTTACTTTCACAAAAAATAAAAGATTGCGACCTGAGCACGAGTATCTGCAAATCCACACGTCTCTAGTTAGATTGTAACGTGAGTACCATTTTTTTGCCCAATCTACAAGTAGTTACTATTGGACCTGGATACGATCATTTTGGCCTGACTAAGTTCTATTTGGGCCTGGCCTTTTTCAATCACTCCTCGTCAATTGTTTTTTTTAACTTTTTAACCACTCTCCCTCCCCTACACACTGATAAAATTGAAGAAACACTGACGAAACTGAAGGAACACTGATTTCGAAAACAGAGCAGCTCAAAATTAGCCCGAATTTGTGTTGCATTTTATTCGAGCCAAAGATATAGACCATTACATCCATTACAAAGCATCACTCGAACACTTATTGCACTGTCTAATGACTAATGATAAGAAGATAAACTAATCCAAGAGAAATTACACAAAAATAAAAAAACGACCATCAGATTGTCCTGCTTCTTCAATTCGATGATTTGCCTTAGCTGCTTGTTCATCTTCTTCAGCTCGGTCTTCACTTCCGCATCCACCGTAGTACCAGCGGAAATGGGGTTGCCACATCCCAATTGCTCCACCACGGACGGCTTTTCGAGCTCCCGGGATGCTACCTCCACCCCAATTCGCTCGATGTACTCATCAAGCCACTCAAAATGCCCACATTTTGGCAGTTCCTGAAATCGCAGAGATGAACCCTAAATCCCAAATTCGATGAAATGCATGAAATTTCGAAAGAAAAGCGAGAAATTGGCGCTCGGAACACTCAGATCTCACCTTTCCCGGCTCGGGCTTGCTCTCACACTTCACAAATTCCCGGCCAATGTTGCCGTTCTTGTCGGTGGATGTGACAAGCCGCTTCAGGGGCGCGGTACGGGGGAAATCGGGGCACCTCCTCATTGGCACCGCACCATACCGAGGCCATGAGCGGAGGGAGGCTGAAGCAGAGCTCGACATCCCTCGCCGGCGTTGCCGCACTTGCTCGCCGGAGAAGAAAACGGAAGGGGATGAGATGCTGGAACGGTGGCGGGAGTGCTCGGGTGCGGGGACGGATCGGAGCCAACGACTCTCTTCAACCACAGCGTGGGTCCCATGATATGAGGTGGACATCAGGTGAGTTCCGCCGTGACGTGGAGAGGTTGTGGGTCCTACTGTGCTCAGCTGATTCGAATTCGTTGACGGTCTTGTAAGGTTAAGTGGAAGTGTCGCACGGGAGATATTTGCCGCTTCAGAAGTGTCGCATGCGAGCTATTCTTTGCAACGATATAGCGTTCCTTCCAATTCCACGTAAAGACGTCGCATGGGAGCTATAAGCTCGTTTCCGCATGTAGACTACGTGTTCATCGCCACTCTTGTTGTCATCCTGGATGAGGTTCACAGGGACAAAAATGATTGATGACAACTTCGATACAGATGCGGGGTCTCGGCGTCCTGAGCTTCCAGTCAGTTTCGTGGCTCTGTCATGTCATCTCAAGTTGCTTCTCTTGTCACTAGTGTTGTTATATTTTTCTTTTCTTTTCTCTTTGGGAATGTTGTTGAGTATCTAGACAATATTTCAATTATATTAATTTAGAAGTAAATTATGAGTTATACATGCACATACTAATACTTTCTCCATTCCAAGATTTAAGGCATATAACTTTTTTGAAAAGTCATGTCATATAAAGTTTGACCAAAATTTTAGAAAAAACTATCAAGAACTATTATATTATATAGATACCATGTGAAAATATGTTTCATGATATATGAAAGGGCATGAAATATGTACTGTAAATATTAATATTTTTCTTTAAAAACTTGATCAAATTTTAGTTGGTTTGTCTTTAAAAAAAGTTATATGCCTTGGGACGGAGGTAGTATTTAGTAATGGAAACATGTACTACTGGACAAATCGTAGAATCATCTACTAAAATTACTAGTATCGTGCACACAGAAATAAATAGGAGAGGGATTAGTATATTGTACACTCTGGTAGGCCAATTGGCCGTAGCAGCAGCGGAGGCAGTAGCAGCAGCCTCGTCGGTTGTGCCCCCTTGGAAACATCGGCCTGTTCAGATTTGGTGACCATGATGATGACAAGGGCGTGGAAGTAGTGAATGTAGTTGATCGAAAGCGAGCAGTCGCGTAGAAGACACTCCTCAAAAATCTAATCGTCCCTCTCCCGTACAGGATCTCGAGGGGCGGAGTTTTAGAGGTCTGCTCTTTCGTCAGCCGTGTACACGGTGGACAAAATGGGATCACTCGTGGTAGCAATAGTAGAGGAAATGGCAGTAACAATCGTGCGTGGAGATAGTGGTTCTGTATTGTCTCTTGAGAGGAGTGATCTCTCCAAACGCGTAATGAATTAATGAAAATACCCGTGCTTAATAGCACTTAAGACAAAAAAAATTAGCCCGTATTCATTCTTATTAACGTTTCAATTGTAACCGTTCATATCTTATTTCTGAGTGACAAAAATACATTAGCTCAGCGAGATTTTCGCAACCCACGACACGTGCGTGCGCCGAGAAGGCGGCGGAGGAACGCGCGTGTAGAACGCCTCTCCTCACTTCACACCAAGTCATACTAGTAGGAGAGGAGCTTACCTTATATGTTGGTGAAAATCTCTCCCAACTAGTCATATAAGACTAAACTTTCACCACTCCTCTTGCCATGAATATGTTTTTAAGGATTTTCATGAAATTGTTAGATGGACCTAAAGTCTATCCTATATTTCAACAGGTGTTAGTAGTGTTACCTGATGGAGGGTTGCAGATTTTTTTACAAATATAAATCCTAAACCAAATTTGCACCGTCAAAGATATCTCCTATGGACAGAATTTGTCAAAAATGTCCTGGCAGCAGAAAAAAAGCCACGTGATATCTCCTATGGGCGCAAATATTTCGCCCTATAAACCATTCCCGCCTTCGCGAGCAGCGGGAGGAGCTAGGAACAAGCGGTTCCATTCTCACTACTAGGCCACGAGCCAACAGGGCCCTTGTGTAAAACTTGTTTTGCTACACTATTGTCGTGAATCCACACAAGCACCTAATAGATATATCTGATCGTAATGTCTTTTATTTTGTTTTTGTGTATGCTGGAGGAGGAACAAAATTCTGCAAGACACTCGATTAGAAAGGTTGTGATGCTTGGAGCAATACAATAATATCCCAGGGTTTACTGATATTGGTTTGAAAGAAACTATCTTGGTTGCTTGCTTGTGGTTGCTAAGGAGAAGAAAAACACATAATAAACAAATTCCACCCATATATATGTAAGTTCTCAATCCACAAAATGTTGGAATTATGTCCTAAAGGCAATAATAAAGATGTTATTGTTATAATTCTTGTTCATGATAAAGTTTATATTCCATGCTAGAATTGTATTAATCGGAAACTTTGATACTTGTGTGGTTTATAAACAACACCGTGTCCCTAGTACACCTCTATGGACTAGCTCATTGATTAATGATGGTTAAGGTTTCCTAACCATAGACATGAGTTATCGATTAATAATGAGATCATGTCATTAGGAGAATGATATGATGGACAGACGCAAATCAAGCAGAGCAATTAGATCGTGTCATCGTGTTCATCTTTGTGAAGCTTTTTCTTATGTCAAATATTGTATTCCTTAGACCATGAGATAATGCAACTCCCTAGTATCGGAAGAAAGATTTGAGGTCATCAAACGTCATCCTATGTGAGGGTGATCATAAAGGTGTCTCTCAGGTGATCGGAAGGTACTTGTTGGGTTGTATGTATCGAGATGGGATTTGTCCTTCCCAAGTCGGAGAGATATACTTTGGGCCCACTCGGTAATCGATATCAACACCGCTTGCAAGCACGTGGTTAAGAAGTTGATCACAAAGTGATATCGGATTACGGAACGAGTAAAGTACTTGCCATGAACGAGATTGAACTAGGTATGCCGATACCGACGATCGAATCTCGGGCAAGTAAAATATCACGTGACGAAGGGAATATATATATATATATATATATGGGATTAATTGAATCCTGGCATCGTGGTTCATCTGATATGATCATCGATGAATATGTGGGAGTCAATATGGGTTTCCAGATCCCGCTGTTGATTATTGATAGAAGATCATGTCTCCATATTCTCGAACCCGTAGGGTCACACACTTAACGTGTCTCGACGCTAGGATAGAATGGATAAATGGTTTATGAGTTTTTATTCGGAGTCTCGGATGAGATCCAGGACATCACGAGAGGTTCCGGAATGGTCCGGAGAATAAGATTCATATAAAGGAAAGCAGTTTTTGGATTTCGGAATCGTTTCGGAATGTTCGGTATTATACCGGAAGGTTCTAGAAGCTTCCGGAGTGGGACCAACGTGGACCCACTTGTCGGATGGGTGCATGGACCTACGAGGGAGTGCCCTGGCCGCATTGGGCCAGGGGCACAAGGCCCCATAGGACCAGCCGGCCAAAACCCTAGGGGAAACCCTAGGAAACCTTCTAGAAGGGGGGGGGGAAGACTTGCCCCCCACTCTACCCTTGGGGCCGCCGCCCTAGGGCTTGGAGGAGGGGGCAAGGGGGCCGGCCAGCCCCCTATATAAGGTGGGAAGGGGCGCACCCTCCCCTCACCCCAAACCCTAGCCGCCATACTGCTACCCTCCCTCTCTCTCTCGCCCGACTGCGCGTAGGCGAAGCCCTGCCGCAGAAACTCTCCACCATAGCACCACGCCGTCGTGCTGCAGATCCAATCCATCTCTCCACCCCACTTACTGGACCAAGGAAGGAGGAGACGTCGCGGCACCGTACGTGTGCATCTCTCGGAGGTTCCGCAACTTGCGGCGTAGGATCAGATCGGATCACGAGGAGGAGACGGCTAGTACGACTACATCAACCATGTTCTGTTGAACGTTTCCGTTGTGCAATTTCTTCAAGGGTATGAAGATATCATCTATCCCTCTCGTTGATTGCATCTCCTAGATTAGACCTTGGCTTGCCCGTTCGCATCCGTAGAAAATTTTGATTTACTATGCTGCGAAACCCTTCAGTGGTATCAGAGCTAGATCTATGTGTAGATGTGTTTCACGAGTAGAACGCAACATGCTTGTTGCGGGCGTTGATGTTTTCTGTTGCAAGCCTCTTGTCGTGTACTTCTTATGACGCGGGATAGTGATATCGAAGCGGTCCAGGCCAACTTTATGCGACCTCGTTCGCGAGACCGGCTCCGCACTTGACGTGTGGCTTGTTCCACACATGCGGCTGGTGGATGCCAGTTTCTCTCACTATAGTAGTCATGGGATTTACACCGGATGTTAGCAACCATAATATCACCGTTGTGGCTTTCCGTAGGTAAGAATCGTTCTTAGCTTGTTACTCCCATAAGCCACGTAAAACATGCAACAACAAAGTAGAGGTGTCTAACTTGTTTTTGCAGGGAGTGTTTTGTGATATGGTATGGCCCAAGATATGATGTGTATGTTGTATGCAATGATCATGTTTTGTAATGTTTCACGACTTGCATGTCGATGAGTACACAACCGGCAGGAGCCATATGGTTGTCTTTATAATTGTGTATGGCCTGTGTGTCAACTTCTTATACGCCATGTAATAGCTTTACTTTATCGCTAAGTAGTTAGCAATAGTTGTAGTTGCTGTTCGTGGTGGAGGCAATCATGGTGGAATGATGGAGATCATGCTGGCACGCACAATATGGAGATCGTTGCGCGGAGATTGGCTATACCATGTCACATAAGATTATATGCATGTGATGTTTATCCTTTTATGTATCTTATTATGCTTAGATCGCGATAGTAGCATTATAAGATGATTCCTCACTAAAAGATCAAGATAAAACATTGTTCTCCCCATGTATGCACCATTGCGAAAGTTCATCGTGTTCAAGCACCTCGTGATGATCGGGTGCTATAAACTCTATGTTCACATACAACGGGTGCAAGCCAGTTTTGCACACGCGAAAATACTTGGGTTTGACTTGATGAGCCTAGCATGTACATACATGGCCTCGGAACACACGAACCGAAAGGTTAAGCATGAGTCATATGAATGATATGATCGACACTTTGTTGTCCACCATTGAAACCACATCTCTTCTCGTGAAGATCGGATTAGGTGTGGTGAATTTGGATCGTGTTCACTAAACAACTTGAGGGATGTTGAATTTAGTGGGAGTTCATCTAGTAATTTGATTAAGTTGAACTAGTTATCATGAACATAGTCTAAATTGTACTTGCAAATTTTGTAGATCAAATGGCTAAGTCCAACTTCAACTTCAACGTTTTTGCTGAGAAAGAAGAGCTTAAGAACAATGGGTCTAACTTCACCAACTGGTTCCGCAATCTGAGAATCATTCTCGCTGGCGGACAAAAGGACTATGTTCTTGAGAAAGCGCTAGGTGACGCCCCTGCTATATATGCGTCGGCTGATGAAAAAGCTATTTATCAGTCGCGCAAAGATGATTATGGAGTGATTAATAGTACCATGTTGTTTGCTATGGAATCGGACCTTCAAAATCGTTTTGAGGAGTTCAACGGGCCCTTTGAGATACTTGAGGAACTAAAAACCATGTTTCAGACTCAGGCCCATTCTGAGAGATATGAGATCTCTGAGAAGTTCTTTAACTGCAAGATGGAGGAATGGAGCTCCGTTAGTGAGCACGCCATTAAGATGTCGGGCTACACTCAACGTCTTGAGCAACTGGACTGCAAGATTCCAGAAGATCTCAAGATTGACAGAGTTCTGCAATCACTCCCTCCTAGCTACAAAGGTTTTGTAGTTACTCACAATCAGATTGGTTCCACTGATACGATCACTGAGCTCTTCGCTAAGCTGAAAGCTGCGGAGGTGGATATCAAGAAATATAATCATGTGTTGATGGTCAACAAGACCCCTAGCTTCAAGAAAGGTAAGGGTGCAAAGAAGTCCTTCAAGAAAGGCAGCGGCAAGCGCGTTGCTCCTGCTGAGAAGAAGCTCAAGTCTGGACCTAAGCCGGACACTGAGTGCTTCTATTGCAAGGACAAGGGTCACTGGAAGCGCAACTATCCGAAGTACTTAGCGGACAAGAAGGTTGGCACCATTAAAGGTATATTTGATATACATGTTATTGATGTTTACCTTACTAGCGCTCGTTGTAGTGCCTGGGTATTTGATACTGGTTCAGTTGCTAATATTTGTAACTCGAAACAAGAGCTACGGAATAGACGGCGGTTAGCAAGGGATGAGGTGACGATGCGTGTTGGCAACGAATCAAGAGTTGATGTGATGGCCGTCGGCACGCTCTCCTTAGTTTTACCTTTGGGATTAGTTTTAAACCTTAATAAGTGTTATTATGTGCCTGCGTTGAGCATGAACATTATATCTGGATCGTGTTTATTGCAAGACGGTTATTCATTTAAATCAGAGAATAATGGTTGTTCTATTTATATGAGTAACATCTTTTATGGTCATGCACCTGCTATGAATGGTTTATTTCTTCTGAATCTCGAAAGCAATGAAACACACATCCATAACATTGAGGCTAAGAGATGCAAAATAGATAGTGATAATTCGACTTATTTGTGGCACTGCCATCTAGGTCATATTGGTGTAAAACGCATGAAGAAACTCCATTCTGATGGACTTTTGGAGTCTCTTGATTTTGAATCATTTGACACGTGCGAGCCGTGCCTCATGGGCAAGATGATCGAAACCCCGTTCTCCGGAATGATGGAGCGAGCAACAGACTTGTTGGAAATCATACATACCGATGTATGCGGACTAATGAGTGTTTCGACACGCGGTGGATATCGCCATTTTCTTACTTTTACTGATGACTTAAGTAGATATGGGTATATCTATTTAATGAAACATAAATCTGAAACGTTTGAAAATTTCAAAGAATTTCAGAACGAAGTGGAAAACCATCATAACAGGAAAATTAAATTTCTTCGATTCGATCGTGGAGGTGAATATTTGAGTTATGATTTTCTCACGCATCTTAAAGCAAGCGGAATCGTTTCACAACTCACGCCACCCGGAACACCACAGCGCAATGGTGTGTCTGAACGCCGGAATTAAACTCTATTAGATATGGTGCGATCGATGATGTCTCTTACAGATTTGTCGTTATCATTTTGGGGTTATGCATTAGAAACCGCTGCATTCACTTTAAATAGGGCACCATCTAAATCCGTTGAGACGACACCGTATGAACTGTGGTTTGGTGCTAAACCTAAGTTGTCATTTCTTAAAGTTTGGGGATGCGAAGCTTACATCAAGAAGTTGATGCCGGACAAGCTCGAACCCAAAGAGGAGATTTGCGTCTTCATAGGATACCCTAAGGAAACGATTGGGTATATCTTTTACCATAGATCCGAAGGCAAAGTGTTTGTCACAAAGAACGTATCCTTTCTTGAGAAGGAGTTTCTCTCGAAAGAAGTGAGTGGGAGGAAGGTAGAGCTAGACGAGGTTATTGAACCTTCTCTCGAGTTGGAGAGTAGCGCAGCACCTGAAATTGTTCCAGTGCCGTCTGCACCAACAAGAGAGGAAGCTAATGATGAGGATCATGAAACTTCGAACGATGCTACTACTGAACGTCGCAGGTCGACAAGGTCACGTGCCACTCCTGAATGGTACGGCAAACCTGTCTTAACCGACTTTCTCTCCCGTAGCGATGTTTAAGTCCATTTGGATTTTATTAGCAATTGCTGCATTTCATGATTATGAAATATGGCAGATGGATGTCAAGACTGCGTTCCTCAATGACAACATTGATGAAGAGTTGTATATGATGCAGCCCGAAGGTTTTGTCGATCCTAAGGGTGCTGATAAGGTGTGCAAACTTCAGCGTTCCATTTATGGACTGAAGCAAGCATCTCGGAGTTGGAACCTTCGTTTTGATAGAGTGATCAAGAGTTTTGGATTTGTTCCAAATTGCTACGAAGCTTGTATCTACAAGAAAGTGAGTGGGAGCTCAGTGACATTTTTAGTACTATATGTGGATGACATATTGATTATTGGAAATGACATTGGTATGCTTAACGAAGTGAAGAGTTATTTGAATAAATGTTTTTCAATGAAAGACCTAGGAGAAGCTGCTTATATATTAGGCATCAAAATCTATAGAGATAGAAAAAGACGCCTAATATCTTTAAGCCAAAGTACATACCTAGACAAAGTTCTGAAAAGGTTCATAATGGATAAGGCAAAGAAAGGTTCAGTGCCCATGTTGTCAGGTAAGATATTGAGCAAGGCTCAGTGTCTAGCTACGGTAATAGATAGAGATACTATGAGCAAAGTGCCATATGCCTCGGCCATAGGTTCTATCATGTATGCCATGTTGTGTACTAGACCGGATGTGTCCAATGCTCTTAGTTTGACGAGCAGATACCAAAGTGATCCAGGAGTAGAACACTGGACAGCCATAAAGAACATCCTAAAGTATTTAAATAGGACTAAAAAAATGTTCTTGGTCTATGGAGGTGATGAGCAGCTCGTCGTAAAAGGTTACGTCGACGCTAGTTTTGACACCGACCCGGATGATTCTAAATCTCAGACAGGATACATTTATATTTTGAATGGAGGAGCTGTGAGCTGGAGAAGCTGCAAGCAAAGCGTGATCGCGGGATCTACAGTAGAAGCGGAATACATGGCTACTGCAGAAGCGTCAAGTGAAGGAGTTTGGATCAGGAACTTCATCACTGAGCTTGGCGTGGTTCCAAGTGCCTTGGACCCACTGGAGATATTGTGTGAAAACACAGGCACCATAGCACTTGCTAAGGAACCAAGATATCATCCAAAGACCAAGCATATCAACCGCAAGTTTCATATAATCCGAGATTATATAGCAGATGGAGATCTGAAGATTAGCAAAGTACATACGGTGTCGCAGATTCGTTGACTAAACCTCTTCCACGAGCAAAACATGATCAACACCTTAATGCCATGGGTGTTAGATTGTTGCCAGATGTAAACTAGATTATTGACTCTAGTGCAAGTGGGAGACTGTTGGAATTATGCCCTATAGGCAATAATAAAGATGTTATTGTTATAATTCTTGTTCATGATAAAGTTTATATTCCATGCTAGAATTGTATTAAGCGGAAACTTTGATACTTGTGTGGTTTATGAACAACACCGTGTCCCTAGTACGCCTCTATGGACTAGCTCATTGATTAATGATGGTTAAGGTTTCCTAACCATGGACATGAGTTGTCGATTAATAATGAGATCATATCATTGGGAGAATGATATGATGGATAGACCCAAACTAAGCGAAGCAATTAGATCGTGTCATCGTGTTCATCTTTGCGAAGCTTTTTCTTATGTCAAATATTGTATTCCTTAGACCATGAGATAATGCAACTCCCTAGTATCGGAAGAAAGCTTTGAGGTCATCAAACGTCATCCTATGTGAGGGTGATCATAAAGGTGTCTCTCAGGTGATCGGAAGGTACTTGTTGGGTTGTATGTATCGAGATGGGATTTGTCCCTCCCAAGTCGGAGAGATATAGTTCGGGCCCACTCGGCAATCGATATCAACACCGCTTGCAAGCACGTGGTTAAGGAGTTGATCACAAAGTGATATCGGATTACGGAACGAGTAAAGTACTTGCCGTGAACGAGATTGAACTAGGTATGCCGATACCGACGATCGAATCTCGGGCAAGTAAAATATCGCGTGACGAAGGGAATATATATATGGGATTAATTGAATCCTGGCATCGTGGTTCTTCCAATATGATCATCGATGAATATGTGGGATTCAATATGGGTTTCCAGATCCCGCTGTTGATTATTGATAGAAGATCATGTCTCCATATTCTCGAACCCATAGGGTCACACACTTAACGTGTCTCGACGCTAGGATAGAATGGATAAATGGTTTATGAGTTTTTGTTCGGAGTCTCGGATGAGATCCAGGACATCACGAGAGGTTCGAAATGGTCCGGAGAATAAGATTCATATAAAGGAAAGCAGTTTTTGGATTTCAGAATCGTTTCGGAATGTTCGGTATTGTACCGGAAGGTTCTAGAAGCTTCCGGAGTGGGACCAATGTGGTCCCAATTATCGGAGGGGTGCGTGGGACTACGAGGGAGTGCCCTGGCCGCATTGGGCCAGGGTCACAAGGCCCCATAGTCCCAGCCGGCCAAAACCCTAGGGGAAACCCTAGGAAACCTTCTAGAAGGGGGGGAGGAAGACTTGCCCCCCACTCCACCCTTGGGGCCGCCGCCCTAGGGCTTGGAGGAGGAGGCAAGGGGGCCAGCCAGCCCCCTATATAAGGTGGGCAGGGGGCGCACCCTCCCCTCACCCCAAACCCTAGCCGCCATACTGCTGCCCTCCCTCTCTCTCTCTCTCTCTCTCTCTCTCTCTCTCTCTCTCTCTCTCTCTCTCTCTCTCTCTCTCTTTCTCTCTCTCTCTCTCTCTCTCTCCCGACTACGCGTAGGCGAAGCCCTGCCGCAGAAACTCTCCACCATAGCACCACGCCGTCGTGCTGCAGATTCAATCCATATCTCCACCCCACTTGCTGTACCAAGGAATGAGGAGACGTCGCGACACCATACGTGTGCATCTCTCGGAGGTGCCACCACTTGCGGCGTAGGATCGGATCGGATCGCGAGGAGGAGACGGCTAGTACGACTACATCAACCACGTTCTGTTGAACATTTCCGCTGTGCAATTTCTTCAAGGGTATGAAGATCTCATCTATCCCTCTTGTTTATTGCATCTCCTAGATTATATCTTGGCTTCCCCGTTCGCATCCGTAGAAAATTTTGATTTACTATTCTGCGAAACCCTTCACTCAATCACTACTAATGTTGCTCGAGCTACTCGACCTCTTTTGGCTGCTAACACAGATACATGGAGACGCCCTGAGCCTAGGCAAGTCAACTCAATGTGGACGCATCACTCTTCTCTGACTTGCGGGAAGGCGCTACGGGATCTTTTCTGCGAGATTACAAAGGGCAGTGCTAGGCGTCCCCAGGGGATGGAAACTGTTACACACATGGATCGACCCTACGCAAGTTTTTAGCGATTCCCGCCAAACCCACATAGAAACAATTCAAAGGTATCCACCAGGCACTTTCGTGCGGGTGGAAAACAAAGTAATAACATTACACATTAGTCCACGATGGAACCCACAGAACAGATACATACAACAACGACTCAAAGTGTCAAAAATACAAATATACAGTACAAAGATCCAAATCACTTTGAAAACGATACAATATCCAAGTACAGACAAGATGCAAATTGAGATAAGAGCCCTAAAGAATAACCAATGGCGTCCATAACCCTGCCCAGGCCAAGCCGGAAGGGTAACCCTGCTAACGACGTCGATCTCAAAACCTGCTTAAACAAAGGGGTGCCGGCAAAGGGCAAAGGAAAAAAAGAGCGGTCGGTACTGAGGCCAGTACACGGCGAGTCTTAGAATTCGGCGGTGCTTGCCTACATAGGTATGGTGGACTGAAGCGGCATCGAAGCATGCACTAAACTGTTGGAATTATGCCCTAGAGGCAATAATAAATATGTTATTATTATAATTCTTGTTCATGATAATGTTTATATTCCATGCTAGAATTGTATTAAGCGGAAACTTTAATACTTGTGTGGTTTGTGAACAACACCGTGTCCCTAGTACGCCTCTATGGACTAGCTCATTGATTAATGATGGTTAAGGTTTCCTAACCATGGACATGAGTTGTCGATTAATAATGAGATCATATCATTGGGAGAATGATATGATGGACAGACCCAAACTAAGCGAAGCAATTAGATCGTGTCATCGTGTTCATCTTTGCGAAGCTTTTCTTATGTCAAATATTGTATTCCTTAGACCATGAGATAATACAACTCCCTGGTATCGTAAGAAAGCTTTGAGGTCATCAAACATCATCCTATGAGAGGGTGATCATAAAGGTGTCTCTCAGGTGATCGGAAAGTATCTGTTGGGTTGTATGTATCGAGATGGGATTTGTCCCTCCCAAGTCGGAGAGATATACTTCGGGCCCACTCGGTAATCGATATCAACACCGCTTGCAAGCATGTGGTTAAGGAGTTAATCACAAAGTGATATCGGATTACGAAACGAGTAAAGTACTTGCTGTGAACGAGATTGAACTAGGTATGACGGTACCGACGATCAAATCTCGGGCAAGTAAAATATCGCGAGACGAAGGGAATATATATATGGGATTGATTGAATCCTGGCATCATGGTTCATCCGATATGATCATCGATGAATGTGTGGGAGTCAATATGGGTTTCCCGACCCCGGTGTTGATTATTGATAGAAGATCATGTCCGCATATTCTCGAACCCGAAGGGTCACACACTTAACGTGTCTCGACGCTAGGATAGGTTGGATAATTGGTTTATGAGTTTTTGTTCGGAGTCTCGGATGGGATCCGGGACATCACGCGAGGTTCCGGAATGGTCCGGAGAATAAGATTCATATAAGGCAGTGCAGTTTTTGGAGTTCGGAATTGTTCCGGGTTAACTGGTATTGTACCGGAAGCTTCTAGAACCTTCCGGAAGGGGACCAACGTGGCTCCACCTTCCGGGAGGGGGCATGGGCCTATGAGGGAGTGCCCTGGCCGCATTGGTCCAGGGGCACAAGGCCCCATAGGGCCCAGCCGGCCAACAAAGGGATAAACCCTAGTTGGAGCTTCTAGAAGGGGGGGGGTTTCCTTGCCCCCCACTCCTCCCTCCTTTGGCCGCCGACCTTGGGCTTGGGGGAGGGGTTAGGGAAGGCGCCCACCCCTCTATATATAGAGGGCTGGGGCGCACCACCCCCCCCCACACCTCCTCCTCAACCCTAGCCGCCCTGCTGCCCTCCTCTCTCTCTCCCTCCCGACTGCGTGTAGGCGAAGCCCTGCTGCAGAAACTCTCCACCAATTGCACCGCGTCGTCGCGCTGTAGATCCAACCCATCTCTCCACCATACTTGCTGGACCAAGGAAGGAGGAGACGTCGAGGTGCTGCACGTGTGCATCTCACGGAGGCATCGCCACTTGTGGTGCTAGATCGGATCGGATCGCGAGGAGGAGAAGCGAGTACGACTACATCACCCACGTTCCGATGAACGTTCCGCTGTGCGAATCTTCAAGGGTATGAAGATCTAATCCAATCTCTCTCGTTGTTTGCATCTCCTAGATTAGATCTTGGCTTCCCTCTGTTCGCATCCGTAGAAAATTTTGATTTACTATGCCGCGAAACCCGTCAGTGGTATCAGAGCTAGATTTATGCGTAGATGTGTTTCACGAGTAGAACGCAACATGGTTGTTGCGGGCGTTGATGTTTTCTGTTGCAAGCCTCTTGTTTGTGTTCTTCTTATGACGCGGGATAGTGAGATTGAAGCGGTACAGGCCAACCTTACGCGACGTCGTTCGCGAGACTGGCTCCGCACTTGACGTGTGGCTTGTTCCACACATGCGGCTGGTGGATGCCAGTTTCTCTCACTATAGTTGTCATGGGATTTACACCGGAGTTTGGCAACCATAATATCACCATTGTGGCTTTCCGTAGGCAAGAATCGTTCTTAGCATCTACTCCCATAAGCCACGTAAAACATGCAACAACAAAGTAGAGGCGTCTAACTTGTTTTTGCAGGGAGTGTTTTCTGTGATATGGTATGGCCCAAGATGTGATGTGTATAATGTATGTGATGATCATGTTTTGTAATGTTTCACGACTTGCATGTCGATGAGTACACAACCGGCAGGAGCCATATGGTTGTCTTTATAATTGTGTATGACCTGTGTGTCAACTTCTTATGCGCCATGTAATAATTTCACTTTATCGCTAAGTAGTTAGCAATAGTTTTAGTTGCTATTCGTGGTGGAGGCAATCATGGTGGAGTGATGGAGATCATGCCGGCACGCACAAGATGGAGATCATTGCGCGAAGATTGGCTATACCATGTCACATAAAGTTATATGCATGTGATGTTTATCCTTTTATGTATCTTATTATGCTTAGATCGCGACGGTAGCATTATAAGATGATTCCTCACTTAAAGATCAAGATAAAAACTGTGTTCTCCCCAAGTATGCACCGTTGCGAAAGTTCGTCGTGTCCAAGCATCACGTGATGATCGGGTGCTATAGACTCTACGCTCACATACAACGGGTGCAAGCCAGTTTTGCACACGCGAAAATACTTGGGTCTAACTTGACAAGCCTAGCATGTACAGACATGGCCTCGGAACACACGAACCGAAAGGTTAAGCATGAGTCATATGAATGATATGGTCGACACTTCGTTGTCCACCATTGAAACCACATCTCTTCTCGTGAAGATCGGATTAGGTGTGGTGAATTTGGATCGTGTTCACTAAACAACTTGAGGGATGTTGAATTTAGTGGGAGTTCATCTAGTAATTTGATTAAAAGTTGAACTAGTTATCATGAACATAGTCTAATTTGTACTTGCAAATATTGTAGATCAAATGGCTAAGTCCAACTTCAACTTCAACGTTTTTGCTGAGAAGGAAAAGCTTAAAAACAATGGGTCTAACTTCACCAACTGGTTCCGCAATCTGAGAATCATTCTCTCTGGCGGTCAAAAGGACTATGTCCTTGAGAATGCGTTAGGTGACGCCCCTGCTGCTACTGTGTTGGCTGATGAGAAAGCTGTCTATCAGTCGCGCAAAGATGATTATGGTGTGATTAAGAGCACCATGTTGTTTGCTATGGAATCGGACCTTCAAAATCGTTTTGAAGACTATCCCGGGCCCTTTGAGGTTCTCGAGGAGCTGAAAACCATGTTTCAGACTCAAGCCCGTTCTGAGAGATATGAGATCTCTGAGAAGTTCTTTAACTGCAAGATGGAGGAAGGGAGTTCCGTTAGTGAGCACGCCATTAAGATGTCGGGCTACACTCAACGCCTTGAGCAACTGGACTACAAGATTCCAGAGGAGGTCAAGATTGACAGGATTCTGCAATCACTCCCTCCCAGCTACAAAAGTTTTGTAGTGACTCACAATCAGATTGGTTCCACTGATACGATCACCGAGCTCTTCGCAAAGCTGAAGGCTGCGGAGGTGGACATCAAAAAGGATAATCATGTGTTGATGGTCAACAAGCCCCCCACCTTCAAGAAAGGTAAGGGTGCAAAGAATCCCTTCAAGAAAGGCGGCGGCAAGCGCGTTGCCCCTGCGGAGAAGAAGGTCAGGTCTGGTCCCAAGCCGGACATTGAGTGCTTATATTGCAAGGACAAGGGTCACTGGAAGCGCAACTGTCCGAAGTACTTAGCGGACAAGAAGGCTGGCACCATCAAAGGTATATTTGTTATACATGTTATTGATGTTTTCCTTACTAGCCCTCGTTGTAGTGCCTGGGTATTTAATACTGGTTCAGTTGCTAATATTTGTAACTCGAAACAGGAGCTACGGAATAGACGACGGCTTGCGAGGGATGAGGTGACGATGCGCGTTGGCGACGGATCAAGAGTTGATGTGATGGCCGTCGGCACGATCTCCTTAGTTTTACCTTCGGGATTAGTTTTAAACCTCAATAAATGTTATTATGTGCCTGCGTTGAGCATGAACATTATTTCTGGATCTTGTTTATTGCAAGACGGTTATTCATTTAAATCGGAGAATAATGGTTGTTCTATTTATATGAGTAACATCTTTTATGGTCATGCACCTATTGTGAATGGTTTATTTCTTCTAAATCTCGAAAAGGATGAAACACACATCCATAACATTGAGGCTAAGAGATGCAAAGTAGATAGTGATAATACTACTTATTTGTGGCACTGTCGTCTAGGTCATATTGGTGTAAAACGCATGAAGAAACTCCATTCTGATGGACTTTTGGAGTCTCTTGATTTTGAATCATTTGACACGTGTGAACCATGCCTCATGGGCAAGATGATCAAAACCCCTTTATCCAGTATGATGGGCGAGCAACGGACTTGTTGGAAATCATACATACCGATGTGTGCGGACCGATGAGTGTTTCGACGCGCGGTGGATATCGCTATTTTCTCACTTTTACCAATGACTTAAGTAGATATGGGTATATCTATTTAATGAAACATAAATCTGAAACATTTGAAAAGTTCAAAGAATTTCAGAATGAAGTGGAGAACCATCGTAACAGAAAGATTAAGTTTCTACGATCCGATCGTGGAGGTGAATATTTGAGTTATGATTTTCTCACGCATCTTAAAGCAAGCGGAATCGTTTCGCAACTCACGCCACCCGGAACACCACAGCGCAATGGTGTGTCTGAATGCCGGAATCGAACCCTATTAGATATGGTCCGATCGATGATGTCTCTTACTGATTTGCCGTTATCATTTTGGGGTTATGCATTAGAAACCGCTGCATTCACTTTAAATAGGGCTCCATCTAAATCCGTTGAGACGACACCGTATGAACTGTGGTTTGGTGCTAAACCTAAGTTGTCGTTTCTTAAAGTTTGGGGATGCGAAGCTTACGTCAAGAAGTTGATGCCGGACAAGCTCGAACCCAAAGCGGAGAAATGCGTCTTCATAGGATACCCTAAGGAAACTATTGGGTATACCTTCTATCATAGAACCGAAGGCAAAGTGTTTGTCGCAAAGAACGGTTCCTTTCTTGAGAAGGAGTTTCTCTCGAAAGAAGTGAGTGGGAGGAAAGTAGAGCTAGACGAGGTTAATGAACCTTCTCTTGAGTTGGAGAGTAGCGCAGCACCTGAAATTGTTCCAGTGCCGCCTGCACCAACGATAGAGGAAGCTAATGACAAGGATCATGAAGCTTCGGACGATGCTGCTACTGAACGTCGCAGGTCGACAAGGTCGCGTGCCCCTCCTGAGTGGTACGGCAACCCTGTCTTGACTGTATTATTGGTAGAAGACAATGAACCTACGAACTATGAGGAAGCGATGATGAGCCCAGACTCTGAGAAATGGCTAGAAGCCATGAAATCCGAATTGGGATCCATGAGCGAAAACCAAGTATGGACTTTGGTGGACCCTCCTAGCGACCGAAAGGCCGTTGAGTGCAAATGGATCTTCAAGAAGAAAACGGACGCGGATGGTAATGTTACCGTCTATAAGGCATGGCTTGTCGCGAAAGGTTTTCGACAAGTTCAAGGTGTTGACTACGATGACACTTTCTCTCCCGTAGCGATGTTTAAGTCCATTCGGATTTTATTAGCAATTGCTGCGTTTCATGATTATGAAATATGGCAGATGGATGTCAAGACTGCGTTCCTCAATGGCAACATTGATGAAGAGTTGTATATGATGCAACCCGAAGGTTTTATCGATCCTAAGGATGCTGATAAAGTATGCAAACTTCAGCGTTCCATTTATGGACTGAAGCAAGCATCTCGGAGTTGGAACCTTCGTTTTGATCAAGTGATCAAGAGCTTTGGATTTGTTCCAAATTGCTACGAAGCTTGCATCTACAAGAAAGTGAGTGGGAGCTCGGTGACATTTCTGGTACTATATGTGGATGACATATTGATTATTGGAAATGACATTAACATGCTTAACGATGTGAAGAGTTATTTGAACAAGTGTTTTTCAATGAAAGACCTAGGTGAAGCCGCTTATATATTGGGCATCAAAATCTATAGAGATAGACAAAGACACCTGATAGCTTTAAGCCAGAGTACATACCTAGACAATGTTCTGAAAAGGTTCAGAATGGATAAGGCAAAGAAAGGTTCAGTCCCTATGTTGTCAGGTAAGATATTGAGCAAGGCTCGGTGTCCAGCTACGGTAAATGATAGGGAAGCTATGAGCAAAGTGCCTTATGCCTCGGCCATAGGTTCTATCATGTATGCCATGCTGTGTACTAGACCGGATGTGTCCAATGCTCTTACTTTGACGAGCAGATATCAAAGTGATCCAGGAGTGGAACACTGGACAACCGTGAAGAACATCCTAAAGTACCTAAATAGGACTAAAGAAATGTTCTTAGTCTATGGGGGTGATGAACAGCTCGTCGTAAAAGGTTACGTCGACGCTAGTTTCGACACCGACAAGGATGATTCTAAATCTCAGAAAGGATACGTGTATATTTTGAATGGAGGAGCTGTGAGCTGGAGAAGCTGCAAGCAACGCGTGATCGCGGGATCTATAGTTGAAGCGGAATACATGGCTGCTGTAGAAGCGTCAAGTGAAGGAGTTTGGATCAGGAACTTCATCACTGAGCTTAGCGTGGTTCCAAGTGCCTTGGACCCACTAGAGATATTGTGTGACAACACAGGCGCCATAGCACTGGCTAAGGAACCAAGATATCATCCAAAGACCAAGCATATCAACCGCAAGTTTCATATAATCCGAGATTATATAGCAGATGGAGATCTGAAGATTAGCAAAGTACATACATATCTGAATGTCGCAGATCCATTGACTAAACCTCTTCCACGTGTAAAACATGATCAGCACCTCAGTGCCATGGGTGTGAGATTGTTGCCAAATGTAAACTATATTATTGACTCTAGTGCAAGTGGGAGACTGTTGGAATTATGCCCTAGAGGCAATAATAAAGATGTTATTATTATAATTCTTGTTCATGATAATGTTTATATTCCATGCTAGAATTGTATTAAGCGGAAACTTTGATACTTGTGTGGTTTATGAACAACACCGTGTCCCTAGTACGCCTCTATGTACTAGCTCATTGATTAATGATGGTTAAGGTTTCCTAACCATGGACATGAGTTGTCGATTAATAATGAGAGCATATCATTGGGAGAATGATATGATGGATAGACCCAAACTAAGTGAAGCAATTAGATCGTGTCATCGTGTTCATCTTTGCGAAGCTTTTCTTATGTCAAATATTGTATTCCTTAGACCATGAGATAATACAACTCCCTGGTATCGGAAGAAAGCTTTGAGGTCATCAAACGTCATCCTATGAGAGGGTGATCATAAAGGTGTCTCTCAGGTGATCGGAAAGTATCTGTTGGGTTGTATGTATCGAGATGGGATTTGTCCCTCCCAAGTCGAAGAGATATACTTCGGGCCCACTCGGTAATCGATATCAACACCGCTTGCAAGCATGTGGTTAAGGAGTTAATCACAAAGTGATATCGGATTACGGAACGAGTAAAGTACTTGCTGTGAACGAGATTGAACTAGGTATGACGGTACCGACGATCAAATCTCGGGCAAGTAAAATATCGCGAGACGAAGGGAATATATATATGGGATTGATTGAATCCTGGCATCATGGTTCATCCGATATGATCATCGATGAATGTGTGGGAGTCAATATGGGTTTCCAGACCCCGCTGTTGATAGAAGATCATGTCCGCATATTCTCGAACCCGAAGGGTCATACACTTAACGTGTCTCGATGCTAGGATAGGTTGGATAATTTGTTTATGAGTTTTTGTTCGGAGTCTCGGATGGGATTCGGGACATCACGAGAGGTTCCGGAATGGTCCGGAGAATAAGATTCATATAAGGCAGTGCAGTTTTTGGAGTTCGGAATTGTTCCGGGTTAATCGGTATTGTACCGGAAGCTTCTAGAACCTTCCGGAAGGGGACCAACGTGGCCCCACCTTCCGGGAGGGGGAATGGGCCTATGAGGGAGTGCCCTGGCCGCATTGGTCCAGGGGCACAAGGCCCCATAGGGCCCAGCCGTCCAACAAAGGGATAAACCCTAGTTGGAGCTTCTAGAAGGGGGGGAGGGGTTTCCTTGCCCCCCACTCCTCCCTCCTTTGGCCGCCGGCCTTGGGCTTGGGGGAGGGGTTAGGGCAGGCGCCCACCCCTCTATATATAGAGGGCTGGGGCGCACCCCCCATACCTCCTCCTCAACCCTAGCCGCCCTGCTGCCCTCCTCTCTCTCTCCCTCCTGACTGCGTGTAGGCGAAGCCCTGCTGCAGAAACTCTCCACCAATTGCACCGCGCCGTCGCGTTGTAGATCCAACCCATCTCTCCACCATACTTGCTGGACCAAGGAAGGAGGAGACGTCGAGGTGCTGCACGTGTGCATCTCACGGAGGCATCGCCACTTGTGGTGCTAGATCGGATCAGATCGCGAGGAGGAGAAGCGAGTACGACGACATCACACATGTTCCGACGAACGTTCCGTTGTCCGAATCTTCAAGGGTATGAAGATATAATCCAATCTCTCTCGTTGTTTGCATCTCCTAGATTAGATCTTGGCTTCCCTCTATTCGCATCCGTAGAAAATTTTGATTTACTATGCCGCGAAACCCGTCATAAACAACATATAGAGACTCGATACAACTGTCGGCTATCAGAGAGGGATAAGAAAGACCTATTCGTAACCATCCTGATACTGCACCAATCATACCCATCCTCGTATTTCCTCCTCGAGATCAAACAAGGAAGTCATACCGAGAAAACTCACACAGTTGGCAATTTTATCAATTCATTCCATTGTGGTTATCCAACTTACTAGTCATATCAGATACAAGTCAAATTATAACAGTAAACTTTAGTTATAGTTGTCTATGATCAAGAACTGTGCTCCAAGTCGTCCATAACCGCGGACACGGCTTCTCGAAAATATTTAACCCTACAGGGGTGCACCAAAGTTTCCACACGCACCTACACCCTTGTTGTCATATCAGGTAGGTACAAGATCACAAAACATACCCTCAATGGTATGTCGACGGGGTTTCGGACATGAAGTTTCCCAGACCCAAAGCAAGCACATGGGGGCCACCTCACTAAGCTACCCGTAACAAAGTCGTCCGGTCTCCGAGACGGACCCAGGGTTTGAGAAAACGGCTATAAACGGCTGGGTACCCAAAAGTGTGACTGGGCTTGTCGATACCGCGAAATCGTGTCGCGATCCAAAACAGTACAGGCGCTCCACGCGCAATAGTAAATAAAGCAGTAAAGCATGGCATAAGTACAGAATAGTAATAACACCGCAAACTAGTTTGTGGCCCCCGGTACAGTACTTTGAAATCAGGTACTAAACCGATGGGGGTGCCCACACACCCCACCTGTGGTTAGCGCGCTTGATCTCGGAACATGTGTCAAGAACTCGGGGTCCTACGGGACACCAGTGAGCGGTTAAAAACCAAATATTGTCTATTACCCACCGGTGCCTCTGCATTATTTACCTACTTTCAATTTTAGTTATTAAACAGTAATTAAAGTCATGATCATCTCCACCATTTAGCATGTGCCAACCACCCAACAACGGTAGAACATCGACGACGCGAAGAAGTACCTGAGCAAGCAACTACGACTCGCAAGACCGACTGTCTACCAAACAACAGATAATAGGAGGTGTCCAAGGAAATATAATGGCTGCAAGGGATATCACGGGTACGAAAACTAGAGCATCGCAACACAGATAGCAATAGATCAATAGGAGGAAATAAAGACTATAAAAGTAATATAGGTAAAAAGGGGGAGAATGCTCGCCTGGAAAACATTGCCTAAGGTTCATGTGAAGATCGGTTCGACACTCGCATCAACTCGTCGGCCTAATCTGTGAAGAAGCGAAACACTAAAAGAAACACCGGATGCACTATTTAATACTATGGCAGAAGATCGAGCATGATGCATGCATGAGGTATGACATGTCAAATGTGCAATGCAATTAGGCCATATTAAGTGGAACCGGGGTCCCGACAATTAATTAGATGGTTCATGTTGTTTAAGATACCTCACAATTTAAATGTTGTCTTAACATGACAAAATATATCACCGGTTTGCTACACAATTTTAAATGGGGCCAATATTAGACTAGATTCGCCCGCATATGGTCTCCATATTTAATTTAGGTGAATCATTCAAATACCCCCAAACATCCACAATATGCATGCGAGAATGAACAATTTATTATGCAACAATTATATATCATTTATAAAATAGGGCTCGGCTAGAGATCACACATTGGAGCGAAGGTCTTGGATCCGAGGGGTTTGGTTTGGTCTTCCGGGTCGGAGGTCTTGGTGTCCGTGAAGGAATTCTCGATGCTCCGTGAGGGCGTTGTTCGGGTACGGCCTCAAAGGGATCGGTCTTCAGGTCTTGACATCGGTAGGTCTTGGTGAAGATTATGTCAACTTCGCGAGCCTTGCAATAGCCTTCTGCCGGAGGCATAGCACAAGCGCACGACATCAGACATAAAACAGAACAGGGTCACAGGAACACTGTGAGAAGGCCGTGTTCCACTCGGGCATTAACTCAAACACATTGCAGATAGGGGTTAGGGAGGTCCCTGGCGCATGCGAGCAGGAACACTGGCGACCAAAACAACTTGCAGATAGAACCTGCATGCTCAACAAGGGAGGAGGCCAGCGACGGAGGTAGGCCGTGGCCAGAGATCAACGGTGAGTTTCTGGTGGCTCCGAAGCGCGAGAGGAGACGGTGGCGGAGCAGGCTCCGCACTGCACGAGGGGAGGGCAGCGAACGTGCAAGGAGGTCTCACCGGCGGAAGCACTCCCAGGGGTAAGGAACCCCGCGGCGGCGGCAGTGCAGACAATGGGGAGGTTGCATAGAAAGAGGCGGAAGGGGCGCGGGGCGATGGCAGTAGGTTGTGGAGAGAAGGGGGCGCAGAGGCGGGGTAGGGAAGGCGACGGCGGCCGGAGGGCGCCGAGGGGAGCGGGGCTGCACGGCGGCGCTCGCCTAAGAACGCGAGGAAGTGCGGGTCAAGGAGAGAAGGCGAGTGTGGTGGGGATAGGTTTGGCGTGCGAAGCAGGGCGTCGGGTGGGGCCAGGGATCGCGAGGTGGGGCCGGTGGTCGCGGCAGATAGCGAGCGGGAGCGAGGCAGCGGGCGATCGAGGGCTGCCGTAGGCGCTGGCATCACGACCGAGTGGGGCCGAGGATGGGGTCGCGCGCTGGGAGAGGTGAGTGGGGTGGCGGCGGAGTGGAGGGTCAGTTGTGGTATTTTAGGTTTAGGGTTGGAGACCGGGTGGGTTGGGATTGGCTAGTGGGGTCATAGGTGGCCAGGCCCAACGACTGGCTGCCTCCCCCGGGTTTTTTATAAAAATATGTTTTATTCATATAATTTTATATAAACAAATATTTTGTAAATAGTTTTAGGCAAACGAAATAATCCGGAGGACCGGGGCTTTACAGTTTGAAATAAAGATGGGGTATTTAGAAAATAAATAAAAGGCTTTTCGAGAATTAGTTTTTAAGCAAACATATGCATGTATTTATGATGGTGCATAAAACAAAAACACAACGATTTTCTAGTAGTGGTTTAAGCGGGGGGCTACAATTCGACACCACTAACAATGGATCTTGCCCTAGAGATCCGGCTCATCGTACATGGAAGAAGGTCGACAGCCGGAATCTTCTCGCTTCATGTAGATCCTCGTGACACCACTAACAAGGGTTCTTTCTCCATCTTGAAATTAGCGACACCACCAACAAAGGGTGTGGCTCACGTTCGTCGAGAGAACACTCAGGAGTAACAAAGGACGAATGTAAAGGTATCAAAAGATAAGGCCACCTCTAACTTCTGTGGAATGAGTAAACTTGCTTGATCCACTGATTCGATGTACACGAGCGAATGATAAGAGTAGTCGGATGGTGATCAGTCCATCGCGTACCCAAAGCATTACTCTTCACATGAATAGGATAATTATGCAACCAACTCTCAGAATTCAGAATGTAGGGGGCAGGTTCTCATCAGATCTGATGTAGATGACTTCGTCATATCGGACAAACACTGGAGGATACATAGAATTTTTTTTAGTGAATTTTCGGTCCACTGTAAGGTACAACATATGAAAGATTCATCAGATAGCATGAAGACCGGATGTCGAAGTACCATTACAAGAGGAGGAAGCGAAACCCTGAAGGTACGACGGAGACCCAACCACGAGAATTCCTGGACTCAAAGAAAAGGTAATAGAGTAGATTCAAACATGTAGAGGTAAGAGAGAAGAGAAGAGGGGTAAGGAGTAAAAGCAGACCTAATCAGATCTATCCAACCGATTTTATAAAATAGTTTTGACACTCTATCACGTATGTTAGCTAGGTTATCCTATAGGCTAGACCAGTGGGGTATTGCAACTGCTGATCTCTGATACCACTATGTAACACCCTCAGATCGGCCCTATGGAAGTTTTTAGCGATTCCCGCCAAACCCACATAGAAACGATTCAAAGGTGCCCACCAGTCACTTTCGTGCGGGTGGAAAATGAAGTAATAACATTACACATTAGTCCACGATGGAATCCACAGAACAGATACATACAACAAGGACTCAAAGAGTCAAGAATACAGATATACAGTACAAAGATCCAAATCACTTTGAAAATGATACAATATCCGAGTACGGAAAAGATGCAAATTGAGCTAAGAGCCCTGAAGAATAACCAATGGCGTCTATAACCCTGCCTAGGCCAAGCCGGAAGGGTAACCCTGCTAACGACGTCGATCTCAAAAC
Organism: Avena sativa; assembly: GCA_916181665.1. NCBI lineage: Eukaryota > Viridiplantae > Streptophyta > Magnoliopsida > Poales > Poaceae > Avena > Avena sativa. Next base: position 228,965,375 of record OV702280.1, on the reverse strand, counting down.
CTTCTTAAACAAAGGGGTGCCAGCAAAGGGCAAAGGAAAAATAGAGCAGTCAGTACTGAGGCCAGTACACGGCGAGTCTTAGAATTTAGCGATCCTCACCTACATAGGTATGGTGGACTGAAGCGGCAGCGAAACATGCACTAAACAACCTATAGAGACTCGATACAACGGTCGGCTATCAAAGAGGGATAAGAAAGACCTATTCGTAACCATCCTGATACTAACACCAATAATACCCATCCTGGTATTTCTTCCTCGAGACCAGACGAGGAAGTCATGCCGAGGAAACTCACACAGTTGGCAATTTTATCCATTCATTCCATGGTGGTTATCCAACTTACTATTCATATCAGATACAAGTCAAATTATAACAGTAAACTTTCATTATAGTTGTCTATGATCGAGAACTGTGCTCCAAGTCGTCCATAACTGCGGACACGGCTTCTCGAAAAGATTTAACCCTGAAGGGGTGCACCAAAGTTTCCACACGCACCTACACCCTTGTTGTCAGATCAGGTAGGTACAAGATCACAAAACATACACTCAATGGTATGTCGATGGGGTTTCGGACATGACGTTTCCCAGACCCAAAGCAAGAACATGGGGGCCATCCCACTAAGCTACCCGTACCAAAGTCGTCCGGTCTCCGAGACGGACCCAGGGTTTGCGAAAACGGCTGTAAACGACTGGGAACCCAAAAGTGTGACTGGGCTTGTCGATACCGCGAAATCGTGCCGCGATCCAAAACAGTACAGGCGCTCCACGCGCAATAGTAAATAAAGCAGTAAAGCATGGCATAAGTACAGAATAGTAATAACGCCGCAAACTAGTTTGTGGCCCTGGTACAGTACTTTGAAATCAGGCACTAAACCAATGGGGGTGCCCACACACCCCACATGTGGTTAGCGCCCTCGATCTCGGAACAGGTGTCAAGAACTCAGGGTCCTACGGGACACCAGTGAGCGGTTAAAAACCAAATATTGTCTATTACCCACCGGTGCCTCTGCATTATTTATCTACTTTAAATTTTAGTTATTAAACGGTAATTAAAGTCATAATCATCTCGACCATTTAGCATGTGCCAACCACCCAACAACGGTAGAACATCGACGACGTGAAGCAGCACCTGAGCAAGCAACTACGACTCACAAGGCCGACCATCTACCAAACAACAGGTAATAGGAGGTGTCCAAGGCAATATAATGATTGAGCATCGCAACACAGATATCAATAGATCAACAGGAGGAAATAAAGACTATAAAAGTAAGATATGTAGAAAGGGGAAGAATGCTCGCCTGGAAAACATTGCCGAAGGTTCATCCGAAGATTGGGTCGACACTTGCATCAACTCGTCGGCCTAATCCGTGAAGAAGCGGAACACTAAAAGAAACACCGGAATACTTGTAGGGGTTCGTAACATGGAAAACAAAAAATTTCTACCGCATACAAACAAACAAGCCAAGATCTATCTACTAGATTGTAGCAACAAGTCGATAGAATAACCCACCCTCGAAGATTCCAAAGTGTTTAATGAGAGCGGATTCTCGTGGGTGATGTAGTCGTACTCTTGCCGATCTCAAGATCGTGTAGACGATCCTTCCGGTGCTGCGTTCCAGCAGCGCTTCCGCAGTCGGTCACACGTTCGGTACTCGATGAAGACCTTCCTCTCCCTTGTTCCAGCAGGCAGCGGAGGTTGTAGCACTCTCCTCGCGATTCCGGCAGCACGACGGCGTGGTACCGGAAGTAGAGGGGAGATCTCGCACGGCTTCGCCTTAAGCCGGAGCGAGTATGGTGGACTATGAGAGAGGACTCGGTGATCTAGGGTTTAGACACACCAAGGAGAGAGGGCTAGGCCGGCGGATAGGGCTTGGGGAAAGCCCCAAGTCGGCGGCTAGGGTTTGCCCTAGGGTGGCGGCGGCTGCAGGAGGGACGGCGGCTAGGGCTAGGGTTTTGGGTGGTGGAGTTATGTCTTTGGAGGGGCAGCCCTGCCCCTCTTTTTATAGGTGGAGGGCGCCGACCAAGGGGGAGGGAGTCCTTCCCCAACTCGGCCTCCAAGGCCGGCGGTGGAGGGAGAGGAACTCCTCCCCAAGTAGGTTTCCTACTCTCCCTCCACCAAGCAAACTTGTCGTTTGACTTTTCCAATTGGCGTTTGACTTTTCAAACTAGGATTTGATTTATCCCTTTATTTTGCTCAGGGATGACACCTAGTACATGATGCAACCATTCCAACTTGTTATGACACATTCATGTACCCTTCCCCTCCGGAGTGCCAGACCTTTCGGAACCTTCTAGAACATTCCCGATGAAAACACCGGAATCATTCCCCAACTCCGAAACAGGACTTTCCTTATATGAACCTTATTCTTCGGACCATTCCGGATCTCCTCGTGATATCCCGGATCCCATCCGTGACTCCGAACAACATTCAGTCTCTTACTCATCATTCCATAACTACTCAACAACATCGAATCCTTAAGTGTGTCTCCCTACGGTTCGTGAATTATGCGGACATGATCGAGACACTTCTCCGATCAATAACCAATAGAAGAATCTGGAAATTCATATGGTTCCCACATATTTCTATGATTACTTTGCGATCGAATGAACCACTTACATACGATACCAATTTCCCTTTGTCTCACGATAATTTACTTATCCAAGGTTTTGATCGTCGGTATCTCTGCATACCTAGTTCAACCTCGTTACTGATAAGTACTCTTTTCTTGTTCCCGTGATATGTGATCCCTTGTGAGCCAGTCACATGCTTGCAAGCCAATTGGATGACATTCCACCGAGAGGGCCCAGAGTATATCTATCCGTCATATGGATGGACAAATCCCACTCTTGATCCATGTGTCTCAACCAATACTTTCCGAACACTCAATGCCACCTTTATAACCACCCAGTTACGGTGTGGTGTTTGATGTCATCAAAGCACCCTTCTAGTGATGGTGATATGCATGATCTCATGGTCGAAGGAATTAGGTTACTATGTATCAGAAAGCATATAGCAATTGAACTATTAAAATGACTTGATCTTTATGCTACGCTTATCTATAGGAGTATATCCATCATATCATTCTCCTAACGATATGATCTTGTTAATAACATCTCAATGTTCATGATAGGGAAACCACAATCATTTATTAACCAACAAGCTAGTATTATAAAGAGGCTTTACCAGGGACTCTAATTTAGTTTACAAATCACACAAGTATTAATGTTTCCTTGTTAATACTGTTATAGCATGAATGTAAACATTTATCATAAACACAAAGATATAATAATAACTACATTTGTTATTGCCTCTAGGGCATATCTCCAACAGTCTCCCACTTGCACTAGAGTCAACTAATCTAGATTACATGGTAATATACCGAACACCCATGGCAGTTTGGTGTTGGTCATGTTTTGCCCTCGGGAGAGGTTTAGTCAACGGATCCGCCACATTCAGATCTGTGTGTACTTTGCAAATCTTTATGTCACCAACTTGGACATGTTCTCGAATATCGTGAAAACGTAGCTTGATGTGCTTCAACTTCTTGTGTGACCTTGGTTCTTGCGCATTGGCTATGGCGCCCATGTTATCACAGTAGATAGACATTGGGTCCAGCGCACTTGGAACCACACCGAGCTCTGTAATGAACTCCTTCATCCATATCGCTTCTTGTGAAGCCTACGAAGCAGCTACATATTCCGATTCAGTTGAAGATCTCGCCACAACACTTTGCTTTGCACTCCTCCAGCTAACTGCTGCACCATTCAAAGTAAATACGTATCCGGATTGAGATTTAGAATCATCCGGATCGGTGTTCCAACTAGCATCGGTGTAACCATTAACAACGAGTTGTTCATCACCTCCATAAGAAAGAACCATACCCTTAGTTCTTCTCAAGTACTTAAGGATGTTTTTGACCGTTGTCCAATGATCCACTCCTGGATCACTTTGATATCTACTAGTCAAACTAACAGCATATGCAATGTCGGGTCTAGTGCATAGCATGGCATACATTCGAGATCCTATGGCTGAGGCATAGGGAGTCTTACTCATCCTTTCTCTATCTTCTGCCGTTGCTGGACTTTGAGTTTTACTCAAGGTCGTATTGGGCAACATGGGCAAGAACCCTTTCTTGCTATCTTCCATTCCAAACCTCTTTAGAACTTTGTCCAAATATGTACTTTGTGACAATGATATTAGGCGTCTCGATCTATCTCTATAAATCTTTATGCCTAATATGTAAGCTGCTTCGCCAAGATCTTTCATTGAAAAACTATTATTCAAATATTCCTTGACACTATTAAGAAGGTCTACATCATTCCCAATCAACAATATGTCATCTACATATAGTATTAAGAATGCTACAGAGCTCCCACTCACTTTCTTGTAAATACAAGCTTCTCCATAAGTTTGTATAAAACCAAAACTTTTGATTACCTTATCAAAACGTTGATTCCAACTTCGGGATGCTTGCTTCAATCCATATATGGACCGTTGAAGTTTGCATACCTTGTTAGACTCTTTAGGATCGACAAAACCTTTGGGTTGCATCATATACAACTCTTCATCAATGTCTCCATTGAGGAACGTTGTTTTGACATCCATCTGCCATATCTCATAATCATAATATGCAGCGATTGCTAACAAAATCCTCACAGACTTTAGCTTCGCTACTGGTGAGAAAGTCTCATCGTAGTCAACTCCTTGAATTTGTCGAAACCCTTTTGCGACAAGTCGAGCTTTATAGACAGTAACATTACCATCAGCATCTGTTTTCTTCTTGAAAATCCATTTGTTCTCGACAGCCTTCCGGCTATCCAGTAAGTCCACCAAAGTCCATACTTGGTTTTCGTACATGGATCCAATCTCGGATTTCATGGCTTCTTGTCATTTATTGGAATCTGGGCTCATCATCGCTTCCTCATATGTCGCAGGGTCATCGGTGCTGTCCACCAACATGACACTCATAACGGGATCATACCAATCAGGAGTGGTACGAGTTCTCGTTGACCCGCGAGGTTCTGTAGAAACTACAACCGAAGTTTCATGATCATCATCATTAGCTTCCTCTCTTATTGGTGCAGGCATCACAGGAACTTCTTCCGGTGCTGCGCTACTCACAAGTTCGAGAGAAGGTTCGACAACCTTGTCGAGTTCTACTTTCCTTCTAGTCACTTCTTTCGAGAGAAATTCCTTCTCTAGAAAGGATCCATTCTTGGCAACAAAGATTTTGCCTTCGGATCTATGATAGAAGGTATACCCAATAGTTTCCTTTGGGTACCCTATGAAGACGCATTTTTCCGCTTTGGGTTCAAGCTTGTCCGGCTGTAACTTCTTTACAGAGGCTTCGCAACCCCAAACTTTAAGGAACGACAATTTAGGTTTCTTCCCAAACCATAATTCATACGGTGTCGTTTCAACGGATTTAGATGGTGCCCTATTTAAAGTGAATGCGTCTCTTTCTAATGCATAACCCCAAAATGATAGCGGTAAATCTGTAAGTGACATCATAGAACGAACCATATCTAAGAGAGTTCGATTATGACGTTCGGACACACCATTACGCTGTGGTGTTCCCGACAGTGTCAATTGTGAAAGTATTCCGCATTTCTTCAAATGCTCGCCAAACTCGTAACTTATATATTCACCTCCACGATCAGAACGTAGAAATTTAATCTTCTTGTTACGTTGATTCTCCACCTCACTTTGAAATTCCTTAAACTTCTCGAAAGTTTCGGATTTATGTTTCATGAAATAGATATACCCATATCTACTCAAGTCATCCGTGAAGGTAAGAACATAACTATAACCACCGTGTGATGCTACACTCATTGGACCACACACATCGGTATGTATGATTTCCAATAAGTCCGTAGCTCGCTCCATCATACCAGAAAATGGAGTCTTAGTCATTTTACCCATCAGACATGCTTCGCATCTTTCAAGTGATTCAAGAAGTCCATCGAAATGGAGTTTCTTCATACGCTTCACTCCAATGTGACCAAGACGACAGTGCCACATATAGGTCGAATTATCGCTCGATTTCAAACGTTTAGCTTCAATGTTATTAATATGTGTATTTCCACTATCGAGATTCAATAAGAATAGACCATATATCAAAGGTGCATGTGCATAAAACATATTACTCATATAAATCGAACAACCATTATTCTCGGATTTAAACAAGTAACCATCTTGCAATAAACAAGATCCCAATATAATGTTCATGCTTAACGCAGGTACCAAATAACAATTATTTAAGTATAAAACTAATACCGATGGTAGATGAAGATGTAGCGTGCCGACCGCGATCACATCAACCTTTGATCCATTTCCTACGCGCATCATCACCTCGTTATTCGCTAGCTTCTGTTTATTCTGCAGTACCTGTTTCGAGTTACAAATATGAGCAACCGAACCAGTATCAAATACCCAGGCACTACTACGAGTACTAGTGAGATACACATCAATAACATGTATATCGGATATACCTTTCTTCTTGATGTTGCCGTTCTTCAAATCCGCCAAGTACTTTGGGGAATTCCGCTTCCAATGAGCTTCTCCCTTGCAGTAAAAGCACTCAGTATCAGGCTTAGGTCCAGCCTTGGTCTTCTTCGTCGGTGCGGTAACTTTCTTACCACCCTTCTTGAAGTGTCCCTTTTGCTTAGACTTGCCTTTCTTGAATTTGGTGGTCTTATTGACCATCAACACTTGGTACTCTTTCTTGATCTCCACTTCTGTAGATTTTAACATGGAGAAGAGTTCTGGCAACTGCTTGTTCATGCTTTGCATATTGTAGTTCATCACAAAGTTCTTGTAGCTTGGTGGTAGTGATTGGAGGACACGGTAAATCCCCAAAGCATTAGGAATCACTATACCCAAGCTTTGGAGTTTGTTTGCGTGCCCAGACATCTTAAGCACATGCTCACTGACGGAGCTGCCCTCTTCCATCTTGCAGTTAAAGAACTTTTTAGAAGCCTCATAGCTCTCAACTGCCGCGTGAGTCTCAAATATCAGTTTGAGTTCACGGACAATATCATGTGGGTCTGAATTCTCAAACCTTTTCTGAAGCTCTGATTCTAATCCATACAAGATAGCACACTAAACTGTGGAGTACTGAGTCTTCCGAGCGAGCTAAACATTCTTTACTTCATCGGTAGCATCAGCTGCAGGCGGGTCACCCAGCGGTGCATCCAGCACATAGGTCAAATTACAAGCATTGAGGACAATCCTCAAATTGTGGAACCAATCCGCGAAGTTGCTTCCATTGTTTTTCAACTTTTCTTTCTCTCGGAACGCATTAAAATTGATGGTAGGGCCCGCCATTGATCTACAACATATTTGCAATAGTTTAGACTAAGTTTATGACAAATTGAGTTCTAATTAATAGTTAAATTAATCTAGGTGAACTCCCACTCAAAACAATATCCCTCACATTGTTTTAGTGATCACACGAACCAAATCCACCACATCAAAACCGATCATCACGAGAGTTAATGTAGCTTAAATGGCGAACAATCGACATGTTCATCATATCTACTATATGATTCATGCTTTACCTTTCGGTGATCCGTGTTCCGAGACCATGTCTGTACATGCTAGGCTCGTCAAGATCAAACCTTAGCTTCCGCATGAGCAAATCTAGCTTGCTCACGTTGTATACACTTGCAGAATCTAACACACCCTATCATCACGTGGTGCTTCGAAACAACAAGCTTTAGCAACGGTGCTTACTAAGGATGAACACTTTAGAACTTGAAATTCATGTGCATGAGGGATCATCTTATAATGGTACCGTCATTAACTAAGAAATACAAGATGCATAAAGGATTAACATCACATGCAATTCATAATATGTGATATGATATGGCCTTTCTTCTTTGTGCTTCCGATCTCCATCTTCAAGCACGAACATGATCTCCATCATCACCGGCATTGCGTCAAGGTCAATGACGCTGCTCCATGATTGTCGTCCACCAGCTTCAACTATTACAACTACTTTGAATAGACACGCGGGTCTTAACAGAAATTAAAGACAACCATATGGCTCCTGCCGGTTGCCAACTTACAATAAGGAACATTGCATACATCAAATATGATCACAATCATGTCCATATCACATCACAGCACACCCCTGCAAAACAAAGTTAGACGCCTCTAATTTCTTTGCATATTTTAAGTGGTTTGGGGCTTTCAATAAGTGTCGATCTAACTTACGAACAAGAACCACAACGTTGATGTTTGAACTATCAAGTGCCTGTTGTAAATTGGATCTATACTATAATGGGAGACACAGACACCCGCAAAGCCACTTATGCAATACAAGTTGCATGTTGAGCGTGGAGCAAGTCTCATGAACGATGTCATGTAAGGTTAGCCCGGGCCGCTTCATCCCATCATACCGCAAGATGCAAAGTACACAAGAAGCAATTGATAATAAAATCACCACCGCCCACAATGACCATTGTGTTCTACTTGTGCAACATATCTACATATAGACACGGCTCTGATACCACTGTAGGGGTTCGTGGCATGGAAAACAAAAATTTTCTACCGCATACAAACAAACAAGCCAAGATCTATCTACTAGATTGTAGCAACGAGTCGATAGAATAACTCACCCTCGAAGATTCCAGAGTGTTTAACGAGAGCGGATTCTCGTGGGTGATGTAGTCGTACTCTTGCCGATCTCAAGATCGTGTAGACGATCCTTTCGGCGCTGCGTTCCGGTAGCGCTTCCGCAGTCGGTCACACGTTCGGTACTCGATGAAGACCTTCCTCTCCCTTGTTCCAGCAGGCACCGGAGGTTGTATCACTCTCCTCGCGATTCCGGCAGCACGACGGCGTGGTACCGGAAGTAGAGGGGAGATCTCGCAGGGCTTCGCCTTAAGCCGGAGCGAGTATGGTGGACTATGAGAGAGGCCTCGGTGATCTAGGGTTTAGACACACCAAGGAGAGAGGGCTAGGCCGACGGCTAGGGCTTGGGGAAAGCCCCAAGTCGGCGGCTAGGGTTTGCCCTAGGGCGGCGGCGGCTGTAGGAGGGCCGGCGGCTAGGGCTAGGGTTTTGGGTGGTGGAGTTATGTCTTTGGAGGGGCAGCCCTGCCCCTCTTTTTATAGGTGGAGGGCGCCGGCCAAGGGGGAGGGAGTCCTCCCCCAACTCGGCCTCCAAGGCCGGCGGTGGAGGGAGAGGAACTCCTCCCCAAGTAGGTTTCCTACTCTCCCTCCACCAAGAAAACTTGTCGTTTGACTTTTCAAATTGGCGTTTGACTTTTCAAACTAGGATTTGATTTATCCCTTTATTTTGCTCAGCGATGACACCTAGTACATGATGCAACCATTCCAACTTGTTATGACACATTCATGTACCCTTCCCCTCCGGAGTGCCGGACCTTCCGTAACCTTCTAGAACATTCCGGATGAAAACACCGGAATCATTCCCCAACTCCGAAACAGGACTTTCCTTATATGAATCTTATTCTTCGGACCATTCCGGATCTCCTCGTGATATCCCGGATCCCATCAGAGACTCCGAACAACATTCGGTCTCTTACTCATCATTCCATAACTACTCAGCAACATCGAATCCTTAAGTGTGTCTCCCTACGGTTCGTGAATTATGCGGACATGATCGAGACACTTCTCCGATCAATAACCAATAGAGGAATCTGGAAATTCATATGGTTCCCACATATTTCTACGATTACTTTGTGGTCGAATGAACCACTTACATACGATACCAATTTCCCTTTGTCTCACGATAATTTACTTATCCGAGGTTTTGATCGTCGGTATCTCTGCATACCTAGTTCAACCTCGTTACTGATAAGTACTCTTTTCTCGTTCCTGTGATATGTGATCCCTTGTGAGCCAGTCACATGCTTGCAAGCCAATTGGATGACATTCCACCGAGAGGGCCCAGAGTATATCTATCCGTCATATGGATGGACAAATCCCACTCTTGATCCATGTGTCTCAACCAATACTTTTTGAACACTCAATGCCACCTTTATAACCACCCAGTTACGGTGTGGTGTTTGATGTCATCAAAGCATCCTTCTAGTGATGGTGATATGCATGATCTCATGGTCGAAGGAATTAGGTTACTATGTATCAGAAAGCATATAGCAATTGAACTATTAACATGACTTGATCTTTATGCTACGCTTATCTATAGGAGTATATCCATCATATCATTCTCCTAACGATATGATCTTGTTGTTAATAACATCTCAATGTTCATGATAGGGAAACCACAATCATTTATTAACCAACAAGCTAATATTATAAAGAGGCTTTACCAGGGACTCTAATTTAGTTTACAAATCACACAAGTATTAATGTTTCCTTGTTAATACTGTTATAGCATGAATGTAAACATTTATCATAAACACAAAGATATAATAATAACTACATTTATTATTACCTCTAGGGCATATCTCCAACAATACTATGGCAGAAAATCAGGCATGATGCATGTATGAGGTATGACATGGCAAAGGTGCAATGCAATTAGGCCATATTAAGCGGAACCGGGGTCCCGACAATTAATTAGATGGTTCATAATGTTTAAGATACCCCGCAATTTAAATGTTATCTTAACATGGCAAAATATATCACCGGCTCGCTACACAATTTTAAATGGGGCTAATATTAGACTATATTAGCCCGCATATGGTCTTCATATTTAATTTAGGTGAATCATCCAAATACCCCCAAACATTCACAATATGCATGCGAGAATGAACAATTTAATATGCAACAATTATATATCATTTATAAAATAGGGCTCGGACAGGGGTCACACATTGGAGCGAAGGTCTTGGATCCGAGGGGTCTCGTTCGGTCTTTGGGGTTGGGGGTCTTGGCGTCCATGAAGGAATTGTCGATGCTCCGTGAGGGCGCTGTTCGGGTATGGCCTCAAAGGGATCGGTCTTCGGGTCTTGACATCGGTAGGTCTTTGTGATGATTATGTCAACTTCGCGAGCCTTGCAATAATCTTCTGCCGGAGGCATAGCACAAGCGCACGGCATCAAACATAAAACAGAACACGGTCATAGGAACAATGTGAGGAGGCCATGTTCCACTCGGGCATTAACTCAAACACATTGCAGACAGGGATTAGGGAGGTCCCTGGAGTATGCGAGCAGGAACACTGGCAACCAAAACAACTTGCGGACAGAACATGCAAGCTCAACAATGGAGGAGGCCAGCGATGGAGGCAGGCCGTGGCCAGAGATCAACGGGGAGTTGCTGGTGGCTTCGAAGCGCGAGAGGAGACGTCGACGGCGCGGGATCCGCACTACACAAGGGGAGGGAAGCGAACATGCAAGGAGGTCTCACCGACGACGACACTCCCAGGGGTAAGGAACCCCGCGGCGGCGGTAGTGCAAACGATGGGGAGGCGACATAGAAAGAGGCGGAAGGGGCGCGGGGCGATGGCGCTAGGTCGTGGAGAGATGGGGGCGCAGAGGCGGGGTAGGGAAGGCAACGATGGTCGGAGGGTGCCGAGGGGAGCGGGCCTTCACGGCGGCGCTCGCCTGGGAACGCGAGGAAGTGCGGGTCGAGGAGAGAAGGCGAGCATGGTGGGGATGGGTTCGGCATGCGAAGCAGGGCGTCGGGTGGGGCCAGGGATTGCGAGGTGGGGTCGGTTGTCGCGACAGATAGCGAGCGGGAGCGACGCAGCGGGCAATCGAGGGCTGCCACAGGCGCTGGCATCGCGGCCGAGTGGGGGCGAGGATGGGGTCACGCGCTGGGAGAGGTGAGTGGGGTGGCGACGGAGTGGAGGGTCAGTTGTGGCATTTTAGGGTTAGGGTTGGAGATCGGGTGAGTTGGGCTTGCCTAGTGGGGTTGTAGGTGGCCAGGCCCAACGGCTGGCTGCCTCCCCCGGGGTTTTTATAAAAATAGTTTTTATTTATATAATTTTATATAAACAAATATTTTGTAAATAGTTTTAGGCAAACGAAATAATCCGGAGGACCGGGATTTTACAGTTTGAAATAAAGACGGGTATTTAGAAAATAAAGAAAAGGTTTTTGAGAATTAGTTTTTAAGCAAACATATGCATGCAGTCATGATGGTGCATAAAACAAAAACACAACGAGTTTCTAGTAGTGGTTTAACCGGGGTGCTACAGAAACTTTCCATCCTCGGATCCCCAGTTGTCAGATGAGCATGGATCAACGCCCAGATCTTCACTTTCCATCCTTACCCCGATTTTGCTATATTTGCCCCGCTTTTGCTACATTTAGCAAAAAACAGTTCTCTCTAAAAAATAGAAAAACACACTGTACGTCGCCAGAGATTTAGTCGAAGATTTTGTTGGCGACCATGTAGCAAAAAAGTTATGTTAATGTAGCATATCCGACCCCGCCGGAGGCTTTCGCTGGTAGACCTCATCGAATAAAGTGTAGCAAAAGTTTTACGCTATTGTAGCGAAACCAGAGAACGATGGTAGCAGAAAAATTATGCTAATGTAGGAGAAACCCGACCTCGTCTGAGACTCGCCGGAGACTTTCGCCGGAAGAGCTCGTCGAATACCTCGTCGGAGATCACGTAGTATTATCTTTGCGCTATCGTTGCAAGATCATAAAATAGTTGTAGAAAAAACACTGTGACATTGTAGCATCATTGAAGTATTTTTCGCGTTGAAAAATACATAAAACGGTGTAGCACTCATAGAATACCAAAGTAGCAAAACAAATACGAGTGTGTAGCTAAATAAATATACAAATGTAGCAAAAAAAGTATAGATCTACATCCTATAAAAAGGCATGCGGAGAGTGCGCCGGTGCAGTCCACCTTGACCTCTCTCCCCCTTGGCAGCAGCAACACCGCCTTGTGGCAAGTGGAGACGAGCAAGGTGAAGGAGAGCGCGGGGTGGAGGAAGGCCCACGGCTGTCCATGGCCTTTGTTAGATATATATATGTATATTGTATTTCCCCCATATGTTAGGGGGCTTCCTGCATATTTGCCCTGTACCTGTACTATATATTGTGGCCTTTGGCCCCCAGAGGAATACATGTTGCATATTTCTGACATGGTATCAGAGCTACGTTAGACAAATTTTCTGCAACATCGTCACAGCTGTGACCGTCCCTGTCGCCGACGGTCTTGCCGTCGTCGCCGCCGCCGGTTGCCGCCTTGTTAACTGGCCGTCGTTGCCGTTTTTTGTTTTGAGATCGGTCTGTTTCGTCTGCAGATTGGCTCGATCTTGCTATATAGATCGGATCGATCGTCCTGGCGGCGTGTGCCCGGACTCCCCCGTTGGTCTGCCAGATTCCTGACATCCGGCCGCCGTCTGATCCGTCTGCTGCCTCTGATCTGCGTGACACCAGGCTACGTCTGCTTCCTTCCACGCGAGAGCCCCGTCTGCTTCAATCCACGCGAAGAGCCCCGTCTGCCCATGCACGGGACCACGCGCGGGACACGACACCGCGCCCGGCTCCCTGACGCGCGCACGCCCGCCTGGCTCCCTGACGCGTGACGCGCGCACTCCTCCTCGATTCAACGCGTGACCGCACGCGGGACAGCGACCTCCCTGACGCGCCCTCCTGAGCCACCGCCCGCCTCGATTCTGCTGCGTGGGTACTACTCCTACGCCCGCCTCGGTGATGTCCTTTGCCCCCGCTGTGTCACGCGCCGCCCAAGGCAGGGAGCCTGCTCTTGACCCTGGCCGGATCCTGCTGCTCCTGATTGGCACCGATTCCGTCTGGCCGAATCCCGTCTGGCCGGATTTCGTCCGCTTGCACTTAGATCTAGATCTGATCTGAAAAAAAAATGTCTAGTTCATCGGGTTATGTTGCGATTCCTCGCTGCCCGGTGGTCTTCGATGGCGCGAATTATCCTGATTTCGCTGCCTTTATGCGCGTTCACATGCGCGGTCTCCGTCTTTGGGGTGTGCTCTCCGGCGAGGTCTCCTGTCCGCCGTGCCCCCCTGCTCCTGTGGCTCCTATTCCGCCGATGCCGATTGTTATTGGTGCTGATGCTTCTCAGGAGGCCAAGGATGCTACTCAGAGTGCTGATGATAGTGCTGTTGCTGCTTATGATCTGAAGTTCAAGCAGTACTCTTCTAATCTCGAGGCCTATCGCCACGCTCTCACTGCTTACACTCAGTGGGTTGATGAGGATGCCCGTGCTGCTGCTGTTCTCACCTCCAGTGTTCTTCCCCAGTATGCTGCTGAGTTCATGAGTCTCCCTACTGTTGCCGCTCAGTGGGCTCATCTTCGTCAGCGCTATCAGCCGTCTGGGGATGCTCTTTACCTGTCTGTGGTTCGCCAGGAGCATGCTCTCCAGCAGGGTGATTCTACTATTGATGAGTTCTATACTCAGAGCGCAGCTATCTGGCGTCAGCTTGACTCTCTTCGGACTGCTGTTTGTGGCACATGCTCGTGTTGCCAGATTGTACGCTCGGATTTGGAGTTTCACCGCATCTATGAGTTTCTGTCTCGGCTCCGCCAGGAGTTTGAGCCCCGGCGTGCTCAGCTGAATGCTCGTGGTCGTGTTCCGCTCTCTGAGGTGTTGTCTGAGCTTCGGGCCGAGGAGACCCGTCTCCGTGGTGCTGGTCTTCTTGCGGTTCCTTCTGCGCTTGCTACTCGTGGTGCTCCCTTGCCGTCTACTCCCTCGACTCCGTTGCGGTCCCCTGTGCCGCCGCCGCCGATACTACCCACTCCTCCAGGTCAGGGTCAGGGTCAGCTTCAGCACCAGCAGCCTCAGGGTCAGAGTCAGCATCAGCAGGCTCGTGGTCAGGGTCGCCGTGGTTCTCTTCGTCACTGCTCTTACTGCAACAGGGATGGTCACACTTGGGCCACCTGTTATACACGGGACCCCAGTTTACGTCAGCAGCACCAGGCTCGTGGGCAGTTAGCTTCTTCCGGATCTTCAGCAGTTGCTCTCTCTGGTCAGGACATTATCAGGAGTCTTCGTGGTCTGCTTGCTGCTACAGGCTCTTCTTCGACGGGCACTGCTGGTTCTGTGACTGACTCTTCAGGCACTGTGCGACCACCACCTTCTACACAGTCAGGTACGTCTCCGTGGTATCTGGATTCTGGAGCTTCTTTTCATATGACCTCTGAGTCTTCTCTTCTGTCCGCTCTTCGTTCTCTCCCTTCTCCTGTCCGAGTTTTTACGGCTGATGGTACCTCTCTCCCTGTTTCTAGTCGGGGCACCCTTTCTACTTCTTATTTTTTTGTTCCTGATATTTCTCATGTTCCTCTTCTTACGATGAATCTGTTCTCTGCTAGCCAGCTTACTGACTCTGGTTGTCGCGTCATTCTTGATGCTGATTCTTGTGTTGTTCAGGATCGTCGCACCCAGGCCCTGGTTGGAGCTGGCCCTCGCAGCCGTGACTCTTCAGGACTTTGGGAGTTAGACTGGCTTCGTGTTCCTTCCGCTGCCACTTCATCTGCCAGTTCTTCTCCGGTCGTCGCCTCTGCTACAAGCTCCTTTCAGCAGTGGCATCATCGTCTTGGTCACCTTTGTGACTCTCGCCTGTCGTCATTAGTTCATCGTGGTCTTCTGGGGTCTGTCTCAGGAGATGGGTCTTTACATTGTCAGGGCTATAGGTTGGGTAAACAGATTCAGCTTCCCTATCCTACTAGCGCGTCTGTATCTCAGCGACCTTTTGATTTAGTTCATTCCGATGTTTGGGGTCCGGCTCCTTTTGCTTCGAAAGGGGGCCATCGCTACTATATTTTATTCATCGATGATTTTTCACGGTACACTTGGTTGTATTTTATGCGCTCTCGTAGTGAAGTGCTCTCCATATATCAGCGTTTTGCGGCCATGGTCCGAACTCAGTATTCTACCCCCATCCGTGTTTTTCGTGCTGATTCTGCTGGTGAGTATATCTCCTAGATGTTGCGAGGTGTTCTTGCTGAGCAGGGCACCCTTGCTTAGTTCTCCTGTCCTGGAGCACATGCCCAGAATGGCGTTGCTGAGCGTAAGCATCGCCATCTTCTTGAGACCACTCGCGCTCTGATGATTGCTTCTTCTCTCCCGCCGCATTTCTGGGCTGAGGCTGTTGCTACGTCGGCTTACCTCATCAATATTCAGCCTTCTGCTGCCTTGCAGGGTGGTATCCCTCTTGAGCGCCTATCTGGACAGTCTCCCGACTACTCTATGCTTCGCTTGTTTGGTTGTGTTTGCTATGTTCTCCTTGCTCCTCGCGAACGCACCAAACTGACCGCTCAGTCTGTTGAGTGTGTCTTCCTTGGATACAGTGATGAGCATAAGGGCTATCGCTGTTGGGACCATGTTGGTCGTCGGATGCGTATCTCTCGTGATGTTACTTTTGATGAGACGCGTCCTTTCTATCCTCGTCCCACCGCTGGTACTTACCCGGTGGAAGATCTCTCTTTTCTTCTCTTTCCTGACACACCTCCTTCTACACCTATTGTGTCTTCTTCAGGATCTCCTCCCCCTGATGTCTCTTCTTCGACACCGTCCTCCCTCTACTCGTCCTGTTCGTCAGCGTCGTGCCCCCGACCGTTACTCTCCTAGTCAGTATGGTCTTTCCATTGCCTCCGAGCCAACTTCTTATCGGGATGCTGAGCATCATCCTGAATGGCAGCTGGCCATGGCTGAGGAGATTGCTGCGCTTGAGCGCACTGGCACCTGGGATCTTGTTTCTCCCCCTCCCGGTGTTCGTCCTATCACGTGTAAGTGGGTCTATAAGATTAAGACTCGCTCTGATGGATCTCTTGAGCGCTATAAAGCGCGTCTTGTGGCTCGTGGTTTTCAGCAGGAGCATGGTCGTGACTATGATGAGACCTTTGCTCATGTGGCTCATATGACCACTGTGCGTACTCTTCTTGCTGTTGCTTCTGTTCGTCACTGGTCTGTGTCCCAGCTTGATGTTCAGAATGCCTTTCTCAATGGTGAGTTAAGTGAGGAGGTTTATATGCAGCCTCCTCCTGGATATTCTGTTCCCGAGGGGATGGTTTGTCGTCTTCGACGTTCCCTTTATGGCCTCAAACAGGCCCCTCGTGCCTGGTTTGAGCGCTTTGCTTCTGTAGTGACTGCTGCTGGTTTCTCCCCTAGTGCTCATGATCCAGCGCTGTTTGTTCACACTTCTCCTCGTGGACGCACTCTTCTTCTTCTCTATGTTGATGATATGATCATTACTGGTGATGATCCTGAGTATATCGCCTTTGTTAAGGCTCGTCTTCGTGATCAGTTTCTTATGACTGATCTTGGTCCTCTTCGATACTTTCTTGGGATTGAGGTTTCCTCCACTTCTGATGGCTTTTACATCTCCCAGGAAAAGTATATTCAGGATCTTCTTGCTCGTGCTGCTCTTGGGGATGAACGCACTGTTGAGACCCCTATGGAGCTTAATGTTAAGCTTCAACCTACTGATGGTGATTGTAGCATCCCAGTTGTCTAACACCTGTAATGCTACTTGATCTAGTAATAAAAGGGCCACTTCCTACATATAATTGTTGCATCATCATCATGTCATGTTCATGTCATCATGCCACCTTGCATTTGAGCATCATACAAAAACCCTTTTGATTTGGTTCTTATCTCATATGCAGTAATATTTGTATTTGCCTCTTGATATTGTATTTGGTTCTTGATATATTGTTAAATGCCCAAGTTGAGTTGGGGCATATCTCTTATTGACTCCACCACCTTTTCTTCACCACCTTATAATTCCACCATCCAACTAATATGAGCTTGGCATTTTAATTGAGTTTACCTCTAGCTCATGTGGGTTGGATGGATCTCTCTCCACTTCTTTTGCTTGCCCTTACTCCAACTTTGGGAGGATGCAAATAAACAAATGCCATGGAAGTTATTTTGTTTTCACAAGAGTAAACAAGGCATTAAATATTTTGCATGGGCCATGCAACCAACACCCTTGTTTTCTTTTCTTCCTTTTGCTTGTTCTTGTGGACCTTGTTTTTGATCTTGCTTGGTCTTGTTTAATGCATGTAAGCACCATGATCTACCCCATCCTAGCTAAACCCTAACCTACACCTAATCTAAACCAAACCCTAAACCGTACCCCCTCTAAACCCCATCCCTATCCATGCATGCACATGTGACCATGTGGGCATGCCAAGCCCTAAACCTCCCCTCTCTCTTTTCATCTCAAAACCCTAACCCAACCACCCCTTCTAGCCTAGCTGGCCCCACCGGCCACCCTCTCCCTTGGTCACCCCCACCTGCCCTAGCTAACCTAGACCGAACCCACCCCCTCTCCTTTCTCTCTCTCTCTCTGCCTGGCCTGCCCCACCCCAAGCTCCCTCCTCCCTGGCCCTACCTGGCAGCCTCTCCCCCAGCTCTCCCCACCTAGCTACCCCCTGCCCTGGCCGATCACGTGAGGGAGGAGAAAGGTGGCACCGAGGCCACCTTTTCCCATCTTCCCCTCCCCCACGCAACCTCACCTGCCCCTCTCGTTCTTATCCACCCCCTCGCCCCTCTAGCCTCCCCCAGATCCGCCCAGGGCGACGCCCTCGCCCCTCCTTCCTTCCCACCTCTAAGCAGCACCCACGCCGGCCGTCGGTCTCCTTCTCCCCCGTCGTTCCAGGAGGCACAGGCGGGCAGCAGCGTGTCAGCGAGGACGAGAAGACCGCCCTGCTTCGCCCCTGTACCTGCAGACGGAGGAGGAGAACGCCCAGGCCGAGGAGCACCCGCGCCGTCCTGCCGAAACCCTAACACCGCCGTCCGCGAGCCGCGCCGGCGATCGTCTGCGCCCCTGCCCGTACCGACCACCCCGACGAACCCGCGGTGAGCCATACTACCTCCCAGACATCCTCCCCTACTTGTTCGTTTCCTGGATGAGCGGGTCACGGCGACGAGCGCCCTCGGTGCACGGCGTGGACGTCGTCGTCGTCTCGCTCCCGTGTGCGCCAAACCCTAGCTAGCCGCCTACCCTCCCTCCTAGCAACTACCCAGCCCGACCGCAGCGGCAGCCGCCCTCTGCGCGAGCCAGCGGTCGCGCGTTCGAATCCCGCCTCGCCGCGCCGTTCTCTGACGCTCTGTCAGACGCGCGAGAGGAAGATCCACAGTGGCGCGGGTCTTTTTACCGATAACCCCCTCGTGTTTTGTTGCGTCAACCCGCGACCCTTCCTGGTCCCGCCTGTCAGCCTCTGTGGCTTTCTTTTGAAAAGGCTCCCGAAGATCCTAATACTCAACCCGCAGTCCCCCCTGAGCCACGTGGTCAGCCCGCAGCTTCTCGCTGTCAAGTGGGCCTGCGCGCCAGCGGGTCCCACCTGTCTGTCTCTGAGCCTAGAGCAGCCCGTGGTGTTAAACGTCGTCTGCGCGCGTGTGAGTCCAGTCAGCGCCGGTCCCATCTGTCGGCGACTGGGGCTAACTGAACCTGGGTGCAAAAAGTTTTAGCTGGCTGTCTGTTTAAATTCAAATCTAAATCAAATTATTTGAATTCAAACTCAAATTCTGTTTTAATATAACTTTTAAAATACAAACTCAAATAATACATATAATATATGTTTTTGAATCAGAAAAATGTGAGGATTTCAAATATGCTATTCAAATTATATTTTGCACACCTTATTTTCCAAGTTGATGAAATTACAATAAATGCCATCCTTTCTTAAATATTTAATAACTTTTGATTTATAATTCCAAATTCAACAAATGATATGTCTAAAATGATCAGCTCGACAAGACCTTTCTGTTTATGTTATCCATGACTTCAATTGCAGCATGCATCATGTAAATATATAATATGCAGCAACTAATATGACAATAAAAGGGGACCAAAACTCAATAAAAATGTTATCTCTTGTATTCTACACCTCACCCATGCCATGCTACATTATTGACATGCAACTTGTGCATCATTCATCATGGCATGATTGTTTGCTTGTCGCATTTTATTCATATGCTTGCGCTCTTTATTTATGTTGGCCCTTGTTTGTTTGGTTCTTCTTTCGAATAGACGCTGAGCAGGGGATATATCAAGAGAACCAGGAGCACTACCCAGATCCGTCTCTCGCTTCAACTGAGTTGCCAGGCAAGCACTACCACATGCTTGCATACATACAGTACCTATTGCCTCTACCTTATTCTTGCATCATTGAGTCGCGATTGCATTAAACTGAATCCCAAGTATTGCATAGCTTTTACTTTTAAACCCCACCAAGCTTGTTTCTCCATCCCATGAGCCATTACTACAGGAGTTTTTTGAGCCATGCGAGTCGTAGAACAGCATGTGTAGGGTATGTGAGAGTCTGATGGATAACGAGGTACCTAAACAACTTAACCTGAGTAGTAATGGGATAACTAATGAAAGTGACACCGGTGGGCAATATCTGCTATTTGGTTTTTCCTGCTCACTTGTGTCCCGTAGGACCCCGAGTACTTGAAACCTGTTCCTTGAATATTCGCGCTATCCATATCCGGGAGGCTTATGGGACCCCCCTGAGCCAGAGCTTGATTCATTCTTATTTCTTGGGGCCACAAACTAGTTTGAGGTTTTATTTACGATCCTGTACTTATGCCATGCTTTACTGCTTTATTTATGATTGTGCGAGGAGCACACTGTACTGTTTAGGTAAGCGGAGTGTTTTCGCGGTATCGACAATCCCAGTTTTGGGTTCCCAGTCATTTACAGCCATTGACGCAAACCTTGAGTCCGTCTCGGAGTCAGCTAGCTTCGTTGCGGGTCTACTCAATGGGGTGGCCCCCTGAAATATTTCTGAATCCTGTGATTGCTTTGTCGTGAAGGCCTCGTTGGGTTTTGATTTGGTTTTTCCGAGGTTGATCGAGTGTGTGTTGCTATTTGTGCACCCTTGCAGGGTAAAACTTTCTGAAAGCCGTGTCCGCGGTTATGGACGACTTGGAGCACAGTTTCTCGATCATAGACAAGCATAACTAAAGTACCGCTTTAATCTGACTAAGTAAATGACTAGTAAATAGTGCAATACTCATGGAATGGTTAATAAAATTGCCAACAGATGGGGGGTTGTTCGTCCGCTTCCTCGTTGGTAAGCGAGGAGGAGGATGGATCTGATGAAATTACTGTTATAACTGTTGTCATTAATTCACGGACATCCGTCTATCATTGGTTAGGCGGATGGTTAGCGTTTATCTATAGAACTGCTAGGGTTTATCTTTTGCTGAAATTGCGTCACCCCAGGTTGTGTCCCCTTTAGAGGCATTAAGACTTGCTGAGTACCCTTAGGGTCTCACACGATAAATTATTGGTTCAGATGAACAGGTACCCTCGCAGGACGGATACTGGGTGGAAGAGGCTGATGATGTGGGCAACGATCGTTCGGTGTAGAGATTCCGGGAACGGGGATCCGTGAGATCTGTGGGCGGGATGTGCTTATTTCTGTGGCATCTTATGCCGATTTGCTTCTTATCCGTACTCGGACTTGTTTTGCCGCTTCCGCTTGATACTCTGATGTGTGATGTATGAGGAATTATCCTAAAATATTATATCTATCTAGGTCATTTGAATCTTGCCGTATGGCGTTGCTATATTTCCTTTCTTTCTAGATGGAATGGCTCTGATGTACTTTTGTATGGTGGCTTGCACACATACTCATTTGTGTATGTAGTTGATCCCTTCGCCTGCCGATTACGCCGCCCGTGCAGGTCCCGATGAATTGGAAGTGGTTGGGACGGCCGAAAGGTCTACCCGTGAGTGGCTTTTGGGGCCCCACCGTACTATTTCAACCACTACCGTTCATCCAGGCTTGTATCTAGGAGCGTAATTCACCGAGGTAGTTACAGTGATCCTCTTCCTGATCCGACGCGCTATCGTCATCTTGTTGGGATCCTTGTTTATCTTGCTGTCACTCGTCCTGACATCTCTTATCCAGTTCATATTCTGAGTCAGTTTGTTTCTGCTCCTACCACTGTTCACTATAGTCATCTTCTCCGTGTTCTTCGTTATCTTCGTGGTACGATCACTCGTCGTCTTTTCTTTCCGCGTTCTAGCTCCCTCCAGCTCCAGTGCTATTCGGATGCTACGTGGGCGAGTGATCCTTCGGATCGCCGTTCCCTTTCTGCTTACTGTGTATTTCTTGGTGGTTCGCTTATTGCTTGGAAGACGAAGAAACAGACAGCGGTTTCTCGTTCGAGTGTTGAGGCTGAATTGCGTGCTATGGCCTTGTTGACTGCTGAGGTGACCTGGTTACGGTGGTTACTTGCGGATTTTGGGGTCTCTATTACCACACCCAGTCTGGTTTTGTCTGACAGTACAGGTGCTATTAGTGTTGCACGTGATCCGGTCAAGCATGAGCTTACCAAGCATATTGGTGTTGATGCTTTCTATACACGTGCTCAGGTGCAGTCTCAGGTTATTGCGCTTCAGTATGTGCCTTCAGATTTACAGTTGGCGGATTTCTTCACGAAGGCACAGACCCGAGCGCAGCATGATTTCTTACTCTCCAAACTCAGTGTTGTGGATCCACCATGAGTTTGAGGGGGGGTGTTAGATGTATATATATGTATATTGTATTTCCCCCATATGTTAGGGGGCTTCCTGCATATTTGCCCTGTACCTGTACTATATATTGTGGTCTTTGGCCCTCAGAGGAATACATGTTGCATATTCCTGACAGCCTCGACCACCGACACCATGGTAGAGCACCGCCATGGGGAGACGGTAGCTGCCGACGGAGCGCGTGCAGCAGGGCTCCTGTCCCTAGAGGAGTTGGCGGATGGGGAGGGCTCGTCGACAAGAGAACCTGAAGACGCTGTGGGGTGCGGGGTCGAGACAGGGAGCGTCGATGAGAAGGCCATGGCGGCGCACCATGGCTGTGAGTAGCGGTACAGCCGTGGGTGAGTTGGGGGTACTGGGGGAGGCAACACGCAAGACGAGGGCGTTCGGCGGCGCGCGACAGCGACAACAGTGGGGACGGCTGGTCATGGTGGCGGAGGGGCGTGGGGGAGGGAGGCATAGGCCGGCCGATGCATGCGTGCAGTTGACCGCGACGAAGAAGAGATAAGGAAAGGAAGAAGCAGTGGGCCTCTCTCCACCCGTGATACCAGGCGGGCGATCGACGACCCGGGGGATTAGATCGTGGGGAACCGTATCGTTTTCCGATTACAAAGGCAAGTTCTACGGCTAGGGTGTAACTCTATCCATGCTGAATCTGATTCTTCGTAGACAATAAATGTTTGCAATGAAACGGATACATGGTGGAGTGAACCTGTTGCAATTTATGCTGATTGCATTGATCCGAGCACTAGTATTATTAGTGTTATGTTTAGTCACGTCTCGAGGGAAGCAAACAAGGTTGCTCATGAGCTTGTTAGAGTGGGTTTCTTAGATAGCAAATTATAACTGGGACGATGAGCCCCTTGATAGCATCTTTAGGAGCTTGATAAACGATGTAACAAACTTAAGATGGAAGCAGCAAGTTTCAGACACTCTTTTCTTTACCAGGATACCTACTAGGACTGAAAGATTTTTAATAAGACGGCTTACTAACTTAATGTATTGATCCTTTGTCTAGAAAAAAGAAAGGTTGTGATGCTTTGAGCACACAAGCAAAAAGTCGGCATGGAACGGGGGATAGATTAGCAACGTCTCGAAGGTCGCTGTAGAAAGGGAAGCCACGTCAACCACGCGTACCGTACACTCGTACAGGTGTACCGCGGGCCCCTTTTTTCCTTCCGCTGCGGCCAAGCTCTCGGTGCATGGTAGTGGGCCCGCGTGATAGATAGGTCGGTCCGTTTGATCCTTGACGACAGCCGCTCAGACCGGATTACTACTTCGTTTTCGATCCGGATCGGATTGCAGGTCGAGTCCGATTCGTAGCGGGAGATGAGATGTTCGGCGTTTTAAAAGGCCACGGATGGAGAGGGGCATGGCCATTGATTGAAGCAGCCCTCGAGCGACTGAAATCCAGGATCCAGTACAGCGGCTCCTGACTTCGATCGTCTACGCGAGTTTAGCACGAGCGCACGACCAGAGAAGATGGCAGCGAGGCAGCAGGCCCTGTGCGCGAACAGCTGCGGCTTCTTCGGCAGCCCGGCGACCCGCAGCCTCTGCTCCAAATGCTACAAGGAGCAGCAGCTGATCGATTTGGCGGCCTTCGATCGATCCGTTATGTCCGGCCTCGCGAAGCTCAAGATTAGCTTGCCAGCTGCAGGTGCCATCGACGACGAGATGAAGACGCCCCAGGAGACCAAGAACCGGTGCGTGGCCTGCCGGAAGAAGTTGGGCCTGCTGGGTTTCGCGTGCCGCTGCGGCGGCGTGTACTGTGGCGCGCACCGCCACGCCGGTAGCCACGAGTGCTGGTTCCACTACAAGGAGGCCGGCCGGGAGCAGATCGCGCACCAAAACCCGCTTGTCGTCGCGCCCAAGATCGCCAGGATTTGAAGCGACGTTTCTGAGCCGAGAAGCGCGCTGTCATATGCACACGCAAGCAACGACCGGCCGATATCTTCATCAAGAACTAAACCGTGACGAGACTGCCTCGTGGACTATATTTAGTCTGTAATCTCTTCGTTTAGGAATATAAAATGTTTTAGTTCTATAACTCGAATGTATCTAAACATCTTTTAAGTGTATAGATTCATTAAAATTCGGAGTAAACTTATACACTAAAAAATCTACTTCCTTCGATTCATATTAGTTGATTTAAATTTTCTAGATTTGGTAAATCTAGACACTATTTAGGATATAGGTCATCCAAATCTATACCTATAATCTATACCCCTATAATAATAAAACACGAAGTGTTTCTCCCGGTCCAACACTTTTTTAGACGGATTTGCCCTCCCACCAAACACCAAATTACCCTCCAATGCCTCCATGTTAACACTTATGTAAAAGAAACCAATGCCTGCACGTTAACTCTCACGTAAAAGAAAATTCTATCCATCTGAACATTAGCAGCCGTTAGATAAAATCTCTTTACAACTCTTCATCTTAAGTCGCCGCCAGGCGCCAGGGACGAGCCCTCACGCTAATTCTCACCAAAAGGAAATCAATCTGTCATGCAGGGACCTCTCTGGCGCTTCACCGTTTTTGCCGATTTCCTCCGGTGTAGCCTCTCTGCGGCTCCGCCCAGGGCTTGAACCACCATATGCGGAACATCTCTCAGGCTTCAATGTTGCTTCCGATTCCTAGCAGCTTAGGCCCCGTGAGAGCAATATCATAGGTCTTCTATGCAACAAGCTTGCACCACAGATCTGTCCATTGTTGTCTACAAAGATCCGTTCTATGCATGGTTTGCCTTTTTTTCTTCTTTTGGTTGGCTGCTAGCCATTTGATAATTGAGCAATTTGACGTGCAGTTTTCAATACAGACCTGATCAAAATTGTACCATGTTTGTCAGATTGGGATCAATATGTATAAGTCAGATGCTAGAGCATATGAATGCACGGTATACAACTATGCTTTATCGCTGCTTAATGTCTACTTTTTTTCTTCATCCTATGGAGCTCCGTGTTCTATACTATAACCTACTCGTCTGACCTAAAAAATGTTAGAGATTTGTTTAAATTTATATATATCTAGACATATTTTAGTGTATACATACATACAGTAAAATAGTCTCAAACATTCTTTTAGGACCGAGGGAGTATATGGGCGAGGTCGAACGCTGCTGCTAGCACACAATGCGAAGGTAAAACTCCAATGTGACTTTTATATTAAATTAGAAATATACAGACTGTTTGGTAGATACTTATTTTATTTCTCTTTTTATAAATTATTGATCCGGTGCACTATTGCTAGTACAATAAAAACAGCAAACTATTTAGTCAATCAGTTTTTTCGACCCTTTTGCCCTCCCATCAATTCACATGTTATATACCGGTGGCACCGAAGCGTTATTTTCTTTTTTACCCTGCCGCCCGTCGCCTCGCGTCCGGGATGCAGAGGCGGGGCGCCATGGGTGGGCAAGCTCGCTGCGGCCGCCCGTCTCCGCGGAAGGCAGTCGTGCCTCGCGTCTGCGCCGCGCTGGTTCCTGGCCCGGAGCTCGTCGCCTCCGGCCGCCTGGCAGCATCGCGCCTCACCTCCCCCCAAGCTCGCCCCACCCCCCCTCCGCCTCACATACGGAGATGTAGAGGCGGTGCGCCATGGGTGTCCGGGCGCCCATCTGCGCGCAAGGCAGTCGCGCCTCGCGTCCGGGGATGTAGGGAGGGAGGACCTGGCGTAGGAGATGCAGGCGTTGGCCGGCGCGTTGGTGGTGACAGATGAAGGCACGAGCACATCCGAACCTATTTACTCTCGATGCTCTGTTATCAATCAGCATCCCATGGCGGCAGCGTTGCTTCTAGATCCCCCAGGGCCCGAGCTATGCCTGGTTGATGGGATAACCCCAATCCCCATCGCACAGATTTCTCTGAGTCAAGGCGAGACAAGCGATTCCCATCCCGAACTGAGCCGAATTAAGTGGACCTGAGCAATTCAAACGTACACATCCAGTGCACGATCATGTGTGTCTCGCATCAGGTGGCGGCCATGCCAACATGACTCGAAGTGGAGTCAACATGACAGAGGAATGGAGTCTTGGTTATGCTAAGATTTTTTTTAATGGGAAACTGTTTCTTTCTACTGAGTTCTCGATAGCAATTTCCACAGAGCTTTATTTAATGGATGGAGCTGCAGCTCAGAAGGTAGTATGTTAAGATGGTGAATGACAGGATACAAATTCTGTGGGCCTAACGGTACGGTCTATTGTTTCACATGAAGCTGATTTGATTCAGATCTCTAGAGCAATTAGTGTCATGTTGCTTCTGATTTCTGAATCCAGACGGAAGTTAGTTTTCTTTTTCATTGTTTGTTGCTACGCTGATTTAGCTTGAGAACAAGGTTGAATTATTAGATCTCTGAGTTTAATGTCAGTAGCAGAATTCACTTTTGCATGATGCTTTTAGAACTGTAGTATATTAGCTGCTTCAGTCTTGTTTTTGTACATGCAGAAGTAAGTTGTACTGATGCACTGGTTGATTTGTGTTCTGCTATGCCGAATTTATTAGGTCCCTATCAAGGAGGTTATGGACGATTAGAGTAGAATTGTCTGATTCTATCCTCACAGATCTCCATCAATTTCTTTTTTGACATATCACGGAACTCCTTCAATTGGTTTTGTTAATAAGATATATATCACCTCATTGTTAATTAATTAACTCGTGTAATTTCTCCCCTATTTGATTCAAACCAGAACATCATAATGTCAACCGTTAAAAGTGGTGAGCCAAAGGTGATGTTTTGGACAGTAAACACGAGTTGTATCCGTTGCGGAGAGTGAATTGGAGATTATGCCAAAACGTTAGTACAAGACCAATGAGGCAAAAAAGAACTCAACCAAGTTAAGCATATATAGTCAAATTTGACGCTCCTGTGAGACTTCGCCGCCGGTCATGCTATGTTGGAGTAGATAATGGAAAAAGGGTGAACTGATAGTGGGATTATTCATGTCCGAACAATGTTGGAGCAAAATTTGAATCAAATAGTTAACATTTTTTCTCCCATTGCAACGCATGGGCACATGTGCTAGTTTTAACAAATTCAAGTCAACTAATATGGATTGGTGAAAATAGATACATTTATTTCATAAAACTAAAATATCTTATATTTCTAAACCGGAGGGAGTAATAATCTGTAAACCTCTTAGATAGGCTAAAAGTCATTCATGTACTAGATTTAGTTTGTAAATCTCTTAGACTGTATCTATCTTCAATGTAGCTAGTAATCTATTTGTTCTTTCACAGAACTGTGTTATATATACATCAATTGTTTCTTTTTTTTTCCAGTGATATACATCAGTGTCTTCTGCTCGGCTGTCTTACAGAAAACTTTCTTGAGAAGAAAAGTTGCTCAAACTCGTATTGTATTTACCATGCGTGTTTATTGTCACATCGTCCATGTTCTGCAAGCTCGTGTGCACTGCTTTTTCTGATCTGTACGGAAGAAGGAGACGAAAAAAGCATGTTATGTTGCACAGATAGTGTAGGAATTCCGGTGCAGCAAGGTTGCACTATCCGTTAAACATTCATAAGCAGGCCGCATATCGAACGCAAAAAATGCAGCATAGTTTCCTTCATTGTGTGTCCGGTTCAGATAATGAGGTTTTTTTTTTGAAAGGAGCATATATTAATGGGAGCCGCTACACCGAGGTCGACCTAGATATGTCTTAACGCGAGGTCAGTTTCGATCAGGTGGCCCTTCCCCCGATTCACGTGTCGTATGCCATCATTACTTCCCCCGAAAACAGAACAGCCCAGCGGACTCACGCGCGCGCGCCCCGCATGGAATTGACGCTACTACCAGATATCTCCTCCGCCTCCGCCTCCGCCTCCTTCAAACCAGCGGTTACATCTGGATCTCGTTCCCCAGGCTTCATGGAGCTCTCCATCCTCCTCCTTCAACATCGGCAGGTGTAAACTTACACCAATTCTTCTTTCCCAGCTTACACATCTTCCCCAGCTCGATCCCTAGCTTATTCCCCAGCTTAACATCTTCCCCAGCTTACCTGGGAGCTCGATCCAGGACACAGACACCTGCTCAAGTAACATCGTCAAAAAATTACACAGAGGATACCCTTCTGAGGTACGTGCTACTACTACTACTAGGAGTAGTAGTAGGAGTACCTGGGAAAAACAAAAGATATGTAGATGAATGCTGCTAGTACCAACTCTTTTGAACAGAAAAATACTAAAAAACTGGAGCAAGATGTTACATTTAAAAAAGAAAAAAGGAACATTAAACTTACAGCTAGACATAGCAGCATGATGTACTTCGCTTGGTTTGTGTTTTCTTCTTTTATAATGTGAATAGCAACCTCAACAACTATGTTCATCAGTTTTTTCCCTGGTTTCACTGAATCAGCTAGATTACCAACAGTTATGTAGTATCTACCTACATCGACAATAATTTCAACATTCGTTGTGGACCGAATCTTGAAACCGTGTTTGCACACCATGCTGTACAGAGTCTCAATTGATTTGGTTACGCTGTAGTTCTTATGCGTTTCATAGTTCACATAAGGTGATTTGTCGAACTTGCCAGCTTTGGATATTCTCTTCTGGTATTCATGTCCAACTGCTGTGATTTCCAAGTTAGATGATTCTTTTTGTGGTTGGCTACATCTAGCTTCCTGTGCCACGACTGTTGTTTCTTCTTTGTTTGACTCATCATCTGATGGTGTACAAAGGTCAAAAGAAGGAGCATCTGGTGCTAACGGTAATGCTTCCCTCTTCTTATTTTCTGACTCACTAGTGTCAAAGTTCAGCTTCCTATTCATTGAGTCAACAAATGCTGAGTCCGGTACACTAGTTGTTGTAGTTTGGGGTGCGGAATCTGGAGTATTTATTACTTTGCTATCTACTGCATTTTCACCAAGAGTCAGTGCCTTGTCTGACCTTGTAATAATGCAGGTGGTCCTACCTGATGGGCTTTTTTCTTTGCTTGCAAACCATCGCGGAGATACTTGTTCTTCTACAGTAGCTGATGTTGTTGGATTTCCAATGATGGTTCCATCTTTCTGGCTGAATGATGCTTCTTCTCGAACTACAGCTCTTGTTCTATACCTGCATGGCGACCTACTTGGTGATGTAGAAACAGCTGTTGTTGGCTTTGATATTTTCGGGTTTTGATTAGCAAAAGTTACTCTCTTTCGTTTCTTTTTTGATACTTTTGGTAACATATCTGCAAGTAGCTTTGCTGACTCTGGCCTTGGTTCTGCATCAATAAAAAATTCGAGTCCCTGACCTGCTTCCTCCAAGTTATGTCGGGGCAATGTTTTGAGTATGTCATGCATAACTTCACTGGTGCTAGTTTTCTTTGCCCACTCTATATCAAGAAAATCATGGGGCTCGTATACATGATGATTGATCTTGGGAATGGGTGAGCCACGCAAGAAATCCATGAATTCTGTCCCCTATTATCTTCCGAGTTGTCGAAACTATCTTCACCCTCATCTTCATTCCCACTTAATCTAATATGTGTGCCCTTAGGTTTCTTGCTTGAAACTGGTGTACGGAAATCTTCATCCTTAATCTCTGATGAAGATGTTAGTTTACTCTTGGGCATATGTACAATGTTTGATTTATTATCTGCGCAGCTGAATCAACCATATGGAATTCTGCTGTTTCTGGTTTTTTGTTGATATCAGTAACATCCTTTGCTAACTCTATTACAACATCAGTATTTGTGACCTCCGTTGGAACATCTCCTTTCTTACTGATCTCCTCCAATCTGTGCTGCTCTTTTCCACATGACACAGTGGCATCTCTATCCTTGTCATCTTGATTTTTCTGGCTTGCATCTTCGTCATCACACACAGTTCTCATAGCTTCTAACTTGGATGTTTGTTCTTTGTTCACATCCTTAGAGCTTTCTTGTGGTCCAACTTGTTGTTTTTTAACATTCGTGCTTGTGTGCCCTGTTTGAGTCCCCATGCCAATTGAGTGTGCCATTGCAGCATCTGTGATAACTTGGGCTTCCATTAAAGTCTCTGAATTCATCACTTTGTGATTAGTTTCTGTCAAACTTTCTCCACTAACCTCAGATTCTTGGTCCTCATCTGCAACATTAGATCCCTACTGTTTCTCCACGTCCTTGTCGCTGGAACACCTTGGGGTTTGGTTACATCCCTCCTCGTTGGAAACCTTCTCCTTCAGTTTCTCGGAACTGGCTTGTAGTACTTGGTTGCTTGACAGTTCGAGGTAGCAGATTTCTCATGAACATTTGCAAGCTTGATTCGAAACCGTGACAAGCATACTCAATAAACTCCTTGTACCTTGCTGTATCCTATAGAGAAAAACATGGTTAGTGTGACATAAAAAAAGGGTGAACTTACTTCCAATGTACGGTCTGGTGGCGCATGAACTTCAATAAACTTATCAATCATCTGTGTGTCTGCGAAAAGAATGCTCCGACCTTCCTCATGAGCTTTGTGCTCTTGTTTGCATTCTATGTTAAAAGGATTGCTACTGCTTAGATTGTCTTCTTGTTCATTTTCAGACTGGTCGCTAGATTCTACATGAAGAGATGATGGTGGACTGACTATGCTTGCAAATTCAGGTTTCAACTGCATGAAGGAGAAAAAAAGAAAGATGTTCAAACATAAAATGGCTAGATTCTAGTTTGCAAACAAGAGCATCTAGCAGTTCTGAAAAAACATCTAGTTTTGATTCAGCAGTTCTATAGAGTTTGAATTATGTGATGGCAACTGAAAAATACATCTAGTTTTGCATGAAAAAATTTCAAAACATAAAAATATGTAAAAAATAGAAGAAATAACATCACAGGAAACTGAAAGCAAGATTACATCTAAAGCTTAACAATAGAAGATGCTTCTGCTAAATTACCGCTGCCATTCCGAAGCAACCATCACTACCGGTATCCTGTTGTATAGCTTTTTTGACCATTGCATTGGTCCATACGGATACATGCGTGCCTTGTTCATTGATATGCATATATTTCAGTTCTAAATAATCTAGGTATTTGACCTACGAGACAAAAATAAAAATAAATATGCAAAACTCATGAACTTTGATCTAGATATAAAATGGATGTGGTATGTACCATTAGATGTAACATGCACGATTTCATAATGGACTTCTCTGCTTTTGATTTGGTAGCTTTCCGGATCATCATGATCACAAACTTGCAGACATTCAACTTGTGTGCTTGCTTAATGTTAACCATTGATGGATATATTCTAGGGCTGATGCATACTCCTGTGGTTGGCGCAAGAACAGAGCACATACCTAATGTTATGAACAACCTTAGGTATGAACTATTTGCATTCTTCATAGCCAGAAGTTTCTTTTTTAGATAAGTGATGGTTGGCTGCTTTCTGCCCTCATTTCCCATCTTGCTATCCATGAATTTGGTGGCCTCCGAATCCACTTCATAAATCACTTCAGCATTGCCGCGCGGCACTCCTAAAACTTCTCTAACAGAAAGTTCAGTGACAGGGATTGCACCACGACCAGGGAATACCATGCTGCAAGATACTGGGTCAAAACTTTCCATGAGAAATTTGCAAAGTTCTGGTTGAAGTTTTGAGCACTTGATGTCCAACAGTCCACCGTAATGTGCCTTCCTTATCATAGTTTTCTAATCTTCTGACATATGAGGCTATAAGCTGACCAACTTCATGGGTGATGCCCTCAGTAGCAACTTATTTGCTTTGGCCTAATAAAAAACATGAGCACATTAAAAAAGCTTATGGGTGGGATCATATTTTAATCAACTTTACATCTAGATAATCAGTCTACAAATTTAGAATATTATGGTTTTCATGGAGCACATGGACGAGAGGTAAAACAAAAATTAGATAACATGCACCCGAAAATGT
The DNA here is from genome assembly GCA_916181665.1 of Avena sativa. Lineage (NCBI taxonomy): Eukaryota > Viridiplantae > Streptophyta > Magnoliopsida > Poales > Poaceae > Avena > Avena sativa. Next base: position 228,933,131 of record OV702280.1, on the reverse strand, counting down.
AAACAAAAAGTTGTAAGAACACAAGTATATCACATAGGCAATTGGTGTAACTAAAACCTTTAACAAAGGCAAGATAAAAAAGCATGCACATTGTGTTTACATCTCTTAGGAAAAGTAACATTTTACATGAGTGGGATCTGCCTAAGAAATTACCTAAAAAAACTAATAAAACATCAACTATAACTAAGCATTTTAAGAGCTGTTGACATTCAGATGTAGAAAAAAAATGGGAAGGTTTGGTTTTACTTGTGACAAGACAATAACCTGTTCTTCTTCATTGTTGTTGGTGTCACTCTCTTCGTGCACTTCTTCAACATCGTCTTCCTCTATCATGTTATCAGTGGATGTTCCTTGATCGTCATAGTGTAGTGGTGACATCTTAGACCTAAGTGTGAGCTTCTTCCGCATCAAACTTAGCTTTGAGTGCTTCCTCCCAGATTTCTTAGCACTGCTTGGCTTTGTCATTTTCGTACCTGCTATATTGAAACATAAGCTTTTGTAAGATGAAACATGTCTAATATACTGGAGTATATTTTCAAAGAAATTCAAAGCTAAAAACAGATATTACATTCATTAAAAAATATAAAAATTACATGCATTAGATTTAGCGACAGACAAAAACCAGAGGCAGGGGTGGATATAAACTAGACAAACACCACTAAAAATAAACAGATCAAAATGACATCCCATAGAAAGAGGGGTATCCCACCTAAGCTATTGACATGCTATATATAAAGCAAACACATAGAAACATCTAACACAGAGCAACATCCTATATATAAAGCAAACAGGTTGACACACAACAACATCCACACAAAGCAACATCCACACAGAGCAACATCCATACAGAGAACAAACATCTATGTGAAAAGCAACATCTGTATGAAAGCGACATCCACACAGAGAGCAAAACATCTATGTGAAAGGAACATCTATATGAAAACAACATCCACACAGAGAGAAACATCTATATGAGCAACATCCCACCTGGGTTAAGCAAATTGACATCCTACATATAAGCAACATCCAAGACCCCACCAGAGCAACATTTCCACAACAGAGAGCAAACATTCCACACAAGAGCAAAATTCCACAGATAGAGCAACATCCCCATTCAGACCAAACAAAAACCACCACAACTAAGTAAGAAGGAACTATGAAGTATACACATTAAGCAACATCCAAAATCAGATAGAGAGACAACCACCACAGAGAGCATCATGTACACCACAAAGAGCAACATGCATCATCCAACCAGATATACTAACATCTATGTTAGATGTGGTGGAGCTATGGTACCTTGCGAGATGTGGTGGAGATGTTAGCTAGAAGAACAAGAATCTAGCCGGCCGTATGACAAATAAGTGAGGAGAATCGACAATGTGTCCGACCGCTCCAAGATTAGCCTGCAAATCTCGACGATATGACCAGGATATTCGACGATGTCGCTGCAATGTAGCCAGAGAGTCGACGATGTGGCCGACGGGAGAAGATGCAGACATGGACGAGAGGATGTGGTCAGGATACTTCAGGATGTGCTCCGGCGAAGGAACCGACCGCCAACCTCACCCACCACCTCTCCTCCTCCCCTCCTCCCCTCCCATCGCCAAAAAATGGATCCGGCGACACGAGTTGCGGGGGCCAGCGCAATGAAGTAAACACCGCCGGTGACAGCACCTCGCACATCCCCGCGGATCTGCGGGAGAAGCGTGGACGAGGTCAATGCGGAAATGGGCTCTCTGTGCTCTCTCTCTCTCCGACCCGGAAGAAACGGCTCAATGTTGGTACTAATACACTGCGGCTGGGCCCTCGCGCGCCACTTCGTAGACATTGTAGGATCAAGATCGCGCGGCGCAAGAACGTGACCTCGCGTTAAGACATAGTGAGGTCAACTGTAAGTTATATTTCACGTATATTAATATCAAAAGATACCAATTACACCTGCCTCTGCAACAACGCAATACCCTATTGGCATTACAGATCCACACAGCCAACAAAAGATAAATAAAACTAAGAAAATAAAAGACCCGCTACAGTGTTCCGGTCCTAGCAGCAACAGTACAACCACCACCAATACAACACCTGAACTCCAGGCTCTTCAAAAGAGACACCTCCAAGAAGGGAATAGTGCACAAGCGCCATCGTCGCCCGATCAAAGATCTAGATTTTCACCCTGAAGATAATCCTCACTCTCAAAACAATGCCTTCAACAAGGCCATTGCCAGGCCCAACCAGTTAAGGCCAGACCTTGGATTTTCACCCTGAAAGGTAAGATTCTGAAATTAACCTGTGTTGCTGCCCTCCACTTACATACGGTTGCTGTTTAGCCCAGAACACCAAGCAAGTCCCTCAACAGTATGGCGACTCGAACCTCCATAGATAGATCTCCAAACCTGGCCTCCATGAATTCTCTACCTCTGACTTCACCATGGATCAAAAGTCGCCTGGTGGCAACAAAGGACAGAGCTCCGTTGCGCTTCCTCCTGAACCAAACGGTCGGAATAAAATATGGGTGCACACGACCGAATATCACTCGATCCAGCGAACTGCAGGCATAGAAGCGCTGGTACATTCGCCGGCGGAGCCTTCCAGAACTCCCCACTCCGGCCAGATCAATAACCATCCTCAGGAAGGTGATCATCTCCACACAAGAGGGACCCTAGGCCGATCCACCTTTATTCGACCGTCCGACCAACTCCGACGGGGGGAGAAAGGCCACCACCACCATGCCTAGGCTCACAGCCCTAGGTGACCTCGTGAAGCCGGACAAACCTAGAAGCCATCCCGCTACCGGCTGCAACAGATCCGACAGAAACGGTCAAGATCGGGCTCGACACGCTCCTGCCATCACCATCCGGAGGATGAGGTCGGGAGGACAGCGCCGCCCCTGCCAACAACCTCCCACCGCCGACCGCCTAGGCCGCTGGCCGCCGTCGTCCGCCGTCACCATCCTTAACAAGGGAGAGGGGGCGCCGCCGCCACCGTCCAGATCTCGGATGCGAGGACCGCCGCGCCGCCGAGACTTTGCCTGGCGATAGAGCCAGCGGCGATGGGCTGGGGGAGGGGAGGGACGGAGTGCCCTGGAGCGGCGCGGCGGCTACACCCCGGTGCGACGCGGGCGCCGCCGCAGGGGGTCGGGGGTCGGGAGGGGTATCGCACGGGAGAGGGTCGATTTCTTACTAGCAATTGGTCGATTTGTATTCAATGATGAAATACATTTGTTGCTCCTCTCAATGTACAGTGTAGACGACTCTCTAGGATTAATATTGGATCGAGCCAAATATATGGGTTTTTGGGCAACGAGGCCTAGATCTCGATCCGGAATCCATGAATTGGCAGGATGCAACAACAACTTTACTCGGGTCGCCCTTACTTTCAGATGGTTTGTCTTAAAGTCCAAAAGTTGAAGTCCCTGGTACATGTGTTCTGACCTCCGGAAACAATGTTGTACTAGCTTCGCCTCGCCACCTACATCCCTCTCGACACGGCTGGATGTGTCGGCATAACAGATTTGCAGGGGCTTTTGTCTGTGATGCCACCACGCGTAACTTGTTTCGGATGTTTAACATTTTTCTTAATATTCTACATACATCTAAAATAGTAGCTAGTGCATTTTACGGGAAAGAGGGGCGGGTGGGCTGGTCGATGCGGTGTACAGACGTAACTTTTGGTCTTAAAACTAAGAATCAGTTTATCCATTGTACAAATTATAGGCACACAATGATTAATTTACTTATAGGCATTTTGTCAAACATATAACATGCACATGACAGAGTGAAATGTCAACAAAATTGAAACGACTCACATCACAGATACAGATCGGAGGCTGCCCAGGACACCCACAACCCAGGTCGCCCCAATCCCCATCATGTGGTGGCCTTGGGTGAGGGGACCTCGACCTGATGTTGCTCCAGTGGGGGGTGGTCGCTGGTGTGGGCGTCGCCGCGTTTCTTCTACGCACGTTGCAGCCTGTCGTGGGCCGTGGGCCGCTCAGCACACCTCCTTCTCCATACCTGTGTGCACGATTTTATGGATCTTGGAAAAAAGCGAGGGAAGAGCATCCGAATTTCCACAACTCGAGCCTCGTCGTCGCGGATTTGAGCGGAGGGGAGGTCAGGCGGCCTTGTCTCCGGCGCTGTTCCTGTGGAGCTCGGCTGAGACGCCATCACTGTCACGGGCGAGGGTGCAGTACCGAGGCCAAGGACTGAGGTGCGTGTGCTGGGAAGAGGAGGCGGCGAGGAAGGCGAGGAAGAGATCGCGAGACTGCAAGGGCGAGGGCGGCGAGGTAGGGATCGCGAGGGCGGCTTTTTTCTTTTCCTAGTCGTTGTTTGGTGGACCAAAGCCAGGGGTGGGGTCGTTCTCATCACTGGATAAGTGTCGCAGTAAAAAAAACAAGGTTCTACTGACCCGAACAATGATCCCGACTGTTTGTTTCTTAGATCCAAGGGTCGACAACGCTCCCGCTGAGAGTAACCTCAACAGGCGGGTAGACAACCAGGCTTAAGCCTTAGATTAATGAGTGTTGCACCCTTCTCGGTGGTTTGTTGTCTTGGTGTCCCAACTGCTATTGTGTTGTTCGGTGTTTGTGGTTTGTGTTTTTCTTAACAAAAAATGGGATTTTTTCCTCATTTTATTTAGAAAAGTCGAACATAATCGATCGGTTTATTTGCGAGTAACCGACCGAAAATCCACACAATGCACCAATGTCATCATGAAACATGGCCACATTGGACACACCACCACAGCCAACCTGGCTACCCACACTAAACTAAGACATACAAAGAGAGCCACGTTGAGGTTGCCACGAGCATATTGTCATCACTCCTACGCGAGCTAGCAACTCCGACTTCACCGACGACTTTCCAAACCGAGCCTCACAAATAGCGTCGGAGCCCATGCCGGCCCATGCCATCGATTGGCCACACACGTCAAGGGAATTATGTTGATCTTGCGCCGACCGAGTACTCTGCAGAAGCCACCGGTGGCCGGTCATCGTCGTCGCCTGGACACTCTCCACTGTAGCTCTGAGTCCTCAGCAACACAGTGGAGCAGAAGAACCCATCGGACACGCCGGGAAAACTGACTACCAAACCTCAGTCGCGACCCATCCTCGGCTCGACGCATCATCTTTGCCAAACTGCACACTTGGACCTCGCGCAGCTGCCAAACATCACACCCCCCGGTCAAAGGCGACTCCCACACGATGCCCTCAAGAAGGAAAGAGACGCAGTGGCGCCTCCATCGTCCGATCTCAGATCTGCGGTTTCCCTCCGGAGTCAGGGCTACAGGTGGAGGAGTGAGCATACCTCGACGACGCTTCCAAGAAAGTTCGCGACACCCGCAGGCAACACCATCACCAGCTCCGGCCAAAACCGGAGCAAGGATTTCTCCCAGAGAAGCTCAACCACCTCCAACCTGAAAGGGCCGCCCACAGACCTCCACCATGCGTGCCGAAGCCCGCCGTGTAGGGTTCGCGGCATAGAAAACAAAAAAATTCCTACGATGGGAACAACTATGTATCAAGATCTATCTACTAGATACAAACAACAAGCGGATATACATCCGTAGAGAACATACCCTTGAAGACCGACAAAGCTTAACTAGGTTGAACTCATGGTTGATGTAGACGAACTCTTGCCGATCTCAAGATCGAGAGGAAGTCCTAGCGCCGCAAATCAGCAACGCATCCGTGCTCGCGCACACGTCTGAGGCACCGAGCAACCTTCGCCTCCTCGCTCCAGCGATGCAGCGGAAGCACAACTCTTTATTGCCGAAAAGCCACCGGGAACATGTATATCGCTAGTCCGAGACCATGTGGGATAAAAACTAGAGGGGAGAGAGATCCTTCACGAGGAGGTGTGAGTGAAGATTGATGCTCGGATGTTGGTGCTCGGATGTTGGTGCCACTTTTTTCCAGAAGATACTATGGCAATACGTGTACTAGTTACTAATCATATTTATTGCTGGATGAGAACAAGCAGTTTCAATCTAACCACCAGGTAGGGTTGGACATAAAACTCAAAACTCGACGAGTTTAATAAGCACTCATTTGCTTGGCTCGTTCAAAATCAACTCATTCTCTTAAAAACCGAGCTAAGCTGCAGTTTTGCAGACTCTATGACCTAGTGTTGCCCTGACAAGTGCCATATTAAATGGTCCATCCACTAAACACCATCCATAGATAATCTAGACACCAAAAGTGTGGGGCGTAAGGATGCCCACCCATATGTTGGATCCTCACAAGGAATCACAACGTCACGTTAAGATCGTCTTGCCTCCATACAAGAGGAAAATGATACAACTGACTTCTCCGTCCCATTCCAAATCTCATGGTTAACGCGTAATATACGGCGCAAGAATCACTGACGATATTGGTTATTAAGTCCTAGATAATATGTTCCTTTACCACCGGAACTTTCATAGTAGGTTATTACCTCATGGTAAATAACCTATAATCATATTATTACGAAAATAGTGTTTTCGGACCTTTTTGAAATGCATGTGATGACAACACTGGATTTGCAAAATACTATACAGAAAATAATCAAAGGACATGAGCAAGTGTGAACTTGATTTTTGTGATTGCAAGATTATGCACTCACGGTCTTCAAGATAATATAAGATCCAAAATATGAAATCAGCATCATTGGTCCGGTAAGGACTAATGTGTAAAGAAACAATATGCTCTTATGCATAAGTAATGTGATGCACTTTTATAAACGCGAATCCCGGAAATAACGTTGTTCTAGAGTTTGGATACCGGAAATGGTTAGTTTAGAATGTGTTGTCCCTTTGAGATAAGTTTCATACTTGTGCTTCTTATTAGGGCTTGTGAGTGTATGTGAAACAACATGTAATTACAATATCATAAAACAATGAGACACACATAAATGTGAAATGCTACTCAAGATTGTTTATATAAGAGTTGTTGTTTGAAGTGGCAAAAGGAATAGCATTTGAAGAAAAGATTTATTTTCTAAGGTTTAAACAATCTTTATTGTTAATAGGATGTGTTCAATGTCTTTTGGTGTGTGATTGATTAGTTTGTACTTGAGATGCCTTATGTCTTAATTGGAATAGACCAAATTTAACTATAAAAACATATGTAGTTTATAAGATATAATGTTTATAAGCCTTGAGACTAAAGTTAACTTTAAAAACATAGATGGTTTGGAAGTGTAATGCTTATGAGATTGGTGCCTTGTGTACCTGATAATGTTTTCTTAAGGTTACTTAAGAATGGTTATGTTTTTTACTTGGTGTAGTGGTTTCTTGATTTTATAATGGAATAATATCATTTACCTTTTTATAGATGAGTGGTTGTGGTTATGAACAAACGAATAATATTATTTAACTACTTATAGACTTAGTATGGTGTTTTGGTATGTTTATAACTTGAGGTTGAAACATTGGTAATAGATTTTATTAAGTCAAAATAATAATCTTGAGAATTTAATATTTGATAACTCCATTTGAATAATAATATACACTTAATGTTGAATGATAAATTAAATAGAATTTTGTTTAAAATGTGTTGAACCATTTTGACTTAATATTATCAATATTTAAGACTAATACTATTTTTAGACTCCATTGGCTAATTTTAGAAATGTTAACAAAACTTTATTTACCCTTATATGAATTAACAATTCAGGAAATAGATTTAAATTTAAATTAATAGAGTATTAAGTTTTTATTTACTTTAAAAGTGGAATATTATATTTTTAATAAGTAGACATTATTTTTGTGGTCATTTTGATATATTATTTTTATTTTTGTGATTCACAAATAATAAGATATGATTTTTATAAGATTTATTACTTTATAATACTTAATTAATAATAAATACTTGTTTAAGTGAAATAATAATGCATGATTATAGTTTTAAACTATAGTTCTTATTTTTCTAAGATTTTTGGTATTTTATTCATATTTTTAACATTTACCATTATTAGAATATGAATTATCAAAGTCTTATTTTTTAAAATTCTTTATTAAACAATAATTATTTAAATTGTTAACATAATAATGTTTGATAATAGTTTTAAGTTATAGTTATTATTTTTCTACATTTTTCATATATTATACATATTTTTCTAAATTATAAAACAAAAGTTATTAATTAAACAAGATTTAATCATTTATTTGATTTTTGGAATATTAATAATTGAGCTTATAACATTTTATTTATTTCTTAAATAGAAAATAACTTTCTGTACCGAGGCTAACTTTACCCAAAGTCACTGACTGGTGGGCCAGTGGCCACACCATCACTCAAGTAAATAAATGCATTTGCTACCGACCTGATTATTACTCGCAGACAATGACAGATGGGCCTCAGGCCATGTCACTTGCCACGTGAGACAAAGACCAGGTCAAACAGGGAACTGGGTCCAGGGTGGCGTCAGCATGATGTCACTATGGCGTCAGCACCACCACCGCCGTCAGTGGGTGGTCGCCGGCGACGATCCACGGCGCCCCAGCAAATGAAACTAACCTAGTTCGAATCAGCGCAACGCGCTGAACCCTAAAGTGGCGGCGTCGCTCGGAAATGGTTATCGGAGCATTGGCTCCGACGAGCTCCGACGGTGGCATAAGGCGTGACGGCGTTTTACAACGAGAGATGGCGATTTAGGGATACTGGAAGGTTCAGAAACTCACCCTGATGATGATAGAGAGGTCGGCGAGGACAGGCGTGGTCGGAGGCGAGCTCTCCGACAAGATTTCCGACGAACTGCCGCAAAGAGGAACGGCAAAATTCGTCCACTCCAGTGCTCCCCTTGATGCAAGATTTCACTCAGAGGATCTACGGAGGACGGGGCTTCTCCATGGCTACTTAGAAGAGTGTGGGGAGGTGTGGCTCGACGGCGAGGTGTGGCTCCGGTGATCTAGGGTTTCGGCCCCATTCAAATCAGAGAGGATAAGGAGGGAATGTGGATAGGGATTGAGACAGGACGTCGCGGTGGCCATCTTATCCCCCTCTGGAAAGACGGCGAGCATCTTGACGCACGGCTGACGACGACGGCATCGGGCGGCAGCGCACTCCTCCAGCGAGCTGCCTGTGTGCGTGAGGATGACGACGATGTCACTTTTGCGAAAAACCCCTGGCGAATCTTTCAGCTCAACCCGCAGTCCTTCTTCTGTCCTACCTGTTAGCCAGAGAAGAGGACAAACTAGGCTGGCTGTTGGGCCTTTGTGGGCTGCATGTGGGTGGTAGATAGTGGAAAAAGAAATGGGCCACGACCAGGAAATGTTTTTTATTTGCTTTACTTTTTCTATTTTCTGTTTTGCTTTTTAGATTTGTATTTAATTTATTTCATTTGAATTTTCTTTGTAGGATTGATTTGCTGAGTGGTTGCAGCAATAATAAAATGTATTAATGTTCTTTTATGGATTTGTAATATAGTGGTATTATTTCTTTATGTACTTTATATAAATCCCATTGAATATTTATTAAAGACTTTATTATTAACTTTCTTTCAATATTAAACCATGGATTTATTAAATGATATTTCCTTATTTGATGCATAATATACAAAGGAGATTAATATGGTTAACATTACTTCCATTAATTTAGAAAATGGTAATGTATATACTCTATTAAGATTATCATAGAGGTTAGGGTTTGAATTGTAAATGTTTACCCAAGGGTTTAGGGTTCTTCTTTTACTTCTATTCTTTTGTTGATGTGAGTAAAGATTTAATAACTAAGAATATTGTCTTCTGTTTGTGATCTTTAATGATCTCACCTTTTAAAATGAAAATTTACATCTTAAAGGTTTTATGGAAAAAGAATTGATAAAAATACTCCTAAGCACATATAATTATGATAATTGAAAATGATAAAGATGTGCTTACGTGATTTGCTATAGGAAAGTATTCCTATAAAGTGATATAGATATAGGATGAGGAATTCATAACATGAAATGGATATTATACTAGGTTTAAGATTTAAAGTTGGGTGTTTACCAAGAATTCCTATCTTCCATAGTTCATAATCCTGGTCTTCTAATTAATGAATTCCTTTCCTAGATATACTACCTTTTCCTATCCATCATCATGGTTAACATAATGAGCTCTACTTCATAAAAATATTCTTATCCACCTATTATTCTACTAAACTCATAGATGAATCCAATGGGGTTAATACTAAAGCATTTCATGATCTTCACCTATCAGACTTGGCTATATCAACTACTCTTCTTTAGATAATCTTCAATCCAACAAGTAGTTCCTTCAAAATCCACTCATAATCTTTCTTAATCATCCATCACTAATATATCTCTATTAGAGGTATGCATCCAACTACCTTTCTCTAAAGCTTACTATCCTTTAAGATGAATAACACTACTTCCATAACTCCATGCTATACTAGCTTTAATTGAATCATACTGTCTTATATTTACTTTACTCTTAATAACTCACACTCCAACCTCACATCATATTAATGTGGCTTCTAATGACTACTCTAGGATAACTTATCTCTACTAGGGTTTCAATCATGTTCTACCCACCAATATCACTTATACTAGATATAGGTAGACAATCCTGGTGAGTAAAGCATGATCATTATAATCCTTTAATCATTTATAGCTTAGATTTCCAATTGGCTAATCAAGGCTTCATCAATACCACTTTTCAATTGTATTGAAATTATCTTCTTAGTATCTCATATTGGATTAAGGGTTGTTATTCATGGACTATGCCCTCTTGATCCAATAGAATTACCACTAGTAACTATCTTCAGGTTTCATCCTTGTAATCTTTTTTACTACTATATAATTATATGTTATAAATTACTCTTCTATTCATTCAGGAGTGATTTAACTCCACCAATAATCCTGTTGATCTAATTTACTTCCAACACTCCCATCCTATAGATGATATTTGAATCTAGCATTACCATATACCTTTCCTTACCTCCCTATTTAAAAGATTTAAGTAAATGCTATGATAAGATAAAAAAGTAGTAGATCAAATATTGATAGTTAAAGAATTTGTGAATCAATGGTTGATTACTCAACATTGATGAACAACAGATATTAAGATAGGTTCCATAAAGATTGATATGAAAAAAAAGATATATGGTGAATGATCTTGACTTAGTTTCTTTCCTACTCAAACTCACTAAAGAGTTAAAGTTAGGTATTACTATGATACTCATAGTAAGAATAGGTAAGAATAAGGTAAGTTAGGATTAGTCATTACATTCTTATTACTTAAGTTGTAATCTTAACTTGGCATTTATGAGTTGTTGTGCTGAATATTATGATATGATCCCTTAAGGATCAAATATTAATTATTTAAGCAATGTATTATGAGTAACATTTTATTATATCTGATCTACCCTTAGATCAAATCATGTTTACCCAAATAAGGTTTTAGCAAAGGTCATATTAAAACTTATCACAGTCAACTTGATGGTCTACTTCAATTCCATCAAGTTGAGAGAAGCTCCAATCACTTTGACAAGTTTTGTTTAAAAGCGCGAAAACTGTTCGGATTTTCTATGCATGAATGCAATGCACATATCTGGGTTCAGTTTATTTCTGAGCTCTAATGCTAGGATGTTACAAAGATGTCGTCTAAGGCAACTCCTAGTTCTGGTACTGGTATACATGTGTGGTCACGGCTACCTTTTTAATTATCTGTCCTTTTTAAGTACTATGCCTCTATCTGATTCTGAGTGTATTTTCTTAACAAAACAGCTCGTGAGTGCTCGTGAACATCTAACGAACCGAGTCGAGCTTTATTTTCTGCTTATTATCCTTAACAAGTTTAATGATTCAAGCCTTAATAAACGTAAACGTTAACAAACCGAGCATTAATGAGTCGAACTGCTCGATAGTCCAGCCTTACCACTACGCCACAAGCCCACGGGGTCATCGTGCAAATTTTGTTTTGCTACCCGCCTACACTGTTGGTCTGTTGCCATGAAATTCCACAAGCACCTGATATATCCCATCGTCCATTTAGGTTTTGTGTCGACTGGAGGAGTGGTTATATGATCAGTAAGTTGAGGAAGAGGAGGCCAGTGCGGAGGTTTTGTGTCTATTTGTGCACTTCTGCACTCGGCAGCCTTTGTTTCGATAATTCTTAGTCCGCTGCGGCCAAAGCCCTCGGTGCATGTGTAGGGGACCCACATGACAGGTCGGTCCCTTAGCGTTTGGCTCGACGACCGGGTTACTTCGTTTTTGATCCGGATCATATTGCCGATCGAGTCCGGTTTGTAGCGGGAGATGAGATGTTCGGCGTTTTAAAAGGCCACGGATGGAGAGTTGCATGGCCATTGATCGAAGCAGCCCTCGAGCGACCGAAATCCAGGATCCAGTACTGCGGTTATCGTCTACCCGAGTTCGCACGAGCGCGCGACCAGGGAAGATGGCAGCGAGGCAGCAGGACGGCGGCGGCGCTCTGTGCGCGAACAGCTGCGGCTTCTTCGGCAGCCCGGCGACGAGCAACCTCTGCTCCAAATGCTACAACGAGCAGCAGCTGATCGATTTGGTGGCCTTTGATCGATCCATCATGTCCGGCCTCGCGAAGCTCAAGATCAGCTTGCCAGCTGCAGGTGCCATCGACGACGAGATGAAGACGCCCGAGGAGACCAAGAACCGGTGCGTGGCCTGCCGGAAGAAGTTGGGCCTGCTGGGTTTCGCATGCCGGTGCGGCGGCGTGTACTGTGGCGCGCACCGCCACGCCAGTAGCCACGAGTGCTGGTTTGACTACAAGGAGGCCGGCCGGGAGCAGATCGCGCGCCAGAACCCGCTCGTCGTCGCGCCCAAGATAGCCAAGATTTGAGTCGACGTTTCTTCTTCAGATGAGCCAAAAAGCGCGCGCTGTCGTATACTCGTATGTACATGCAACAACCGGCCGATATCTTTATCAAGAACTAAACCGCGGCGAGACTGCCTCGTGGACTATATTTAGGTTGTAATCCCTCTGTTTAGTAATATAAGATGTTTTAGTTTCTTAAATCGAATGTATCTAGACGTCTTTTATTGTATAGATTCATTAAGTTCAGAGTAAACTTATACACTAAAAAAATCTACTTTCTTCGACTCATATTAGTTGATTTAAATTTGTCTAGATTTGGATAAATCTAGACACTATTTAATATATAGGTTCATCCAAATTTTAACAAATCTAAGTCAATTAATATGGGTTTGAGGGAGTGTGATACATTTATTTCATAAAACTAAAATATCTTATATTTCTAAACCGGAGGGAGTAATAATCTGTAAACCTCTTAGATGGGCTAAAAGTCATCCATGTACTAGATTTAGTTTGTAAATCTCTTAGACTGTATCTCCTTCAATGTAGCTAAGAATCTATTTGTTCTTCCACAGAACTGTATTATATATACTCCCTCCGTTTCAAAATATAAGATGTTTTAGATTTGTGAAGGAAATAAATTTAGACTTATTTTAGTATGTAGGTTCATTCAACTTTAGAATAAATCTATACATTAAATGAAGTCTAGATTCATTTTCTTCACGAACCTAAAAAACCTTTTATTTTGAAACGGAGTACATCAGTTGTTTCTTTTTTTCCAGTGATATACATCAGTGTCTTGTGCTCGGCTGTCTTACAGACAACTCTCTTGAAAAGAAAAGTTGCTCAAACTCGTATTGTACTTACCATGCGTTTTTATTGTCACATCGTCCATGTTCTGCAAGCTCGTGTGCACTGCTTTTTCGAAGGAGACGGAAAAAGCATGTTATGTTGCACAGATAGTGTAGGAATTCCGGTGCAGCAAGGTTGCGCTACCCGTTAAACATTCATAAGCAGGCCGTATATCGAACGCAAAAAACGCAATATAGTTTTCTTCATTGTGTTTCCGTTTCAGATAATGAGGTTTTTTTTTATGGAATTACCAAATGATGAAATACATTTGTTGCTCCTCTCAGTGTACAGTGTAAACGACTCTCTAGGATTAATATATTGGTTTTTGGGCGACGAGGCCTAGATCTCGATCCGAAATCCATTAATTGCCAGGATGCAACAACAACTTTAGAGCATCTCCACTCGTTGGACGAACCCAGGCTGAAATCCAGAACTTTTTTTGGTTGGACGGAACTTGATTTCGGCCTGGGTACGCCCAGTTTCTCACTCGTGTACCCAGGCCGAGTACCCAGGCGAACACAAAACGACGATATATTTAAATATTTATCGTTCCCGTCGGCGAGTGCTCGGCCACAAGGTGTTCGACAGATAAGTCCATAAATTTGGCGACGGATTTTTATTGCATAACAGGGGAAATGACTCTCAGTCGTCGATGGGGATGGGCTCCTGCGGCGTGGCCGATGCGGCGTTGTCGTCCGTCTCGCCGGTGAAGGCCACCGGGTTGGAGGAAGTAGAAGCAGAGCTCAGCGTGGGAGCGTTCGGCGCAGGCGCGTTCGACGCAGAGGAAGGGGAAACCGTGATCACGCCCTGCAGGATGGCCTGACGTTGCGCCATGTACCAGACCTTGACCGGCGAGCTCATCTTCGACGTGTCCTCGCTGCCCATCAGGAACTTGAGGTCTGTGTTGCGCTTCTTAGCGGCGTAGTTGGCCTTCTTCTCGGCGAGATTGGATTTCTTCTCGGCGAGGTTGGCTTTCTTCTCGGCGAGGTTGGCCTTGATGAGGGCCACCTTTTCCCCTTGTGTCTCGATCAGCTGCTTCCAGCGCTCCTCACTCTTCTCAGCCCTCTTCTCGGCCTGCGCCCACGTGTCGGCGATGCATTTCTCGATCGAAGCCCGGAGACTCTCGGCGGGAGGTCCGACGGCCTTGAGCATCTTCGCCTTCTTCTGGCCGATCTCAGGTCTTCCTTCGCTGGCAGCAGCGGCCAGGGCCTCGGGGTTGTAGATGTCGTCCTTTCTCTTGGATAGACTCAGGCGAGTGTCCCGCCACTTCTCGCAATTCTCGATTTTCTCGAAGACATGATGGAACTTGAACTCCATATTCATGTCCTCTCGAAATAGAGGAAGTGCACGACGCAGCTTCAAAATGAAAGTGTGTCAAGTTTGTCAAAATGGAAGAGAGTGCACGACAAAGCTAGTGTTCGCGAGTACCTTGTTGTCCATGTTTTCCCCACTGGCTTGTGTACAGTCGACCTCTTCCACACAACTGTGCCACTTGCTACAGGCAGTCTGGATGATCGCCCAATGATTGGTAATAGCCTTTCCCCTCGCTCCATGTGGATTTTGCGATACTTTGGGTCACACATGCTACGCTCGTCGAACGCTGCCTTCACGCGCCGCCAATAATTGTCGGAATTTTGGTTAGCACCGGTGATCGGATCCATGCTTACCGTTTTCCAAGCTTCGGCGAGGTAGGTGTCCTCAGCCACGGTCCACTTGATCCGAGCGTCCGCCGAAGTGCCCGACTTCTTCTTCCCCTTCTTGCCTTTCGCCTCAGCCTCGGCGTCCTCTGGCTGCGTCTGCTCGGCTTGCGTCTCCCCGGCGTCGGTGTCGGCGAGGTCCTGGGACTCGATGCCGTGCTCGGCGTCGGCCCGGGTCTGATCTTCCGTGAAGAAGGATGGGTGGTTGGAGGCCGATCCTGTTGCGATCAAGTCCTCCATGTATGCCTCGGCCGACATGCCGGCCGGAAGTGCGCCCGACATTCCGCCAAACAGGTTGCGCGCGTCGGCCTCACCGAAGGGCGCCGAGCTTCCGCCGAAAGGCAGCGGTCCGCGACGCAGAGTGGGGCTTGCGTACGCCGGAGAGGTGGAGTAGGGGAGGTTGATGTCCACGCCGAAGGCCGAAGGAGGGCGCGGCGCCGGGCAGGGGAAGATCACGTTGGGCTTGAACCCGCCGTCGAACTCGGGCGACGAGGAGTACCTCTACCGAGCAGTCGCCTGGCTCTCCTGGAAGCCTGCCGGAGAGATAGGCGAGAATCCGGCGGGTGAGCCGATGCTCGCCTGGCTTCCCCAGTGTGGTGGGTACAGTGCCGCCATCAACGCCAAACGTGTTGCCGCCGCCTGCTTCGCCTTCACCATCGCCTGCTCTTCCACCACCGCCTTCTCCTCCTATGCCGCTTGCTGTTGCTGGAGCTTCGCCCTCTCCTTCCCGTCCTTCCGATCGGCCGATGAGATCTGCCTGGCATGCTCCTTCTTCTCCCACTCGGCCGAGGACATGCCCTCCGTCTTCGTCGGCGGCGCTCTCGGCTTCCTTGCCTTCTTCTCAGCCGGACCCTCGCCGAGGATCGATCTGGGTTGGAAGAAGCTCTTGGGAGGCATGTCGGGCGGGTGCTCGGCGGAGTGGCGGGAGTGGGGGGATGGGGAAGAAAGGCGGGAGGGGGAAGAAAAGGGTGGGAGCTCGGCGAAGTGGCGGGAGTGGCACTTTCTCTCACCAACAGAGCTGGCCCACGCCCGTTTTCGCTGAGTCCGGCGTTCCCAAGGCGTACCTGGGATCCTGGGTATGGCCTGGGTAGGCCGGACCAAAACACGCCGAAATCCGGACGAAAATAGGTCCCTAGATACGCGACTGGGCCGATTTTCGGCGGTCGGACCTAATTTCGGCGTCCGGATCGGCGTCCTGAGTAGGCGAGTGGATATGCTCTTACTCGGGTCGCCCTTACTTTCGGATGGTTTGTCTTAAAGTCCAAAAGTTGAAGTCCCTGGTACATGTGTTCTGACCTTCGGAAACAATGTTGTATGAGTGTTGCACCCTTCTCGGTGGTTTCTTGTCTTGGTGTCCCAACTACTAATTTTTTTGTTCGGTGTTTGTGGTTTGTGTTTTTTTAACAAAAACTGGGAAAGCTTTCCTCATTTTATTTAGAAAAGTCAAAGAGAATCGACCGGTTTATTTGCGGGGAACCGGCCGAAAACCCACACAATGCACCAATGTCGTCATGAAACACGACCACATTGGACACACCACCAAAGCCGACCTGGCTATCCACACTAAACTAAGACACACAAAGAGAGCCACATCGAGGTTGCCATGAGCGTATTGTCATCACTCCTACGCGAGCTAGCGACTCCGACTTCATCGACGACTTTTCAAACCGAGCCTCACAAATAGCGTTGGAGCCCATGCCGGCCCATGCCATCGATTGGCCACACACGCCAAGGATAGACAACTCCAACTCAGACGACGAGCTTTGCAAGGGAATTATGTTGATCTTGCACCGACCGAGTACTCTGCAGAGGCCACCGGTGGCCAGTCATCGTCGCCGCCTGGATACTCTCCACCGCGGCTCCGAGTCCTCAGCAACATAGTGGAGCAGAATAACCCATCAAACACGCCGGGAAAACTGACTACCAAAGCTCAGTCGCGACCCATCCTCGGCTTGACGCATCATCTTTGCCAAACTGCACACTTGGACCTCGTGCAGCTGCCAAACATCACACCCTCTTCCCAAACCCTCGGTCAAAGGTGACTCCGAGACGATGCCCCCAAGAAGGAAAGAGACACAGTGGTGCCTCCATCGTCCGATCCCGGATCTGCGGTTTCCCTCTCGAGTCAGGTCTACAGGTGGAGAAGTGAGCATACCTTGACGACGCTTCCAAGAAAGTTCGCGACACCCGCATGCAACACCATCGCCAGCTCCGGCCAAAACCGGAGCAAGGATTTCTCCCGGAGAAGCTCAACCACCTCCAACTTGAAAGGGCCGCCCACATACCTACACCATGCACGCCGAAGCCCGCCGTGTAGGGTTCGCATTATAGAAAACAAAAAATTTCCTACGATGGGAAAAACTATGTACCAAGATCTATCTCCTAGATACAAGGAACGGGCGGATATACATCCGTAGAGAACATACCCTTGAAGACCGACAAAGCTTAACGAGGTTGAACTCGTGGTTGATGTAGACGAACTTTTGCCGATCTCAAGATCGAGAGGAAGTCCTAGCGCCGTAAATCAGCGGCGCGTCCGTGCTCGCACACACGTCCGAGGCACCGAGCAACCTCCGCCTCCTCGCTCTAGCGATGCAGCGGAAGCATAACTCTTTCTTTCCGAAAAGCCATCGGTAACATGTATCTTGCTAGTCCGAGACCATGGAGGATAAAAACTAGAGGGGGAGAGAGATCCTTCACGAGGAGGTGTGAGTGAGAAGTGAGGAAGGGGGCTCATTTTATAGGAGGAGGGGGGCACCCAAGGGGGTGGCCTCTGGCCATGGGGCTTCCCCCTCCCCTGCTTCATTCATGTGGGTGGAAGCTCCACTCACAAAATGCCCCTTCAATTCTCCACTCAAATTCCCATTAAATTTCCACCAAATTTAATGCAAACTCTCTTTAAATAAAACTCCTTTTATTTATTCAGAATTTTGTCAATTACTTTAATGACAAACATTCAAATATAACCCTTTGCTAGTATTTCATTTCACATGCAGAAACACTTTCTGCAATTTCACCCGAAACCAGTTTCGGTATCTAGTGAAATAAATTCCTACGCTTTGTTATTCTTTTTAGCATGAAACTATTTGCTCCAAATGGTGTCAGTGTCTCTTAAGTGTGTCACCCTACAGTTTGCGAATAATGCGAACATGATCGAGACCCCTCTCAGATCAATAATCATAAGCGGGACCTAGAGATCCATACTAACTCCCACACATTTAACGATGACTTTCTTGTGATCGTGAGAACCTTTTATGCTAGTATCTTAATCCCTTTGTCTCGCGATATATTACATGTCCGAGATTCGATCATCGATATCTCCATACCTAGTTTGATCTCGTTACTGACATGTACTATTTTCTCGTTTCCGTGATATAACATTCTAGTGATCAAATCACTTGCTTGCAAGCTAATCAATATGATATCACCGAGAGTGCCCAGAGCATATCTATCAGTCATCGGGATGAACAAATTCCACTCTCTATCCATGCGTGATGTCTACGCACTTCTATTCTTGTAGACAGTTGTTGGGCCTCCAAGTATAGAGGTTTGTAGAATAGAAGCAAGTTTCCCTTAAGTGGATTACCCAAGGTTTATTGAACTCGGGGAGGAAGTGGTCAAAGGTATTCCCTCTCAAGCAATCCCGCAATCAAGATACAAGTCTCTTGTGTCCCCAAAACACCTAATACACTTGTCAGATGTATAGGTGCACTTGTTCGGCGAAGACATAGTGAAATACAAGTGGTAATGGTGCCAGAAAAGAGCTTCTGACTTGTTGTTGACATGGGAGAGACTAAAGGCAAACTGAAATAAAGATGTAAGCAAGCAAACATGCAATAGATCTAGATGCAAACGGTGTTTCAATGTTTAGAAACAAGGCCTAGGGATCATATTTTCACTAGTGAACACTCTCTCATATAAATATATTCTCTTCATGATACTACTCTTAACTACTCTCCGGTTGGACACTCTAATCCATGGTAGGGCTATAACAACACTCCTCAAAGTCCGCCTTTCCCAATCTAGATAACCCCACACTGTCACCTTGAGCGCTAGATGGTTCCAACAAACACCACAATTTCATAGAGAAAACCAACTCAAAATATACTCATGAATATATATGTAACCTAGCTTAAGTGCCACACATGGTGTGCATGCTGTCACTTTCACACACGTGGGGAAAAGCATAGATCTATCAAAGCACAATGAGTATTTATGTAGACTCTAGCCTAAGTGCCACCATGGCGTGCACACTGTCACTTTCACACACATGGGGAGAGCAGAGATCCATGAAGCACTTGAGTAGCAAGGTAGATCTACTTGATTACAAAGCTCATGACCACAACAAGATCATGCATAGAGAGAGATGAACACATAGCTACCGGTAGAGCCCTTAGCCTAGAGGAAGAACTACTCCCTCCGCATCATGGGAATCAGCAAAGGTGATGGAGATCGATGGAGATGGCTCCGGGGGCACTTCCCCGTCCCGGCAGGGTGCCGGAACAGAGACTTTCTGTCCCCCAAATCTCCCCTTCGGTGGCGGCGGCGCTGTGAACTTTTTCTGGAAGTATGATGGATAATTTAGGGTTTTCTCCCCGGGGGCTTCTTATAGGCGAACGAGGCAAGGTCGGTGGAGGTCTAGGGGGCCCACACCACTGTAGGCGCCACCAGGGCTTGCCCGCGCCTCGGGGGTACGGCCACCCTGGTGCCCTACTCTGTCTCTGCTTCGTGGTTCCGTGTTGGTCCGGAAAAAATAATGACTTTGGCTTTTGTCCCGTCCAATTCCGAGAATATTGATTTTTTTTCCTTTCTGGAAGCAAAAACTGAAGAAAACAGGCAATTGGCACTATGGCAACTTGGTAATAGGTTAGTTCCAGAAAATATATAAAAACACCTCAAAGTGTAGACAAAGCAAATCAAAGCAGATACTAAACAAGCATGGAGCATCAAAAATTATAGATACGTTTCCAACGTATCAAGCATCCCCAAGCTTAACTCCTGCTCGTCCTCGAGTAGGTAAGTGATAAAAAGAATAATTTTTGAGGTGACATGCACCATCAAAATCAAGATCAAACCATTTGCAAGCATTGAAAGCTGGGATCAAAGAACTCTAAACATGAGCATGAAAGATGGAGTTCTAACAGTAAGACAAAGTAACTATGCATGCAACATAAAAGGCTACAAACAAGGATCATGAATAACATGCATTGAAAAACGTTTGTTTGTTTCACATATAGAAAACATGGTATAGTGGCATTCAGCTTGTCCCTCATAGAGTAGAAAATAGATGCATAGGCCACCTTCAAAGTTCATAGGAGTGACTAGATACAGATAGCACAAGAGCAAGTAATATCACAATATACATCAATCAATAAGTTTTTGGACACTACACACAGAATGACAACTATGCTCTCTTAATGGTGCCTAAAGGTATAAGGTGGAGACTCAATATAATAGTGGAAGAAAGGCCCTTCATAAAGGGAAGGAGGGATTTCAAGTTTCAAAAAGAGCTTCCAAAAATTATGGTACTGGTTATCTTTCAGCCCTCATTGACCCTATCATAAGAATCTTGAAGTGATTAAGGTTAAAGTGAACAAACTATGGAGTATATGCTTGACAAAGTATAAGTTAGCAATCTCAAGTCCCTTGAATACGAGGGCCACTCCTCATGTCACTCAACTTCAGTCACCTGTAAGTTCTTGTCATTGTAAGTACATGCGTATCATAGAGAACCGCCAACGGGGTACCCCTTGCACATGGTACAGTAGCTATCCCATAACCAAAATGACAAGGCAAGCAGACAATGAGCAGTTGAGTGATCTTTTTATTTACTATATGCATAGATTTTTATTGAGGATGCTTCATAGATAGCTCACTATGGTGATGCTGCAAGTTTCCACCATGATTAGGCATGTCTTAGGCTAGCGGCCCAAGAATTTCTCTAACACAAAATACATACTCCATGGATTTCCAAGTTCCCTCTTTATTTCACATCGGTGACATCCATAGACAAAAGAGCATAATAGCAACTAAGTACAAAGTACAAGTGCAATGTTGAAAATGTTCCCCATGACAACATGGTTCTGCTAATTCCAACGTATAAGTGCAAGCATATACAACATAAATGACACAATGGTTCAAGTTTATTAGGGGCAGAGAATATAAAGTGTGCCATCAAGTTCGTGAGAGCTTCAATCACTAAGTTTTCACATAACAAAATGTAGGGTTCGCAACATAGATAAGAAAAAAATTCCTAGGATGGGAACAACTGTAACATCCCAAAAATGTTGAACAATGATTATCAATTCCAATCACCAAAATTAGGGTTAACAAAAACTTCTGTTAATTCAAATCATTATGAATGCATGTGTGTATGTGATGATTGCATGAATGAATGGACTTGTGTGATTGATCTAAATAGCAAGGAATGGATTAAAGACGAAAACAACATCATCTAAAACATTTCCAAGAAGAAACAAATCAAGAGAAAATCCAAAAACAAAACAAATAAGCAAATGGTCATTTTTGTCAATCTTGCTCATTAGACCACTTTGAGTGTTTCTAGTCCAAGATTTCAAACAGCAACTTTTCCATTTCTTTTCACCCCTTGCTAGACCAAGTAAAAGTGAATCAAAGCCCACCTTTCAAACTTGAAGAAACATTTGGCAACTTGATTCAAATCACAATTCAAAATTGAATCTGATTCATATGTGAAGATCCCACATTTTCAAAACCCAACCGAACCAGTGCACCTTGACCAATCCAAATAACCAGAGACTCCCTAGTATGTAACCAACACATCCACTAAGTTTGATTCCAAAATTCAAATTTGAATCTCTTGCGGCCATTTCATCAAACACCTTGCAATCAGCAAACAAACAAACACAAAACACTATAGTGAGAAGTGATTTGGCCAACCTTGTTCCCTCTATAGCTCACACTACACTCTCAGTAGATGATCTAGCTTAATTAACAAGCTTTAGCACCACTGTGAGCATGCCATAGCCATCAATGGTGACCATGCCGAGCCTAACTTGCCACCCCCATGTCGACTACAAGCATGTCTGGGACACTCTCCACCGTCCATCGCCACCCCCTGTCCAAGCCTCGAGCACAGCCAGCCCTTGGACCACGTAGCCCGAGCATGCCAAGCCTCTCTACAAGCGAGCCGAGAACGCCAACCGCGACACACGCCCAAAGACCGCGGGCCGCCCTCACCACGTGTAAGCAGGATCGCCAGCACCCCAGCAACACCGCGGACATGCCTGTTTGCCACCGCGCGGACCGTAGACGCTGTACGCCATTAAAATCACCATCAGACCCGCCTAGAGCGCCGCAACGTTCCGACCGTCACCGCCCCACGCCGCGTGACCATGCCATTGAGCTTCGCTAGGGAGCACAACACCGCCCCCTATCATCTCCCATGCCAGTAGCCCGCTGTGATGACAACCACGACGAGCTCAGCCCGCGCCCGTCGGTCCCCTTCAGGCACTATAAATAGAGGCCACCCCAACACGAATTCTTCACACCATCTCACTCCCCTCTCTCTCAGAAGCACCCCAACTCAATCCCAGAGCAAGGCGAGCAGCGTATCGCCGGAATTTGGCCGGAGTTTGCCGTTGAGGAGGAAGAAAGGAGCCGTCGATTGGAGCCACCCCAAGGAGGAGCTACCGGAACCAAGAGGATCACCGTCGTCGACTTCGTCGTTCGCCACCGTCGTTGACCATCGCCTGAGCCCCGGTGAGCCTCCCATGACCTCCACTGGCCGCGCTAGGGCTCTGTCTCGCCGGCGTTGCCCGACGTGGATGATGAACCACAGTCGTTCGATTAGAGCTTGATCGTGCGGTCCACATCCCCCATACCGCTTCGCACCCCTCTGTCTCACTGACGAGTGGGGACAGACACTTAACCAGCCCATGCGGGCACTGTGCGTAGTGGGCCGGCCCAATTAACCTCCCGCGCGACCCAGTAATTCAAATCTAGGTTTATTCTTTTAGTTTCAAACTCAGTTCTGTATCCAGATTCAAAAATCAACCCAACTCGATTCATTGAACCTAAATGCATGAAACCAATTTTGTTAGAAAGATACCCGAGTGCTTAATCCAAGCCCGTTGGATTCAAACCAATTGGATTTGTAAATCTTCTATAGTAAAAATAAGAAGGCAGAAGCTTTTCTGCATTCAAACATTTTTCAAAATTCAACCATAAAAGCTTTTGAGTTGATTACAACTCTCAAAAATCATATTTAACCATACCTTTCAGAATATATAAAAATATATAGGTTTACTTGCAAAAATAATGATCAAGTAATAAAAGAATGCCCCATGGGCATTTCTAGTCACTTTATTTAATTAAAATAAAATTAAACCTTATTAAATTGTGACACTACTTTAAATCACATTCCCATGTACTGAAATATGTGGTGATGACATGTGTCAACATTAGCCCATATTTTAGTTGGAGAATATTAAACCTTAAGTAGTTTTTCAATGAGTAGAAATTACTTTTCTGAAATAAAGGAAATAAAACCATTTGCCCTAATGGTTGTAATGCTTGTGATGATCCTATATCATCTTGTGAAAACCTTGGTGTGATAAATATAAATAGTTAAGTATTTTTTGGTGATTGTGTACCTCGTATTTATTTGTAGACGATAGTACCGACCAAGGATACGAGGAAGAAGGGGGATACTACGAGGAAGAAGCCGAGGAGAACTTCAACCACTACTCTGCACAAGGCAAGATACTATCTAAGCAAGCCTATACTTGCAACCTTGCAAGCCACACTATACAAGTTGACTTAGCAAGCAAACCCTTGCAAGCTTACACTACTTGATACCCAATCCTAGTATTACTCGCAAGCTTAGTATTTTATTTCTTTATCAAGGCTTTTATTTGAGTTTACTTGGTGACTTGTAGATATTAGAAAGATATTTAAAGGTAGCATAAAGAGCATAAAACTTGGACTAAGTTAGATAATCTTGATGTCATCCTGAGGCATGAGATTGAACTTAGACCATTCACACTTGTTTACCACCCTCATTAGTGTTTACCCCCACTGTAGTTGCTAGTGCTAAACATAAAACTTGATCACTTTAGATGGGAATAATTGGTGAAAATGGTTATGAAAACCTTAGAATGATGAGTCATTCTACTGAAATGTTTTGACATATGTTCTTGAACACCAGATGATTTTTATGATGAAAATGTTAAGGCAGGAGCCTTAGCCCTTTATAAAACTGATGGTTGTCTGGATGCGATACCATTCCAATTTTACCATACAACCACAATACCCGAAATTTGGGTAGGGCTTGACTGGAAATTTATATACCTTAGTATGGGTTCCCTTGTGGCCAAGGTTTGAGCTTATGCTACCTTGTGAAGATTGTCCACCTATGCAGTTCCCAAGATGACAGTTGGTCATGGTTGGGAGGCCAAACTCATAGGAGAGGTGCCTATACTAGGGCGTGTAATTGAAAGGTTAGGATTGATTATCCGCATACTGAGTATGGTGAATTTAGGATTGTTCCCGACGGATGTATCGAATGTTGTGGTGAAAGTGTACCACCTCTGCAGAGTGTCAAACTATTCGAATATCCACGTCTGTGGTTATGGACAGTTGGAGTGGCCATACTGTTCCATCGTCAGATGTTTTCAAAATGACTTATGAAATGATTTATGACTTTGAATTGACCACAACAGGGTTGTGATATGAAATTCAAGTTCCCACTTAGGTGTTATATAACTTTCAACTAGCTTTCTTTGCTTCTGAACTTAGTTAAGGTAAACCTGGATTTTTGCACAACAACCCTAGATCTTAGTATCCTACTCAAAAACTACTTCACTTGTTAGTACGAGTTTGCGAGTACTTAAAGAGTACTCATGGCTTTGTCCCTGGCTATTCCCGTGGCCAGACTATGAAGAGGAGTATCACGAAGACGAACAGCAGGAAGGTTACGACAACTAGGATCATCTCCCATCGTTAGCATTGCCTGTGACCATGAAAATGGAGTCTCGCCTATGCTATCTTTATTATTATGTTATTTCGCAGCTTGAATTGTATGAAGACTGGATCATGAGATACCTATTTGTGTAAGACCTTATGTATGGTTTGTAATGGATGATGTACTATGATATCCAATCTGTTATGTCTCGCAAAAATGGTAATCCTGGGATTGCGATGTATGGCATAACAGGCATTTGGGATTAAAAATCCGGGTGTTGACAACAACTATGTACCAAGATCTATCTACTAGATACAAGCAACATGTGGATATACAACCATAGAATACATACCCTCAAAGACCGAATAGTGTTAACGAGGTTGTACTCATGAATAATATAGTCGAACGCTTGCCGATCTCAAGATCAAGAAGAAGTCCATCCAGTCCAGCACCATCCAGTCCATCACCGCAAAGCAGTGGTGCATCCGTGATCGCACACACGTCCGGGTACCCCGACAACCTCCGCGCCCTCGCTCCAGGGAAGCAGCGGAAGCAACAAATCCTTCCAGAAAAAAGCTACCAGGAACATGTATCTCGCTGATCCGAGACCATGGGGGAATTCTAAAAGGGGGAAGAGAGATCCTTTGCGAGAAGGTGTGTGAGAGAAGTGAGAGGAGGGGGTTCTTTTATAGGGGAGGGGCAACCCAAGGGGGCATGGCCGCCGGCCATGGAGGGTTCCCCCACCTCTCTCTCATTCATGTGGTGGAAGCTCCACTCACATAAAAACACCTCCACTCACATGCATTAATTTTCCACCAAAATTAATGCAAGCTCTCATTTAATAAAACTATTTTATTTATTTTATTCAGAATTTTGTTAATTACTCTAATAAACAAACATTCACATAAAACCCCTTATAACATTTCAATTTCACATGTAGAACCAGTTTCAGCAATTTCAACCGAAACGATTTCGGTGTCTAGTGAAATAAATTCCCACGCTTTCTTTTTCTTTCTCTGGCATATCATTTGCTACGAATGGTTTCGGTATCCCTTAAGTGTGTCACCCTATGGTTTGCGAATAATGTATACATAATCGAGACCCCTCTCCGATCAATAATCAGCAGCGGGACCTGGAGATCCATACAGACTCCCACATATTCAACGATGACTTCTGTGATCATGTGAACCTTATACGCATGGAACTCAATCCCTTTGTCTCGCGATATATTACATGTCCGAGATTCGATCATCAGTATATCCATACCTAGTTTGATCTTGTTACCGACATGTACTCTTTTCTCGTTCCCATGATATAATATTCTAGTGATTAAATCACTTGCTTGCAAGCTAACTAATGTGATATCACCGAGAGGGCCCAGAGTATATCTATCCATCATTGGGATGGAAAAATTCCACTCTTGATCCATGAGCCTCAACATAACACCTTCGTAGCACTGAACCCATCTTTATAATCACCTTGCTATGGTGTGACGTTTGATGTTATCAAGATACTCTTCCGGTGTTAGTGATTGACATGATCTCATGGTCTAAGGACTAAGATTACTTTGTATGATGTTATAGAAATATAAACACAATGACCTTGATCGTAATGCTATACTTCGGATGACTGTTCATCACATCATTCCAATAATGTTGTGACCTCGTTATTAACAACATCCAATGTCCATGATCAGGAAACCTTTGATCATCTTGTTAATCAACGGGCTAGTTTATAAGAGAGGCATAACTAGGAACTTCCTTTTTGTTTATTAAACACACATGTATTAACGTTTCTATATTAATACAATTATAGCATGTAAAATAAACATTTATCATAAATAAGGAATACCATAATAACCACTTTATTATTGCCTCTCGGGCGTATTCCCTTCAGTCTCCCACTTGCACTAGAGACAATAATCTAGTTTGAAAACTTTGCGTATTGAACACATATGGCTTTCTGGTGTTCCATATATGCAATTGCAAGTGGTTAACATAATCTACGGATCTGGCGCTTTCAGGTTCTTGTGTATTTGCATGTCTTTGTGTCTTCACGCATCACTCATTCTCCAATAAGATGGAATTATATAAATTTGGTCTTTTTGTGAGACCTTTAGTTCCGTGGGGTTAAAATATGTCGATATTATTGTCATACAATATATCTTTAGTGTTAGCCCGTTGTGAACCACACCTTAGTTTGATAACAAACTATTTAACACAAACGCCCTCCTTTGCTGCTAATATAGCAGTCATATACTTACCCTTTTGTTGTAGTATTCGTCACAATGTCTTAACTTTGGAATTCATCCAAATCCATCATGAAATATCCTTTCTATTACATTGTGCCACCCATAGTTTAAATTGAGATAAACTTAATTTGTATCTTGTGACAAAACTAGTATGAATGTAACGCTTTACAATGAACTATTTGTAATTGTTTGTCACCTCTACACAAATATATTCTTAGTTCTTCCAAAAGATCATAAGAATTTCCTTACTACTGTACAATGATCATTTTATGATTCATTCTGGTATATGGTCATAACACTTAGAGCATAGGACATATCTGGATGTGTACATATCATGGTATGATTGATAAAAAACATTCTTGTGATTACAATCATCAAGTGTCAAGACACTTGAATCTTGTTTCACTTATCAAGTGTCGATACACTTGAATATTGATTCAATTCCTTTTCCATGTGACAAGATCCTTTTCTCTACGTTTCTATATTGAACACATTCAATATCTCATATATGTATATTTGGCATGACCATATTAGCGTCACTGTCTATCCATGTAGACATTCATGCTAAATATTCGGGTTTTGCCT
Organism: Avena sativa; assembly: GCA_916181665.1. Taxonomy (NCBI): domain Eukaryota; kingdom Viridiplantae; phylum Streptophyta; class Magnoliopsida; order Poales; family Poaceae; genus Avena; species Avena sativa. The sequence goes on along the minus strand of OV702280.1, from coordinate 228,905,032 downwards.
AAGTCTTTCATCGAAATGAAATTCTTAACCTTTGTTATTTCCAATAAACAAGATGTCCTCCACATAATGTATTAGAAATATGTCTCAGCTCTCTCACTTAATTTCTTGCAAATGCAAGCATCTTCATCGTCTCCAGATGAAAAAATCCTTTTTCATCACGGTGAAGATTTCAACTCCGCGATGCTTACTTCAACCATTGAAGTTTGCATGCCCTTTTAGCATCCTTTGAATTTAACAAAACCCTTTGGACCGTGTCTTGTACACGTCCTAGGTAACCATTCTATTAGAAGAATTTTGTTTTGTTTATTCATCTACCATATACCAAATTATATGTAGTGGTTGCTACTTTAATCCGCTCAGACTAAATATCGCTATGAAAGATCAAATCTTGTCATAGTGAACTCCTTGAACATTGTCGTAAAATACTTTACCGACATGTCGATTATTTCATAGATGTGAAACATCCATGTCTGTTTCTTTATAGATCCAAAAATGACCAATATGTTTTTACAACTTTTCGAAGGGTCTTCCAAGTTCAAAACTTGATTTCTCATGTATGGAACTATCACGAATTTTATGGATTCAAGCCATTTGACGGAGTCAGGGCCCATCATCGCTTCTTTGCATGTAGTCGGTTCATCATTGTCAAACAATAATGATTTACTCTCAAATCTCAGCATTTGATTGTTTATCCGACCTACTTGGTTCAATAGGAACTTAGATCTCCGTGACCACAACCTTTGAGGCAAGCTATGGGCATTATGGCTGCCTCCGAAATGATTTCCGGCCCTGCCCAACTTAGCACATTTAGCTAAGGTTCGTTAACCTTATCAAAGTTCTATTGTCCTCCCACTTAACTTTTGTAAAATTTTCTTTTTCAAGAAACTTCATGTTTCAAGCGACAAAACCTTTTGTCCTCGGTGTTATGGAGGAAAACCCAGTGGTTATTTGAAACAACCTACAAAGACAAGCTCATCCGACTTTGGTTGTAAACATCTTACTTATGCTTAGCATGCCAAAATTTAAGAAAGGACAATTTGGATTTTACCCCAAACCATAACTCATATGATGTCATTTAAACGGATCAAGATGGAGCTCTTTTCAGTGTAAAAGCGGTAGTCACTAAAGCTTTAATATTTTAAAACATAATGGCAGTTTTATAAATAACACCTTTGATCCAACCATGTCAAACAAGGTTTCATTACAAATCTCAAACACTCCATATTCCTATGGTGTTTCGGGAGATGCAAATCTAGGTGTTTTTGCTAAACTTGTAACTCAAATAAATCCCTTTATGATAAAATCATAAATCATTTATTTTCTTGTTACACTTGCAACTCAAATAAATCCCTTTATGATAAAATCATAAATCATTTATTTTCTTGTTACAATGATTTTCACTTCATCTTGAAAGTCTTTGAACGTTTTCAAATATTACATACTTCTTTCTCATTAAGTGAATATTCACTAAAATTTCTGGAGAAAGCATATGAAGTTGAAGTCCATCGCTTACGACTATACATAATGGACTACATACATTGATATGTATAAATTCCAATATTTTAGTCATTCGTTCTTCTTTGGCCTTTGAACGAAGTTTTAATTATCCCTAGGAAAGTCTCACAAGCGTCACTTGATCAAATCAAAGACTCCAAAAATCCATGAGTATGGAGATTCTTCATGTTTTCTTTCCAATATAATTTAAACGGCGATGTCACTTTGTAAGTGATCTTCCAATCATTTGTCTTGCGACATTTTAGCATTAGTTTTATGGATGTGATTTCTCCAACTTGATTTGTAAATCATCCATCTTATATGGAATCCGGTAATTATCTGAAAAATCTTTGTTCTCATAATACCTGATTTAAATAACTATTATTAAAACAAATCTTGAAGGCAAGATTTGATGTCAACGATAAATACAAACAACGGCTTGTTTTTTTTATGAACATCATCACATATTCTCTTGCTAGTTAATTAGGCCATTGTGGTTCATGAATTGCGTCGTTATGTATGAAATTTCATACCAACCAATTCGGTATCCAATACCCAAGAACCACATTGTTTAACAAGCAAAAAATACAACCATAACATGTATATCATCTATATACCTAAACTGGATATTTCTAGTCTTTTATTTTCTGCTAAATATATTTTATAGCTTCTCTTTCAGCATTTACTTTTCCTTTTTAAAAGAATCTATCAACATCAACAGAGGCGCTATATACATGACACATAGTCCAAAGCGTGTATATTCAAATAATAATACCTTTGGATTTGCACTTTGAAGTAGATCACCATTATCAAATGATCGACATTCTTTTAAAATCCATTCTTTAGTAATCTTTTAGTGTAGTAAACACTTTACATACATCTTCTATTCATCCTTATCATGACGAATTTCATGATCAAGCTAATGTAGCTTATAAAGGCGAATCGTGAGTATAACATTACTTTCCAAAACCCTTTTGAATGATTAGGATGTCTAGCATCTACAACCTTTGCAAATTCTCATCCAATATGGGAACATATATTATACTATTATATTGCAACCAAAACATTGTTTCAGATATCGTTATATCTGCCACACATGATGGTTTCTGAAACAATTCTTTCAGCTCCTAGATAAACTTGATATTAAAACAATCAAGAATCATGGAGGCAAACATGATACTTAATATACTAACACTGGAATTGTTACTCTCGATTTAATACCAATTATTAAATTTCACGAAGTAAATAAAGTTTGCTGGAAGTTTGCAATAGGGCTTTAAACTTTAGATTGACACTCAACACAATACGATGATACCAGTTCGTAAAGTAAATATTCAGAATTCTTTAGTTCTATTATCTCAATTACAACTAAGCATAAGGTGGTGAACGAATGCCAATGACTACAACAAATTATGCAAATTCACTTTGATTTAATTTATGATAAATTGAGTTCTACTAATCCAAATTAGAAATGAACTCCCACTCAAAAACGACATCCCTCGTGTCTTTTTGGTGATTACATGAACCAAACCCACTACACTAAGTCCGATTATCACGTGTGTCGGTGTAGCTTCAAAGGCGATCATCAAATGGGCATCATATCTTCCATATGAATCATGCTTAACCTTTCGGTCCGTGTTCCAAGGCCATGTCTGTACATGCTAGGCTCGCCAAGTAAGAACCTTAGTATTCGCGTGTATAAACTGTCTTACACCCGAAACATGATCATGAATCCATGAACACCCGATCATCACGTGATGTCTTGGAGCGACGAAACATAATTGGTGCATACTTAAGGGAGAACACATTTTTATCTTGATATATAAATGAGGGATCATCTTATTATGCTAATAAAACACCAAACTAGCAATATAAGATGCAACAAACATCACGTGTTAATAAGTGAAATGATATGGTTCTTGCACTTGATATCCATCATGTGCATCGTGGTATGATCCTCATCATTCCTTTATGTGTAAGGCCAAGGTCTATGGAACTTACACGTTATGTGTGTTGTAAGAGTATCGACTTATACTTTTACTTACAACAACACCAATCATGACACTAGCCCAGCAACAATCTAAACTAGACGCCTTTAATTTATCCATTGCAAGTTTTACGTGGCTTAGGGATTTCGAAGATAGAACCGTTCTTACCTACGAACATGAACCACAACGAGGATAACCAAATTGTTGAAAACTCGGTGCAAATTAGATATTGACTATAGTAGGAGAGACAGACACCCGCTACCCACTTATGCAAACTAGTTGCATGTCAAGCGTGGAACATGTCTCATGTGCGAGGACCACTGTTCAAAAAATAGGCCGAATCAGCGATTAATATGCCGATTAATCGCTACTAGGGACCTGACCGTGTCGATTACTACTAATCCTTTGTGTTAATCATTTAGCCCGATTAATAGGTCTAACACTCTGATTACTAGGTATGTTCCCGATTAACCACTACACTTGGTCAAAAAAGTTGCAAAATTATCAACACATATCACCCATCCATCCGCTAGCCCGCCCCCAATAAAGTAGGTTTTGCGAAGCTCCCGTTCGACCCTTGCCTTCAGGAGCTTGATTTTAGCCATCACCAACTAGTTCTTGTCGTTGTTGACCAGTTCCTCGTAGTTGCCGACCAGACCTCAAATACAAGTGCTCGAGCGCCTTGAGGATCTCATCCGGGAGCTTAAGGCTGAGGATTCATACGTGTTTTAGGTGCTAATTTTTGTAGGCTGCACCGATCAATAGCCAACCGATTAAATTAGTTAATCGTCTGAATTCTGATTAATCGCTACTCCCAAGCCAACCGAGCAGCTAACGATTACCGATTTTCTTAACATTGGCGAGGACATGTAAAGTTTTTCCGGACCGCTTCATCCCACTATGCCACCAATATCCAAAGTACAACTAAGAAGCAATGAAATGATCATCATCGCCCACATACTTATATGTGTACTACCCGTGCAAAGCATCTACGCATAGATCCAGCTCTGATACCACTGTAGGGTTCGCAACATAGAAAACAAAAAAATTCCTACGATGGAAACAACTATGTACCAAGATCTATCTACTAGATACAAGCATCGGGTGGATATACATCCATAGAATACATACCCTTGAAGACCGAATAGTGTTAACGAGGTTGAACTCGTGGTTGATGTAGACGAACTCTTGCCGATCTCAAGATCGAGAGGAAGTCCTAGCGCTGCAAATTAGCGGCGCATCCGTGCTCGCACACACGTTCAAGGCACCGAGCAACCTCCACCTCCTCGCTCCAGCGATGCAGCGGAAGCATAAATCTTTCTTGCCAAAAAGCCACCGGGAACATGTATCTCGCTAGTCCGAGACCATGGGGATAAAAACTAGAGGGGGAGAGAGATCCTTCACGAGGAGGTGTGAGTGAGAAGTGAGGAGGGGGCTCCTTTTATAGGAGGAGGGGGGCACCCAAGGGGGTGGCCACCAGCCATGGGCTACCCCCTCCCCTCCTTCATTCATGTGGGTGGTAGCTCCACTCACAAAATGCCCCTTCAATTCTCCACTAAAAAAATCCCACTCAAATTCCCATTAAATTTCCACCAAATTTAATGCAAACTCTCTTTAAATAAAACTCATTTTATTTATTCAGAATTTTGTCAATTACTTTAATGACAAACATTCACATATAACCCCTTTCTAGTATTTCATTTCACATGCAGAAAAACTTTCTGCAATTTCACTCGAAACCAGTTTCGGTATCTAGTGAAATAAATTCCTGCGCTTTGTTATTCTTTTCAGCATGAAACTATTTGCTCCAAATGGTGTCGGTGTATCTTAAGTGTGTACCCTACGGTTCACGAATAATGCGGACATGATCGAGACCCCTCTCAGATCAATAATCAGAAGCGGGACCTGGAGATCCATACTGACTCCCACACATTCAATGATGACTTTCTTGTGATCGTGAGAACCTTTTATGCTAGTATCTTAATCCCTTTGTCTCGCGATATATTACATGTCCGAGATTCGATCATCGGTATCTCCATACCTAGTTTGATCTCGTTACTGACATGTACTCTTTTCTTGTTCCCGTGATATAATATTCTAGTGATCAAATCACTTGCTTGCAAGCTAATCAATGTGATATCACCGAGAGGGCCCAGAGCATATCTATCCATCATCGGGATGAACAAATTCCACTCTCGATCCATGGGCCTCAACATAACACTTTAGTAGTACTGAACCCATATTTGTAATCACCCTATTACGGTGTGACGTTTGATGTTATCAAGATACTCTTTCAGTATTAGTGATTGACATGATCTCATAGTCTAAGGATTAGGATTACTTCGTATAATGTTATAGCAATATAAACTCAATGACTTTAATCGTAATGCTATACTTCGGATGAATTTTCATCACACCATTCCAATAATGTTATGACCTTGTTATTAACAACATCCAATGTCCATGATCAGGAAACCTGGATCATCTTGTTAATCAACGAGCTAGTTTATAAGAGAGGCGTAACTAGGAACATTCTGTTTGTTTATTAAACACACATGTATTAACGTTTCTGTATTAATACAATTATAGCATGCAAAATAAATATCTATCATATACTTGGAATATACATAATAACCACCTTATTATGGCCTCTCAGGACATATTCCCTTCACGACGACCACCACGCATGCCAGATCCAGCTCCGCACCACCAGGTCGGGCACTTCAGGACATCAACGGACCACAGCTAGAACAAGCTGAGCTACAGACCCGAGAGCCAGCACCAGAATCCTCGCCGAAGTCCACCCTCCACACCATCAGCACCAGGGCCTAGATCGGCCCTGACGAAATCCCACGCCTAGAGCCGGAGCGCCCGCAGTGACACAATCCACATCCGCACCCAGGCCAGCTCGCCGAACCAGCCCCCATGTGCCAGGATCCCTCCCCGGAGCAGAGCGCCGCCTTGCACCACCATTGTCGCTGCCGACGCCTAGGGGAATGTTCCACGAGGAGCCCCGCCGCCACTGTCCTGGGAGCCTGCGTATGCTTCGCCGGCCAGCCCCTCTGGTGGCGGCGGCGCGAGGGAAAGGGGTGGAGGGGGCTATGGGGTCGCCGGTGGGGGATTCCCCTGTGCTGCCAGAGAGGGCGACGCGGGGGTCGGGAGGTTTCGGTTCAACTATGTATAATTGATTGGTTTGTGTTTGATTATTAGTGTTACTAGTAATCAAGAACGTGCACATGCACGTTTCAGGTAATAAAAAATGAAAAGTTCTTATGCATTAGATGCATTTTTGTTATTGTCCAACCGAGTAGGTTGCATAAAAGTATCACTCTAAAATTTGATATTCTTGTAGAAGACCTAGTTTAGCCACATTTTCAAGTTTAGTACTGTATAAGAACCTTATGGTAGATATAAAAATATAACTTGCTCACTGTATATACCACTGTTGTCTAAGTGAACAAAACATAACAATAGTCAGGAAAGCTTGTATCAGCTTATAAAGGTGTAAGACGTGCATATAACATTAAATATATCTTGTACATTTCAAAGCGCAATTAACATCAAATCAATACAATTATAATAGCTTGCAAGGACCACAAGAACACTAATTCTTATGCTTCTGCTGTATAAAATCAGTAATCATAAATAGCAATGGTTGCGCAGAACAAATAGACAAAGGAAGATAAGCTCTTTACGACTATTTGTGACATATTATAGAGTGAGGTAGAGTTTTTATGCACACTTGGGTAAATAAGACTACATATATAGCTTGCGAGGACCACAAGAACACTAATTCTTACGCATCTACTGTACAAAATCAGTAATCATAAATAGCAATGGTTGCGCAGAATAAATAGACAAAAGAAGATAAGCTGAAACAACTTGTACCACTATTTGTGACATATTATAGAATGAGGTAGAATTTTCATGCACACTTGGGTAAATAAGACTACATATACATTGATGTACGCATTTGATCAAAATCTCTCCATCAATTCCTACGCATCAGAATAGGCCCATAAGGAAAAAAATAATATGGATATTCAAAAAATATAGTCATCAGTAGTTAATAACCAATCAATATGTAAGGAGGAAAAACATGTGATCACCACCTAATGATGGTACCTCCTGATCTGATTTTTCAACATCTTTATATCTTTTCCCCTAAATCCTCTCACATCTGTTTGACGATCATGTATAAGAACTCTACATTTGCATGTCCTACATCTGTCTACAGATTTTGTCTAGGACCTCTGCTATTCCAAGAAACTATGCCAGTGGTGTTTATAAATTCAGGCGCCGAAGTTGGTTATATTATATGCATCATTAATTTTAGCAAGGAAACATATTCTTTTTAATTATTCCTACACCATACCTGCACATACCAAAACGGGCTAACTCTGATAGATGATACACAAAAATAAGATATTACATGTTCCTTTCCCATATAGTAAAAAACGAAACAAATCCCAGTCAACTATTCATTACTCCCAAAATAAGTTGGAGAGTAAGAAATCCCGTAAATAAATATGTATTATGTTGCTTCATGATGATTTACAAAATAAGAAGAAAAACTAATTCCAAAGTTGCATCACAGGCTATCTCTAAACAAAGTCGCAAGAGTAGAGTTATGTTTCCTACTTATGGCACTCACCATTGTCCCTGCTGATTACTGTAATTGGTTATAGATAGTGTGATGCTTAGAGCTCTCCATGTTCCAGATGTATGCACCAAGCTGGAACAATTTTACTGACCAAGCAAACCATGTACAATATCAAGTTTGTACGATCATTGAAGTTTTTCTTCTTCTTTTTACCTACTCCAATGGGTAGACAATCTTCTTACAGGCTTAAGTAGGATGTTTCTGCACAGGTTAACTGCTTGAAGCACCATATTTTATAGTGGAATATCTCTGAATTAATAGAACTAAAAAATTGTCAAGAAAGTTGTATCATTCTGTTTACCATTGTATACCTTCCAATAAACTCATGCTCCCATCTTGGAGCTAAAAACAAATACTTGCATGGGATCAACAAGCAAGGCAGCAACAAAACACGAACGTCACATATATCAATCCTACCATTACAGTGGCATGGTACTACTGTTAATCTACGAAGTATAACAATCATCGTGCATAAGAAAGTATGTTTTTTCACATCCCTGTAGATGCTAGGAAATTAAATTTCCAGATCTGAATAATTTAACTAAAATGAGTAATGTACTATTCAATATTACTTCAAAGTGTAGGCTTAATCCCTGATGCTCACCCATGTTCTCACCCTAGGTCCGACTCGAATTTGATAAAACGATTGGAAGAATTTTAGATTATTCAGATACTCACCATGGCTTGAAATTTTCCAAACATCGCAGCTGTATACTTTTGCTATTGGAGCCAAACACAAGTGGAATTCACATTAGTTGAAACCTCTTAAGAGAAGATTTATACGGTAGAAAACAGATTTTGCAAACAATTTTCTAGCTAAACTAATAGCTATGCAGAATTCTGTCGCTGATTGAACCCAATAAGGTATTTGTTCCAATTGCAGATCAATAAGCATAGGAAGTGAAGAAATTACATGGCGCTGGCTGGTGTTGGTGCACCGGCGTCAGGGCGGACTTTCATCCCGGCGGCGTGCAGCACGGCCTCGCTTGTAGGCGGGGGCGGAGAAGGCGGCGTCTCGGCAGGGGTGGTAGAACCTGAAGAAATTGCGGCGCCGGCTGGTGTTGGCGTCCTGGCGTGCAGCACGGCCTCGCTCGCCGGCGGCGGCGAAAACCACGGCTTCCCGGAGGGGGCTTCACGTGCTGGCGAAGGAGCGACCTTGGAGCCTCGCGTGCTAGAGATGGAGGCATCTTGGCAGGGAGCCTCGTGTGCCTGCGGGGGCGGCGACGACAGGGTCTCGGAGGCGGGAGGGGCTCGCGTGGTGCGCGTTGGAGGAAGCGGTGGCTGTGGCTTGCACAGCGGAGGGATAATCAAGGCGTCGGGGACTCGGGGGTTTGCAAGTTGCAACTGCACGTTCGTGGTCGGAAAAAAAATAGAGAGACGTGGGATTGTTCGCTCGTGGCGATGAGCCGATAAAGACGGACCAATTTTCGGGGTTGGATATTCGCATCGTACGGACCAGCTTCGCTGGATTTGACCTTTGGATCTTTTAATATTAGTCTAGATAGCTCGCTTCGCTACCCGTGGAGGGATTCCTCGATGTTAGCCATTGTGTGGCATATTTGTGTCTTTTGTAGGTTCTTTTGCCTGACGTCTTGGTGGTGCTTGGTAAAAATGTTTAAGTACGTTACAAAATTTTGCAAGATGTAGAGGCAGGCAGGGTGGTCCTTTCTTTTTTCTAAGATGGAGAAGTATGGCAACCCAATTTCTTGGCATTGCTAAGGATAGTGTCGTTGACTACTACCACACCTAGCAGTCACTTCTAAATGATCTGAGCGTCAAGAGAGGAATAACAATCAAATGGGAGCCTGATGCATTATCCCAATAATTTAGGAGATTTCGTTCCCCGTGTCTTCTATGCAGCGCTTCTTCTTGCTAACTGCAATCCCCATAGCCACCACACTCAGCCTTCTAAAGGCATTTCTATGTTGCTTGCGTATGGTCGAGCAAGTTTTTTTTATAGAGAAAGCCTAAGTTTTATTAGGGCATATGGTCCCATCCCACACAAGACCATCTATAGCTGCTGGTACATCATATATACTCTCAGATCAACACTCTGTTTACATCACAAGACCACCCAATCTTGACTAGTTCATGGGCTTATTGGTTCACAAGATACTAGTTCATGGGCATAGGGTCGAGCAAGTATTGCGTAGACCTGAGAAAGGCCTCGGCTCTCGCTCTCCCTCTGCCCTCCTGTAGCTGAGCTCGCTTTGCCGGCCGCCGGTCCTCCCCCGGTGCCTCTCCGCCGGGATAGCCGGCTGGAGCAGGTCTGGGGGCGGCACATTGCTAGGGTAGTTTTGTTTGGCTTCTTGCCGATAGTGGGCCTTGTGCCCGGTTGTGGAGATCTGGATCTTGGTGACCATATCCAGATTTTAGGGTTCGTCCCCATGGCACCCGAGCTTCTCCGGCTGGAGTACGGTGCGGTGGTGGCGTCCACCACTTCCTCAAATAAGGAGGTCACTCTCTGCTTCTTCCTCCTCTTTGTCTTTGGGCTCTCGCATCTCTCTCTGGCCGGCAGCGGTTGCGAGGGGTCTGAGATGGTGGGCGCCCAGGCGAGAGAAGGTAGTGGCGGCGGGAGGTTCCCCACTCGTGCGGGTGTGCGCGCCGCCGGGTGGCTGTCGGTCTTGCTGGTGCTCCTCGTTTCTCCTCTTCCGTCCGGCCGTGGTGGCAAGGGGATAGAGGAGGATGGGCTTCGGCGAGAGGACGGCTCCCTTATCCCATGCGCTCTTCGTCTTCTCCGTGCAGGTGTCCTTCGTCAGCTCTCCTTCCTCTGTACCGGTCATGGTGGCGTGGGAGAGGACGCGGGCTTCTCGAAGTTCCTCTCTGCGTGGAGAGACGCTGGGGAGATCTTGAAGCTTCTTCTCCCCGTGGCGGATCCCAAGTGTCGACTGGTCGTCGTCGCTACTCTTGGTCAGAAGACTGGCCCCGCCACGCCCGGCAGCAGAGCAGTCTGCCGGTGCTTAACCTACCTCCTTCGGAGGCCCTTCTCCGACCTCACCGGGGCTTTTCGTGCCGCATCTCAGCCAAGTGGTGTCGTCCCCGGCCTGGAATGCGGTGGTCGCGGTTGCAGGTCGTTCGTCGCCGGCGTGTTTGGACTTGATTGCGTTTTTGCTTTTCCTTTTAGGGTGTTCTGTGTAAAAGTGCAGGTCCTGGTTGTTTTCTGTAATCTTGGTTGGGACCTTTCTGTAAATGTTCACCCACCGCCGATGAAATGAAGCTTCTGGTCCTTCGGGACCTTTCCGTTCAAAAAAAAAGTATTGCGTAGACTAACGCGTTTTAGAAGCCAAACAGGAATCAAACCATATTGTTTGGAACGAAACAAGATTGAATTTCCTCAACAACAAAAAAAAGGTGGAAGGAAAACCGCGTCAACAAGCACGCGTGGACTGTGGATCCCCTTTGACCTTTCGGTCTCGGACTGCATGAGCGATGGGGCTAGGGGCTCTGTTTGTTCCTGACGTGACGTGACGTCACACCCAGGCGGGATTCGGAATGTCGTCGCCGAGCACGACAGGATATCGGAACGCAACACCATATAGTAATAGCCACAGATAGGCGCGGCATCGAAAAGCAGGCATCGACATCCTCTCGGCGAAATAGAGCAGCCAAGAGAGATCTAGGTGCGCCCGCGAACAACGACCAGTAGCACGAGAGGAGGAAACGCTCGTGCATCGAGATCTCTAGCACCTCGACTCCAGCAATGGCAGAGACGCAGCAGGCGGGCGGTGCTCCGGCTTCGGAAGGCGGCGCGGCAGCCCTGTGCGCGAACAACTGCGGCTTCTTCGGCAGCGCGGCGACCGGCAAGCTCTGCTCCAAGTGCTACAAGGAGCAGCAGAAGATCGGTGGCTTGGCCTCGGTAGATAAAGTCGTCTCCGGCTTCGCGTCGTTGCGGATCAAAGAGACGGGTGGATAGTGTGCTGCTGCCGCCGAAGTCGGAGGCGAGGTGAGAAGGAGGTGGCGCACTGGCGCCGACGACCGCTACGAAGAGCCGGTGCGAAGCGTGCCGGAAGAAGGTGGGGCTGCTTGGGTTCCCTTGCCGGTGCGACGGCACCTACTGCGGCACGCACGCCCGCAAGTTCGACTACAAGGCGGCCGGCCACGAGTAGATCGCGCGTCAGAATCCCCTCGTAGTATTCTTAAAACAGTTTTCCTTCAGCTATATTAATATAACTAGCTAAATTTCCGTGTGTTGCTACGGCATACTAATTTTATTAATTTTTTCTAAAAAATTCTTTTGGCTAATCTAATTAGGCATCATGGGCATTGAAATCCAAGTACTATATGTCAAACTATGAACCAAGCCAGATATTGTTACTGTTGCCACCCTCGATGTAATGCCTTGGTACCGCGAGTACCTAGCACGGTTCATGACGCTCGCAGCTTGCTTGTGCACTACGACCTCCCTCGTTCTCATGGTAAACGTTTTTATCCTCTCGCTGGCAAGCCCATAGCTTACTCGTCATCGATAGTTGTCTGAACACTAAAATATATAACGATTGATATAGTGATAGTTAGAATTTTCTTTACCGTTTATGATTTGCACTACATAGTCGACCATTATCTCAACACTAAAATATATAGTGGTTGATATAATGATAGTTAGAATTTTCTTTACCTTTTATGATAGCCTTAACTTCATTGTTTTTCTAGTGATCTCTTCACCTCACCTTCTACACTTGGATTTGTTTGATTTTTTCTTTTATGATTTTCCAAATCTCGTAGCAAGGCATAGCCAGTATTCATAAATATAAGTATATCGTGATGATATGAGTCGTGTTTAATCTTCACAGACGACGACAATTAGACGTTAGACATGGTCGATCGATACACCGATGTCTGTCGCGGTGCATGACGGACATGCATGGTAGTGCAACCACCTCATTGATGGTATTTTATTTTTCATAATGTAAACTAGTTTACTTTGACATTCTGGAGTCGGAACATGCATAACAATTAAATAATATGTATTATTATTACTTTGTTCTAAGTAGTAATATTTTATGCTACTCTCTCCGTTTCGGTTTACAAGGTCGTCAATTTAACCACTAAAATATTAATTTTATAGTACAAAAATTATACCATTAGAAACATTAGATGTTATATATTTTCTAATAATATAATTTTTCGGCTACAAATTTAACATTTTAGTGGTCAAATTGATAACCTAGGTATACGTGAGCGACTTGTAAATGGAAACAAAGGTAGTACAATAGTCGGAAGAAATGACTGTTTCTCTTATAAATCAAACCAGGTGCTTCTGGCAGCTTCTACTCCCTCCGTCCAAGAATAGATGTCTTAAGTTTTTCAAATTTTAGATGAATCTATATACTAAATAGTGTCTAGATTCATTCAAATTTTACTAAATTGAGACATCTATTTTGGGACGGAGGGAGTATATTATATCAAAGTTTGGAAAGGATAAGTTTCTCTGAAATTCCCATCATAGCATGGAATCCTACAAAGGCAAGAGATCATCAACTAATGAATTATGGATTATATATTCTTTATTCTCAAATGAGAAAAAATACAATAGATCAGTTAAAACAAACAATTTCTCAATCAGCGTGTATGCTGCACATGCCTAGTGCATGCACCCTGCTACCGCTGAACTTGCCGGCTGATGGCTTTTTGGATGCAAGTCTTGGAGCTTGCAGGAGATGGAGACGCACAAAAAAACATCAAGAGAAGAGAGCCGGCACGAGCTCCCTCTTAAAGCGTCACCGACTTGCCGGTCCAACCTGCTGCAGCGCTGCTACAGAGTGAGAGAGGACAGCGGCCAGAACAGGTCCTCGATCGAGCAACCCACCATATCAGCACTCCTCCTCCTCCTCCTTCCCTTCTCGTTGATTTGCTTCATTCATCCGTCTGTTCATTTGGTAAACGCACACGTTGATGTTTTGGGAGAACGTCTGGACACACAAGTGATTAACTGCGGGTTGATGTTAAAAATTTTGCCAACCTTCTACTCCCCTCTCCCGTCTCTATCCCAAGCCAACAACCCACCATCAACATTGCTCCTTCTCTCTCTGAAGCGTGTAAGCTGACCTGTTCGATAGGGTGAATGAATGAGGACAAACGGCATACCCATGTGCCATTGTGCCTCCTCTCCCTGCGAGAGTGATCGAGGACTCCGGTGCAGGCCAGTGCGAGAAACCTGCAGAGCAAGCACGCCAACTAACAAAGAATGGCATGCGGTTCTTTGTGGAAGAAGACGTGCGGCAAGGGCCGAAGATGCGCAGAGGCAAAGGACTCAGGCGGCAGGCGCCGATGATGGCTTTGCGGAGCTCTAGTGGGAAGAGCTGGGACCGAAGCGCGGCGGCCGGGACACGAGGTGGTCAGCGGCGATGACAAGGTCGATGTCGAGCCCGGGAGCCGCGCAAGTCGGGGCAGGTGCCGGCGTCGGCAAGGTAGAGGGCGAGGGCAGGTCGAGAAGGGGACGCGAGCGAGATCGTGCTACTTCTGGGCGGGGCTAGCGCACGGCGGGGTTTGTGAGCGATGTGGTTGATACAATATGGACAAGGACGATTCGGGTTGGAGACGGACAGACTCTGTTGTGGGCTAGCCTGCATCCTACGACAGACGTCAGGTTCGAGCTAGACTCCAACACGGTCATGTAAACGAAAAGGTACGAGAAAACGTACAGACCAACGTACGAAAACGTAAAGACCAACGTACGAAAACGTAAAGACCAACGTACGAAAACGTAAAGACCATCACAAACGAAAACCTCCTCAAGACAAATTATATAGTAGATATAACCGTTTAAAAACGTCACAATGCCTAAAATAAAAGGCAAAGAAAAAAGAAAAAGAAGAGAAAACAAATCTAACATCAGTGGTTCAACGAAAACGACGATGACCCGCCACCGCTGCGCCCTTGAGAGAATTCCTCCACGCTCCTAGCGCTCCGAAACGTCGCGTACCAATCAGCACCCCCAAGAGGGAAAGCAACGGCAACGACGCTGTTGCCTGAACTAGTCCTAGGGTTTCCCTCGATACGCTATGGGAGGTGAAGAAGAGGTACACCCGACACCCTTCAAGAAGGATGATGACACCCATAGGAGTCACCGCGTCGGTGTCAAGACGACGATGATTTCTCCCGACCCCTCAAAAAACCACACTCCTGGATGCTTCATAAGGCTCCACCAAGCTCGCCGCCCACCAGCACACACACCACGGTCTTGCAGTCACCACCGATATATCACCATGGCCACGATCTAAGGCTGGTATGACCGAAAAAGAAACTTTGGCGATGTCGGCGGTAGAGTAACACGTGGAAGGGAACTACCTCCACCACCGGGAAGCGATAGCCGAACGGATATGGCAGCAGGGGCAAACCAAACTCTCTCTGGCCCGGCTGATACCAAATGGGCTCATGAAGCCCCATGGCCACACTACAGCAGGGGTGAAGCCAGCCCTAGCCTTAGTCCCTACTCCTCCGTCCACCAGTGGATCCGCCGCCATCGCATATCCCCGCCACCAAGCAGCAGCGCCATCGCCACCGTGGTCACCCGGGCCAACTGGACCACTGCCAGTCTGAGGAGAGGCCAGCGCCATCAAGACTCGCCTCTGCACGACAGTAAACGTAACAGCGACAACCCTTCTAGACCGCGGATTCAAGGAATAGCGCGGGCTCTATGCTCCTGCTGCTAGCGGTCGCCGGATCTAGGCCAACAAAGCCCAGATCAGCACCAGCGGTGGTGCAGCCGGGAGAGGACTCCACGCCACAGCCAACCAGCAGGGAAGGCACTGGCACTAGGCCTGCCCAGGCCTGCCTGGCCAGATTGGGGTCCGCCTGGCCCCAATCTTTGCCACGCTGCCGGCCGCCCCCCTCCACCACCACGCAGCTTCCGCGCGCTCCTATCCTACCGTCGGCGTTGATAGAGACCTCCATTGTCACGCCTACCATCGCCATCAGACCAAGCTCCAGGAGCCGGACCACCTGCTGCCCCACCGCTCGCACGGCTATAGCACTCAGGCCACCACCACCCGCCCGGAGCCGCCGCTCTAGTGTCCGTGCTTAACCAACACCTCCTTCCCTTCCCCATGGCCGCCAAGCCCGAGGTTCGGCCCGCTACAGGCCCAGATCTGGCCTGCCTTTGTGCTCCGCACGCTCGTCGCGTCCCAGCCGCCACCTGCGCGTCGGGAGGATCCCCGCGAAGCAGCACCATGGTTGGCCTTGCCCCTGCTTAGGCAGCTCTGAGATCGGAGAGGGGAAGGCGGGTCTGCACCACGACCTGCAGGAGCCGCCTCGCCGCCGCCGTCCTCGAAAGCGCCGCCGGCTTCCTCAATCAGGGGCGATGGCTGTTGAATAAAAGAGCAATTTACCAAGCGAATTACCCATAATAAACGCTAGATAAAACATGATTAGAATAATAGACAAAATACTAATCATGTGAACTAGCGAAAACATATTAAGACAGGTAACCAAACAAACTGCAAGACGAAGATCTTCAAATGCGATCAGAACAAGATTGAGAAAGAAAACATACACATCAGCAGTAGAAGAGGAACCACCGGTGGTCGCGTTGGCACCATCGTTAGCCATGTCGTTGAGGAAGAGGGTGCTGATGTCGGGAAAGAAGTCCTCGTTAGGGAAGACGTCGGTGCAATCGCTATCCGAGAGGGAGTCCGTGATGAAGCCAGTAGTCACACCGATAGCGCTCTCCAAAAACCTTATCACCCTTCTCCCGTACAGGACTCGAAGCAGCGAGGTTTCGAAGGCCTACTGTCCCGGCTCGCGGTGCACGCCGCAACACATGATGGGGAAGATCTAGGTAGCGCAGTGCTCTGGAACTGCAGGCGCAAAGGATGTGTAGTTATGTATCTGAGAGGAGGCGCGACCTCTCTCTTATATAGGCACAGAGGGGGAGGCAGACAGGCTGCGCAGGAGATGAAACGAATAGACAGAAGTTGAAGCGAACACGCGGCAGCCCACCAGACAACCTCCACTCAGTTCGTATTTATTTGGCTCGCATTAAAAATCCACTCGAGCAAAACGTTTCAGCTTCTGTACAACTGTTCATATACCATTCATGCGTGGCAAAATAAAGCTCGGCTCGGCGAGATTCCCGCAACCCGCGGCGCGGGCGTCGTGACGTGACGTGACGAGGCGAGGCATGGCGTGGCATGGCATGGCGTGGTGTGGCGAGGTGAGTGAGGAGGAGGAGGATCGCGCGTGTATATGTCTTCTCTTCTCAAGCTCGTACAAGTGGTGGAAGAGCTCACCTTATAAGCTGGTCCAAGTTCCACTCAACTAGCAATGTGGGACTAAATATTTTTTCCAGCTCTTGCCTTGCATGAATGGGTCAAATGGACCTCTAGGATTTCAGGAATTTATTGGCATATAATAAATGGGCTGGGCCTATTTAGACAAAAAAATTCAACAATCCCCCACCAGATCCCAGAGGCACATGAAGTTTGCCTTTGGTTCCAAAACATTGTTTATATACCGGTACTATAGTGGAGACTGGTAAGTTGAACTTCCACCTAGAGCTTTATGTTATACCAGGCTGCAACTTGTACAGTGGACTATGCCTTGAACTGCAAGTTTGCTGTGAACCTAGCGTCACAAAAATTCTTGACCGATACTAGGCTATCGTGGGACTTCCCAACGGGTGGAGCGTATATGTCATACTCCATGACCTTTCATGAGTTTATTAGAGAGCACCCTACTCTCATAGACTGTGACGTTTTAACAGTCAGACTCATATAGGTCTGTTCTTCAAAAGATGTTCTGCAGGACAACATCTTTGCTTAGGATAAGCCACTTAGAACACATTAAGATAATAAATCAACCTACCGTGCAGAATAGGAAAGTACTGCATCTTTATGGAGTGGTGTTTATTAAAGTAGGGATACTTTCCTCTCAGCTAACCAACAACTTGTCTCCCAATTCTAATTCACGGGATCTCCAATCACATAGAGTGGTTTACCACTGTGGAAAGCTCAAATTGTGGGTCTCATACTCATATCCTTTGATGCATTTTCTATCACGTTGCGTGATAGACCCTTTGTGAAGGGATCTGCCAAGTTTTTAGATGTTTGGATATAATCCAATGCAATAACTCTGGAGTTTCTCATTTTCCTGACAGATTTCAGTCTCCTCTTCACATGTCTTGATGACTTTATATTATCCTTAGAACTATTTACCTTGAAAATCACAATTTGATTATCGCAGTTCATAAGGATTATAGGTTTTTCAACCACAGGCAAGTTCATCAAGAGTTCATGAAGCCACTCTGCTTTAACAATGGCTGTGTCTAATGCTGTGAGTTATGCTTTCATAGTTGACCTCGTTAAGATGGTCTGCTTGCAAGACTTCCAAGAAACAACACCACCAGCAAGTGTGAATACATATCCACTCGTGGCCTTTATCTCGTCGGCATCAGATATCCAATTTGAATAACTATAACCCTCTAGTACCCTCGGATATCCGGTATAGTGAATGCCATAGCTCACAGTGCCTTTTAGATAGTGCATGACTCTCTCAAGAGCATGACAGTGATCATCTCCTGGATTTGAAACAAATCGACTGAGTTTGCTTACAGCAAATGCGATGTCAGTCCTCGTGGCACTAGCTAAATACATAAGCGAGCCAATAATTCGAGAGTATCTCAGTTGGTCTCTAGCATTTCCTCGATTCTTTTGAAGCATCGCACTAGGATCATACGGTGTAGGAGAAAACTTGACGTCGCTATACTCGAAACGACTCAAGACCTTTTCCACATAGTGGGACTGAAGCAATGTAATCCCACCGTCATCATCTCTCAATAGCTTGATGTTCAGGATGACATCAGCTACTCCCAGATCCTTCATCTCAAAGGAACGAGATAAGAAATATTTGACCTCCTTAATTGCATTAAGGTTGGTTCCGAAAATCAGTATGTCATCAACATACAAACAAAGGATGACTCCCTCACCCCCACCATGGCGACGGTACACACATTTATCAGCTTCATTTACAACAAAGCCTTCAGCAGTTAAAGTTCTTTCGAACTTCTCATGCCATTGCTTAGCGGCTTGTTTTAGGCCATATAAAGACTTCAACAACTTGCACACCTTTCCTTCTTGACCATTTAACACAAAGCCATCTGGCTGATCCATGTAAATTTCCTCATCCAACTCTCCATTAAGAAAAGTTGTCTTAACGTCCATTTGATGAACGAGAAGACCATGAGAGGCAGCCAATGAGAGTAATACTCGAATGGCGGTCAATGTGGCAACAGGTGAGTAAGTGTCAAAGAAGTCTTCACCTTATTTTTGAGTATATCCCTTGGCCACAAACTGTGCCTTGTACTTCTCAATAGTACCATTAGGTCTAAGCTTTTTCTTAAACACCCACTTGCATCCTACAGGTTTACACCCATAAGGGCGATCAATGATCTCCCGTGTTCCATTAGCTAAGATGTAATTCATCTCACTATGGACGGCTTCCTTCTAGTAGTCAGCATCAGGAGATGCATATGCTTCTGAAATGGAAGTGGGAGTGTCATCCACAAGGTACACAATGAAATCATCACCAAAAGACTTTGCAGTCCTTTGTCTCTTGCTCCTTTTAGGAATTTTATTATCATCCTCCTTAGGACTTTCAGAGTGTTCAACTGGAATGGTAGATTCAGAGAATGTAGCAAATTCCTGATTAGATGAACTAGGTATCTCTGGATTTGATGAGTTAGGTTTATCCTTCATTGAAAAGATATCCTCAAAGAAAGTCGCATCAGTCGACTCCATGATTGTACCGACATAAATGTGAGGCACTTCATATTTTACTATCAAGAATATATAACCAATGCTATGAAAAGCATAGCCCAGAAAAACACAATCAATGGTTTTTGGTCCAAGCTTGCGCTTCTTGGGGATTGGTACATTAACCTTTTCCAAACAACCCCAATTACGTAAGTAAGAGAGTTTTAATCTTTTCTTCTCCCATTCTTCGAATGGAGTAATTTCTTTGTTCTTTGTGGAAACTCGGTTTAGGACATGACACGCGGTCAATAGTGCCTCCCCCACCATTCCTTAGAGAGACCCGATGTGTCTAACATGGCGTTAACCAAATCTGTTAGAGTACGGTTCTTTCTTTCAGCTACTCCATTTGACTAGGGTGAGTAGGGAGGCGTACTCTCATGAATTATTCCATGTTCCGCACAAAAGAAATCAAACTCGTTGGAAAAATACTCTCCACCACGATCAGACCTAAGCCTCTTAATCTTTCGATCAAGTTGATTTTCTGCCTTAGCTTTATAGATTTTGAAGAAACTCAAAGCCTTATCTTTTGATTTCAGAAGATACACATGACAATATCTCGTAGAGTCATCGATCAAAGTCATGAAATATTTCTTTCCACCTTTTGTCAACACACCATTCATCTCACAAAGATCAGAATGTATGAGCTCTAGTGGTGTTAAATTTCTCACTTCTGCAGTCGTATGTGACTTGCGAGATTGTTTAGCTTGCACGCAGACTTGGCACTTAGATCCCTTAACAGTTGTGAAATCAAGGATTAATTCATTTTGGCTAGCCGTGTCATACAACCAAAACTAATATGACAAAGACGAGAGTGCCAGACATTTGATTCAAAATTCATGTAAATATGATTAACAACTTTATTACAAATGTCTGACGTAGATAAGTGGAACAAGCCTCCGCACTCATAGCCTTTACCAATAAAGGTTTCATACTTCGAAATTACAAATTTATTGGACTCGAATACAATCTTGTAGCTATCTCGACACAAAAGAGATCCGCTAACAAGATTTTTATTTATTGAGAGAACATGATGCACATTCTTCAGGCGCACGGTCTTTCCTGAAGTGAACTTCAGATCGACCGTACCAACACCATGAACAGAAGCATGCGAGCCGTTCCCCATCAGCATAGTTTGAGTCCTCTGACCCAACATCTTTCATCTCAACGTCACCCATGACAACATTAGCAGTCTTGCTGCCCTTCCCATGATGGTGCTTGTCAAAACGGTTGAGACAAGCAGGAGCCCAATGATCAGGATCACCGCACACATGACAAACACCTTTCCTCTTATCAGTCTTCTTCTTGAAGCTGGTAGACTATGAGGCCTTGTTTTTTCCATCGAACTTCCCTTTGCCGTCAAACTTGCCTTTGTTCTTGAACTTATGAGGCTGGAAGTTCCTTTTTTGTACCAGATTGGCATTAGAACCTTCCTCGGTACCTCGAGCACGTGTGTGTCTTTTGCTCTCGCCTTCTCTTCCACATCAAGAGTCCTAATGAGATCCGTCATGGAGAACTCTTGTCTCTTGTGCTTCAGAGAAGTAGCAAAATTCCTCCATGACTGGGGAAGTTTGGCAATAATGCCTCCGGCAACAAACTTGTCCGGTAACACACAAGTTAAGTGCTCAAGCTCCCTGGCAAGTGACTGTATCTCATGAGCTTGCTCCACAATGGGGCGGTCATCAACCATCTTATGGTCATAGAATTGTTCCATGACATACAGTTCACTGCCAGCATCGGAGACTCCAAATTTTCTCTCGAGCGCATCCCACATATCCTTGCCATTGCTAAATGACAGATATGAATCGACAATATTGTCGCCAAGAATGCTGATCAAGGCAGCCTTGAAAGTGGTATCAAGTTTTTGGAACGTCTCTTCCTGAGCGGGATTAAGTTCTCCCTCAGGTGCGCCATAGATGGCGTTATAGCAGCTCATGGTCTAAAACCAGAGCACTTCTCTCGCACGCCATTGTTTGTAGTTGACACCTTCGAACACAAGTGGCTTCATAGAAGCAACAAAGCCACTTAGGGCAAATTGCCTGAAATAATGTTTTTGGATTGTTGAATAAAAGAGCAATTTACCAAGCGAATTACCCATAATAAACGCTAGATAAAACATGATTAGAATAATAGACAAAATAATAATCATCTGAACTAGAGAAAACATATTAAGACAGGTAATCAAACAAACTGCAAGACGAAGATCTTGAGATGCGATCAAAACAAGATTGAGAAAGAAAACATACACGACAGCAGCAGAAGAGGAACCGCCAGTGTTTGCGTTGGCACCATCATTAGCCATGTCGTCGAGGAAGAGGGTGCTGATGTCGGGGAAGAAGTCCTTGTTGGGGAAGACGTCGGCGCAATCGCTATCCGAGAGGGAGTCTGTGATGAAGCCAGTAGTCGCGCCGATAGCGCTCCCCAAAAACCTTATCGCCCTTCTCCCGTACAGAACTCGAAGCAGCGGGGTTTCAGATGCCTACTGTCTCAGCTCGCGGTGCACGCCGCAAGACGGGATGGGGAAGATCTAGGTAGCGCAGTGCTCTGGAACTGGAGGCGCAAAGGATGTGTAGCTGTGTATCTGAGAGGAGGCGCGACCTCTCTCTTATATAGGCAAAGAGGGGGAGGCAGACAGGCTGCGCAAGAGATGAAACGAATAGACAGAAGTTGAAGCGAACATGCGGCAGCCCACCGGACAGCCTCCAATCAGTTCGTATTCATTTAGCTCGCGTTAAAAGTCCACTCGAGCAAAACGTTTTAGCCTCTGCACAACTGTTCATATACCATTCATGCGTGACAAAATAAAGCTCGGCTCGGCGAGATTCCCGCAACCTGCGGCGCGCGCGTGTCGTGACGAGTCGAGCGAGGAGGAGAAGGAGCGCGTGTGTATATGTCTTCTCTTCTCAAGCTCATACAAGTGGTGGAAGAGCTCACCTTATAAGCTGGTCCAACTTCCACTCAACTAGCAATGTAGGACTAAACATTTGTCCCAGATCTTGCCTTGCATGAATGGGCCAAATGGGTCTCTAGGATTTCAGAAATTTATTGGCATATAATAAATAGGCTGGCCTATTTAGACAAAAATTCCAACAATGGCTAGGAGGTAGGCTAGGGGAGGCGCTGGTGGCGGGGGCTGGGGTCGCCGCCCGAGTCGCCCTGGATGGACGACGTGGGGACTCTCGTTTTTCGTTTTCAAACAACTACTCCCGGCCCTCGTTGTAGCATCCAAGATCGACAAGATTTGACTTTGATTTTATTCTAGTACAAATTAGATCAAAATATGGCGTGCATAATGTACTTTTTTCGCAAACTGAGGCCAAAACCATCCGTGTACTTCGTGTCGTTCTCTTACAAAATATCAGAGATGTTTTTCTTAAGTTCAATCACATGGGCAAGTCAACGGCGAACCACAAGAGGCTGGAATTTGATGGCTTCCACAAAGTGTTTGTTCTTTCAGTAGCAAATTACTGGGATTTATCTCCAATACATGTTAATTCTCGCGTGTGATTAGGAAAGACGCTTATGTGAGTGTATGTACGTGGTGCCATGTTTTTTTTCCAGCGGTGTGACTCTCATTGCTATCGCATAAATCAATTTTGATTGATAAAAGAAGTATATTTAATATAAAGAAAATATCAGTTACACCTAGCCTCCGCTCAAACACATAATATTAATAAGTAGTCAAGACATCCATGCACACAACCATAAGATTAAAAAGAAAAGAAAAATGGACATGTCAAGTGATGTAAAACTCAGCCACTATACCTAACCACCATCATTGGAAACACCCTGACAATAAAACATGCTAATGTATGATCTCTCCAAACAGTTCCTTTAACAAGGAAGCGACAAAAAGACCTAACCATCATCATTGGGAACACCTCGACAACAAATCATGTTAAGGTAGAATCTCTCCAAACAATGCCTAAAACAAGGAAGCGGTAAAAGGACCAACATTGATAGGTCCAACCAATAAATATTAGACCAAGGTATTCAGCCTGAAAATCAAGACTTGGTACTCCAGGAGTACTACCAAAAATGAAATCACCAGTGATGTCGCTCCCACTTGTCGAGGACGGTGATGCAACACTCCGATCACTGGGCTCACCGCCATGTGCACATGGTTTTGACGTGGACATCGCCCCGCAAGAAAAACCGTAATCGCATAACGGCTATGAAGAAATTATCTTCATCACATCCAAATCCGACCACCACCATCGTCTTGAACTCGACATGAGCTAACATTCTACCCTTTCCAGCATAACAGCCTTGATATTACCTACCTCAGTCATAGTCAGCACCATGATCACAACATTGTACCCAATGGTGCCGAGGTTGAGCTTAAGAAGCCACATAGGTTAAGATTTGCGGCTGTGCACAGCCGGGACTCCTCCGAGCTAGAAGTCTTAGAGTGCCCCGCACTTGTGCAAGAAGACCACCGGCGAAGATGATCCGAACATGGGCAGCCGACCGAACAGTTGAGACAATCGATGAGGAATGAAGGTTTCACTTCAACATCTAGCCAACGACCATCGGTGGCCTTAGGGACGGCTTGATGCGGCCAGCTCGGCCCTTTCTCATGCGCCTCCGCTTTCAACGATTTATCCGTGCATGGCTCCTTATGTACGCCCCATGGTCACTACCTCTGCCTAGGCTGGCGTACCCACATGCGCACGTACAACCACGTGGCATACACGATATTGTAGGGTTTGTTGCATGTAGAACAAAAAAATTCTATCCCAATAACGCATAAAACCAAGATCCAATCTATGGAAAAGCCAAGATCTAATCTACGAGATCGGTGCAACGAGATTATAGAGAACTAACCCTTATAGATCTAAAGCGTTAACGAGATCGATCTTGTGGTTGATGTAGTCGATCACTTGCTGATCTCAAGATCTCGTAGATGATCCTTCTGACGCCGTGTTCCGGCAGCGCTTCCGCACTCAGTCACACGTATGGAGTCGATGAAGACCTTCCTCTCCGCATTCTAGCGGGCAGCGGAGGTAGTAGATCCCCTCGGAATCCCAGCAGCACGACAGTGTGGTGGTGGTGGTGGAGGAGAGAATCCTGCAGGGCTTCGCCTAAGCCGGAGAAGGAAGATGGAGGAGGGAGAGGGGCGGCGGCTAGGGTTGAGGTAAGGGGCAAGGGTGCGCCCTCCACACCCCTCTTTATATAGAGGATGGCAGCGGCCAGGGTTGCTGTAGGGTCCGCAACATAGAAAAAAAAAAGTTCCTACGATGGGAATAACTATGTACCAAGATCTATCTACTAGATACAAGCAATGGGTGGATATACATCCATAGAAAACATACCCTTGTAGACCAATAAAGTTTAACGAGGTTTTACTCGTGGATGATTGATGTCTACGCACTCTTCTATTCTTGTAGACAGTGTTGGGCCTCCAAGTGCAGAGGTTTGTAGTACAACAACAAGTTTCCCTTAAATGGATCACCCAAGGTTTATCGAACTCAGGGAGGAAGTGGTCAAAGGTATCCCTCTCAAGCAACCCTGCAATCAAGATACAAGAAGTCTCTTGTGTCCCCAATACACCCAATACACTTGTCAGGTGTATAGGTGCACTAGTTTGGCGAAGAGATAGTGAAATACAAGTAATATGGATGATTATAAGTGATAATTGCAATCTGAAATAAAGATGGCAGCAACAAAACATGTAACAGTTCTAGTTGTAAACGGTGTTTCAATGCTTATAAACAAGGCCTAGGGATCATACTTTCACTAGTGGACACTCTCATATAAATAACTGAAGGGTTTCGCAGCATAGTAAATCAAAAATTTTCTACGGATGCGAACGGGAAAGCCAAGATCTAATCTAGAAGATGCAAACAACGAGGGGGGGGGGATAGATAAGATATTCATACCCTTGAAGATTCGCACAGCGGAACGTTCAACGAACGTGGTTGATGTAGTCGTACTCGCTTCTCCTCCTCGCGATCCGATCCGATCCAACACCGCAAGTGGCGATGCCTCCGAGAGATGCACACGTGCGGCACCTCGACGTCTCCTCCTTGCTCGGTCCAGCGAGTGGGGTGGAGAGATGGATTGGATCTACAACACGACGGCGTGGTGCAAGCGGTAGAGAGTTTCTGCGGCAGGGCTTCGCCTACGCGCAGTCGGGAGGGAGAGAGAGAGGAGGGCAGCAGGGCGGCTAGGGCTTGAGGAGGAGGTGTGGGGAGGGTGCTCCCCCAGCCCTCTTTATATAGAGGGGTGGGCGGCTGGCCCTTGCCCCTACCCCAAGCCCTAGGGCCGGCGGCCAAGGAGGAAGGAGTGGGGGGCAAGTTTCCCCCCTTCTAGAAGCTCCCCTAAGGTTTCCCCTAGGGCTTGGCCGGCTGGGCCTATGGGGCCTTATGCCCCTGGCCCAATGCGGCCAGGGCACTCCCTCGTAGGCCCACGCCCCCTCCCGACAAGTGGGGCTACGTTGGTCCCACTCCGGAAGGTTCTAGAAGCTTCCGGTATAATACCGAACAACCCGAAACAATTCTGAACTCCAAAATCTGCTTTGCCTTATGTGAATCTTATTCTCCGGACCATTCCGGAACCTCTCGTGACGTCCTGGATCTCATCCGAGACTCCGAACAAAAACTCATAAACCAATTATCCAATCTATCCTAGCGTCGAGACACGTTAAGTGTGTGACCCTTCGGGTTCGAGAATATGCAGACATGATCTTCTATCAATAATCAACATCGGGGTCTGGAAACCCATATTGACTCCCACACATTCATCGATGATCATATCAGATGAACCACGATGCCAGGATTCAATCAATCCCATATATATATTCCCTTGTCTCGCGATATTTTACTTGCCCGAGATTTGATCGTCGGTACCGGCATACCTAGTTCAATCTCGTTCACAGCAAGTACTTTACTCGTTCCGTAATCCGATATCACTTTGTGATTAACTCCTTAACCACGTGCTTGCAAGCGGTGTTGATATCGATTACCCAGTGGGCCCGAAGTATATCTCTCCGACTTGGGAGGGACAAATCCCATCTCGATACATACAACCAAACAGGTACTTTCCGATCACCTGAGAGACACTTTTATGATCACCCTCTCATAGGATGACGTTTGATGACCTCAAAGCTTTCTTCCGATACCAGGGAGTTGCATTATCTCATGGTCTAAGGAATACAATATTTGACATAAGAAAAGCTTCACAAAGATGAACACGATGACACGATCTAATTGCTCTGCTTAATTTGGGTTTGTCCATCATATCATTCTCCCAATGATATGATCTCATTATTAATCGACAACTCATGTCTATGGTTAGGAAACCTTAACCATCATTAATCAATGAGCTATTCCATAGAGGCGTACTAGGGACACGGTGTTGTTCACAAACCACACAAGTATTAAAGTTTCCGCTTAATACAATTCTAGCATGGACTATAAACTTTATCATGAACAAGAATTATAATAATAACATCTTTATTATTGCCTCTAGGGCATTATTCCAACAGTCTCCCACTTGCACTAGAGTCAATAATATAGTTTACATCTGGCAACAATCTAACACCCATGGCACTAAGGTGTTGATCATGTTTTGCTCGTGGAAGAGGTTTAGTCAATGGATCTGCGACATTCAGATATGTATCTACTTTGCTAATCTTCAGATCTCCATCTGTTATATAGTCTCGGATTATATGAAAGTTGCGGTTGATATGCTTGGTCTTTGGATAATATCTTGGTTCCTTAGCCAGTGCTATGGCGCCAGTGTTGTCACACAATATCTCCAGTGGGTCCAAGGCACTTGGAACCACACCAAGCTCAGTGATGAAGTTCCTGATCCAAACTCCTTCACTTGACGCTTCTGCAGCAGCCATGTATTCTGCTTCTACTGTAGATCCCGTGATTACGCTTTGCTTGCAGCTTCTCCAGCTCATAGCTCCTCCATTTAAAATATAAACGTATCCTGTCTGAGATTTAGAATCATCCTTGTCGGTGTCAAAACTAGCATCGACGTAACCCTTTACGACGAGTTGTTCATCACCTCCATAGACTAAGAACATTTCTTTAGTTCTATTTAAATACTTTAGGATGTTCTTCACGGCTGTCCAGTGTTCCACTCCTGGATCACTTTGGTACATGCTTGTCAAACTAAGAGCATTGGACACATCCGGTCTAGTACACAACATGGCATACATGATAGAACCTATGGCCGAGGCATAAGGCACTTTGCTCATAGATTCTCTATCATTTACCGTAGCTGGAAACTGAGCCTTGCTCAATATCTTACCTGACAACATAGGCACTGAACATTTCTTTGCCTTATCCATTCTGAACCTTTTCAGAACTTTGTCTAGGTATGTACTTTGGCTTAAAGCTATCAGGCTTCTTTGTCTATCTTTATAGATTTTGATGCCCAATATATAAGCTGCTTTCCCTAGGTCTTTCATTGAAAAACATTTGTTCAAATAACTCTTCACATCGTTAAGCATGTCAATGTCATTTCGAATAATCAATATGTCATCCACATATAGTACTAGAAATGTCACTGAGTTCCCACTCACTTTCTTATAGATACAAGCTTCATAGAAATTTGGAACAAATCCAAAGGTCTTGATCACTTGATCAAAACGAAGGTTCCAACTCCGAGATGCTTGCTTCAGTCCATAAATGGAACGCTGAAGTTTGCATACTTTATCAGCATCCTTAGGATCGACAAAACCTTCGGGTTGCATCATATACAACTCTTCATCAATGTTGCCATTGAGGAACGCAGTCTTGATATCCACCTGCCATATTTCATAATCATGAAAAGCAGCAATTGCTAATAAAATCCGAATGGACTTAAACATCGCTACGGGATAGAAAGTCTCATCGTAGTCAACACCTTGAACTTGTCGAAAACCTTTTGCGACAAGTCGAGCTTTATAGACAGTAACATTACCATCCACGTCCGTTTTCTTCTTGATGATCCATTTGCACTCAACGGCCTTTCAGTCGCTAGGAGGGTCCACCAAAGTCCATACTTGGTTTTCGCTCATGGATCCTAATTTGGATTTCATGGCCTCTAGCCATTTCTCAGAGTCTGGGCTCATCATCGCTTCCTCATAGTTCGCAGGTTCACTGCCGTCTACTAACAAGTCAGTTAAGACAGGGTTGCCGTACCACTCAGGAGGGGCACGTGACCTTGTCGACCTGCGACGTTCAGTAGTAGCATCGTCCGAAGCTTCATGATCCTTGTCATTTGCTTCCTCTATTGTCGGTGCAGACGACACTGGAACAATTTCAGGCGCTGCGCTACTCTCCAACTCAAGAGAAGGTTCAACAACCTCGTCTAGCTCTACTTTCCTTCCACTCACTTCTTTCGAGAGAAACTCCTTCTCAAGAAAGGATCCGTTCTTTGCGACAAACACTTTGCCTTCGGATCTGTGATAGAAGGTATACCCAATAGTTTCCTTAGGGTATCCTATGAAGACGCATTTCTCCGCTTTGGGTTCGAGCTTGTCTGGCATAAACTTCTTGACGTAAGCTTCGCATCCCCAAACTTTAAGAAACGACAACTTAGGTTTAGCACCAAACCACAGTTCATACGGTGTCGTCTCAACGTATTTAGATGGTGCCCTATTTAAAGTGAATGCAGCGGTTTCTAATGCATAACCCCAAAATGATAACAACAAATCACTAAGAGACATCATTGATCGCACCATATCTAATAGAGTTCGATTCCGGCGTTCAGACACACCATTGCGCTATGGTGTTCCGGGTGGCATGAGTTGCGAAATGATTCCGCTTGCTTTAAGATGCGTGAGAAAATCATAACTCAAATATTCACCTCCACGATCGGATCGTAGAAACTTAATTTTTCTGTTATGATGGTTTTCCACTTCATTCTGAAATTCTTTGAACTTTTCAAATGTTTCAGATTTATGTTTCATTAAGTAGATATACCCATATCTACTTAAGTCATCAGTAAAAGTGAGAAAGTAGCGATATTCACCGCGCGTCGAAACACTCATCGGTCCGCATACATCGGTATGTATGATTTCCAACAACTCCGTTGCTCTCTCCATCATTCTGGAGAACGGGGTTTTGATCATCTTGCCCATGAGGCATGGCTCGCATGTGTCAAATGATTCAAAATCAAGAGACTCCAAAAGTCCATCAGAATGGAGTTTCTTCATGCGTTTTACACCAATATGACCTAGACGACAGTGCCACAAATAAGTAGTATTATCACTATCTACCTTGCATCTCTTAGCCTCAATGTTATGGATGTGTGTTTCATCCCTTTCGAGATTCAGAAGAAATAAACCATTCACAGCAGGTGCATGACCATAAAATATGTTACTCATATAAATAGAACAACCATTATTCTCAGATTTAAATGAATAACCGTCTTGCAATAAACACGATCCAGATATGATGTTCATGCTCAATGCAGGCACATAATAACATTTATTGAGGTTTAAAACTAATCCCGAAGGTAAAACTAAGGAGAGCGTGCCGAAATCCATCACATCAACTCTTGATCCGTTGCCAACGCGCATCGTCACCTCATCCCTCGCCAGCCGCCGTCTATTCCGTAGCTCCTGTTTCGAGTTACAAATATTAGCAACTGAACCAGTATCAAATACCCAGGCACTACAACGAGGGCTAGTAAGGAAAACATCAATAACATGTATATCAAATATACCTTTGATGGTGCCTGCCTTCTTGTCCGCTAAGTACTTCAGACAGTTGCGCTTCCAGTGACCCTTGTCCTTGCAATAGAAGCACTCAGTGTCCGGCTTAGGTCCAGACTTGAGCTTCTTCTCAGCAGGGGCAACGCTCGCCGCCGCCTTTCTTGAAGGGCTTCTTTGCACCCTTACCTTTCTTAAAGCTGGGGGGCTTGTTGACCATCAACACATGATTATCCTTCTTGATGTCCACCTCCGCAGCTTTCAGCTTAGCGAAGAGCTCGGTGATCGTATCAGTGGAACCAATCTGATTATGAGTAACTACAAAACCTTTGTAGCTAGGAGGGAGTGATTGCATAACCCTGTCAATCTTGAGCTCCTCTGGAATCTTGCAGTCCAGTTGCTCAAGGCGTTGAGTGTAGCCCGACATCTTTATGGCGTGCTCACTAATGGAACTCCCTTCCTCCATCTTGCAGTTAAATAATTTCTCAGAGATCTCATATCTCTCAGAACGGGCCTGAGTTTGAAACATAGTTTTCAGTTCCTCAAGGATCTCAAAGGGCCCGAGGAAATCTTCAACGATTTTGAAGGTCCTTTTCCGTAGCAAACAACATGGTGCTCTTAATCACACCATAATCATCTTTGCGCAACTGATAAACAGTTTTCTCATCAGCCGGCACATCTACAGCAGGGGCGTTACCTAGCGCTTTCTCAAGGACATAGTCCTTCTGTCCGCCAGAGAGAATGATTCTCAGATTGCGGAACCAGTTGGTGAAGTTAGACCCATTGTTCTTAAGCTTTTCTTCCTCAGCAAAAATGTTGAAGTTGAAGTTGGACTTAGCCATTTGATACACAAAATTTGCAAGTACAATTTAGACTATGTTCATGATAACTAGTTCAACTTAATTAAATTACTAGATGAACTCCCACTAAATTCAACATCCCTCAAGTTGTTTAGTGAGCATGATCCAAATTCACCACACCTAATCTGATCTTCATGAGAAGAGATGTGGTTTCAATGGTGTACAACAAAGTGTCGATCATATCATTCATATGACTCATGCTTAACCTTTCGGTTCCTGTGTTCCGAGGCCATGTCTGTACATGCTAGGCTCGTCAAGTCAAACCCAAGTATTTCCGCGTGTGCAAAACTGGCTTGCACCCGTTGTATGTGAACGTAGAGTTTATAGCACCCGATCATCACGTGATGCTTGAACACGACGAACTTTCGCAACGGTGCATACATGGGGAGAACACAGTTTTTATCTTGATCTTTAAGTGAGGAATCATCTTATAATGCTACCGTCGCGATCTAAGCATAATAAGATACACAAAAGGATAAACATCACATGCATATAACTTTATGTGACATGGTATAGCCAATCTTCGCACAATGATCTCCATATTGTGCGGTCCAGCATGATCTCCATCACTCCACCATGATTGCCTCCACCACGAATAGCAACTACAACTATTGCTAACTACTTAGCGATAAAGTAAAGCTATTACATGGCGTATAAGAAGTTGACACACAGGTCATACACAATTATAAAGACAACCATATGGCTCCTGCCGGTTGTGTACTCATCGACATGCAAGTCGTGAAACATTACAAAACATGATCATTGCATACAACATACACATCACATCTTGGGCCATACCATATCACAGAAAACACTCCCTACAAAAACAAGTTAGACGCCTCTATTTTGTTGTTGCATGTTTTACGTGGCTTATGGGAGTAACAAGCTAAGAACGATTCTTACCTACGGAAAGACACAACGGTGATATTATGGTTGCCAAACTCCGGTGTAAATCCCATGACAACTATAGTGAGAGAAACTGGCATCCACTAGCCACCTATGTGGAACAAGCCACAGGTCAAGTGCGGAGCCGGTCTCGTGAACGAGGTCGCATAAAGTTGGCCTGGACCGCTTCGATCTCACTATCCCGCGTCATAAGAAGTACACAAACAAGAGCCTTGCAACAGAAAACATCAACGCCCGCAACAAGCATGTTGCGTTCTACTCGTGAAACACATCTACGCATAGATCTAGCTCTGATACCACTGAAGGGTTTCGCAGCATAGTAAATCAAAAAATTTCTACGGATGCGAACGGGAAAGCCAAGATCTAATCTAGAAGATGCAAACAACGAGGGGGGATAGATAAGATCTTCATACCCTTGAAGATTCGCACAGCGGAACGTTCAACGAACGTGGTTGATGTAGTCGTACTCGCTTCTCCTCCTCGCGATCCGATACGATTCAACACCGCCAGTGGTGATGCCTCCGAGAGATGCACACGTGCGGCACCTCGACGTCTCCTCCTTCCTCGGTCCAGCGAGTGGGATGGAGATATGGATTGGATCTACAACACGACGGCGTGGTGCAAGCGGTGGAGAGTTTCTGCGGCAGGGCTTCGCCTACGCGCAGTCGGGAGGGAGAGAGAGAGGAGGGCAGTAGGGTGGCTAGGGCTTGAGGAGGAGGTGTGGGGAGGGTGCGCCCCCAGCCCTCTTTATATATAGGGGTGGGCGGCTGGCCCTTGCCCCTCCCCCAAGCCCTAGGGCCGGCGGCCAAGGAGGGAGGAGTGGGGGGCAAGTTTCCCCCCCTTCTAGAAGCTCCCCTAGGGTTTCCCCTAGGGCTTGGCCGGCTGGGCCTATGGGGCCTTGTGCCCCTGGACCAATGCGGCCAGGGCACTCCCTCGTAGGCCCACGCCCCTCCCGACAAGTGGGGACACGTTGGTCCCACTCCGGAAGGTTCTAGAAGCTTCCGGTACAATACCGAACAACCCGAAACAATTCCGAACTCCAAAATCTGCTTTGCCTTATGTGAATCTTATTCTCCGGACCATTCCGGAACCTCTCGTGATGTCCTGGATCTCATCCGAGACTCCGAACAAAAACTCATAAACCAATTATCCAATCTATCCTAGCGTCGAGACACGTTAAGTGTGTGACCCTTCGGGTTCGAGAATATGCAGACATGATCTTCTATCAATAATCAACAGCGGGGTCTGGAAACCCATATTGACTCCCACACATTCATCGATGATCATATCGAATGAACCACGATGCCAGGATTCAATCAATCCCATATATATATTCCCTTCGTCTCGCGATATTTTACTTGCCCGAGATTCGACCGTCGGTACCGGCATACCTAGTTCAATCTCGTACACAGCAAGTACTTTACTCGTTCCGTAATCCGATATCACTTTGTGATTAACTCCTTAACCACATGCTTGCAAGCGGTGTTGATATCGATTACCGAGTGGGCCCGAAGTATATGTCTCCGACTTGGGAGGGAAAAATCCCATCTCGATACATACAACCCAACAGGTACTTTTCGATCACCTGAGAGACACCTTTATGATCACCCTCTCATAGGATGATGTTTGATGACCTCAAAGCTTTCTTCCGATACCAGGGAGTTGCATTATCTCATGGTCTAAGGAATACAATATTTGACATAAGAAAAGCTTCGCAAAGATGAACACGATGACACGATCTAATTGCGCTCTGCTTAATTTGGGTTTGTCCATCATATCATTCTCCCAATGATATGATCTCATTATTAATCGACAACTCATGTCTATGGTTAGGAAACCTTAACCATCATTAATCAATGAGCTAGTCCATAGAGGCGTACTAGGGACACGGTGTTGTTCACAAACCACACAAGTATTAAAGTTTCCGCTTAATACAATTCTAGCATGGAATATAAACTTTATCATGAACAAGAATTATAATAATAACATCTTTATTATTGCCTCTAGGGCATAATTCCAACAATAACTTCTTTTCATTATTCTACTCTGAACTACTCTCCGGTTGGACAACTCTAATCCATGGTAGGGCTACAAAATCTTTTCTTAAAGTTTGCATTCCCCATCTAGGTAACCCCACACTGTCACCTTGAGTGCTAGAGGGTTCCAACAAACACCACAATTTTATAGAGACATCCAACTCAAAATATAACTCATGATAAGTATTTCTGTAATCTTTAGCTTAAGTGCCACACGGTGTGCATACTGTTAACTTCACACACGTGGGGATAACCGTAGATTACAATTAAAGCACTTGAGTAGCAGAATAGATCTACTTGGTTACAAATCTCATGATTACAATAATATCATGCATAGAGAGAGATGAACACATAGCTATCGGTAGAGCCCTTAGCCTCGAGGAATAACTACTCCCTCCTCATCATGGGAGTCAGCAACGGTGATGGAGATGGTGTTCGAGTCGATGGAGATGGCTCCGGGGGCAATTCCCCGTCCCGATAGGGTGCCGGAACAGAGATTTCTGTCCCCCGAATATCCTCTTCGGTGGCGGCGGTGCTGTGGAACTTTTTGGTGGATATCTGATCCGCGTAGGGTTTATGTCTTGGGGAGACGTATATATAGGCAAAAGGGCAAGGTTGGTGGAGCCTTGATGGGCCCACACCATGGGCTGGCACGTCCAAGGGTGGGCCCGTGCCACCCTATGGTGTGGCCGCCTCGTGGATCCCCTTCGTCTCTTCTTCGGGCTCCGTGTTGCGTCTAAAAAAATAGGAACTTTGGCTTTGTCCTGTCCAATTCCGAGAATATTTCCTTACTAACTTTTCTGAAACCAAAAATAGCAGAAAAGAGGCAACTGACACTGCGGCATCTTTTCAATAGGTTAGTTCTGGAAAATGTGTAAAAATACCTCAAAGTGTAGACAAAACATAAGACAAATGATATAAAACAAGCATGGAGCATCACAAATTATAGATATGTTTATGACATATCAATGATGTAGATGAACGCTTGTCGATCTCAAGATCGAGAAGAAGTCCAGCGCCGCAAATCAGCAGCTCATTCGTGCTCGCACACACATCCAAGCCACCGAGCAACCTCCGCCTCCTCGCTCTAGCGATGCAGTGGAAGCAACAACTCCTTTTCAACTAAAAGCCACCGGGATAATGTATCTCGCTAGTCCGAGACCATGGGGAATAAAATAGAAGGGGAGAGAGATCCTTCACGAGGAGGTGTGAGTGAGATGGTGTGAGAGGGGGGCCTTATATAGGAGGGAGGGGGCACCCCAAGGGGTGGCTGGCGCATGGGGGCTGCCCCCACCCCTTCCTCCATTCATGTGGGTGGAGATTCCACTCGCAAATTGTCCCTTCACTTCTCCACTCAAAATCCCACTCAAAAAATCTCATTAAATTTCCACCAAATTTAATGCAATATCTCTTTAAATAAAACTCCTTTTATTTATTTATTCAGAATTTTGTCAATTATGTTAATGGACAAACATTCACATAAAACCCCTTGCTAGTATTCTATTTCACATGCAGAAAACTTTTAGCAATTTCACCCAAAACAATTCCGGTGTCTAGTGAAATAAATTCCTGCGCTTTACAAATATTAAGTGTGTCACCCTACGGTTCGTGAATAATGCGGACGTGATCGAGACCCCTCCTAGATCAATAATCAGAAGCGGGACATGGAGATCCATACTGAATCCCACAAATTCAACGATGACTTCATGTGATCGTGCAAACCTTTGATGCTAGAATCTTAATCCCTTTGTCTCGTGATATATTACATGTCCGAGATTCGATCATCGGTATATTCATACCTAGTTTGATCTTGTTATCGACGTGTACTCTTTTCTCGTTCCCGTGATATAACATTCTAGTGATCAAATCACTTGATTGCAAGCTAACCAATGTGATATCACCGAGAGGGCCCAGAGTATATCTCTCTGTCATCGGGATGGACAAATTCTGCTCTTGATCCATGGGCCTCAACATAACACCTTCGTAGCACTAAGCCCATATTTATAATCACCCAGTTACAGTGTGATGTTTTATGTTATCAAGATACTCTTCTAGCGTTAGTGATTGACATGATCTCATGGTCTAAGGATTAGGATTACTTCATATGATGTTATAGCAATATAAACACAATGACTTTGATCGTAATGCTATACTTCGGATGAGTGGTCATCATACCATTCCAATAATGTTGTGACATCATTATTAACAACATCCAATGTCGATGATCAGGAAACCTTGATCATCTTGTTAATCAACGAGCTAATTTATAAGAGATGCATAACTAGGAACTTTCCATTTGTTTATTAAACACACATGTATTAATGTTTCCGTATTAATAAAATTATAGCATGCAAAATAAACATCTATCATATACTTGGAATATATATATAATAACAACTTTATTATTGCCTCTTGGGGCATATTCCCTTCAGTTCCCACCCCTTGGCGAGTCCTTCCCCAACTCGGCAGCGCAAGAGTTAGGGGGAAACTTGCCCCCCAAGTTTCTTCCCCTTTCCTTTTTAGGGTTTTTCCCAAATCCCCTTGCCGGCCGGTTTGGCCCCTTGGGCTTGGTGCGGCTGGCCCTAGGCTCCCTGCGGCATGCCACAGTCCAAGTGGCCCCTCCAGGGGTGGCGCACCCACTGGTGGTCCCTCTAGAACATTCTAGAAGCTTCGGTGAAACTTTTCCGAACCCCGGAAAATGACTTTCCTTTTATGAATCCTATTCTTCGGATCTCCTCGTTATGTCATGGATCCAATCTGAGACTCCGAACAACATTCATTCTCCAACTCATATTCCATATCTTCTTAAACAACATCGAACCTTAAGTGTGTCACCCTACGGTTCGCGAACTATGCAGACATGATTGAGACACCTCTCTGGTCAATAACCAATAGCAGGATCTGGAGATCCATAATGGATCCTTCACATTCAACGATGACTTCATGATCGAATGAACCATTCACATAAGATACTTATTCCCTTTGTCGCGCAATACTTTACATATTCGAGGTTCGATCGTCAGTATCTCCATACCTAGTTTAGCTTCATTACCGATAAGTAATCTTTACTCGTTCCATGATATGACATCCCTTGTGACCTTGTCACATGCTTGCAAGACAATTCGATGACGTTCCACCAATAGGGCCTAGAGTATATCTATCCATTATTTGGATGGACAAATCCCACTCTTGATCCATGATGGCGCCTGAGAGCGCTTCGTCGGGAAACCCCAAGAGCAAGGTGTGATACAGCACAACAGCAAGTCTTCCCTCGGTAAGAAACCGAGGTTATTGAACCAGTAGGAGGAAGGAAACATCTCAAAGGTGTTGCAAGCAACATGGAAACCTGCACAACACAAACTCAAGACTTTTCCCCAACTAATAGTGAGGTTGTCAATCTCACCGGTTGCTGTAACAAAGGATTAACTGTATGGTGTGGAAGGTGATGATGGTTTGCAGCAAGTAAACAGTAACAGTGGAAGATGTATCCATGGTAAAGATTGGAATGGGGTCCATAGTTCACTAGAGGTGTTCTCCTTAGATAAACAAACATGGCATGCCGGGTAAACAAATTACAACAGGGCAACTGACAGGACTGAGCAAGGCATAACAATGCAATACTAGACATAAAGATCCTATGAGATTCGATTAGGCAATACAACAATATACATAGACCGCCATCCAATTGCATCTATGACTAGAAGTCCACCTTTGGGTTATCATCCGAACCCCCTACAGTATGAAGTTGCAAGCAATAGACAACTGCTTTAAGCAAAGTGTGTAAGGTAAACAATCCACTTGTTCCATGAACAAGAGACCGTTGTTTTCTCCCTAGTCGCAACATCACATCTACAACCGTAGAGATTTTGGTCACTTCCCTTGATTAAGTAGATGCATGAACCCACTATCGAGCATAAATACCCCCTCTTAGAGTCACTAGCAACTACTTGGCCAAGATAGCTACTAACAACGGAGAGCATGCAAGATCACAAACAACACAGACATGATAGAATCAATAAGACAAAACCATTAATCAATCTGACATAGTAATCTCAATATCCATCGGATCCCCGCAAACACAACATGCATGATTACAAATAGATGAGATCTTGATCATGAACGGAGCTTACAATATCTAGACATGAAAGCACAAGGAGGAGATACAACCATCTATCTACTACATGGACCCGTAGTCCAAGGTGGAACTACTCACGCTTCATACCGGAGGCTGGCATGATGAAGAAGAAGGCCTCCGGGATGATCTCCCCTCCGGAAGGGTGCCAGGAAGAGCTTGAGATCCCCCTGATCTAGGGACGATGGTGGCGGCGGCTACAAACGGTTTCGTGGATGTCACATCCCAAGATTTTCCAAATCTTGTTATATGAAAAATAAATAAACAAAATAAATAATTGTTGAAATTTAGGGTGAGAAGAAACTTTTGATTCCAATAGGAAACATCAAAACCTATTTTGATCAAATAAAATCCTAAAGAGATTTAAAAAGATAAACAAATAATAAATAAAGTTATAATAGTTGGAATCACTATTTTTGAATCTTTTAATAAAAGATATGGTTTTCAAAAGCAAAGGAAGAATTATAAATAAGGATTATTTTAAAGAGACAAATTTAACCTTGGCCAAGCTTTTGAAAGAAAATATTTTGTTTGATAAAAATAGTAAAGGTTTATTTAAATAAAATAATAAGGATTTATTAATATCCAATTTTTTTTAAGTAAAGGCTTTTCCATTTTAAATAAACACTAAAACTTGTTAATTTATTTTAAATAAGATTTCCAAGTGTTTTTGTTTTTCAAATGAAACCTACTGAAAAGGTTTTGGTATTATTTAGATTTCAAATAGAGTTTTTAAATAAATTAAACCCTATTTGAAAAAAGACTAAGGTCTTTTTATTTTAATTAATAATACATCCTAAAAGAATAAAAGCATTATTTTATTTTGGACTTTGAAATATGTTGATAAACAGAATTAAAAATTCACCCAAAGTTTGGTGGTGATTTGAATTCAAATGGAGATTGAAAAATATTATTAATCTTACCTAATTAATACTAGAGCATATTTTAAATAATTAAAAGACCTTAAAAAGAATAAATATATTATTCTAAATTCGACTTTGGAATGTGTTATTAACCAGTATATGAAGCTACACAAATTTTGGTTGAAGTTTGAATTGATTTGTTGCTTGAATTGATTGAATGAAAATCAAATGAGAATATTCAAAAACAGAAAAGAAAAAGGTTTAGTATAAAAAAATGGAAACAAACCCAGCCCAGCCCAGCTAGCCCACTAAGGCCCAGCAGCCCACCTATCCCTCTCTCCCCGAAACATTTTTCCTCACAGCAGACTGAACCCGCTAAGTCGCTGACCACTGGACCCCATCTCCCCTCTTCCTCTCTCACTGTCAAACGGACCCCACGACCATGTCAGCGTCTTCCCCGCGCGACCAGTTCTTCCTCGCCGTTTCTGCATTGATCTTGCGGGAGTAAATCACGTCAATGCAGGGAGTAATTCCTGTCATCAATCACGCTCGTTAAATCCTCGCTCTCTTCTCTCTCTTTCCCCTCAAACCCCGCTGCCAGAGAGCCACCAGGCCGCCTCGATTTTACCCTGCATCGCCGTGGACTCCGGCGAGAATTTTCATCGATTCCGGCGAACTGCACCCACCCCTCGCCTCCCACTGCATGCTCACTTGCTCCCCATCTCCTGGAGAACCTCCCTGTAGCGCCAGCTCGCCCCCGTGCGCCCCAGAACCTCGACAACGACGACCACCGAGCGCGTCGCCGTCTGCTTCCACTCCGGTGACACTTCCCTGGTTGGTAATGACCGCCCCTCTCTTTCTATTTCACGCACGCATCCTCGCCACGTCTTTGCGCATCTAACCATACCCTCCTCTCCCTCTGGCTTGCACTGAAGCCTCGCCACCGTCTCTGACAGAAGCAACCACCGCCAGAGAGAACTCCGGCGAAGAATCCGACTAAACCCGTGCGCCCCTTCGACCAACGCGAGCAGGTTGAGCATCTCCGTGCCTCAGCAATCTCGGTGAGCTACCCCTCTACCTCCCTTGCTTCATTTTTCGCCAGCTCCGCCGCCGTCTGACCGCGCCGCCGCTCGCTGTCGCCCAGCGCCGCCCATCTGTGGTCGAGCTGTTGTGAGCCGTAGGATGTAGATCCAAGCGCCACGATTGAACATAATCGAAGGGGTATCGAGAGCTCTGTGCCACACGATTTCATTAAGATCCAACGCTCCACAGAGCTCAATCCACACGAATCGTTTTCAGCCAATCAGATTAGTCCACGTGGCCCTGTCTGTTTTAATAAAAACAGAATTGATCTATTAGTTGTTCAATTTTGTAAAATCCATAACTTTCAAACCACACGTCCAAATTTTGCAAACTTTATATAAATGGAATCAGCAAGACAAGTACTTTCTGACCATTTACTTTGTTTAGTAAAATGTTTCTGTTAAATTGTTTGTTTTTGCAGAAACTTGTGTATGCATGTTTAGAATATAAAATTTGTTCTAAAATGATTTTTGAGATAAAATATTTGGCAAATGGTTTGTTTTGAACCTACTGACCATATAAATCAATTTGTGGTTTCAAAAATATATTTGGTGAAGGAAAATAATAAACCTTTGATTTAAACCATTTCTCGTCAAATAAGAATATTGTTTATTTGTTAAAAATGCTTTTTGAAGAAAACCTTTGGGAAATGTTTTGGAATAAACCCTCTGACCCCAAGCACCAAGTTTTATGATTTAAAAATGTATTTGGTAAACCCTATAAAGATTGCTACTTTGATAAAGGCATTTTCAACCACATAAAATAGTGATTTGGTTTGAAAATGGTTTATAGGTAAAATATTTTACAAATAGTTTTGACACTTTATAAAATTACCAAAAAGTGTTTTAGAATGTTTATAACCTATTATGAACCACTTTTGTAAATAAAACAAAGTTTGGCATGCTTGCATGCATTGTTTTTGTTCCTATTACTTTATGTGTTGTTGCTTGAATGGTAGATTGAAATGTTGCTTGCTTGATTGAATTGTAGTGATTTGAAGAGTGTGAATATTGCAAAGATCGAGTGAACTTATACTCTCTACCAAAAAGGCAAGTGATGCTTCATACTTTTGTCCCATTATTTTCACTATGCATTGGTGATATTTCTAAGTAGGACTTGCATGGAATTTTGCTAAGTGTAAAACTATGCCATGGGAAAACCTAGTAGATGAAACCTTAGTAGAATTTCCTAAAGTTAAGATTCCTACTACTATGATGCTTAGCTTAGCTAGTAGAAAACAAGGGTGGATTACATTCATACTATGGAATATTTCTAAGTCAAGGACTTATGTTTTGTTTAATAAAACAACTAAGTGAATGAATCACCTGGGTGGAATGGAAGGAATGGTTTGTGTTGAGTGGTTCACAAGGCCCATTTCTATGGTTTACCTTGTGTATCTCACTTGTGGATGGCCACCCAGGAACAAAGAGATTTGAGATGTCAAATGTTGAGAAGCTTCAAGTGCAGCCACTTGGCATTATGGGCTATGCCTGGATCATATAGGTTGCAATAACTTAGCCAAATGGACGGTTGGTGGTAGGGGAATGATAGGTTGGAACGCGTCCATTCTGGTCTAAGGGAAGGCTTCTGAAAGATCTTGTCTTGGTGAAACCAAGTCTTGTGGGGAAAGTGCACCACCTCTGCAGAGTGTAAAATCTAAGTACTTAGCCATGTACCTGGTAAAGGACAATTTGAGCATCAAGACATGGAAGCTATCAAGAATCTCCTCATCCCAATTTCTAAGTTAAAAACTTGTGGTTGAACAAGGGTTGAAGGATCACCAATTTCTATTGGGAGATGCCTTGGGTGATTTTGTCAAGGAAAAAACTTAGTGTTTTCAAATGATAAGGAAAATCTATTTTGAGAAAAGCAAGCCTAAGCTCCACTTAGCCAAATGCCTTTAGATGATAGACTCCACTATACTACCATAGTATCACTTGCCAATACAAATCAAATGTATTGACCCTTGTGGCTGTAACTTGTTATGTTGCAGGTTTGTTTGATATTAGTGAAGTTTAATGATTAGGATTACAAGTCTACAACTAACATGTCTTCCTGTGGCACTTTGAAGATGAAGGACCCCATGCTATTGTTATATTCTGCTATATTGTAATGAGATAGCCAAATGAGCTATGTAAGATGAAGGGAATATGCCCTGAGAGGCAATAATAAAATGTTTATTATGTGTATTCCAAGTATATGATAGATGTTTATTTTGCATGATATAATTGTATTAATACGGAAACGTTAATACATGTGTGTTTAATAAACAAACAGAAAGTTCCTAGTTATGCCTCTCTCATAAACTAGTTCGTCGATTAACAAGATGATCACAGTTTCCTGATCATAGACATTGGATGTTGTTAATAACGAGATCACAACATTAGTGTAATGGTGTGATGAACATTCATCCGAAGTATAGCATTACGATCAAAGTCATTGAGTTTATATTGCTATAAACAAACTACAAAGTAATCCTAATCCTTAGACCATGAGATCATGCCAATCACTAACACCGGAAGAGTTTCTTGTTGACATCAAACGTCACTCCGTAACTAGGTGATTATAAAGATGGCTTCAAAGATACAAAAGTGTTATGTTGAGAATCATGGATCAAGAGTGGAATTTGTTCATCCCGATGACGGATAGATATGCTCTGAGCCCTCTCGGTGATATCACATTGGTTAGCTTGCAAGCAAGTGATTTGATCACTAGAATGTTATATCACGGGAACGAGAAAAGAGTGCATGTCAGTAACGAGATCAAACTAGGTATGGAGATTGTTAGACCCCTCCTTTATAAAGGAAAAGATCCCTATGATTGCAATGCTAGTCCCTGGATTAATGCTAGCATCCACAGTTTAAGATGAAGTACACAGATACAAAGGTCGTTTATTACATTCATTCCAGAGATTAAACATAGTCTTTTACAACTCAGGGCCATAGGCCTAATACAAGAGTTTAAGGAATGAGTAAATAACATAAGTCTTCATCTTCATGTGCCACATGCAAGCATGTTGAGTGTAGACTCATGACTCCTACTCATCATCGGAGTAACCTACAACATCACAAGTTACAGCCACAGAGGGTCAATACTTTTGGAATAGTATTGGCAAGTGATACCTTAGTATATTTTAAGTGGACTATATTACTATATGCTTTTGGCTAAGTGTAGCTTGGCTTGCTTTGCTTGAAAATAGGTTTTACCTATTAGTTGAAATCACTAAGTTTTTCTTTATCAAAACTTCCCAAGAATCCACCAATAGACATTGGGGTCCTTCACCCTTGTTCTCCCACAAATTTTACTTAGAAGTTGGAGTGGTGAGATTCTTGTAGCTTCCATGTCTTGATGCTCAAGTTGTCCATTGCCTTGGACTAGGCTAAGTACTTAGGTTTTCCATCTGCAGAGGTTGTGCACTTTCCCCACCAGACTTGGTTTCCCAAGACAGGACCTTTCAGAAGCCTTTCCTTAGTCAAATGGACGCGCTCCAACCTATCATTCCCACTACCACCAACTGTCCAAGTGACTAAGTTCTAGCAACCTATGTGATCAAGGCAGAGCCCATATTGCCAAGTGGTTGCACTGTAAGCTTTCTCAACACTTGGCCTCCAAATCCCTTTGTGCCTGGGTGGCATACCACAAGTGAGATACACAACCCAAGTCCATGGCCTTGTGTAACCACTCAACATAACCCAATCCTTCCATTCCACCCAGGAGGTTCATTTGAATTAGTTGTTTTATTAGGAAAGCATAAGTCTCATGACTTAGAAACATTTTCATTATAGTAAAAATAGATTTTCACCAACCCTTGTTTGCTAAATAGCTAGGCTAAGCATGGTAAGATAACTTAACTTAGGAAAATTCCTTAGCAATTCTACAATTCTACACTACTTAGGATTTCCCAACTTAGCATTAGGCAAAAATTAGCATGCAAGACTTAGCAAAATATCTAATGCTAGTACAAAACATAGGATAGAAATATTCATGAAAATATCACTTGCCTTGGTAGTGGGGAGAGTAGCACTCTTCACAATCACAATCACTAGCAAGATCTACACAAAAATTATAGCATACAATTACACACAATTATATTCAATCAAAAATAATATGAATGCATGCATGCAAGAATTTACCAAGGGGTGATTTTGAAAATTCTACCAAGCATGCACATGTTTACAGAAACTTAACAAGTCACAAGTTTGCCAACTAAACTTATTTGGCACCAATACAATTTACCAAAATAAATCTATACTTAAAATAGTCTTAAACATGTTTCTACAAATAAAGTCATTTTGACTGTTACTGTTTGTTAAACAAATTGGACATTCAGAAAGGTCTTGTTTCAATGAATCCAACGGTATAAAGTTTGCAAAATTCTAACGTGGCATTCAAAAGTTATAGCACTTTAAAGTTTGGATCTAAATCTGATTCAAATTTCTGTTTTTGAATTATCCCTAGC
This sequence comes from Avena sativa, assembly GCA_916181665.1. NCBI lineage: Eukaryota > Viridiplantae > Streptophyta > Magnoliopsida > Poales > Poaceae > Avena > Avena sativa. Next base: position 228,860,150 of record OV702280.1, on the reverse strand, counting down.
CACGTGTCGCAGCCTCACTGGCGCGTACCGCTTCGCGCGGATCGGCAGTCGCAGGCCATAGGATCTAACTTAGATCTGGCGGCTCAGATGCGCGTGTACCTCTTCGATTAAGATCTATCCTAGCCCTACGATGCAGATCCAATGGACCAAATCATCAAGCCACAAACTGGCGGTGCTAGCGGCGTTGTCCGGCGGTGGCGCGTCTGACTACGGTGGCGCCGGCGCTCTAAGTCGTCCGGGGAAGCAAGAAGGCGCTTACCAGGACCGCGGTGGCGTGCTGAAACTCGAGGTGGCTCTGGTTTGTCAAGGGGCGTGCTGACGCGGTGACGATTCCTCGTCGGAGTTGAGTCTGGCGACAGGTGGTTCTGCTCGAGGTCTAAGGCGACGTTGCCGATCTCTAGGATGCAAACGGAGAGTGTAGTCAGATGCAGAAGGTCACGGAGAACACGCGTGTGTGAAAGACAAGGCTTGGGGCGGTTTGGACTTACCACCGGAGGTCGTCGGAGTTGATGCCGAAGACGGTGGCGGCCAGTCGTCGACGTTGCTGGAGCTACAGGTCATGCGAAGGCAAGTGGGGTGTGTCAGTAGATGCGCCGAGACTCACTAGACAAGATAGCATGATTGAGAGGCAGAGGGGAACACGAGACTCACCGGAATTCGCTGGCGCAGTCGTCGGAGACGGCGGGGTTGCAGAGAGCAATGTTCGCTGCCTGGGGGCGTTCTGTGCTTGGGGTTTGGGGGAAAAGAGAGAGGGGGCAGAGGGGGTTTATGTAGCCTGCTCGCGAGCGAGAATCACTCGTGCCTTAACGCGAATTTAAGCTGCGTAATCAACAGGAAACGGCCGCGTCAATTTGGGGACGAACAGGTCGTGGGGGTGGAGACGACGATGCTCGGGTGGGCCGTGGTTGTCAGCGAGAGAGGAGAGTGGAAGCGGGTCCCTTCTGTCAGTGAGCTGGTGGGTGCGAGAGTGGGTAAAGAAAACGATTCACGGGGTGTGCACTGCTGGGCTAGTCTGGGCCGTGTTGGGCTGGGTCGGCCAGATTGGCTGGTTGTCTATTTTTTTCTTCTTAATTCCTTTTCTTTTTCAGATTGAATTTCCAGAAATGGTTTTTAAACCTAAATTCAAATCTGTTTGAATCCAAAACTTTACAGGACTTTTGTAAAATAAAACTTGCTCTTAAATGAGTGTCAAACACATCTAAACATTTCAGAACACTTGGGTCCTTTTTGCAAATAAATTAAACTATGCCTTTATGAGAGGTGATAATAGGCATAGGATTTGTTTTAATTCATATTTTGCTTTTGATATTTTGTTCAAGCTTTTGAGACCACTTAAGTTTGAATTCAAAACATTCTGAATGAATAACAGCATCTTTCCCAAAAGCATGTAGCACAAAGGCTAGGGTTTTCATACATAAAATAATGAGCCACAAATGCTCCTGTTTTTGAAATGATTTTGAGAAAACCCTAAATGATGATGAATGCAAGGATGATATGAATGAGTTTTGGAATATGAATTTTAGGGATGTTACAAATCTAACCCCCTTAAGATGAATCTCGCCCTCAAGATTCGGATTGGCTAGCAAATAGGTGAGGGTGGTCTTTCCGAAGATCATCTTATCTTTCCCATGTTGCTTCCTCTTCGGAGTGATGGTTCCATTGCACCTTGCAAAACTTGATAGTTTTTGTCCTTGTGACTCTTTCTGCGGTCTCAAGAATCTTGACAGGATTTTCTTCATAGGTGAGGTCACTTTCTAGTTGAACTTCTTCCAATGGTATAGTATCCTTTAGAGAAGATTCTGCCATTTCTGGGTGACATTTCTTAAGCTGACTCACATGAAACACATTATGGACAACTGACAGAGACTCTGGCAATTCAACTTCATATGCAACTTCTCCTTTGCGACTTAGAATCTTGAATGGCCCAACATATCTTGGTGCCAACTTTCCTTTGACTCCAAATCTTTTCACTCCACGAAGTGGTGATACTCTAAAATAAGCTCTATCCCCAACTTCGTAGGTGACTTCTCTACGCTTAGAATCCGCATAACTTTTCTGTCGGGACTGTGCTATCTTCAACCTGTCCTTAACCAATTTGACCTTATCTTCGGCGTCTTTGATAAGATCAGGTCCAAATAAACTTCTTTCTCCTACACCATTCCATAGTGTGGCATCCCGGAAAACCACTACTAGAAAATCGCGTTGTTTTTGTGCATTGCATCATCATGACCGCATGCTCATGTCATCATGCCACATTGCATTTGAGCATCGTCATCATCTTGCAGTTGCTTGCATAAAACTATTTGCAGATAAACCTAGTTTTGTTTCTAAAACGCCCCATCTTTATTCAAAACCAAAACCCGGGTCTCCGGAATATTTTATTTTGTCCGCTATCGGTTTGCAAAAGCCTTGTTTGAAATCAATAAAAATATTTATTTATTTTAGTGGGGCAGTCGAACGGGCCGAATGACCCGAACGACCACCCCAGAAAAATACAAAACGGTCCACCATAAACCCTTTTACACCCAACCTATCTACCCACCCTTGCCTCCACATCACCCTGGCCAATCAGCAGACGCCACATCAGCTCACCCCAGACCCCCACCAACCACCATCTGCCACCTAGCCCACCCCCACTCCCTCTACCACCACCCTGGACCCGCAGCCGCCCCACCACTACCACCACAGCAGCCGCCCCCCCTTTTTCTACTCTCCCTTGCCGACCCACCTCCCCGCTAGCTCGCTGACCGCCTGGGCCCCACTCCCCCAGACCCACGCGCCCAGGCCCCAATGCGTCCCCTCCGCGTGGCCGCTCCCCACACGCCCTGCACGCGGGACCCACACGCCTCCCTCCCCGCTCCCTGTTCCTCTTCCACCTCCCTCCCCGCCCATCTCTCCCCTCCGCTCGGCTGCGTCAAGCGCGCGCCGGCCGCGCGTCTGCGCCCGCCCGCGCTCACCGTCTCCTCCCCGCGCCTCCGCTCTGCCTCGCTGGAGCCTCGTCCCCGCCGCCGCTCTACCCTCACCTCCGCCCCGCGCGCGGCCCCTTCTTCCCCGGCTCCTCCTCCCTCCTAGCCTTCCCCCGTCGCCGCGCCCGCTCTCCCTTCCCGCAACCTCTCCCGACGGACCGCCCCTCCCCCCACCGCTCCGGTCGAGCCCCGCCAACGCGGCCCGGCCCCGCCGCCTGACCAACCGCCGCCGCCTACCTCCCTTCTCACCTGCCTCGCTCGCCCCGGCGCCTCTTCACCAAGCTCCCCACCGTCCCGCGAGTCTCCCCGCCCTCGGCCTCTCCAGCGCCGCCGGCCGGTGCGCCGTCCCCGCGCGTCGCCTGGACCGACCTTCCCTCGGCCTCCCCGTCAACCTCGCCGGACCAGGCCGCCTCGCCTGCGCCGCCCTCCCGCCGTCGGCCTCCACCGAGCCTGCCGCCGCCCGCTCGCCTCCAGTGCCCCGACCTCGCCTCCCTCCGCCGCCAGGGACCTCTCAGGCCGCGGCAACCCCTCCTCTGCCTCCTCCCTTCGAGCTAGGCTAGGTCGCCCGTGCGCCTCCACCTCGCCTCCCTCGCCACCGGTGCTCTCCCCCGTGTCGCCCTGCACGCGTCCCCAGCCGCGTGCGTCGCCTCCTCGCCACGGCCCTCTCGCCTGCAAGCCATCCTGCCTCTCACGTTCTCGAGTTCCACCGCGCTGCTCGGACTGCCACTTTGGTGCTGTAGTGTTCTGAAGAAGATGGTGGGGTGTGGATATTGCTGTTGTGGACGTGGTTACGGTAAAGGATGAACAGGGCATATGATCCGGTACCGACAAGATCTTCGATGCGGAGACCCCCGTACCGGCACCGACAAGATCTTCTCGAAGCGGAAACAACAAGAACTCCACGGACCAAAGGCCCCGATCCCGACGTCCGAAGACCGAACCCCGCCAAGACCCCGAACCCTCTCGGATCCGAGGACCGAAGATGGCCGGAACACCAAGATCGCTTTTCGGACCCTTGAAGACCGATCACGGCGTCCTCCGCCCCCTCGGACTACAAGACCGACGCCACGAGAAGTAACCGCCACGATGCCAAGTTCGGGTAACGACTAGTCCGACTCGATGGCGCGGACCCGACAAGATCCTCGCAACGACAAGAACGACACCGACCCGGAAGAACCCGATGCGCCCCGACACCGAACCAAGTACTCCCTCGAGGACGTCGAGTACTTCACCCCGGACACCGAGACCCCGGTGCGACAAGTGCTTCATCCCGAACGCCATGACCGTCGACATGACCGGAAGACCGCGGATGCGACAAGATCGACCTCAGTTATCCGAGAACGATCCCGCCGAGGCCGAACCCCAGATCCGGACCCTGAGACCGACCCCGAACCCCGGAACCCAAGATCGTCGAGACCCCTAATGTGTGACCCCTCTCTGGAACCCTATTTTTATGAATGTAACATATCCCCCTTTGCACATTTAATTGATCATGCATGCATATTGTCATGTGGTTTTGGGGGGCCTTATGCCGATTCACCTCATAATTAAATATGGGGCCCATATGCGGGCAAATCTAGCCTTATATTGGCCTCATTTAAACTTGTGTAGCGAACCCGTACTATCTCTTGCCATGCTAAAACAACATTTAATTTGCGGGGCAGATAAACAACTCGAACCATATATTTAATTGTCGGGACCCCGGTTCCGCTTAATATGACCTAATTGCATTGCACCTTTGCCATGCCATGCATCATACATGCATCATGCCGATCTTCTGCCGTCGTATTAAATATTGCATCCGGTGTTTCTTCTAGTGTTTTGCTTCTACGCGGATAAGGCCGTTGAGTTGATGTGAGCTTCGCCCCGATCTTCGGTTGAACCTTCAACAATGTTTTCAGGCGAGCATCTCCCCCTTTCTACCTATCTTACTTTTATAGTATTTATTCCCTCCTGTTGATCTATTGCTATCTGTGTCGCGATGCTCTAGTTTCCGTACCTTGATATTACTTGCAGCCTTATATTGCCTTGGACACATCCTATTACCTGTTGTTTGGTAGGTAGTTGGACTTGCGCGTCGTAGTCGCTTGCTCAAGTGCTTTTGCGTGTTGTCCAGTGCCACAGTTGTTGATGTATTGCCGCATGTTGTTGTTGGAGATGATCATGGTTTTACTTATGGTTCACTTTAATTACTGTTTAACAACTAAAATTGAAATAAGCAGAGGCGTCGGTGGGTGATAGATAATATTTGGTTTTCAAACGCCCACTTGTGTCCCGTAGGACCCCGAGTACTTGATACCTGTTCCTTGATTTATCGCGCTATCCACATCCGGGAGGTATATGGGACCCCCCTGAGCCAGAGCTTGATTCAGTCTTATTTCTTGGGGCCACAAACTAGTTTGAGGTTTTATTTACGATCCTGTACTTATGCCATGCTTTCCTGCTTTATTTACGATTGTGCGATGTATAGCACACTGTACTGTTTAGGTGCGGGACACGATTCCGCGGTGTCGACAAGCCCAGTTTTGGGTTCCCAGTCGTTCACAGCCGTCTACCCAAACCTTGAGTCCGTCTCGGAGCTTGCTTACTTCGTTGCGGGTCTACTCAATGGGGTGGCCCCCTGAAATATTTCTGAATCCTGTGATTGCTTTGTCGTGAAAGCCTTATTGGGTTTTGATTTGGTTTTTCCGAGGTTGATCGAGTGTGTGTTGCTATTGGTGCACCCCGGCCGGGTAAAACTTTCTGAAAGCCGTGTCCGCGGTTATGGACGACTTGGAGCACAGTATCTCGACCATAGACAAGCATCACTAAAGTTTATTGCTACAAATTTGACTTATAATGACTAGTAATCAGCTTCACTACAATGGAATGGCTAATTAATACTGCCCACAACTGCTTGCTTTGAGTGTCGCTTGCGACCATTGTACCTGACTAGTAAGTATGACAACTACAACGGAATGGCTGAATAAAAGTACCAACAACTGCTGGGTTTTTGGGTTATCTCATACTAATTGTATCTGATTAGTAATTGTTGCAACTACAACGGAATGATTAACTAAAAGTGCCCACTGCTTATTTTATCAGGATGACTATCTATACCTGACTAGTAATTGCTGCAACGATAACTGAATAAATAAAATTGCCAACGGTGTGAGTTCCTCGGTTGACTTCCTCGTTTGGTCTCGAGGGGGAAACACCAGGATGAGTTTGTTTGGTGTTAGCTTCAGCTTGGATCCGGATAGGTCATTCTTATCCCTCTCTGATAACCGCCAGTTGTATCGAGTCTCTATAGGTTGTTTAGTGCATGCTGCCGCTGCCGCTTCAGTCCACCATACCTATGTAGGCGAGGACCGCCGAATTCTAGTCTCGCCGTGTACTGGCCTTAGTACTGACGCTCCTTCTTTTTCTTTTGCCCTTTGTCGGCACCCCTTTTGTTTAAGCAGGTTTTGAGATCGACGTCGTTAGCAGGGTTACCCTTCCGGCTTGGCCTGGGCAGGGTTATGGACGCCATTGGTTATTCTTCAGGGCTCTTAGCCCCATTTGCATCTTGTCCGTAGTCGGATGCTCTATCATTTCAAGGTGATTTGGATCTTTGTATATTATACCTGTATTCTTGACTCTTTGAGTCGCTGTTGTATATATCTGTTCTGTGGGTCCCATCGAGGACTGTTGTGTAATGTTATTACTTCGTTTTCCACCCGCACGAAAGTGCCTGGTGGGCACCTTTGAATCGTTTCTATGCGGGTTTGGCGGGTTTCGCTAAAACTTGCATAGGGCCGATTCTGAGGGTGTTATAGAGTGGTATCAGAGCTCAGCAGTTGCGATACCCCACAAGTCCAGCCTGTAGGATAACCTAGCTAACGGCCGAAGTAGAGTGTCAAAACTTTTTTTTTCAAAATCGGTTGGATAGTTCTGATTAGGTCTGATTTTACTCCTTAACCCTCTGCTGTTCTCCTCTTATCTCGACGTGTTTTGAATCCGCTCTAGTCTTTTTCTTCGATTCCAGGAATTCTCGTGGTTGGGTTTCCGTTGTACCTTCAGGGTTTCGCTTCCTCCTTTGATAACGGTGTTGCTACATCCGGTGTTCATGCTGCTTGAGGAATCCGTCTGCTGTGGTATCATTCTTTGTTCCGTGTTTGTGCCTTCCGGTGTTTTCCGACGCGACGACACCATCCACGCCAGATCCGATGCAGAGTCTGCATCACTCCTTTGTTCCGAACCTCGCTTGTCGAGATCTTCAGTCTGATTCCGAGAATGGTTGCACTCTTTCTACTGATTGTGTAGAGTAATAGTTTGGGTGCGTGATGGATTGGCCCCCATGCCGACTACCCCTTCTATTCGCTTTTGTACATTAAAGTGGATGAGAATGCATCGGTTCCCTCCGTCCACGGAAGTTAGAGGTGGCTTTATTTGTTGATACCTCTACCTTCGCCCTTTTGCTCCCGGAGTGTTCTCCCGACGATCACAGGCAACGACCTCTTGTTAGTGGTGTCGCGAGGATCTATCCGAAGCGAGAAGACGCAGACCGCCGACCTTCTTTCCGGTACCATGAGGCGGATCTCGAGGGCGAGATCCTTTGTTAGTGGTGTCGAATTGTGGCATCCCGCAAAACCACTACTAGAAAATCGCGTTGTTTTTGTGCATTGCATCATCATGACCGCATGCTCATGTCATCATGCCACATTGCATTTGAGCATCGTCATCATCTTGCAGTTGCTTGCATAAAACTATTTGCAGATAAACCTAGTTTTGTTTCTAAAACGCCCCATCTTTATTCAAAACCAAAACCCGGGTCTCCGGAATATTTTATTTTGTCCGCTATCGGTTTGCAAAAGCCTTGTTTGAAATCAATAAAAATATTTATTTATTTTAGTGGGGCAGTCGAACGGGCCGAATGACCCGAACGACCACCCCAGAAAAATACAAAACGGTCCACCATAAACCCTTTTACACCCAACCTATCTACCCACCCTTGCCTCCACATCACCCTGGCCAATCAGCAGACGCCACATCAGCTCACCCCAGACCCCCACCAACCACCATCTGCCACCTAGCCCACCCCCACTCCCTCTCCCACCACCCTGGACCCGCAGCAGCCCCACCACTACCACCACAGCAGCCGCCCCCCCTTTTTCTACTCTCCCTTGCTGACCCACCTCCCCGCTAGCTCGCTGACCGCCTGGGCCCCACTCCCCCAGACCCACGCGCCCAGGCCCCAACGCGTCCCCTCCGCGTGGCCGCTCCCCACACGCCCTGCACGCGGTACCCACACGCCTCCCTCCCCGCTCCCTGTTCCTCTTCCACCTCCCTCCCCGCTCATCTCTCCCCTCCGCTCGGCTGCGTCAAGCGCGCGCCGGCCGCGCGTCCGCGCCCGCCCGCGCTCACCGTCTCCTCCCCGCACCTCCGCTCTTCCTCGCTGGAGCCTCGTCCCCGCCGCCGCTCCACCCTCACCTCCGCCCCGCGCGCGGCCCCTTCTTCCCCGGCTCCTCCTCCCTCCTAGCCTTCCCCCGTCGCCGCGCCCGCTCTCCCTTCCCGCAACCTCTCCCGACGGACCGCCCCTCCCCCCACCGCTCCGGTCGAGCCAGCCAACGCGGCCCGGCCCCGCCGCCTGACCAACCGCCGCCGCCTACCTCCCTTCTCACCCGCCTCGCTCGCCCCGGCGCCTCTTCACCAAGCTCCCCACCGTCCCGCGAGTCTCCCCGCCCTCGGCCTCTCCAGCGCCGCCGGCCGGTGCGCCGTCCCCGCGCGTCGCCTGGACCGACCTTCCCTCGGCCTCCCCGTCAACCTCGCCGGACCAGGCCGCCTCGCCTGCGCCGCCCTCCCGCCGTCGGCCTCCACCGAGCCTGCCGCCGCCCGCTCGCCTCCAGTGCCCCGACCTCGCCTCCCTCCGCCGCCAGGGACCTCTCAGGCCGCGGCAACCCCTCCTCTGCCTCCTCCCTTCGAGCTAGGCCAGGTCGCCCGTGCGCCTCCACCTCGCCTCCCTCGCCACCGGTGCTCTCCCCCGTGTCGCCCTGCACGCGTCCCCAGCCGCGTGCGTCGCCTCCTCGCCACGGCCCTCTCGCCTGCAAGCCATCCTGCCGCTCACGTTCTCGAGTTCCACCGCGCTGCTCGGACTGCCACTTTGGTGCTGTAGTGTTCTGAAGAAGATGGTGGGGTGTGGATATTGCTGTTGTGGACGTGGTTACGGTAAAGGATGAACAGGGCATATGATCCGGTACCGACAAGATCTTCGATGCGGAGACCCCCGTACCGGCACCGACAAGATCTTCTCGAAGCGGAAACAACAAGAACTCCACGGACCAAAGGCCCCGATCCCGACGTCCGAAGACCGAACCCCGCCAAGACCCCGAACACTCTCGGATCCGAGGACCGAAGATGGCCGGAACACCAAGATCGCTTTTCGGACCCTTGAAGACCGATCACGGCGTCCTCCGCCCCCTCGGACTACAAGACTGACGCCACGAGAAGTAACCGCCACGATGCCAAGTTCGGGTAACGACTAGTCCGACTCGATGGCGCGGACCCGACAAGATCCTCGCAACGACAAGAACGACACCGACCCGGAAGAACCCGATGCGCCCCGACACCGAACCAAGTACTCCCTCGAGGACGTCGAGTACTTCACCCCGGACACCGAGACCCCGGTGCGACAAGTGCTTCATCCCGAACGCCATGACCGTCGACATGACCCGAAGACCGCGGATGCGACAAGATCGACCTCAGTTATCCGAGAACGATCCCGCCGAGGCCGAACCCCAGATCCGGACCCTGAGACCGACCACGAACCCCGGAACCCAAGATCGTCGAGACCCCTAATGTGTGACCCCTCTCTGGAACCCTATTTTTATGAATGTAACATATCCCCCTTTGCACATTTAATTGATCATGCATGCATATTGTCATGTGGTTTTGGGGGGCCTTATGCCGATTCACCTCATAATTAAATATGGGGCCCATATGCGGGCAAATCTAGCCTTATATTGGCCTCATTTAAACTTGTGTAGCGAACCCGTACTATCTCTTGCCATGCTAAAACAACATTTAATTTGCGGGGCAGATAAACAACTCGAACCATATATTTAATTGTCGGGACCCCGGTTCCGCTTAATATGACCTAATTGCATTGCACCTTTGCCATGCCATGCATCATACATGCATCATGCCGATCTTCTGCCGTCGTATTAAATATTGCATCCGGTGTTTCTTCTAGTGTTTTGCTTCTACGCGGATAAGGCCGTTGAGTTGATGTGAGCTTCGCCCCGATCTTCGGTTGAACCTTCAACAATGTTTTCAGGCGAGCATCTCCCCCTTTCTACCTATCTTACTTTTATTGTATTTATTCCCTCCTGTTGATCTATTGCTATCTGTGTCGCGATGCTCTAGTTTCCGTACCTTGATATTACTTGCAGCCTTATATTGCCTTGGACACATCCTATTACCTGTTGTTTGGTAGGTAGTTGGACTTGCGCGTCGTAGTCGCTTGCTCAAGTGCTTTTGCGTGTCGTCCAGTGCCACAGTTGTTGATGTATTGCCGCATGTTGTTGTTGGAGATGATCATGGTTTTACTTATGGTTCACTTTAATTACTGTTTAACAACTAAAATTGAAATAAGCAGAGGCGTCGGTGGGTGATAGATAATATTTGGTTTCCAAACGCCCACTTGTGTCCCGTAGGACCCCGAGTACTTGATACTTGTTCCTTGATTTATCGCGCTATCCACATCCGGGAGGTATATGGGACCCCCCTGAGCCAGAGCTTGATTCAGTCTTATTTCTTGGGGCCACAAACTAGTTTGAGGTTTTATTTACGATCCTGTACTTATGCCATGCTTTCCTGCTTTATTTACGATTGTGCGATGTATAGCACACTGTACTGTTTAGGTGCGGGACACGATTCCGCGGTGTCGACAAGCCCAATTTTGGGTTCCCAGTCGTTCACAGCCGACTACCCAAACCTTGAGTCCGTCTCGGAGCTTGCTTACTTCGTTGCGGGTCTACTCAATGGGGTGGCCCCCTGAAATATTTCTGAATCCTGTGATTGCTTTGTCGTGAAAGCCTCGTTGGGTTTTGATTTGGTTTTTCCGAGGTTGATCGAGTGTGTGTTGCTATTGGTGCACCCCGGCCAGGTAAAACTTTCTGAAAGCCGTGTCCGCGGTTATGGACGACTTGGAGCACAGTATCTCGACCATAGACAAGCATCACTAAAGTTTATTGCTACAAATTTGACTTATAATGACTAGTAATCAGCTTCACTACAATGGAATGGCTAATTAATACTGCCCACAACTGCTTGCTTTGAGTGTCGCTTGCGACCATTGTACCTGACTAGTAAGTATGACAACTACAACGGAATGGCTGAATAAAAGTACCAACAACTGCTGGGTTTTTGGGTTATCTCATACTAATTGTATCTGATTAGTAATTGTTGCAACTACAACGGAATGATTAACTAAAAGTGCCCACTGCTTATTTTATCAGGATGACTATCTATACCTGACTAGTAATTGCTGCAACGATAACTGAATAAATAAAATTTCCAACGGTGTGAGTTCCTCGGTTGACTTCCTCGTTTGGTCTCGAGGGGGAAACACCAGGATGAGTTTGTTTGGTGTTAGCTTCAGCTTGGATCCGGATAGGTCATTCTTATCCCTCTCTGATAACCGCCAGTTGTATCGAGTCTCTATAGGTTGTTTAGTGCATGTTGCCGCTGCCGCTTCAGTCCACCATACCTATGTAGGCGAGGACCGCCGAATTCTAGTCTCGCCGTGTACTGGCCTCAGTACTGACGCTCCTTCTTTTTCTTTTTCCCTTTGTCGGCACCCCTTTTGTTTAAGCAGGTTTTGAGATCGACGTCGTTAGCAGGGTTACCCTTCCGGCTTGGCCTGGGCAGGGTTATGGACGCCATTGGTTATTCTTCAGGGCTCTTAGCCCCATTTGCATCTTGTCCGTAGTCGGACGCTCTATCATTTCAAGGTGATTTGGATCTTTGTATATTATACCTGTATTCTTGACTCTTTGAGTCGCTGTTGTATATATCTGTTCTGTGGGTCCCATCGAGGACTGTTGTGTAATGTTATTACTTCGTTTTCCACCCGCACGAAAGTGCCTGGTGGGCACCTTTGAATCGTTTCTATGCGGGTTTGGCGGGTTTCGCTAAAACTTGCATAGGGCCGATTCTGAGGGTGTTACACATAGCAATGGGGTGGTACACTTTCTTCCGTAGAGAAACTCAAATGGTGCCATCCCAATACTAGATTGATAACTGTTATTGTAAGAGAATTCTGCGTAAGGCAGGCTTTCATCCCAACTTGCTCCATAGTCTAGGGCACATGCCCTCAACATGTCTTCAAGAATTTGATTAGTCCTTTCTGTTTGTCCATCAGTTTGAGGATGAAAAGCAGTGCTGAATTCCAACCTCGTTCCTAAGGATTCATGAAGCTGTCTCCAAAAGTGAGAAGTGAACTGAGTTCCTCTATCTGACACAATAATCTTAGGCACACCGTGAAGACATATAATTCTGCTCATGTAGATCTTTGATAACTTGGCACTTGTATAAGTTTTCTTCACGGGTATAAAATGAGCCACTTTAGTTAGGCGGTCCACTACTACCCATATGGAATCATACCCTGACCTGGTCCTTGGTAATCCGGTAATGAAATCCATACCGATATTTTCCCACTTCCATTCAGGAATAGGCAGTGGTTGAAGCAAACCCGCTGGTTTCTGATGCTCCACTTTTACTCTGCTACACACATCACACAAAGCAATATGCTCGGCGATGTCCCTTTTTAGGTTGTTCCACCAAAATCTTTCTTTCATATCCATGTACATCTTGGTGTTTCCCGGGTGAATAGAATACGGAGAGTTGTGACCTTCTTGTAAGATCAGTTTCCGCAACTCCGGGTCTTGTGGAACACATATACGTTTCCCATGCCATAAAGTACCTTGTTCGTCTATATGGAAACTCTTAGCTTTCCCTAGACTAATATTTTCCTTAATCTTTTCAATTTCCTTATCAGTCTTCTGAGCTTCTCGGATCTTGTCCAACAAAGTGGGTTGAACTTCTAAGGACATGAGATGTCCTTCAGGCACAATCTCCAATCTGAGTTCTTTGAATTTCTTACACAATTCATCTGGCAATTCTCCTTTGGTAAGGCCATTTACAAACGTCTTACGACATAGAGCATCTGCTACTACATTTGCCTTACCGGGGTGGTATTGCAAACTTAAGTCATAATCCTTGATAAGCTCTAGCCATTTTCTTTGTCTCATATTGATTTCCTTCTGGGTGAAGATATACTTCAAACTCTTATGATCGGTGAATACTTCACAACGCTTTCCCAAAAGGTAATGTCTCCATGTTTTGAGTGCATGGACGACAGAGGCTAACTCCAAATCATGAGTAGGATAGTTTACTTCATGAGTTTTGAGTTGTCTCGAGGCATAGGCCACAACTTTACCGTCTTGCATAAGTACGGCACCCAAACCTTGATGAGACGCATCACAATATACTTGGAAATCTTTTTCCAAATCTGGTAGACATAGAACTGGTGCTGTTACAAGTCTCTTCTTCAATTCTTGGAAGCTGACTTCACAACCTTCAGACCAAGAAAATTTCTTGTCCTTCTTTAGCAATTCAGTCATTGGCTTAGCAACCTTTGAGAAATTCTCAATGAATCTTCTGTAATAACCTGCTAAACCAAGGAAACTGCGAATTTCTTTTACGTTCTTAGGAGATTCCCATTCTGTCACAGCTGAAACCTTAGCAGGATCAACTGCTACACCATCTTTTGTCATAACATGACCAAGAAAACCAACTTCCTCTAACCAGAACTCACACTTGCTGAATTTGGCATAAAATTTATGCTCTCTTAACTTTTCTAGTATCAAGCGTAAGTGTCTTTCATGCTCTTCCTTACTCTTGGAGTAGACTAAGATGTCATCGATGAAAACGACAACAAACTTGTCGAGAAATTCAATGAACACCTTGTTCATCATATTCATGAAGTATGCTGGAGCGTTGGTTAACCCAAAAGGCATCACAGTGTACTCATACAATCCATACCTTGTGGTGAAAGATGTTTTAGGTATGTCTTGCTCTCTTATTTTGAGTTGAAAATAGCCTGACCGAAGATCAATTTTTGAGAACACACATGCTCCTTCTAACTGATCAAACAAGTCGTTGATTCTTGGCAAAGGATATTTGTTCTTGATGGTTACCTCGTTGAGTGAACGATAGTCAATGCATAATCTTTGTGTTCTATCCTTCTTTTCCACGAATAAAACTGGAGCTCCCCAAGATGAAGAACTTGGTTGAATAAACCCTTTCTGCAACTGTTCTCCTAGTTGCTTCTTGAGCTCTTTCAGTTCATCCACTGACATTTTGTATGGTCTCTTAGCTATTGGTCCAGAACCTGGTACCAAATCTATCAGAAACTCCACATCTCTATCCGGTGGCATTCCTGGCAACTCTTCCGGAAACACATCCGGATACTCACACACAATTGGTACACTGTCCATGCTAACCCCCTTAAGAGAATTCAGCTTACTTCCTTTGGATTCAAAGTTTGACTTGAATTTTATTCTTTTTCCTTCTGGGGTTGTGAGTGCAACAGTACGATTAGCACAATCTAGTACTCCTTCATACTTATCCATCCAATCTATTCCCAAAATTACATCTAGTCCTTGGGAATCCAGGATTATCAGGCTTACTGGAAACTTATGCTTTCCAAACTCTATGACGAGATCCCGGCATCCAAGGCTTACTATCATATCTCCCCCCGGAGAACTAACCTTTATTGGACACCCAATGTTTTTAGATGCAAACCCATTTATATCAACAAATGCTTTTGATATGAATGAATGAGATGCACCAGTGTCAAAGAGTACAAATGCTGGAATGGAATTGAGTCTGAACTTACCAGCAACAGCGTCAGGCTCCTCATAGACCTCCTCCACATTGATGTGGTTAACCTGTCCTTTCTGGAAAGGATTGGGCTTGTTAGGTCCTTCCACTTTCTTCTCAGGGCACTCATTAGCATAATGCCCCAGCTTCTTGCATTTGAAGCACTCAACCTGACTGATGTCCTTTTTAGGCTAGCTTCCACTTCCACTTCCACTTCCACTGTGGTGGCTCTTTTGTCCACTCTTGTGGTTCTTGTACTTATCATTGTCATGACTGCGATGATGCTTGTTGTCATGACGATTGTGGTTGTGGTGCTTGTTGAATTTCCCATGCTTGTGGGATCCCGAACTGCCACTGTCGTCATAGTGAGATCGCTTGTGAGACGATCCTGAGCTGTGCTTGTCGGAGTGTTTCCTCTTCCTACTCTCGACCTGCTTCATTTTACTCTCCAAAATTGCAGCCTTGTCACACAAAGACTGATAAGTTGGAACATATGCCACAGACAGCTGCAGATTTAGCTCATCATTCAAGCCCTCCAGAAACTTCTCCTTTCTTTTTGCATCTCTGTCAACCTCATCTGGTGCATAGCGCGCCATATTGTTGAACTCTTCTATGTATTCAGCCACGCTGCGGTGGCGCTGCTTCAAGTTGTGAAAATCTTTCTTTTTCAGGCTCATCATTCCCGATGAGATATGAGCAGTGCGAAAGCCATCTTCAAAGATAGCCCAAGTTACCTCATCCAAAGGAGTGGTGATCTGGAAGTTATCCCACCATGTGGCGGCTGGTCCTTCCAACAGATGTGCTGCGAACCTGACTTTTTCAGCATCCGTGCAGCCCACGGTCACTAAGTCCTTGTTCACGGAACGTAGCCAGTCATTGGCCACCATGGGATCAGTTGTTCCCGAAAACTTTGCTGGCCTCAATCGCAGAAATCTGGTGAGCATATCAAAACCCGGAGGGTTGTTGTTGTTGTTGTTGTTGTTGTTGTTGTTGTTGTTGTTGTTGTTGTTGTTGTTGTTGTTGTTGTTGTTGTTGTTGTTGTTGTTGTTGTTGTTGTTGTTGTTGTTGTTGTTGTTGTTGTTGTTGTTGTTGTTGTTGTTGTTGTTGTTGTTGTTGTTGTTGTTGTTGTTGTTGTTGTTGTTGTTGTTGTTGTTGTTATTGGGGTTGTTGTTGTTGTTATTCTGGTTTTGGATGAATGTTGTCATCATCTGCATAAGCTGTGTTTGCGCATTCATCATTTGTTGCATTTCCGGGGTGATGTTGTTGGGGTTGGGGTTTGCGCGACGGGGAGGCATCTGTGGTTTGTTCAGATAGATAAGAATGAGATACCCATAGATGTTTTATGCACAATACATCACAAGCAAATCACATAACATGCAACACAAGAATAAAAGTTCAACAACCAGATGATAAGTTCATGAAATAAAACACACAAGTGGCAAGCCATCCACATGTCGGATGGTCCAATAACGAGTTCACAAATAACGAGTACGAATATAAAAGATAAACGAGTAGTCAAGTCTACTCATCAGAATCAATCTCCTCCTCGACGAAGGTAAGACCTGCGTTCTCCATCGCGGTCTTGTTCTCCTCAATCGTAGTGGTCAAGGAATCGACCTTGGCCTTGAGAGCCCTCTTCTGGGAGCGAAGTCTCTCAATAACCATCTGCTGCTGCTCTAGCTCAAAATCCTTGGACTTCAGTTCCTCGGTCATGTCCCGGATCTTCTTGTTCCTATCCTGGACGCGTTTCTCCTGACTCTTGAACTTGCGGTCCTGGGCCTCGAACTTTGTCTCCATTTCCTTGATCATCTCATCCTGCTACGCAAAAAGCTTGTCCTTCTCGCGAAGCTGCACCTGAAGCTCGTCATTGCCGAGCATGACGTTCGTCCTGTCCGTGTTTACGTGCCTGAGAAGAGTCTCTAAGTCCTGGAGGTAGAGACGTATCGGCTCTGCCGCGTCCCTCGAGTCGTTCTCAAAGTCAATGGACTCTCCATCAACATCACGTCTTCTGAAGACGTGGAAGTGAGTGCCCCTAACCTGTCGGGAGTGACGGCCTAACAGACGTCCTACCAGGTCCTGCATGACTACCTCCATGCCTCTCTCCCTGTCATCGTGCATCAGCTTGAAGACGATGGCCTCCGTAGTGGGCTCTGTCTGGCGTCCAGGCTGGTTCACCTTGAAGCCCCAGAGGTCCTTCCTCTCGAACTTGGTGAGTGGGTACACCGTGATGGTGGGAAGAGGGAGATCGAGCAAAGTGGTAAGCTCAATGATACGGGGACCAAAACGGGTAACCTGGAGCTCCTCAACGGTGCTGATGGTAATAGGCATCTATTTATAAGATTGAAAAAGTTAGAACAACACAATTTAAGGTAAAACAAGACAAACATTCATACATATCCATGGAACACAAACATCACACAATTCATGCATACATAAGTCCATTACATCAATCAAGGTCCATACTTATTTAAGGTATCATTTTTGGAAAATAAGGTGATAGATGGTGGTCCAACTAACGAAGTGTGCTTACAATCCTATCTCACTGGATCTGGTGGCTATCACAATGTTCCTAGAGGCAATCCACCTATCTTGTTCACATGATTCCATCACTAAGTCTATTATATCTCCCCTTAACTCTTGGTTGGTGGCTTCCAACTCTTGGGTAAGTTCCTTCTCCTTCTCTAAGTCTTTTTGGAGGTTGAGCATCCTGCACTTGACTCTAGCACTTAGTTCTTTGATAGTCCTCCAAGCTGCATCTCTGGCTGACTCAAAGAATGTGGTGTGCATTACAGTGTTGGTGTACATGCAGAATCCCCTTTCTTTGTGGTTGTCTTCCTTGTTTTTGTACAAGTGAAGTTGCACCCACCAATACTCCACTCCTTCATCCATCACTGGAAAGCCTTTGTAAATAGCTGCTCCATGTGCTTCCATTGCCACCATGAGGTCCTTGAGAATCTTGGGAAACTCAGTTTCACACTCCAAGGTCATGGTCATGAGTGGTCCTTTCTTCACGGCTTCGTTGATGGAGTTCATCTACAAATGGAGTTGAGAATGAAAAAGATTAGAAAAGTTTTACGAGAAGAATAGACAAGTGTAGAAGTAGTTGAAAACTTTTCCTTAGTGGTTTTCCAATCCTAGGGTCATAATCCTACAGGCAACACAGTGCTCTGATACCATCTGTTAGACCCCTCCTTTATAAAGGAAAAGATCCCTGTGATTGCAATGCTAGTCCCTGGATCAATGCTAGCATCCACAGTTTAAGATGAAGTACACAGATACAAAGGTCGTTTATTACATTCATTCCAGAGATAAAACATAGTCTGTTACAACTCAGGGCCATAGGCCTAATACAAGAGTTTAAGGAATAAGTAAATAACATAAGTCTTCATCTTCATGTGCCACAGGCAAGCATGTTGAGTGTAGACTCATGACTCCTACTCATCATCGGAGTAACCTGCAACATCACAAGTTACAGCCACAGAGGGTCAATACTTTTGGAATAGTATTGGCAAGTGATACCTTAGTATATTTTAAGTGGACTATATTACTATATGCTTTTGGCTAAGTGTAGCTTGGCTTGCTTTGCTTGAAAATAGGTTTTACCTATTAGTTGAAATCACTAAGTTTTTCTTTATCAAAACTTCCCAAGAATCCACCAATAGACATTGGGGTCCTTCACCCTTGTTCTCCCACAAATTTTACTTAGAAGTTGGAGTGGTGAGATTCTTGTAGCTTCCATGTCTTGATGCTCAAGTTGTCCATTGCCTTGGACTAGGCTAAGTACTTAGGTTTTCCATCTGCAGAGGTTGTGCACTTTCCCCACCAGACTTGGTTTCCCAAGACAGGACCTTTCAGAAGCCTTTCCTTAGTCAAATGGACGCGCTCCAACCTATCATTCCCACTACCACCAACTGTCCAAGTGACTAAGTTCTAGCAACCTATGTGATCAAGGCAGAGCCCATATTGCCAAGTGGTTGCACTGTAAGCTTTCTCAACACTTGGCCTCCAAATCCCTTTGTGCCTGGGTGGCATACCACAAGTGAGATACACAACCCAAGTCCATGGCCTTGTGTAACCACTCAACATAACCCAATCCTTCCATTCCACCCAGGAGGTTCATTTGAATTAGTTGTTTTATTAGGAAAGCATAAGTCTCATGACTTAGAAACATTTTCATTATAGTAAAAATAGATTTTCACCAACCCTTGTTTGCTAAATAGCTAGGCTAAGCATGGTAAGATAACTTAACTTAGGAAAATTCCTTAGCAATTCTACAATTCTACACTACTTAGGATTTCCCAACTTAGCATTAGGCAAAAATTAGCATGCAAGACTTAGCAAAATATCTAATGCTAGTACAAAACATAGGATAGAAATATTCATGAAAATATCACTTGCCTTGGTAGTGGGGAGAGTAGCACTCTTCACAATCACAATCACTAGCAAGATCTACACAAAAATTATAGCATACAATTACACACAATTATATTCAATCAAAAATAATATGAATGCATGCATGCAAGAATTTACCAAGGGGTGATTTTGAAAATTCTACCAAGCATGCACATGTTTACAGAAACTTAACAAGTCACAAGTTTGCCAACTAAACTTATTTGGCACCAATACAATTTACCAAAATAAATCTATACTTAAAATAGTCTTAAACATGTTTCTACAAATAAAGTCATTTTGACTGTTACTATTTGTTAAACAAATTGGACATTCAGAAAGGTCTTGTTTCACTGAATCCAACGGTATAAAGTTTGCAAAATTCTAACGTGGCATTCAAAAGTTATAGCAGTTTAAAGTTTGGATCTAAATCTGATTCAAATTTCTGTTTTTGAATTATCCCTAGCCACGTGTCGCAGCCTCACTGGCGCGTACCGCTTCACGCGGATCGGCAGTCGCAGGCCATAGGATCTAACTTAGATCTGGCGGCTCAGATGCGCGTGTACCTCTTCGATTAAGATCTATCCTAGCCCTACGATGCAGATCCAACGGACCAAATCATCAAGCCACAAACTGGCGGTGCTAGCGGCGTTGTCCGGCGGCGGCGCGTCTGACTACGGTGGCGCTGGCGCTCTAAGTCGTCTGGGGAAGCAAGAAGGCGCTTACCAGGACCGCGGTGGCGTGCTGAAACTCGAGGTGGCTCTGGTTTGTCAAGGGGCGTGCTGACGCGGTGACGATTCCTCGTCGGAGTTGAGTCTGGCGACAGGTGGTTCTGCTCGAGGTCGAAGGTGACGTTGCCGATCTCTAGGATGCAAACGGAGAGTGTAGTCAGATGCAGAAGGTCACGGAGGACACGCGTGTGTGAAAGACAAGGCTTGGGGCGGTCTGGACTTACCACCGGAGGTCGTCGGAGTTGATGCCGAAGACGGTGGCGGCCAGTCGTCGACGTTGCTGGAGCTACAGGTCATGCGAAGGTAAGTGGGGTGTGTCAGTAGATGCGCCGAGACTCACTAGACAAGATAGCATGATTGAGAGGCAGAGGGGAACACGAGACTCACCGGAATTCGCTGGCGCAGTCGTCGGAGACGGCGGGGTTGCAGAGAGCAATGTTCGCTGCCTGGGGGCGTTCTGTGCTTGGGGTTTGGGGGAAAAGAGAGAGGGGGCAGAGCGGGTTTATGTAGCCTGCTCGCGAGCGAGAATCACTCGTGCCTTAACGCGAATTTAAGCTGCGTAATCAACAGGAAACGGCCGCGTCAATTTGGGGACGAACAGGTCGTGGGGGTGGAGACGACGATGCTCGGGTGGGCCGTGGTTGTCAGCGAGAGAGGGGAGTGGAAGCGGGTCCCTTCTGTCAGTGAGCTGGTGGGTGCGAGAGTGGGTAAAGAAAACGATTCGCGGAGTGTGCACTGCTGGGCTAGTCTGGGCCGTGTTGGGCTGGGTCGGCCAGATTGGCTGGTTGGCTATTTTTTTCTTCTTAATTCCTTTTCTTTTTCAGATTGAATTTCCAGAAATGGTTTTTAAACCTAAATTCAAATCTGTTTGAATCCAAAACTTTACAGGACTTTTGTAAAATAAAACTTGCTCTTAAATGAGTGTCAAACACATCTAAACATTTCAGAACACTTGGGTCCTTTTTGCAAATAAATTAAACTATGCCTTTATGAGAGGTGATAATAGGCATAGGATTTGTTTTAATTCATATTTTGCTTTTGATATTTTGTTCAAGCTTTTGAGACCACTTAAGTTTGAATTCAAAACATTCTGAATGAATAACAGCATCTTTCCCAAAAGCATGTAGCACAAAGGCTAGGGTTTTCATACATAAAATAATGAGCCACAAATGCTCCTGTTTTTGAAATGATTTTGAGAAAACCCTAAATGATGATGAATGCAAGGATGATATGAATGAGTTTTGGAATATGAATTTTAGGGATGTTACAGAGATACCGATGATCGAATCTCGGACATGTAATATATCGTGAAACAAAGGGATTAAGATACAAGCGTAAAAGGTTCTGACGATCACAGGAAAAGTCATCGTTGAATGTGTGTGAGTCAGTATGGATCTCCAGGTCCCGCTACTGATTATTGATCGGAGAAGGGTCTCGATCATGTCCGCATTATCCGTGAACCGTAGGGTGACACACTTAAGGGACAATTGCATCCAGTTGGAGCAAATGTTTCATGCCGAAAGAATAAACAAGCGCAGGAATTTATTTCACTAGATACTGAAATAGGTTTTCAGGTGAAATTGCATAAAGTGGTTATGCATGCGAAATGGAATTCTATCAAGGGGTTATTTGTGAATGTTTGTCATTAAAGTAATTGACAAAATTCTGAATAAAATAAAAGAGTGTTATTTAATGAGAGTTTGCATTAAATTTGGTGGAAATTTAATGGGAATTTGAGTGGATTTTTGAGTGGAGAAAATTGAAGGGCCATTTTGTGAGTGGAGTGTGCACCCACATGAAGAGGGGAGGGCAAGGGAGCAGCCCCATGCGCCGGCCACCCCCTTGGGGTTCCCCCCTCCTCCTATAAAAGGAGCCCCTCCTCTCACTTGTCTCTCACACCTCCTCGTGAAGGATCTCTCTCCCCCTCTAGAATTTATCCCCCATGGTCTCGGACTAGCGAGATACATGTTCCCGGTGGCTATTTGGCAAGAAAGGGTTGTGCTTCCGCTGCATCGCTGGAGCGAGGAGGCGGAGGTTGCCCGGTGTCTTGTATGTGTGTGCGAGCACGGATGCGCTGCTGCTTTGCGGCGCTAGGACTTCCTCTCGATCTTGAGATCGGCAAGAGATCGTCTACATCAACCACGAGTTGAACTCTTTAAGCTTTGTCGGTCTTCAAGGGTATGTTCTCTATGGATATACATCCTCCCGTTGTTTGTATCTAGTAGGTAGATCTTGGTACATAGTTCCCATCGTAGGAAATTTTTTGTTTTCTATGCTGCGAACCCTATAGTGGTATCAGAGCCGGATCTATGCGTAGATACTTTACACGGGTAGTACACATATGAGTATGTGGGCGATGATGATCATGTTGTTGCTCCTTAGTTGTAATTTTGGATATTGGTGGCATAGTGGGATGAAGCGGCCCGGACAAACTTTACATGTCCTCGCACATGAGACATGTTCCACGCTTGACATGCAACTAGTTTGCATAAGTGGCTAGCGGGTGTCTGTCTCTCCTACTATAGTCAATATCTATTTTGCAACGAGTTGTCAACAATTTGGTTATCCTCGTTGTGGTTCATGTTCGTAGGTAAGAACGGTTCTATCTCGAAAGCCCTAAGCCACATAAAACTTGTAATGTATAAATTAGAGGCATCTAGTTTAGATTGTTGATGGGCTGGTGTTATGATATGGTGATGTTGTAAGTAGAAGTATGAGATGATACTCTTACAACATACATAACGTGTAATCTCCATAGACCTTGGACTTACACATATAGGTATGATAGTGATCATACCACGGTGCACATGATAGAAATCATATGCGGGAACCATATCATTTCACTAATAAACATGTGATGTTTGATAGCATCTTATATTGCTTGTTTAGCGCTTTGTTAGCATAATAAGATGATCCCTCATTTAAATATCAAGATAAGAATGTGTTCTTCCTTTAGTATGCACCGATTATGTTTTCGTCGCTCCAAGACATCACGTGATGATTGGGTGTTCTTGGATCCACGACCATATTTCGGGTGTAAAACAGTTACACACGCGAATACTAAGGTTCTAACTTGGCGAGCCTAGCATGTACAGACATGGCCTCGGAACATGGACCGAAAGGTTAAGCATGAGTCATATAGTAGATATGATGCCCATTTGATGCTCGCCTTTGAAGCTACACCGACTCACGTGATGATCGGACTTGGTGTAGTGGATTTGGTTCATGTAATCACCAAAAAGGCACGAGGGATGTTGTTTTTGAGTGGGAGTTCATTCGTAATATGGATTAGTCGAACTCAATCTATCATAAACTTAGTCTAAACTTTACAAATTCTGTTGTAGATGGCACCACCTGCTTTTAATTTCAATGTGTTCATGGAGAAAGAGAAACTTGCAACAAACGGTAGCAACTTTACTGAATGAGCCATGAATTTGAGGATTCTCCTCTCTGCTGCACAAAAGCAATATGTGCTAGAAGCGCCGCTAGGCCCCCTACCTTTTGAGGATGCCCCTGACGAGGAGAAGAATGTCTATCAGACTCGTCAGGAGGACCACAACTTAGTTCATTGCAGCATATTGTATGGTCTAGAGCCGGAACTTCGAAAGCGTTTCAAAAACGGCAATGCTTTTGATACAATGGGTGAGTTGAAAATGATTTTTGACACACATGCTGCTGTAGAGAGATACAACGCTTCAGAAAAGTTCTTTAGCTGCATGATGGAAGAGCACAACTCCGTTAGTGAGCATGTACTCAAGATGTCGGGTTACGCCGATAAGCTTGTGTCCTTGGGAATATCGATTCCCATTGACTTAGGCATCCATCGTGTTCTGCAGTCTCTGCCACCTAGCTATAAGAGCTTTGTGATGAACTATAATATGCAAGGCATGAAGAAGTCTCTCCCCGAGCTTCTATCAATGCTTAAAACTGCAGAAGTGGAGATCAAAAAGGAACATCAAGTGTTGATGATCAATAGGAACACTGGTTTCAAGAAAGACAAGAAGGGAAAACGGAAGGGAAGTAAGGGCGGAAAACCTGTTGCCGTGCCTTAAAAGAAACCCCGAGTTGGACCTAAGTCTGATATCGAGTGCTACTATTGTAAGGGGACTGGCCACTGGAAGCGCAACTGCCCCAAGTATTTGGCAGACAAGAAGGCCGGCAAGGCAAACAAAGGTATATATGATATACATGTTATTGATGTGTACTTGACTAGTGCTTGCAGTAGCACCTGGGTATTTGATACCGGTTCAGTTGCTAATATTTGTAACTCGAATCAGGGGCTGCAGAACAAGCGGCCGCTAGCAAGGGGTGAGGTCAAGATGCGTGTCGGCAATGGATCAAGCATTGATGTGATCGCCGTCGGAATGGTGCCTCTCCATTTGCCGTCGGGATTAGTTATAAACTTGAATAATTGTTATCTGGTGCCTGCACTGAGCATGAACATTGTATCTGGATCGTGTTTGATGTGAAGTGGTTATTCATTTAAATCCGAGAACAATGGTTGTTCCATTTATATGAATGAAATCTTTTATGGTCATGCACCGATGATGAATGGTTTATTTCTTTTGGATCTCGATAATAATGTTACATATATTCATAATGTTGATGCTAAAAGGATTAAACTAAATGATGATATATCCGCATATATGTGGCACTGCCGTCTAGGTCATATTGGCGTTAAACGCATGAAGAAGCTCCATTCGGATGAACTTTTGGAATCACTTAATTATGAATCATTTGATACATGTGAGCCATGCCTTATGGGCAAGATGACTAGAACGCCGTTTTCCGGTTCAATGGAACGGGCGACAGATTTATTGAAAATCATACATTCTGATGTATGTGGTCCAATGAGTGTGTCGACGCGAGGTGGATATCGTTATTTTGTTACTTTCACGGATGATTTGAGTAGATATGGTTATATATATTTGATGAAACACAAGTCTGAAACCTTTGAAAAGTTCAAGGAATTTCAGAATGAAGTGGAAAATCATCGTAATAGAAAGATCAAATTTCTACGGTCCGACCGTGGAGGTGAGTATCTAAGTTACGATTTTAGCACTCACATGAAAGAGTGTGGAATTGTTTCAAGCCTCACACCTGTCGGAACACCACAGAGAAATGGTGTGTCAGAACGTCGTAATCGTACTTTATTAGATATGGTTCGATCTATGATGTCTCTGACGGACTTGCCATTGTCATTTTGGGGCTATGCACTAGAAACTGCTGCATTCACTTTAAATCGGGCACCATCTAACTCCGTTGAAAAGACACCGTATGAATTGTGGTTTGGAAACAAACCTAAGTTGTCATTTCTTAAAGTTTGGGGTTGCGATGTTTATGTGAAGAAACTTCAACCGGATAAACTCGAACCCAAAGCGGAAAAATGCGTCTTCATAGGATACCCTAAGGAAACTATTGGGTATTCCTTCTATCACAGATCCGAGGGCAAGGTTTTTGTTGCCAAGAATGGATCCTTTCTAGAGAAAGAGTTTCTCGCGAAAGGTGTGAGTAGTCGGAAGGTAGAACTCGAAGAGGTTATTGAACCTTCTCTTCAAAGTATGGCGAGTAGCGCAGCACCGGAAGTTGTTCCGGAGTTGGCTTCACCTGTTGAAGAGGGAACTAATGATAATGATCATGAAACTCCGAAAGAGAGTACTACCGAACCTCGCAGGTCTAGCAGGACGCGTGCAGCTCCCGAGCTGTACGGAAATCCTGTCATGAATTTCATGGTTGATGAAAATGATGACCCTGTGACGTATGAAGAAGCGATGATGAGCCCGGATTCCAACAAATGGTTAAAAGCCATGAAATCCGAGATGGAATCCATGTATGAAAATCAAGTTTGGAACTTGGTGGACTTACCTCACGACCAAAAGGCCGTGGAGAACAAATGGATTTTCAAAAGGAAAACTGATGCTGATGGTAATATAACCATCTATAAAGCTCGACTTGTCTCAAAGGGGTTTCGACAAATTCAAGGAGTTGACTACGATGAGACATTCTCTCCCGTAGCGATGCTAAAGTCAGTTAGGATTATGTTAGCAATTGCTGCATATTTCGATTATGAGATATGGCAGATGGATGTCAAAATCACGTTTCTCAATGGTAATATTGAAGAAGAGTTGTATATGATACAACCAAAGGGTTTTGTCGATCCTAAGGATGCTAACAAGGTGTGCAAGCTTCAGCGATCCATCTATGGATTGAAGCAAGCATCACGAAGTTGGAATCTCCGCTTTGATGAGGTGATCAAAGAGTTTGGATTTGTCCAAAATTATGGAGAATCTTGTATTTACAAGAAAGTGAGTGGTTGCAATGTGGCATTTCTGATATTATATGTGGATGACATATTATTGATCGGAAATGATATAGATCTTTTAAACAGTGTTAAAAGTTATCTAAACAGCAAATTTTCAATGAAGGACCTAGGTGAAGCGTCATACATATTAGGCATAAAGATCTATAGAGATAGATCTAGGTGCCTAATAGGGCCATCGCAAAGTACATACCTTGATAAGATTTTAAAGAAGTTTAAAATGGAAGATAGTAAGAAGGGGTTCTTACCTATGACACAAGGCACGACATTGAGTAAGACTCAAAGTCCGGCTTCGGCGGAAGAAAGAGAGATAATGGACAAGGTCCCCTATGCTTCAGCCATAGGCTCTATAATGTACGCCATGCTATGTACAAGACCGGATGTGGAACATGCTATTAGTTTGACTAGTAGGTACCAATCGGATCCAGGTTTAGAACACTGGAAAGCGGTCAAGAATATCCTTAAGTACTTCCGAAGAACTAAGGATATGTTTCTTGTATACGGAGGTGAAGAAGAGCTCGTCGCTAAGTGTTATGTCGACGCTAGCTTTGACACCGATCCGGATGACTCTAAGTCTCAATCCGGATACGTATTTCTCATGAATGGCGGAGCGGTTAGTTGGAGGATCTCCAAACAACCTGTGGTGGCGGGATCAACAACAGAGGCCGAATATGTTGCTGCTTCAGAAGCGGCTCAGGAAGCAGTTTGGATGAAGGAGTTCATATCTGAACTAGGTGTGGTTGCAAACGCGTTGGACCCAATAGTGATCTATTGTGACAACAATGGTGCCATTGCCAATGCCAAAGAGCCAAGGTCTCACAAGCATTCCAAGCATATTAAGCGCCGGTTTCACTCCATCCGCGAGCATGTCAAGGATGTAGATATAAAGATTTGTAAAGTACATACGGATCTCAATGTAGCAGATCCGTTGACTAAAACTCTCCCTAGAGCAAAACATGATCTACACCAGAACTCCATGGGTGTTAGATACATCACAATGTAACTATATTATTGTCTCTAGTGCAAGTGGGAGACTGAAGGGAATATGCCCTGAGAGGCAATAATAAAATGTTTATTATGTGTATTCCAAGTATATGATAGATGTTTATTTTGCATGCTATAATTGTATTAATACGGAAACGTTAATACATGTGTGTTTAATAAACAAACAGAAAGTTCCTAGTTATGCCTCTCTCATAAACTAGTTCGTTGATTAACAAGATGATCACAGTTTCCTGATCATAGACATTGGATGGTGTTAATAACGAGATCACAACATTAGTGTAATGGTGTGATGAACATTCATCCGAAGTATATCATTACGATCAAAGTCATTGAGTTTATATTGCTATAAACAAACTACGAAGTAATCCTAATCCTTAGACCATGAGATCATGCCAATCACTAACACCGGAAGAGTTTCTTGTTGACATCAAACGTCACTCCGTAACTGGGTGATTATAAAGATGGCTTCAAAGCTACAAAAGTGTTATGTTGAGAATCATGGATCAAGAGTGGAATTTGTTCATCCCGATGACGGATAGATATGCTCTGGGCCCTCTCGGTGATATCACATTGGTTAGCTTGCAAGCAAGTGATTTGATCACTAGAATGTTATATCACGGGAACGAGAAAAGAGTGCATGTCAGTAACGAGATCAAACTAGGTATGGAGATACCGATGATCGAATCTCGGACATGTAATATATCGTGAAACAAAGGGATTAAGATACAAGCATAAAAGGTTCCGACGATCACAGGAAAAGTCATCGTTGAATGTGTGGGAGTCAGTATGGATCTCCAGGTCCCGCTACTGATTATTGATCGGAGAAGGGTCTCGATCATGTCCGCATTATTCGCGAACCATAGGGTGACACACTTAAGGGACACTGGCATCCAGTTGGAGCAAATGTTTCATGCCGAAAGAATAAACAAGCGTAGGAATTTATTTCACTAGATACTGAAACAGGTTTTCGGGTGAAATTGCATAAAGTGGTTATGGATGTGAAATGGAATTCTATCAAGGGGTTATTTGTGAATGTTTTTCATTAAAGTAATTGTTCTGAATAAAATAAAAGAGTTTTATTTAATGAGAGTTTGCATTAAATTTGGAGGAAATTTATTGGGAATTTGAGTGGATTTTTGAGTGGAGAAAATTGAAGGGCCATTTTGTGAGTGGAGTGTCCACCCACATGAAGAGGGGAGGGCAAGGGGGCAGCCCCATGCACCGGCCACCCCCTTGGGGTCCCCCCTCCTCCTATAAAAGGAGCCCCTCCTCTCACTTGTCTCTCACACCTCCTCGTGAAGGATCTCTCCCCCCCTCTAGAATTTATCCCCCATGGTCTCGGACTAGCGAGATACATGTTCCCGATGGCTATTCGGCAAGGAAGGGTTGTGATTCCTCTGCATCGCTGGAGCGAGGAGGCAGAGGTTGCCCGGTGTCTTGTACGTGTGTGCGAGCACGGATGCGCTGCTGCTTTGTGGCGCTAGGACTTCCTCTCGATCTTGAGATCGGCAAGAGATCGTCTACATCAACCACGAGTTGAACTCGTTAAGCTTTATCGGTCTTCAAGGGTATGTTCTCTACGGATATACATCCGACCGTTGTTTGTATCTAGTAGATAGATCTTGGTACATAGTTCCCATCGTAGGAAATTTTTTGTTTTCCATGCTGCGAACCCTACATAAGATGTAATAAATTATTTTATTCCTGGTTATAAAGTTGTATTATGACCTTTGTTTCTTGATATTACATATTAACTGTGTATGCTAGCTATTGATCCAGGGACTAGCATTGAAAACACAGGGATCTCCACCTTATTAAAGGTTGGGAACCTTACAGATGGTATCAGAGCATTGTGTTGCCTGTAGGATTGTAACCCTAGGAATGGACAAAACCCCTTAGAAAAATAGGAGTTGTATTTGTTCCAAAACTTATTTACAAACAATCTTGTATACTCTTTCCTCAACCTTTTTGATTTTGATTCTAAATCTCTTCTATTTCAACTTAATGGATAAAGCCTTTCCATGGCCAAAGACTTCACCATGTGCAAAGGACTTCATCAACTCTAATGACTTCAACATCTTCAAGTGATTTCAACCTTATTCTCAACAAGGACTTCAACCTTGGATATCACTAAGGACTACAAGTGAGACAAGAAATGTTACTCGAGACTTGAAGACTAAGGAAACTCAACTTGGGAATCATCATCACCTTTGATGTTTGGTGACCAAGAATTTTTCCAAGGAAACCATGATCTCATTCAAGAAGAATCCACCAAGAAGGATAGAATGATTTCAAGTGAACCATATAGTTGGACCACCATAATTAGATCAAACCAAATTCACCAACTTATGTGGTGTAACAAAAATATTTTATTGCTTAAAGATGTGCTTGAACTTGTTGTTTGAATGGAATGTTTGTTTGTGATTTCTTGCACATTGCTTGAGTGAATTGTGATGTGTGTGATTAGAATTGATTCCTTAGAAAATCTTTTGCCTTTTCTAATCCCAATCCAACCCAAACAGATGACTTCTCCAAGAGACTTCAACATCAAGAATGACAACAACAACAACCAAGAGATGCACATGAGAGAACAACTACTAGCAAACCAAACCCAATTGTTGCATAAGGTGACAAATCAAATGATCAGCATGGGAGACAACTCTTTCCAAGGACCTTGTGACAACAAGGATGACAATGATGATATTCTAGAAGGAACCCAATCTTGCAATATTTGTGGAGGCAAGGATCACACTTCCAAGGAGCATGTAGATCAATGCCCCAATTGTTAAGAGAAACATCCAACTAATCAATGCCCCACATCTCAAGCTACTTGTTACCTATGTGAAGGAAATAATCATGTCCCTATCCAATGCCCCATATATTCCATAGTTAAACAAAGGAAACAAGGTGGAGTGCATCAACAGATTGTAAACCCTCATGAAGGAACAACTTCTACCAAGAAGGATGAAGGCAAAGTCAAAACTATGCATCATAAGGCCAAATCTAAAGTGACCACAAAGTGTTGCTACTCTTGTGGAGAAGAAGGTCATATCTCTAGTAAATGCCCCAAGAAGAGAGAAAGATTTCCCACCTTTGTGGTGAAGTATGAAGAGCATGAACTAGAAGAACTCCTAGCTTTGGAGAGACCCAAGAAGAAGAAGAAGAAATGCCCCAACCCAAGCAAGAAGGATATTACCCAAGAGCAATGTTACACTTGCAAAGAGATGGGACACTATGCCAATGAATGCCCAGAAAAGAAGAAGAAACAAGGAAACAAACAAGAGGCAATGATACCAAAGGAAAAGAAAGATATCAGCCAAGTGATGTGTTTCAATTGCAAAGAACCAGGACATTATGCAAGCAATTGTTCAGAAAATATGAAGCACAAGATAAAAAAGCCTATGAAGGATCTCAACCTTGTCACATGTTTCAAGTGCGGAAACAAAGGACAAAATGCAGATGTTTGCCCAGAGAAGTTTCAACAAGATTCCAAGCAAGCCAAGAAGTAATCTAGTTGGAAATTTTTTTAAGGGTGGTAGTACCCTAGTTGCTTTGAGCCAACTTGTAACCCCTAGCCTCCCCAAATCTCGGGACGAGATTTATTTTAAGGGTGGTAGCCTGTCACATCCCAAGATTTTCCAAATCTTGTTGTTGTGAAAAATAAATAAACAAAATAAATAATTGTTGAAATTTAGGGTGAGAAGAAACTTTTGATTCCAATAGGAAACATCAAAACCTATTTTGATCAAATAAAATCCTAAAAGAGATTTAAAAAGATAAACAAATAATAAATAAAGTTATAATAGTTGGAATCACTATTTTTGAATCTTTTAATAAAAGATATGGTTTTCAAAAGCAAAGGAAGAATTATAAATAAGGATTATTTTAAAGAGCCAAATTTAACCTTGGCCAAGCTTTTGAAAGAAAATATTTTGTTTGATAAAAATAGTAAAGGTTTATTTAAATAAAATAATAAGGATTTATTAATATCCAATTTTATTTAAGTAAAGGCTTTTCCATTTTAAATAAACACTAAAACTTGTTAATTTATTTTAAATAAGATTTCCAAGTGTTTTTGTTTTTCAAATGAAACCTACTGAAAAGGTTTTGGTATTATTTAGATTTCAAATAGAGTTTTTAAATAAATTAAACCCTATTTGAAATAAAGACTAAGGTCTTTTTATTTTAATTAATAATAGATCCTAAAAGAATAAAAGAATTATTTTATTTTGGACTTTGAAATATGTTTATAAACAAAACTAAAAATTCACCCAAAGTTTGGTGGTGATTTGAATTCAAATGGAGATTGAAAAATATTATTAAATCTTATCTAATTAATACTAGAGCCTATTTTAAATAATTAAAAGACCTTAAAAAGAATAAATATATTATTCTGAATTCGACTTTGGAATGTGTTATTAATCAGTATATGAATCTACACAAATTTTGGTTGAAGTTTGAATTTATTTGTTGCTTGAATTGATTGAATGAAAATCAAATGATAATATTCAAAAATAGAAAAGAAAAAGGTTTAGTATAAAAAAATGGAAACAAACCCAGCCCAGCCCAGCTAGCCCACTAAGGCCCAGCAGCCCACCTATCCCTCTCTCCCCGAAACGTTTTTCCTCACCGCAGACCGAACCCGCTAATTCGCTGACCATTGGACCCCATCTCCCCTCTTCCTCTCTCACTGTCAAACGGACCCCACGACCTCGTCAGCGTCTTCCCCGCGCGACCAGTTCTTCCTCGCCGTTTCTGCATTGATCTTGTGGGAGTAAATCACGTCAGTGCAGGGAGTAATTCATGTCATCAATCACGCTCGTTAAATCCTCGCTCTCTTCTCTCTCTTTCCCCTCAAACCCCGCTGCTAGAGAGCCACCAGGCCGCCTCGATTTTACCCTGCACCACCGCGGACTCCGGCGAGCATTTTCATCGATTCCGGTGAACTGCACCCACCCCTCGCCTCCCACTGCATGCTCACTTGCTCCCCATCTCCTGGTGAACCTCCCCGTAGCGCCAGCTCGCCCCCGCGCGCCCCAGAACCTCGACAACGACAACCACCGAGCGCGCCGCCGTCTGCTTCCACTCCGGCGACACTTCCCTGGTTGGTAATGACCGCCCCTCTCTTTCTCTTTCACGCACGCATCCTCGCCACGTATTTGCGCATCTAACCATACCCTCCTCTCCTTCTGTCATGCACTGAAGCCTCACCACCGTCTCCGACAGAAGCAACCACCGCCAGAGAGAATTCCGGCGAAGAATTCCGACTAAACCCGTGCGCCCCTTCGACCAACGCGAGCAGGTTGAGCATCCCCGTGCCTCAGCGATCTCGGTGAGCTACCCCTCTACCTCTCTTGCTTCCTTTTTCGCCAGCTCCGCCGCCGTCTGACCGCGCCGCCGCTCGCTGTGGCCCAGCGTCGCCCATCTGTGGCCGAGCTGTTGTGAGCCGTAGGATGTAGATCCAAGCGCCACGATTGAACATAATCGAAGGGGTATCGAGAGCTCTGTGCCACATGATTTCATTAAGATCCAATGATCCACAGAGCTCAATCCACGCGAATCGTTTTCAGCCAATCAGATTAGTCCACGTGGCCCTGTCTGTTTTAATAAAAATAGAATTGATCTATTAGTTGTTCAATTTTGTAAAATCCATAACTTTCAAACCACACGTCCAAATTTTGCAAACTTTATATCAATGGAATCAGCAAGACAAGTACTTTCTGACCATGCACTTTGTTTAGTAAAATGTTTCTGTTAAATTGTTTGTTTTTGCAGAAACTTGTGTATGCATGTTTATAATATAAAATTTGTTCTTAAATGATTTTTGAGATAAAATCTTTGGAAAATGGTTTGTTTTGAACCTACTGACCATAGAAATAAATTTGTGGTTTCAAAAATATATTTGGTGAAGCAAAATAATAAACCTTTGATTTAAACCATTTCTAGTCAAATAAGAATATTGTTTATTTGTTAAAAATGCTTTTTGAAGAAAACCTTTGGGAATTGTTTTGGAATAAACTCTCTGACCCCAAGCACCAAGTTTTATGATTTAAAAATGTATTTGGTAAACCCTATAAAGATTGCTACTTTGATAAAGGCATTTTCAACCACATAAAATAATGATTTGGTTTGAAAATGGTTTATAGGTAAAATCTTTTACAAATAGTTTTGCCACTTTATAAAATAACCAAAAAGTCTTTTAGAATGTTTATAACCTATTATGAACCACTTTTGTAAATAAAACAAAGTTTGGCATGCTTGCATGCATTGTTTTTGTTCCTATTACTTTATGTGTTGTTGCTTGAATGGTAGATTGAAATGTTGCTTGCTTGATTGAATTGTAGTGATTTGAAGAGTGTGAATATTGCAAAGATCAAGGAGTGAACTTATACTCTCTACCAAAAAGGCAAGTGATGCTTCATACTTTTGTCCCATTATTTTCACTATGCATTAGTGATATTTCTAAGTAGGACTTGCATGGAATTTTGCGAAGTGTAAAACTATGCCATGGGAAAACCTAGTAGATGAAACCTTAGTAGAATTTCCTAAAGTTAAGATTCCTACTACTATCATGCTTAACTTAGATAGTAGAAAACAAGGGTGGATTACATTCATACTATGGAATATTTCTAAGTCAAGGACTTATGTTTTGTTTAATAAAACAACTAAGTGAATGAATCACCTGGGTGGAATGGAAGGAATGGTTTGTGTTGAGTGGTTCACAAGGCCCATTTCTATGGTTTACCTTGTGTATCTCACTTGTGGATGGCCACCCAGGAACAAAGAGATTTGAGATGTCAAATGTTGAGAAGCTTCAAGTGCAGCCACTTGGCATTATGGGCTATGCCTGGATCATATAGGTTGCAATAACTTAGCCAAATGGACAGTTGGTGGTAGGGGAATGATAGGTTGGAACGCGTCCATTCTGGTCTAAGGGAAGGCTTCTTAAAGATCTTGTCTTGGTGAAACCAAGTCTTGTGGGGAAAGTGCACCACCTCTGCAGAGTGTAAAATCTAAGTACTTAGCCATGTCCCTGGTAAAGGACAATTTGAGCATCAAGACATGGAAGCTATCAAGAATCTCCTCATCCCAATTTCTAAGTTAAAAACTTGTGGTTGAACAAGGGTTGAAGGATCACCAATTTCTATTGGGAGATGCCTTGGGTGATTTTGTCAAGGAAAAAACTTAGTGTTTTCAAATGATAAGGAAAATCTATTTTGAGCAAAGCAAGCCTAAGCTCCACTTAGCCAAATGCCTTTAGATGATAGACTCCACTATACTACCATAGTATCACTTGCCAATACAAATCAAATGTATTGACCCTTGTGGCTGTAACTTGTTATGTTGCAGGTTTGTTTGATATTAGTGAAGTTTAATGATTAGGATTACAAGTCTACAACTAACATGTCTTCCTGTGGCACTTTGAAGATGAAGGACCCCATGCTATTGTTATATTCTGCTATATTGTAATGAGATAGCCAAATGAGCTATGTAAGATGTAATAAATTATTTTATTCCTGGTTATAAAGTTGTATTATGACCTTTGTTTCTTGATATTACATCTTAACTGTGGATGCTAGCTATTGATCCAGGGACTAGCATTGTAAACACAGGGATCTCCACCTTATTAAAGGTTGGGAACCTTACAGTGGAATATTGATCGGGTGCTTAGGGTTTAGGCATCGGGGGCTTCTTATAGGCGAATAGGTGAGGCTGGAGGGCCACTAGGGCGGCTGAACCCCCCTAGGCGCGGGATGGGCCCACCCGCACGGCCAGGGAGCGTGGCCCCCTGGTGGGTCTCCTCCGTCTCGTACTCCGGCTTCGTGTTCCCCACGGCAAAATATTGACTTTGGCTTTTGTCCCGTCCAATTCCGAGAATATTGATTTTCTGCCTTTCTGGAATCAAAAAGAGAAGAAAACATGCATATGGCACTGTGGCAACTTGTTAATAGGTTAGTACCAGAAAACATATAAAAACACCTCAAAGTGTGGACAAAGCAAAGCGAAGTAGATACTAAACAAGCATGGAACATCAAAAATTATAGATACGTTTCTGACGTATCAAGCATCCCCAAGCTTAACTCCTCCTCGTCCTCGAGTAGGTAAGTGATAAAAGAATAATTTTTGAGGTGACATGCACCATCAAAACCAAGATCAAACCATTTGCAAGCATTGAAAGCTGGGAATAAAGAACTCTAAACATGTGCATGAAAGATGGAATTCTAATAAATAAGACAAAGTAACTATGCATGCAACATGAAAGGCCACAAACAAAGATCATGAATAACATGAATTGAAAAACGTTTGTTTGTTTCACATACAGAAAACATGGCATAGTGGCAATCAGCTTGTCCCTCATGGAGTAGCAAATAGATGCATAGGACACCTTCAAAGTTCATAAGAGTGACTAGATACAAATAGCACACGAATAAGAAATATCAACTATATGCCTCAATCAATAAGTTTTAGGACACTGCACATAGAACTAAGAATGCAACTATGCGCTCTTAACTGGTTCCTAAAAGTAGAAGGTGGAGACTCAATATAATAGTGGAAGAAACGCCCTTCATAAAGGGAAGCAGGGATTTAAAGTTTCAAAAAGAGCTTCCAAAAATTATGGTACTTGTTAGCTTTCAGCCCTCATTGCCCCTATCATAAGCATCTTGAAGTGATTAAGGTTAAAGTGAACAAACTATGGAGTATATGCTTGACAAAGTATAAGTTGGTAATCTCATGTCGCTTAAATACGAGGTCCGCACCTCATGCTACTCAACTTTAGTCACCTGTAAGTTCTTGTCATAGTAAGTATATGTGTATCATAGAGAACCGCCAACGGGGTACACCTTGCACATGGTACATGAGCTTTCCCATAACCAAAATGACAAGGCAAGCAGACAATGAGCATCTCAACAATCTTTTTTTTGCTATTTGCATAGGTTTTTATTGAGGATGCTTCATAGATTGCTCATTATGGTGATGCTGCAAGTTTCCACCATGATTAGGCATGGCTTAGGCTAGCGGCCCAGGCGTTTCTCTAACACAAAATACATAACTCCATGGACTTACAAGCTCCCTTTTTATTTCACACCGGTGACATCCATAGACAAAAGAACATGATATCAACTGTGTACAAAGTACAAGTGCAATGTTGAAAACGTTACCCATGAAAACATGGTTCTGCTAATTCCAACGTATAAGTGCAAGCATATAGAACATAGATGACGCAATGGTTCAAGTTTATTAGGGGCAAGGAATATAAAGTGTTCCATCAAGTTTGTGAGGGCTTTAATCAGTAAGTTTTCACATAACAAAATACTTTTTAATTGGAAGATAGCTAAAAACAAGAATATACTTGGAATGGTGTAACACACCATGCATAGGAATTTATAGTGGAAACTTTGGAATAACTTGGTTTCTTGGGAGTTGGAAGCATGAGTAGAGCTTACTCATACAAGTGGAGGCTAGCAAAATACTAAGAGCGACCAACTAAGAGAGCAATAATGGTCATAATCATGCAAAGCGACAAAACATTACTAATCAAAGCATAGAGTGGTACTACAAGTCAAGGACTAAATGATCATATAGGATATGGTGACTTGTTCATAGTAATAACATGGTGTGAGCATGTGCCAAGTGAACCCAAACAAAGCATCAAAAGAGAATACCACAATACTATGCTTTGGTATTGTAAAACAACGCATGATTTCTTCAAGGCACACTAAGAAATCCCAATTGTTTGGAACAAGTCATTCTACAACAATAATCACTAAGCATAACGTCAAAACAACACGTATCATGACATGCTCAAGTCTAAGTCATAGTCAATGCAAGCTCCTCTTGCACTTTCAAGCAACAACTTTCTACTCCTTTCCAACACCAATCAACCTATTTGAAACAACACAACAAGAACGGGGGTCAAAACTAATTTATTCAAGAAAATTAAACAAACTAATCAAAGCAAACGAAAACTAAGACGCTCCAAGAACAACACAGTAGTGCATGAAACAATAAAAACGAAGTGTCCAGAAGGACCTGAGCTTTTTATTGATGAAGAAGGGGATGCGTTGGGCATCCCCAAGATTTGACGCTTGTACCTCTTGGATATTTCTTGGGGTGACATCGGGGTGGCATCCCCAAGCTTGAGATTTTGTCCATTCTTCATCTCATTACATCATTCTAGCTCTACACCTGAAATTTCCTCCTTCATACAAAACTTTACACAGTCTTCATTAGCAACATTAGTGTATTCAAAAGATAATAGACCCCTGCATTTAGCTTTAGAACATTAAAACTTTTCACTAAAAACACAAGATACTGTAGCAACTCCTTCAAAAAGCTCAGTTCCCCAAAAAAAACCCCAAAAGGAATCAATAAGAAGCAAATGCAAATAATGGCAGAAATCTGTCAAAACAGACCACAAGGTAGAAATAGATTTTTTCTAAGACCTTATGTTGCTCAAATAAAAAAGTGTTGAACTAAGGAAAGTTATCTAACATACTGGGGGATTTATTCATAAATTTTCAGCTCAATATGACTTACAGAGACTCCTCACGAATTTTTATGGTGAAGGACAGAAATCTGTTTCGGGACAGCGACTCCCCAAATCTTACTTTCCTCTCATTAGAGGTCATTCTTAGCACAAAAAGCAAACAAAAAGGATAAGGAGAGGTCATTACTGAAGTAATAACTTCCAAGACTTAAGGAAACTCTT
This sequence comes from Avena sativa, assembly GCA_916181665.1. Taxonomy (NCBI): domain Eukaryota; kingdom Viridiplantae; phylum Streptophyta; class Magnoliopsida; order Poales; family Poaceae; genus Avena; species Avena sativa. The sequence goes on along the minus strand of OV702280.1, from coordinate 228,822,125 downwards.
GGGTTATATTCCAACAAGTACTTTTCTTTAACGCCTTTAAGTTAGGCACAAGAAGCAAGAAATCAAGTATTTTCAAATGAAGAAGCATTACCCCTCTCCTCCTACCTTTCTTACCTTTCTTATTATCTTTAGGGAAAATATGATTGCTTACTGGAGGAGCAAAATCCATAATGCCTTTTCCCACATCTATTATTGCTCCAAGGTGTTTCAGTAGGGATCTTCCTGGTGTAATCTGTCCTTTGCCTACACATTCAATAACAAGATAATCAGTAGACACCATTTTCCCTGAGATTTTTGTAAACACACCTTCAGCTATTTCAATGGGTAATAAAGTGGCATTATTGGTAAGAGATATTTCTTCTCCTCCTTTAGAAAGTCCCCAAAGACTCAAGGACTCATAAATGTCTTTAGGCATAAGGCAAAATTCAGAGATGATATCACAACGAGCATCAAAAGTTGCACTATTTATAGAGACTTTGATTGTGGGAAACCACTTTGAAGGCTCAGAATTTATTGGAACATAATCATGGTATTACCTAAGTGTGTGATAACAACTTTTCAAAGCAGTAGTACTGGCCTCAAGAGTATTCAACCTAGAAAAATGTCTATAAAAGAGGAACCAGACTTGCCAGGCATAATATAAATTATAATCAATTTCTTTATGGCATCAAAAGCCTCATCCTCAGTACATCAAAAAATAACTTTCTCAGCCACAACATCCAAAGCATATCTATAATAAAGATCAATATCGTGGTAGAAACTATTAATAACCAAGCTAAGACTCATCTTAGGCTCAGTTTCCCTTTGTAAAGCAGAGATTCTAGACAAAGCTTCTTTGAAACTCTCTTCACTTTTTTGCTTAAAAGTAAAGATCTTTTCCATAGGTGTCACGGAGATTGGACCAAAACCAGACATGGTAGCAATTAGGGTAGGAACTACTTTTTGTGTGTGTTTTGGATAAGAGAAAGCAAACCAAACTAAACTATTTTTTTTGGAGTTTTTTATAAAAGAGGCAAAAAAAACCAAGCAAAAGAAACTAAGCATACTAAAAACAAAGCAAAGATAAAGGTTGAGGAGGACTCCACTTGTGAAGACGTCCTTATCCTCCCCGGCAACGGCGCCAGAATACTTGTTGATGGCGCCTGAGAGCGCTTCGTCGGGAAACCCCAAGAGCAAGGTGAGATGCAGCACAGCAACATGTCTTCCCTCAGTAAGAAACCGAGGTTATCAAACCCATAGGAGGAAGGAAACTTCTCAAAGGTGTTGCAAGCAACATGGGAACCTGCACAGCAACAACTCAAGACTTTGCCCCAACTAACAGTGAGGTTGTCAATCTCACCGGTTGCTGTAACAAAGGATTAACTGTATGGTGTGGAAGGTGATGATGGTTTGCAGCAAGTAAACCATAACAATGGAAGATGTATCAATGGTAAAGATTGGACCGGGGTCCATAGTTCACTAGAGGTGTTCTCCTTAGATAAACAAACATGGCATGCTGGGTCAACAAATTATAGCAGGGCAATTGACAGGACTAAGCAAGGCATAACAATGCAATACTAGACATAAAGATCCTATGAGATTCGATTGGGCAATACAAAAATATACATAGACCGCCATCCAATTGCATCTATGACTAGAATTCCACCTTTGGGTTATCATCCAAACCCCCTCCAGTATTAAGTTGCAAGCAACATAAAACTGCTTTAAGAAAAGTGTGTATGGTAAATAATCCACTTGTTCCATGAACAAGATACCGTTGTTTTCTCCCTAGTGGCAACAACACATCTACAACCGTAGATATTTTTGTCCCTTCCCTTGATTTATTAGAGGCATGAACCCACTATCGAGCATAAATACCCTTTCTTGGAGTCACTAGCAACTACTTGGCCAAGATAGCTACTAACAATGGAGATCATGCAAGATCACAAACAATAGAGGCATGATAGAATCAATAAGACAAAACCATTAATCAATCTGACATAGTAATCTCAATATCCATCGGATCCCCGCAAACACAACATGCATGATTACAAATAGATGAGATCTTGATCATGAATGGAGCTCACAAGATCTAGACATGAAAGCACAAGGAGGAGATACAACCATCTAGCTACTACATGGACCCGTAGTCCAAGGTGGAACTACTCACGCTTCATACCGGAGGCTGGCATGATGAAGAAGAAGGCCTCCGGGATGATCTCCCTTCCAGCAGGGTGCCGGGAAGAGCTTCAGATCCCCCGATCTAGGGACGATGGTGGCAGCGTCTACAGATGGTTTCATCGAATTAGGGTTTAGGCATTGGGGGCTTCTTATAGGCAAAGAGGCGAGGCTGGAGGGCCACCATGGCGGCTGCACCCCCTAGGCACGGGGTGGGCCCACCCGCGCGGCCAGTGGTGTGGCCCCCTGGTGGGTCTCCTCTGTCTCGTATTTCGGCTTCGTGTTCTCCATGGCAAAATATTGACTTTGGCTTTTGTCCCGTCCAATTCCAAGAATATTGATTTTCTGCCTTTCTGGAACCAAAAATAGAAGAAAACAGGCAACTGGCACTGTGTCATCTTGTTAATAGGTTAGTACCAGAAAACATATGAAAAGCACGTCAAAGTGTGGACAAAGCAAAGGAAAGTAGATACTAAACAAGCATGGAACATAAAAAATTATAGATATGTTTTCGACGTATCAATTCATGCGCTTCAACACATACTTTCAGAATACCTAATGCCACCTTTATAACCACCTAGTTATGGAAGTGGTGTTTGATGTCATCAAAGTACTCATCCGATGACGGCGATTAACATGATCTCATGGTCGAAGGATTAGGTTACTATATATCTGAAAACTTGTAGCAAAACGAACTTAATGACTTGATCTTACACTATGCTTACTATTGGTGTATGTCTATCACATCATTCTCCTAATGATATGATCTTGTTATTAATAACATCCAATGTCCATGATCAGGAAACCATGATCATCTATTAATCAACAAGCTAGTTTCAATAAGAGGCTTACTAGGGACTCTTTTATGTTTACAAATCACACAATTATTAATGTTTCCGGTTAATACAATTATATCATGGGATGTAAACATTTATCATAAATATAGAGATATAATAATAACCACTTTATTATTGACTCTTAGGCATATCTCCAATAGTCTGCCACTTGCACTAGAGTCAATAATATAGATTACATGGTAATGTACCTAACACCCATGGCTTTCTGGTGTTGGTCATGTTTTGCTCTAGGGAGAGGTTTAGTCAATGGATCTACCACATTCAGATTTGTGTGTATTTTGCAAATCTTTATGTCACCCTCTTGGACATATTCGCGAATCGAATGGAAACCTAGCTTGATGTGCTTTAACTTCTTGTGTGACCTTGTCTCCTGTGCATTAGCTATGGCACCCATGTTATCACAATAAATGGCCATCGGGTCCAACGCACTAGGAACCACACCAAGATCGGTAATGAACTCCTTCATACATATCGCTTCTTGTGAAGCCTCCAAAGAAGCTATGTATTCCGATTCAGTTGAAGGTTTCGCCATAATGCTTTGCTTTGCACTCCTCCTGATCACTACTACACCATTCAAAATAAATACATATCTAGACTGTGACTTTGAGTCATCTGGATCGGTGTTCCAACTAGCATCGGTGTAACCGTTTACAATGAGCTCTTCGTCACCTCCATAAGAAAGAACCATATCCTTAGTCATTTTTAGGTACTTCGGGATATTCTTGACCGATGTCCAGTGTTCCACTCCTGGATCACTTTGATATCTGCTATTCAAACTAAAAGCATGTGCGATATACGGTCTAGTACACATCATGGCATACATGATAGAGCCTATGGCCGAGGCATAGGGGATTTTGCTCATCCTTTCTCTCTCTTCTGTCGTAGCTAGACTTTGAGTCTTACTCAAGGTCTTACCTGGCAACATGGGAAAGAACCCTTTGTTGCTTTCTCCCATTCTAAACCTCTTTAGAACCTTGTCCAGGTATGTACTTTGTGAAAGCGCTATTAAGTGTCTTGATCTATCTCTATAAATATTGATGCCTAAGATGTATGCTGCTTCGCCAAGATCCTTCGTTGAAAAACTATTATTCAAATATCCTTTGACACTTTCAAGAAGTTGTATATCATTCCCAATCAACAATATGTCATCCACATATATTACTAGGAATTCTATAGATCTCCCACTCACTTTCTTGTAAATACAAGCTTCTCCAAAAGTTTGTATAAATCCAAAGTTTTTGATCACCTTATCCGAACGTTGCTTGTTTCAGTCCATAAATGGACCACTGAAGTTTGCATACCTTGTTAGCATCTTTAGGATCGACAAAACCGTTGGGTTGTACCATATACAACTCTTCCTCAATGTCACCATTAAGGAACACCATTTTGACATCCATGTGCCAAATCTCATAATCAAAAAATGCAGTGATTGCTAACAACATCCTCACAGACTTTAGCTTTACTACCGGTGAGAAAGTCCCATTGTAGTCAACTCCTTGATTTTGCCGGAACCCCTTCGCGACAAGTCGGTAACATTACCATCAGCATATCTTTTCCTTTTAAAAATCCATTTGTTCTCGACAGCCTTGCGGCCATCTGATAAGTCTACACTTGGTTTTTATACATGGATCCAATCTCGGATTTCATGGATTCTTGCCACTTGTTGGAATATAGGCCCATCATTGCTTCCTCATATGTTGTAGGGTCGTTGGTGTTGTCCACCAACATGACATTCATGCTAAAGTCATACCAATCAGGAGTGGTACGAACCCTCGTCGACATGCAAGTTTCAGTAGCAACTTTGTTCGAAGTTTCATGATCACCATCATTAGATTCCTCTCTTATTGGTGCAGGCGGCACAGGAACATCTTCCAGTGCTGCACTGCTCTCAAATCCAAGAGAAGGTTCAACAACCTCATCGAGTTCTACTTTCCTTCCAGTCACTTCTTTCGAGAGAAACTCCTTCTCAAGAAAGGATCCATTCTTGGCAACAAAAACTTTGCCTTCGGATCTATGATAGAAGGTATATCCAATTGTTTCTTTAGGGTATCCTATGAAGACACATTTCTTCGCTTTGGGTTCAAGATTGTCGGGCTATAACTTCTTTACATAAGCTTCGCAACCCCAAATTTTAAGGAACGACAACTTAGGTTTCTTATCAAACCATAATTCATACGGTGTCGTTTCAACGGATTTAGATGATGCCCTATTTAAAGTGTGCGGTTTCCTCTAATGCAGAACCCCAAAATGATAACGGTAAATCTGTAAGAGACATCATAGAACAAACCATATCTAAGAGAATTCGATTATGACGTTCGGACACACCATTTATCTGTGGTGTTCCGGCGGTGTAAACTGCGATAGTATTCCGCATTTCTTCAAATGCATGCCAAACTCGTAACTTAGATATTCACCTCCGTGATCAAATCCTAGAAACTTAATATTCTTGTTACGTTGATTTTCTACTTCACTTTGGAATTCCTTAAACTTCTCGAAAGTTTCGGACTTATGTTTCATAAAGTAGATATACCCATATCTACTCAAGTCATCCGTGAAAGTAAGAACATAACAATATCCACCGCGAGACGCTACACTCATTGGACCGCACACATCGGTATGTATTATTTCCAATAAGTCTGTAGTCCGCTCCATTATTCCAGAGAATGGAGTCTTAGTCATTTTTCCCATTAGACATGCTTCGCATCTTTCAAGTGATTTAAAATCAAGTGATTCAAAAAGTCCATCGGAATGGAGTTTCTTCATGCGCTTCACTACAATGTGACCAAGACGATAGTGCCACATGTATGTAGAATTATCATTCAATTTCATTCTTTTAACATCTATATTATGAACATGTGTATCACTACTATCGAGATTCAATAAGAATAAACCATCTATCTGAGGCGCATGACCATAAAATATATTACTCATAAAAATCGAACAACCATTATTCTCGGACGTAAATGAGTAACCCTATTGCAGTAAACAAGATCTAGATATAATGTTCATGCTTAGTGCAGACACCAAATAACAATTATTTAGATTTAAAACTAATCCCGATAGTAGATGAAGAGGGAGCATGCCGACGGAGATCACATCAACCTTGGAGCCATTTTCAACGCGCATCGTCACCTCTTCTCTCGCTAGTCTTTGTTTATTCTACAACACCCGTTTCAAGTTACAAATATGAGCAACTGAACCAGTATCAAATACCTAGGCACTACTACGATTACTAGTAAGATACACATCAATAACATGTATATCAAATATACCTTTCTTCTTGATGTTGTCGTTCTTCAGATCTGCCAGGTACTTGGGGCAATTCTGCTTTCAGTGACCTTCGCCCTTGAAGTAAAATCACTCAGTATCAGGCTTAGGACCAGCCTTGGGCTTCTTAGCAGCCGCGACAACTTTCTTGCCGCCCTTCTTGAAGTTCCCTTGTTCTTAGGCTTGCCTTGCTTCTTGAAATTGGTGGTCTTATTGACCATCAACACTTGGTGCTCTTTCTTAGTCTCCACCTTAGCAAATTTCAACATGGAGAAGAGTTCATGCAATGAATTATCCATGCGCTGCATGTTTTAGTTCATCACAAAGTTCTTGTAACTAGGTGGTAGTGATTGAAGGACATGATGAATCCCCAACACATTAGGAATTGTTATTCCCAAATCTTGGAGTTTGTTTGCGTGCCTAGACATTTTGAGCACGTACTCGCTAACGGAGCTTCCTTCATCCATCTTGCAATTAAAGAACTTCTTGGAAGCTTCATAGATCTCCATGGCCGCATGAGTCTCAAATATCATTTTGAGCTCATTGATAATATCATGAGGGTCGTGGTTCTCAAAGCGCTTCTAAAGCTCTTATTCCAAATTGTACAAGATGGCACACTAAACTATGAAGTATTGATTCTTCTGAGTGAGGTAAAAAAATCACCTCATCGGTAGCATTAGCTATAGGAGGGTCACCTAGTGGTGCATCCAGCACATAGGTCAACTGACCAGCATTGAGGACAATCCTCATGTTATGGAACCAGTCCGTGAAGTTGCTTCCATTGTTTTTCAACTTTTCTTTCTCTAGTAATGCATTAAAGTTGATGGTAGGGGCCTCCATGATCTACAATATATTTGCAAAGAGTTTAGACTAAGTTTATGATAAATTGAGTTCAAACTTAGTTTTTAAATTAACTAGGTGAACTCCCAGTCAAAACAACATCCCTCATGTTGTCTTAGTGATTACACGAACCAAATCCACTACACCAAGTCCAATCTTCACGAGAGAAGATGTAGTTTCAAAGACGAACAATCAACATGTTCATCATATCATTCATATGACTCATTCTTTACCTTTCCGTATTCCGTGTTCCGAAACCATGTCTGTATATGCAAGGCTCATCAAGATTAACCTTAGTATCCGCATGTGCAAATCTGGCTTGCACCCGTTGTATGCACACGTAGAATTCATAACATCCGATCATCACAAGATGCTTCAAAACGACGAGTCTTAGCAATAGTGCCTACTAAGGAAAAATACTTTATTACTTGATATTTAGTTAGAGGGATCATCTTATAATGCTACCATCGCGATCTAAGAAATACAAGATGCATACAAAGGATTAACATCACATGCAATTCATAATATGTGATATGATATGGAATTTCTCCATGTGCCTTTGATCTCCATCTCCAAAGCACGGACATGATCTCCATCATCACCAGCGTGGCGTCAAGGTTAATGGCGCCGCTTCATGGTTGTCCATCACCAACAGCAACTATTACAACTACTTGGAATAAAGCTATTACATGATTAATAGACACGCAGGTCTTAACAAATTTAAAGACAACCATTAGGCTCATGCCGGTTGCCATACTATAATAAGGATCATTGCATACATCAAATATAATCACAATCATATCATGGCCATATCACATCACATGCCCCTACAAAAACAAGTTAGACGCCTCTAATTTTCTTTGCATGTTTTACGTGGCTTGGGGCTTTCGAATAAGAACCATTCTTACCTACGAACATGAACCACAATGCTGATACAAGTGTTGTCAAGTGCAGATTGTAAATTGAATCTTAACTGGTGGGAGAGACAGACACCCGCAAAGACACTTTTGCAATACAAGTTGCATGTTGAGGGTGGAGAAAGTCTCATGTACGATGACATGTAAGGTTAGCCCGAGCCGCTTCATCCCACCATGCTGCAAGATGCAAACTACATGAAAATCAAGCGACAACGAAAATATCAACACCCACAAAACCATTGTGTTCTACTCGTGCAATAGATCTACGCATAGATACGGATCTGATACAACTGTAGAATATGTTGCATGTAAAACAAAAAAATTCTACCGCAAGAACATGTAAAACCAAGATCCAATCTATGGAAAAGCCAAGATCTAATCTACAAGATCGGTACACCGAGATGGTAGAGAACTAACTCTTGTAGATCCAAAGAGTTAATGAGATCGGATATTATGGTTGATGTAGTCGATCACTTGCCGATCTCAAGATCGCGTAGACGATCCTTCTGGCGCCGCGTTCTGGCAGCGCTTCTGCACTCGGTCACATGTACGGAGTCGATGAAGACCTTCCTCTCCCTATTCCAGCAGGCAGCAGAGGTAGTAGATCCCCTAAGAATCCCAGCAGCACGACGGCATGGTGGTGGTGGAGGAGGAGAGAATCCTGCAGGGCTTCACTTAAGCCGGAGCAGGACGATGGAGGAGGGAGAGGGACGGTGGCTAGGGTTGAGGTAAGGGGTAGGGGTGCGCCCTCCCCACCCCTCTTTATATAGAGGGTCTACGGCCAGGGTTCCCACCCCTTGGCCGAGTCTTTCCCCAACTCGGCGGTGCAAGAGGGAGGGGGAAACTTGCCCCCCAAGTTTCTGCCCCATTCCTTTTTAGGGTTTTTCCCAAATCCCCTTGCTAGCCAGTTTGGACCCTTGGGCTTGGTGCGGCTGGCCCTAGGCCCCCCGCTGCATGAAATAGCCCAAGTGTCCCCTCAGGTGGTGGACCCATTGGTGGTCCCTCTAGAACATTCTAAAAGCTCCGGTCAAAATACCGGAAACTTTTCCGAACCCCGGAAAACGACTTTCCTTATATGAATCTTATTCTCCAGGCCATTCTGGATCTCCTCATGATGTATTGGATCCAATCCAAGACTCCGAACAACATTCGGTCTCCAAGTCATATTCCATATCTACTTAAACAACATCAAACCTTAAGTGTGTCACGCAATGTTTCGCGAACTATGCAGACATGATCGAGACACCTGTCCGGTCAATAACCAATACGGGATCTGGAGATCAATAATGGTTCCTACACATTAACGATGACTTCGTGATCGAATGAACCATTCAGATACGATACCGATTCCCTTTGTCGTGCGATAATTTACTTATCCGAGGTTCGATCGTCGGTATCTCCATACCTAGTTCAGCCTCATTACCGATAAGTACTCTTTACTCTTTCCGTGATTTTTCATCCCTTGTGACCTAGTCACATGATTGCAAGCCAATTGGATGACATTCCACCGAGAGGGCCCAAAGTATATCTATTCATTATTTGGATGGACAAATCCCACTCTTAATACATGCGCTTCCACACATACTTTCAGAATACCTAATGCCACCTTTATAACCACCCAATTACGGAAGTGGCATTTGATGTCATCAAAGTACTCATCCGGTGATGGTGATTAATATGATATCATGGTTGAAAGATTAGGTTACTATGTATCTGAAAGCTTGTAGCAAAACAAACTTAATGACTTGATCTTATGCTATTCTTGCTATGGGTGTATGTCCATCACATCATTCTCCTAATGAAATGATCTTGTTATTAATAACATCCAATGTTCATGATCACGAAACCATGATCATATATTAATCAACAAGCTAGTTTTAACAACAGGCTTACTAGGGACTCTTTTATGTTTACAAATCACAGAAGTATTAATGTTTCCGGTTAATACAATTATAGCATGGGATGTAAACATTTATCATAAACACAAAGATATAATAATAACCACTTTATTATTGTCTCTTAGGCATATCTCCAACAGATACTACATGTTGTTGCCACTTTTGTTGCCCTACACATGCGTAGATCCCTGCTTCCGATCAAATGACGGCCCAATAGCTGGCGCACAAATTGGCGACATCCATGGCGGAACCTTACCGCCGTCATTTGCTGATAGGCGACCTCGTCTGGCGACATCAAGTTGGAAAGGACGATGGATCGAGGAGCTCTAGGGGTGGTGGTGTGGAGGAGGGGGCTCCGGAGTCGTCTGTAAGGCTACCCGGGATGTTAGTGAAGGACTAGAGAAGCTCTCTAGTTATATTTTTTTCTTCCATCGCAGAAATCACTTGCAAGGCGCTCTTACTTAAACGATATGATCTAGAGAATGTGCACTCTAGTATGATCTAGAGAGTGCGCACTTGATATCAAGTAGATGCATTTCTAAAGTTGTCTAACTGTCTTTTTGCCCTTTTGCATGCAACGAGGCACCACATAGTACACTATCTATTATATATTAGCACACCTATTTCATTTTCAATCTCATATTTGAAAATATTGTATGTTCGAATAAATAATAAAATAACAATCAGTTTTGGCCTGCGTTTTTATTTTGATGATATCTTTTAAACAAGCCTAAAATTGACAAAATTCAAAAAATAAATTTTGAAACACAATGAAACTTCATGATTTGCAATGAAACACGTTCCATATATTTTCTCTTGTTTTTTGTCGATAAATTTTCTGGATTAAATTCTATGGGAATTATCAATTATTTCTTAACTATGATTAATAAAGTTTGAAACAGACATAAACGAGTTGTTTGAAAAAAACATTTCACTAGGTGTCATCAAGGTTTAGAAAGTTTTATTAGGTTTCAGAAATCGATTTTCAAATATTGTCAAAATATATTAATATTGTACTTGTTTTTAAGATCTCTTCGTTACGAACCCAAATATTCAACGGTTTTCAAATTAAGTTTCTAATTTAAAAGTTATAAAACTTTGAAGTTTTAGAACTAGTTTTTATGAAGTATGGAAGGCGCTACGACACACATAGTCATAGTCGTCGCGCTCGCGCTGGCGCGGCAAAAAAGGCACCAAGGATAACCGCGTCAGGGATCCTAAAACGGCGATGGACTTTTTGACTCGGCATAACATGATCCATCGACCTAGCGCTTCCACGGCAGCAAGGCGTTTACGCCGCAGCCCATGTAGGAAGACACTTCATACATACCATGACAGCTGTGAGACGACGACACAATATGGTGTAATCCTACCTAACCCATGCACGACATAATTTTTAGTGCCTCCATTTATGCTGCTACACGCAACAGTTTAGCCGGTGGTTTATATATTTAAGGTTCCTCTAATTTACACAAAATCATACATGATGCTTCCAAATATCACAACACATATTCGAATATATAGAATAATAGAGTATCCAACACATACATCGTAGTACTATAAAAGACATCATAACCAGTTTGGACATATCCATCACACAAGTTTTGAAGAGAAGTTAACGTGTAATCGACTTCACACGGATTAACTCAATCTTTGACCAATAGGGAACCCATCTCGTACAGGGTAACAAGTGCTATGATGATGTGCTGATTACTTGGTCTTTAGTTGAGTCTGCAGCAAACTTCTAATGAACAAAGAAAAAAAGAACTATAAATCACTTTGCTGTAAACAAGGAAATATGTATAGTAGGATATATACTAGATAAAATACCAGGCATACTTTTGTTTTATCCAAGAATATAAATAGGTCTACTGTTGTACCTAGGAGCTCCTTCCGCCGTTGTGACCAACAAAGTGAGTAGATACACATTTGTCTGGATATGCGCATTTGATAAATCTGGCAGTTGGGAGTGAATATTCACATACATTTGCATATGGACACACAATGTTGACGTTAAGAGCTTGGCCCAACTTATTAATCTTTCTGAGTGGCCTAGGTAGTGGAAGATGCTTTTCCACTACAACATCAGTCAGGATCACGCAGTAATCCCCTAACCGTTGTCCATCATCCCATAGTGCATGCTTGTTTGTGAAAGTTAACTTCACAAATGCAATTGTCCTATCACTTGCCATGGATCACAGAGCCACTCTTGATTCAATCAATAGGAAGTTAATGTAGTATCAATAACATATGCATTCGGACAGCTAACATACGTATAGAAGACATATACCTGAGTTGCGCAGTTAGTCAAACTCAAAGACTTGACAACATCCTCTTCATGGTGGTCCTCAGACTATAAAAGGCAGAGGTAAACAATTGTAATGCATAACATGGTAATAGGAAAAAGTAAGTATTGAATTATGTAATGATCAAAAGTGACAAGCTAATGCAAATTGGAGGCCTAGAACGACCAGCTCCTGATTTATTCTTCTTGGAACTATTTCCAGCAACATATGAATCTGCAACTCCCTTCGAAGCAACAACTGTAGGTGGGGGTTATCCTCAGCAGCACCTAGAGGGGTGGTTATAGAAGCATCTAGAGGGGTAGTTATAGCAGCATCTAGAGGTGTGCCGGCAGCAACACCACCATCTAGAGGTGTACCAGTAGCAGCACTAGCACCACCATCTGGACTTAGCACTTCAGTATCACCAACTGCTCCAGTTAGCACAACATCAACAGGAGTCGACAATAATAGAGTAGGAGGAGTTTGAATTCTTCTAGTACAAAGAGCAACTTTAGCACTTCTAACAGTTGATGGGAGAGTATATAGAGAACCACGAGGATGTAGAACACAGCGAGGTACGAATTCATGAATTATGAGATCTATGGCATCAAAAAGTACCACATCGGGTGTCGGGGTCCTAGCAACCGGGGTGCCACGTCCCCTTGGTTTACGGATCCAGCACCGGTATAAAGCCCCCTCGTGAGGCGGTTGTGCCTCGGGAGGTGGCCAAGACATGCGCACCTTGGTGAGGCCCGCTCTTTGCGAGGAAGCGGACCTCTGGAGGGTATGCCTCCTGAGGAGATCCCGCGGCTATGCCTAGTTGCATCCCAAAGGCTCGGATGCTTTGGCATGCATCCCGGGGCTATTCGGTAACTCCGCCCAGCGAGTTATGAGCCACATCCCGACAAAGGGAGCAGCTCTCCTGTGCTTCTGACCTGCCTCGATAAAGCAAGAATCGGTCCACCCTACATTTCTGTAGGGAGAGGACATATGACCTCGTGGTGGAAGGCTCCTTCCGTTGCTGTTTCGGTGAAAGAGGGAAAAGCAGAGAGTGCCGGGTGAAGACAAGTGACGCTAAAGAAGGCCACTTTATAGGAGGATAGTGGAGGGTGGCGTGCTAGGCCTAGTACACCAAAAGTAGTCTCCTAGTCCGGGATCTCGAGGAGCGGCACTGTGGACGCCCTTACCTCCCAAAGACCGGGGGAAGAGGACCAACACCGCCCTATATAAGGATCCCTCCTCCTACCGTAGAACGGGTCAATCCTCAGCGATCTAAAACCCTAGACTTGCTTCCACCATTGTGAAGGAAATATCCCGAGAGGCAATAATAAAGTGGTTATTATCGTATTCCTTGTTTATGATAAATGTTTATTTTGTATGCTATAATTGTATTAATATGAAAACGTTAATACATGTGTGTTTAATAAATAAAAAGGAAGTTCCTAGTTATGCCTCTCTTATAAACTAGCTCGTTGATTAACAAGATGATCAAAGATTTCCTGATCATGGACATTGGATGTTGTTAATAACGAGGTCACATCATTAGTGTAATGATGTCATGAACATTCATCCGAAGTATAGCATTACGATCAAATTCATTGAGTTTATATTGCTATAACAACTTACGAAGTGATCCTAATCCTTAGACCATGAGATCATGTCAATCACTAACACCGGAAGAGTTTCTTGATAACATCAAACATCACACCGTAATAGAGTGATTATAAAGATGGGTTCAGAACTACTAAAGTGTTATGTTGAGGCCCATGGATTGAGAGTGGAATTTGTTCATCCCGATGACGGATAGATATGCTCTGGGCCCTCTCGGTGATATCACATTGATTAGCTTGCATGCAAGTGATTTGATCACTAGAATGTTATATCACGGGAACGATAAAAGAGTGCATGTCAGTAACGAGATCGAACTAGGTATGGAGATAACGATGATCGAATCTCGGACATGTAATATATCGCGAAACAAAAGGATTAAGATACTAGCGTAAAAGGTTCTCGCGATCACAAGAAAGTCATCGCTGAATGTGTGGGAGTCAGTATGGGTCTCCAGATCCGAGAGGAGTATCGATCATGTCCGCATTATTCACGAACGGTAGGGTGACACACTTAAGAGACACCGACATCCAATTGGAGCAAAAGTTTCATGCCGGAAAGAATAACAAGCGCAGGAATTTATTTCACTAGACACCGAAACTGTTTCGGTTGAAATTGCTGAAATTGGTTCTGCATGTGAAATTTAATACTAGCAAGGGGTTTTATGTGAATGTTTGTTAATTAAAGTAATTAAAAAATTCTGAATAAATAAATAAAAGAGTTTTATTTAAATGAGAGCTTGCATTAAATTTGGTGTAAATTTAATGCATGTGAGTGGATTTTTGAGTGGAGGCTCTTTTATGGGAGTGGAGGCTTTTCATTTTAAGTAGGAGCTCCACCGACATGAATGTGGAAGAGGTGGGGGAAGCCACCATGGCTGGCGCCATTCCCCTTGGGGTGCCCCCCTCTCCCTATAAAAGGCCCCCCTCTCCTCCTCTCAAAACACACCTCCTCGTGAAGGATCTCTCTCCTCTTCTAGAATTTATCCCCCATGGTCTCGGACTAGCGAGATACATGTTCCCGGTGGCTATTCGGAAAGAAAGAGTCGTGCTTCCACTGCATCGCTGGAGCAAGGAGGCGTAGGTTTCTCGGTGCCTCGAACGTGTGTGCGAGTACGGATGCGCCGTTGTTTTGCGGCGCTAGGATTTCCTCTCGATCTTGAAATCGGCAAGAGATCGTCTACATCAACCACGAGTTTGGAATCATTAAGCTTTGTCGGTCTTCAAGGGTATGTTCTATACGGATGTATATCCGCCCGTTGCTTGTATCTAGTAGATAGATCTCTATACATAGTTGTTCTCATCGTAGGATTTTTTTTGTTTTCTATGCTACGAACCCTATAGTGGTATCAGAGCCGGATCTATGCATAGATGCTTTGCACGGGTAGTACACATATGCGTATGTGGGCGATGTTGATCATTTTATTGATTCTTAGTTGTACTTTGGATATTGGTGGCATAGTGGGATGAAGCGTCCCGGACAAACTTTACATGTCCTCGCACATGAGACCTGTTCCACGCTTGACATGCAACTAGTTTTAAATAAGTGGATAGCGGGTGTCTGTCTCTCCTACTAGAGTCAATATCTAATTTTCAACGAGTTGTCAACAATTTTGTTATCCTCGTTGTGGTTCATGTTCATAGGTAAGAACGGTTCTTTCTTCGAAAGCCCTAAGCCACGTAAAACTTGCAATGGATAAATTAGAGGAGTCTAGTTTAGATTGTTGCTGGGCTAGTGTCATGATATGGTGATGTTGTAAGTAGAAGTATAATTCGATACTCTTACAACACACATAACGTGTAAGCTCCATCGACCTTGGCCTTACACATAGAGGTATGATGGCGATCATACCATGATGCACATGATGGAGATCAAGTGCAAGAACCATATCATTTCACTTATTAACATGTGATGTTTGATTGCATCTTATATTGCTTGTTTGGCATTTTATTATAATAATAAGATGATCCCTCATTTAGATATCAAGATAAAAATGTGTTCTTCCTTAAGTATGCACCGACAATGTTTCGTCGCTTCAAGACATCACATGATGATCGGGTGTACTTGAATCCACGAGCATATCTTGGGTGTAAGACAGTTACACACACGAATACTAAGGTTCTTACTTGGCGAGCCTAGCATGTACAAACATGGCCTCGGAACACGGACCTAAAGGTTAAGCATGAGTCATATGTTTTGATATGATGACCATATGGATGCTCGCCTTTGAAGCTACACTGACTCACGTGATGATGGGACTTGGTGTAGTGGATTTGGTTCATGTAATCAACAAAAAGGCACGAGGGATGTCTTTTTTGAGTGGGAGTTCATTTCTAATTTGGATTAGTAGAACTCAATTTATCATACATTAAATCAAAGTGAATTTGCATAATTTGTTGTAGTCATTGGCATTCGTTCACCACTTTATGCTTAGTTGTAACTGAGATAATAGAACTATAGAATTCTAGATATTTACTTTACGAACTGGTATTGTATTATGTTGAGTGTCAATCCAGAGTTTAAAGTCCTATTGAAAACTTTCAGCAAACTCTGTTTACTCCGTGAAGTTTAATAATTAGTATTAAATCGAGAGTAACAATTCCAGTGTTAGTATCTTAAGTATCATGTTTGCCTCCATGATTCTTGATTTAAATATCGAGATTATCTAGGAGCTGCAATAATTGTTTCAGAAACCATCATGTGTGGCAGATATAACAATATCTGAAACAATGTTTTGGTTGCAATATGATAGAGTATAATATATGTTCTCATATTGGATGAGAATTTGCAAAGGTTGGAGATGCTAGACATCCTAATCATCCAAAAGGGTTTTGGAAAGTAACGTTATACTCATGATTCATCTTTATAAGATACATTAGCTTGATCATGAAAGTCGTTGTGATAAGGATGAATAGAAGATGTATGTAAAGTGTTTACTACACTAAAAGATTACTAAAGAATGAATTTTTGAAAGAATGCCCATCATTTGATGATTGTGATCTACTTCAAAGTGCAAGTCCAAAGGTATTAGTATTTGAATATACACGCTTTGGACTATGTGTCATGTAGATGGTACCACTGTTGATGCTGATAGATTCTTTTAAAAAGGAAAAGGAAATGCTGAAAGAGAATCTATAAAATATATTTGGCAGAAAACAAAAGATTGGAAATATCCAATTTAGGTATATAGATAATATACATGTTATGGTTGTATTCTTTGCTTGTTAAACAATGTGGTTCTTGGGTATTGGATACCGAATTGGTTGGTATGAAATTTCATACGAAACGACGCAATTCATGAACCACAATGGCCTAAGTAACTAGCAAGAGAATATGTGATGATTTTCATAGAAAACAAATAAACCATTTTTTGTATTTCTCGTTGACATCAAAGCTTGACTTCAAGATTTGTTTTAATAATTGTTATTTAAATAAGGAATTATGAGAACAAAGGTTGTTCAAATAATTACCATGTTCCATATAAGATGGATGATTTACAAATCTAGTTGGAGAAATCACATCCATAAAACCTAATGCTAAAATGTCGCAAGACAAATGATTGAAAGATCACTTATGAAGTGACATCGCCGTTTAAATTATATTGGAAAGAAAATATGAAGAATCTCCATATTCATAGATTTTTGTAGTCTTTGATTTGATCAAGTGACTCTTGTGAGACTTTCCTCGGGATAATTAACACTTCGTTCAAATGCCAAAGAAGAACGAACGAATAAAATATTGGAATTTATACATATCGATGTATGTAGTCCATTATGTATAGTCGTAAGCGATGGATTTCAACTTCATATGCTTTCTCCGGAAATTTGAGTGCATATTCACTTAATGAGAAAGAAGTATGAAATATTTGAAAACGTTCAAAGACTTTCAAGATGAAGTGGAAAATCATTGTAACAAGAAAATAAATGGTTTATGATTTTATCATAAGGGATTTATTTGAGTTACAAGTGTAACAAGAAAAATAAATGAATTATGATTTATCATAAAGGGGTTTATTTGAGTTGCAAGTTTAGCAAAAAACCTAGATTTACATCTCCCGAAACACCATATGAGTATGGAGTGTTTGAGATTTGTAATGAAACTTTGTTTGACATGGTTGGATCAAAGGTGTTATTTATAAAACTACCATTATATTTTAAAAGATTAAAAGCTTTAGAGACTATCACTTTTACACTGAAAAGAGATCCATCTTGATCCGTTGAAATGACACCATATGAGTTATGGTTTGGCGTAAAACCCAAATTGTCATTTCTTAAATTTTGGTATGCTAAACATAAGTAGGATGCTTACAGCCAAAATCGGATGAGCATGTCTTTGTAGGTTATTTCGAATAACAATTGGTTATTCCTCCATAACACCAAGGACAAAAAGGGTTTGTCTCTTGAAACGTGAAGTTTCTTGAAGAAGGAATTTTTCATAAAAATTAACTGGGAGGACAATAGAACCTTGATAAGGTTAACAAACCTTAGCTAAATGTGATGAGTTGCGCAGTGCCAGAAATTGTTCCGGAGGCAGCCAGAATGCTCATAGCTCACGTGCCTCAAAGGTTGTGGTCACGGAGGTCTAAGTTCCTATTGAACCAAGTAAGTCGGATAAACAATCAAATGCTAAGATTTGAGAGTAAATCATTGTTGTTTGACAATGATGAACCGACAACATGCAAATAAGCGATGATGGGCCCTGACTCCGTCAAATGGCTTGAATCCATAAAATCCGTGATAGTTCCATACACGAGAAATCAAGTTTTGAACTTGGAAGACCCTCCGGAAAGGTGTAAAAACCTGTCGGTCATATTTGGATCTATAAAGAAATAAACATGGATGTTTCACATCTATGAAATAGTCGACATGTCGTAAAGTATTTTATGCCAATGTTCAAGGAGTTGACTATGACAAGATTTGATCTTTCATAGCGATATTTAGTCTGGACGGATTAAAATAGCAACCACTACATATAATTTGGTATATGGTAGATGAATAAACAAAACAAAGTTCTTCTAATAGAATGGTTACCTAGGACGTGTACATGACACGGTCCAAAGGGTTTTGTTAAATTCAAAGGATGCTAAAAGGGCATGGAAACTTCAATGGTTGAAGTAAGCATCGCGGAGTTGGAATCTTCACCGTGATGAAAAAGGAGTTTTCATCAGGAGACGATGAAGATGCTTGCATTTGCAAGAAATTAAGTGGGAGCGCTAAGACACATTTCTAATACATTATGTGGATGACATCTTGTTGATTAGAAATGATGTATCTTTTATTGACAAAGGTTAAGAATTTCATTTTGATGAAAGACTTAGGCAAAAACCGAATATTTAGCATGAATGTCTATAATGGATAGACTGTGACGCTAATATGGTTATGCCAAACGTACATATATGAGATATTGAAGGAGTTCAATATAGAAATGACAAAAAAAATGGTTCTTGTCGCATGGAATGCAATTGAATCAAGATTCAAGTGTATCGACACTTGATAAGTGAAACAAGATTCAAGTGCTTTGACACTTGATGAGTGAAATCACAAGGATGTTTTGATCAATCATACCATGATATGTACACATCCAGATATGTCCTATGCTCTAAGTGTTATGAGCATATACCAGAATGAATCATAAAATGATCATTGGACGATAGTGAGGATATTCATATGATCTTTTGGAAGAACTAAGAATATATTTGTGTAGAGGTGACAAACAATTACAAATAGTTCACTATAAAGTGTTACATTAATACTAGTTTTGTCACAAGATACAAATTAATTTTATCTCAATTTAAACTATGGGTGGCACAATGTAATGGAAAGAAAGTTTCCATGATGGATTTGGATGAATTCCAAAGTTAAGACATTGTGACGGATACTAAAACAAAAGGCTAAGCATATGAGTGTTATAGTAGTATCAAAGGAGGGAATTGGTGTCAAGTAGTTTGTTACCAAACTAAGGTGTGGTTCGCAAAGGGCTAACACTAAAGATACATTGTAGGACAATAGTACCGACATGATCTAACCCCAAGGAACTAAAGGTCTCACCAAAAGACCAAATTTATATAATGCCATCTCATTGGAGAATGAGTGATGCGTGAAGACGCAAAGACATGTAAATACACACGGACCTAAAGCGTCAGGTCCATAGATTATGTTAACCACTTGCAATTGCGTATATGGAACACCAGAAAGCCATAGGTGTTCAATACGCAAAGTTTTCAAACTAGATTACTGTCTCTAGTGCAACTGGGAGACTGAAGGGAATATGCCCGAGAGGCAATAATAAAGTGGTTATTATCGTATTCCTTGTTTATGATAAATGTTTATTTTGCATGCTATAATTGTATCAATACGGAAATGTTAATACATGTGTGTTTAATAAACAAAAAGGAAGTTCCTAGTTATGCCTCTCTTATAAACTAGCTCGTTGATTAACAAGATAATTGTCGTGGTGGTGGCACGGCAGATGCCATGGGTAGGCTAAAGTTTGGGGCCAATGGATGCTAGAGGGATCTGGGGAGGGAAGATGTAGTTGATTCTACACACAGAAGACTAAGGCAAAGATCTTTATTTCTCCTTCCTTGGGCTACAAGCGCTCCTTGAGCTATTTACAAGGGGAAAGAGAGAACTTTACCAGCCTAACGGTACTAAGAATGAGCCGATCCCCTCTTCAGAGTCCAAGCCTCTCCTTATAAAGGAGAGCCTTGGGCTCCTCTAGGGCTGACGTGGCAAGCATATTCGAGGAATATGCTTGTCCCAATATAGTAGTTCGGCGCCCCCCTTTCCCTGTCGCTCCGCTAACAGCGGCAAGGTTCCAGAGGGCCCCTCCTGCACGCCTCGGGCTTCAGGACTGTCACCTCCGTGACCCTCTTCTGCCTCTCTGTCGCTCTGCATCTTTGTCCGTAGCACTTGGCCTTGCTCAGATTCTCCCTAGCCTATAACTAGGGTTTGACTTCAGCTTCTCCTTCTCCTGCAAGCTTCCTACCATTCGGTCCTTCCTCGCATAACTCGGATCGTCCTTCACCTGCATCAAGATTATTCGGGCTAACCCGGCCGACTTATGAAATATCTCGGCCGGGTAATGCCTTGGCATGAATATAAAGGTCTCCCCCTTTCCTATCTCGGCCTACGTCTACAGGATACGGCCGACTTATATTGTAACTCGGAAACTAGACGGGGGATGTCCTTTTGTCTTTCCCCGTCTTTACCCTATCCGGGGTTACCTCCCCAACATTAGTCCCCGAAGCTGGTATGGCCCCGCCGATAACCTCGGTCGGGTTGTACCAGTTTCACGACACACGCTCTGTATCGTTTCCGAGTTATTCCTTGCTCATTCGAGGTATTGTTGTATCTTCTCGTGTACGCCTCGTCCTACGTGTCATCCCCATCATTGCTTCTCTAGTTTTTTGTTCCTCTACAGTTTTTACTGACAGGCTATAGTTACTACTGTGCCTGTCGCGCCGGCGCTGCGTCGCCTCGTGCTCCATTTTCGTTGGGGATCGTGATCTTCTCTGCTACCGTGTGGCCCTAGGTGTGGTTTCGCTCAACGACGTGCAGTCATGCTGCACACACGATCCACGCTGCCAACCGCCACACCCACGATCCCACTACCTCGCTTGCGGCTAGGTTATAAAGTGGGGCACGGCGCTGGAGGATTCACTTTCCCCTTCTCGTTCACCTGCGCCCTTCTTCTTCCTCTCGCTTCCGCGCCCGCTCGTAGCTCCGCCGCCGTGCATTCATCAGAACCGCTGACAGCGAGGACTCCACCGCGTCGCCCCGTCTGCCTCGTTCGCGTTCGCTAGCTTCGGCGTCGTCGCCGGTGAGCTCTTTCTGGCCGCGTCGCCTAGGCTTTATCCTAGATTTCTCTGTCTCGATTTTGTATTCGCGCGGCGGTTCCTCTGCTCCTCCGCCGCCGTTCCTATGCAAAATCACGACGGGGCCTCGTAGCTCTAAACTTTCCTCCGCCGCTAGTTCTTCCTCCGTCGATCTCTCCGGCGAACCCATGTCTAGCTCCTTTAGTGTTGCCCTTGTAGAGGATGACGATGCTGGCTCTGGGCCTGAGCGAGGCTCGTGGTAGGGCTCCTCCGTTACACGCCGTGAGATCGAGTGGCTTATCTGAACTCGGAGGATCCCCGTCGAGGTCTCCTGTCGCTTACCCGGCAGCGAGTCCTCTCCGGATATCAGGGAGGGCGAGTATGTAGTTTTTATGTCACATTTCTCGTGCGGCTTTGGTCTCCCTCTTAGCGACTTTGCTAGAGAGTTTCTCGACTACTTCGTCCTTCAGCCGCATCACCTTCCTGCAAATGCCATCGCTTCTCTTTCTGCTTTTATCTCTGCCTCGGAGGGATACTTCGGCCTATGGCCGTCCGTGCACGTCTGGTCGAAGTTCTTCCAGATTCGTTCCAACGTAGTCCCTGACAAGTCTCTGCACCCTTCCGAGAAACTGCTTACTCAATGTGCGGCAGCGTCCATTACACCTCGGAGGAAGTCCGTATTTCCTCGTGTCACCGGGTTAGAGTCGTGCAAGAAGTGGCACAAATCCTTTTTTTATGTCAAGAACAGAGGGACGGAGGACAAGATTTGGCTCCCTGCCTTCTCCATTGGTCCGCCTTCTAAGGTGAATTGGACTTATAATCCGAGGAAGAGTCATGCCTTGGCCGAGGCCTTTGAGATTCGGCTCAAAGAGTTGATCCATGCCGGGTTATGCGGCGAAGATCTGATGGCTACCTTTATCAGTAGCCGAATCTGCCCATTCCAGAAACGGACTCACAAACTGTGCTACATGAGCGGTCCTCTTGACCCTAACCGAGTCTCGACCGTGGAGCTGGACAACTATCTTATCTATAAGCGTGTCCGAGCTATCTTCAAGACGGAGATGCCTGAGGATTGGGCTTGGGGATTGAAACCGTTCACCCACGATCGTCCGCCTCCCGAAGTAAGCTTAATCACCTACACTTCGCTTTCCAACTGTTTCCGCAACTATTTTCGCTAATTCTCCTATTTCTTGTATTACAGAGGTTCACAGAACAGAAGGGCGAAGATGCCGAGGTTCTGTCACTCCCGTGGCCTGCGGACCGGAATACCCCAGACGTTGGGGAGCCGGACTCGGAAGAATTCGTTCCCAAATCTGACCTCGCCCCTTCTCGCGCTCGTGGCAGGACTTCGGCCCACGAGGAGGAAGGTGATTCGGATGAGGTCCAAGTTCTAGAGGTAGTTGCCGCAATGCCCATTTCTTATGCATTTCCGGCTTCTACTTTCCCAGCTAATCCGGCCGGTCAGGTTCACGACGCCGAGCCTATTGCTTCCCGGCCCCCTGTTACCTCGGGGAAACGCGGGGCTCCTGCCAGTGCCTCAGAGGCGGCCCCCAAGAAACGAATGAAGAAATCCGCTCCGAATCCTCCCAGGCGCAAGACCATGCCTGGAGTCGCAGGGTAAGTTTCTTTTGTTCGTATTTCTTGTTTCTCTCTTTCAGCTTTTCATCCTGACACCCTTTTTTCTTTCTTACTTTTGCAGTGCTCCACTTTCTGTTAAGCCCGGCGGTCCTAGTATGACTAGCCGCGAGATTCGGTAGCCGTCTCCTCCGCCCGCTGAAGATATCAGGATTCCCAGTCCTGCCCGTGTTGCATCTCCTTCAGCTCCGAATCAGTCGCCTCCTCGTCATGACGTGTCTGAGACTCCTCTCGTTGACATCGATCCCACTCGGCCCTCCGAGTTTTCCGCTGAACCCATTGCCCCCTCTGTGGATCCGAGCGCCTCTACTGAGCCTCTATCTGCCCCCGCAGTCTCTACAGCAACTCCAGCCCCGGCCGAAGAGGTCGTTATCTCGGCGCCCTCTGCGACCGTGACCCCTTCTGCCCCTAAAGACACCGTTCCCATTACCGAGGTATCGGCTCCTGCCGATGCCTCTTCTAAAGCAAGAAAAACGGTTGCCACCAAGGCCTCCTCTTCCCAGAAAGGTCTTGTCGGCTCTTCTCAGCCGAGTATTGCCGATGTGCTGCGCAAAGGAGCTGCGCCTACCAAAGCCTCCGTTACTCCGGCTGCCGGCACCCAGCTTGCTCTTCATAAAATCCCTGCGGCCGTAGTGGTTACTCAACATGTCCGGGGTAAAGTCCTAACTCGGACAGCTAGTGGGAACAGCCTCGGCTCGCTGGTGGAATATGCCAATAATTGGAATGCTGCCGATCAGTTTGAGGGTAATCCAATCAGTCAGCCCTTTCAGCTTTCCGACATTAGCGGCCGTTTTGATCAAGCTGCTAAGTTCATCCTTGACACTAACAAGATGAATGAGGTAATCGCTGTTTTGCGGAGTTTAGATTAATTCTCCAGATGTTACTATACGCTCTAGTCCCCGAAACTTGCAAGGAAATAACTTGTTATATGCTTGGAAGTTTAATAATGCTTTACTTAATCTAATTTTATCTCTAGGGTTCGAATTTATATCCGACTAGATCTGTCTTAAAGCTTGCTTTGACTTTTGTTTAGTTGATCTTGAAACATCCAGCCACCTAGATTTGGTTTTAGTCTCGCTTGACTCGGATCTGGTTTAGCTTCGAACATCCAGCCACCTAGATCCGGGTTAAGTTTCGCTTGACTCGGATCTGGTTTAGCTTCAAATATCCGGCCACCTAGATCCGGGTTAAGTTTTGCTTGACTCGGATCTGATTTAGCTTCGAATATCCAGCCACCTAGATCCGAGTTAAGTTTTGCTTGACTCGGATCTGGTTTAGCCTCGATTATCCAGCCACGTAGATCCGGGTAAAGTTTTGCTTGACTCGGATCTAGGTTCAGCTTCGAATACCTATTCATCGTTTTGCTCCATTGTTCAGGCTGCACATGACCGACGGACTGCCGAGTTTCAAAGGTTGCTTTTTTCGCACCGCAAACTGGAAGAAAAATATGAGAAAGTCCTTCCTATGGCAAAAAAGGCTGGTAAGTCGATAATTCCTTTTCGTCATTTCCGACGTTCTTATTTTTTTGTCCGCGAGATGTCGGCTCACTTTTTTGGTGAACAGGCAATATCAATAATCTCAACATTCGTCTTGAGAAGAAAGTCAAGAGCTTGGAAGGTTAGTTTCCCTTTTATCTTACACCTTTTCCTCCTTTAACATGTGCGCTAAGCTTCTTTTTATTTCGTTTGGCCTTGGTAAAGCCGAGTTGCAAACCTTTGCAGCATCTCACCAAGATTGCACGCCCATGCCTGACGTGATGCTGCATTTTTTTAGAACAAAGCGCTACTCATTCGGCGTAGCTAAAAGAAAAAGATGATGAAATAGCTCGTCTGCGGGCTGAGGTGGAGACCCTTAAGCTCCCTCAGAAATCCAAACTAGAAAAGGTCGATCAGGAATTCTCTAAGGATAAGAATCGGCTAGCTCTGGAGCTGCAGAAGAATAAAGAACTTCTCGAAGCCGCCGAACTGAAAACTCGTGGAATGAGCGAGGAGATTGCTTGCTTTGAAAAGAACAAGATCATCTGGACTAAAGACCTTCAGATAATGTTGAGTTATATTCATTGTAAGTTTCCTCAGCATAGCCGGATTATGTTTTTCTCTTTGTCTCTACTGCCTCCTAACGCATTCGTGTTTTGCGCAGGTCATTTTCCAGAAGCTAAGCCTGTGAGTTCGAAAGCTGTTCTTGCAGCTCGTGCGCGCCGAGGTGTCCCTGCTGACGTTGACTCGGAGTACTCGATGGAAGATTTCCTGGTCGCCGTCGGCGCTGCAGTTGGTCCGATGAAGATTATGGGCAGGGACTTGGTGCAGGCAGCTATCCGAGCCTACCATGTTCTCTGGCCGAATACTTCTGGGACTCCTAATATCAATGAGGTCGAATTGCTGGTGAAAAGATTAATGGCATCTGAGAAGCAACTAAGTCTCTGGAGGGAATCAGCCGGGCGAGCTGGCGCTGATATGGCCCTCACTGTTATCATGTCATGGTACGAAGACATCTCTCTTGATATCTTGAGGAATTTGCGCACAGGCTCCCGTTGGGTTGAGGACCCCACTTTTGTTGCTCTTCGGCAAGCTCGCGCCTTCCAGCTCGTGGAGTATGCCGACGTGCATACCTGGAATGAAGGTCTGAGCTTCCTCCCGAACTCGGACGATGAGGTTGTAGTCGAGGATGCATCAGACAATAACTCGGCTGAACAAGTGTGATACCTTTCTTGTATCGAAGGTTGACTACTATTTTGGAACAATATATGGCAGCCCCCGAGCCACTGCCTATTGCGCCGAAGTCTAGTGTGTAAACCAACTTTCAGAAATAACATAAGACCGTTGCCGAGGTGCTGCTCAGGGTGTCGAGTTTTAGTGCTCAACATAAAACTGGGGCAGCATATGGCAGTCCCGGAGTCGCTGCTTTGGATGCCGAGGTTCAAGACATAAAATGAAATTGAAATAACATATGGCAGTCCCCGAGTCACTGCTCTGGATGCCGAGGTTCAATACATAAGATGAAATTGAAATATCATACGGCAGTCCCCGAGTCACTGCTCTGGATGCCGAGGTTCAATACATAAGATGAAATTGAAATATCATACGGCAGTCCCCAAGTCATTGCTCTGGATGCCGAGGTTCAATACAATGAAACTGAAATAACATATGGCAGTCCCTGAGTCACTGCTCTGGATGCCGAGGTTCAATACATAAGATGAAATTGAAATAACATATGGCAGTCCCCGAGTCACTGCTCTGGATGCCGAGGTTTAATACATCATTGGTTCTTGACCTTGAGATACTATACTACGAGTAAAATGGACGAAGCAAAGCTACATTCCATGGCCGCTTCGTTTCTTCGCCAGCTTTGTCTGTCTTGTTCCTTCCGGGGGATTGAGCGTCGATTAGATAATAGGCATCGTTATGCAATGCTTTGCTCATGATGAATGGTCCCTCCCATGGAGGTGACAGCTTGTGCATGCCGGCCGTGCGTTGCACCAGTCGGAGGACTAAATCTCCTTCTTTGAATACTCTTGGATTCACCTTCTTGCTGTGATATCGTCGCAAGTTCTGCTGATAAATATCTGATCGTGATAGTGCCAGTTCTCTGGCTTCTTCTAGCAGGTCAACGGTATCTTGCCGAGCTATTTCATTTACCTCTGAGGTTGTATATTGAGTAACCCTTGGCGAGTCATGTATTATGTCGGCTGGAAGCACGGCCTCTGCCCCGTATACCAGAAAGAATGGTGTATAACCTGTTGATCTATTCGGAGTAGTCCTGAGGCTCCATAATATGGCTGGGAGTTCCTCAATCCAACATCCAGCCGACCTTTGCAGTGGTTCAACAAGTCGTGGTTTTATTCCTGACAATACTAGTCCATTAAACCTTTCCACTTGCCCATTAGATGCTGGGTGAGCCACAGAGGCAACATCTAATCTTATGTGTTTCTCTCTGCAAAACCTAGCGAAAGCTCCTTCCGCAAAGTTTGTGTCGTTATCTGTAATAACACTATGTGGATACCCATATCTCAAAATAATATCCTTGAGGAATTTCACTACTGTGGGTCCATCGCATTTTTTTATTGGTTTCACTTCGATCCATTTTGTGAACTTGTCCACCATAACCAATATGTGGGTCATTCCCCCTCGGGCTGGCTTAAATGGTCCCACCATATCTAAGCCCCACACCGAAAATGGCCAAGTGATGGGTATTGTTTTTAACTCGGCCGATGGCATATGTATTTTGGTTGCATATCTCTGACAACCATTGCATTTTTCAACCAACTCTTTGGCTTCTTTCAACGCCGTCGGCCTATAAAATCCATGCCTGAATGCTTTGGCTACCAAGGCACGAGATGAGGCATGGTGTCCACATTCTCCTTGATGTATATCTAGGAGGATCTCCTGGCCTTCTGCCGAACTCACACATTTTTGCAATACGCTAGTGACACTCATTTTATATAGCTCATTGTTTATGATTGTATAGGCTTTTGCTCTCCTTACAGTTTGTCTTGCTAATACTTCATTGTTCGGCAACATCGCGTCTTTAAGGTAAGAGAATATGGGTTGCGCCCATAGCGGTGTGACTTTTTCTGGTGTGGTCTCACTATCTATTTCCATGTTTTCTGCCGACATACCTACCTCGGCCTTCTCCATAATTGTGTTTACTTCTGCTGTCCCCCTCTTGGGGGGTTCCGAGTTATATTGCTGGTCTACTTCCATCGGCGCATTATCTTCTGATGAATTTGCTGGAATGAAGATAGATTCGGATTCTGGTGATGGGATTATTGATGGTTTCCTGAGGTGTTCTAGGGCAATACCCGGGGGAATTGACTGCCGGGTTGATCCTAGTTTTGACAACGTGTCTGCGGCATCATTTTCTGCCCGAGGTATGTGGTGAAATTCACATCCCTCAAAGTATCCACTGATCTTTTGCACATGAAATCTGTATAAAGCCATATTAGCATCTAATGCATCCCAATTGCCTGAGACTTGCTGTACTACTAGATCCGAGTCCCCATAGCATAAGATTCGGCGTATGCCAATCTCTTTTGCTACTTTCAATCCATGGACCAGTGCTTCATACTCGGCTACGTTGTTGGATGTGGCAAAATGTATTTGTAGCACATACCTCAGCTGATCTTTTTTAGGCGAGGTTAACACTATTCCTGCCCCCAAACCGTTTCTTAGTTTGGAACCATCGAAATGCATCATCCAATAATTTGGGTCTGGTAATGGTGGTTCATACTGCACTTCGGCCCAGTCTACGAAGAAGTCGGCGACCGATTGATATTTGATTGCATCTCTCCTATCAAATTGTGGAGCGTACGGTGACAACTCGATTGCCCATTTTGCTATTCGGCCACTCGCATCTTTGTTGCTCAATATGTCGGCTATGGGCGCTTCACAGATCACTTTGATGGGATGCTCTTCGAAGTAATGTTTAAGCTTTTTCGCCGACATGTACACCCCATAAGCCATCTTCTGATAATGTGGGTAATTCTGCTTTGAAGTGGATAACACCTCGCTTAAATAATACACCGACCTCTGTACCGACTTATCATCTTCAAGCCGTTCTACTACGACTACAGCACTCACTACTCTGTTGGTAGCCGCTACATAGAGTAACATAGGCTCTTTTGATAATGGAGAAGCCAAAATGGGTGCTGTGACCAACATCTTTTTCAACTCATGAAATGCGTTGTCTGCTTGTGGAGTCCAAATGAATTTATCTGATTTCTTCATCAGCTGATAGAGTGGTAGCGCCTTCTCTCCTAGTCGACATACAAAACGGCTGAGCGAGGCTAGACAACCCGTGAATTTTTGTACATCATTTAGACATCTTGGCAACTCCATTCTTTCTACTACCCTTATCTTTGTTGGGTTGGCCTCTATACCTCGGCTAGATACAAGAAAACCGAGTAACTTTCCTGCCGGTACGCCAAACGTGCATTTTTCCGGATTAAGCTTCATTCAGAACCTTCTCAGGTTCGCGAAAGTCTGTCGTATATCATCCATTAACGTTTTGATTTCCTTGGTTTTGATGACCACGTCATCTACATATACTTGTACATTTTTTCCTATCTGATCGTGTAGACATTTTTGCATGCATCTCTGATAAGTTGCTCCTACGTTTCGTAGGCCGAACGGCATTGTGCGATAACAATAAGCCCCGTACGGGGTAATAAACGCAGTCTTTATTTGATCGGCCGGATTTAACGGTATCTGGTGAAAACCAGAATATACGTCTACAAATGAAAATAACTCACAACCAGCGGTCGAATCAATGACCTGATCTATTCTAGGTAATGGAAAAGGATCTTTTGGACACGCCTTGTTCAGGTTCGTGTAATCGATACACATTCGCCATACAATGGCTACATTCGGATCATCTTTCTTCTTTTCTACTAGCACCGGATTTGACAACCAATCCGGATACAACACCTCCATGATGAACCCGGCTGCGAGGAGCCGAGCTATTTCATCCCCTATTATTTTTCTCCTGTCTTCGGCGAAGCGGCGGAGAGGTTGCTTCACCGGCCTTGCTCCTGGCCTCACATTCAAAGAGTGCTCAGCCAACTCCCTCGGAACACCTTGCAGATCCTGAGTTAACCATGCAAATATGTCCCGATTCTCACGGAGGAAGTTGGTGAGCTCGCTTTCCTATTTAGCATCCAGGCCTGCACCAATAGTAACAGTACACTCCGGGAATTGTTCATCTATCTGAAACTTCTTGGTTTCTTTAGTAGGCTGAAAGGAGACACTGCCATGCGGATTGGCTAGCGCCGGCATATTCAGCTGTGCCGACTGAGCGAGGGCTGCTACCTCCTGAATCCTTCTTTTTTCTCTTGCTATAACCAATGACTCGGCCAAATTTGACCCGGCTGAAGCGCACTCCATTGACTTCTTGTAATCCCCTGCTACTGTTATCACTCCTTGCGGTCCAGGTAGCTTCATTTTCAGATAACTTATATGACAGCTGCCCATGAATTTGGCCAAGGCTGGCCGTCCGAGTAAAGCATGATAACAACTCTCTAGATCCACCACCTCAAACTCTAAGTTTTCTGCTCTGCAGTTATGTCTTGTGCCGAATAACACATCCACTCGGACCTTACCAATGGGTTCACATGAAAGCCCTGGCACTATCCCATGGAAAGTGGTCCTCGTGGATTGCAACATGTTCTGTGATATTCCGAGTTTATGCATGGTATCTTTGTACATGATGTTGATACTGCTTCCATTGTCAATGAGTACTTTTGAGAATTTCACATTGATGCTTGGTCCAACGAATGTTGGATCCAACACGAGTGCATATGATCCAGGATTCGGCATTATCTTGGGGTGATCCTTTATGCTCCAAGTTACCTCTTGATCTGACCAAGGCACATATCTTGGTACTGCAGGCATAACTGCATTTACTTCCATATGCCGGCGCTGCACACTCTACTTGTCTTGTTGTTCCATTTTGAACACGCAATAAGACTGATGATGTTCTCTGTAATCATTGCGTCTAGTATTCGCCAGATTTGTCCTTCCATCCTGGACTTGGTTCATCACTTGGTGTACCGCGTCTCTCCGATCCGAGTTATCGTACCTCGGGGGGAGGGGGCGGTAACATCAGTTGCTGTGCATTTGCTCCAGTCAACTGTGGTTGATGTTGCTGATGTACTTGATGGGGTGCCTGAATACCTGCGGGGTTCCCCATTGCATTTTTCATCCATGCACATTGGCGGGTTGTATGGTTGGCTGGCCTGGATGGGTTTGACGTGTGAAATTTGCACGGCTGATCTAACATAGATTCGAACGTGTACTTCGGCCTCTCCTGCCACTGTTTCTTTTGTTCTGGGGTCCACTGCCTTTTTCCTTCATTCCTTGGTGTCCACTGCTGAGGACCATTCTTTTGCCGCTGAGTTGCTCCGTGACTCGGCGGATCTTGCGCTACTGCCGCCACTTGAGCCGAATTATATCTATAATCCGGCCTTTCCTCTCTTCTTCTTCCTCTGAAATCACTGCGCCTAGATGATCCGGCCAAGTCTCTTGCATAATGGTCCTGTTGCTCCCGATGATCCGCCGACATTAATTCTGGTTGCGTTGGGTCTCCTACCGCATAGGAGTCCGCTATTCTGATAGTTTCTGCCAATGTGGTCGGCATATCTCTCTGCAGACGTTGCCACAATACGCTGGCATAACGGCATCCTTGTGCGAACCAAGCTATTGCTTGCGATTCTATAACTCCTTCACATGAGTTTCTCAGGTTACACCACCTAGTTAAAAACTCCCTATCTGTTTCATTCGGCCTCTGCTTGCACATGGCTAACTGTTGTGGCCTGTTTGGCCTCTTGTATGTGCTGGTAAAGTTGCTGACAAACATTTCTTCAAAATCCAGCCAACAGTATATACTGCCCGTTGGTAGATTATTCAGCCACACCCTAGCTGGTCCTTCCAGCATTTGTGGGACATACCGTACTGCCCATCGTAAGTTTCCACCCGCTATTTTCACAGCAGTGGCATAGTCAATCAACCAATCTTGTGGTTTGGTACTCCCATTGTATGTTTTCGTGCCCCTTGCTAGCTGAAAGTTCGGCACAGGTGGTTCTCCCATGATCCGTGGTCCAAAGCATGTCGGACCTGGTGGACCCTGTTCTTCCAACAACTCGGACCGGTATAGCCGGTCCAGCTTCACTCTTGCATCATTTGATGGCAAATATCTGTACAAGACTCTGTCTTGTATTCCATAATGGTTATTTCCGCCATGGATCGCATATTCCATCTCGGAATAACCATCATTGTATCTTTCATTAACTTGATTGTGGCGAGCTGGCCTCGTTTCTCTTTCCTGCCGGGGTTCATGCCTTGGTTGCGGGTTGAGTGGCAATTCTCTCCTTACTTCGACCGGGGTATTGTTCTCATGATCGCCTCTTCCAGGTTCTCTTCTGCTGAGATCTCCATTGCCTCGGCTTCCGCCGTCTTTCTCATTACGGCCGGGGTTCCTCTCCCTACTGTTACCTCGGCTTGCATTGCATCTGTTCTCATTTGCCTTTTCGGCCATTGCCAGATCATATGGAACAATTTGCTTGTTTCTCTTTCCTGAGGTTACTGCTTTGTCCCTCCGTGCATTATTTCCTGGTGAAGATGCTGCTGCCACGGACAAGGCCGGTGCTGCTCCTGCCGAGTGAACCATTCGCGAGGCCCCCGACCTCGCCGGGTTTGCCCTGAGCATTTCTTCGTTTTGCTGGTTCGCGATGCGCACCAGCTCGTTCACTCTTTCTTGCTGTTTCTGCCGGGCCTCACCGGTCAACCCCTCTAACTCCAATGCTGCGGCATTTGCTGCTCTTAGGTTCTTTGCCGGGGTACTGTACCTCGGCAAGCCCAAATCAACTGATTCTGCTTTATGAGCATCATGCTCTTTGTTGATATCATCTATGAGGTTTTTCCCTCTCAATCTTAATTCGTCCACCCGTTCAGGGGCGACGTCAAGCTTATTAGCTTTGGCATATTCTCGTAGAGTCCTGTTTAAGGATTCCCGCAAGGCCGACACCTTTTTGGCCTCTACCAGCACCTTTTGCCTGGTTTCTTCTAACTCTGCCTGAGCATTTGCCGGATCGAGTATCAGCGCTATAGGCGTAGTCAAGTTCTCTATGGTCGCCTGAAGAATGTTCTCTGGCCTTTCCAGAGGTGTCCCTCTTACTCTTGGTGCCTTTGGGGTGGTGTCCTGCACCTCGGTCGGGTTGGTCGCTGGCGGGATTACCTCGGTGGGTAGTGGTGCCGTCTGCCTGGGTGCGCCCTGTACTCCGGTGGCGGGTTCTCTGGTTGACCCGGCAGCCGCTACTCCAGTTTGCACTCCGGCCGCGACCATCACCTCGACGCTGCCTACAGGATGTGCTCCGCGCGGACGGCTCGCAGTGTTAAGAGGTGGCTCTCCTGCAACAACAACTTGGTGAGGATAAATGCCGGAGATGTCGACGCCGACGTAGACCCTATGCGCGCCCAGGCTGATGAAGACACCATTGCGCGGGGGGGGGGGGGGGTTCCCCTGAAGCTGCCCGCATTGTCGTTGACGTAGTCACAGAGATCAAATCTCTAGACCAAGCCAGAAACAACGCGCTCGCCCGTGTTGATGAAGTTTCCCGTCCGGATCATAACTCCAGCTAGCACCGCTGCTGGCCCCACGGTGGGCGCCAACTGTCGTGGTGGTGGCACGGCAGATGCCATGGGTAGGCTAAAGTTTGGGGCCAATGGATGCTAGAGGGATCTGGGGAGGGAAGATGTAGTTGATTCTACACATAGAAGACTAAGGCAAAGATCTTTATTTCTCCTTCCTTGAGCTACAAGCGCTCCTTGAGCTGTTTACAAGGGGAAAGAGAGAACTTTACCAGCCTAACGGTACTAAGAATGAGCCGATCCCCTCTTCAGAGTCCAAGCCTCTCCTTATAAAGGAGAGCCTTGGGCTCCTCTAGGGCTGACGTGGCAAGCATATTCGAGGAATATGCTTGTCCCAATATAGTAGTTCGGCGCCCCCCTTTCCCTGTCACTCCCCTAACAGCGGCAAGGTTCCAGAGGGCCCCTCCTGCACGCCTCGGGCTTCAGGACTGTCACCTCCGTGACCCTCTTCTGCCTCTCTGTCACTCTGCATCTTTGTCCGTAGCACTTGGCCTTGCTCAGATTCTCCCTAGCCTACAACTAGGGTTTGATTACAGCTTCTCCTTCTCCTGCAAGCTTCCTACCATTCGGTCCTTCCTCGCATAACTCGGATCGTCCTTCACCTGCATCAAGATTATTCGGGCTAACCCGGCCGACTTATGAAATATCTCGGCCGAGTAATGCCTTGGCATGAATATAAAGGTCTCCCCCTTTCCTATCTCGGCTGAGGTCTACAGGATACGGCCGACTTATATTGTAACTCAGAAACTAGACGGGGGATGTCCTTTCGTCTTTCCCCGTCTTTACCCTATCCGGGGTTACCTCCCCAACAATGATCAAAGATTTCCTGATCATGGACATTGGATGTTGTTAATATCGAGGTCACAACATTAGTGTAATGATGTGATGAACATTCATCCGAAGTATAGCATTACGATTAAAGTCATTAAGTTTATATTGCTATAACAACTTACGAAGTGATCCTAATCCTTAGACCATGAGATCATGTCAATCACTAACACCGGAAGAGTTTCTTGATAACATCAAACATCACACCGTAACAGGGTTATTATAAAGATGGGTTCAGAACTACTAAAGTGTTATGTTGAGGCCCATGGATCGAGAGTGGAATTTGTTCATCCTAATGACGGATAGATATGCTATGGGCCCTCTCGGTGATATCACATTGAATAGCTTGCAAGCAAGTGATTTGATCACTAGAATGTTATATCATGGGAATGAGAAAAGAGTGCATGTCAGTAACGAGATCAAACTAGGTATGGAGATACCGATGATCGAATCTCAGACATGTAATATATCGCGAAACAAAAGGATTAAGATACTAGCGTAAAAGGTTCTCGCGATCACAAGAAAGTCATCGCTGAATGTGTGGGAGTCAGTATGGGTCTCCAGATCCCGCTTCTGATTATTGATCCGAGAGGAGTCTCGATCATGTCCGCATTATTCACGAACCGTAGGGTGACACACTTAAGAGACAACGACATCCAATTGGAGCAAAATTTTCATGCCGAAAAGAATAACAAGCGCAGGAATTTATTTCACTAGACACCGAAACTGTTTCGGTTGAAATTGCTGAAACTAGTTCTGCATGTGAAATTTAATACTAGCAAGGGGTTTTATGTGAATGTTTGTTAATTAAAGTAATTAAAAAAATTCTGAATAAATAAATAAAAGAGTTTTATTTAAATGAGAGCTTGCATTAAATTTGGTGGAAATTTAATGCATGTGAGTGGATTTTTGAGTGGAGGCTCTTTTATGGGAGCGGAGGCTTTTCATTTTGAGTGGGAGCTCCACCCACATGAATGTGGAAGAGGTGGGGGCAGACACCATGGCTGGCGCCATGCCCCTTGGGGTGCCCCCCTCTCCTCCTCTCAAAACACACCTCCTCGTGAAGGATCTCTCTCCCCCTCTAGAATTTATCCCCCATGGTCTCGGACTAGCGAGATACATGTTCCCGATGGATATTCGGCAAGAAAGAGTTGTGCTTCCGCTGCATCACTGGAGTGAGGAGGCGGAGGTTGTTCGGTGCATCGAACGTGTGTGCGAGCATGGATACGCCACTGTTTTGCGGCGCTAGGACTTCTTCTCGATCTTGAGATCGGCAAGAGATCGTCTACATCAACCACAAGTTTGGACTCGTTAATCTTTGTTGGTCTTCAAGGGTATGTTCTCTACGGATGTATATCTGCCTGTTGCTTCTATCTAGTAGATAGATCTTGGTACATAGTTGTTCCCATCATAGGAAATTTTTTGTTTTCTATGCTGCTAACCCTACACATTGTACTCTTGCGAAGCAAGCAAGCGGTACAACAAAGGAGGAGTAGGGGCTTTACCTCCTCACGAGGGTCCCGAACCTGGGTAAAAATCCCCGTGTCACCTTGTTGTCATGTGCTTTTCTCCGCCATCACCACCGTCATCGAGGCTCCTTGGAACCGCGTGTTTATCCCCCTCTCGAACCAAGGGATCGTTGGACCCTAGTTCCTTAGCGGGAAAAATATCCTACATTTGGCGTGCCAGTTAGGGGGCTATGGCATGATTTCAAGATCTTCATCAAACTCGATGACATGTCGGCTCGCACTGAGACCCGCACTGAGCGCGCCCCTCGCGCGGCAAGCAAGGCCTAGACCGAGACGACTCCATGGCGCGTGCCCTCCGAGCAGGACCCGTGGATGGAGGACGACATGGGCTCTACCTAACGCCTGTCGTGAGAGTCCTCATCCTCCTCCCGTGGTGCCACCTCGCTCTCCCGCACAGTCTACTTGTGCGGCCATGTCGATCCCCTCATGCCCGAAGCCGCCAAGCGCATGGTATAGGAGCTCCTGGACCACCCGCCAGCTGACCTAGACAAGGAAATGTGGTGTGACTGGATCACCGAGCTCCTTGACCTCTCCACCCTTTCTCCAGAAGGGCTGAGGGCTCAGGGCGAGGACCACATGCTGGGGGACGGGGGCTTGCTCTTGGCCCGGCGCCGCGACGGGGCCGCCAAGCCTGACCAGATCACCCTGTCAGTAGCCAATAGCTTCCAGATCGTCTCACCCCCAGGTCGTGGCGCCGCCGCGTGGGCGTGAAGTCCGCCTCACCAAAGAAATAACCACTATGGGACGTCAGAATCATGCGGTCCTCGCCAACAGCAAGGCGGTGCAGGCCAACGAATGCCTCACCCTTACCAAGGGGCCCCGCCATGTAGTTCGGCCGCACAAGTTCTGCCCAGAGACGCATGCGTGCTACGATGGAACAACCAACCCGTGAAAGTTCTTGTAGCTCTACACCACGGGCATCGAGTCTGCGGGAGGCAACAACCACATCATGGCGAATGATTCCCATGTGCCTAAAGGACACGACCAACACCTGGCTAATGAACATTCCGGAGGAATCCATCAACTTGTGGGCTGACCTGAGCTTCCTCTTCATCGCGAACTTCAAGGGGTCCTA
This sequence comes from Avena sativa, assembly GCA_916181665.1. Taxonomy (NCBI): domain Eukaryota; kingdom Viridiplantae; phylum Streptophyta; class Magnoliopsida; order Poales; family Poaceae; genus Avena; species Avena sativa. Next base: position 228,785,274 of record OV702280.1, on the reverse strand, counting down.
CGAGCGCCCACTCACCTACTACGACCTCCGCCAGGTGTTCCAGCAACCTGGAGAGACCCTCTTCAAGTTTCTGTAGAGGTTCAGCCGAGTCCGCAACAAGATCCCCAAGGTCTCGGACTCCAACGTCATTACTGCCTTCTCCGAGGGTGTCAAGGATGTCAAGATGAGGGAGAAGTCGGCATCCAGGGTGATAGCCTCACCACGGCTATGGAGATCTTCATAATGGCTAGAAAGTGCACCAAGGCGGAGGCGGGGCGGATGTTCGGCCTTGCTAAAGAAGAAACCACCCCCTAGGCCTCGAGATCGTCCAAGAGCAAGGATACGAATCCCAAACGCAAGACCACCGTCATCCTAGCTGTGGATCCAGACCGGAAGAGTCCTCGCGAGGAGCGCGGTGAAGGGTAACAAGACGATAACTCATACTTCCACTTCCACAAGAGGCAGGGACATACCATTGATGACTGCTATGAGCTCAAGAAACTCCGTGACATGCGCAACAACTAGAGAAGGGAAAGATCAGGCGGCGAGCATGGCAGCGCGAGAGGCGGCCATCATGGGGGCGAGCGGTGCAACAACAACGCCGGCGGCCATGACAACCCACAGGTGGGCCACCAGGGCAACACCATGCAACAACACCCTTCTCAGACAGAGAAACAATGCACCAAGGACCCTAGGGGCTACCAAGTGCCGCAGGGTGCCATCTTCTGCATCCTCGGTGGTTCCCAGGCCCCGGTGTCCAACCGGCACTTCAAGATGCTCACTCGTGAGGTCACCGCTGCTAGGATGGGTGTTACATCCCCAAATCTCAAGTGGTCCTAGTGCGTCATCACCTTCGACGCCCGCGACCACCCTGTTGATACGATGAAAACGTATCTATAATTTTTGATGTTCCATGCTTGTTTAATATCTACTTTGCTTTGCTTTGTCTACATTTTGAGGTGTTTTTATATGTTTTCTGGACTAACCTATTAACAAGATGCCATAGTGCCAGTTGCCTGTTTTCTTCTGTTTTTGGTTCCAGGAAAGGCAGAAAATCAGTATTCTCGGAATTGGACGGGACAAAAGCCAAAGTCAGTATTTTACGGTGAGGAACATGGAGCCAGAATACGAGACGGAGGAGAGCCACCAGGGTTCCAAGACGGAGTATTTATGCTCGATAGTGGGTTCATGCCTCTATTTAATCTAAGGGAAGTGACAGAAATCTCTAAGGTTGTAGATGTGTTGTTGCTACTAGGGGGGAAATAACGGTCTCCTATTCATGTAACAAGTGGATTGTTTACCTTACACACTTTGCTTAAAGCAGTTATCCGTTTCTTGCAACTTAATATTGGAGGGGGTTCGGTTGATAACCTGAAGGTGGATTACTAGTCATAGATGCAGTTGGATGGCGGTCTATGTATGTTGTTATATTGCCCAATCAAATATCATAGGATCATGAATGTCTAGTATTGCATTGTTATGACTTGCTCTGTCCTGTCAATTGCCCCGCTCTAATTTGTTTACCAATGTCACATCCCAAGATTTTCCAAATCTTGTAATGTGAAAAATAAATAAACAAAATAAAATTATTATTGAATTTTAGGGTGAAAAGAAGCTTTTGTTTCTAAATGGAAACTTAAAATCTCATCTTGAACAAACTTTGATAAAAAGTTTGAATACAACAAAAATCCAAATCAAGAGAAATGCATTCCTCAATGAATGTATCTGGAAATTTAAACAGTTGGAAAATAAATCCAAAACCCTAATGGAAGAAAATCATTTCCAAGTTATCTCCAAGCCTATGGATTTGATCCATATAAAAATTTGACAACAAACATTTACAAATAATCAAGAATGACAAATAGAAATATTATAAAACCATATAAATTGGTTTCACTTAATTTGGAGCCATAAATAAAATCTTATGAATATAATAAGATAAGGAATTGTATTCCCAAAGCTAATAAAGCACTTATCTAAAATCCATACCAAATGGTGAGCAAATAATCCTAAAGATATATAAAAGGATAAACAAATATTAAACAAGATTTTACAAATTGGAATCACTAAGTTTGGATTTCTAAATAAAAAGATATGGATTCTATAAGATGAAGAAAGAAATATTAAATAAAGATTATTCAAAGACCAAACTAAATCTTGGACTAATCCATAAGAAAATGGAATGATTATAATCCCAATCCAAATAAAATAAAGGTATAAATAATACTCCAAATAAAATAAAATGACTTTGACCAAATCCTATTTCATTGGAATAAAGATAAAAATCCCTATTAGAAATAATTGACTAAATCATGGGAAAATAATATTTTGGAATTTACCCAAGTGGATTAAAAGCTGTTTAATTAACTTAAATAATAAGATCAAAGAAAACTTCCAAATAAAATTTAGGGAATTAAAACTATATTTAATTCCATTGGAAATAAAACAAATACCCAATTCAAATGATTTATGAATCATAATAAATACTTTCCAAATAATTCAAGATGAATTATTTGACACCCTATTAATCAAGTAAAAAACCTACTGAAAAGATTTGGAAGGTTTAAGAATTTAAATGGAGATTTAAAAATATTACTAAATCTTATCTAATTAAAAATAGAGCCTATTTTAAATAATTAAAAGATTCCAAAAAGAATAAAATTTTATTTCAAAATTGACTTTAGAATATAATATTAATCAGTATTTAAACCTACACAAATTTTGGCAAAGGTTTGAATCCAAATGAGTGTTTTAATTACTTATTCAAAATCAAAACAGAATTATAGAAATGGAAAAAGAAAAACAAACAGAACAAAAAAAATAAAAGGACCCAGCCCAGCCAGCAAGCCCACTAGGCCCAGTCCAGCCCACCTCTCCCTCTCACCGAGCGAACCGTTATTCACTCAGACACTCACCCGTTCGGTCTATGACGCGCGGACCCCACCCCCACTCTTTTTTACTCGCTGACAATGGACCCCAGCGCCACGTCGTCATCTTCTTCACCCACGCGACGACCACACCCTCCTCAAAGCCGTTTCCTGCCGTTGATTTCTCCGAGTAATTACGCTGCAATGGCTCGACGAATTAGTCCCATGATCACGCGTGATAAATCCCCTCCCTATCCTCTTCATTTCCCCTCAAACCCCGCTGCCAGAGAGCCACCAGGCTGCCTCCATTTTTCTCTGCACTGCCGCTATCTCCGGCGATTTCCGTGAGCGATTCCGGCCAGTCAACATCGCCCCTCGCCTCCTCAACCACACTAGCTTGCTCCCCATAGTTCACTGCATCTCCCCGTAGCGCCAGCTCGTCCCCGCGCACCCCAGAACGTCGACAACGACGACCTCAAGCTCCACCTCCGTCTGCCTCCACTCCGGCGACACCCCCTGGTAACTTCTGACCGCCCCATCCCCTCTGACTGATGCTCACATATTCGCCTATTCCGTACGCATCTAACTGCATGGTTTGTTTGGTTTGGCGTGACCCGTACCTTTGCCTCCGATGACGAACAGAGGAGCCCGACGCTAGGAGCATCTCCGGCGAGCAATCAACATCGACTCCATGCGCCCCCTGCTACCCGAGGACCACCTTGAGCTTTCCCACGTCACTGCGATCACTGTGAGCCATCCCTCTTCCCTTCTCTCTTCCTGCATCGCCAGCTCCGCCGCTAGCCGAGCGTCGCCGCCAGAACATGGTCAGGGTGATGATGGCCGTTAGATGTTGATCTAATGGATGTGATAGAATCACTTAAAGACCGAAGGGGTATGCAATCTGTGTCGTGCAATGTAACTTAATCCAGCGGTCCACAGTGCACGATCCGAACGAATCGGTACCAGCCAGTAGCAAACAGACACGTGTCCCTGTTGGTTTGTTTTAAAATAGAATTGTTCTATTAGATGTTCCATTTTTTAAAATCTATAACTTTTAATCTACACGTCCAAATTTTACAAATTTTATATCAATGGATTCAGCAAGACAAGCCCTAGCCAACCATGCACTTTTTTTAGTAAAAAGCTTCTGTTAAATTGCTTGTTTTTACAGAAACTTATGTATGCATGTTTATGTTATAAAATACATTCCAAAATGATTTTGAGGATAAAATCTTTGGCAAATGGTGTGTTTTGAACCTACTGACCATAGGAATCACTTTGTGGTTTCAAAAATGTATTTGGTGAAGCAAAAGAATGAATCTTGAATTTAAACCATTTCTAGTCAAATAAAAATATAATTTATTTATTAAAAATGGTTTTGGAAGAAAACCTTTGAGAAATGTTTTGGAAATAAACTCTCTGACCCAAAACACAAGGTTATATGGTTTTAAAACATATTTTGTGAAACCTATAGAATTTTGCCTTATTAAAAACATTTCTTCACCACATAAAATAATGACTTGATCTAAAAATGGTTTATGAAGTAAAATCTTATACAAATGATTTTGACACTTTATAAAATGACCATTAGGTGTTTTCAAATGTTTATGAACCATTAGAAACCACTTTTTTCAAATAAAACAATGCTTGCATGCATTGCTTTGTTTTTATCATTTCATGTGATGAATTGCTTGAATGGTAGATTGAAATATTGTTTGCTTGATTGAATTGTAGTGACTTGAAGTGTGTGAACATTGCAACGATCAAGGAGTGAACTTATACCCTCTACCAAAAAGGCAAGTGATGCTTCATACTTTTGTCCCATTATTTTCACTATGCATTAGTGATATTTCTAAGTAGGACTTGCATGGAATTTTTTCTAAGTATAAACTATGCTATGGGAAATCCTAGTAGATGAAACCTTAGTAGAAATTTCCTAAGTTAAGATCCCTATTACTATCATGCTTATATTAGCTAGTAGAAAACAAGGGTGGAATATATATTCATGCTATGGAAAAATTTCTAAGTCTGAGGACTTGTGTTTTGTTTAATAAAATAACTAAGTGAATGAATCACCTGGGTGGAATGGAAGGAATGGTTTATGTTGAGTGGTTACACAAGGCCAGGGGACTGGTGAACCTTGTGTATCTCACTTGTGGATGGCCACCCAGGAACAAAAAGATTTGAGATGTCAAATGTTGAGAACCTTCAAGTGCAGCCACTTGGCATTATGGGCTCTGCCTGGATCATATAGGTTGCAAGAACTTAGCCAAATGGACAGTTGGTGGTAGGGGTTTGATAGGTTGGAACGCGTCCATTCTGGTCTAAGGGAAGGCTTCTGAAAGATCTTGTCTTGGTGAAACCAAGTCTTGTGGGGAAAGTGCACCACCTTTGCAGAGTGTAAAATCTAAGTACTTAGCCATGTCCCTGGCAAAGAACAATTTGAGCATCAAGACATGGAAGATATCAAGAATCTCATCATCCAAATTTCTAAGTTAAAAACTTGTGGTTGAACAAGGGTTGAAAGGATCACCAATTTATATTGGGAGATGCCTTGGGAAAGTTTTTATCAAGCAAAAACTTAGTGTTTTCAAATGATAAGGAAAATCTATTTTGAGCAATGCAAGCCTAAGCTCCACTTAGCCAAATGCATATAGATGATAGACTCCACTATATTACCATAGTATCACTTGCCAATACAATTCAAATGTATTGACCCTTTGTGGCTGTAACTTGTTATGTTGCAGGTTTGTTTGATATTGTGAAGTTTAATGATTAGGATTACAAGTCTACAACCAACATGTCTACCTGTGGCACTTTGAAGATGAAGGACCCCATGCTATTGTTATATTCTCCTGCATTGTAATGAGATAGCCAAATGAGCTATGTAAGATGTAATAAATTATTTTATTCCTGGTTATAAAGTTGTATTATGACCTTTGTTTCTTGATATTACATCTTAACTGTGGATGCTAGCTATTGATCCAGGGACTAGCATTGCAATCACAGGGATCTCTACCTTATTAAAGGTTGGGAACCTTACAACCAAGCATGTCATGTTTGTTTATCTTAAGGAGAACACCTCTAGTGAACTATGGACCTTGATCCAATCTTTACCATTGATACATCTTCCACTGTTACTGTTTACTTTTGGCAAACCACTATTACCTTCCACACCATGCAGTTAATCCTTTGTTTTCAACAAACCGGTGAGATTGACAACCTCACTGTTCATTGGGGCAAAGTCTTGAGTTTGTGTTGTGCAGGTTTACAAGTTGCTAGCAACACCTTTGAGTCGTTTCCTTACTCCTACTAGTTCGATAACCTTGGTTTCTTACTGAGGGAAAACTTGCTGCTATGCTCATCACACCTTCCTCTTGGGGACTCCTAACGAAGCTCAACAATCAACTGAGCCACCATCAAGTTTTTTTGGCGCCAATGCTACCTTTTATGAAATTAAGCCTGCTTTGTTGAATCTTGTGATGAGAGAGCAATTTTCTGGTGCTAGTTCTGATGATGCTGCTGACCACCTCAATAACTTTGTTGAACTTTGCGAGATGAAAAAATATAAGGATGTAGATGGAGATATTATTAAGCTCAAGTTGTTTCCTTTCTCCTTGAGAGGAAAACCTAAAGAATGGTTGCTATCCTTGCCTAGAAATAGTATTAATTCTTGGATTAAGTGCAAAAATGCTTTTATTGGAAAATACTATCCTCCTACTAAGATTATATCTATGAGAAGTGAAATAATGAAATTTAAATTGGAAAGGTGTGCTATAGGTGTGGTCTGGAAGGACATAGGAGATATGAATGTCCCAATAAGATGGTTACTCGAGGAGTAAAATCACCATCAAGAGGTGGAAACTTCGGATGGAACCACATCGACGAGGCTACGATAGGTATGTTCAGTATCAATAGTTTTTCGTCAATAATGTTGTTCAAGGTTAAAGGTAATCTCATGAAGCTTCAGAAGGAAGTATAAATTACCATTAGGCATTAACCATAACCGAATCAATGTTGAAAGTAAACTCAAAGAGTACCGAGTTTATTAAAAACATCACTTTGGGAGGACAAGAAACTGGGGGGAAAGAAGAAAACTCAAGACGAGCCTACTGGAAACCATCATGAGCAAAAAACCACAAACTTTGGGACGAAGTTTAATTTAAGGAGGAAGTCTGTAACATCCTAGCATTTAGGACTAAACGAAGGGTAGATTTAGGATTTTGTGCATCTGCATGCATGCATCAGAAAATCCGGGTAAAATTTTCGCCAAATTAAAAGACTAGTGTGATAAGAATTCTCACTCCGGTGAATTAGGTTTAGTGTCATCAGAAGGGGAGTGAGATGAATTTTGACATGACCTCTATTGTTTTCTGGAGTTATGAGGGGATAAATTTGACTTATGAATAATTATTCACAATAATACAAATGCAAGTATTATAAATAAAAGTGTAAATATTATTAAAATCCAACATTACAATGTTTTTTTACAATAAAAGTATAAAGGAATATTACAATGAAACAAATAAGTGAATAAATCAAATGGAAAATCAATTACAATAATTAAACAAACAGAAGAATTCTTTATTAAAAGAATATATACATAAATTACATTATCCTTTTTCAATAAAGGAATAATAAGAGATGAATACAATTATAATAAGATAAACAAATGCATTATAATATCCTTACATAATTTCTTGATAGAAAAGGAAATTACAAAAAGGGATAAAAAGAAAAACATCTACAACTAAATTCCTATCTAGTATTGATGTTCCTATACTCCTTCTTGTTACCTACAAAGAAAGACAAAAAGAAATAAAGGATTGGGATTGGGGTTAGTGCTCTCAGTCTAACAGTGAGTTGCACTGTTCATTACATCATAGAGCCTTATTGAGCAGTGGCAAATTTCACCAAAAACAATATCTGTTATTATCAATATAACTTGTCTCAACACCGCATCATTGACATAAATGGGGAAAATTTCACCAAGCAAGTAAATAGTAAAGGTCAAAACATCAGAAAATATCAAGCCTTTTACTTGATCTGATCCATTTGGGTGAGGCAAGCTCACACACATCTTACACCACATGCATGCATATGTGTTGTCAACACAGAGGATGATGTGTGAGAAGGATAAGTACATAACCATAGCAGCAGAGCAAACACTGCTCTAGCTTCCTTCCAAACAATTTCATAACCACATCCATCCAGTTCTATTCAAACTACATGTTCTTCTTAAGAACACACATTCATTTATTCATCGTAGTATGAAACAGCCAATACAACCAACACAGATCAACCACCCTAGTTTTAATCTTGTATTCCTAGCAATATGGTTGCTTCAATGAGCCATCCAGATGTAGGTCAGGATCAAACAATATCAAGAGGAGGAGGAGGAGGAGAATATAAAAAGAGGCCAGTAGCAGATCAGGGAGGAGAAGGTCAACAAGATCAAAACCACAGCATTAGGAAGAGCTACTCAAGATCAATTTAAGACACATCAAGCATCAGCATATACTGCTCAACATCAGGTTGCTATTCATCTCTAAGACATCCAACGTATTTAATATCAATTGTTCTCCTATGTTTTTCCCAAGATGGATTTTGGGTAAGAGAGAGAGCTCTCAGTATAGTGTAGAAATGCTACACTAAATTCATCCTAGAGCTGTTAAAAGCGAACCAGTATATGTTCTTATCTTAGAAAGAATTGGCCTCAGCCTTGTGCATCATGGACCAAGATCAAATAGTAGGGTGGTGCATCTAGATCATACAAACTAGATGGTATATTTTTTCCACACTCTACTTGGCAAGTCTAGCAGATCCATTAGTGGAAAATCACTGTGTTCAATCCTAAAGGAGGCATCACAGTGGCATTCCACTATTGAATCTACATAGCACAAGAGAATAGAACCACATAATCCTTTTCCTAGCTAAAAATAACTAGGAATCATATGATCACTGTCTTACTAACAGTAGTTGGACATTAGCCAACTAAGTTTCAAGGCCAACTAAAAAGCAACAATAGCATATGACCATGAGCAACAAAAATTAAGCCTCAGACTTGGTATCATTGGCAAGAACATAGACCTACATTCTGTTAAATAAAAGTATAACAGAACATGTAAATGATCTACGCTTTTATGCTCACTCTCAAGGAGGTTCCACAACAGCATAGCCATATTACAGAGGTTTTCTCTCTAGCAACAATAGCAACTCAATTAACAATAATCATTTTCCTAGTATAAGTTCTAGGAATCAGATCCATAAATTGCTTCACTGTACAAATGACAACTAATCATGCTATGAATGATCAGGCTATTGTGTACACTCCAAGGAGGCATCACAATAGCAGGACCATATTAGAAAAAGTCACCATTCACATTAACTAAATCATCCACTATTTCACATGCAATTATACCTGTAAGCCAAATCATTTTCTTAGTGTTGGTCACTAGGAATCATATCAAATAAAAGAACAAATCATTTTTCTAATCAACACAACCAGGATTCAGCTAAGCCATTAGCTGAATATATTATGTACCAAGCACAGACACAAGTTGGGAATCTATCAAAATCATAGCTTATTATCTAGCCCAGATATTCAGTTAGCAAGTTAACTGAAATTGCACACTGTCAGGGAACAGGTTAGAGCATCTCTGCAAGATTCAGAGATGTATTGCCATAGATCAAACACCAATAGATCCACTACTCCTAATTCAAGACCAAGCCACTAGCACATGATCAACCACAACAAACATCACCTTAATGCCCATCTAACCAACATCACAATCTGATATATGTCCAGCAAACCACCACTTAAACTTAACACAAATTCCACAGCAAGACCCACAGCAAGATCCACAAAACAAGATTGATCTACAACACTACTAAGCCACTAGAAAACTTGATATCCATCCATCACCATGTATATACACCAGCGCAAAATAATGTGACAGAGAGGTTTGAGAGAAAGGAAGAGGGGAGAAAGATAAACATCTAGGCGTGTACCTGGCGCCCGAGGCACAACCACCGCAGTGTGGCGAGGCAGGGCTCGAGCGACTACAGCGGCGCACACATGGGGAGGGCTTCACCGTGCACAAACACCATCACCACATCCACCTGCAGCACAGAGATCGCCTTGCTCTACACTGCGCCAAGCCGCACCGCTAGAATCTGCAAACCTACACAACCGACACCGTCATCTACATCATATCAAAGCCACCAAGAACCAGGGGGGCATCAGGGTTGCGGCTGAGCACCACCGTCCCACCAAATAGGGAGAGGAGTAATAGAAGGATTCAGTAGAGAAGGAGAATGGGGCGGAGCCACGCCGACAGAAGGAGCATCGAGGAAAATCCACAGTGGTCGGAGCTGGGACAGAGACCTAGGGTTAGCCAGGGCGTCGCAGTTGGGAACAGAGAAAGGGGGTTCTAGTGTGGATAGAGCATAAGAGGAGGTGACGAGGCAGCGCCAGTGAGCGGTTGCGCCGGTTGCCACCAGCGATAGCCGGAGTAGTGGCGGCGGCGCATGTGTGTGAGGCAGAGGAAGGGGAGAGACAGAGAGGGGTCGTGTGCATGTGCGTTTGGTGAGAGGAGGGTGTGAGTTGGGGCCGGGGCTGGGGTTTGACCCCAAGCCCAATTGGGCCGGGTTGGATTAGATGGGCCAATGGGCCAAATTTAGTTTGTTTATGAAAAAATAAGAATAAAAGAGTAAAGGAAATCACCAAAATACCCTCTAAAGATTTCAATTTCTAGAAAAAGGTAGAAAAATCATAAAAATATATTTAATACCTCAAAATGTTTATTAAAATAATATCTACCTAAGAAAAATATAATACTATTTATTTAAGTGAAACAAAATGCAACCAAATATTAACACCCTTAATTATCTAAATGAAAATTTAATAAATTTAGAAAAATTCTTAAAAATAAATAAAAATCATTTTTATGAATAAAAAGAAATCTCTTACCTCATAAAAATACTAACTTAAATTTTACAAATAAAATTTAAAACAAATATTTAAAGATATTAAATAATTAAGGATATGTTTAAAAAAATAAAGATAATGCCTAAAAATAAATAAAATTCATTTTTAGGATTTCAAACAAGTATAATTACTAGAAAACAATGTAAAGTTCCTAGATCATATAACTTCAATTATCTAAATTATTAAAATAAAATAGCTATTTTGTTAATTATGTTAAATTCTTTCTTAAGTAAGAAATGATATTATTCAAAACATAATCTTTCGAATCTAAGTAGTTTAAACCTATAATCATAATTTGGGTATATAATCCAAGTGTAAACAATTAACTTTATAATATTATTTTAAAATCTTTAACTAACTATAAGTCAAAGATTTACAAAGTTATTTGTTGCAAATCATTAACAATTCATAAATAATCATATTTAACAAACTTGAAATTCACTACATAAATTATAATATAATCCACCTATTTTTCTTTATAAAGAAAAATCTCATAGTATGATCTATAAATATTACCCACGCCAAATTTACATCTTTAAAACAAAGTTCCATAATTATAAGATTTTAGTTTTTATTATGCTTAGGAAAAACCCTAATAATTGATAATGCTACAAATGCTATATCTCAAGCCCAATTACATTTTTTATAGTTTACTTTGGTCTAAGATACCTTAAGCTAGATATATAATGACTCAAGATTATTTAAACCTTGGTACAAAACCATAGCTTCAATCCTATTAATCTTCAGAGTTGAATAACTTAACATAAATAATGTTTTCTTCAAATGTTATTCTTTTTGCCACTTCAAAATAAACACTATACCATTTCTTCTAAGTTACAACAACTTAAAACATAAACCTTGTAATAATTACATAATATCATTGAACCTTAGAATGGTATTGTATTTGTACCTTACTTTTCATATTTTATATGTTTATCATAAAGTCCTAGCAACTATACCTTTTTATGAAGTAAACTTAAAATAAAGCAAATCTTAAGCAAATCATCTAAATATATCTCACTTGTATTAATTAAAGAATTACAGAGGACTTTGCATTATGCATCTCATTACTTATGCATAAGAGCATATTGTTTCTTTAAACATTGTCCTTACCGGACAATGATGATATTTTTGTAGAACCAGAGGTCCAGGGTCAAGTCGAGACATTCGACTACAATACTTCGCTATATCAAGGCAAGTTCACACTTGCTCATGTCCTTTGATTATTTTCTGTAAAGTATTTTGCAAATCCAGTGTTGTCATCACATGCATTTCAAATAGGTCAGAAAACACTATTTTCATAATAATATGATTATAGGTTATTTACCATGATATAATAACCTACTATGAAAGTTCCGGTGGTAAAGGAACATAATACCTAGGACTTAACAACCAATATCGCCAGTGATTCTGCGTTAACCATGAGATTTGGAATGGGACGGAGAAGTCAGCTAGATCGGCTCCCTTTCGCATGCATTGGACATTGTTCTGGGCATTTATGAGTTGTAGATCGTGGGTATAGCCATTTTATATGGGGAAAGGTCTACCGTGGATCTGGGCTTACAAAAGACAGATTACTAGTGTTAATGGTTGTTGTGTGTATCCAACTAAGGTATAGACGTTTTATACTGGGAAAGGTCTACCTTGAGTTTGGGCATAAAACAATTGTCGTGTATGCGGGGTCGTGGAGAAGGACAGTGATTGGCTTGGATATTAGTCTGGGCCTCATACTAAGGAAGTGTGAACGGGAATGCGCGCCCGGATGTGCAACAAAGCTAAGATCTCTCATGGGTAAAGTAACGCACCTCTGCAGAGTGTAAGAACTATAACTTGTTACTCCCTTTTCTGGGAAGGAGATACGGACGCGTCGGAAAAGGAACTCCATGAAAGTTCTGGTAAACCCGCGAAGGTTGACGAACATAGCTTTTCAGAATAAAAGCATCCTTTGAAGAAATGTTTACGAAAACCTGCATTGCCTACGACCTATGGTCTGTGGCTGTAGATATAGTGCATCAAACACTCCTTTTTAGTGAATTTGCTAAGTACGCTTGTACTCAACGTATCTTCTTAACCCTTGCTAGATTGTGAATACATTAAGGGTCAGGAAGAGGAAATACTATATACAATTGAAGACCAAGAAGAATTCCGCTATGAAGAACCAGAAGTATCCGGAAGCTTCGAGGGGAACAATTACAAAAACATCTATGGAATGGAGACCGACGTATCTGAAGTGTAGATGTAGCATATATAGTGATCTAGTCCAGTAGCATAGATCTCTATCCTCTATCTATATTAAATCTCGTATAAACCTTAGTTTCTTCTTTATTCTGTTCTCAGAGTTATTATAGTTTAGCCCTGAGTCATCGGGATACCTCTATGGACCTAGGAGGATCTCCAAGTCGTCATGTAATTTCTAGTTGTAATAATGATAATGTATGATGTGGACCCGCTTTGTTTCTGTTGTACCACTTTGAGGATGTAATATTTGCGGAATGGTACTCCGTGAGTGTTATGTCCACGACTATAGTATACTACAACATGCAGTGGTATGCTGGGTCATCACAGTACCCGATCAATCTTCCACGAAATAGTCTGTAGCCGCCGCCACCATCGTCCCTAGATCGGGGGGATCTGAAGCTCTTCCCGGCACCCTTCCGTAGGGTATATCATCCCGGAGGTCTTCTTCATCACCATGCCAGCCTCCGGTATGATGCGTGAGTAGTTCCACCTTGGACTACGGGTCCATGTAGTAGCTAGATGGTTGTATCTCCTCCTTTGTGGTACCATGTTTAGATCTTTTGAGCTCCGTTCATGATCAAGATCATATATTTGTAATCATGCATGTTGTGTTTGCGGGGATCTGATGGATATTGAGATTACTATGTCAGATTGATTAATGGTTTTTTCTTATTGATTCTATCATGTCTGTGTTGTTTGTGATCTTGCATGCTCTCCGTTTCTAGTAGCTATCTTGGCCAAGTAGATGCTAGTGACTCCAAGAGGGAGTATTTATGGTCGATAGTGGGTTCATGCCTCTATTTAATCTAAAGGAAGTGACAGAAATATCTAAGGTTATAGATGTGTTGTTGCTACTAGGGGGAAACAACGGTCTCTTGTTCATGGAACAAGTGGATTGTTTACCTTACACACTTTGCTTAAAGCAGTTATCCGTTGCTTGCAACTTAATACTGGAGGGGTTTCGGATGATAACCTGAAGGTGGATTACTAGTCATAGATGCCATTGGATGGCGTTCTATGTATCTTGTTGTATTGCGCAATCAAATATCATAGGATTATGAATGTCTAGTATTGCATTCTTATGCCTTGCTCTGTCCTGTCAATTGCCCTGCTGTAATTTGTTTAATCAGCATGCCATGTTTGTTTATCTTAAGGAGAACACCTCTAGTGAACTATGGACCCCGGTCCAATCTTTACCATTGATACATATTCCACTGTTACTGTTTACTTTCTGCAAACCACTATTACCTTCCACACCATACAACTAATTCTTTGTTTTCAGCAAACCAGTGAGATTGACAACCTAACTATTCGTTGGGGAAAAGTCTTGAGTTTGTGTTGTGCAGGTTTCAAGTTGGTAGCAACACCTTTGAGTCATTTCCTTCCTCCTACTGGTTCGATAACCTTGCTTTCTTACTGAGGGAAAACTTGCTGTTGTGCTCATCACACCTTCCTCTTGGGCACTCCCAACGAAGCTTAACAATCAACCAAGGCACCATCACCCGTCTCCACTAGGCCCGTGGGAACTCTCCCCATGATCTACACACCTACCATCAATAACATCGCGCTCGCGAAGACTCTCATCGACGGAGGTGTAGGACTGAACGTGATCTACACCGAGACGTTTTCCCAGCTGCAGGTGCCCTATGACAGGCTGATACCAACCATGCTGTTCTCCGGAGTGACCAGTGGGACCACTAAACCCATTGGGCAGGTGCGCATCTCTGTCACGTTCGGGACGCGCGACAACAACTGCACCGAGCTCATCGACTTTGATGTGGCCCACATCAAGCTTTCCTACAACGTCATCCTCGGCTACCCTACGCTGGCCATGTTCATAGCAGCCACCCACCACGCCTACAACATCCTCAAGATGCCCGGGGGAAACGGCGAGGTCATCATGGTCCGCTGTGATGAGGTGGAAGCTTTGCGCTCCCTCAAGCACGCCTACAAGAAATCGGCCACCGCCTACCCCGAGGACCTGGATGCATTGGGCTATGTCGGTGGGTTCGCAAGAAGGAAGCAGATGGCGGCTTAGGAGGGCGCCATGGACAATAGGGCAATTGTGCTGCTGTTCTCGCCTCGCAGGAGCAGGCCGCGATCGGTACCCGCACCTTCAAGGGGGATTTTGAGCCAGTGTCGCCTACCCTCGTGAGCGCTCAGGAGGCTCCCGAGAACTGCCCTGACCCGGAGTCTCTAGACTTCCCGATGGACTGCACTCAGCGTGCGCGCAACACCGACTACTTCCCCAAGGGAAGCTAAGCTACCGGCTAAGCAGGATCTCGAGGCTGCTAGAAGGTGGACAAACCTCTCCAAACAGCATGCCTGACTCCATGACTTTTTGAAGGTGATCCTCAAGAAACTCTCATCCCTTGCAGCCTTTTTTTTCCTGTGAGACCCCCATGCGAGCCACGGCGGTGCTATAATAAGTTTGAGCTTCCTGTGGTTACTTGGATCTTATGCTTCGTGCACACCTTGCCATTTGGTTTTTCCCTTGGAAAGGACTTCTTTGAAAACTATACCCGCTTGAGTTCCCTCACATACACCACGCGAGCGGGGGGCTGGGAGGTGCTCGTCACTGTGTCACTCTTCGGCTTCATCAGAGCCTAAAGTGTTGAGCTCTGAACTTAGGGACTCGTTTCGGCCATAAGTTACCTCACTTACGGTCTCTGGTGCTTGTGTCCATCATGCGGTGCATGTATCTATCCCTAGAGGTACGCGTGTTTTTCCATACGGCCCTCTCTTGGTAAGGTCTGTGGGGCGGATCGTGAGGGAAAATTCCTCTCCGTTGGCCAAAAAGTGTCCGGTACCTAAAGTGTCAAGCTCTGAACTCACGGACTGGTTCGACGACGACTCACCCCACCCATGCTCCTGGATCTCAAAAAAGAAAAAATAGCATCTTAGCGATGGCTCATGAGGATATTTCCCTCTGTGTCCCAAGATCTCAGGACCTATAGTGTCGAGCTCTGAACTCACGGACCGGGTCCAGTGACGAGTCACCTCACCCACGGTTCCTAAAGTTTAAAAACACTCCCCGAAGCGACGGCTCATGAGGCTCTGTCCCTCCATGGCCTGAGCTTTCCAGGACCTAAAGCGTCGAGCTCTGAACTTACGGCATGTTCCTTGGCTGCATGTTACCTCACCCACGGTTCTTGGCCTTTAAAAAATAAAAACATTCATGCTAGACGTTGGCTCCCTCCTCTAGAGGCCAGCGGGACCAGCATCATTCCTACGGCTTTCTCCTCTTGAGTCTTATGGGGCGACCCTGGAGACATGCCCTCTCTAGAAGGTAGAACTTTGCAGGGCCTAGAGTGTCAAGCTCTAAACCTACGGGCCAATTTCGGATATAAGTTACCACGCCTATGGTTCCTAACACTCAAAAACACTTCACATAAGTGCATCTCAGGACTCCAACAATAGGCACTCTCGTGCTATGGCCATCCCCTCGGGAGGTCCCAGGAAAGGCAAGCAAGACAGTCCCCCTTGGAGGCCCTAATACTACTAATGTCTGGAGAAGACCCACTGTCGGACTACCTCCTATAGCGGGCGCCAACCCTACGAAACTCCACCAGGAGACCTATAGAGCAGCTCGCGAGACAACCCTGCCATGGGGCTATACATTGGCAGCTACGTCAGGGCTTGCTCCCCTTTCGTCGGAAGGTGGCCAGCACCCTCTCCCTCGTGGGCAAGAAACAATGGTGCGCGTGAGCATCGTGAGGCCAGCCCGCCGCTCAAGTATGCGAACCCAGGAGGTTAGTACTAGATTCCTCTACCAGGGCGCGCGATGGAACCCCTCATTAGGAGGACTCATCGATTTGTCGCGGCAACAAACCACGGCTAGAGCACCAGAGTATCCTAGAGTCCTCTACGAGGGTGTTGATGGTGCCTGAGAGCGTTTCGTCGAGAAACCCCAAGAGCAAGGTGTGATGCAGCACAACATCAAGTCTTCCCTCAGTAAGAAACCGAGGTTATCGAACCAGTAGGAGGAAGGAAACGTCTCAAAGGTGTTGCAAGCAACATGGAAACCTGCACAACACAAACTCAAGACTTTGCCCCAAATAACAGTGAGGTTGTAAATCTCACCGGTTGCTGTAACAAAGGATTAACTGTATGGTGTGGAAGGTCATGATGGTTTGCAGCAAGTAAACAGTAACAGTGGAAGATGTATCAATGGTAAAGATTGGACCGGGGTCCATAGTTCACTAGAGGTGTTCTCATTAGATAAACAAACCTGGCATGCTGGGCAAACAAATTACAGCAGGGCAATTGACGGGATTGATCAAGGCATAACAATGCAATACTAGACATAAAGATCCTATGAGATTCGATTGGCAATACAACAATATACATAGACCGCCATCCAAGTGCATCTATGACTAGAATTCCACCTTTGGGTTATCATCCGAACCCCCTCCAGTATTAAGTTGCAAGCAACAGACCACTACTTTACGCAAAGTGTGTAAGGTAAACAATCCACTTGTTCCATGAACAAGAGACTGTTGTTTTCTCCCTAGTGGCAACAACACATCTACAACCATAGAGATTTCTGTCACTTCCCTTGATTAAGTAGAGGCATGAACCCACTATCGAGCATAAATTCCCCCTCTTGGAGTCACTAGCAACTACTTGGCCAAGATAGATACTAACAACGGAGAGCATGCAAGATCACAAACAGCACAGACATGATAGGATCAATAAGACAAAACCATTAATCAATCTGACATAGTAATGTCAATATCCATCGGATTCCCACAAACACAACATGCATGATTACAAATAGATGAGATCTTGATCATGAACGTAGATCACAAGATCTATACATGAAAGCACAAGGAGGAGATACAACCATCTAGCTACTACATGGACCCGTAGTCCAAAGGTGGAACTACTGACGCTTCATACCAGAGGATGGCATGATGAAGAAGAAGGCCTTCGGGATGATCTCCCCTCCAGCAGGGTGCCGGGAAGAGCTTCAGATCCCCCCAATCTAGGGACGATGGTGGCAGCGGCTATAGACAGTTTCGTGGAATATTGATCGGGTGCTTAGGATTTAGGCATCGGGGGCTTCTTATAGGCGAAGATGCGATGCTGGAGGGCCACCAGGGTAGCTGCACCCCTTAGGCGTGGGGTGGGCCCACCCGCGCGGCCAGGGTGTGTGGCCCCCTGGTGGGTCTCCTCCATCTCGTACTCCGGCTTCGTGTTCCCCACGGCAAAATATTGACTTTGGCTTTTGTCCCGTCAAATTCCGAGAATATTGATTTTTTTGCCTTTCTGGAACCAAAAACAGAAGAAAACAGGCAACTGGCACTGTGGCAACTTGTTAATAGGTTAGTACCAGAAAACATATAAAAACACCTCAAAGTGTGGACAAATCAAAGCAAAGTAGATACTAAATAAGCATGGAACATCAAAAATTATATATACGTTTCCGACGTATCAAGCATCCCCAAGCTTAACTCCTGCTCGTCCTCGAGTAGGTAAGTGATAAAAGAATAATTATTGAGGTGACATGCACCATCAAAACCAAGATCAAACCATTTTCAAGCATTGAAAGCTGGGAACAAAGAACTCTAAACATGTGCATGAAAGATGGAGTTCTAACAATAAGACAAAGTAACTATGCATGCAACATGAAAGGCTACAAACAAAGATCATGAATAACATGCATTGAAAAACGTTTGTTTGTTTCACATACAGAAAACATGGCATAGTGGCAATCAGCTTGTCCCTCATGGAGTAGCAAATAGATGCATAGGACACCTTCAAAGTTCATAAGAGGGACTAGATACAAATAGCACAAGAACAAGCAATATCAACAATATGCATCAATCAATAAGTTTTGGGACACTGCACATAGAACTAAGAATGGCAACTATACTCTCTTAACTGGTGCCTAAAAGTAGAAGGTTGAGACTCAATATAATAGTGGAAGAAAGGCCCTTCATAAAGGGAAGCAGGGATTTCAAGTTTCAAAAAGAGCTTCCAAAAATTATGGTACTTATTGATATGTTGGAAACGTATCTATATTTTTTATGCTCCATGCTTGTTTAGTATCTACTTTGCTTTACTTGTCCATACTTTGAGGTGCTTTTTACATGTTTTCTGGTACTAACCTATTAACAAGTTGCAACAGTGCCAGATGCCTGTTTTCTGTTGTTTTTGGTCTCAGAAAAGTTAGTAAAGAAATATTCTCGGAATTGGACGGGACGAAGGACAAAGTCAATTACTTTCCATGGGGAACAGAAGTCCATAGGAGAGCTGGAGGGGCCGTCCATGGGGGCCATACCCACCCCAGGCGCGGGGGCAGGTGGGCTCGTGCCTGGCTAGGGTTTGGCGGCCCTGGTCGTCTCCCGGACTCGCCCCTTCGCTTATAAGAAGACCCCGATGCAGAAACCCTGAGTACCCGATCAAAATCCACGAAACCGTCTGTAGCCGCTGTAACATCCCAAAAATATTAAACTAGAATCTTCAAACTCTAATCACCAAATTTAGGGTTAACAAAAACTTTTCCAATTAAAATATGAAAGCATTCATATGAGTGTGCATTAAAATTTGTATTCTTTTGAATTGCCATGATTATGTGTTTCTTTTCTTGTAAAATGATTCTTAGGTGAAATAAACATCACTAAACAATTCCCAAACTTTTCCCAAAGACAAATAAATCAAAACAAACAACTTAAGTGAATGGTCACTTTGGCCAAATTAACTCCCATGCCTACTTTGGCTATCTCTAACTTTCAGAACTTAACAGAAACTTGTTTGGATCTTTGCACCCCTTGATAGTACTCATAGCAAAGTATCAAGGCCCACCTTGTGATCATCCAGAAACATTCAAATGCATAGTTTAAATGACAATTTAAAATTGAATCTATTTCATATGGGAAGATCCCACTTTTTCAAAAACCCCTCAAACCAACTCAACTTTCAAAACCCAAGCATCTACAGACTCACCAGCCATGCCTAGCACACCCACCAAAAATAATTTCAAAATTCAAAAATTGAGTTCATGCGGCCATTTTATCAAACACCTTGCAGATACAAATCAAACAAATCCTAAACACTATAGTGTGCAGTGATTCTGGCCTAAATTGTTCCCTCTCTGGACACCACTAGCCTTAGTAGATCATCTAACAACCTTAACTAATCACTAGCCCCACTGTAAGCTTGTCAATATCATCAACGGTGAACAGGCCGAGAGCACCCATGTCACCCCAGTGTGGACAGCAGGCTAGAGGAAGAACTAACCGTGCCAACCTTGTCTGGGAGGTAGCCCATGCCTCACCGCCCCCTCTCGACCAGCCCTGCCTCGCAGAAAGCAACCAGAATCCCCAGGAACACACCGCCCGCCCGCTGTCGACCATGCCGACGCGCACCGCAGAGCATGCTCTGTTCCCACGCAACCCGACCACCTCGAGCCCTCGCCGCCCGCCAGCATGCACCCCACCATCCCAGGAGACCGCCAGACATGCCCATTTCACCGCCCGTACCCCGTAGCCACCGCTCGCCGCAGAGTTCGCCGCCTCAGCCTCGCAGAGCATCGAGCGTTCCCGACCATTTGCCACCGCCCTTACACGCGCATTAAAGCCCTAGAGCATCGCTAGGAGACCACTGATCGATCGCCACCCTCAGCCATGCCTCTAGCTGCCTGTAGCGGTGTCGCCACCATCGCCTTCCCATCCCGTTCGGTCTCGCCGTCGAGCCTATAAAAGGAGGCCACCCCCAGCCGATTGAAGCACACCATATCACTCCCCTCACCTCACTGATCGTTCCACCCCATTCCCGGAGCAAGTCGAGCAGCGCATCGCCGGAATTGCGCCGGAGCAGGCCGCCTCTGGAGAAGAAGGGCGCCGTCAATTTCGTCCACCCCAGGAGGAGCTGCCGGTACCAGCAGGTTCGCCGTCGTCGACTTCGTCGTTCGCCCACATCGCCAACCTTCGCCTGAGCCCCGGTGAGCCCCCGACGACCCCTACTGAGCCGCTAGGGTTCGAGCTCGCCGGTGACTAGTTCATCGTCGATGACGACCCTCAGCCTTTGATCTTACTTCTAATCCAACGCACCACATCGCCCCGTACCGCTTCGCGTTTAAAGAGTCACTGACTAGTAGACCTGCCCTGTCAGTTGCGCCCCGCGTCGCGGAGTGACACTGGGCCGGCCCAATAACCCTTCCCGCGCAGCCCAATCGTTTGAATTTAACTTTTTCCATTTTAATTCAAACATAGTTCTGTACCCAGTTTCAAAAATCAACCCAGCTCGATTCAGTGAACCAAATTGAATGAAACCAATGTTGTTAGAAAGGTTTTGAAATGCTTAATCCAAGCCCGTTGGATTCAAATCATTTGAATCTATAGATCAACCTTGGTAAAACTAACATGGCAGAACCTTTTCTTCATTCAAACATTTTTCAAATTTAAACTATAATAGCTTTTGAGTTGATTCCAACTCTCAAAAATCACATTTGATCATACCTTTCACAATATATAAAAACATTTGGGTTTACTTACAGAAATAATGTTCAAGTAATAAAAGAAGGCCACATAGGCATTTCTAGTCATTTAATTTTATTTAAAATAAAAGGTTAAATCTTATTAAATTGTGACACCACTTTAAATCACATTCCCATATACTGAAATATGTGGTGATAACATGTGTCAACATGATCCCATGTTTGGTTTGGAGAATATTAAATCTTAAGTAGTTTTTCAATGAGTAGAAATTACTTTTCTAAAAATAAAAGAAATAATCTTGTAATATTAGTGATGATGCTAGATCATCTATAGAACCCTTGTGTGTGATGATTGAAAGTAGTTAAGTATTGTTTGGTGATTGTGTATCTCGTATTTATTCATAGACCCTAGTACCGACCAAGGATACGAGGAGGAAGGAGGATACTATGAAGAAGAAGCCGAGGAGAACTTCAACCACTGCTCTTCACAAGGCAAGCTAACACTTGCAAGATACTCTACTTTAGCAAGCCTAATACTCCTAGTTGATTATGCAAGTTAACCCTTGCAAGATACTATACCTATGCAAGTAAATACTTGCTTGTTACCATGCCAACTATATGCCTTAAGCATATATGATCATACCCACTAGATAAACCAATCCTAGTTTTACTTGCAAGCTTCTAATTTATTTCTTTATCAAAGCTATTACTTAGAGCTTACTTAATGAATTGTAGATTCTAGAAACATAATTGAAGGTTGCATAAAGAGCATAAAAATTGGCCTAAGCTAGATAAGCCTTATGTCATCCTAAGGCATGAGATTGAACTTAGTAAAACTCCACTAGTTTACCACCCCTTATTAGTACTTACCCCCACTTGTAGATGCTAGTGCTAAGCATAAAACTTGATCAACTTTAGATGGGAATACTTGGTGGAAAAATGGTTATGAAAACCTTGGAATGATGGATCATTCTATTGAGATATTTTGACATGTGTTTCCGAACACCAGATGATTTGGATGATGAGAATGTTGAGTCATGAGCCTTAGCCCTTTATAAAACTGATGGTTTTCTGGATGCGATACCATTCCAATTTTACCGTACAACCACAATACCCGAGAATTGGGTAGGGCTTGACTGGAAACCTATATACCTTAGTATTGGTTCCCTCACGGCCAAGGTCTGAGCTGAGGCTACCTTGTGAAGATATTCCACCTGTGCAGTACCCAAGATGACAGTTGGTCATGGTTGGGAGGCCAAACTCACAGGAGAGGTGCTTATACTAGGGCGTGTAATTGAAAGGTTAGGATTGATTATCCGCATACTGATTATGGTGAATTCAGGATTTGTTCCTGACAGATGTATCGCATGTTGTGGTGAAAGTGTACAATCTCTGTAGAGTGTCAAACTATTCGAATAGCCACGTCCGCGGTTATGGACAGTTGGAGTGGCCATACTGTTCCCCCGTCAGATGTTTTCAAAATGAATTGAGACTTTGACTTGACCACAACAGAGTTGTGAGATGAAATACAAGTTCCCACTTAGGTGTTATAAAACTTCAACTAGCTTTCTTCGTTTCCAAACTTAGTAGAAGTAAATCTGGCTTTTTGCAAAACAACCCTAGAACTTAGTGTCCTACTACAAAAACCCCTTCATTTGTTAGTATTAGTTTGCGAGTACTTAAAGAGTACTCATGGCTTTGTCCCTAGCTATTCCCATGGCCATACTATGAAGAGGAGTACCAGGAGGATGGACCCCAGGAAGGTTATGACAACTAGGATCATCTCCGAAGATGGACCTTCGCCTACGCTACCTTTATTATTACGTATTTCCGCTACTTGAGTTGTATTAAGAACTGGATCATGAGATCCCTATTTGTGTAAGACCTTATGTATGGTTTGTAATGGATGATGTACTGTGGTATCCAAATCTGTTATGTCTCGCAAAAATGGTAATCCTGGGATTGTGATGTATGGCATAACAGGCATCTGTGATTAAAAATCCGGGTGTTGACAAGTTGGTATCACAGCCATCCTGTAAGATCCCTCCTTTGTAAAGGAAAGGATCCCTGTGATTGCAATGCTAGTCCCTGAATTAATGCTAGCATCCACAGTTTAAGATGAAGTACACAGAAACAAAGGTCATTATTACATATCATTCCAGAGACAAACATAGTCTTTTACAACTCCATGGCCACAAGCCTAATACAAGAGTTCAAATATGTAGTAAGATAAATAAGTCTTCATCTTCATGTGCCACAGGCAAGAATGTTGAGTGTAGACTCATGACTCCTAATCATCATCAGAATATCCTGCAACATCACAAGTTACAGCCATAGTGGGTCAATACATTGGAATAGTATTGGCAAGTGATACCTTAGTAGAATATTGGTGGACTAAATACTATATGCATTTTGGCTAAGTATAGCTTAGGCTTGCTTTGCTCAAAATAGGTTTTACCTATCAGTTGAAAATACTAAGTTCTTCCTTTGTCAAAATCTTTCCCAAGGAACCTCCAATAGACATTAGGGTCCTTCACCCTTGTTCAACCACAAGTTTTTACTTAGAAATTGGGATGAGGAGATTCTTGATAGCTTCCATGTCTTGATGCTCAAGTTGTCCATTACCATGGACATGGCTAAGTACTTAGATTCTTCCATCTGCAGAGGTTGTGCACTTTCCCCACAAGACTTGATTTTCACTAAGACAGGACCTTTCATAAGCCTTCCCTTAGACCAAATGGACGCGCTCCAACCTATCATACCACTACCACCAACTGTCCAAATGGCTAAGTTATTGCAACCTATATGATCCAGACAGAGCCCATATTGCCAAGTGGCTGCACTAGAAGCTTCTTAACATTTGGCCTCTCAAATCCCTTTGTTCCTGGGTGGCTTTCCACAAGTGAGATACACAAGGTAAACCATAGAAATGGGCCTTTTTTAACCACTCAACATAAACCATTCCTTCCATTCCACCCAGGTGTTTCATTCACTTAGTTGTTTTATTAAGCAAAACACAAGTCCAAAGACTTAGAAATATTTTATCATAGCATGAACATTTCACCACCCGTGGTTGCTACTAGCTAGGCTAAGCATGGTAGAGATAAACATATTAACTTAGAATTTCTAGCAATTCTACAACTACTAGGATTTCCCAAGCATAGCATATAAAGACCAAAAATTATCCATGCAAGTCTAGCAAAATATTTCTAATGCATATTTGAAAAACATAGGAATAAAATCATGAAGCACCACTTGCCTTGGTAGTTTGGAGAGTAGCTACAATCCTCACAATCACAATCACTATTTGCACCAAAATCTACATAAAATGATAGCACCAAATCACATACAAAATAAATACAAGCAAAAATATATGGATGCATGCAATATGATATGTGATGATTTTCTATACTCAACAAGACAAATGCACAGTACTAATTCATAAGAAAGTTCAAAAATTGCCAAACAACCTTTATTTGAACATTAAAACATTTCTCAAATAATTGCTATACACAAAATAGGCCTACACATGTTTTTGTCAAAATAACCATTTTAACAGAAACAAAACATTAAACACATTGCATATATGGAAAGGGCTTTCTCCCCTGATTCCATTGATATAAAATTTGTAAAATTTGGACATGGGAATCAAAAGTTATGAATTTATCAAGTTTAAACATCTAATAGATATAAAATCTGATTTTAAATCGAAGAACTGGCCACGCGGCAGCATCTGATTGGACGATACCGCTTCGCACCGGATCACGCTCAGCTACCGTTGGATCTAACTAAACATGCACGGCTCAGATCTAAACTTACCTCTTCGTCACAGATCTAATCTTACACGTTAGATCTAAATCCTATGGCCACAATCCTATTGACCACAGACGGGCGGCGCTAGCGGCGGAGACTGGCGGCGGCGGCTCTATCAGAGTCGTTGCCGAAGTTCTAGGTCGCGCGGGAGAGGGGGAAAGGGCTTACTGTGCTCGCCGTGTGCTGCTGATGCTCAAGGTGGGCTTAGATGGCGAAGGGGCGCGCAGAGGTGGTCGCTGGAGCTCGTCGGAGTCGTGCACGGCGTCGGGTCCTTGCAGACGGAGTTGTTGCCGGTGCTCTGGACTTCCCTAGCATAAACCAGAGGCATCAGTAGTTGAGCAAGGACAAGGCGAACCCAGTCGTATGCAAGAGGGGTCAAGGGGCGCTCAGTATTTACCGTAATCGATCGCCGGAGTTCGAGCAGAGGGCGGTGGAGCTAAGTCGTTGACGTTGCCGAAGCTACAGACCATGCGCGAGCAAACGGAAAGCATCAGTAGGTGCGCACAGAGGTGTAGAACAAGTCAGCATGAACCATAGGCAGAGGGGCGTGCGGTGCTCACTGGAATTCGATGACGAACTCGTCGGAGCAGCAAGGTTGCGGCGAGGAATTCTCGCAGCCTGGGGGCGCTCTGTGCTTGGGGTTTGGGGGGAAATGGAGAGGGGGCAGAGGGGGTTTAAGTAGCAAGGGTGCGGCGTGATTAACTCCGGCATTGAACGGGAAATGAAGCCGCAATCAAACAGGAAACGCCCGACGAGATTTTGGGGATGAACTGGTCGCCAGGGTGTAGACGACGACTGCCATGTGGGCCGCGGCTGTCAGCGAGAGAAAGAAAGAGGGAATGGGACCAAGCGGTCAGTGACTCAGCGGGTATGGTTGCGAGTGAGAGAGAGAGAGAAGGGGGAACCTGGGTGGGCTTAGTGGGCTGGTTTCACTGTTGGGCCAAATGACTGGCGCCGGCCTTTTTCCTTTTCTCTATTCATTTTCTATTTCTGTTTTGATTTTCTGAATCCATTTTTAAACAAATTCAAATGCCATTTGAATTCAAATTTGTTCTGGATTTCTGTAGAATGTAGCACTCACATTTGGGGCATATAATCATGTGGTCTCTCTGTATTAGCTTGGTCCCTTGATCAAACAAAAATAAACAGTGACATAGCACATGATTTGATCAAGTTTTGAAAATGATTTTTAAATTCACATTTGTTTTGCAAATTTTTGGTTTAAGCATCAGCAAGCAAGCAAAACATTCTGAGAGCAACAAGGTTTGGTTTTGAACAAATAATTTCCCATTGGAGAGTGGTAATTGATTTATGCTTGATCACATAAAATAATAGCACTTAGTGCTTTGTTTTTCTTGAAATGGGTTTGATATTTGATCCCTAAATGATATGCATGCATGAATGATATGCAATCTTTGGAAACATGATTTTAGGGATGTTACACATCCTGACCATAGGAGACCCTAGTTAGACTGGACGTTTGAATCAAAAACTTAGTTTCAAAACCAAAGGAAGCAAATATTTACAAAAACTTATTCCCATTCTTATCACCTTGATTCTTTCATAAAAACTCATGTTCCTCAAAAACTCTTGTAAAATACATAAAATTTGACACACTTGAGCACTCTACTAACTTACTCATCCTATATTCTTATAGATGGACGTGAAGTACAGCAAGTTTTATCAGTTGGGGAATGGAGGAGACCTTATCTTTGAGCGGGATTTGGACCAGCTTTCGGAACTTCTGGAGCGTCCGCACCCCGAGTTCTTCGGAGCTCAGCTCAATGATCAAGAAGGAGAAGATCTGCAGTGGATAATTGTTGCAAGTCTCCGAGGAAAGATTGAACCTCCCACTGCCGAGGGAATTCAGTTTACCTTAAGAGAGAACAACTGGCTCGATGGACTTGCCAGGGCCATGCAGGAAGCTCTTGCCCGTCTGTGTGGGCAGAGTATCAACCAGATCAAGGGAACCCGCTTTGAGTTTTGTCCAAGGCGTGATGCTAATGGACAGCCACTGGAAGCCGCATACCACCCCGAGCTGAAGACCCAATTGGACCACCTTAGCTTCATGATGTACGATCGTCAGTAGGAATTGGATAATTTCCTTGACTACTCCAACCACAAGTCCGCCATCATCAAGATGAAGGATCAGACCATCGCCATGCTAGCGAAGGATCACAAGTCTCGCCGCCGTCAGCTCGATAAGAAGGAGCGCATCATTGCCCGTCTTTGCCACCGTATCTCGGATTTGGAGGAGACCATCCACGAGAGAGATATGCAGTTAGAGGAAAGGGAGAATGCCGGAGAAGATCTTCGTGGAGAACCCTACTCCTATCTCAGCGATGATGATGATTTTCTGGAGGATCAGGCTATGGACTTCTTCACCGATGAGGATGATTTCTCCTTCATTGATGACGATGAGGATGATGAGGATGACGACTACGCCGACTCCGAGGAGTAGTAGCACTTGAGCACTAACGTAGTGAATTGTATTCGGTCCCACTGTATCGTAGTTTCCAGAATGGTTCTTAAAACCATCTGCTTTTCTTGTTTTGTGGTGTGTGTTTGTATCGGGTGCTATGAATGAATGAATGAATGAAAAGCAAGTTGCTAGAAAAATCTGAGTCAAACTTTAAAAACTTTTCAAAGTCCCGGAACCTTAAAAATTTCCCTCTTTTCTCATGATCTATCTCAATCTTCAGATGCCACGCGGAGGAAGTGGTTCATCCTCGGACCCGATGTTGCAGATCCTGCAAATGTTGGTTTCTGACCGCGAAGCTGAAAGAGCCGAACGTCAAGCCAACCTAGCCATCCTTCAACAGATAGCTCAGCTAGCCCACAACAACCAAGGCCACAGAAATCAGGACAACCATGGATCTAAGCTCAAGAATTTCCACAACACCAACCCACTTGTTTTCACTAAGTCGGAAGAACCTTTAGATGCCGATGATTGGCTGCAAACCATGGAAAACAACCTGGAAGTCGCCGGAGTGGAAGCTAACGAGAAAGTTCTGTTCGCCACCCACTATCTAGCAGGAGATGCCAGAGCATGGTGGAACAGCGTTCGTGCAATGACCGGAGGACAGATGATGACCTGGGAGGAATTCAAGGTCAAGTTTAGCAGAACCCATGTGCCACCGGGTTTGATCAAGAGAATGAGATATGAGTTTAGAGAACTGAAGCAAGGAAGGATGACCGTAGTGGAATACCGTGACAAATTCTTGTCATTAGCTAGGTATGCCCCGGATGAGATCGACACCGAAGCCAAGAAGAAGGAGAGATTCTTGAAAGGTCTGCACAATGAGATGCAGACTGTGTTGGTCAATATCTCTTTTGCTGATATTGATGCCCTTGTCGACTCTGCCATCCAGATGGAAGGAAAGATCAACCAAGCCAATGAGAACCGCAAGCGTCGCATGATGCATCAACCAGGAACCCATCAGACCCCAAAGTATCGCCCTAACCCATCTCCCGGATTTGCCCCGAGAACCAACAGACCCCCGATGAATCGTTCGACCTATCCCAACCGTGGAAACTCAATGCCCAGAGGAAATCACAACAACCCCGGCAACTCTAACAATTTCAACCATGCCCCACCCAAGTTCAACAACAACAATGCTACCGCCAACACCAACACTGCCCCGAGGACTGGAAGCAATGATGTGCCTGTTGCAGCCAAGGACAAGTCGCAAGTGACTTGTTATGACTATGAAATAAGGGTCACTACTCCAACGAGTGCCCCAACAAGAAGAATGCCACAACCCCAAATACCAATGCCCCAGCTCAGTAGCAGCGTCGTGTTCAGCCTGGAATAAGGTTTTCCCCAGGGAACTCGCTCAACCGCAACGACCGTCTTTTTCTCATGCATGCTGAAGAAGCTCAGGAAGCGCCAGACGTCGTGCTGGGTATATTTTCTGTTAATTCAGTACTTGCTCGAGTATTGTTTGATTCTGGTGCATCGCACTCATTTGTCACCGAAGAATTTGCATGCACTAGTAAGATTCAACCAACCAAACTGAAGCATGTTATGATTGTTCAAATCCCCGGTTCAACCAGCAAAGCTAGGCAAATTTGCAAAGCCGTCCCCATCCGAATCCATGGCATAGACTTTTATGCTAATCTGATAGTACTCGGAACTAAAGGTTTGGAAGTAGTACAAGGAATGGATTGGATGTCCAAACATAAAGGATTGATTGACTGTGCCAAGAAAGCCATAACGATGACCAGCACCACTGGAATATCAGTCGAGCATATATCTGAAACCTTACCTCGTCAATTCAAGTGCAACAAGAGTATATCCCAACCTACCATTGACCAAGTCCGGATAGTCTGTGAATACCCCGATGTATTTCCAGATGTTTTGCCCGGTATGCCCCCAGATCGGGATATCGAGTTTATCATTAAACTAATTCCCGGAATAGGACCCATAGCCTAGAGACCATATAGTATGAACCCATCGGAACTAGCAGAACCGAAGAAGCAACTGGATTCCATGTTGGAAATTGGATTGATTCAACCAAGTGCGTCACCATGGAGATAACCTGTCTTATTTGTGGACAAGAAGGATGGAGGTAACCGTTTGTGTACGGATTATCGGAAGTTGAATGATGTCACCATCAAGAACAAGTACCCATTGTCCAAGATAGAAGATTTGTTTGATCAGTTGACCGGTGCCAAAGTGTTTTCTAAGATTGATCTTAGAACTGGCTATCATCAACTCAAGATTCGTGCAGAGGATATTCCAAAGACTGCCTTTACCACCAAATACGGATTATACGAGTATACCGTCATGTCTTTTGGATTAACCAATGCCCCAGCTTCTTTCATGAATCTCATGAATAAGATTTTTATGGACTTCCTAGATAATTTGTCGTTGTTTTCATTGACGACATTCTAATTTATTCCAAATCGGAAGAAGAACATGAGCTACACCTAAGGACCATTCTTGGAACCCTTAGAGAGCATCAGCTGTATGCCAAGTTTAGCAAATGTGAATTCTGGTTGCAGGAGGTAGGATTCCTCGGCCACATTGTATCAGCCGGAGGAATTGCCGTTGACCCTGCAAAGGTGAAAGATGTCGAAGATTGGCAAGCCCCAACCACTCAAACCCAAGTTCGTGCATTTCTCGGATTGGCGGGATACTACCGCAAGTTCGTAGAAGGATTCTCGAGTATCGCCATACCCATGACCCAATTGCTGAAGAAAGACAAGAAGTTTGAATGGACGGACAAATGTGAAGCGAGTTTTCAAGAACTCAAGAGGAGATTGATTTCAGCCCCAATATTAATCATGCAGGATATCACAAAGCCCTTCGACGTGTTTTGTGACGCATCCAAGATCGGTCTCGGATGTGTGCTAATGCAAGAAGGCAAAGTCATATCTTATCTATCTCGACAACTGAAACAACATGAGACAAAATTACCCAACCCATGACCTCGAACTCGCAGCCGTAGTTCTAGCCCTGAAGACATGGAGGCACTACCTGATGGGAAACTGTTGTGAAATCTATTCGGATCACAAGAGCCTGAAGTATATATTCACTCAGAAGGAGCTGAATATGAGACAGAGAAGATGGATTGAGCTAATCAAGGATTACGACCTGGACATTCACTATCACCCTGGTAAAGCCAACGTGGTAGCAGATGCCCTTAGCAGATTGTCGTGCCGCTTGAACTCCATGATTTTGAAGGAGCAACCAAGCTTGCACAAAGAGATGGAAGATTTTCGAATGGAATTAGTAAGTGAAGGATGTTTGGCTAGCATAGAACTTCAACCCACTTTGATCAGCCGGATCAAAGAGGCGCAGAAAGGAAATACTAGTATCGACAGAATCAAGCGTCGTATCGGTACAGGCAAAGTACCCGGATTCACCGAAGACGAAGAAGGAGTTGTGTGGTACAAAGGACGCCTTTGTGTACCAGCAGATTCTGAGTTGAAGGAAGTTATTTTGAAGGAAGCTCGTGATACTCTTTATTCTATCCATCCCAGAGGAACAAAGATGTATCAAGATTTGAAGGAGCAATTTTGGTGGCATAAGATGATGAGAGAAATCGGAAGCTATATCGCCAAGTGTGATATATGTCAGCGAGTCAAGGCGGGACATCAAAGACCCGCAGGATTGGTGCAACCATTGCAGATTCCGGAATGGAAATGGGATTTCGTTGGAATGGACTTTATCACCGGATTGCCTACTTCTAGTAGGGGAAATGACTCTATCTGGGTCATAGTGGACAGATTGTCCAAAGTCGCCCATTTCTTACCCGTCAAGACCACATATCAGAGTTCGAAGCTAGCGGAGTTATACATCGCTAGAATCGTCAGTTTGCATGGAGTCCCCAAGAACATCGTATCGGATCGGGGAACTCAGTTTACCTCGATATTCTGGAAGAAAGTTCAAGAAGGTTTAGGAACCCTCCTAGATTTCAGCACCGCTTATCACCCTCAGACCGATGGACAAACGGAGCGAGTAAATCAAATACTCGAAGATATGCTGAGAGCATGTGTGCTAGAATATGGATCTAAGTGGGAAGACTGTCTGCCGTTCGTAGAATTTTCTTACAACAACAGTTATCAAGCTAGTTTGCAAATGGCCCCATTTTAATTCATGTACAGAAGAAAGTGTCGCACCCCTTTGAACTGGTCGGAAGTAGGAGAGAGTCAGATTTTCGGACCCGATATCCTACGAGAGGCAGAGGAGAAGGTTCACAAGATTCGTGAGCACCTCAAGACAGCCCAGTCCAGACAGAAGAGTTACGTCGACAAGAGACGTCGAGACCTCTCCTTCAACATAGGATATTTTGTGTATCTGAAATTGTCGCCATTGAAGGGAATGCAGCGTTTCCAACTCAAGGGAAACTTAGCCCCCAGATATATCGGTCCCTTGAAGATTCTGAACCGTCGAGGAGAAGTGTCGTATCATTGGAACTACCCGAAGAGATGTCAGCCGTGCACAATGTGTTCCATATCTCATTACTTCGCAAGTGTCTCGAAGTCCCGGAGAAGACTGAAGTGTTCAAGAATATTAATCACCGGACTATAGAGGTCAATGATGACCTGACCTATCCTGAAGTGCCCATCCGTATTTTGGAATAAGCTTTCAGAACTACTAGAACCCGAAGCATCAAGTTTCTCAAGATTTAGTGGAGCAACCACACAGAAGAGAAAGCTACCTAGGAGCGCGAAGATCATATCAGGATGGAGTTTCCCGATCTCTTGAAATCCTAGATAATCTTTTCGTCCTTTTTCAAATATCGTGACGAGATTTTGTTTAAGGGGGGAAGGTTTGTAACATCCCAAAAATATTAAACTAGAATCATCAAACTCTAATCACCAAATTTAGGGTTAACAAAAACTTTTCCAATTAAAATATGAAAGCATTCATATGAGTGTGCATTAAAATTTGGATTCTTTTGAATTGCCATGATTATGTGTTTCTTTGCTTGTAAAATGATTCTTAGGTGAAATAAACATCATCTAAACAATTCCCAAACTTTTCCCAAAGACAAATAAATCAAAACAAACAAATTAAGTGAATGGCCACTTTGGCCAAATTAACTCCCATGCCTACTTTGGCTATCTCTAACTTTCAGAACTTAACAGAAACTTGTTTGGATCTTTACACCCCTTGATAGTACTCATAACAAAGTATCAAGGCCCACCTTATGATCATCCAGAAACATTCAAATGCATAGTTTAAATGACAGTTTAAAATTGAATCTATTTCATATGGGAAGATCCCACTTATTCAAAAAAACCCCAAACCAACTCAACTTTCAAAACCCAAGCATCTACAGACTCACAGCACATGCCTAGCACACCCACCAAAAATAATTTCAAAATTCAAAACTTGAGTTCATGTGGCCATTTTATCAAACACCTTGCAGATGCAAATCAAACAAATCCTAAACACTATAGTGTGCAGTGATTCTGGCCTAACATGTTCCCTCTCTGGACACCACTAGCCTTAGTAGATCATCTAACAACCTTAACTAATCACTAGCCCCACTGTAAGCTTGCCAATATCATCAATGGTGAACAGGCCGAGCGCACCCATGTCACCCCAGTGTGGACAGCAGGCTAGAGGAAGAACTAACCGTGACAACCTTGTCTGGGAGGTAGCCCATGCCTTACCGCCTCCTCTCGACCAGCCCTGCCTCGCAGAAAGAAACCAGAACCGCCAAGGACGCTGAGCCCGTGCCGCTGTCGACCATGCCGACACGCATCGCAGAGCACGCTCCGTTCCCACGCAACCCGACCACCTCGAGCCCTCGCCGCCCGCCAGCATGCACCCCACCATCCCAGGAGACCGCCAGACATGCCCATTTCACCGCAGGTACCCCGTAGCCACCGATCGCCGTAGAGTTCGCCGCCTCGGCCTCGTAGAGCATCGAGCGTTCCCGACCATTTGCCACCGCCCCTACACGCGCATTAAAGCCCTAGAGCATCGCCAGGAGACCACCGATCGATTGCCACCCTCGGCCATGCCTCTAGATGCCCGTAGCCGTGTCGCCACCGTCGCCTGCCCATCCCGTTTGGCCTCGCTGTCGAGCCTATAAAAGTAGGCCACCCCCATCCGATTGAAGCACACCATCTCACTCCCCTCACCTCACTAATCGTTCCACCCCATTCCCAGAGCAATTTGAGCAGCGCATCGCCGGAATTGCGCCGGAGCAGGCCGCCTCTGGAGAAGAAGGGCGCCGTCGATTTCGTCCACCCCAGGAGGAGCTGCCGGTACCAGGAGGTTCGCCGTTGTCGACTTCGTCGTTCGCCCGCATCGCCGACCTTTGCCTGAGCCCCGGTGAGCCCGCGACGACCGCCACTGAGCCGCTAGGGTTCGAGCTCGTCGGTGACTAGTTCATCGTCGATGACGACCCTTAGCCTTTGATCTTACTTCTAATCCAACGCACCACATCGCCATGTACTGCTTCGCGTTTAAAGAGTCACTGACCAGTAGACCCGCCCTATCAGTTGCGCCCCGTGTCGCGGAGTGACACTGGGCCGGCCCAATAACCCTTCCCGCGCAACCCAGTCGTTTGAATTTAACTTTTTCCATTTTAATTCAAACATAGTTCTGTACCCAATTTCAAAAATCAACCCAGCTCGATTCAGTGAACCAAATTGAATGAAACCAATGTTGTTAGAAAGGTTTTGAAATGCTTAATCCAAGCCCGTTGGATTCAAATCATTTGAATATATAGATCAACCTTGGTAAAAATAACAAGGCAGAACCTTTTCTTCATTCAAACATTTTTCAAATTTAAACTATAATAGCTTTTGAGTTGATTCCAGCACTCAAAAATCACATTTGATCATACCTTTCAGAATATATAAAAACATTTGGGTTTACTTACAGAAATAATGTTCAAGTAATAAAAGAAGGCCACATAGGCATTTCTAGTCATTTAATTTTATTTAAAATAAAAGGTTAAATCTTATTAAATTGTGACACCACTTTAAATCACATTCCTATATACTGAAATATGTGGTGATAACATGTGTCAACATGATCCCATGTTTGGTTTGGAGAATATTAAATCTTAAGTAGTTTTCAATGAGTAGAAATTACTTTTCTAAAAATAAAATAAATAATCTTGTAATATTAGTGATGATGCTAGATCATCTATAGAACCCTTGTGTGTGATGATTGAAAGTATTTAAGTATTGTTTGGTGATTGTGTATCTCGTATTTATTCATAGACCCTAGTACCGACCAAGGATACGAGGAGGAAGGAGGATACTACGAAGAAGAAGCCGAGGAGAACTTCAACCACTGCTCTGCACAAGGCAAGCTAACACTTGCAAGATACTCTACTTTAGCAAGCCTAATACTCCTATTTGATTGTGCAAGTTAACCCTTGCAATATACTATACCTATGCAAGTAAATACTTGCTTGTTACCATGCCAACTATATGCCTTAAGCATATATGATCATACCCACTAGATAAACCAGTCCTAGTTTTACTTGCAAGCTTCTACTTTATTTCTTTATCAAAGCTATTACTTAGAGCTTACTTAAGTGAATTGTAGATTATAGAAAGATAACTGAAGGTTGCATAAAGAGCATAAAACTTGTCCTAAGCTAGATAAGCCTTATGTCATCCTAAGGCATGAGATTGAACTTAGTAAAACTCCACTAGTTTACCACCCCTTATTAGTACTTACCCCCACTTGTAGATGCTAGTGCTAAGCGTAAAACTTGATCAACTTTAGATGGGAACACTTGGTGGAAAAATGGTTATGAAAACCTTGGAATGATGGATCATTCTATTGAGATGTTTTGACATGTGTTTCCGAACACCAGATGATTTGTATGATGAGAATGTTGAGGCATGAGCCTTAGCCCTTTATAAAACTGATGGTTGTCTGGATGCGATACCATTCCAATTTTACCGTACAACCATAATACCCGAGAATTGGGTAGGGCTTGACTGGAAACTTATATACCTTAGTATTGGTTCCCTCACGGCCAAGGTCTGAGCTAAGGCTACCTTGTGAAGATTGTCCACCTGTGCAGTACCCAAGATGACAGTTGGTCATGGTTGGGAGGCCAAACTCACAGGAGAGGTGCTTATACTAGGGCGTGTAATTGAAAGGTTAGGATTGATTATCCGCATACAGAGTATGGTGAATTTAGGATTTGTTCCTGACAGATGTATCGCATGTTGTGGTGAAAGTGTACAATCTCTGCAGAGTGTCAAACTATTCGAATAGCCACGTCCGCGGTTATGGACAGTTGGAGTGGCCATACTGTTCCCCCGTCAGATGTTTTCAAAATGACTTGTGAAATGAATTGAGACTTTGACTTGACCACAACAGAGTTGTGAGATGAAATACAAGTTCCCACTTAGGTGTTATAAAACTTCAACTAGCTTTCTTCGTTTCCAAACTTAGTAGAAGTAAATCTGGCTTTTTGCAAAACAACCCTAGAGCTTAGTGTCCTACTACAAAAAACCCTTCATTTGTTAGTATTAGTTTGCGAGTACTTAAAGAGTACTCATGGCTTTGTCCCTGGCTATTCCCATGGCCAGACTATGAAGAGGAGTACCAGGAGGATGGACCCCAGGAAGGTTACGATAACTGGGATCATCTCCCATCGTCAGCATTGCCTGTGACCCCGAAGATGGACCTTCGCCTACGCTACCTTTATTATTACGTATTTCCGCTGCTTGAGTTGTATAAAGAACTGGATCATGAGATCCCTATTTGTGTAAGACCTTATGTATGGTTTGTAATGGATGATGTATTGTGGTATCCAAATATGTTATGTCTCGCAAAAATGGTAATCCTGGGATTGTGATGTATGGCATAACAGGCATCTGTGATTAAAAATCCCGGTGTTGACAGCCGCCGCCACCATCGTCCCTAGATCGGGGGGGATCTGAAGTTCTTCCTGGCACCCTGCCGGAGGGGAGATCATCCCGGAGGCCTTCTCGCCGGTATGATTCGTGAGTAGTTCCACCTTGGACTATGGGTCCATGTAGTAGTTAGATGGTTGTATCTCCTCCTTTGTGCTTTCATGTATAGATCTTGTGAGCTCCGTTCATGATCAAGATCTAATCTATTTGTAATCATGCATGTTGTGTTTGCGGGGATCCGATGGATATTGAGATTATTATGTTGGTTTGATTAATGGTTTTATCTTTATGATTCTATCATGTTTGTGTTGTTTGTGATCTTGCATGCTCTCCGTTGCTAGTGGTTATCTTGGCCAAGTAGTTGCTAGTGACTCCAAGAGGGAGTATTTATGCTCGATAGTGGGTTCATGCCTCTAGTTTCCAAGGGAAATCTCTTCGGTTGTGATGTGTTGTTTCTACTAGGGAGAAAACAACGGCTCTTGTTCATGGAACATGTGGACTGTTTACCTTACACACGTTGCTTAAAGCATTTGTCTGTTGCTTGCAACTTAATACTGGAGGGGGTTCGGATGATAACCTGAAGGTGGACTTCTAGTCATAGATGCAGTTGGATGACAGTCTATGTATATTGTTGTATTGCCCAATCAACCTCATAGGATCTTTCTGGCTAGTAATTGCATTGTTTTGCCTTGCTTAGTTCCTGTCAATTGCCCCACTGTAATTTGTTTACCCTTCATGCCATGTTGTTTATCTAACGAGAGCACCTCTAGTGAACTATGGACCTCGGTCCAATCTTTACCATTGATACATCTTCCACTGTTACTTGTTTACTTGCTGCAAACCATTACCTTCCACACCATATGTTTAATCCTTTATTACAGCAAACCGGTGAGCTTGACAACCTAACTGATTCGTTGGGGCAAAGTCTTGAGTTTGTGTTGTGCAGGTCTCCACATTGCTAGCAACAGCTTTGAGACGTTTCATTTCTCCTTCAGGTTTGATAACCTCGGTCTCTACTGAGGGAAACTTGCTGTTGTGCTCATCACACATTGCTCTTGGGGTTCCAACAAAGTGTCCCACGTCAACACTGGGTGCACACATCACTTGTTAGCTTTCAGCCCTCATTGCCCCTATCATAAGCATCTTGAAGTGATTAAGGTTAAAGTGAACAAACTATGGAGTATATGCTTGACAAAGTATAAGCTGGCAATCTCATGTCCCTTGAATACGAGGGCTGCACCTCATGCTACTCAACTTTTATTCACCTGTAAGTTCTTGTCATAGTAAGTATATGTGTATCATAGAGAACCGCCAACGAGGTACCCCTTGCACATGGTATAGGAGCTTTCCCATAACCAAAATGACAAGGCAATCACACAATGAGAATCTCAGCGATCTTTTTATTTGCTATTTTCATAGGTTTTTATTGAGGATGCTTCATAGAATGCTCATTATGGTGATGCTGCAAGTTTCCACCATGATTAGGCATGGTTTAGGCTAGCGGCCCAAGCGTTTCTATAACACAAAATACATAACTCCATGGACTTACAAGCTCCCTTTTTATTTCACACCGGCGACATCCATAGAGAAAAGAGCATGATATCAACTGTGTACAAAGTACAAGTGCAATGTTGAAAACTTTACCCATGAAAACATGGTTCTGCTAATTCCAACTTATAAGTGCAAGCATATACAACATAGATGACACAATGGTTCAAGTTTATTAGGGGCAAGGAATATAAAGTGTGCCATCAAGTTCGTGAGGGATTTAATCACTAAGTTTTCACATAACAAAATACTTTATAATTGGAAGATAGCTGAAAACAATAATATACTTGGAATGGTGTAACACACCATGCATAGGAATTTATAGTGGACACTTTGGAATAAACTTGGTTTCTTGGGATTTGGATGCATGAGTATAGCTTACTCAATACAATTGGAGGCTAGCAATAGACAGGGAGCGACCAACTAAGAGAGCAATAATGGCCATAATCATGCAGAGCGACAAAACATTACTAATCAAAGCATAGAGTGGTACTACAAGTCAAGGACTAAATGATCATAGAGTCTATGGTGACTTGTTCATAGTCATAACATGGTGTGAGCATGTGCCAAGTCAACCCAAACAAAGCATCAAATAAGAATATCACAATACTATGCTTTTGTATGCTAAAACAACGCATGATTTCTTCAAGGCACACTAAGCAATCCCAATTGTTTGGAATAAGTCATGCCACAACAATAATCACTAAGCATAAGGTCAAAACAACACCTAACATGACATGCAGAAGTCTAAGTAACAGTCAATGCAAGCTCCTCTTGAACTTTCAAGCAAGACTTACTCTTTTCCAACACCAATCAACTTATTTGAAACAAGACAGCAAGAACGGGGGTCCAAACTACTTTATTCAAGCAAACTAAACAAACTAAGAAAATAAAACGAAAACTAAGACACTCCAAGAACAACACAACAGTGCATGAAACAATAAAAAAAGTGTCTAGAAAGACCTGAGCTTTTTATTGATGAAGAAGGGGATGCCTTGGGCATCCCCAAGCTTTGACGCTTGTACCTCTTGGATATTTCTAGGGGTTACACTGGGGTGGTATCCCCAAGCTTGAGCTTTTTTCCATTCATCATCTCATTACATCATTCTTTCTCTACACCTGAATTTTTTTCCTTCATACAAAACTTCACACAATCTTCATTAGCAACATTAGTGTATTCAAAAGATAATAGACCTTTGTGTTTAGCTTTAGAACAGCAAAAAAATTCACTAAAAACGCAAGCTATTGTAGCAACTCCTTCAAAAAGCTCAGTTCCCCAAAAAGAACCCAAAAAGGAATCAATAAGAAGCAAATGCAAACAATGGCAGAAATCTGTCAAAATAGACCAGAAGGTAAAAACAGATTTTTTCGAAGACCTTATGTTGCTCAAATCAAAAAGTGTTGAACTAATGAAAGTTAGCTAACATACTGGGGGATGTATTCGTAAATTTTCAGATCAAGATGACTTATACAGACTCCTCATGAATTTTTATGGTGAAGTACAGAGATCTGTTTCGGGACAGCAACTCCCCAAATGTTACTTTCATCTATGTCATTCTTGGCACAAAAAGCAAACAGAAAGGATAAGGAGAGGTCATTACTGAAGTAATAACTTCCAAGACTCAAGGAAACTCTCGGGTTATCTTCCAACAAGTACTTTTCTTTAACGCCTTTAAGTTAGGCACAAGAAGCAAGAAATCATGTATTTTCAAATGAAGAAGCATTACCCCTCTTGCTCCTACCTTTCTTACCTTTCTTCTTCTATTTAGGGAAAATATGATTGCTTACTGGAGGAGCAAAATGCATAATGCCTTTTCCCACATCTATTATTGCTCCAAGGTGTTTCAGTAGCGATCTTCCAAGTGTAATCTGTCCTTTGCCTACACATTCAATAACAAGATAATCAGTAGACACCATTTTCCCTGAGATTTTTGTAAACACACATTCAGCTATTCCAATGGGTAATAAAAGTGGTATTATTGGTAAGAGATATCTCTTCTCCTCCTTTAGAAAGTCCCTAAAGACACAAAGACTCATAAATATCTTTAAGCATAAGGCAAAATTCAGACATGATATCACAGCGAGCATCAAAAGTTGCACTATTTATAGAGACTTTGATTGTGGGAAACCACTTTGAAGGCTCAGAATTTATTGGAATATAATCATGGTATTCCCTAAGTGTGTGATAACAACTGTTCAAAGCAGCAGTACTGGACTAAATAGTATTCAACCTAGCAAAAATGTCTATAAAAGAGGAATCAGACTTGCTAGACATATTATAAATTATAATCAATTTCTTTATGGCATCAAAACCCTCATCCTTAGTACATCGAAAAATACCTTTCTCAGCCATAGCATCCAAAGCATATCTATAACAAAGAGAAATACCGTGGTAGAAACTATTAATAACCAAGCTAAGACTCATCTTAGCCTTAGTTTCCCTTTGTAAAGAAGAGATTCTAGA
Organism: Avena sativa; assembly: GCA_916181665.1. Lineage (NCBI taxonomy): Eukaryota > Viridiplantae > Streptophyta > Magnoliopsida > Poales > Poaceae > Avena > Avena sativa. The sequence goes on along the minus strand of OV702280.1, from coordinate 228,744,577 downwards.
CCAAGCTTCTTTGAAACTCTCTTCACTTTTTTGCTTAAAAGTAAAGATCTTTTCCATAGGTGTCACAGAGATTGGACCAAAACTAGACATGGTAGCAACTAGGGTAGGAACTAATTTTTTTGTGTTTTTGATAAGAGAAAGCAAACCAAACTAAACAAAAAAAATTGGAGTTTTTTTATAAAAAGAGGAAAACAAAACCAAGCAAAAGAAACTAAGAAAACTAAAAACAAAGCAAAGATAAAGGTTGAGGAGGTATCCCATTGTGAAGACATCCTTAGCCTCCCCGGCAACGGCGCCATAAAACTTGTTGATGGCGCCTGAGAGCGCTTCACCGGGAAACCCCAAAAGCAAGGTGTAATGCAGCACAGCAGCAAGTCTTCCCTCAGTAAGAAACCGAGGTTATCGAACCAGTAGGAGGAAGGAAATGTCTCAAAGGTGTTGCAAGCAACATGGAAACCTGCACAACAACAACTCAAGACTTTGCCCCAACTAACAGTGAGGTTGTCAATCTCACCGGTTGCTATAACAAAGGATTAACTGTATGGTGTGGAAGGTGATGATGGTTTGCAGCAAGTAAACCATAACAGTGGAAGATGTATCAATGGTAAAGATTGTACCAGGGTCCATAGTTCACTAGAGGTGTTCTCATTAGATAAACAAACATGAGATGTTGGGTAAACAAATTACAGCAGGGCAATTGACGGGACTGAGAAAGGCATAACAATGCAATACTAGACATAAAGATCTTATGAGATTTGATTGGGAAATACAACAATATACATAGATCGCCATCCAACTGCATATATGACTAGAAGTCCACCTTTGGGTTATCATCCGAACCCCCTCTAGTATTAAGTTGCAAGCAACAGAAAACTGATTTAAGCAAAGTGTGTAAGGTAAACAATCCACTTGTTACATGAACAAGAGACCGTTGTTTTCTCCCTAGTGGCAACAACACATCTATAACCGTAGAGATTTCTGTCACTCCCCTTGATTAATAGAGGCATGAACCCACTATCGAGCATAAATATCCCCTCTTGGAGTCACTAGCAACTACTTGTCCAAGATAGCTACTAACAACGGAGAGCATGCAAGATCACAAACAACACAGACATGATAGAATCAATAAGACAAAAACACTAATCAATCTGACATAGTAATCTCAATATCCATCGGATCCCCACAAACACAACATGCATGATTACAAATAGATGAGATCTTGATCATGAACAGAGCTCACAAGATCTAGACATGAAAGCACAAGGAGGATATACAACCATCTAGCTACTATATGGACCCATAGTCCAAGGTGGAACTACTCACGCTTCATACCGGAGGTTGGCATGATGAAGAAGGTCTTCGGGATGATCATCCCTCCGGCAGGGTGCCGGGAAGAGCTTCAGATCCACCCGATCTAGGGACGATGGTGACGGCGGCTATAGACGGTTTCTTGTAATATTGATCGAGTGATTAGGGTTTAGGAATCAGGGGCTTCTTATAGGCGAAGAGGCGAGGCTGGAGGGCCACCAGGGCGGCTGCACCCCCCAGGCACGGGGTGGGCCCACCCGCGCGTCTAGGGGGTCTGGCCCCCTGGTGGGTCTCCTTCGTCTCGTACTCTGGCTTCGTGTTCCCCACGGCAAAATATTGACTTTGGCTTTTGTCCCATCCAATTCTGATAATATCGATTTTCTGCCTTTCTGGAACCAAAAACAGAAGAAAACAGGCAATTGGCACTGTGGCAACTTATTAATAGGTTAGTACCAGAAAACATATAAAAACACCTCAAAGTGTGGACAAAGCAAAACAAAGTAGATACTAAACAAGCATGGAACATCAAAAATTATAGATACGTTTCTGACGTATCAGAGGGCAGGGGCTACACTTCAAGAGGCACGGAAATCTCATTGTGAGCCTATCAAGCAAAGCTTGCCGAGATATGGCCTAGACCTCTAGCAAAGACGAACTCTGCGCAGGCGGCATCCACCGGGTGTCGTCTCCACGAATCGCCTCGCCAGGCGCTATCCTCACAGGTCTCGCCTCGCGAAAGCATCGGTCTAGTACACTCGAACCCTCGAGAGGCAAACTCTAAGACTCACGAGCTCCGTCCCGGGGAAGGAGAGGCACTGGCAACCGCCGACGGCTTCTTCAAGCGGGCACCACTCTAGGGCCACACAACAAAACTCCAAGCATCACAACAAGAACATGCAGAAGGAGGAACAACAAGCGCAAGGATCCTCTTACAGGCATACATGATAGTCTTCCTAATTGCCCGAACTGCAAGATAAGAAGCTAAGAATGCGACGACTCCTAAGCTAGCAAAAGGCTCGTGGCCCCATCAAGGAGGCCATGGAAGATACTCCTCCCTGTTCTCCTCACATGCGGCAAGGGTAGTCGACGTAGCACGACCTCGGGTCATACACTGCCACCTAGAATTCCTTCTCGACGTTGCACCCAAGCCTCGGTACGGAGACACGGCCGATCTCGTGGTCGCGGATGAAGCTCTTCCAGCCAGAGGTAAAGTACATCTCCTCCGACGAGGGCGTCTTGACCCCCATGGAAAACTCTCCACTCCCTCCCGAGTGTCTTAGGCTTGCGTGTCCTCCGAAGCGACCCTGTGCAGTGAAAGCAAAGCGCGCGGGGAGCCGCACCCTAGAGGACCAGTCTTCCTCCTTGAGAACAAGAACAAAATTGACCACCGGCTTGAGGTCACCCTTTCCATAGTACGGGCACGTTTTGCCACGCCCAAAAGAGCAGCCCCTTCTCACCATCGAAGCAGCACGGGTGGCGGCGTCCTCAAAGGGCGCGGGTTGACCTCGGCGTGCCCTGAGGTCATTTCGGTGCGGTCGCACCTGGCTGCGCTTGGCTGGCGGAGCCTCCTCTGCATCTGACATCACCGACTTGCCCTTCTCCGCGGCCGAGAAGCGCCTAGGAGCCATGAAAGGGAATGAAGCTACTAGCCCGGAAACATGAAGAGGAAGAAGGATGTAACGGTGGCATGGAGATGGGAAGATCTCCTGCTCACGCCCCGATTTAACCAGGCCAAATGAAAACATGCTTCACTGCGCCACGCGCACGGCATTAACCGCAAGGCCCCACGCGCCGTCACATCATGGGGAAAATCCCAGAGCGGGAATAGTGTGCTCCAGATCTACGGTCAAGAGCATGCAGCTGGTCGAGCTTCACAGCCAGGATGCGAGCATGGCAGAACTCTGTTGACCAAGCAAGCACCGGGACCCATCAACCTTCCAGGGCTGCTTGCCCCTTCGAGCCCACCATAGCACACTTGCGGGCCAAGCGCTCGGGGGCTACTATTGGGGTCCTGGCAACCGGGGTGCCACATCTCCTTGGTTGACAGATCCAGCACCGGGGTAACGCCCCCTCGTGAGGCCGTTGTGCCTCGGGCGGTGGCCAAGCCATGTGCACCTTGGCAAGGCCACCACTTCGTGAGGAAGCGGACCTCTGGAGGGTATGCCTCCCGAGGAGACCCTGCGGCTATGCCTAGTTGCATCCCGGGGCTATTCAGTAACTCCGCCCAGCGAGGTACAAGCTGAATCCTGACAAAGGGGGCAGCGCTCCTGTGCTTCCAACCTGCCTCCGTAAAGCAAGACTCGGTCCACCCTACTTTCCTGCAGGGAGAGGACACATGACCTCGTGGTCGAAGGCTCCTCCCGTTGCCGTTTCAGTGAAAGAGGGAAAAGTAGAGAGCATCGGATGAAGACAAGCTACGCTAATGAAGGCCACTTTATAGGAGGATGGTGGAGCCCGCGCATGCTAGGCCTAGTCCACCAAAATTAGTCTCCTAGACCTGGATCTCTAGTAGTGGCACTATGGACGCCCTTCCCCTCTAAAGACTGGGGGAAGAGGCCTGATGCCGCCCTATATAAGGAGCCCTCATCCTACCTTAGAATGGGTTGATCCTTAGTGATCTAAAACCCTAGACTTGCTTCCACCATTGTACCCTCGCGAAGCAAGCGAGCCGTACAACAAATCAGGAGTAGGGGCTTTACCTCCTCACGAGGGTCCTGAACCTGGGTAAAAAACCCCATGTCACCTCTCTGTCATGTGCTTTGCTATGTTGTCGCTACCTTCGCTGAGGCTCCTTGGAACCGCATGCACTACAAGTAATCTGTTTATACATGACGCTCCAGTTTCGTCAATGAATCGTCATTGTCTATAATATATGACAATAATATGACGAAAAACATATCGTCAAAAACTGAGCATTACTAATTGCATATAACGATGTTTTTTGTGAAATCTTCATAACCGTCTATGACGATATTGGATCGGCATAACCTCTAATGGATCCAATATCGTCATGTACAGTCTGGCTAGTCCACATCAGATTCTACATGGCTGATCCTACATGGAAAAAATTGTGACGATATAAAATCGTCGTAGTATGAAATTAGCCCAGTTCATTTCGATGGTCTTCATGGGACAACCCAACAATTCTAGCTTTTTTTCCTTTCTAATCCTTGCCTTTTAACATCCATTTCTCGTTTGGGTTTTGGACTTTTTTGGCTCCATTTTGAAGCTAGTCCCACTTGATCAGTTCATTGAGTTGGGACCCACTTGTCGGTTTCCTTTTATTTCTTGTCCATTTTAAATTAGGTCCCACTAGTTAGATGGGTCCCAATTAATAGGTGTGATGTTCATGTCCCACTAGTCAGTTCTTTATTTTTGTATTAGTATAAATTATTTGATTCAGGGAGAGCCAAAGAACATATAATATTTTATATAATAGCCCAACAAGGTACATTACTATCGTGCACAATACAAAACATGTGTTTAGCTATGAAAATATACACCTAAATATAAAAATATCCAGCTCATATGAGCTAGAACGCTATGCTAGAGCTCTTGTACACCAATTTTGGAAATACAGCCACCTTAAATCCTTCTCCCCATCTCCCATGCACAACCTAAAATATGAAAAAGAACATGTTAAGCACCAGCGGTGCATTAGAGAATTAGCTTCAACTGATTAAGGCACATACTATCTTATAACAATCCAGAAAATATCCTTTGTTTGAAAAACAACAACATAAATTACTCCACAGTAAAACTTGTGCACACTATATAGGATAGAGCAACTGCTAGTTTCCATCCCAATCAGGCATATGAAAACAACAAAATTAGGCAATTGACTTTTATTCTCTTTACCATGCCATTTTTATTCTCTTTACCAGGCCATGAAATAGTTGAACCTTTAAATAACTGGATTAAACATAGCAGAGTCAACGATAAAAAAACCAAAGGAACAACCAGTGAAAGGTCAATCATATCATATAAGATTGTATCTTAATGATTCAAAAGCACTATTTTAGAAATATTTCTTCCTTACATATTTTCTATGATTATATCATTGCAGCAGGCATGCATAATATATTTGTAAATGATATTTCGCACACATTTGAAACACAGGTACAGGTCCAGCAAGGCACAAACCTTAATGCCAATTAGGTACAGAAGCTGCTTGTTGAGATTGATCTTCTCCTGGTTCTCCGTGATCTTGTCATTAAATTTCTATAGCTCAAGTGTGTTCTGCTATAGCTCGACCTACACCAACTACAAACACACAATCCAGATCAGATGACCAATAGCAAGCATAGATCATCTAATAGCCATTTAGCTTCAAGTAAAGAACAACATGATCAAACAGTCAAAACACAAGCTATACTAGGTCAATACAATGAGTTCAAGACAAGTAGAAAATAAAGTGCAAAAGCAATAGCCATTACATACTGCAAGAACATTGCGTGGCAAAAGTAAGATTTGGTAGAATTACTAAACAGTAGCTCTTATACTACTACACCATTTGAGCTCATGGTAAGGCTCAACAACACTAACAAACTAAATATACCAATACCATGGCATAGAAGCAACCAAACAGTTTAAGTACCAATAGCCACATGAAAGCAAAAAAAATTATTCAATCAAGAGGCTATAAAGCTGCAAGCACCACATGGACATCGAGAAAAAGACGTATGTCCCTCGTCAAAAAGACAAATTCATGCCGAATCGGTAGGAAGTAGGTCAGATTTGAACTATAGGTACATGATCAAGTGTTCATGATTTTTCACAAATATGATTTTTAGTTTCACAATATGTTATTTTATCAGAGATCCATTGCAAGTTTCGCGAGGCTCGGCCTTCATGTCCGCTGTTTTGACCATAGTTTGAAATGGGCATAAAAAAATAAAAAACGGCCAAATAATGTAAAACCTTTGCGTTGTATCATATTATGTGACATAGTTGCCAGGAAATATTTTAAACTTGGTAAATTGATTGGGTCTCGAAAAAACCTTCTCAGAAATGAGCTATCATGTTCGAGGTTTCATGGCTTTTAGGACAAAAGACCAATGTTATGGCTAGAATCACGATATAGTTTGTGATAATATGCTCATATTGTGCAGGCATGTGTATCATGGGACGGAGAACAATGTTGCAGGAGGAAGTTTTCCTTTTTGTCGCACCAAAAATCCATTTTCCATTTTTCGAGTGCCAAAAACAAGGCGTTTTGTGAACAATCACCAAATGGAAGTTTCAAAATGGTACCACCCCATTTTTCAAAAATACTAGAGCACATGACATGGACAGTGTCCCAACCAGGATATCTTAAACCTTTCCGTCCACCCCTCGTGAAAAAGACAAAATCAAGGCGAACCGGTAGGAAGTGGGTCAGATTTGAACTACAGGTACATGATTTGATGCTCGTGATTTTTTACAAAAAATGTTTTAGATTCACAATATATTATTTTATCAAAGATCCAATGCAAGTTTATCAAGTCTCGGACCCTAGCTAAGAACCTTCATGCTTGTAGTTTTGACCATAGTTTGAAACGGGCATAAAAATTCAAAAAAGGTCCAAACAATGTAAAAACTTTGCGTTGCATCATAGTATGTGACATAGTTGCCAGGAAAATATCAAACTTGGTAAATCGATTGTGTCTCGAAAAAGCCTTCTTAGTAATGAGTTATCATGTTCGAGGTTTCATGACTTTCAGGCTAAAAGACCAATGTTATGCTAGAATCATGACATAGTTTATGATAATATGCTCATATTGTACACGCATGTGTATCATGTGACAAAGAACAATGTTGCAGGAGGAAGTTTTCCTTTTTTGTCGCACCAAAAATCCATTTTCTATTTTCCGAGTGCAAAAAATAGGGCGTTTTGTGAAGCAACCACCAAATAAAAGTTTTAAAATGGTACAACACCATTTTTCCAAATACTAGACCACCTTACATGGATATTTCCCCAACTGGGGTATGTCAAACCTTTTCGTCTACCCATCGTGAAAACATAAATTCCAGCCAAATCGGTAGGAAGTGGGTCATATTTGAACTACAGGTACATGATTTGATGCTAATGTTTTTTCATAAAAATCATTTTCAGATTCACAATATGCTATTCTATCGCATATCCAATGCAAGTTTAGCGAGACTTAATGCCAAAAATTTGAATAAAAACTCTAGTTTTAAAATCATATTTTGAATTATTATATTGTCCCTATCGTGGACTAATGTGATATTAGTAAATCCACTATTTTGAAATAGTAAAAGTATTGATAACTAACAACCTAGGAGGATGTTACTAAATTTTATAAAAATTTAGAACAAAAAATAATTCATTTGGACTTCTTATGAAAAAGTAAAAAAGAATTAAGAAAATAGAAAAAGAAAATAAAAAACTTGCCTAAATGGACCAACCTATCTAGACTGGATCTTATCTACCGGGTGCCAAGGCCCATGCCGCCAAGTAAAAAAGGAGAGGGGAATTCGTCCGCCAAGCCCAAGCCCAACTAAGAAGGTGGCAATATTTAAAAAATGCAGCGCGGTAATAAGACCAAAAACTATGGGTGGCATGATGGTTAGAGTCACGCGCATCCCTGAAGAGGTCCCTAGTTCGACCCTAGGTTCTGCATCTTTTTACGCCACGTATCATGTTTTTATCAAAGCCCAGCATACATGTTAAAATAAAACAGCTGCATAATTATATCCTGAAATCTGGTTCTACTTGGTGGTTCTCAAGTCTAATAATAGTGAGCTCGATTGTTGGATCTTGGGTTTGATCCCCTTCTCCACCTCAGATTGCGACTTATTTCAGTTTGGTGGGCCTATTTTTATGTAAACGCATATTGACATATGGATATGCCACGTAAGCATAATTGCTGATGTGGCCAACCAGTTAATTTAATTTCTTTTATTTTAAATTATATAAAGATTTAAATTGGTCATAATAAGGTATAAATAAGGCTCTAAGCTGTATCGTGTAGGTTATAACAATTTCATGTGCCGAAATTACGACGATTTTAACACAAATCGTTGTAATTCTATAGGATTTTGACCTCTCTAAACAGCGTATGACCATCTTGTGTAAAATTTTCATCAATCTATGATTATTTCATTCCTCGTCACAAAAAGAAGGTCACAAGTTAACACATTTCTTGTAGTGATGTTTAGCCCCCTCTCCAATCAAGGGATCGTTGGACCCTAGTTTCTTCGTGGGGCAAATCTCCGACACGGGGATAGGCTGATAGCTTCAGACACTCTTCGACGAGGTGATCGCACACTAGCTTCTGGTCAACTAGTGCTCTACCCTGCTATGTAAAATTGGTTAGCAGGAATTTCTTGACTATCCAACTTCTTATGCATTGCATTTATTCTTTCCTCATGGGCATCTAACATGGAGATAATGACATCATTCGTTGACTTAAGCTCACAGTTCTCCTCTATTAATTTTGTACACCTCATAGATGTTCTTGCAATCTCAACCGCCTTGCAGGAATGAGGTAACAACTCCAATCCACGAACTCTACCTCTTGTATCTTTTGGAAAGACACGGGCATAAAGATCACTTTTTTTAATATCTTTGTACTCAAGGCATGGGTCAAATAGAAGTTCTCTTTGCATATTGGCCTAGCATATTTTTTGTGCTAAAATTAGCACTAGCATTAACCATCACCTATATACATTGTATGTTAGAAGATAGTGAATAATAACTTATAATATTTCTCTCGGCCACTTCATCGACAAGTACATTATCTATGGCTATGTACAGTTGAGCTCTTGTATATGAGCTTTCTCCTATTCAAAGATGCACATATACATTTAGATATAGGACATGAAGAAAAAAACCTATGTAAATATTTAAAAAATGATACCAAGTATAAGTAGACAACTCAGATGCTACTCGCCCTTATGTACCTCATCTTGGCAAAACTCCTTGATCCATAAGTATGACGGGCATTTTTTTATTGGCATGATTTTTTCATTATTTTGAGATTTCTTCTTGGTGGAATCCAATCTCCAATACTCATACATCGCTGCCCAATCGGTGTATAACATTCTATCTCCACAACCATTTGCAATGTTCTGTTCAACAGTCAAGGCAGGTTTATAATACATCTTGTTCAGTGTACTTTTGAAATCGCGTCATTTATTTCTAACTGACCTTATTACCCAATCTTTACACAAAGGATCAATACTGAAATATTTCTATATTTTGAAAAGCACGTGTCAGGATAATAAAAATGATGTAAAGTAGCAAGAAGGCTTAATAGGGAAAAACTGTGATTACGTCCAGTACATCCCATAACTTCTAATTCTGACCAGCTTTCCTCCAGTCTGTAAACCTAAAGAATATGTCACTTTTTTTCTAGGTAGCCAATATAGTTACCAAAATTGGTCGTAGCAAGCCCACAAGACTGGCCTAGTTTTTTTGAATTTGACAAATTTTTTGAACCTCCCATTACTCCTTGTTTGTAACACCCTGACCTCTCTGGACTGGCGGCTGTCACTCGTGGCAGCTCAATAGGATCTCTAGACTAACCCCACAAACCAATACTAGTCTTTTCTGTACACTTTGTTCTCACTCGTGCGCACCCGGTATCCACTTTTCGGTCGGTCAACCATCCTCAAATTGCTTTAGGTCAAGCATGCTTAACCTCAGAGTTCTTTGCAGATGAGCTTCCAGAAAAGAAGTTGCAACTTGTTGGTATGGGTTTCCTATCAATCCTATTAAGCTATGCGTCAGGGTCTCACATACACCCACCCTTAGAAGATCGACGCCCTCGTCGATCAACCACAAGCCAGGAACGTCCCCTCTTGGCACACGTCTATGCGTCCAGTGCCGGCACATTGACATGTCGTCACTTTAGGCCACACACGCTATGCTGCACATGTCCGGCACTGACCCGTACACACCCGTGTAACTGTGGGGATCGGCTCTGATACCACTTGTAACAGTCCGGTCTCTCTGGACCGGCGACTGTCACTCCTGACAGCTCAATAGGATCTCTAGACTAACCCCACACACAAACACTAGTCTTTTCTATGCACTTTGTCCTCACTCATGCGTACCCGGTACCCACTCCCCAGTCGGTCATCCATCCTCAAATTTCTCTAGGCCAAGCACGCTTAACTTTAGAGTTCTTTGCAGATGAGCTTCCGGAAAACAAGTTGCAACTTGTTGGTATGAGTTTCCTATCAATCCTATTAAGCCATGTGCCAGGGTCTAACATTGTTATTGACCTCATCTTAGTAGGACCCCTCACCCTCCTCCCATTCATCACTCACATTGCATGTATCAAGGGTACATGCATATAACTCAGGGTAGGAAGCTATGTTATGTTCACTAAAATTCAGCTAGAATTATGACTATTCTGTTAGCACGCTGACCAAAATTCAGCTATAGCACTATGATTAAAATTCAGTTTTTTGACACCTTTACCGTAGGGAGGCCCCTTCGAAGTAAGTTTTATATAATAAAAGACAAACATTACATATAGCCAAATAAATAGCAGAGTTATCAAGGATGGATAAATATTTTAAAGAAAGACATCGGGATTAACATAAATGGAGATCGGCCAATCAATAAGTGGCTGCACTGTCAATCATCTTCACTTTGTGTTGATGGAGAAGTAAGTCTATTTGGAACCCCACCTTCCATCTATTAAAAGAGCTCGGCAAGTTTTTGAAAATGAAATCGTTTCTTGTCATTCAAATATTGTGGACTAAAATTCAGATCGCACAATGTACCTTCATTTTCCTATTCGTCGGTGGCTGCCCATACTTCGTCCTCTTCATCTTCCTTATTATTACTTCCACTTTCATCCCTGCTTCTTTCTTCATAGGTCATATCCTCTTGTTCTTCTTCATCTGCCTCTTCATCCTCTTCTGCAACTACACGACCTTCTTGAAACAAAGGATCTTCACGTTCATCCTCGGGCTCATCTGGTGTGGCAGGCTGTAAGTGAAATTTAAGAGTAATCAGAAGTGGCTAAAGTAGAATTTATGGGTAAATCAGTAATTGTAGAACTACAACCAGACAAGCATACACACCTCATCTATAACATTGTTCTGTCTAGGAACAACTAGATCTTCGTGACAGGATGGCCGTATAAGGAACCTATGTGCAAAGTTCATTTCCTGATTCTTGCATTTGTTGCTTCTATGGTTTCCAATCTTCGCTTTTCATATTCTGATATTCCAGTCGGCTTCTTCGTGCTGCGAAGAATCCCTTCTCTTTCCTTGTTGTTCCATCTATCGGATGGTATAACGATGGGAACTGAGTCATGTCCAATGCACGGATGGAGGTAGTAAACACAAGGGGGCGGTGAAAACAAAGCAGAGTACACGTAGAACACTTACCACAATGACCTAGGCAACATCGGTGATGCACGGAGGAGGGGCGGAGGTCGGCGGAAGGGGGCGGCAGGAGGGAGCCACTTCAGGCCGCCGTCGACCGGCCTCGATGGTGTAATCAGTGGGTGGTCTCCAGAGTTGAGGGTTTAGTGTGTAGAGGAGGATGGGGATTTTGGAAAGGTAAAAGTAAAATTATTTCCTAAGGAGGGACGCGACTATCTAATTTCAGGTGAGGCATTCAAAATCTAAGCGGGACAAGCGAAAAGAGTGGAGGGAAAAGGGAAATCGGTCGTGGGACTTGACAAATGTGGATTGCAGCGCATACAGGCGCCACGAATCACATGACATCGATGAAAAAATGATCGCCGCGACAAAATGGTGCCATTATTGCCCATCCGCCACGCATCTAACTATTACAGGTAGTTTTCTCTTGTACCGCCCTAAAAATACGCTGGGTATGGGGGTATTTTTGTAGTGAGGAGAGAGAAATATGCTGACTGGAATTCTAAAAAGTAGAAGAGAGACAAAGTGGACCCATGCATGGTATATCTCGTGCATGGTAGAAACGCCGCTCTCAAATGATTTGCCGATGGTTGCACGCTGTAAGTTAACAGAGAGAAAGAGATTGGTGTCCTACTGCCAATCCCATTATCCCTAAAAATGTCCTTCAAGCCCCCAGAACTCCATAAGCACTATCCATAAACCTACCCGAGCATGAACTTTTGTGTTGCTCATTTTCATGGTCACTGTAGAGAAAATGGAGGTCGCCATGACGGAGGAAGAGGAAGACATTTTCCGTAGTGTCTTTGATACCATGTAAGTTAACACATAGAGAGAAAGAGATTATAGAAGGGGAGATGTCCCTTAGGGCTGATCTTAGGCATGTATTTATGTGGATTACTTGTACAAGGGTTAAGCTATTAACCATTCGATATCTATAGTCGTACAATTGGGCCTTGCAGTATGTGTATAGGAGAAACCTTGAGGTACACTAATACAAGAGAGAGATATGGTTCTTAAGGGTTATGCAGAGGATGGGAACGTGCTATATTTGGTTGTATCGTCATGATGTAGTGCTTGAGGCTATAAAAACTCTTTTTTTCAAACAAAAAAAAACACTCAGGGCATGGAGGCGACACTCAAAATGCCCTTCAACAATCTCCCCACCTAGTAGACACTTTTTGAAGTGCCATAATGAATCTAGTAAGAATTATGTTTCATGATTCTAGGTTAGATTATTGTTTGTCCATGCTGTTCGGCAACTAGATCTTTGGTTTTCACTAGCAAAATATTTATGGACGGTTTTAATAAAGGTGCTAAAGTACCATCTTCACAAGGATCTGTAGTGTGCTCAAACTATTACTAAGCCCTTCTATTGTTTCTTCGCTCATGAGTTGTTTTTATTTCCCCAAGCTTCATGTATTATGTCAAGCTCTCCACATGGTATGGCTTCCAAATGCTCCTTCTTCGTTGGTTATTTCTTTTTTTTGGTGCACCTTCCCGAAGAATAGGAATGCTTAAGGACTAGATTGTAATTGGTAAAACTGCATCACATGCATTTGTGGAAGTGTGAAAATTTTCAAACTTTTGTTTTGAGAAGATATAAGTGATTGAAGTTAAACTTTAGTGTTGAATTTATAATTTAGGTAAACACTAGGATTTGAATTCAAATTTTAAAGTGAACTTGTATTTTTTAAAGTTTAGGATTTCAACACACATTTAAACTTGAGGCACAGACTCAAGCACACTTACACCCAACAATAGAGATTCTAGAATAAGTAGAATCAACTTTGAATTCACAATGGAGGTTTGAATTATTCAAACTTGAGATCAAATACAAACGCATATAAGAAAATTAATAAAAATCATAAAATATAATGAAAATATGGCAATGCTCATAACCTGATCTTTATTCATAATCAAATGAATACAAGGTTGCGTACATGAGGATTTTTTAAAGGAAAATTACATATAGGATATGATCCTATTACAAAATAAAAAGAAAAGAAAGATAAAACCTAAATTAAAACCTAGTTAGATTCTTATCTTGGTATTTCTCTTCTAAATCTTCTAGTCTTCTGACCTGCAAGATAAACATCAAAAAAAACCATCGGGTCATGGTTAAAATGTTGGTTTTACCTTAGGCAAAACCTTTTTGATGTAGAATCTTTTTCTTCTTCAACATGATGTCTTGAAGTAATGCAAACATGGCCATACATGCTTCCAATAGTCTCTACTCTCACATGACCATTATTTGGATTATACTTTGAATATCTGCTTGGTCATTTCTTATTCTTCTTTATTTCTTTATCCTTCAACCTTGAAGCCAACAAATGGTTCAAGCGATGATAATGGAAAATTGCTATAAATATAACTTGATGCAAACACTAGCTCATAGAGATTTTTACTGATTACCAAAACCACACATGGGGCACATATCACGTGTCTCGACAGCGGCGACACAGCACGTCGTTACCCTCTTGGGGCGTCGCCATGGAGCTTCGATTCCACTCGGTCCAATTTTGGTGTATTCGGTGGAAAGTTTTGGTTTTTAATGTATTGTTGCGTTTATCTTTGGTCCGCTTTATAAGAGGGTCTCCTCATAACCTTGTACTGGTTTGGCTGTTGTGGTTTTATTTAGAAATTGGGGTGAAAGCTAATTTTTAGAGGGTAAATAAATTAGTTTAGGGGTTTACTAGCCGTCTTCCGTTGGACCTCCACATTAATGGAGATGGAATCGTATACAATAAGTGATCTTTGATGCTTTGTTCGATGACAAGATCCTTCCCGACTTCAATGGTGGTGTTTGAAGATTAAAATTCTCTATGTATGGGCCTTTAGACCATGCTTTGCTAGATCAATTTTGGATTTTTTTTTGTTGCCACAAGGAGGATTGTTCTCGCGATATTTTTTCTAGTTTCCACTTGGTTATTCGTACTCTCTACTCCCAAGTAACGTCGATCAGGTTTTTTGGTTGATTTTTCCTAAAATATTAGTGTTGGTACTCTTGTCGATGTTGGTTGATTACTCTATTAGCTACATGTGTGCATGTAGCCTAGGCATTGTGGCTCGAATTAAAATTATACAAGATCACACTCGTTCGAGACTTTGTATTTATTCGCTGAAAATTGCTTATGTATCTTTACCATGTACTACCTCTACTATAAATATATCTTGGTATTGATTGTAAAAAAGAAATTTCTAGAAGTTTCTTTAGTTCCCGTTTTTGTTTCGGTTCGTTTCTTGTTTACTTTCGGCTATCTTAAACTTCCGCTATGGTCCGCCTTACCTCCAAGGCCCCAAAGCCATCGGTTTTCCATTTACAGCCTTTTGGCAAATGTAATAGTTAATGAATTAATTCTGAATTACGACTCATGTGCATATACACATATCCTAGCTAGTAGTAATGATTTTAGTTGTGAGAAAGTGAGAATATTTGGAGAATGGTTTAGGTGCTCCCGAGCTCCAGTGCTCTCTATATTTAAAAAACAAATAGTTTTAAGTTTCGAAAAACGTGAAATTTTTCTGAGGATACATATAAACATTCCGAACACCCGTGAAAAGTTTCGATGGAAATCTTGTTTTGTTTGTCCTATAGAAAAAACAAATTTCTGACAGTATATAGGAGAAAAAGGGTGTTAGAAATTTCTTTTTTTGTATTTCTGAAAATACAAAGTATTAAAAAATTACCGGGTCTTTGGAACATGTGTATGTATTCACGTATTTTTTTAGCTTTTTTGAGCACTAGAAGTGCCTTTTTCCAAAGAAAACTAAAAAAAGAGCATTGGGACTCGGAAGCTGCTGCCACTTTTTTTAGAAGATACTATGGCAATACGTGTATGAACATATTTATTGTTTTTTTAACGGCGATAGGGTGCAACGCACCCAAATTAATAAGCTGCAGAAAAGTGGCAGGTACAATATTACAAGGAGGCCCCAACACAAACACTCGCACAAAAGACCTAAAAACTCGAAGAAAAGTGCCTCACAAATTTGGAAAACACCCAAAAACAAGAAGAATAAAAGCAGTCCAGCCCTAGGTGTCTCTGCCACAATCACCGGCGACCTCGGAGGCAAAGCCAGCATCGAGGTCTGAGAAGAGGGCTCGACCAAACTCAACCGGCGAAAGATCCCTGCAACCGGCCACCTTCAAGACTCCGGGGACAAGACCACTTGGAGAAAGGGAGGCAGCGAGCACCGGCGCAGAGAAGGAGCAGCGGCAGAGCAGCAGCGCTACTGCCATTGAGTCCGACGTGATGACGGAACAAGACGCCAAGAAACCGCCAGAGAGAAGCTCTAGAAAACGACATCGCCCGGGAACACCGGGCCAATCTCTTCACCGAGCAGAACCACCAACGCAGCACCTCAACCCCACTCGCCCTTGCCACCACGGCCGGCCATAAGCCAAGGAAAGAAGTTGAACCTAAAGTTCCATCAGTAAAGCGCGAGCAGATCATCCGAGCTGCAAGCACCACCGCCTCAACGGCGGGACCCACCAGAGGGGCATCGAACAGGGCCTTGTTGCAACCTCCTGGCGCTGCTCCAGCACGCCAAAGAGTAGCTCGGCACACACCACAGATCGAGGCAGAAGAAGTCACTCTGCAGATCTACCCTCCCTTGCCGCCATGGACGGCCAAGGGGAGAGCCGCAAGAACCACCAAGCCGCCACGTCGCCACTCCTCCTCGCCGCTATGGCCGCCCAGGAGTAGCGTTGCAGCAACTCTGCCAACAATCTGATGCACCCCTGAAGCAACCTCCTCCAGCTCCATCCACCAAATCCCACCACCATGGTGAGAAAAAAAATGGATACAAAAGAAGGAGGTGTTCCAACGCTGACCTCCTGATTGAGAGGTCACCCATCGAGCTTATTGGGCAGGGATGTTGTATGCCCACTCCCATCCACCGCTGGCTCCGACCACCGGAGCACCATGGATTGGAGAATCTACAGAGCTAGCCGGCCGGCGCAGCTCGGGTGTGCCGTCAGCCAAGATCCCATCGACACAAGGCCAAGCTCCACAAGGGGAAAAGACTACCTAGAACTACTCTATAGACAAGGGGCCCAGCCCCCTCTGGCAGTCACTCCGACCGGCGAGGCCGCCGGAGGAGAGCGAGAGGGGGCCAGGAGGCGTGCGACGGAAACAGGAGCTGGAGGAGAGCGGTTGGGGATAACAGTGTGTAGGAGCCTGAACATATTTATTGTTGGATGAGAACAAGCAGTTTCAGTCTCACCGCCAGGCCACAAGCCCAAACCTAGTCAACGGGCTGGCCCGACACAGGCCTGGCACGGCCTAAACGTGTCTGGCCCGACATAGCCTGCCTATCTCACGTGTCGTGCCAGGCCGGCACGGGGCCTGGCCTCGAGGCCCAAGCACGGCACCGACGCCTGACGGGCCGGCCCGCGAGATGTGAAGCACACGGGCCTATCCAATAAATATACAGAAAAGGCTGAGTCTATCCTAAAACAGCAAGGTCTCTGTGTCCTGGTGGTTGGGGCGACAGGCTGTGAGCGCGATGTCGCCAGTTCGTCTCCTGACGGGCTATTTTTGGCACTATATTTTCTAAAAGATCAATGGACGGCCCGCCCCAGTCATGGCCCGGTGGCCAGGTTTGCACAAGCCCAAGGGGTCATCGTGTAAATTTTGTTTTGCTACACGCCTACACACTATTGGTCTATTGCCATGAAATTCCACAAGCACCTGATATATCCCATCGTCCATTTAGGTTGACGAGTAGGTTGAGGAAGAGGAGGACAGTGCGGAGGTTTAACATGGAGATCCATTTAATGGCACTTCTCCACTCGCAACCTTTGTTTCGATAATTCTCAGTCCGCTGCGACCAAAGCCCTCTGTGCATGGTAGGGGACCCACGTGACAGGTCGGTCCTTAACGACAGCGTTTGGCTTGGACCGCGTTACTTCGTTTTCGATCCGGAATTGTATTGCCGATCGAGTCCGGTTTGTACCGGGACATGTTCGGCGTTTTAAAAGGCCACGGATGGAGAGGGGCATGGTCATTGATCGAGGCAGCCCTCGAGCTGGCGACCGAAATCCAGGATCCAGTACAGCGGTTTCCGACTTCGATCGTCTACGCGAGTTCGCACGAGCCCGCGACCAGGGAAGATGGCAGCGAGGCAGCAGGACGGCGGCGGCGCTCTGTGCGCGAACAGCTGCGGCTTCTTCGGCAGCCCGGCGACGAGCAACCTCTGCTCCAAATGCTACAAGCAGCAACATCAACAGCAGCAGCTCGATCTGGTGGCCTTCGATCGAGCCATCATGTCCGGCCTCACGTCGCTCAAGATCAACCAGCCTGGTGCCATCGCTGAGGAGGACGAGACGCCCGAGGAAATGAAGAACCGGTGCGTGGCGTGCCGGAAAAAGCTAGGCCTGCTGGGGTTCGCGTGCCGCTGCGGCGACGTATACTGCGGCGCGCACCGCCACGCCGGCGCCCACGAGTGCTGGTTCGACTACAAGGCGGCCGGCCGCGAGCAGATCGCGCGCCAGAACCCGCTCGTCGTCGCGCCCAAGATCACCAGGATTTGAATCAACGCTGTCTTCTTCAGATGAGCCAAGAAGCTAGCGCGCGTTGTCACATGTACGTGCGCCGACGACTGGCCGATATCTTCATCAAGAACTAACCGTAGCGACTAGCGAGAGTGCCTCGTGTTCTAGCTTTAGATTGTACTACCGGTCTTGCAGATGTGCTGAAAATATTGTACTCCTTGATGGTGTTGTCTTGGTGTCCCAACTACTAATTCGGTTGTTCGATGTTTGCGATTTGTGTAAAGTGCTATTATAGCTCGTCTCGCTACCGGTGGCAGGATTCGCTGATGTTAGCCTTAGCCATCGTGTGGCATATCCCTGTCTTTTCTCTCTTGTAAGTTGTTTTGCCCGACGGTCTTGGTCGTCGTTTAAAAAAAGTGTTTAAATATCTTATTTCCTCCATCTAAAAATAGATATAGTGGATTTTTCAAAATTTAAATAAATCTATATACTAAATAATGTCTAAATTCATCCATATTTTGATAAATTTGCGATATCTATTTTTTAAAAAAACAAGGCAAAAGACTTGCCGTTTTTATTGATTAAGGAAAGGATTTTAAATAGTGCTTACAAACCAGTCTTGGCAAAATCCAAGACCAACAACAAGACAATTACTCGCGAGAGATTAAACTACTAAGTGTTGTTGCCCATGCAAATCACCACAGGCGTGCTTCATCCTTCATTTTTGTTACCGTCATATCAACGGTGACGGAGTGTCCTTGAAAAACCCTTGCGTTTCTTTCCTTCCATATTTCCCATGATACCAACATTGCGAGCGAAGCCAAAGCATTCATTTGTGGTCCTTTCTTGTGGATCGCCTTCTTTCACCACTCTTTCACGGAGTGGAATTGGTGCCAAGTAGCCGTGTCGATTTGGTGGAGACCGAGTCAAGTCTTTAACTTGTTCCAAATCCTCATGGAGAAGCGGCACATGAATAAGAGGTGGGAGGCCGAATCTTGTCGTTAATTGCATAGCTTACATAGCCCACAATTTGATCATCCTTTTCGGGCAAGTCTATCCGCCGTCCACACTCTATTTTATAAGATCAACCAAGCAAAGAACTTGCATTTATGAGTTGTCCAAGGCTTCCAAACAAGGGGATGCATCGATGAGGTGGTTAAGCCCAAGAATTGCATATTGTATGCTAATTTAGCCGAGTAGAATCCATCATTTGTGATATTCCAAGAGATAGCGCTCGTCCTTTGTGGGTGTAAGTTACATTAGCAAGATTCTCCCAAAGCTTGTAGAATTGGTCAATATGTTCCAAGGATAGGCCATTTTGGGTGTTGATTTGGGAAGCCCAAAAGTCATTGTGCAATGCATTTTGCACCAAACATTTCTTCTTCCTTGATATCTCAAAAATTAGAGGGGCGACATCCTTGGGTCTCATTCCATCAAGCCAACTTGCCTCCCAAAAAAAGAGCCTTTTCCCATCTCCAATGATGACCGTTGTCGCTGCCGCGAAAAGTGATGGGTTTCGCAGCATAGTAAATCAAAAAAATTCTACGGATGCGAACGGGAAAACCAAGATCTAATCTAGAAGATGCAATCAACGAGAGGGATAGATGAGATCTTCATACCCTTGAAGAAATCGCACAGCGGAACGTTCAACAGAACGTGGTTGATATAGCCGTACTAGCCTTCTCCTCCTCGCGATCCGATCGATCCAACGCCGCAAGTGGCGACACCTCCGAGAGATGCACACGTACGGCACCGCGACGTCTCCTCCTTCCTTGGTCCAGCAAGTGGGGTGGAGAGATAGATTGGATCTACAACACGATGGTGTGGTGCAAGGGTAGAGAGTTTCTGCGGCAGGGCTTCGCCTACGCGCAGTCGGGAGAGAGAGATCTGGAGGGCAGCAGGTAGGCGGCTAGGGTTCAAGGAGGGGTGGGAGGAGGGTGCGCCCCTGCACTCTTTATATAGAGGGCTGGTCGGCCCCCTTGACCCTCCTCCAAGCCCTAGGGCCGGCGGCCACAAGGGTGGAGTGGGGGGCAAGTCCCTCCCCCCCTTCTAGAAGATCCCCTAGGGTTTCCCCTAGGGTTTTGGCCGGCTGGGCCTATGGGGCCTTGTTCCCCTGGCCCAATGTGGCATCCCGCAAAAACCACTACTAGAAAATCGTGTTGTTTTCGTACATTGCATCATCATGACCGCCTGCTCATGTCATCATGCCACCTTGCATTTGAGCATCGTCATGTCATCTTGCATTTGTTTGCATAAAACTATTTTCGCAAAGCCTGTTTTTGTGTTCTAAACGCCCCGTCTTGATTTCAAATTAAAACCCGGGTCTCCGGAATATTTTGTTTTGTCTACCCACGGTTTACAAAAGCCCGGTTTTAATTGAATAAAAATATTTAATTATTTTTAGGGGGCAGCCAACCGGGCCGATCCGACCCAGTCGGCCACCCCCAGTACAAATCAGCCGGTCCACCTAAACCCTTTTTCTACCTAGTCCTAACCTACCCAGTCCCCAGCCACATCACCCGGACCAATCCCCTCTCGCCATCTCATCTCTCCCTTCCCCCCCCATCCAATCCCAGCCCGCCACCTGGCCCACCTCCTCTCTCACCCCCACTCCCCACTCACCCCTGCCGCCCCACACACGCCACGCAGCCAGGCCCAACCCCCCGATCGGATCCACACCCAAGCCACACACCCCACCAACCCCCGGCCCCACCCACGTGACCCCACCCACGCGCCCCTGCTCCTCTCTCTCCTTTCCTCTCCCTAGCCCGACGACCCCGCCCCTTCTTCCTCCCCTCCGGCCGCCGCCCTCCTCTCCCTCCTCTCCCCTCGCCAGGCGCCGCCGCTCGCCACCACCCTTTTCTCTCGCCTCGAGCCGCAATCTCCGCCGCCTCCCTCTCTCTGCGCGGAGCCGCCGCCATTCCCCGGACCCTCCTCCCGCCGCCGCGACCTCCTCGTTCTCCACGCCAGGCCGCCTCCCTCCCTCTCCCCATCGCCCTCCTCTGCCGCCGCCTCCGGCCGCGTCGCCCCTCGCCCTCCCCCCGGCTCCGAGCTCCGCCTCCACCCCTCCGGCCGCTCGAGCCGCCCCGTGGAGCCCCGCCTCCTCCCTTCTCTGCAACCGTGCGGACCCCGCCGCCGCGCCTGGCCATCCCGTGCGCCGCCACCCGCGTCGGCCTCGCCCCGCGCCCCGCCTACTCCGGCGGCGCCGCCGTCGCCAGCGGCCAACCAAGCACCTGCCGTCGCTGCTTGCTCCTCGCCGTCCCTGTCCGTCTCCAAGCCCGGCGCCCTTCCTCCTCCGCTCGAGCTCCGCCAAGCTCGCTAGCGACCGTCTTCGCCGGCCTCGACCCCTCGATGCCGTGCGAGCTTCTGCCCCGGCGACCGTTCTTTTGGCTGCCGTGAAGTCTCTGCTTGTGCTGATGCATGCCAAGGGGCCGTGCGTAGCTATGCTGGTCGTGTTGTCCGTTGCCAGCCAGGTGTTCGAGAAAATAACCGAACAGGACTTGTACTTCATGCATCGATCCAATGTTTCCTTTTTGTCTAGCGGATGTCTGCTACCTCTCTTTTGTGTTATCTTCCTGGCAGAAGATCACTGCAAGCCTCTCGAGGTCGACAAGGTCGTTATCAAGATCTCCCGTTTATCCAAGTGTCGGGAAGATGGTGTCGAGCACTGCCGGTGCTTTCCCAGCCCGGCATTGGAAGCAAGTCCCAACCAAAAACCGGCGAGTTGAACCGAAGACCCCGTACCCGAAGGCAATGCCGCTCGAGTGCTCCTTCCCGGACCCGATGACGCGAAGATCCACTTCCGGAACCCCGAAGACCCGTTCTCGGGTGCCGAGACCCCGAAGACCGATCCTGGACCCCTTCGAACCCCCAAGATCGTCGGACCGAGATGTGTGACCCCTATCCGAGACCCCTCATATTTTTATAATATATGATATTGATCTTGTGCATATTAAATTGTTCATGCATGCATGCTTGTCTGTGGTTTGGGGGCACTATGCTGATTCACGTCATAATTAAATATGGGGCCATATGCTGGCAAATCTAGTCTTATATTGGCCTCATTTAAATTTGTGTAGCGAACCGGTAACTTATCTTGCCCTGTTATTACAACATTTAAATCGCGGGGTATCTAAATAACATGAACCTATTAATTAATTGTCAGGACCCCGGTTCCGCTTAATATGGCCTAATTGCATCGCATCTTTGCCATGTCATACATCATACATGCATCACGCCCGATCTTTTGCCGTAGTATTAAATAGTGCATCCGATGTTTATTCTAGTGATTTGGTTCTTTGCGGATAAGGCCGATGAGTTGATGCGAGTGTCGACCCGATCTTCGGTTGAACCTTCGGCAATGTTTTTCAGGCGAGCACCTCCCCCTTTCTACCTATCTTACTTTTATAGTATTTATTCCCTCCTGTTGATCTATTGCTATCTGTGTTGCGATGCTCTAGTTTCCGTACCCGTGATATCCCTTGCAGCCTTATATTGCCTTGGACACCTCCTATTACCTGTTGTTTGGTAGATAGTTGGACCTGCGTGTCGTAGTCGCTTGCTCAAGTGCTGTTGCGTGTCGTCAAGTACCACAGTTGTTGGAGTATTGCCGCATGTTTATTGTTGGAGATGATCAAGACTTTAATTACTGTTTAACAACTAAAATTGAAGTAGGTAAATGCAGAGGCACAGGTGGGCAATAGATGTTATTTGGTTATTAACCGTCCACTTGTGTCTCGTAGGACCCCGAGTACTTGATACCTGTTCCTTGAATATTCGTGCTATCCACATCCGGGAGGATTATGGGACCCCCCTGAGCCAGAGCTTGATTTATTCTTATTTCTTGGGGCCACAAACTAGTTTGAGGTTTTATTTACTATCCTGTACTTATGCCATGCTTTACTGCTTTATTTACGATTGTGCGAGGAGCACCTGTACTGTTTAGGATCGGGACACGTTTTCGCGGTATCGACAAGCCCAGTCACACTTTCGGGTTCCCAGTCGTTTACAGCCGTCCACCCAAACCTTGGGTCCGTCTCGGAGTCAGCTAACTTCGTTGCGGGTGTACTCAATGGGGTGGCCCCCTGAAATATTTATGAATCCTGTGATTGCTTTGTCATGAAGGCCTCGTTGGGTTTTGATTTGGTTTTTCCGAGGTTGATCGAGTGTGTGTTGCTATTTGTGCACACCTGCAGGGTAAAACTTTCTGAAAGTTGTGTCCGCGGTTATGGACGACTTGGAGCACAGTATCTCGATCATAGACAACTATAACTAAAGTAGTGCTATAAATTTGACTTTATAATGACTAGTAATCAGCTTCACTATAATGGAATGGCTAAATAAAACTGCCAACAATTGCTTGTTTGGGTTGTCGCTTGCTACCATTGTACCTGACTAGTAAGTATTGCAACTATAACGGAATGGCTAAATAAAAGTACCAACAACTGCTGGGTTTTGGGGATATCTCATGCTAATTGTATTTGACTAGTAAGTGTCGCAACTACAACGGAATGGTTAACTAAAAGTGCCCACTGTTTATTATATCAGGATGACTATCTATACTTGACTAGTAATTGCTGCATCGATAACTGAATAAATAAAACTGCCAACTGTGTGAGTTCCTCGGTTGACTTCCTCGTCTGGTCTCGAGGGGGAAACACCAGGATGGGTTTGTTTGATGGTAGCATCAGGTTGGTTCCGAATAGGTCTTTCTTATCCCTCTCTGATAGCCGCCAGTTGTATCGAGTCTCTATAGGTTGTTTAGTGCATGCTGCCGCTGCCGCTTCAGTCCACCATACCTATGTAGGCGAGGACCGCCGAATTCTAGTCTCGCCGTGTACTGGCCTCAGTACTGACCGCTCTCTCTTTTTCCTTTGCCCTTTGTCGGCACCCCTTTTGTTTAAGCAGGTTTTGAGATCGACGTCGTTAGCAGGGTTACCCTTCCGGCTTGGCCTGGGCAGGGTTATGGACGCCATTGGTTATTCTTCAGGGCTCTTAGCCCCATTTGCATCTTGTCCGTAGTTGGACGCTCTATCGTTTTCAAGGTGATTTGGATCTTTGTTCTGTATATCTGTATTCTTGACTCCTTGAGTCGCTGTTGTATATACATATGTTCTGTGGGTCCCATCGAAGACTGTTGTGTAATGTTATTACTTCGTTTTCCACCCGCACGAAAGTGCCTGGTGGGCACCTTTGAATCGTTTCTATGCGGGTTTGGCGGGAATCGTTGAAACTTGCATAGGGCCGATTCTGAGGGTGTTACACCCAATGCAGCCAGGGCACTCCCTCGTAGGCCCACGCCCCCCTCCTACAAGCGGGTCCACGTTGGTCCCACTCCGGAAGCTTCTAGAACCTTCTGGTACAATACCGAACATTCTGAAACAATTCCGAAATCCAAAAACTGCTTTCCTTTATATGAATCTTATTCTTCGGACCATTCCGGAACCTCTCGTGATTTCCTGGATCCCATCTGAGACTCCGAACAAAAACTCATAAACCAATTATCCATTCTATCCTAGCGTCGAAGCACGTTAAGTGTGTGACCCTACGGGTTCGAGAATATGCAGACATGATCTTCTATCAATAATCAACAGCGGGATCTGGAAACCCATATTGACTCCCACGTATTCTTCGATGATCATATCGGATGAACCACGATGCCAGGATTCAATTAATCCCATATATATTCCCTTCGTCACGCGATATTTTACTTGCCCGAGATTCGATCGTTGGTATCGGCATACCTAGTTCAATATCGTTCACAGCAAGTACTTTACTCGTTCCGTAATCCGATATCACTTTGTGACTAACTCCTTAATCATGTGCTTGCAAGCGGTGTTGATATCGATTACCGAGTAGGCCCGAAGTATATCTCTCCGACTTGGGAGGGACAAATCCCATCTCGATACATACAACCCAACAAGTACTTTCCGATCACCTGAGAGACACCTTTATGATCACCCTCTCATAGGATGACGTTTGATGACCTCAAAGCTTTCTTCCGATACCAGGGAGTTGCATTATCTCATGGTCTAAGGAATACAATATTTGACATAAGAAAAAACTTCGCAAAGATGAACACGATAACACGATCTAATTGCTCTGCTTGATTTGGGTATGTCCATCATATCATTCTCCCAATGACATGATCTCATTATTAATCGACAACTCATGTCTATGGTTAGGAAACCTTAACCATCATTAATCAATGAGCTAGTCCATAGAGGCATACTAGGGACACGGTGTTGTTCATAAACCACACAAGTATCAAAGTTTCCGCTTAATACAATTCTAGCATGGAATATAAACTTTATCATGAACAAGAATTATAACAATAACATCTTTATTATTGCCTCTAGGGCATAATTCCAACAAAAAGGTCATGGTCCGTTGTAGTGCAAGGGTTTCCTAGGCCGACCCAAGGCTTATCCTCATCTTTCCATTCTTTCCAAAGTCACCTTAATCTTAGGGCCATCGCAAACTTCTTAAGGTTGAGGATTCCAAGGCATCCTTTATCCTTAGGCTTGCAAACAAGATCCTAATTAACTTTGCTTTTGCCACCGGTAACCTTGTCACAAGCCGCCCATAGGTAGGCTCTTCTCAAACTATAAATCTTCGCTAGCACCTCAATAGGGACATCAAGGACGGTCATAAAGTAGATGACCACACTTGTAAGCACCGATTTCACGAGGCTGGATCTCCCGGCAAACATGCTTTCCAATCCATGGCACAAGGTTTGCCTCCACCTTATCTTCCAACATTTGGAAATGGATTCTTTTGAGGCGAGTCACCGATAAGGGGAGCCCAAGATACTTCATTAGGAAGGAGGTACTGTTGGAGATATGCCCTAGAGGCAATAATAAATGTGGTTATTATTATATCTTTGTGTTTATGATAAATGTTTACATTCATGCTATAATAGTATTAACAAGGAAACATTGATACTTGTGTGATTTGTAAACTTAATTTGAAGTCCCTAGTATAGCCTCTATACATCACTAGCTTATTGGTTGATAAATGATTGTGGTTTCCCTATCATGAACATTGAGATGTTATCAACAACAAGATCATATCGTTAGGAGAATGATATGATGGACATACTCCTATAGATAAGCGTAGCATAAAGATCAAGTCATTTCAATAGTTCAATTGCTATATGCTTTCTGATACATAGTAACCTAATTCCTTCGACCATGAGATCATGCATATCACCTTTACCGGATGGATGCTTTGATGACATCAAACACCACACCGTAACTGGGTGGCTATAAAGGTGGCATTGAGTGTTCGGAAAGTATTGGTTGAGACACATGGATCAAGAGTGGGATTTGTCCATCCATATGACGGATAGATATACTCTGGGCCCTCTCGGTGGAATGTCATCCAATTAGCTTGCAAGCATGTGACTGGCTCACAAGGGATCACATATCACGGGAACGAGAAAAGAGTACTTATCGGTAACGAGGTTGAACTAGGTATGCAGAGATACCGACGATCATAACCTCGGATAAGTAAACTATCGTGAGACAAAGGGAAATTGGTATCGTATGTAAGTGGTTCATTCGATCGCAAAGTAATCGTAGAAATATGTGGGAGCCATATGAATTTCTAGATTCCTCTATTGGTTATTGTTCGGAGAAGTGTCTCGATCATGTCCGCATAATTCACGAACCGTAGGGAGACACACTTAAGGATTCGACGTTGTTTGAGTAGTTATGGTATTATGAGAAATAGACCGAATGTTGTTCGGAGTCTCGGATGAGATCCGGGATATCACGAGGTGATCCGGAATGGTCTGGAGAATAAGATTCATATAAGGAAAGTCCCGTTTCGGAGTTGGGGAATGATTCCGGTGTTTTCATCGGGAATGTTCTAGAAGGTTCCGGAATGTCCGGCACTCCGGAGGGGAAGGGTACATGAATGTGTTGTATCAAGTTGGTATGATTGCATCATGTACTAAGTGTCCTCGCTGTTCCAAATAAAGGATTAAATTGAATCCTAGTTTGAAAAAGTCAAATAGCTAAATTGAAAAGTCAAATAGCTAAAATTGGAAAGTGGAAAAGAGGAGGAGGGGGGAATCCGAGTTGGGGAGGAGTTCCCTCCTCCAACCGGCGGCAACCCTCCAAGCCGAGTTGGGGAGGGACTCCTCTCCCTCCCCTTGGCCGCCGGCCCCCCTCCACCTATATAAGGAGGGGCAGGGACCCCTCCTAGGACACACAAGTCCCTCACCTCAAACCCTAGAAGCTGCAGCCCACCATAGCCGCCGCCGCCCCCTAGGGTTTTGCCCTAGCCGCCGACTTGGGGATCCCCAGAACCCTAGCCGCCGGCTCTAGCACCTCCTCCTTGGTGTGTCTAAAACCTAGATCGCCGAGGAGCTCTCTCATACTCCACCATACTCGCTCCGGCTTAAGGCGAAGCCCTGCGAGATCTCCCCTCTACTTCCGGTACCACGCCGTTGTGCTGCCGGAATCGCGAGGAGAGTGCTACAACCTCCGCTGCCTGCTGGAACAAGGGAGAGGAAGGTCTTCGTCGAGTACCGAACGTGTGACCGACTGCGGGAGCGCTGCCGGAACGCAGCGCCGGAAGGATCGTCTACGCGATCTTGAGATCGGGAAGAGTATGACTACATCACCCACGAGAATCCGCTCTCGTTAAACACTTTGGAATCTTCGAGGGTAAGTTATTCCATCGACTCGTTGCTACAATCTAGTAGATAGATCTTGGCTTGTTTTTTTGTATGCGATAGAAATTTTTTGTTTTCCATGCTACGAAACCCTACAGGTACGCACGACCGGGAAAGCTTGTAGGATGTCCTCAAGATCAATGTTCTCACAACGGATATGCGCCACTTGAATTTTTGTGCAATTTGTGACAAGTCCGGTGACCTCACCAAAATTGTCGAGTGTGGAAGCCAAGAATGTGATGTCGTCTTTGATGGGCTTCACGAATACAGCGGCGTCATCATCATATAGGGAAGTCCTAACCGTGGGGGCACGTCCAAGAATCTTATGGAGACGTCCTTGATCGGTGGCTTTGCAAAGAATATGATGTATAGGGTAAATTACCAACACAAAAAGGAGAAGTGAGAGGGGATATCCTTTCCTAAGACCCCTCCCATGCTTTATTGGGCTACCGGCCACTCCATTAAGAAGCACTCTTGAGGTTGAGGTGGAGAGAAGCGCTGAAATCCACTCTCGGAATTATCTTGGGAAGCCAAGGTGTTGAAGCATGTCCATCAAGTAGTCCCATTTAACCGAATCAAACGCTTTCTTGATATCGAGCTTGAAGAGGAGCGTCAGGCATTTTCCCTTGCGTACTTTCCTTGCAAGATTCTTAACATAGAGGAAGTTGTCGTGAATGTTTCTTTTTTTAATGAAGGTGCTTTGGGCATTGGAAACAAGGCTATGCATGTGAGGATCAAGACGGGCCACCATCATCTTGGGATGATCTTTGAAATAGCATGAATGAGACTAATGGGTCTAAAGTCGGCCACATCTTCGGCTCCATCCTTCTTAGGAATGAGGGCAATATTTTCAGAGTTAAGCCAATGAAGATTGTTTGAGTGTAGGCTTGAAAATTGATTGATAACCGCCATAATATCCACTTTAATGGTGATCCAACAAGTTTTGAAGAAGGCTCCTGTGAAGTCGTCAGGTCCCGGGGCTTTTTCACTAGCGGTATCATCCACCGCGGCTTTCACTTCCTCCTCCAAAAGGGGTATCAATCTCGGAAAGATCACATTGGGGGTGTGGAATAACATTCCAATTAAAATTCTTTGTCCGTGGGGGTCCTCTTTTGATGATCTTGTGGAAGTGGTCTTGTATTATTTCCTTCTTTTGATTGTGTTCCGTGACCCAACTATTGTTGTGTTTAAGCCGGTGGATGTGATTATTCCTTCTTCTAGCATTGATGCGTAGATGAAAATATCTAGTGTTTGCGTCCCCTCTTTCAAGTTCGTCGCTCTTGAGCTTTGCCTCTTTCTAGCCTTGTCGAGCACCACGAGACCAATGACTCTCCTCTTGTGTTGATTCCTAAGGTCCCTTTACTCAACACTAAGGCTTCGGGTTTCTTGCGCAACATCAAGACGAAGAATGATCTACAAGTCCATGTGGAGCTCAACCTTTGCATGGGAGAAGTGGATTTTGCTCCACTTGTGCAACCGTTGTCCAGTTCTCTTTAGCTTGTGAAAAACGAATTGGCAAGGCTCGATATGGGGGATATCTTCAATCCATGTGTTGTCTACCTCTCCCATAAAGTTTGGCATCTTTACCCAAAAAACTGAAAGCGAAAGGATTTGGAATTTTTAGGACCGCTATCATTTGCAAGTAAGAGAGGGCAGTGACTGAACAAAGAAGAGGAAAGCGCGTGGAGTAGGTTCTTCAAGAAGGTGACATACCAATCTTCATTACAAAAGAAGCCATCAAGCTTGCTAAGTATGGGCTCTTGTTGCTCATTGCTCCAAGTCAACTTGCGATTTTGCAGATGGATTCCTTTGAGGTCGCAAGAATTGAGCATGTTGCGGAATCTAACAATTCTTCTACGATTGACATTACCATGGTTTTTGTCTTTGTCCCTATGGATTTGGTTGAAATCTCCGGAGACGAGCCATCTTGTTCCAGGGGAGCCTTTGCAGCGATAAGCTCATAAAAGGCATTCTTTAGGTTGCTACGTGTTGGTCCATACACCGTTGTTAGCTTGTAGGATATATCCGAGCCGATGATGTGAACGTCAGCCGAGATGGAGAACGTTCCATGAAGATGTTTGTATTTTGAACAATCCTATCGTCCCAAAGCATGAGGATTCCACCTCGAGTTCCGATAGCCGGTCTTTGTGCAAATTGCCGCAGCTTTTGGCCTCCAAGGTCGGAAGCGGTGAAAGAATCAACATGCTGAAGTTTGGTCTCTTGGAGGCACACAATATGACACGAAGTAGAGGCCACCAGATCACTAACGACGTCGCAGCGCTTTGGGTAATTTAGACCTGGAGGGTTCCAGCTCATCACATTAATATCAAAGTCTAACATTGATTACTAGTATTAATGCAGAGTTCAACTTTGGCTACAACAGGCCTGTAGCCTGGCGCGCGCGCGCACACACGCACTGGATGAATAGACAAGGGTCTCGCCAGGGCCAACAGCGCTGGTCTTGGCTGCAAATAGGCTAACAACACCAGAACTATAGTACTCAGGCACGGGGTCAACTAGTAGCATAGGGGTATCTTCTATCTCACAAACTTGTCTACGTCCTTAGCAAACCAAAGCAGCAATCAGGCACTGGTAGCTTGGTCAGCGGCCTGCTCCACTGCAGCCGCACCTCCACGATCCAGCAAAGCATCTTTGACTGCAGTCGCAAAGTCGCAATCGAGCCTAAAGAGCGCCCGTAGTGCCGCTAGTGATATGGCAGGAAGCCTTCCATCAAACACTTGGGCGAACTTTGCTATGGATGCTTCAGTTACCAAGCCGCCTTCGTTGACGATGTCGAGCCTCTGACACCGTAGCCTCTCTGTAAGCTGTGCAATCGGCATGTTCTTCTTCTTTTCCTTTAGTCTTGGGCTTGAGCGTACCGGGAACCCGGCAAACGACGTGACGCCCGCCAGCGACTTCCTTCTCGCCGTGGGGGCGTGCGAAGGGGGCGATGCCGGCGCGGCCAGAATTGTAGCCTAGGCGGGAACAAACAGCGGCGTCAGCGGCGTGGTAGAAGCCGCCGCTGAAGGGGTCGAGGCTGAAACGAGAATATGCGAGATCACCTCTGTTAGAATATATAACCATATTGTATTTGTATATATATATGGTTATATATGTGTAGTATGTGTGTAAGATTGTCTATGTATTGTACGGTACGGACTCTAGCCTTGTAAGCCTATATAATGAGCAATACAAGGCACCACAATGTGTGGTTTCCCTAATCTTAGATGGTATCAGACGCAGTAACCTAACCCTAGACCTGCGCCGCCCTCCTCCTTCCGCCACTATCGAAGCCACCACCGCGCGCCGCTGCAGCCAGCGCTCCGAGCGTCGTCACCGCCCGCGCATCCCTCCGATGTCCCCCTCCGATGGTGAGGCCTCCAAGGCCCTAGATGCGGCCAAGGGGACCCTCTCCGATGATGATGAGGCCACCAAGGCCAAGGGGACCCAGGACGCCGCCGCCACCGAGAAGGCCAAGCTCGCCCTCCTCTCAACCGCCAATGGATCCGGCTTCGGGTCGAGCGCGGGGTCTTTCTCTATGACCTAGCTGCACGCCCAGGCCGTCGGCCTCTCCTCCATCAAGGGGCACGTCCCCGTTGAGATCGCGCTTGACACCAGCTTCCATCATCAACGGCGCACCTTCTTCTGCGCCGCGTGCCGCAAGTACGCCCTCCTGGATCACCATGACGCTGACGCGCCTGTTGTGCCGACCCCGGAGTGGTCTCTCCTCGACGCCACGATCGTCTCATGGCTCTATGGATCTGTCTCGCTCAGCATCCTCGACACCGTCATGACACCTGGCAACGATCCCCTCGCTGTCGATCTTTGGACCAGCATCAACGACCTCTTCAATGACCACAAGATCAATCGCCAACTCCACCTCACGGCCGAGCTAGGCGATGTCAAGATGAGCATGGAGGACTATCTTCAGAAGGTCAAGACAATCTCCGATGGACTTTCGGATCTTGGCTCTCTCGTTGATGATGCTGAGATGGTGATCCACTGCCTCAACGGCCTCTCCGAGCAGTATGAGCCTGTCGCTGATCTGATCTCCCTCATGCTTGGGATTACTTTCGCACAGTGCTGCTCGTTGCTCTCGCTTCAGGATATGAAGCAGAAGAATATCCACTCCCCTAAAACCGACAAGGCCCTCTTCGCCAATGCCAACGGCACCGGCAAGGGCAAGAACAAGAAGAAAAAGAATGCCACCGATGCCTCCAAGGACACCGCGCCCCCACATGCGCCCGCGCCCCCAGCTGTGCCGACCGCCGTCCCTCCTTCTTGGTCGTCCCAGCAGCACCCCTGGAACGGAGCCATCCAGATGTGGCCCTATGGCCAGGCCGCCATGCTCGGCCGGTAGCAGCCTGCCTATGCCCCGCCTCCCAGCTACATGCCGAGGCACGCTCAGGTGCCGCAGACGTTCTACACTCAAAACCCGTACGGTGTCTCCCCCTCCCCCTACGCCTACAACTACGGGTATACACCCGTGCAGCCCGCCTATGGACCCGGTGCCCCAGCACCTTCGACGACCTCGTGGGATCAGGCCACGCTGATGAACCAGTTCTAGACCATGGGGCTGCAAGGCACCCAGGGAGTGGGTGATGGACACCGGTGCTTCCTCTCACTTTGCCTCTGATCCTGATATTCTAACCTTCGTGTCTCCTCCTCCTTCCTCTTGACGTGTTGTCGTTGTCGGTAACGGTTCCACCCTTCTAATCACCGGTATCGGGCATGCACGTTTTCCTATTTCTACTTCCTCTCGCCCTCTTTACCTTTGTAATGTCTTAGTTGCTCCTAACATAGTTAAAAACCTTGTGTCTGTTCATCAGTCACTATTGATAATCGTGTCCCCGTCGAATTTGACCCTCTTGGTTTTTCTGTGAAGGACCTTCTAACTAGGACCGAGATTCTTTGCTGCAATAGCCTCGGAACTCTCTACTCCATCCGCCCTTCATCCACCAGCCGGCAACATGCCTTCCTTGCCATAGTTCCTGCACTTTGGCACCGTCGGCTTGGGCATCCTGGGCAGCTAGTCATGGAGTCCTTAGCTCGTTCTTCTATTATTCCTAGGGAAAATAATAAAAGTATTTTGTGTCATGCTTGTCAGTTAGGTATCATGTTCGTCTACCTTTTTTCCTTTACAAACCGTGTAACCACTACTCCGTTTCAAATAATTCACTGTGATTTGTGGACATCTCATGTTGAGAGTCTTTCTGGCTTTAAGTATTATCTCGTGTGTCTCGATGATTTTACTCAGCATGCATGGGTTTATCCTCTTCGGACTAAGTCAAAAGTTTTCTCCCATTTGTCGTCCCTTCACGCTTTAGCACTCACCCAGTTTAGTGCGTGCTTGTAGGCTATTCAGTGTGATAATGGTTGCAAGTTTGATAATTCTCAACTCCATTTGTTTGCCCAGCACCATGGAATTGCACTCCGCTTTTCATGTCCATACACTTCTCAACATAATGGTAAAGCTGAACGTATTATTCGCACTCTCAATGAGATTACTCGCACGCTTCTTGTTCAGGCCATCATGTCTCCTCGTTACTGGATTGAGGCCCTGCACACAGCTGTTATGTTACATAATCGACTGCCTTCCAAAGCAATTTCGGATCATGTTCCCTTTCGTGCTTTACTTGGCGTAGATCCTGCTTACGCTGGTCTTAGGGTCTTCGGGTGTCTATGCTACCCCAACACCATCGCCGTTGCGCCGCACAAATTTGCGCTGCGCTCTGTTCCCAGCGTGTTCCTTGGTTATCCATCCCGGCATCATGGCTATCGCTGCCTTGATCGCTCCACCCAAAAGATCATCATCTCTTTCCATGTCGTGTTAGATGAGTCCATGTTTCCCTTTGCCTCCACTCCTTCAGCGCCGTCTCCTACTCCTTCCCTGCATTCGTATGACTTTTTGCAGGAACCTGAGCAGATGACATCGTCGACGCCGTTCACCGTGCCAAGCACGGCATCACCGGCCGCGGGCTCCGCAGCTCCACCCTCGATGCTGCCACGGTCATCGTCATCGCCAGCCATGGCGCCACGGGCGCCTGCCGCGGCCTCGCCCCCAGCTGCGCCGAGCCCTGCCCCAAGCTCTGTCGTTGTTGTCTCTCCTGCCGCGGCTGCCTGCCATGGCAGCGGTTCTGGTGGTTTTCCTACCACGACTGCGGTTTGGGCAGTTTTCCTACCGCGGCAGGGACGGCAGCGCCTTCGCTCACTACATGGACGGTCGCCCCCGCGCCACCACCACCGCCCCGCCATCAGCGGGACCCTCCTCCACCTCCACCACCGTCTCACTCAATGGTCACTCGTGCTAAACGGGGGATTGTGCTACCCAAGACGGTTTTTGATCTTCATGTTGAGGGATTATATCCAATACTGAAGACCTGTCGTGGGGCTCTCAAGGATCCGAATTGGCACCCCGCCATGGTTGAGGAGTATGGTGCCGTTATCTCCAACAATACTTGGGACCTCGTTGATCCACCTCGCAATGCTAATATTGTTACAGGCAAGTGGATCTACCATCACAAGATGAAGTCTAATGGTTTTTTGGAACGATACAAAGCTTGTTGGGTGCTCCGAGGATTTACTCAACGCAAAGGTATTGATTTTGATGAAACCTTCAGCCTTGTCATCAAGCCAGCCACTATTCGCACAGTGCTCTCTCTTGCGTTAACCAGTGACTGACCCATCCATCAGCTTGATGTCAAGAATGCGTTCCTCAATGGCACTCTCACAGAAACTGTTTATGCTCGTCAACCCTCTGGGTTCACTGGTCCAAATTTCCCTGATAAGTTTTGTCGTCTCAACAAATCACTCTATGGTTTGAAGCAGGCGCCTCGAGCATGGTTTCAGCTGTTTGCTTTGTTCATTGCTTTAGTTGGTTTCATTGGCTCCAAGTCTGATAGTTCCTTGTTCGTCTATCGGCGTGGTGCTGACATGGGCTATCTCCTGCTCTATGTGGATGACATAATCATGACTGCGTCTTCCTCAACATTGTTGCACAGTTTGATTGCCTCTCTTCATACAGAGTTCAGTCTGATCGATATGGGCGATCTTCATTACTTTCTGGGCATCTTCGTGACACGCGGCAAGGACATTCTGTTCCTCTCATAGGATAAGTATGCATTGGACCTTCTTGAGAGAGCTGGTATGTTATAGTGCAAGTCCATCTCTACTCCAGTTGATTCTGCCTCCAAACTTTCAGCCAAGTCCAGTGATCCTGTTGCAGACCTGACCGAGTATCGTAGTATTGCATGTGGTCTTCAGTACCTTACGTTACTCGGTCATACATCTCTTATGCCGTGCAGCATATTTTTCTCTATATGCATGATCCTCGGGCTAATCATTTGATTCTCGTCAAGCGTGTTCTTCGCTACATCCGCGGCACCACCGGCTATGGTCTCACCTTGTTCCGACGCAGCTCTAATAAGTTGATGGCCTATTTTGACGCTGATTGGGCAGGTTGCCCAGACACTCGATGGTCTACCTCAGGCTACTGTGTCTTCCTCGGCGCTAATCTGGTGTCATGGTCTGCTAAGCGGCAGCACACAGTCTCTCGCTCCAGCGCAGAGGCCAAGTACAAGGCAGTTGCAAATGTGGTGGCTGAAACTTGTTGGTTACGGCAGCTTCTTCAGGAGCTTCATCGACCGGTGACTGGTGCTACTGTGATTTTCTGTGACAATGTGATCTCGGTTTACATGACACAAAATCATGTACATCATCAGCGCACCAAACATGTGGAGATCAACTTGCATTTTGTACGAAATCGCGTCACCACCGGCGAGGTCCGGGTTCTATCCGAGTTCTTCCCAGTTTGCGGACATTTTTGCCAAGGGACTACCGTTGCCTCTCTTTTTGATTTTCGGGACAGTCTTAACATTCGTCGATGCCCGTTTACGACTGAGGGGGGTGTTAGAATATATAACCATATTGTATTTGTATAGATATATGGTTGTATATGTGTAGTCTGTGTATAATTGTCCGTGTATTGTACGGTAGTTTTGTAAGTCTATATAATGAGCAATACAAGGCACCACAATGTGTGGTTTTCCTAATCTTACAACCTCCAGCTGGGCGATATCTATTTTGAGAGCGGAGTGAGTACGACGTTACAAGATGTAGAGGCAGGGACGGTGATTTTTCCATTTTCTGAAATGAAGATGTATGGTGTCGCGTTGGTCTTTGGAAGAATAAGCCAGTAAGGCTGTAACCAACCCAACTTCTTGACATGCCAGAACTCGCTCGTCGTCGCGCCCAAGATCGCCAGGATTTGAATCACCGTCTCTTCTCCAGATGAGCCAAGAAGCGCGCGCTGTCACATGTACATGCTACCGGCCGAGAGCTTCATCAAGAACTAACCGTGGTTAGAGTACCTCGTGTACTAGTTTGATTGTGCCTGTCTTGCAGATGGGCTGAAAATGTTGTATGAGTGTTGCAGATGGTGTTGTCTTGATGTCCCAACTACTAATTCAGTTGTTCGATGTTTGGGATTTGTGTTTGATTATAAGTGTTACTAGCAAATGTGTCTGTGCGTTGCACCGGGAGAGACCAAGACCAATGTCAAAAAAAAAACTTATAAAATTCTCATTAGCTCTTTTATAATTCTTTTCCACCTCTTGTTCACAGAATATAGATACGAAGAAAACAACTGTCAACAACAAATTAAATAAAGACTACTAATAGCAATACGCTGTCAAGCATATAATTAAGATGCTCTTCATGGTATACATCTAGTAAACCTGAACAAACCGGCAATAATCGCGTGAAATCCATAGCTTGATGATTTTGTTCTTCCTTAATTCTGCGCAAGGATCCCATGATATTATGATATCCGACATGCGCTTATCACACATGTACAACATATTTATGAGCTCAAGGCAATTAGTCTCCAAAACAGTGATCCGCCCTGGCCCTTGATTAATAGAAATCTCAAGCCCCTTCACACAGGCTAAAGCTTCAGCTATAATATCATACCAATTTACATGAACTCGTAGGAAATAACTAACATGATTTCACATAGAAGTCGTATGCACGTGTTGTATTGAAACCAGGACGACTGTATACTAGAGCCTGAAACACTCATCGAACGTCTAGCCGACCGGCGACGCGTAGCCCCTGCTGCCTGAGTTGCGGAAGCACACGTCCATGGACTGGAACAGAGATGTTCGATGTTCCCACCTACAACTTGAATAATCGGCGAAACAGCTTCTTCGAGCACACAAATCAAGCGAGCTCTCGGTTTGCCGATGCTAGATAATATCTTCGATAGATTGATTCCTTAGATGGATTCTATCGCCTGCAGTTTGGCCTCGTAGCTGAGTCGGCGTCCAGATCATACTCCAATTGTGTATGTGTGTCAAGAGGCGAGAATAATCAAGGTAGACGAGATCTCGGGAGAGGTGGAGAGAGCTGTCTAGGGTTAGAGACCTAATTAATTCATCTTGCTTCAAATACAATGGGACGAGCTGATCAAGGACGGCATGAACAAATATATATATAGGGCTGGAGAGTGGAGACCTAGTTAATTGTTTCTCTCTTTGTTTTGATTTGGATCAGACTTTGCTGGATGGATGCGTGCCAAGGTGGGCACATAGAGGGTCGTTGTTTTCTAGAGGTAGCTCCCTCGATGGTGCGAGGACCTATGTATAGTTTTGACATATGGACTCTAGGCCCATCGAGGCTCGCTATTTCGTGTTTTTGGTTGGACGGTTTTTCTATCGACCAGACCGATTTGATTTTTTTAGCGTACTTTATCTACCTCTTCATCTAGACTTGCAACGCTGAATCAAACCGTTTGTGCAGTTTTTATCCTCAAGACAAACATTGCTCAATATCTTCTACTTTCCCCATCTTCCTTGTTTGTTAAATCAGGTAAGATGCAAGAATCAGGCAAAACGACCATGGCTGCTCATGTCAATTGACTCACACATCAATTATAGCAATGCGCTAATGGTTGGCATGTTTTCCCGTGTTTTAAAGATCCACACCCTATCAAGATTGTTAGCTTAGTTGTAACTAATAATTGAAAATTTTAGACCGTGCATGTGATGTTGTCAATATATAAGTGATTTGCGTTCAGCAATCATCTCTCCCACCCTTTCTAGAATTACTTGTGTTTTTTCTTCCTCGCCTTGTTGATTCTCAATTTTGTTTGTTGACACACTATGAATCTTGCAAATCGTATATAAACCGGTAAGATTTAGAGTAATGAATCTAGGTGGGACTAAATAAAAACTTGGAGTAATGAATTAATTAGTCCATCGATTTCTCAAAATAAAATATATTGTGTGTCTATTCTTTAGGAACTCTACTTATTTTCCTTTTTTTGTTACACGCAGCAAGAAAACAACCGCCCAGAACATAGCTGGGCCAGGCAAGTTCGTCCAAGGCAGAAAGCTAGGCCCAGTCACACGAGACGCGACGACCCTCTAACCTCGTATCATGCTCTAGACTCCTCTTCCTCCCCGCCGCTTGCGCCGCCATCACACACAGCTCGCCCCACTTTTCTCTAACTTTAGGATAGAGCGTCGCTCGTGGAGCTCCCTGCCGAGGACAGGGCCTCCGGTCGCCTCAGCGCTCCTAGCTCGCCTCCGGCCGAGAGGGCCCCTGTGCTGCTGTTCCTATTTCTTGCCTCTTTGATTTTCAATTCAGCTCCCAACGCCCCCACAAGCCAACCCCCTCTTTGATTTTCAACTCAGCTCCCAACGCCCCCACAAGCCAATCCTTACGCTGTAAGTCAGCACCGTTGTTTTTCCATTCAATCTTATGAAGCTCCTTACTTGGCTTGTTGACAGCTAATCTACAAAAATATATAAATTGATGAAATTTAGTGTAAAATACCAAGGTGGTACTATTCAAAGGAGACCGCATCCTTCGGTCGTACTGAGGTGGTAATTCAAAGGAGACGCCATCCTTCGGTAGCCTTGCAGGTCCAGTCCGTAGGCTGTTGTCCAGGAGGGTGGCGCAAATCGGCCCATATCCATGTGTATGGTTACAATTCATTATCGATGGTGGTAAGGGTAATTATAAGGTGCGATGAGGTTTTTTAATAAACGGTCTTTTAACTTATCGGTGGTACATGGGTAATAATTATGTTGGTGGGAGGACAAATCGGTCTAAAAAAGAGTTGGACCGGAAGAAACACTTCGTCCTTTATTATTATAATATATATATAGGAAATAGACCCGTGCGTTGCAACGGGATAGAAAATCATCTAATCATAAACTGAAAAAGACATGTACTGGATCTTCTGTGTTACAATCGGGTATGAATCTGAATCCATGCATGCTCACCCTAAAATTGGACAGAGTAATAATCTCTTAAACTAACATGTACTCCTTCAAGATATTCAACATTGATTACTTCTCGTTGTACCACTCAGACAATTGGCTAACCATGTACTATTATAGATTAGTAGATGCCTCGATTTCCTCTCAAAGAAAGAATGCTTCATATAATAGTTTTAGGAAATCATACAACGTACATGCAGTTGATTAAGCTGTTGAAGAAAACAAACAGAACACTGCCACAGTCCCAGGCGTCGTGCAAAGTTCTGGTCCATCAGCCGATGCGCTTCGTTGGCCGGTAATGACGCATAGCTGCTCTCACCGGTGGCCGAAGCCGGCAGGCGTGATTAATGGCAATGATGCGCAGCTTCTCCCACCGCTGGCCGGTGCTCATGTGGGCAAGCAGATGCATAGAAAAGCAGGGAAGAGAAGCAACTTCCATGGCAAGAAGATACCGTTCATGAATCTGATCTTGCAAGTGCTCATGTGGGCCAGCAGATGTCTTCCTTCTTCGATCCTCCTACTCCTCCTCCATGAATAGAAAAGCAGGGAACAGGAGTAACTTTCGTGGCGAGAAGATACCGCCCATGAATCTGATCTTGATGTAGATGAGCATGAGCTTGAGCTTGCTGCCGTCTCCTTTTCATCAATGCTGACAGCTCCTCTCATGTGGGCGCCTTGTAAGCCTTGCTCGAGGCATGGTTGAGTCTTACGCCGCAGGTAGACGGCGGTAGGGCGAGCCTGATTAGCTGTGCGGCGTCTTCTAGCCTCGATCGGAATCAACGGAGAGGCAAGCACAAGATAGGGACCTCTTTGTTTTAAATATTAATTTGAGCACTGTACAATAGGGAGTCTCAAATCGTGTGTGACATGGAGACAGGGCACGCAACGTAAAAAAACAACATATCGTAATTGATAAACTATCCCGGTTTCGTGCCCATAGGTTTACTTATTTTACTTACGAGTGGCGTTGGTTGTAATATATGGTTTGATGGGAGGACAAAACGGTCTAGAAAAAACGGTATAGACTTATAGGTGGCGTTGGTTGTAATACATGGTTTGGTGAAAGGGGCAAACCGGTCCAAAAAAGTGTAGGTACTACAAGAAACACTCCTTCCTTTATTATTAGGTATAGATATAGATAGATATATAGGTATAGGTATAGGTATAGATATAGAGGTATAGATATAGATAGCTCGTCTCGCTACGTGTGGTGGCCTGGTGGGATTCCCTAATGTTAGCCATCTTGTGGCATATTCCTGTCTTTTGTAAGTCGTTTCGTAAGTTGCAAGAAGTAGAGGCAGGGAGGATGATTCTTCCATTTTCTAAAATGAAGTAGCATTAAGGATGGCGATGGAGCGGGTTTGGACGGACATACCAAAACCAAATCCAAATCCATGAACCTCACTCTAGGCTGCCCACGAAGATATCCATGGATATGGATGTTGCCCCAGATCCAACCCACTGGATATCCATGTATCCATTGGTTTACACACTATATACATAATCATAAAAAGATTTAGCATAACTGCAAAATTATAGCAAATTTTGATAGCATTTCAGCAAATATTTTATGAATAATACATAAGAATATCATAGCAGAAATATCTCAACAAGAAGTACTTAAAATATATAGATGTTAGGCCTTTTAGTGAGTAATATGGCACATGTAATTAAACAATATCTAACTAACACGTGGGTCTCATGTGTCAGCTGGGTATCCGTTGGATATTCATAGAGCAAAACCACTATCCATGTCCACCCCGTGAATTACCGGATATCCGTCCCATGAAATCCGTGGACATAATTAGTCCTCCATACCCTTACCCGCCGGGTCGGATATCCGTGGATATCCGAATACATGGATAAAATTGTCATCCTTAAGTAGTATAGCATCGCGTTGGTCTATGGATGAATAAGCCAGTAAAAGGCTGTAACCAACCCAACTTCTTGGCATGCTCGATCGAGATAGTGTCGTTAACTACTGAAAGTTCTCAGCACCTATATGTGATCTGAGCGACAAATTAGAAATAACAATCATGGGAGGCCTGATGCATCATCCCAACAATTTGGGAGATTTTGTTCCTCATGCAGCGCCTCTTCCTCTTCTACGACGACACCGCGAGCACCTGCCGCCGTTCCCGGCACTCATTGCTGACAGCAACCCTCCCCACCCTCGTCGTTGTCTTTCTCTCGTCGCCGACAATATCACTACCAAAGTACCAATCACTGAGCTCTTTCATGTGTCTCATTTTAGAGTAAAAGATTTTTATTCCTTATTATGCTCCAACTCCGTTGTTAGACAATTGAAAATTGTGTCCAGCATCATCGTACTTCTGGGGAAACGTCCAAATTGTGATAGTTATAATTTCCATTAACGTTTACAATTTGCACCATATAGTCTCCAAAGTCCAAACAACTACTCTGTAACAGATTTTAATAGTAACTAGCAGAAAATCCGTGCGTTGCTACGGCGCTATGATATCAAATATTTTTCTGAAAATCTACTGCCCACTGCACATCAAATACACATAATTAAATATCCGAACTTTGTGAAATTCATGGGCAAAATAGAGAAGGGATACATGCTCTTGATCCCACCGGGTCAAATTCCTTTGCCAATTAGCACTCGAATTGCAAGAATTTAATACTCTGTCTTCATGTGCACCATTTAAGTTCACTGGCCACAAACATCTTCCGAAAACGGTCCCAAAAAAATGTGCTTTCTCATTATATCAAAACAAAACGCATTCAAAAGGTCGTGATGTATGGCAATGAATTATGAATTTTCTTTCTCATTATTTTCTGGCGAGATAAGGCTGGCCGCTACAGTGGTGTTCCATACATTATCTTTACTATTAAAAGCAAAACGGTGGTGTCACACGGTGTCACACTTCAACATATTTACTAGGAAAATGCCACCACACCCATTACCCCCTTATTTCATGGCGCAAACTTTTCTCTCGTCCAATTTTACTCAACCGACGGCGTGATTAGGACTGATTAATAAGCGGATATTTGTTGCTACCAAGCGTTCAAATTCCGTAACAGCCAAAGCTACAAAACCGACAGCGACAACAACTGCACGCAGAATTATGTGGGTCTTAGGCGAAAGCACTCCTCCGGTCGCGCTCGTGCCCATCCGTATGCCCGGGGTAGGTGGCGTCCATCGCTTGCTTCCGCAATTTTCTGCTCGCGCTCATACGTTCCCGACGAAAAAAATCGGAAATACAGGCAATATACTGTCACGTCGCCCTGTAATCTTCCCCTTCCCCTTAACTCGTCGTCAGTTGCTTTATCCGGTGGTGTGCGAGTATGGCAACCGCATCTTCTCTTCTCTATATGCCACCTGACCTCTGTATGCACTATGCAGGGATCCCCTCTAAGCACCTCTTCTACCCATCAGCCGATTAGCCACAGCAACACAAGAAGCAGCGGAATAAGCGTTGCCCATCGATCGGAAACGAAGGCCAAGAAGACCCAGAAGAAACATGGATCAGAAGGTTGGTTGGTTATGGCGTCAACGACGGCAGTGTCCTGAGACCATACCTGCGCTACACCAAGTCCATCGTGACCATGCCCAACTCCAGCATCTATGTGGGGATCGAGACCTTCACCCTTTCTGCGATCTTGTTGGAGGCTGAGTACCGGTGGAGAATACCAAGATAAGGTATCGTCTTCTGCGACCGTCGACGGTGGCGTCACCACCGTCTACGTCGCGTCCGGCTGGCGGCCCATGAACCTATGCGGCTACGACTTCGACACGACGGAGGAGGACCGGAGGCATTCCGGCAAGTGGCTGTTGTCGTTCAACGGCAAGGTGGAGGTCGTGGGTCCGATTCGGCCTATCTGGCGACCCGTCGGTGGAAGTATGAAGTCGCGAATCTGTGGGAGATCGCTGGTTTCCTGTCTCCAGACTCCAGCCTCGCCTCTCAAGCGCTATGGCTCCCACGGATATGGTAGTAGAATCGTATACTACATGTATTTTAGAATTTTTTTTCCACTGGAAACGTACAAGGCTGAGCGACATAACATCCGAAGCTTGCGATGGTCTCCACGTGCCCCGGGCGCACGGATGTGCCCATACCCGCGGCGCAAGCAAGCTACATCCGCCAAGGATGGAGTCGGAGCAATGAAATTCAGGCGGGTGGGTTGGTGTTTTTTTTTGACAATCAATACCATATATATTATACCGACAAATAGTACATGATAGAGATACACAAGCGCCGACTTCAGCGTTTATAAAATAAAATCTTTTCTAAAAGAAAACAAGCAACTTTTTGAGGGGGGGGGGAAGTAATCAACCAATATCAGTAAGAGTACCCATACGAATATTTTAGGGAAAATAAACCAAACAGCCTGGTCGATGTCGCCGGGAAGCCGAGAGTACGAATCACCATTGACAAAGACGTAGCAGCCGGGACAAATATTGTGAGGATAATCATCCTCGCGACAACCTTGAGAAAAGCTCCAAAACCGATCTGATAAAGCAAGATCTGAAAGACCGTACCTATAGAACTTGAATCTTATATCACCATCATTGATGTCAGGAAAAAGATCTTGTCGTCACAGGAAGGGCTAAAGATCTTTTATTATGAACAATGCCATCTCTATTGTCATAGATGCCCAATAAAAAGATGGCTATCAAACCCTAATTAAATT
The DNA here is from genome assembly GCA_916181665.1 of Avena sativa. Classification (NCBI taxonomy): domain Eukaryota; kingdom Viridiplantae; phylum Streptophyta; class Magnoliopsida; order Poales; family Poaceae; genus Avena; species Avena sativa. Next base: position 228,700,800 of record OV702280.1, on the reverse strand, counting down.
TTCAGAAAACACTATATTGAAAACTCCACCCATAGATCGGGTTCCCCACCCGCCGGCAGGAGGAGGAGGAATCGATCTATGAAGAGGACGGAGGTGAAGACGGCGGCTAGGTCAGAGATGCCTCACGTACAGGAGGAAAATAAAGAACACTGACGTGGGTCGGTGCTGGTATTGAAGAATTGGGCAGCATGTCTCGCTGAGCTTCCGCTTGGGTACGAGGGCGTGCACCACATCGCAGGAAGGCTACCAATGTCGGAAGCAAGTGGGTGGCGTACACTGGGGCGTGCGTGCTCTTTCGAGATAGACACACTCTGCGACGTGAGCGAGCACGTGCACGCCGCCGTCACATGCAAGCCCTATGATGCGCACCTCCTGTGACGTCAATATCCACTCCGCCATCACACCCGCACGCCGGAAAAAGGGCCTCCCCATGGTGTCCTCCTTCTCTATCAATGTGCTTTGCAGATCAGAGCGACATGGCACCCCGTGGCCCCGACCATGACCTGCAGGGCCGGCCCTGAGGAGGGTCCAGGGGCAGCCGCTCTGGCCCTCAATGCCATGGGGGCATCTAGCTATGGTATATGCAGGGATGGGGATTGACGATGCCATTAGAGCATCTCCAAGAGCCTTCTTATATTCTTCTTGGATTGGTAAAAACTGCATTTTTAGCAATTAGGACAAAAAAATTAGCTCCAGCAGCATTGGTATAAATGGTCCCCACGTAAAAAAATTTAGTCAGTTGAGTAAAATGGCAGCCTGGATTGGCAAATATACCAAGTCTGGAGCCAACCCCAATAACGCCTAAAACAGACGCGGGAGAAGCAACCGCTCACGCGCGGAAATTTCACTGTCCGGTCGCCGACGCCGGCCACCGCCCTGCCGACTCCCCTGTCGCCGTTCATCCCTCCGCCGCCTCCCCCGCGTTCCCCCGAGCTTCCTCGCCAGCCTCTCATCACTTTCCCGCTGCAGCGAGGCTACCCGACGCCGAATCGAGCTCCGCCGGCAGGTAGACGGGCCGGCCGATTCAGCTCGGTGTAGGCCGTCGCCGGTAGGGGGCATCGTCGGCGGCACCCTCAGGTACTCCCGGTCGTCCGTCTTGCACGCCCTCACCTCCGCGGGCGTCAGCCACAGGCCCTGTCGGCGCCTCCACCGGCGAGCTCGCGCCGCCCTGCCATCAGCCATAGGCCCTGCGTCCCCCGCGTCCGTGCCGTCAGCCACTGGTCTGCACGCTCCCCCGGCCGCATCCACGCAGGTCTACGAGCTCGTGAATGCCCCAGGTGCGCTGGCCACCCTCGTCTCCCACCCACGTCCAAGGTGTTTGACATATTGCCCAAGAGGTATTTTCATTGGTTTTATTCCAAGGCGTTTGACAGATTGCCCAGTTGGTTGTTTAATGCTAATATGAATGTGGTACTACAATTTGTAGATGAATTGGTATGATACAGATTCGTCATCTGATGAGGAGGATGAATGGGATGAAGATGAGGAGCTCGTCATTTTTATGACCATGGAGATGGAGAGCAACAAGAGGCCAAAACATGGGGGTTCTGTTGTTGGCCGAGAGAACATTCGTAGAAGAAGGCAAGAAGGCCACCATCGGCTTATGTTGGATTACTTTGGACTGCCGGGTATCCCTCGGGTTTATCCGGAACATTACTTTCGCCGGCGGTTTCGGATGGGCACAGATTTATTCATTTACATTTCCAACGTGATCAAAGAGAAAGATATCTTCTTCAAGCAACACAGAAACTGCACGGGCTTGCTTGGTCACAGCACATTGCAGAAGATGACCGCGGCTTTGCGCATTATGGCATATGGAATTCCGGCTGATTTGGTCGATGACAACATTGCAATGGCGGAGAGCACGGCCATCTTCTGTTTGAGGCGATTTGCCAAGGTAATTATCAAGTGCTTTGGCGAACTGTACCTGAGAGCACCCAATGCTGAAGACACTCGGAGATTGTTGGCGATGAATGCCGCAAGAGGGTTTGCGGGGATGCTCGGCTCCATTGATTGTATGCACTGGAGGTGGAAGAACTGTCCCGCGGCATGGCATGGACAATTCACTGGACATAACAAGGATCCAACCATCATACTTGAGGCCGTTGTAGATCAGGAGACATGGATTTGGCATGCATATTTCGGTATGCCTGGAGCTTGCAATGACATAAATGTGCTCAACCAGTCACCCCTTTTTGCAAGCTTAGGCATGGGAGAATCGCCAGAGGTGGAGTTTGAGCTAAACGGACACAAGTACAACAAGGGCTACTATCTTGCCGATGGGATATACCCACAATGGGCAACATTTGTCAAGCCAATTGTCGATCCCAAAGGTCCCAAACAATCTCGTTTTCATAGTGCTCAAGCTGCCGCTAGGAAAGATGTGGAGAGGGCATTTGGGATTTTGCAATCTCAATTTGCTATTGTGCGTGGTCCAGCTAGGTTTTGGGATCAAAAAACGTTGGGGAGGATCATGATGGCTTGTGTGATATTGCATAATATGATCATTCACTATGAGCGGCATGACGAGGACTTTGACCACCGTTATAGTTTTATTGGAAAGGTGGTGCAACCGTGTCGGAGAGAAGACCGCATCAAGCACTTCCTTCAAGTTCACCATGAGATTCGAGATTCAGAGACTCATCAACAACTTAAAGAAGATCTCATGGAGGAGTGGTGGAAATGGAGTGGTAATCAAGATACTTGAGTACGCATGTCTTCTATTTCGGTTTCAATGAACTTTGTGATTTACTGTGTTGCAATTGTGCTTTATCAATGGACATTGTGTTGTAATAATTATGCACTATTTGTTTCTTATTTTTTCAGAATTTATTTTACCATATTTATATTTATTACTGAGTGTTTTCGGACTATGTTTGCATACATACACGTTTGAGCTCAATGTTGTAACTCTGGTTTGAGAATTGCTATTATAGGAATGCTAGAAAAGCACAACTTTGTTTGGGTTGCTAAACCTTCTCTCTCCTCTTCCTATAACCATTTTTTACCAATCCATTATACAAAGGCTGTTGGAGATGCTCTTAGAGAGCAGGTTGGGACCTTCTTCCATCGTATGCTTCCATGAGACAGTGCACGAAGCCTTACATGATTATTAGCTTGATCTTTAAATTTCCGTTCGGTTAGATATGAAAACAATGCAAGATCGATCCAAAAAGACAAAAAAGTGCAGCAGTCAGTCGATGCACTTCCCAGTCCATGGTCTCGCATGTTTATTACTCTAAGGATTATAATGTACTCCCTCCGTTTCAAAATATAAAATGTTTTAGATTCGTGAAAAAAAATGTAGACTTTTGTTTAGTGTGTAGATTCACTGCATACCTGAGTAAACCTATATTTAAAAGAAGTCTAGAACATTTGTTTTACAAAGCTAAAATATCTTATATTTTAAAACGAAAGGAGTAGTTAAGATGAGAATGCTCGGCTTATTTTATGAACACATCAAGAGGTCCAAAAGGGAGGAATTCATCGCATTTCATTTTTATTCGATAAGTGACTTTACATTTAGAGATGTTAAAAGAAATTTGAACATGATATGTTTAAAATGTTTCGTACATGTATTGCTTTCTGTTGCAATTTCAGTGTTGACGGTAAATATATTTGACTAATTACTTTTTTATTTATTCTAAGGGCCTTAAAATCTTAGTTTCGTCACGGTCTCCTGAAATATCAGGACCGGCCGGCCTCATGTCTGCCTCCATCGATGATGATTGAACAGCTGCAGAAAGGCTGGAGCAATAGCAGGCTTTGCAGCGGTACTGCACAAGGTCACAACGTTGAGGAGAATCTTTTAAATCTCTCTCGGTGTAGCAGACAATAACACCTATAGAAACAACTAAGAAGAGGCTAGAGGTGATTTGTCTGGTTTTACAAACTTGAAGGGGTTAAGTACCCGATTTTAATTCTAAAACTTATGTGGGGGGGGGGGGGGGGGGTATAGGGACTTATTTCTTTGATTCTACCGTCAAAGCTCATCATACATACTCTCCGTGAGCATATGCTTGAGGGAAATAGTTTGGAAACATATAATTAACATCCTCAAGGTGTCAAGCATGTCTGCAAGCGTTTGGCGTAACTATATAAATTGATTCTTGTGGAATTCGATTAAAAAAATAACATCGACATTTTAATTTCGTTATTTGTAAGATGAAACAAATTCAGATGGTATCACTGCCACAGTTAATAATGGTGCTTGATCTTCGTGATTAGCATATAGAATAATAATAAAACCGAATGGTTTGTCACCTTCTACTTTCTCTTGTAAGAAGTTTGGCTTCATTGTATTTGTATGTGAATTTCATACAGGTAAACATAGTACCGGTAACTCCGTGAAGCATCTCCATAGTTGGTTAAATGATTGTTGCACTAAAAAATTAATGGGGAACACGCGGTACTGTCAAGGGTTAGCAATGCTCGTGTGTATTGTTTCATTTTGAGGTTTGTCTCGGGATGATTTGGTTTGGTACGTGAAGCAAGATCAAAGAATTGAATGGTTCAGATATTATAAGTTGAGGCTCGGCAATTTTCAATTTGCACATGCCAATCTTGCCCCGTATTTTCGCAGTAAGTTGTCCTCGCTTGTTGAGCGTCCTCTAGAGGGATTGGAAGCCCCGACCCCTTGCCTTTAGAGCCATTTGACCGGAGCGTGAACAATCGGGGAGAAAAAGGGCCGCTTGATCAAAACAAGGACACCTAAATCTACTGTGTTTCTCATAAAAAAAGGCCACCTAAGCATACATGGACGTCCAATCCCCATCTCAACCTGCATACACACGCACTTTCAGCTCCTACCACGACCTTGCTGCTGGGAATCTGGGTGAGCAACATCTCCGGCTTGCCGCAAAAACCCTACCGCTTGCGACTGGAAGATGGCACCTTGAAAAATTATATATGTTCTTCTCCATCGTGACCATGGGGCCAGAGAAACATAAGTCATTGGATTATCCATAGGCGACCACAACCCACTAGCCTCTTCCTCCTCATTATTGGATGATATTTAGCGCAATATAGTTAGAATACAGATGTAATAATATATATTTTGCAAATTATACCGATATTTGATCAATATCTTTATGCCCAAGTTTCTTATTCTGTGGCATCTGGTAACAATAGATAGACAAAATTATTGTCGCGGCTGATTCTTTTAGTATTATAAAGCTTTACCATTCAAATTGTATATGTAGTTATGTAAGGTATCGTTATGTGGTGATTAGTGAATGGTCCTACGGTTTTTGTTGAAGTAAGGACAATGTTCAAACATTGTATTTACTATTATAGGATTGTATTTTGTTATATTGATTGCTCCATAGCTACAGAGATGTTATCATTGTAGACCGACCTAACACAGTAGCGGGACATGTAACTTGGAATCTTGGAGCTACATGATGGATTTGAGAAAGGAAATTATCCATTTGACATGTAACTTATCCATGCAGAAATTGATGATGGTCTCTTTGAGGTGCTAGCACAAGTTTAGACCCCGAACTGCTTAAATTGGTTGTTTTCCTCGGGAAAAATAAGAAGCATGTAAATACGTTTTGCCATCCATCTGTTTCATCTGGATCATATTTTTTAGTTTGAAAAATAATTGTTCCTTTTCAGTATAATATCAAGATGGAATAAAACGCTTAAAATCTTGTAACATAAGCTTGTTTTATTATCTCTTTGTATATGCTCCATATATTTTTATTTTTTGATAAAATCAAAAATGTAAATGATTAATCACAATATTAGGTTGAGTGGACACCGCAGTGCATGGTGCGTTCAAAGATATTTGAGCTACCAATTCATTCTTTTTTCTGTGCATGTTCTATATGATCTTTTTTTCTTTTAGTATAGATTTCATAGACCACAGTACGGCTATGTGGATATTCCGAAAAACTCAACCAACATAGATCCCACCAGTGTTGTTGGAACGGACCAAAGACTCACCAAGGATTACTCAACAAAAACCCAAAATTATGGTCTATTTCTATACGTGTTGGATTTGATATTTTTAAAGTTTATTTTGATGTATGTTCCACTTTTACGTACCATGGATTGGATGGAGATGAATGGTGTTGACATTGGAAAAGAACCTACCGGTAGAGGCACTGCTGAGATATTGTTGGAAGGAATGAAAACTCACGTGTGACATGTAAATTATGTATACATTATATTTACATTTTTTTAATCAAGAAAATATATTAATATCCTGGATATACCAATTACATTTACCCTCTGCATCAAAAACATACCACACAAGATATCCATGATGCACACAACCTAAAAAAGAAAAAAGATGAAAAAAAGGAAAAAAAAAAAAGGCCCCTCTATAGTGATCAACTCCTCACACTAGCAGTCCATAAACTACCGCCGAAGACAACACCATTAATACATAAAGGTTCTCCAAAATCGACATCTCCAGGAAGTGAAACAATACACAAGTGATAAAGAAAGAAATTAGAAAGCCACCGTAGCAACGCACGGGTATTCAACTAGTTGTGTATAAAGAAGGTACCACTGTGTCCTGAGAGTGTCTAAGATTAGTCAAGCCAGAGTTTACCCTGAATGTGGTGATGTGCCTCCCTGAATGTGCATCCTACTGTATATTTCTCAATGATGAAATCTGAATGTGCTTTTGCTGAAACGTGTTACTATGAATATAGACATTGTTTGGTATAAGCTGATCGACCAACTATTCTCACCTGCTTCCTCCATGCGCATGTTCCACCATTACCCTGCTGTAATTCAGATACATAAATGAACTTCATTAGGCACCATCATTTTTTTTTGCCAGGAAAGGCACCATCATTTTGTCCCTAAATCTTTGAAGTGCATTGATTTCGCTGCAGTGCAGCAGCATCAGTGACTTGTTACGATCTTCAGATGTATCGGAATTTTATTGCATTGCAGTACAGCGGCAGCTCACTTGTCAGCCGATAGAGTCGGACCACACGAACAAGTACCGAACAACGCCATCGGCAATCCCGTTAGGCTAGCACCATGGCAGCAGAGGAAGCATAGCCTGGACGATATCAAGCATGGAGGAAGCAGGGACACACGTAGGGTGCTCAGGACAGATCGCATCAAGCACCGGCTAGCTAGGGTGCATCTGACAACGCTTCCACCTACTGAGCGGAGGAGCACAGAGGACTCTGTCAGCGCGCATCGGAGGTTGAGGTTTCTGGCGACCTCCCCCTTGACAGGGAGCCGAGACCCCATGCATATGGAGGGAGCCACCCGCATCGGAGTTGGATCAGGAGACCTCGCCGGTGGCAGGAATCCCTCAAGAATCGGAGCAGGAGCGGGAGACCTCAACCGGGGGCTCTTTTCCTCCGGCATCGGGCGTAGGTCGTCGGCGCCATGAACCAAGCTAGGGATCAAAGGAGATAGATCGGGGAATCCATGGTGCGGTTCCGGGAGCGGGGGATCGGAAGGTGTGTTGCAATCCCTATTGCAAGGATGATGTACGGGCGAAGACCGAGGAATATGACCAACGAAACGGTACAGTGGCATTGACTTTTGACTTAGGCGGTGGCACTCCTATAATAAGGTCGAACAGTCAAGGGCAAAACGGTCAATCAACGGCAGACGAAAAATCTGGCTGGATGACGAACGGTCCGAATCTCTTTTTAATAGTACTAGCTGAATGTCCGTGCGTTACCACGGTCCAAATTTTTTTTGGCACATATTCCGTATATAAACATAAAATAAAACCTATGTGAAAAGATTGCCACATATATTTGACGTGCGTAAAACTTTAGCAACGTTATCGATTGCCAACACATGGCGTTGCGAGCCAACGATATGCTGCTGCATCAGTCGTCTTATTTTTGATTCATTCTCAACCCTTTCCCTTTGATTCATTCTCAAGATGTAAACCCTACTTCAAACCTATTTTTTGTATTTCCAAATGTTTGAAGCAAAGGGTTTGTAAAATAAAAACAAACGAAAGTCCCATCTCCGAGACCTCTCACCTCCCTCAAACCCGGACCAAAATTCTCATCCCCGAGCTTTGCATCGACGATCTACATGCCTCCCAAGCACAAGTAAAGCACATGTAGTGTTTTTAGTCGTCGCTAGGTGGTCCATTGATCTATTTATATTTTTTATTACTTTTAGGCTTTTTTGCACTACTGTTGGTGATTATTAATAGATTGAGTGAAATTTCGCAAAAAAAAACAATGGTCTAAACTAATTTTTTTACCGAAATGGCAAATGAATCCATCACTTTCTATGTTGCGCCGCTGGTGTTTATACATGCTTCTGTGTATCTATTGTGTGTGCTATTGGATAGACCTTTTTTTGTTTGAACAATATAGGATATAATCTTATTTCAAATACCTGATGGATCAATAATTTCAGGACGCAAGCACTGCATGCAGCACCAACAATCACACCATGAGCAGCCGTGGGAGCTGGAGCCCTGGAGACCACGATAGCTCAGTTGGCTCCAAAGATGGGCAACTCTGCAGGTTCAACACGAGGCCGCGTCCCGCCGAAGCAGCTGTCCTGATAACAACCGAAGCACATCATTCCATATTCTGCATCTGCGGATCAGCGAGGATCTCCTCTTCGAGCGACTAAGGAAGAAGCAAAAAAATGTACTAATTACTTCATAATTTTGTCGTTGGTTGAGCCACACACCCGGACCTGACCTGAACCCAACACCACATCTAAAACATGCACGCACTCCACGACACACGCGACATAACACCTCCAACCTGACCCACACATAGTACGCGTGACACACCCCAGCCCAACTCACGCATGCAGCCCCCACCAATCCGTGATCGATCCCCACCAACCGCCTCTCGTCTCGCTCCCATCCAACACGACCCGACGCCTGCATTCCCATCAGCGCCTCCTCCTGCATGGCCGCCGCCGGCCACAGCATGCCCTGCCGCCTCCTCTTCCTCTGCAGCGCCACCGGCCACCGCCTCTACTCTCCTTCTCGAGCATCGCCGCCAAGTTCTGCAGCGCCGCCAACGCCCCCCTCTACAGAGCCGTCCATGGCCGCCGCTTTAGCCCCGCGTTGATCCCCTCGGCCCGCGAGCTCCCCCGCTCGTCGGTCCCCGCCGTCCTCCCCGCCTCTACAAGCCGCCCCCGTGGCCGCTCATCTCTGCGACCTCGACCTTCTCGCCTCGTTGCGTGCCCTTCCACACTGAGCGCGTCGCCGAGCGCGTCTACCTCACCCCGGAGCCCACGATTGCCCTGCCTCCCGGACCGCCATGGCGCCGCCCTGCACCCTCCTCGTGTGGACGCGCCACCGGCCACCGGCCTCCGTCCCCTCACGCGCGAGCCCCGGGTCCTCCTTCCTGACCGACGAGCCCCACCGACCTCGCCCCTGGCCATGGCGCCACCCCGGAACTCCGCCCCGGCCTCCCTCGTCCGGGAACCTGCCAAGCATCGCCACCCCTCCTACCTCGCCCGCAGGCACCCGCGTACGTCCTCGTCCGTGCCCGGGACACTTCTCCCCGCAACCTGATTTATTTCTACGCGAGGGCAAAGGGGGCGACTGGCTTCGACTATGACACGGTAGGCGCTAGGCTTCGCACTCGAGTCGGAGGCGGTGTTGGTGGGCCACCTCAATTACGCGGTGTGGGTAGGCGCAGCGACGACGGACGAAAACGCGTGCACTTGGCGGTGGCAAATGTGGTAATTTTTTCTAACAGCCAGGGGCAAAATCGTCCAAAGTAAAAATCGGAACCAAAAATCTGGTGGACGAACCTACCTGTGTGTAAATTAGTAGATAGATAGATAGATAAAATAATGGACGCTGCTAGCCAGCCCTTGGGGGCTGGTTAGTCCGATCTAGCCCTCGTCCAGAAAAATAACGCACAGCCGCACGCGCAGTCAGGTTCCCACGTCCCGGGTCAGGTTATCGTGTGCCCTGTTGTTCCGGACCAGCCTGGTGCCAACCCAGTTTCGTGCATGTTAACTTGTCCCCACCCAACCACAGGACCACGGGACGTCTCTTCCCTTTCTTCTAGACATCACCTCTTCTTCCTCCAAGATCTCCGTTGAAGCTACAATTTTAGGTTTTCCATGGCTTAGCTCTAAAGGAAATAAAACGGAGATAATCAGATCACAGGAACCTAACTACCTTATACCTCCTTAATTTCCTTTCTTCTGTTACTCCTAGTGACGAGGTTTAATCTCGTCAATGCCCATTGTTATGGACTTGGGTTTTGGAGAAGATGGGGATGCTGGAGATCGTGGCACGGTTAACAGACAAGCAACCAGGGGACACGAGATTTACCCAGGTTCAGGCCCCCGGAGGGAAAACCCTACTCCTGCTTGTCTGCTCTTTGATTACGGCGGAACCGAAGGTTACAGGGTGCGTAGATTCGATCTGGCGTGGATGCGTGTGCGGAAGTATGAGTCGAGTTGAGTTGCCCTAGGACGTGCCCTCCTGGCCTTTATATAGACTTAGGCAGGTCCCGGGCATAGTCCTAGTCGGTTACAAGTTTTAGGGTTTTACCCCTTTGAGGTACTCAGGGATTGCAGGCGGAGTTGCCACGGCCAAGTTGATTTGTCGGGTGATTTTCTTCTGCACCCTGTTTGTTGGGCGTCCCTTCTGGATCATGTTTAGTGCTCCCTTTGGTGGGGGATATGGGACCCCGGTGTTGTTTTGCGCTGGTGCGACTGGTTGGTTTTGGCCTCCAATAGGCGGCGGTGGAGGAGCTCCGTGTGCTATTTCACCTGGTGCAGGTGCGTTTCTGAATGCAGGAATTGGAGCTTGTTGCCTCATCTGCATCATGCCTTCGCTGAGTTTCTGGAACTCGCGATAGTCCTTGAGCATGTGGCTGGCTTTCTTTTTGCCATATTGTTTGTCGATGTAGAAGTGGATGGTGCATGGACCCAAAAGTTTGTCGAATGCTGAGGGTCCGTTGTCGCGGTCGCAGCGTTGCCACGACTGCGTTGGTCGTCCGTTGTCGCGGAAGTTTCCGCTGCGGTATCCTCCGCTGTTGCGGCTGTTGTCGTTGTGGCGGTCGGCGTAGCCGGCCGCGACCATGTCGGGTCCGTCGCGGTCCTCGTAGACGCGCGATCTCCTCTTGCTGCGGCGTTCGCGTCTTCGGCCGTAGTCGTCCTCTTCATCTGATTGCGGTCGCTGGATGCAATCTTCGCCGTCTGCCCAACTGTTGGCGATTTCCATGAGGTGGTCGAGTGTCTTGGGCTTTACACGCCCAAGTTCCTCCTTGAAGTCTTGGCGCTTGACGCCGTCCCTGAAGGCGTCGATGGCCCTCTCTTCGGAGATGTGTGCTGCGGAGTTTTTGGTCGTAGACCAGCGTAGTATGTACGAGCGAATAGATTCACCCGTTCTTTGAGTGCAGGCTCGCAATTCTTCGATTGAGGCGGGCCTCTTGCTGGTGCCTTTGAAGTTTCGGATGAAGCTGTAAGAGAGCTCCTCCCAGCTTCGGATGGATCCTGATGATAGGCTGCTAAGCCAGACCCGCGCTGCGCCTGTTAGCTGCGGCTGAAGGCATTGCATGGCGGTTTCTTTGTTGCCTCCATGAAGCTTGACGGATGACAGATGGTCACTGAGCCAGGATTTTGGATCTTGCGTGCCGTTGAACTTCGGAGTATCCGAAGGAAGCTTGAAGTTGCGTGGCATCTGTGTTCGCCGAACAGATCTGCTGAAGCATCGGGCTCCGCAGAGTTCTCCTTTGTCTTCATCCATCTCAGATTCAGACGAGCATGCGCGTTTGGCGCGTGCTTTGTCGATCTTGCGCTGTGTAAGCTTGTCTCTGGCGTCGTAGTCGCGTTTGTGGCGGTTGGAGCTCTTCTTCCTTCGAGGAAGATCGTGCTCCTCTTCCTCTTCGGATGAGGGTGTGGGGCTCCGGTCGCGCCTGGCCGGAGCTTTCTTCTTCGTCTCCGCAGGAGTGTCTTCGTGGAGCGCAGCTCCGATTAGTCCTAGTCCGGTGAGTGCGGACTTATGCATGGCCCTTTTCGGGTCCCCTCCGGAGGTGGGTGAGCCGCGAGATACGCAGTGGCTGCCATGATCGCAGCTTGTGGCGTCTTCGGGATGATGTTGCCGTCAGCGTCCATATCCATGAACGATGTATGGAGAGTTCGGGTCACGTCACGCCGCTCCTTGGGGTCCATGTTTTCCACCCGAGAGCGGTGCTTGTTTCCCTGATTTATGTTTGTGCTAGAGCCGGGTTCCATGGCGGAGAGCGCAGCTCGTCGCGCACTGGACTCAGAGGCTGCTTGCTTGCGTTTGTCGAGCGTCTTCTGCATCTCGACTTGTTTCTTGTGCTCCTCGATGAGGAGGTAGTGGTATGCCCTCAGCAGATCACGTGGGGAGTCCAGAGGTAGGACTATTTCGCCCGCGACAGCGCGGCGTGCTTCGACCCATCCTTCTTTGCTAAGTTGGATGAGGTGGCCGCCGTTTTCCCCGTTATCGCCATTTCTGTCCTGCGGGTTGGGGTTGGGCGGCGGGTTAGGCGTTTCCTCGTCGGTTTGGATGACTGCGGCGCACAGATAGCGCCTGCAGATTGGTTGGCTGCTGCCGCAGCTTTCAGATCCGGAACCGTAGGTCCCTTCATCCGAAGGTGGATCGCACAGATCGGAGTTGCAGCAGCTGCTGCTGTAGAACTCATCTGTTGATGGTGACGTGCGTAGCACGGGGTGTGGAGCCCATGAAGAGGGCCTGATTGACGGCACGGGCACCCGCTCAGGGAGGCGGAGGGTGCCAGTTTGTCCCACTTGGAAGCAGAAGCTCCCGAACAAAATCTCGAGTCCGTCGCCTACGGGCTCGAAATCCTTCATGGTGGACGGCGAGTGGGCGGTGAAGTCAAAAGCGCCGAAGAGGAGGTGATTCTCCGTCGCCGCGGATTTGTAGATCGATCGGGTCGGAACCGTCACGACCGCACAATCAGCAGCCCCAATTCCCACAGACGGCGCCAATTGACGAGGTTTAATCTCGTCAATGCCCATTGTTATGGACTTGGGTTTTGGAGAAGATGGGGATGCTGGATATCGTGGCATGGTTAACAGACAAGCAACCAGGGGACACGAGATTTACCCAGGTTCAGGCCCCCGGAGGGAAAACCCTACTCCTGCTTGTCTGCTCTTTGATTACGGCGGAACCGAAGGTTACAGGGTGCGCAGATTCGATCTGGCGTGGATGCGTGTGCGGAAGTATGAGTCGAGTTGAGTTGCCCTAGGACGTGCCCTCCTGGCCTTTATATAGACTTTGGCAGGTCCCGGGCATAGTCCTAGTCGGTTACAAGTTCTAGGGTTTTACCCCTTTGAATTTCCTATCTCCTCTAGTCTTGCTCTCCAAGGATCCAAAGACGTCATGGGCCTTGGCCACCCGAAAATCTTCATGGGCTAGCGTATGTCTGTCGTGGGCCTTCCTTGGGCTGGACTAGGTATGCTGAAGTTACGTACCCGTAGGGTATAACCATGTCACCTAGATTAGGATCTGCATGTACTCTAGGGTTCTGGAACAAACCTTCCTGAAACACAACAATCAAAGTAAGCAAGCATGAACTTATGTGCATATTAGATCAATCGTAGTGCATCCCTGGATATAACTGATGTGGTAGACCTAGAAACTTAATAGCTACTTTGTACTACTTAGCATTAATTAGACACCAACTTAACAACAATTAGACAGCAACTTAGCAGTGATTAGGGAGCAACTTTACAACAACCTAAAAATAGGCAACTTACAAGGTTCTTAGCAGCAAAAACCTAAATTCACTTAGGGATCAACTTAGGAGCAATTAGGGTGCAACTTAAGAGCTTCTTGAGATCAACATAGCAACTAATTTGAACACAACTTAACAGTAAACAGTGAGCAACTTAGCAAAAACTACAAAAGTCAACTTCACATCAAAAGGAAGTAGGGAATCTACACAACTTGGTTTTTAGCAAAGAAACATGTATGAACAACTCCCAAAGGATCAACTAAAGTGTCATAAGGAAACTCAGTTAGATGAGCTAAGCAACTAAATCATTTGCATGATTGTCTAAGTAAAATCCCTAGCACATGCATGTATAGCAAAATTTTGATAAAAACAACATTACTAAGGAGCAACATGAAACTTAATAGAAGTGGCCAGCCAACTTAATAAAATGGCATAAACAGCTTATTAAGTCATGGTGAATCTAAAAGAATAACCCTAGTCCATGGATATGCAAAAAAAACTTAACTATGGATAGTAAACAACTTAAGGGAATGGGATAAATAACTTAATTTGTTTTATTAAGTTGATAAACCAAGTTTCCTGGTGAAGCAACTTAAGTGGATAGCTACCTGCAACTTGGTGGAGTGGAAGCTGCAACTTATATAGTTATGAAAAACAACTTAAGCTAAAGTTGTTAATCAAAGGTAATTGCATCTCCTTTTCATCCAATCCCTCAACCCTATAGCACAATCTCCATGTAAAAACTTCTAGCTAGGTCAATATTCAGCTGATGTGTTTGTACATTCCATGAAATACAAAAGGTAGATCGTGCACAAACTAGCTAGGGGTAAAAATCCCACTGGATCATGGAAAAACACGGCTATGTAAAATCTCAGGTATAAGTAGATCACTCTAGAGAAGAGTCCAAGGATGAAAGTATGGCAGAAGCTGGGACACCACGAGCTGTAGCAAACCTGAAAAGTAGCTGGTCTAGCAACGTTTAGTTGTATTGTAGGTGCAACAAAGTGGCATGCCTGAGACTTCAACAAAGATGAAGTTGCATACATAGGTGCATACTGCCCTCGTACAAGTGTACGAAAACAACAAGCAACAACTAAGTTTGAATTCATGAATGACAGGTGTATATAATGAAAATAAGTTGTAGAGTGCGCGGTACGCGATCATATTTTCGGCGTGTGCGTCGTACTCATTCGTCTTCTATTGGACGACGATATTGGAGTCACCGTAGATGACCAGGCGCGTTGCGCCGCAGATCTTTGCCATCCTCATGCCGTGGATGAGGGCTTCGTATTCGGCCTCGTTGTTGGAAGACCGGAATTTCATCCGAAGGACGTACTTCATCTTGTCGCCCTACGGGGAGGTCAGTATGACCCCGGCTCCTGCTCCAGCTTCACACTTGGAGCCGTCGAAGTGCATCGTCCATGACTGCGACATGTCCGGGGTGTCTGGCAGCTGCAGCTCCATCCAGTGTACAAGGAAGTCCGGGAGGACTTGAGACTTGATTGCGAGTCGCTTCTCGTAGACGATGTCTAGGGGTGACAGCTCGATGCCCCACAGGGCTATGCGTCATGTGTCCTCTGGGTTATTCAGGATGCTTTTCAGGGGTGCCTCATTGACGACCATCACCTCGTGCTCATGGAAGTAATGGCTCAACCGTCGAGCCGTCATGAACACGCCGTAGGCGAGTTTTTGGTAGTGAGGGTACCTCTGCTTTGTTGGCATCAATACCTCGCTGAGTTAGTAGATTGGGCGTTGGACCCCATGGGTCTTGCCTTCTTCGGGTTGCTCAACCACTAGTATTGTGCTTACCACCTGGTGTGTGGCTGCTATGTACAGCAGTAGGGGCTCGCGCTCCTTTGGCGTGACCAAGACGGGCGAGGTGGAGAGCAGCCGCTTCAGATCTTCGAATGCGTCGTCCGCCTCAGGCGTCCACTCGAATTTATCTGCCTTGCGTAGCAGTTGGTAGAATGGCAGGGCTTTCTCGCCCATGCGGCCGATGAACCTGCTCAATGCCGCTATTCGTCCTGCGAGCTGCTGGACACCCTTGAGGTTCTTCGGCTTCTCCATGGCCATGATGGCCCGGATTTTCTTCGGGTTCACCTCGATCCCTCGCTGGGAGATGTGGCATCCCGCAAAACCACTACTAGAAAATCGCGTTGTTTTTTGTGCATTGCATCATCATGACCGCATGCTCATGTCATCATGCCACATTGCATTTGAGCATCGTCATCATCTTGCATTTTCTCGCATAAAACTATTTCGGAAAAACCCAGTTTTGTTTTCTAAACGCCCCGACTTTGTTCAAACACAAAACCCCGGGTGCTGCCGGATACTTTGTTTGTCTAAAAACTATTTGCAAAAGTTCATTGCAAATTAAATAAAAGTTTGAAGTATTTTTAGTGGGGCAGTCGAACGGGCCGAAATGACCCGAACGACCACCCCAGGAAAATAAAACGGTCCACCCCTTAAACCTAAACCTACCAACCTATCTACCCACACACACCCCTCCACCTCACCCCAGCCTATCATCTCTCGCCACCTCACCCTCTCTCCCTCCCTCCTCCACTCCCTAGCTGACACATCACCACCCACTCCCCACTCAAACCGCACCCTCTCACCTCCCTGTCCCTGGCTGGCCCCACTCCCACCCAAACACACTCACGCACGCCCAGCGCCAGGCCCCACCCCGGCCCACGCACCCCGACCCCGTCGCCCCATCCTCCCGCCCCGCTCCCCTGGTTCGCTCCCTCCTCTCCCTCCTCTGGCTCTCCTCGCCAGTCCCGCCCCGCGCCGCCAGACCCTCTCCCTCTCCGCAGGCGCTCCGCTCGCCCTCGCGCACCTGGCCGCCTCCGCCGCCTCCGGCCCGCACCCGGCCTGCTCGCCCTCCACCGTCCACCGCCCGCGACGCCGGCCGCCGCCCGCGACGCCGGCCGCCGCCCGTCTGCGCCGGTTCGCCCGCCTCCGCGCGCCTTGCTCGCGTCCGCCGCTCGCCGCCCCACCGCGTCCACCCCGCCTCGCGCCCTCGCGCGCCCTCGCCTCCTCGCCCCGGCGTCGGGTCCGCCTCCGAGCCGCGCCCCCGTGCTTCTTCCCCGGTGCCGGCGCGTCCTCGCCGTCCCCTGCCGCCCCTCCATCTCGTCGAGCCCCGCCAGCGCCCCTCTCGCCCTGCTCCGGCCCGAGCCCCCCTCGCTGCGCCGGCCTCCTCCGGTCCGCCCCTCCGCGTGTGGCCTTCCCCGCCGGCGAGCGGTCCTCGAGGCGCCCGTTCCCGCGCCGGTCAGCTTCCCCTGCAGCACCAGTCGCTGCCCGCGCGCCCGGCGAGCGCCGACCGCCGTCGTCGCCGAAGCCATCTGCCTCTACCCGTGTCGGGTCCCCGTGTAGTACCAAGTTGGTGTCGTGCGGTTTGCTGTTTGTAACCTCTTGGAGGCTGTAGCAGAGCAGCGACCGGATCCTGTCATGCAGGTTTTTGCACTGCTCGGCCAAGTGGGGTTCCAGATCGAGTTGCTGTATCTAGTAGGTGCTCCACACGATGTTTCTTCCAAGTCCAAGATCTCCCGGTGGCCTTCGACAAGGACACCAAGAATGCCTACACGGACGCCAAGACCTGGATCCGAAGACTGATCCCCAGACCGAACCCTGGCACGCCAAGTTCGCCGAGACCCCGGACCCCCAAGATCTTCGCCGTGAGACGACAAGACCGTCGGCACGACCCGACGACCGCGGATGCGACAGGATCGTCCCCGGAACACCAAGTACTCCCTCGAGGACACCGAGTGCTTCACCCTGGATGCGACAAGATCTACCCCATTTACCCGAGAACAATCCCGGAGTCCGAGAACGCTTCCGTCGAACCCTGGACCCTGAGACCGACCCCGAACCCCGGAACCCCAAGATCGTCGAGCCCCCTAATGTGTGACCCTTATCCGAACCCCTATTTTTATAAATGCTAAACATAAAACCTGTTGCATATTAAATTGTCATACTCGCATGCATATTTGTGTGGTTTGGGGGCCTTATGCCGATTCACCTTATAATTAAATATGGGGCCCATATGCGGGCAAATCTAGTCTCATATTGGCCTCATTTAAATTTGTGTAGCGAACCGATGATATCTTTTGCCATGTTAAAACAACATTTAATTTGCGGGGTAGCTAAATAACTTGAACCGTTTAATTAATTGTCGGGACCCCGGTTCCGCTTAATATGACTTAATTGCATCGCACCTTGCCATGTCATACATCATACATGCATCATGCCCGATCTTTTGCCGTAGTATTAAATATTGCAGTCGGTGTTTATTCTAGTGTTTTGCTTCTTCGCGGATAAGGCCGTTGAGTTGATGCGAGTGTCGACCCGATCTTCGGTTGAACCTTCGACAATGTTTTCAGGCGAGCATCTCCCCCTTTTTACCTATCTTACTTTTATAGTCTTTACTCCCTCCTGTTGATCTATTGCTATCTGTGTTGCGGTGCTCTAGTTCCGTACCTGTGATATCCCCTGCAGCCCTATATTGCTTTGGACACCTCCTATTACCTGTTGGTTGGTAGATAGTTGGACTTGCGCGTCGTAGTCGCTTGCTCAAGTGCTGTTGCGTGTCGTCAAGTGCCACAGTTGTTGGTGTATTGCCGCATGTTGATGTTGGATATGATCATGGTTTTACTTATCGCTCACTTTAATTCCTGTTTAACAAGTAAAATTGAAATAAGCAGAGGCATCGGTGGGTGATAGATAATATTTGGTTTCCGAACGCCCACTTGTGTCCCGTAGGACCCCGAGTACTTGATACCTGTTCCTTGATTTATCGCGCTATCCACCGGGAGGTATATGGGACCCCCCTGAGCCAGAGCTTGATTCAGTCTTATTTCTTGGGGCCACAAACTAGTTTGAGGTTTTATTTACGATCTTGTACTTATGCCATGCTACTGCTTTATTTACGATTGTGCGAGGAGCACACTGTACTGTTTAGGAATTGTGACCCGTTTTCGCGGTATCGACAAGCCCAGCCACACTTTCGGGTTCCCAGTCGTTTACAGCCGGCCCCACAAACCTTGAGGCCGTCTCGAAGTCAGCTAACTTCGTTGCGGGTCTACTTTAAGGGGTGGCCCCCTGAAATATTTCTGAATCCTGTGATTGCTTTGTCGTGAAGGCCTCGTTGGGTTTTGATTTGGTTTTTCCGAGGTTGATCGAGTGTGTGTTGCTATTGGTGCACCCCGGCCGGGTAAAACTTTCTGAAAGCCGTGTCTGCGGTTATGGACGACTTGGAGCACAGTATCTCGACCATAGACAAGCATAACTAAAGTTTATTGCTATGAATTTGACTTATAATGACTAGTAATCAGCTTCACTATAATGGAATGGCTAACTAATATTGCCCACAACTGCTTGCTTTGGGTGTCGCTTGCGACCATTGTACCTGACTAGTAAGTATGACAACTACAACGGAATGGCTGAATAAAAGTACCAACAACTGCTGGGTTTTGGGTTTATCTCATGCTATCTGTATCTGATTAGTAATTGTTGCAACTAAAACGGAATGGTTAACTAAAAGTGCCCACTGCTTACTTTATCAGGATGATTAACTAAACCTGACTAGTAATTGCTGCAACGATAACTGAATAAATAAAACTGCCAACTGTGTGAGTTCCTCGGTTGACTTCCTCGTTTGGTATCGAGGGGGAAACACCAGGATGGGTTTGTTTGGTGTTATTTTCAGGTTGGATCCGGATAGGTCATTTCTTATCCCACTCTAATAACCGTCAGTTGTATCGAGTCTCTATAGGTTGTTTAGTGCGTGCTGCCGCTGCCGCTCAGTCCACCATACCTATGTAGGCGAGGACCGCCGAATTCTAGTCTCGCCGTGTACTGGCCTCAGTACTGACGCTCCTCTTTTTCCTTTGCCCTTTGTCGGCACCCCTTTTGTTTAAGCAGGTTTTGAGATCGACGTCGTTAGCAGGGTTACCCTTCCGGCTTGGCCTGGGCAGGGTTATGGACGCCATTGGTTATTCTTCAGGGCTCTTAGCCCCATTTGCATCTTGTCCGTAGTCGGACGCTCTATCATTCTCAAGGTGATTTGGATCTTTGTATATTATATCTGTATTCTTGACTCTTTGAGTCGCTGTTATATATATCTGTTCTGTGGGTCCCATCGAGGACTGTTGTGTAATGTTATTACTTAGTTTTCCACCCACACGAAAGTGCCTGGTTGGGCACCTTTGAATCGTTTCTATGCGGGTTTTGGCGGGAATCGCTGAAACTTGCATAGGTCCGATTCTGAGGGTGTTACAGGAGATGAAGTAGCCAAGGAGCTGTCCTGATGAGACGCCTAAGGCGCAATTTTCGGGATTGAGCTTGATCCTGTAGCGGCCGAGACTATCGAACGTTTCGCGGAGATCGTCGATGAGCGTTCTTGCCTCCCTGGTTTTGATGACTATGTCGTCGACATTGACTTGGACGTTGCGACCGATCTGGTCCTTGAGGCATGCATGCATGCATCGCTGGTACGTGGCACCTGCGTTATTTAGCCCGAAAGGCATTATGTTGTAGCAGAACACTCCGAACAGTGTAATAAATGCCGTTTTCTCTTGATCTTCGACCTTGAGTCGAATCTGGTTGTAGCCAGAGTAGGCGTCGAGGAAGGAGAGTTTCTCGCATCCTGCAGTCGAATCGACGATCTTATCGATCCGAGGAAGGGGGAAGTGGTCCTTTGGGCAGTGCTTGTTCAGCGACGTGAAATCCACGCACATCCACAGGATGTTCGTGTCCTTCTTGGGGACCATCGCTGTATTTGTGAGCCACTCGCTTTCTTTGATCTCCCTGATGAAGTCTGCAGCGAGTAGTCTGTTGATTTCCATCCCAATGGCTTTGGCCCGTGGCTCGGACAGTCTCCGGATGGACTGCTTGACGGGCTTAGTGTCTGGAAAGACGTTGAGTGCTTGCTCGGCGAATTCCCTGGGAACTCCTGGCATGTCCGCAGGACACCAGGCGAAGATTTCCCAGCGCTCACGGAGGAATTCGATGAGCGCGCTTTCCTATGCGGGGCTGAGGTCGTTGGCGATCAGTGCCGTCTTGGAGGCATCCGTCGGGTGGACCTGCACCTTTTTTGTGTTGACGGTGGAGTCGAAGGACATGTCAGGTGCGTTTTGTCGTGCGATTGGGGGTGCCCCATTGTCTGTCACCTCGCGGAGCCTTACGAGCTCATCCTGCATGCCGAATGACTGGGAGATTCTGTTGAAGTCCCTATCGCAGTGGTCTGATCGGGTGAAGCTCCCATGGACCGTGATGACGCTCCTGGGTCCTGGCATCTTGAGTAGCAGGTATGCGTAATGTGGGACAGCCAAGAACCTTGCGAATGCTACACGCCCGAGGATGGCGTGGTATTGTGATGGCCAGTCCACCACTTCGAATTCGAGACGCTCGCATCGGAAGTTGTCCGGCTTTCCGAATATGACGTCGAGCCATATTTTGCCTAGGGGGAATATGCCCTTTCCTGGGACGATGCCGTGGAACGTTGTGTCTGACTATTCCAGGCTGCACAGCGGGATCCGCATTGCTGCTAGAGTACTTGCGAACATCAGGTTGATGCCGCTGCCGCCGTCCATGAAGACGCGGCTCATCTCGAAACCTCCGATCTGCGCCTCCAGCACCAGGGCAGCATGACCTGGGCGACGGATCTGGCAAGGGTGATCCGAACGGCTGAACGTGATGCAGGACTCCGATCCGCTGAGGTACTCAGGGATGGCGGGTGGAGTTGTCACGGCCAGGTTTATCTGACGGGTGATTTTCTTCTGCACCCTATTCGTGGGGCGCCCCTTCTGGATCATCAATGCTCCTTTCAGCGGGGGATACCCGTTTCCAGCGTTGTTCTGTGCTGGTGCGACTGGTTGGTTCGGGCCTCCTACATGTGGCGGTGGAGGAGCTCCATGCGCTATTTCACCTGGAACGGGTGCGTTCCCGAATCCAGGGGTGGAGCCTGCTGTCTCATCTGAGCCATGCTTTCGTTGAGCTTTTGGAACTCGCGGCAGTCCTTGAGCATGTGGCTTGCCTTCTTCTTACCATCCTGCTTGTCGATGTAGAAGTGGATGGTGCATGGACCCGAAAGTTTTTCGTATGCTGAGGGCTCGTTATCGCGATCGCGGCGTTGCCACGACTGTGCTGGGCGTCCTCCATCGCAGAAGTTGCCTCTGCGGTATCCGCCACTATTGCGGTTGGCATCGTTGCGGCGATCGGCGTAGCCGGCCGCGACCATGTCGGGTCCATCGCGATCGTCGTAGACGCGCGGTATCCTCTTGTTACGGCGTTCCCATCGTCGGCCGTAATCGTCCTCTTCCTCCGAGTGCGCCCGGTGGACGGAATCTTCACCGTCGGCCCACCTGTTGGCGATGTCCATGAGGTGGTCCAGTGTCTTGGGCTTGACGCGCCCGAGTTCCTCCTTGAAGTCCTAGCGCTTGACGCCGTCCTTGAAGGCGTCGATGGCCCTTTCTTCGGAGATGTGCGCCACGGAGTTTTTGGTGTTGGACCAGCGCAGGATGTACGAGCGAATGGATTCGCCCGTTCGTTGAGTGCAGGCTCGCAACTCCTCGATCGAGGCGGGCCTCTTACTGGTGCCTTTGAAGTTTCGGATGAAACTGTAAGCCAGTTCCTCCCAGCTTCGAATGGATCCTGAGGATAGGCTGCTAAGCCAGATCCGAGCTGCGCCTGTCATTGCATGGCGGTTTCCTTGTTTCCACCGTGCAGCTTGACGGATGACAGGTGGTCGCTGAGCCATGCCTTGGGGTCCTGTGTGCCGTCGAACTTCAGAGTATCCGAAGGAAGCTTGAAATTTCGCGGCATCCGTGTCCGTCGGACAGATCTGCTAAAGCACCGGGCTCCGCAGAGTTCTCCTTCGTCTTCGTCCATCTCGGATTCAGACGAGCATGCGCGCTTGGCTCGCGCTTTGTCGATTTTGCGCTGTGTTAGCGCGTCTCTGGCGTCGTAATCGCGGCTGCGATGACGCGAGCTCTTGTGCCTTCGAGGAAGGTCATGTTCCTCTTCTTCGGATGAAGGAGTGGGGCTGCGGTTGAACCTGACCGTAGCTTTCTTTTTCGGCTCCGTAGGAGTTTCTTGATGGAGCGCAGCTCCGACGAGTCCGAGTCTGGTGAGTGCGGACTTGTGCATGGCTCTCTTCGGGTCCCCCTCCGGAGGTGGGTGGTCCGCGAGGTACGCAGTGGCTGCTATGATCGCAGCTTGCGGTGTCTTCGGGATGATGTTGCTGTCGGCATCCATCTCCATGAAGGATGCGTTGAGGGTTCAGGTCACCTCACGGCGCTCCTTAGGGTCCATGTTCTCCGTTCGGGAGCGATGCTTATTGCTGTGGTTGCCGTTCGAGCTGGAGCCGATGCCCATGGCGGAGAGCGCAGCTCGTCGCGCGCTGGACTCCGAGGCTGCTTGCTTGCGTTTGTCGAGAACCTCTTGCATCTTGACCTTCTTCTTGTGCTCCTCGATCAGGAGCAGATGGTAGGCCATCAGTAGGTCCCGTGAGGAGTCTGCAGGCAGGACTATGTTGCCCGCCATGGCGGCGCATGCCTAGGCCCATCCTTCTTTGCTAAGGCGGATGACATGGCTGTTGTTGTCCCCTTCGGGTGGGGGGACTGTCTTCTTCAGTTCTCGCCGTTTCGATCTTGCGGGTTAGGTGTCGGGTTGGGCGGCGGGTTGGGTGTTTGATGCTCCACGTCGCCCTGGATGACTACGGCGCATTGGTAGCGCTCATAGATTGGTCCGCTGCTGCCGCAACTTTCGGATCCGGAACCGTAGGTCCCTTCATCTGATGGCGGATCACACATATCGGAGTTGCAGCTGCTGCTGTCGTAGGACTCATCTGTTGATGATGTTGTGCGTAGCACAGGGTGTGGGGCCCATGAAGCGGGCCTGATTGATGGTAGGGGAACCCTCTCAGGGAGGCGGAGGGTGCCAGTTTGCCCCACCTGGAAGCAGAAGCTCCCGAACAGGATCTCGAGTCCGTCGCCTACGGGCTCGAAGTCCTTCATGGTGGCCGGTGAGTGGGCGGTGAAGTCGAAAGCACCGAAGAGGAGGGGACTCTCCGTCGCCGCAGAGTTGTAGATCGCTCGGGTTGGGACCGTCACGATCGCACAATCAGCGTCCCCAGTTCCCACAGACGGCGCCAATTGACGAGGTTTCGACTCGTCAATGCCCATTGTTATGGACTTGGGTTTTGGAGAATATGGGGATGCTGGAGATCGCGGAACGGTTAGCAAACAAACAACACGGGGACACGAGGTTTACCCAGGTTCAGGCCCCCGGAGGGAAAACCCTACGCCTGCTTGTCTGCTCTTGATTACGGCGGAACCGATGATTACAGGGGTGCACAGATGCAATCTGGCGTGGAGGTGTGTTGTGGAAGTATGAGAGAGATCTAGGTCGTACCCTCCTGGCCTTTATATAGACTTAGGCAGGTCCCGGGCACAGATCTAGTCGGTTACAGGTTCTAGGGTTTACCCCTTTGAATTTCCTATCTACTCTAGTCTTGCTCTCCAAGGATCCGAAGGCGTCATGGGCCTTAGCCACCCGAAAATCTTCATGGGCCGGCGTATATTTTTCGTGGGCCTTCCTTGGGCTGGACCAGGTATGCTGAGATCGTGTACCCGCGGGATATAACCATGTCATCATGTGCAACTTATCATGTTATAGCAGCCATAAAAA
This sequence comes from Avena sativa, assembly GCA_916181665.1. Lineage (NCBI taxonomy): Eukaryota > Viridiplantae > Streptophyta > Magnoliopsida > Poales > Poaceae > Avena > Avena sativa. The sequence goes on along the minus strand of OV702280.1, from coordinate 228,676,450 downwards.
AATTGAGAATAGTTGAAAAAAAAGACCGTAATGAGCAGTTGTGAACAGGCTCCCAGGTTTCCAACATGCTAAAATATAGTTCAGATATGTTTCGGCGACAAAAGATTAACGCTGCAAAAATTCAGGAACTGAAGAAGATATAGTTTCAAATGATGGTAGGTATGACAACTAAGTACTTCTGGAACACTAAGCATCTGTCTTATGTGCATTCCATTCGTTGATCATGCTGACATTCCGCGCACGTGTTCTCGCCGCAGTAATCTAAAAAATAGCAACCATGTCAGAAGTAGTAAATATTTTGGCTAGTGCACGAAAAATGTATAAGTTACTTATTATTTATCTTGTATGGCTTGGGTTTTATGAAATTTGATGAAAATTCTAATAACACTTTCTCATTCAATATTATCACTTATGCATGATGTAACAAAAAAAGAATTCATCTAGTAGGCATCTACATCTCCATTCAGTATTCCACTATTGCAAGCTCCAGCAAATCTAGCAGAGATAAAATCCAAAGAGCAAATAGTGCATGATAAATTGCAAATTTCCTGCACCCGAAAAGTGACTAGACAATATGAAACCTATAACTTAATTAGATCCACAACCCAAGGAAAAGCACAAATAATGCACGAATAAACCTAGAAATAGTAGGGATCATCTAAACCTGCAACAACATCAAGATCAACAAAAAGTGGAACCAAAACACCAACATGCCTGCATCCGAAAATCAACTAGATAATCTGGTAAGTGATAACTATGACTTAGTGCATGACAAACTGCAACTTACCTGCACCTGAAAAACAACTAGGTGATTCTCAACCTACAACATCTCAACAACAACATAGTGGGACCAAACAACGACGTATATGCACCCAAAAGCAACTAGGTAATCTGGTAATCATAACTTAGCACATGACAAACTGCAACTTACCAACACATGAAAAGCGAGTTGGTGGAAAAGGAACTCTATATGACTTAATATTTATGCTATGAACCTAATAGAATGGTTGCCCCGGTCACATGGGTACATAGCAAAAAGGCTAACCCCTCTCCTACTCAAATATTGATGTTAATCAACATACAAAAAGGTACTGATTGCAATCTAAAAGCAATATAACTACAGTGACAAGACAACTTAATTGGAAAAAGTGATAGTGAATCAAAGCAAAACAATTCCCCTTAGAAAAAATTAGGATGCAACTTAGGCTAACCTAGCCAATCAATTTAGTTCTATGCTAAAAGCAAATTAACTATAGTGACAAGACAACTTAATTGGGAAAAGGGGACAGTGAACTAAACCAAAGCAAAACAATTCAAAAGGCAAAAAATTAAAATGCAACTCAGGCTAATCTGGCTAATCAATTTAGTTCAATGCTGAAAGCAAGTTAACTAATCCGACAAGACAACTTAACTGGGAAAAGGGACAGTGAACCAAAGCAAAACAATTCCCCTAACAAAAAATTAGGATGCAACTTAGGCTAATCAACTTAGTACTATGCTAAAAGAAACTTAACTTCTATGACAAGATAACTTAACTCGGAAAAGGGACAGTGAACCAAAGCAAAAGACAATCCCCCGGGCAAAAAAATAAAATGCAACTTATGCTAATCTAGCCAATCAATTTAGTTCTATGCTTAAAGCAACTTAACTACAGTGACAATACAACTTAATAGGAAAAAAAGATAGCGAATCAAGCAAAACAATTCACCTGGAGGAAAAATTAGAATGCAATTTAGGCTAATTTGACCAATCAATTTAGTTCTATATTGAAAGCAACTTAACTACGGTGACATTACAACTTCATTTGGAAAAAAGGAACAGTGAATCAAAGCAAAACAATTCTCCCGGCAAAAAAAGCAACTTAGCCTAATCTGGCTAATCAATTTATTTCTACGTTGAAAGCAACTTAATAGGACCATAGTCATATAAGTACCATCATGTCCTCATACAACATTCAAAAACAAAAGCACATACCTTCGTTGCGAAATATTAGGAACAAAAAGAAAGCATTACTAATATACAGACGGATACAGTTTTAGTTGTAGAAGATGTTGACATTCATATATGTAAAATCCTCCATTCCATCACTACCGATTAAAGATCTTCATGTACAAGAAGAAATGCAGGCTTGCATCATGAAAGCGAAACAATGCCTATGGTGATAAAATCTATGCAATGACTCATTGGGATTGGCAGTTCTGTTTTATAAACAAAAATGATCTAATCTGAGCATTGAGTGTGTTCATGTTTTTGTGCTTTCCCAATAGATGGCTTGCTGATGTTTTCAAAAGAGTCTCTTTTTGAACCTTTGCTCTTCAGATGACACCATGCATAGCTTCTTATATAGAAAAATATCCTACATACATGTACAACAACTTGGTAAGTGGTGGTAGTTAATTCGATTGCATCTAAAAAATTAACTTAACATTTGGCAGATGAAAATGGTGAGCTACCTAAGCAAACTTGAACGGTTAAACCTAAAAATTGGGGGATCTATGCATTTCTAACCGTGTGCCTTTTCTCTCTCTCTCCCCCCACCCCCCAGCAGACACCCACCAAGTAGGCCGACTACCAAACATAAAACTTTGTTTCCATGGCCTATGAATGTGCAATGCAAATCTCCTCGAAAAATACACACGGCATGACAAAATCATCTCGTCTATATGAAATATGAACTACCTAGTTTCTAGTGATTTTGTAGATGATTCTACCATATGAAATTCAAACCAAAAATTGCTTGGGATTTTGTAGGGGCTTACCTCATATTCTCGTGCGCACCCAAGGAAAAATCTATCCACCTCGCAGCAGCGTTGAACTCGCTCCTCTGCCACCACCGAGCTCCACGCCCTCGCGGGCGGCTGCTCTCCGCCACCGAGCTCCACGACCTCGCGCCTCTAAAAGACTAGATGCCACCAACTCACGCCATGATTTCCTCAACAAGATGACGAATATGGCACACAAAAGAGTACAAACTCAAAATTTAGAAGACAGCAGCAGCAACTCGTGTCTTGGCAAAATAGCAGATTTAGACAATGAACACATCCAACATAACTAGTACTAGTCAACATACAAATATGCAGCGTTCAGGCGATGCATCCAATGTTGCCGGAGCATGCACGCGTCCAAAGCAGTCAGGTCCGCCGGAGCGTGGTGCTCCTCCTACGACGAATGCGCCTTGATGGGCTTGGACCATCGACCACAAGAGCTTGGGCCTCGCACGGCATGCTCGCGACTGACTCCATCGACGTAGTCCTTGCCAACGTCGCCTAGATCATACGCATATGCACTAGCCCGGCGTGTTCGTCGCAGCAACACAGACGACGACGGGGATCTAGACTAGGAAGCGCGCTGGATGCACGGGCTCCGGGAAGGTGGCCGGAGCTGGCCGAGGGAGTGCAGGACTTGTTTGCTAGGAGTAGAGGAGCGGCGCGCTGGCAGTACCTCTCCTAAAAGGGGCAGGAGGAGGTTGAGGGACGGCATGGGGGCTCTCCGTCGTTGCAAATGATGTTGGGCGAGGGCAGCAACTGGCGTAGAAAGTTGGGAGGTACTCTCCAGATGTCCTCTGGCGGCACGCAAGAGGTGGAGAAGGGCGGCTGCTGGCGCGGTTTTCCGACGACATCACGCAGGAGCCATGAGGTGGGGAGGGCGGCGACCGATGCACCGAGGTTGGAAGACGGCGAGGTGGTGGAGGAAGGGGAATCGCGTCGGGGCATGAGCCCGAGAGAGGGGTGTGAGGGGCGCTAGCGGCCGTGCTGGGTGGAGGGGATGGGGCGGCGCCGGCGGCCGCATGGGATGCAGGTCCGACCGGAGATGCAGGGGATGGTGGCGCTAGTGTCAACGGGTTGAGGGGAATCGTATTAGGGGTGAGGGAGGTGGATGGAGCACGTGCGTCAGTGGAGCCATCGACGGGCTATCGGAACGGTTTACACGATACAGATGCGATCAAATCGATCGGACGGCCTATAACTGGAGGCTCGATCGTGTGTTTTGGCCACCGAGCACTTTTTAGCCTTTAGGTAAAATGATAGGGCCATATGCATCAACTGTTGCGGACGCCGGACTAGGATGCCCCTTTTCAAGAATTGTCCCAATGCCGAACACAAATTGTCTAGCCACCTCTTTCCATCAGTTCAAAATTTTGGTTGAGTAAATTTGATGGATGCATAGGGTCCAGCTAGCAAGCTGCAACACGTAATTTTTCATAGACCAAGGTTTCCAGAATTCGAACAGGAATCAAACCACATTGGTTTCTGGATTGTCCGGAACGAAGCAAGATTGAATTTCCTCCATCAACAAAAGAAAAAGAAGATGGAAGGAAAACCACGTCAACGACTCGTGGGCCGTGGACGTCTTTGACCTCGTTTCGGCCTCGGTTGAGGGCCCCGTCTGATCCTGAGTTCCCGACGTCGCAGGCTGTGGGACCGGGCTGGCCAGGTTGGATTCGGAATGACGTCGCCGAGCCGAGCACGACAGGATATCGGAACGCGACGTTCATCATAAAACAGCCACAGATAGGCGCGGCACGGCAGCAGCATCAACATCTTCTCGGCGGAACAGATCCAGCAGCCAAGAGAGATCGAGGTTCGCGCGAACGACGAGCAGTACGTGACGTGAGGAGGGATCTCTAGCTAGCACCTCGACGTACGACTCGAGCAATGGCGGAGACGCAGCAGGCGGGCGGAGCTCCGGCTTCGGACGGCGGCGCGGCGCCCCCATGCGCGAACGGCTGCGGCTTCTTCGGCAGCGCGGCGACCGGCAACCTCTGCTCCAAGTGCTACAAGGAGCAGCAGCAGCAGCAGCAGCAGACCGGTGGCGCGCCCTCCGTGGACAGCGTGGTGTCCGGTTTCGCGTCGCTTGGGATCAAAGAGCGAGGTGGGCAACCTGCGGCTGCCGCCGCCGGACGCGAGAAGGAGGTGGTGCCGGCCAAGGCTACGAAGAGCCGGTGCGAGGCGTGCCGGAAGAAGGTGGGGCTGCTGGGGTTCCCTTGCCGGTGCGGCGGCACCTATTGCGGCGCTCACCGTCACGCCGGCGCGCACGCCTGCAAGTTCGATTACAAGGCGGCCGGCCGCGAGCAGATCGCGCGTCAGAACCCCCTCGTTGTGGCGTCCAAGATCGACAAGATCTGACTTTGATTTTCTTCTACGAGTTGGTCAAGATCAAGATATGGCGTGCGTATACTTTGTTCGTGAACAGCGCTGAAAACCATCCGTGTACTTTGTTATCGTAGGAAATAGCAGTGATGTTTTCTTCTTCAAATCTTGAGTTCAATCATCCATCTCATTCGTTGGGTTGTTTGCCTCGCTTAATTGCAAGTGAATTCTGCAGCTAATCGCACACACTAGAATAGCAGATGTTGGGGATAAATCCTGGTATTTATTTATTTTGACAATCAATATCATGATATATTCATAATAGAAAAAATAATACATGGTAGAGATGCATAAACCGACTCTATCGATTACAAAATAAATTTTAAAAGAAACTAGCAAATCTTTGAAGTCTTTAATCTCTTTCTTCTTTCAAGACATAATCTTACACTTTTTTGAAGACAACCCAAGATTGATAGGTATCAAGCCATAACATGTAAGTACCAATGAAGGTTCTTTCGTATTTTTTTGAGCCGTAGTGCCAAGCCTACATACACGCACGCAACCATTAGGATAATTAATCAACATAGGCAAGAGTTCTAATACAAATATTTCAATGACGAACCGAGAGTACGAATCACTATTGTCGGGATGTAGCAGCCAGGATAAATATTGCAAGGATAATCCTCCTCGCGATAATCATGAGAAAAATCTAAAAATCGATTCGATGAAGCAAGATCTAAAATACCGTAGCTATAGAACCTTGATCTTTCAATACCACCATTTTTTGCTAAGGAAAAAATCCCGCTAGAGAACCAGTCCGTGGTTGGATGGTTAGGAGGGAAGTGATACCCCCAGTCCACCAGAGTTCAAACCCCAGGTTTGACACTTTGGTGTCTTATAAAGACGAAATATTCTTTCAGTAGGAGGTTTCTGTCGATAGCGAGGCGCCTGCGGTGACTTCGTCAATCTCAAGATCCGCCGGCTCAGTCTCTCGGAGGTGCTCATAGGGGTAGGGTGTGCGTGCGTGTGTTCATAGGGGTGAGTATTTGTACGCATTGTGAGCGTCTGCGTTTGTATTGTGTTTCTCAAAAAAAAATCCTGCCATGGAACGAAAGGCCGAATATTAGTTATTATAGACGATGACATCTCCATTGACATAGATGTAAAGAAAGATAGCAACAAAAACAGTAATCTAATCTTTAAAAACAGTACTCTCTTCGACCCATATTAGTTGACTCACATTTTCTAAATTTGATGAATCTAGCACTATTTAGTATATAGGTTCATCCAAATTTTGACAAATCCAAGTCAACTAATATAGGTCGGAGGGAGTACTTTTATTAAAAACTCCATTAATATATCAGGTTCCCCACCCCTCCTGATGCCAGCGAGACCAACCAAAAAAAGGAAAACCGATTTATAGAGGTGACGGAGAGGATGATACGGCTAGATTAGGAGAGGAGGCGGCGGCTGAGAGATATAGGGGATAGAACGCACATTTTTGGAAGCTGTTTCACTGTTAAGTTGCCGGTGTTGTGATGCAGCCCAATACATGGCATTCACCATTGGTCCACATCATGCTTCATCAACCGTGCCCACAAAGGTGAATTCATTCCATATCTCATCCTCTTTTGGTTGTGACGAGAATGGGATCCTACTTGAGACCAGTGCCAATGCTATAACCAGGCCCATGACGCCAACGGAAGACGACAAGAAGACCCCAGGAACCAAGACCCCCAAGCAAAAGGCATGAAAGAGAAGGAGGAAAAGGACTCCTGGTGCCAGGCCCGGCGCCGCCGGAATCCACGCCGGAATTCCCGGCAACCAGCCCGGCGAACCGGAGCCTCCGCCGGAATTTACGGCGCACCGACCGGCGAACCAGCCCTCCCGCCGAAACCACTCTCTGTGAGCCCTTCCGGCAAACGACCGAGAAAACCGGTCGCCGCCGGAAATGTCGGCGCCAACTCTGGCGGCGCCGGACTTATCGCCGGAAATGCCAGCCTGTGTGCTGTGAAGGGTTTGATGCCCAGAATATTCCCTCCCACCTACCCCTTCGCCCCTAGTACTATAAATAGCCCTCTTGTGGCTCAGATCTGGTTGGAGTTGATGATAAATGAAGGCTTGTGCCTAACCCTAGATGGGAATCCCTCTCTATAGTTAATCTATGAGTTGTACAAGGCATGCGTCAATGGAGACCTGGAAGGCTATTGTAGCCCAGGAATTAAGATGGGTCCTTTATAGAATTAAGAAGAAGTATTATCAGGGCCTTAAGGTTTGGATTGAAACCAATTTAGTCAGGAGATAGCTGATTAGAATGTTATCCCTCTTCTTTGAGGTGGAATGAGTTTGTAAATATTCTTTTGTAACTCTCTATAATATATAAAAATTGCAGTGGGGTTTTTTTGCCCTACTGGTTTACCCTCAAAAAAATCTATGAGTTGTACAAGGCCTTGGAGTTCGGTGTTCATCTCCAAGTCGTCAAGACCCTCTTCAAGTGTTTGGTCTCTCCTCATCAAGGATTCTAGTAGTGCTAGGTCTCTCCCCTTTGGGATTCCACTTGGTTGCTACTCTCTTCTTTGATTTGGATTCTATCATCCGCTTGCCGATCTCTCCTTTGGTGATTCTACCTAACGGTCTCTCGCCGAGGATTCTATTGGATTTGTTGTTCGAGCCAACGGGAGCAAATCGAATTGGGTTGTGTTTGCGTGTGTTTGTATCCTTACCTTGCGTTTGTGTTGCGTTCATCGTGTTCATCGGGTATCCCAGCACTCCCCACGTCAAATCCGTGAAAATCGGGCCACCTTAGGGTCAATCCCACAAGGGATCCCATATCAACTGGTATCAGCAGCTTTTGGTTGCCACGGATTTGACTTCGTTTACCCATATCCACCATAAATTCGAAAATACCAAAAAAATTCTCAATTTGCTTTTGGATCGATCTCTCGATTTGGTGAGTTTTTCGTGGTTTTGGTCCACAGATCTGTTGCTTTGGGTGTCGATCTACCTTCCTTGCCCTATCCCCCAGCCCAAATTCCACTAATTTTTGACAAATTTCTCAATTTGACTTTTGGAAGTTCATCACGAACCAATTTCGGTGAACACCTCGGCGAACCGTTTCTGTCGCCGAAACTTCCGGCGATGCCGAAGTCCCGACCGGAATTTCCGGCGCCAGCACCGGTCCGCCGGCTGTTTTGCCGAAATACCATCAGGCCCCAAATTTTGACCGTTTTCCTTTTTTTGTTCGTGTTTCGCGTGCGTGTAGCAACTAACTTCAAGCTTCCGCAACATCTATACATACGCACTCTTCGACACCCGAACACCTTCCCCAACACTGGTCGCAAGTCATCAACAATACCAAAAGGTATAACTTGCACCACCCTTATATAGCCTTTCTTCCTTTGTGTGATACCTAACCTATCGAGAGTAGCTCATTTTGTGTTTGCCGAAGCATTGTGCGCTTGCTCTTGCGAAGTGATAGTGCATAAGCAATAGCAAAAGGTGACTCCATAGCATAGAAAGAAAAGAGATATCAAAAAAAAAGATATCAATACAAAAGAGAGTCCAAAGCTTCTAAGCAAGAGTGTGAGTTAGAGCAAGGCAAGCGTGCAAATCCGTTGCTTCTCAAGCATGTTGCAAACGAGCTACGGTCTCTCTTTGTGTTGGCACGGCACCGAGCTTAGTCGTCGTTAGGACATTTTGTGCTCATTTTCATAGTCGTGCTAACCCCATTTTTCTCCACGCGTGTGTTTTCTCCGTGTTTTTGTAGATCGTATCCTTTTTGCTTTTGATCTTTGGTCCGTTACCACTTCTGACAATAACCTTTTCGTTTGGTTGTTCCATTTTCTATACACCTTTCTAACCTACCACCATAGGCCTTTGTATGTGTGTGTCTTGTGTACGCGCTATTCGCTTTGCTCTCGGCAACAACAATCTTTCCAATCTTTGACTCCGGTGAGACAAGTTAGCAATTACCATTCCACCAATCTCACCCTATCTATCAAGTGTATTTGTGCACCATGTCTAGGGAAAGTGGAGCTAGTGTAGATAGCAATTTCAACAACCAAGATGGCTTTGCCACGCGCCACAACCTATGGGCGCAACGCCAAGAATTCAACAATCAATTTGAGCGACTTGAGCACCGTCTTGATGATACTTTTCGAGAATTTGAGTACCGTGAGCGGCAACGTCAAGAGGAGCACCATGCTCAATTCCAAGCTCTTCACCAAGCTATTGCCAACCTTGGCAACCGACATGGTCATCGCTCAAGCTCGTCAAGTTCCTCCCGCACGCACTCTTCAAGTCGACATGGCGAGTCTTCAAGGTCACACTCTCGACGCGGAGAACCCCACCACCATAATGGGGACCAACAAGATCGTCATCGTCACCCTCAAGCGGTGGACCCAAATGCTCCTCAACCTCAAGAACAACGACAAGAGCATGGTCCACCACCACACCAAGCAATCATCGACGTGCACCAACCTCGAGAACGCCATGATGAAGCGAACCACAATGATAGGCGTCGTCATCCTCCTCATAACCACCACGAGCAACGTCAACAAAATCAAGAACCGGTATGGGATACAAGTGATGATGATGAGGATGCACGCCAAGATCGATGCAATAACCGGCATGCACAACACCACCACCGACACCGTCAAGCTATGAATGTCAATGATGCCGACCAACGGCGAACAAGAGACTTCGAGCATCATCAAGCTCATCCACCACAACAACCTCAAGGCAATCAAGAGCCTACTCCTCCGCCTCCACGCCCACCAAGTGACGCAAGTATGCACCAAGAACGTCGCAACAACCACCATGAGCATGATGATGGAAAGTTTGGAAACATCAAGTTCGTTATGCCCAAGTTCAAAGGAGAAGAAAATGTCGATGCATATCTTGAATGGGAGCTCAAAGTTGACAAGATCTCCGTGTCCACAACTTTTCCGAAGAGAAGAAAGTGGCAATGGCATCTCTTGAGTTTGAGGATTACGCCAATGTTTGGTGGGAAGACTACCAAAGCAATCGTGAGAAGCAAGAAGTACCACCGGTCACCACTTGGACCGAGATGAAGAATGTGATGTATGCAAGATTTGTCCCCGAGCATTATCGCCAAGACCTCTTCGACAAGCTACAAAACTTGAAGCAAGGCACAAAGACAATTGAAGAGTTCTATAAGGAGATGGAGATGACTATGATGAGAGTCGATGTGAAGGAGCTCGGAGAGCAAACAATAGCACGGTTCCTCAATGTTTTGAGCCGCCCAATACGCAAGATAGTCGATTTCCAACCTTACAAGACTCTCGTGAACCTTCTTCACCAAGCAACCAAGTCCGAGCGCCACTTGCAAAAGGAATATGCTTATGATAAGCAAAGGGCGTACTTCGCTTCAATCAACTCGAATACCCCCTCCAAGCCAACAAACCAAGAACCAAGCTCCTCCAAGCAACCTAAGACACCTATGGCATCCTCCCCCAACACAACAACAGATAATCAAGTAGTTTGCTACAAGTGTGGAGGAAAGGGCCAAAAGTCTTATGAGTGCATCAACACAAGATTCATGCTAACGGATGAGAACGGGGCAACATACTCCATGAGCGAAGATGAATTTGAAGCTATGACTCAAGACGCTATCACAAAGGATGCCGCAATGCAAGATGAGGACACGCTTCTATGTGAACATGATCCAAGCCCCTCACTTGTCATTGCCCAAGTCTTGACGACCAACTCAATCCCTAAAGAGGACCAATGCCTAAACATCTTCCAAACCTGATCCGGAATTGATGGCAAGTCTATAAAAGTTATCATTGATGGAGGAAGTTGTCACAACCTTGCGAGCATCGAACTTTGTGAGAAACTCAAGTTATCATACATGGAGCATCCTCATCCCTATCATGTCAAGTGGCTTGATGACAATGGTACCATTCAAATCAAACACAAGGTCAACGTCTCCTTCAAGATTGGACCATATCAAGACACCGTCGAGTGTGATGTCGTGCCTATGACCGTGTGTCACATGCTCCTTGGAAGACCATGGCAATACGACAAGGGCGCACTACATGATGGTATCTCCAACCAATACTCATTTAAGTGGAATGACAAGACATTAGTGCTACAACCTATGTGTAACATCCCAAAAATACTAAACTTAAATCATCAAACTTTAATCATCAAAATTAGGGTTAACAAAAACTTTTCTAATTAAAATTATGAAAGCATGCATATGTGTATGCATTTAAATTGAAATTCTTTTGAACCAACTTGTTTGTGAGTTTCTTTACTTGTAAAATGTTTCTTAGGTGAAATAAACATCATCTAAACATTTCCCACACTTTTCCCAAAGACAAGTAAAGCAAAACAAATAAAATAAAGGAATGGTCATTTTGACCAATTTAACTCCCAAGCCTACTTTGGCTGTCTCAAACTTTCAGAACCTAACAGAAACTTTTCCGGATCTTTGCACCCCTTGATTGTACTCGTAACAAAGTATCAAGGCCCACTTTGTGATCATCCAGAAACTTTCAAATGCATAGTTTAAATGACAATTCAAAAATGAATCTTTATCATATGGGAAGATCCCACTTTTTCAAAAACCACTCAAACAAGCTCAACTTTCAAAACCCAAGCATCTGCAGACTCACCAGCACCAATCTAGCACACCCACCAAAAATCTTTTCAAAATTCAAAACTTGAATTCATGCGGCCATTTCATCAAACACTTGGCAGACACAAATCAAATAAAATCAAAACACTACTGTGAGCAATGATTCTTGCCTAACTGGTTCCCTATCTAGCTCACAACCAGCTCAGTAGATCATCTAGCAAGATTAACCAAGCACTAGCACCACTGTGAGCTTGTCATTGTCATCAATGTTGAACAGCCGAAGCCACCCTTGTCACCCCCATGTCAACAGCAAGCTAGGAGGAGAAACAATCCTAGCCAGCATGCCTGGGAGCAAGCCAACACTCCACCGCCACTCCCTGTCCACCGCTCGAACCCTGCCAGCCACTGGACCACGCGAATAGACCATGCCAACCTCGCCAGCAACCATGCCGAGAGCACGCTCCGTGCACCACGCTCGACCAACGCCCACAGACCACGCGCCGCCCTCTCCACGTGCATACGTGATCACCATCGTCCCAGCAACCCCGCAGACACGCTCGTTCGCCGCCGCACGGACCACACGTGCTGTGCGCCATTAAATTCTCCGTCGGGCACGCGAGAGCACCATCATGTTCCGAACGAACCGCACCGCCCCACGTCTCGCCACCGTACCGTTGAGCATCGCCAGGGAACACCGCACCGTCCCCTACCTTCGCCCATGCCAATAGCCGTCTGTACCATCGCCCCCGATGATCTCACCTTGCGCTCCGTCGGTCCCCTCGCTCGACTATAAATAGAGGCCACCCCCAGCCAAATTGAGCACACCATTCTACTCCCCTCTCATCACTGATCGTGCCACACCGTTCCCGGAGCAAGGCGAGCAACACTTCGCCGGAATTTCACCGGAGCCCGCCGCCTCTAGAGAAGAAGAGAGCCAGCGATTGGAGCCACCCCAAGAGGAGCCACCGGTACCAGGAGATTCGCCGTCATCGACTTCGTCGTTCGTCCGTCTCGCTGACCCTCACTTGCACCCCTGTGAGCCCCCAGCACCCCCCACTGGCCGTGCTAGGTTTCTGTCTCGCCGGCGTTGCCCAACGTCGACGATGACTCCGAGCCGTTGGATTAGAACCAGATCGAACGACCCACGTTGCCCCATACCTCTTCGCACCCTCCAGTCTCACTGACGAGTGGGGACCACCACTTAAACAGCCCGCGGAAGCAATACGCTTAGCAGGCCGGCCCGTTAACTTTTCCCGCGCAGCCCAGTTATTTGAATTAAACCTTTTCCATTTTGTTTCAAACACACTTCTGTACCCAGTTTCAAAAATCAACCCAGGTCGATTCAGTGCACCAAATTGAATGAAACCAATTTTGTTAGAAAGGTCTGGGAATGCTAAATCCAAGCCCGTTGGATTCAAGTCATTTGTATCTATAGATCACCCATGGTAAAAATAACAAGGCAGAAGCTTTTCTGCATTCAAACATTTTTTAAATTTAAACCATGATAGCTTTTGATTTGATTCCCACTCTCAAAAATCACATTTAACCATACCTTTCAGAATATATAAAAATATATAGGTTTACTTATAGAAATAATGTTCAAGTAATAAAAGAATGCCCCATAGGCATTTTTAGCCACTTTAATTAATTAAAATAAAAGGGTAAAACCTTATTAAATTGTGACACCACTTTAAATCACATTCCCATGGACTAAAATATGTGGTGATGACATGTGTCAACATGATCCCATGTTTGGTTTGGAGAATATTAAATCTTAAGTAGTTTTTCAATGAGTAGAAATTACTTTTCTAAAAATAAAAGGAATTAAACCAAGCTTTAATCTTGTAATGTTAGAGATGATGTTAGATCATCTATAGGACCATTTTGTGTGATGATTGAAAGTAGTTAAGTATTGTTTGATGATTGTGTACCTCGTATTTATTCATAGACGCTAGTACCGACCAAGGATACGAGGAGGAAGGAGGATTCTACGAAGAAGAAGCCGAGGAGAACTTCAACCACTGCTCTGCTCAAGGCAAGCTAACACTTGCAATTATGAAAGTTAGATAACCTATGCAATGCCCTAATCATGCTTGGTTAGACATATTTGATGATACCCAACCCTAGTTTTATTTGCAAGCTTCTTACTTTATTTCTTTATCAAAGCTCTTACTTAGATTTTTCCTAAGTGAATGGTAGATACTAGAAAGATATTTGAAGGTTGCATAAAGAGCATAAAATTTGGCCTAAGCTAGACAATCTTGATGTCATCCTAAGGCATGAGATTGGACTTAGTTGAAACTCCACTAGTTTATCACCCCTCATCAGTCCTTACCCCCACCTGTAGATGCTAGTGCTAAGCATAAAACTTGACCAACTTTAGATGGGAATACTTGGTGAAAATGGTTATGAAAACCTTGGAATAATGGATCATTCTATTGAAATGTTTTGGACATGTGTGTCCGAACACTTGATGATTTTGGTGATGAAAATGATGAGGCATGAGCCTTAGCCCTTTATAAAACTGATGGTTGTCTGGATGCGATACCATTCCAATTTTATCGTACAACCACAATACCCGAAGATTGGGTAGGGCTTGACTGGAAAACTTATATACCTTAGTATTAGTTCCCTCACGGCCAAGGTCTGAGCTGAGGCTACCTTGTGAAGATTGTCCACCTGTGCAGTATCCAAGATGACAGTTGGTCATGGTTGGGAGGCCAAACTCACAGGAGAGGTGCTTATACTAGGGCGTGTAATTGAAAGGTTAGGATTGATTATCCGCATACTGAGTATGGTGAATTCAGCATTTGTTCCTGACGGATGTATCGAATGTTGTGGTGAAAGTGTACAATCTCTGTAGAGTGTCAAACTATTCGAATAGCCGCGTCCGCGGTTATGGACAGTTGGAGTGGCCATACTGTTCCCCCGTCAGACTTTTCAAAATGACTTGTAAAATGGATTGAGACTTTGACTTGACCACAACAGGGTTGTGATATGAAATACAAGTTCCCACTTAGGTGTTATAAAACTTCAACTAGCATTCTTTGCTTCTGAACTTAGTAGAGGTAAATCTGGCTTTTGCAAAATAACCCTAGAGCCTAGTGACCTATTATCAAAAACCCCGTTTTCCTGTTAGTATTAGTTTGCGAGTACTTAAAGAGTACTCATGGATTTGTCCCTGGCTATTCCCATGGCCAGACTATGAATAGGAGTATCTGGAGGATGGACCCCAGGAAGGTTACGACAACTAGGATCATCTCCCATCTTCAGCATTGCCTGTGACCCCGAAGATGGAGCTTCGCGTACGCTATCGTTATTATTACGTATTCCGCTACTTGATGTTATATTAAGAACTGGATCATGAGATCTCTATTTGTGTAAGAACTTATGTACGGTTTGTAATGGATGATGTACTATGGTATCCAATTCTGTTATGTCTCGCAAAAATGGTAATCCTGAGATTGCGATGTATGGCATAACAGGCATCTGGGATTAAAAATCCGGGTGTTGACAAGTTGGTATCAGAGCCATCCTGACCATAGGAGACCCTAGTTAGATTGGACGTTTGAATCAAAAACTTAGTTTCCAAAACCAAAGAAAGCAAATATTTACAAAAACTTATTCTCATTCTTATCCCTTTGATTCTTTCATGAAAATTCAGGTCCTCAAAAACTCTTGCAACATACATAAAATTTGACACACTTGATCACTCTACTAACCCACTCATCCTCTATTCTTATAGATGGTCGTAAAGTACAGCAAGTTTTATCAGTTGGGGAATGGAGGAGACCTTATCTTTGAGAGGGATTTGGACCAGCTTTCGGAACTTCTGGAGTGTCCGCACCCCGAGTTCTTCGGAGCTCAGCTTAATGATCAAGGAGGAGAAGATCTGTAGTGGCTAATTGTTGCAAGTCTCCGAGGAAAGATTGAACCTCCCACCGCGGAAGGAATTCAGTTCACCTTAAGAGAGAACAACTGGCTCGATGGACTTGCCAGGGCAATGCAGGAAGCTTTGTACCGTCTGTGTGGGCAGAGCATCAATCAGATCAAGGGTAGTCGCTTTGAGTTTTGCCCAAGGCGTGATGCAAATGGACAACCACTGGAAGCACCATATCACCCTGAGCTAAAGACTCAATTGGACCACCTTAGCTTCATGATGTACGATCGTCAGCAGGAATTGGAAACTGTCGTGACTACTGCAACCACAAGTCTGCCATCATCAAGACGAAGGATCAGACCATCGCCATGTTAGCAAAGGATCGCAAGTCTCGCCGCCGTTAGCTCGACAAGAAGGAGCGCATTATTGCCCGTCTTCGCCACCGTATCTCATCTTTGGAGGAGACCATCCACGAGAGAGACATGTAGTTGGAGGAAAAGGAGAATGCCGGAGAAGAT
This sequence comes from Avena sativa, assembly GCA_916181665.1. Taxonomy (NCBI): domain Eukaryota; kingdom Viridiplantae; phylum Streptophyta; class Magnoliopsida; order Poales; family Poaceae; genus Avena; species Avena sativa. The sequence continues at coordinate 228,660,358 of OV702280.1, read as the reverse complement.
CTTCGTGGAGACCCCTACTCCTATCTCAGTGATGATGATGATTTTCTGGAGGATCAGGCTATGGACTTCTTCACCGATGAAGATGATTTCGCCTTCATCGATGATGATGAGGATGATGAAGCCACAGATTTCAAGGAGTAGTAGCACTTGAGCACTAGCGTAGTGAGTAGTATTCGGTCCCACTGTATCGTAGTTTACAGAATGGTTCTTAAAACCATCTGCTTTTCTTTGTTGTGGTGTGTGTTGTACTGTGTGCTATGAATGAATGAATGAAAAAGCAAGTTGCTAGGAAAATCTGAGTAAAAACTTTAAAAACTTTTCAAAGACCCAAAACCTTAGAAATTTCCCTCTTTTCTCATGATCTATCTCAATCTTCAGATGCCACGTGGAGGAAGTGGTTCATCCCCGGACCCGATGTTGCAGATTCTGCAAATGTTGACTTCTGACCGCGAAGCTGAAAGAGCGGAACGTCAAGCCAACCTAGCCACCCTGCAACAGATAGCCCAGCTTGCCCACAACAACCAAGGCCACGGAAATCAGGACAACCATGGATCTAAGCTCAAGAATTTCCAGAATACCAACCCACCTGTTTCACTAAGTCGGAAGAACCCCTAGACGCCGATGATTGGCTGCAAACCATGGAATATAACCTAGAAGTCGCCGGAGTGGAAGCCAACGAGAAAGTTCTGTTCGCCACCAACTATCTAGCCGGAGATGCCAGGGCATGGTGGAACAGTGTTCGCGCAATGACCGGAGGCCAGATGATGACCTGGGAGGAATTCAAGGTCAAGTTTAGCAAAACCCATGTGCCACCAGGTTTGATCAAGAGAATGAGAGACGAGTTCAGAGATCTGAAGCAAGGAAGGATGACTGTAGTGGAATACCGTGACAAATTCTTGTCATTAGCTAGGTATGCCCCGGATGATATCGACACCGAAGCCAAGAAGAAAGAAAGATTCCTGAATGGTCTGCATGATGAGATGCAGACCGTATTAGTCAATATCCCCTTTGCTGATATTGAAACCCTTGTCGACTCAGCTATCCAGATGGAAGGAAAGATCAACCAAGCCAATGAGAACCGCAAGCGTCGCATGATGCATCAACCAGGAACCCATCAGACCCCAAAGTATCGCCCCAACCCATCTCCAGGATTTGCCCCAAGAACCAACAGACCCCCGATGAACCGTCCGACCTATCCCAACCGTGGAAACCCTAGACTCGGAGGAAATCACAACAACCCCGGCAACTCTAGCAATTTCAATCGTGCCCCACCCAAGTTCAACAACAACAACCATGCTACCGCCAACACCAACAATTCCCCTAGGACTAGAAGCAATGTTGTGCCTGTATCCGCAAAGGACAAATCGCAAGTGACTTGTTATGACTGTGGAAATAAAGGTCACTATTCCAACGAGTGCCCCAACAAGAAGAATGTCGCAGCACCCAATGCCAATGCCCCAGCTCAGCAACAGCGTCGTGTTCAGCCAGGAAGAAGATTTGCCCCAGGGAATTCACTCAACCGCAACGGCCGTCTTTTTCTCATGCATGCTGAAGAAGCTCAGGAAGCGCCAGACGTCGTGCTGGGTATGTTTTCTGTTAATTCAGTACTTGCACGAGTGTTGTTTGATTCTGGTGCATCACACTATTTGTCACCGAAGAATTTGCATGCACTAGTAAAATTCAACCAACAAAACTGAAGCATGTTATGATTGTTGAAATTCTCGGATCAACCACCAAGGCTAGGAAAATTTGCAAAGCCGTCCCTATCCGAATCCATGGCATAGATTTTTATGCTAATCTGATAGTACTCGGAACTAAAGGATTGGAAGTAGTACTAGGAATGGATTGGATGTCCAAACATAAAGGATTGATTGACTGTGATAAGAAATCCATAACCATGACCAGTACAGCCGGAATATCAATCAAGCATATATCTGAAACCTTACCTCGTCAATTCAAGTGCAACAAGAGTATAGCCCAACCTACCATTGACCAAGTCCGGATAGTCTGTGAATACCCTGATGTATTTCCAGATGTTTTGCCCGGTATGCCCCCAGATCGGGATATCGAGTTTATCATCGAACTAATCCCCGGAACAGGACCCATAGCCCAGAGACCCTATAATATGAACCCGTCAGAGCTAGCAGAACTGAAGAAGCAACTAGATGCCATGCTAGAAATTGGATTGATTCAACCAAGTGCGTCGCCATGGAGATCACCTGTCTTGTTTGTGGACAAGAAGGATGGAGGTAACCGTTTGTGTACGGATTATCGGAAATTGAATGATGTTACCATCAAGAACAAGTACCCCTTGCCCAAGATATAAGATTTGTTTGATCAGTTGACCGGTGCCAAAGTGTTTTCTAAGATTGATCTTAGGACTAGCTATCATCAACTCAAGATTTGTGCAGAGGATATTCCAAAGACTGCCTTTACCACCAGATATGGATTGTATGAGTATATGGTCATGTCTTTCGGATTAACCAATGCCCCCGCTTATTTCATGAATCTCATGAATAAGATTTTTATGGACTTCCTGGATAAGTTTGTCGTTGTTTTCATCGATGACATTCTGATTTATTCCAAATCATAAGAAGAACATGAGCTACACCTAAGGACCATTCTTGGAACCCTTAGAGAGCATCAGTTGTATGCCAAGTTTAGCAAATGTGAATTCTAGTTACAGGAGGTAGGATTCCTCGGTCACATTGTATCAGCCGGAGGAATTGCCGTTGACCCTGTCAAAGTGAAAGATGTAGAAGATTGGCAAGCCCCAACCACTCAAACCCAAGTTCGTGCATTTCTCGGATTGGCGGGATATTACCGCAAATTCGTAGAAGGATTCTCTAGTATCGCCAGACCCATGACCCAATTGCTGAAGAAGGACAATAAGTTTGAATGGACAGACAAATATGAAGCGAGTTTTCAAGAACTCAAGAGAAGATTGATTTCAGCCCCAATCTTGATCATGTCGGATATCACGAAGCCCTTCGATGTGTATTGTGACGCATCCAAGATTGGTCTCGGATGTGTGCTAATGCAATAAGGCAAGGTTATATCTTATCTATCTCGACAGCTGAAACAGCATGAGCAAAACTACCCAACCCATGACCTCGAACTCGCAGCCGTAGTTCTAGCCCTGAAGACATGGAGACATTACCTAATGGGAAACCGTTGTGAGACTTATTCGGATCACAAGAGCATAAAGTATATATTCACTCAGAAGGAGCTGAATATGAGACAGAGGAGATGGATTGAGCTAATCAAGGATTATGACCTGGACATTCACTATCACCCTGGTAAAGCCAATGTGGTAGCAGATGCCCTTAGCAGATTGCCGTGTCGCTTGAACTCCATGATTTTGAAGGAGCAACCAAGTTTGCAGAAAGAGATGGAAGATTTTCGAATGGAATTAGTAAGTGAAGGATTTTTGGCTAGCATAGAACTTCAATCCACTTTGATCAGTCAGATTAAAGAGGCGCAGAAGGAAAATGCTAGTATTGACGGAATCAAGCGTCGTATCGGTACAGGCAAAGTACCCGGATTTATCGAGGACGAAGAAGGAGTTCTGTGGTACAAAGGACGCCTTTGTGTACCATCAGATTCTGAGTTGAAAGAAGTTATTTTGAAGGAGGCTCATGATACTCTTTATTCTATCCATCCCGGAGGAACTAAGATGTATCAAGATTTAAAAGAGCAATTTTGGTGGCATAAGATGAAGAGAGAAATCGGAAGCTATATCGCCAAGTGTGATATTTGTCAGCGAGTCAAGGCAGGACATCAAAGACCCGCTGGATTGTTGCAACCCTTACAGATTCCAGAATGGAAATGGGATTCCGTTGGAATGGACTTTATCACTGGACTGCCTACCTCTAGTAAGGGAAATGACTCTATCTGGGTCATAGTGGACAGATTGTCGAAAGTCGCCCATTTCTTACCCGTCAAGACCACATATCAGAGTTCGAAGCTAGTAGAGTTGTACATCGCTAGAATAGTTAGTTTGCACGGAGTCCCCAAGAACATCGTGTCGGATCGAGGAACTCAGTTTACCTCGAGATTCTGGAAGAAAGTCCAAGAAGGTTTAGGAACCCGTCTAGATTTCAGCACCGCTTATCACCCTCAGACCGATGGACAAACGAAGCGAGTAAATCAAATACTCGAAGATATGCTGAGAGCATGTGTGTTAGAATATGGATCCAAGTGGGAAGACTATCTGCCGTTTGCAGAATTTTCTTACAACAACAGTTATAAAGCCAGTTTGCAAATGGCCCCCTTTGAATTCATGTATGGAAGGAAGTGTTGCACCCCTTTGAACTGGTCAGAAGTAGGAGAGAGTCAGATTTTCGGACCCGACATCCTACGAGAAGCAGAAGATAAGGTTCACAAGATTCGTGAGCACCTCAAGACCGCCCAGTCCAGACAAAAGAGTTACGCCGACAAGATACGTCGAGACCTCGCCTTCAACATAGGAGACTTTGTTTATCTGAAAGTATCGCCATTGAAGGGAATGCAGCGTTTCCAACTCAAAGGAAAGTTAGCCCCCAGATATATCGGACCTTTCAAGATTCTGAACCATCGAGGAGAAGTATCGTATCAATTAGAACTACCCAAAGAGATGTCAGCCGTGCACAATGTGTTCCATATCTCGTTACTACACAAATGTCTCAAAGTCCCCGAGAAGACTGAAGTGTTCAAAAATATCGATCACCGGACCATAGAGATCAACGATGACCTAACCTATCCCGAAGTACCCATCCGTATTTTGGAAGAAGCTTTCCGAACTACCCGAACCCGGAGCATCAAGTTTCTCAAGATTCAGTGGAGCAACCACACAGAAGAGGAAGCTACCTGGGAGCACGAAGATCACATTAGGACGGAGTTTCCCGATCTCTTCAAATCCTAGGTAATCTTTTCGTCCTTTTTCAAATCTCGGGACGAGATTTTGTTTAAGGGGGGAAGGTTTGTAACATCCCAAAAATACTAAACTTAAATCATCAAACTTTAATCATCAAAATTAGGGTTAACAAAAGCTTTTCTAATTAAAATTATTAAAGCATGCATATGTGTATGCATTTAAATTGAAATTCTTTTGAACCAACTTGTTTGTGTGTTTCTTTGCTTGTAAAATGTTTCTTAGGTGAAATAAACATCATCTAAACATTTCCCACACTTTTCCCAAAGACAAGTAAAGCAAAACAAATAAAATAAAGGAATGGTCATTTTGACCAATTTAACTCCCAAGCCTATTTGGTTGTCTCAAACTTTCAGAACCTAACATAAACTTTTCTGGATCTTTGCACCCCTTGATTGTACTCATAACAAAGTATCAAGGCCCACTTTGTGATCATCCAGAAACTTTCAAATGCATATTTTAAATGACAATTCAAAATTGAATCTTTATCATATGAGAAGATCCCACTTTTTCAAAAACCACTCAAACAAGCTCAACTTTCAAAACCCAAGCATTTGCAGACTCACCAGCACCAATCTAGCACACCCACCAAAAATCTTTTCAAAATTCAAAACTTGAATTCATGCGGCCATTTCATCAAACACTTGGTAGACACAAATCAAATAAAATCAAAACACTATTGTGAGCAGTGATTCTTGCCTAACTGGTTCCCTATCTAGCTCACAACCAGCTCAGTAGATCATCTAGCAAGATTAACCAAGCACTAGCACCACTGTGAGCTTGGCATTGTCATCAATGGTGAATAGCCGAAGCCACCCTTGTCACCCCCATGTCGATAGCAAGCTAGGAGGAGAAACAAGCCTAGCCAGCATGTCTGGGAGCAAGCCAACACTCCACCGCCACTCCCTGTCCACCGGTCGAACCCTGCCAGCCACTGGACCACGCGCACGGACCATGCCAACCTCGCCAGCAACCATGCTGAGAGCACGCCCCGTGCACCACGCTCGACCAAAGCCCACAGACCGCGCGCCGCCCTCGCCGCGTGCATACGTGATCACCACCGTCCCAGCAACCCCGCAGACACGCTTGTTCGCCGCCGCGCGGACCACGCGCGCTGTGCGTCATTAAATTCTCCGTCAGGCACGCGCAGAGCACCGTCGTGTTCCGACCGAACCGCACCGCCCCATGTCTCGCCACCGTACCGTTGAGCATCGCCAGGGAACACCACACCGTCCCCTACCTTCGCCCATGCCAATAGCCGTCTGTACCATCGCCCCCGACGAGCTCACCTTGCGCCCCGTCGGTCCCCTCGCTCGACTATAAATAGAGGCCACCCCCAGCCAAATTGAGCACACCATTCTACTCCCCTCTCATCACTGATCGTGCCACACCGTTCCCGGAGCAAGGCGAGCAACACTTCGCCGGAATTTCACCGGAGCCCGCCGCCTCTGTAAGAAGGGAGCCAGCGATTGGAGCCGCCCCAAGAGGAGCCACCGGTACCAGGAGATTCGTCATCGTAGACTTCGTCGTTCGCCCGCCTCGCCGACCCTCGCCTGCACCCCGGCGAGCCCCCAACACCCCCCACTGGCCGCGCTAGGTTTCTGTCTCGCCGGCGTTGCCCAACGTCGACGATGACTCCCAGCAGTTGGATTAGAACCAGATCGAACGACCCACGTTGCCCCATATCGCTTCGCACCCCCTGTCTCACTGACGAGTGGGGACCGCCACTTAAACAGCCCGCGGAAGCGATACGCTTAGCAGTCCAGCCCGTTAACTTTTCCCGCGCAGCCCAGTTATTTGAATTAAACCTTTTCCATTTTATTTCAAACACACTTCTGTACCCAGTTTCAAAAATCAACCCAGGTCAATTCAGTGCACCAAATTGAATGAAACCAATTTTGTTAGAAAGGTCTGGGAATGCTGAATCCAAGCCCGTTGGATTCAAGTCATTTGGATCTATAGATCACCCATGGTAAAAATAACAAGGCAGAAGCTTTTCTGCATTCAAACATTTTTCAAATTTAAACCATGATAGCTTTTGAGTTGATTCCAACTCTCAAAAATCACATTTCACCATACCTTTCATAATATATAAAAATATATAGGTTTACTTATAGAAATAATGTTCAAGTAATAAAAGAATGCCCCATAGGCATTTTTAGCCACTTTAATTAATTAAAATAAAAGGGTAAAACCTTATTAAATTGTGACACCACTTTAAATCGCATTCCCATGGACTAAAATATGTGGTGATGACATGTGTCAACATGATCCCATGTTTGGTTTGGAGAATATTAAATCTTAAGCAGTTTTTCAATGAGTAGAAATTACTTTTCTAAAAATAAAAGGAATTAAACCAAGCTTTAATCTTGTAATGTTAGAGATGATGTTATATCATCTATAGGACCCTTTTGTGTGATAATTGAAAGTAGTTAAGTATTGTTTGATGATTGTGTACCTCGTATTTATTCATAGACGCTAGTACCGACCAAGGATACGAGGAGGAAGGAGGATTATACGAAGAAGAAGCCGAGGAGAACTTCAACCACTGCTCTGCTCAAGGCAAGCTAACACTTGCAATTATGAAAGTTTGATAACCTATGCAATGCCCTAAGCATGCTTGGTTAGACATATTTGATGATACCCAACCCTAGTTTTATTTGCAAGCTTCTTACTTTATTTCTTTATCAAAGCTCTTACTTAGATTTTTTCCTAAGTGAATGGTAGATACTAGAAAGATATTTAAAGGTTGCATAAAGAGCATAAAATTTGGCCTAAGCTAGACAATCTTGATGTCATCCTAAGGCATGAGATTGGACTTAGTTGAAACTCCACTAGTTTATCACCCCTCATCAGTGCTTACCCCCACCTGTAGATGCTAGTGCTAAGCATAAAACTTGACCAACTTTAGATGGGAATACTTGGTGAAAATGGTTATGAAAACCTTGGAATGATGGATCATTCTATTGAAATGTTTTGGACATGTGTTTCCGAACACTTGATGATTTTGGTGATGAAAATGATGAGGCATGAGCCTTAGCCCTTTATAAAACTGATGGTTGTCTGGATGCGATACCATTCCAATTTTATCGTACAACCACAATACCCGAAGATTGGGTAGGGCTTGACTGGAAAACTTATATACCTTAGTATTAGTTCCCTCACGGCCAAGGACTGAGCTGAGGCTACCTTGTGAAGATTGTCCACCTGTGCAGTACCCAAGATGACAGTTGGTCATGGTTGGGAGGCCAAACTCACAGGAGAGGTGCTTATACTAGGGCGTGTAATTGAAAGGTTAGGATTGATTATCCGCATACTGAGTATGGTGAATTCAGGATTTGTTCCTGACGGATGTATCGAATGTTGTGGTGAAAGTGTACAATCTCTGTAGAGTGTCAAACTATTCGAATAGCCGCGTTCGCGGTTATGGACAGTTGGAGTGGCCATACTGTTCCCCCGTCAGACTTTTCAAAATGACTTGTGAAATGGATTGAGACTTTGACTTGACCACAACAGGGTTGTGATATGAAATACAAGTTCCCACTTCGGTGTTATAAAACTTTAACTAGCATTCTTTGCTTCTGAACTTAGTAGAGGTAAATCTGGCTTTTGCAAAATAACCCTAGAGCCTAGTGACCTATTATCAAAACCCCCTTTTTCCTGTTAGTATTAGTTTGCGAGTACTTAAAGAGTACTCATGGCTTTGTCCCTGGCTATTTCCATGGCTAGAATATGAAGAGGAGTATCTGGAGGATGGACCCGAGGAAGGTTACGACAACCAGGATCATCTCCCATCGTCAGCATTGCCTGTGACCCCGAAGATGGAGCTTCGCCTACGCTATCGTTATTATTACGTGTTCCGCTGCTTGATGTTGTATTAAGAACTGGATCATGAGATCCCTATTTGTGTAAGAACTTATGTACGGTTTGTAATGGATGATGTACTATGGTATCCAATTCTGTTATGTCTCGCAAAAATGGTAATCCTGGGATTGCGATGTATGGCATAACAGGCATCTAGGATTAAAAATCCGGGTGTTGACACTATGACGCCAAGCCAAATTATCACATCCAACATGACGTCGTTGCCCAAGATAAAACAAGCTAAGGACCCTTGTGAGATGAGTGATGAGAGAGTGATCCACCAACACGTGAGTGAGTGCTACAAGCCTCAAATGAGTGGAAAAGTCATGAGTGCCACGTCGCATGCCACCACACGTGAGAAGAGTGATTTGAGTGTGACCAATACTAACAATCCATCATACAACTCTTTCTCCTTGTTGTCGGTTTTGCAGGATACACAACCTCACCCACCACCTACAAGGAACACACTACAAGATCTCCAACCACATCTTGATGACAAGCTCAACTTCAAGATCTTCAACCAATTTGAACAAGGCTACGACACCGGAGATCCAACAACTTACAAGCTCAAGACCATGTGCACACCTCTCTCCCTATATGATGATGGAACTTCGTCGAGGACGACTCGTTTTGAAGCGGGGGGAGATGATGCAGCCCAATACATGGCATTCACCATTGGTCCACATCATGCTTCATCAACCGTGCCCACAAAGGTGAATTCATTCCATATCTCACCCTCTTTTGGTTGTGACGAGAATGGGATCCTACTTAAGATCAGTGCCAATGCTATGACCAGGCCCATGACCATGACGCCAACGGAAGACGACAAGAAGACCCCAGGAACCAAGACCCCCAAGCAAGAGGCATGGAAGAGAAGGAGGAAAAGGACTCCCGGTGCCAGGCCCGGCGCCGCCGGAATCCACGCCGGAATTCCCGACAACCAGCCCGGCGAACTGGAGCCTCCGCCGGAATTTCCGGCGCACCGACCGGCGAACCGGCCCTCCCGTCGAAACCACTCTCTGTGAGCCCTTCCGGCAAACGACCGAGAAAAGCGGTCGCCGCTGGAAATGTCGGCGCCAACTCCTGCGGCGTCGGACTTATCGCCGGAAATGCCAGCCTGTGTGCTATGAAGGGTTTGATGCCCAGAATATTCCCTCCCACCTACCCCTTCGCCCCTAGTACTATAAATAGCCCTCTTGTGGCTCAGATCTGGTTGGAGTTGATGATGAATGAAGGCTTGTGCCTAACCCTAGATGGGAACCCCTCTCTATAGTTAATCTATGAGTTGTATAAGGCCTTGGAGTTCAGTGTTCGTCTCCAAGTCGTCAAGACCCTCCTCAAGTGTTTGGTCTCTCCTCATGAAGGATTCTAGTAGTGCTAGGTCTCTCTCCTTTGGGATTCCACTTGGTTGCTACTCTCTCCTTTGATTTGGATTCTATCATCCGCTTGCCGATCTCTCCTTTGGTGATTCTACCTAACGGTCTTTCGCCGAGGATTCTATTGGATTGGTTGTTCGAGCCAACGGGAGCAAATCGAATCGGGTTGTGTTTGCGTGTGTTTATATCCTTACCTTGCGTTTGTGTTGCGTTCATCGGGTATCCCCTCACTCCCCACGTCAAATCCGTGAAGATCGGGCCACCTTAGGGTCAATCCCACAAGGGATCTCATATCATGTTGTCCCTAAGAGAGCCGAGGAGAAGCATGCGCCACGCTGGCTTTCACCTCTCTGATGCGCGCTCAGATTCGACTCATCGCGCGAGAGAACCCACTCCCCAAGATGGAAAGTATTTGAACTCTTCTATCACAGCATGCATATACCACTCGCTGTGCTTAGAGAGAAACGCAAGATGAACCGTGAAATTAATGTCTATTATAACACAGTGCACTTGAAATATACATGAATTTCCACACTCATCTCATGCCAAGACGCATTATGCATGTGTACGGTCAAATATCACCTCCACGATAAAAGTATGCAGTCCACCAAATCCAATCGGCCAGTTCACCTGACTGTCTACAATTTCAAGTCCGACAAAATTTTCGTTTAACTTTATTTACGAGAATACAGCTAAAAAACTGTCAGTAACAGAGAGCTCTGGTTTGCCATAACATCAGCCCATTTTCAACAGCATGTGCAAGGTATCATCGCAGCAACTCAGCAAATGTTCAGGATCAAACAATCAAATAGCTATTAACAACATATGAATTGAAGTGTAAAAAAGAGCGCGGTGAGATGAGATGAGTCAGGCTAGTTAAATCGTCTTCCGAACATACACAACAAATTGATGCCGCATTTACACAAGAGCTCCTAACCAGGTCAGAGTTCCAGCTGGTCTCAGATCCTTGGCCTAACCCTACGGCCACTCGTGTCACCACCATCCGAGAGCTGCCCCCATACGCTCTGGCTCTTCCCGCCACTACTGCACGGCTCCTCGCACCCAGCGACAGTCCTCAGTATCTCTGACTGCAGAGATGGGCAGTTGTCCTTGAGGTAATCAAATCCTTCGGTCCGGATCACAGCTGCAGAGACATAAGGGTATCTGGAATGTTATGGAGCTTTATAAACTTAATTGCGCCAAGAAAGCAACAAAAGTATCAAAAGAAAGCATGTCAAAGCTAGAATTTTCTAGGTAAAGTAGGGTAGTTCGCGAGGGGTCTGTATCACAGTGAAACTGAACAGAATTTCGACAAAGATGCAAAGGCAAAGCAAATCTCTGAGTGCTGGACGGAAAATATCTGTAGGTTATTCTAATAGCATTGTTGCTTCGTAGCAAACCTACAGAATGGTGCAGTTTTGCGGCACAAACATCTTTATGCCTCAGATGTCAGATAACCAAGCTATATTAATACACTAGTGATAACTGCTATCTACAGCACAACATTGAGCTACACGTGTACATGTCCAACAAACGTAACACCAGAAACTAGCATGAACGTGTAATCTCTATTTGAAAGTGTCCGTGGCTTATAATATTTTTCCTCCCGGTTCATGCTATTAATGTTCTCTTAAGAAAATACCTATCAGCGACCAGCATGGCATTTTGCTCATGTATGAATTGATTACTTGAATGACCAGCAAGTGTTTTCATTGTCTTGAATTCATATGCAGAATACTGGGATTATAGGATGTGATGCATTAAGTCAGATGCGCTGAGAAAGCTAAAGTACCTGAAAGATTTTCTGCAGCAAATTTTAGGCAAACAGATTTAAGCTCCATAGCATGGTGACTATCAGCCAATGCTAGGGTACTCGCCACTGAGACCACAGAAATGCCTTTGCACAAGTAAGATTCACACAGCAATTTTAGCCTTGCTAAGTCATACTTGTCTGCTGCAGCCAACAATTTTGACGCCAAAGTATCAAAAATAGAACCCCTGGAGCTTGATGCATCCAACTCATTATCATCAACGAGGGAATCTCTGTAAATAAAATGAAGCATCGCCTGCAAGGAGTGTGCGCATATAGTAAATACTTGCTTCTGGTTATACTGAAAGGACATGCTAACATACGAAATAGATACACACCTTGAAAACCATTGGCTCTATATCATCAATGACAATCTCTTTGAGATCCTCACTCTCGTCAACCTCATTCTTCTCTTCGTCCAATTCATCGTCAAAAAATTTAGATCTAAATACAGAAGACCGTGCAGCCAACACCAGCTTATGGGCATGAAACCTCTCCCCCCTCACATTAAGAATAACATCAACCCCTTCATTACTGTCCAAAAGCGAACCGAAGTGGTAGCCAATGTCGGAGTCCGGAACCTGAATAGAGTGTGGCCTGGAGTAATCAATAGTTGACACCACAACACCCACAGTGCAATTTATCTTCAAGCAATCATCTTTAAGGAAGTCAGATGTCTCGAGAGCAGTTCGCCGAAAGAACCGTTTGTAACCCCTGAAATAAGGGACGAATATCAGAACCCAGAAGCTTTTAAAGAATGCACACCTCACTTCACTTCAAAATTCCATGTGCTGATAGTTGCATCATATCCAAGGTGTCCTATTTTATATCGAAAATAAGGAAACCGTAGCACAACGATTTTTTGTAGATACCACTGGCAAGCTGATTGTTCGTGAAAGTTGCATCCAAATCTTGGAACCAAAATTGGGGATGGATGAACTGAAATAAAATTATTGGAGTTGCGAGGATTCAAAACCAGACCCATCACATTCCTAGGCCAGTAACTAATCACACCGAGAAGCACAGTTTGTGCTGTAACTATGACCATTGGTAATTGGTTCATTTTATACAATATCCTAAATTTGAAATTCTTATATATTTGTTTCCCGGCAGGGAAATCTACAGGAATCAACAGCAAGTCTAAAATCTTAGTAAAGGCATGATGTAATAGCCCTTGGGTTTCTGAACTCATCAAGTAATCATGTCAGTGGCCTGGCAGAATTGTTAGACAGGAGTCACTGTGTTTGTTTTATTTACAGTACACAATCTGGTTACGTTAGAAAACCTTGTGATTTTGTGGTAATGAAACCAGGGAAACAACATTTTGATTTAAACAGGTCACTTTGTGATGCCCTAAACTGATGGTACAGGCACACTTTGAAATACACTATTCAGACTGCAATGATATTCAATGGGAAAAATTTGGTGAATAACTACCATAACATGTCAGGATATTAAGAACTCAAGTTTGGCTATTCACGCATTTTGTTCCATGGTTCACCATACCTAAATGCAAAAAATACCTAATCGGTAACCTAATCAAGTAATATTGTGTTTTCGCGATGAACGAATTCAAAATTAAAATTTTAATTCACTATTATAATATCATAGTTGTTGTGTAAAACTAACTTCAGTTTCTTAAATGAAATTGGGAGCCGTTTGGCTCTTTCAATCAAAAAAAATTATAATATAGTAGTTCAGTAACAGAAACAAAGTAGTGTGTAATGGCACCAACACAAGAACGGAGTTGGACTCTACAGCATACTCATCATTATGATAAACTACCACGTGGCAGTTGCTTCCGTATACTTGTATTCATACGAGTGCGTCCATGGTTTTGAAGGTGTCGCTCTAAGATGCCTTTAAAACCATGAGTGAGTCTCAATAATCCCAAGCCATCTATATTGTCAACTGTTATGTATCATGTGAACACCTGGCCAGCCATGCAACCAATGGCGAAATGTGAAATTAGTTCATTCATTATCTTTAGTTTATTTATTTAACTAGCAAGTAGTTGAATTTACCTTTTCTTATTAGAGAAAAGATGTCAGGGGATAAAACTTAAACACAGGAAAGATGTTCTACCATTGAGGTTAGGCAAAGAAATGAACTAGTTCTTAAGAATCTCAAGTAGCTTCCCTTCCAGCCGACTCTACCTCTCCAGGCCTCTCCTATAAGGGAAGCTCGGCAATCGAAATGCTGTCGTCAGTCTCTGTTCTATGCTGTTTCTCCCACACACGACATGTACAATCATCAATGTTATCAAAACACTTGAATCATCAGTTCAAGTCAGTTTGCCAATGAACCATACAGATAGCACTATATTAATACGATGCTACACCAAAAAAATAGGAATGAAGTACATACTGCACCTGGTTACTGTAGAAACTACTCACGCATACCACATTCAATGGATAGTGACCAGGTAATTCAAATAGTAACATGCCATTGGACTGAACCAATCAAAATAAACTAGCAGATAACCTACCAGAACACCAAAATGGACACCCAACTATCACCAATTAATCCTGTTATCATGTGCACAATGCCACAGTATAAATCCAACCATTATACCAGTGCCAATAGAAATCCACATCAGCTGAAGTATCTCTAGACTAAAACATGACAACATAACCGCGTCACATATCAATTCGCCACCACACCAAGTACCTTACAATCAGAGCCAAACAGCAGCAGCTAAAAAATTGAAGGATAATGACTACAAACCTCGACGCATGCCTCCCAGCAGCAGAACTACCCAAACATGCAACCTCAAACGAATCGTAGGCTAGCAACTGTACTAACTAACCTCTACGCTCCTCAATTCAACACCAGTATCACAGTCATATCAAACCAAGCAGGAAGGTTATCTAGAGGCGGCTGCTTACCACATGGAGCCGCGATACTTGAGGGTGTAGGGCCCCGACTCGAGCGAGCGGTCGAAGTGGGAGTGGACCTTGTGCTTGCCCTTGCCGCTCTGGTCCTGCAGCGTGAGCTCGAAGAGGGCGCGGACGTCAGTGCCCTCGGAGGCGAGCGCGATGAAGACGGAAACGTAGGCGGAGTTATCCTCGGGATTCTTCCCGTCGGGGTAGAAATAGATCGCCCACTGGTATCCCCCCACGGTGAAGGTCTCGCTCGCGATGTGCTTCCCCACGCCCATCCCCTTGGCGAGGGAGTAGCCCTGGATCACGAAGCGGTGGGAGCCGTTCACCGTCTCCGTCACGGAGCGCGAGCTGGTCGGGGAAGCCGCCATGTCCCGCGACGACGGGGCGCCCGCGGCGGCGGGGGCGGGGGCGGGGGCTGGGCCCGGCGGCGGCGAGGCATCGCCGGCGTCATCGTCCATGAGAATGGGGATTGGCTAGGGTTAGGGTTCGGGGGTGGGAGGGATTGGGGAATTTCGGATTGGCCGTACGGAGGGTATGGTTTGGTTTGGTTTTGCGTGTGGCGCGGTACACGATGACGACGGCGAGGGAGAGATGAGCGCACACACACACGGAGTAACACATTCCGCTCGGTCGGTTTGACAAACCACATGGCAGGTCAACCTGACAGGGTCGAGTGGCCCCGAAAGCGATTTCTTTTTCAAGGTCGATTTGTAACTCCCGCGCTGCAGTGATCTTGTTTTTAAAATAGAAAAGTTTATTGTTTAGGTTTAAATTTAAAAAAAAATATAAGTTAGGGCACCCATAGAGTTGTAGTAGCTAAATACCTGTAGAAATCTAATTTGGCATCGAAGACAAATATGGATACAACTGTACAGCGTTGCCATAGCCAAATTTCTATAGTGTGGATTCCATCGATAAAACTAGAAAAAAATGGTCTTCTCTCTCCCAACCTCCAGGGCCTTCGCGCGTCATGAAAAATTTTCCCTTCCCGTCCAAATTCCTTGATCCCTGGATATGGATCTCCTTGTCTGCCCTTTTCTTTGGCTCCCAGATCCGACGATGATGGATCCTAGCAAAGGGTTTGCAGCTGTGGGCGAGCGGCGGCAAAGATGAGCGACTCGAGCAGTGATGCGCGATTGGCGACACGTAGACGGGCAGTGATGCACGATTCGAGCGGATAGAGAGAGTACATGTCTTAGTATATACTAAATTTGATGTCATAAGTGACCTGTAGAAAAATGTAAGACCAAAAAATGATATCTCTTTTGCCTTTTCACGTCCACGATTTTGTGATTTGTGTAATCTACAATACAACATACAATCTAGCAAAACAATGCAAATATGTGTATGTATCCACATAGTGATTTTTGAATTTTGTCGAAAAACATATGTTTTCTGAATATTGTTAAATATCGAGATCACTAGAGTTTGGGAGACAAAACACTTCTCTTTGTCTTTTATGCGTATCGTTTCACTCTCATGGATTTGACCTTGGAGTATGTAGCATAAGTCATAAACAAGATGACTGAGACATGGAACGAGATTACTTGCAAAAAGAATAGAAGATTACTTGCGTTGAATATGCCATTTTTTACTGTTGTTAAAGCGAGGGATGGACACTCCAAAAAAAACAAGGGATAAATAATTTCTCTGTTTGACAAAGATGTCTTCTCGGAGTGGTGGTAATCCCCCATTCGTTCCACCCATCGACTCCAAAAGAACCGTTTATGTGATTGTTCACACGCCTTGATGGATCTGAACGCACGGAAACATTGTTGTCTTCGACAACAATGCCCACTCGACATGATCAAAGACGATGCAAGAATGTGGGTTGAGGCAGGGCGACAAGACTCATGGTGTTGCTCCCTAGTTTCTAGAGGTGTAGTGTACAAGTACAACTTTGCGCTTGTATATAAAATTCTCCTTCTATGTATATGCATTGAAGCAAAATCTTCCGCATTGTCTATAAAGAATCACCCAAGCAACTTGCTAAAACTTTTGAT
The DNA here is from genome assembly GCA_916181665.1 of Avena sativa. Classification (NCBI taxonomy): domain Eukaryota; kingdom Viridiplantae; phylum Streptophyta; class Magnoliopsida; order Poales; family Poaceae; genus Avena; species Avena sativa. The sequence continues at coordinate 228,643,508 of OV702280.1, read as the reverse complement.
TCGAAACGAAATGAACATGTAGAACTGACTTCATTGAAAACATGATACAACATTTATAAGCATATTACAAGGAAACTACATATTTTCTACGAGTGGTGAAGTTTTTGTTATAAAGAAAGCGATGTCACGAGTGTTGTTATTTTTCCTTGATACTTACTTTTTATGCATATAGTCGTCATGATCTTAGAATGCTACTAGTTGAGTTCCCGTGCGTTGCTACGAGTTCTAATTTTTTTCTTCGCACATGAATATTGTTGGTGATGTGGAGTTGCAAACGAAGACACTTTTAATCAACATTTTTCAAACATCAACCTTAGAACATGCACTTTAAACTATAGGTCTCTACTCTTTGGCACTGCGTAATGATACTTCTATTTTACATTGCTCATGCTCTCCCCGTCCCTCCTCTCTCTTTCTCTCTTATAAAACAGAGAATCACAATGATGACAAGGTTGCATTTGTGGTCTTCGTCCCTTCGGTTTCCCATCAGCTCCTCGACTTAACCTCGTCTACCATTGCACCACCATTGTGCTTGGTAGTTACCCATGTTTTCTCCAACTCTAGAAAATTGCCATAGTCATTCCCGTACTCAATGAATTTAGAGAGATTGCAAAAATTACCATCCCACTTTAGACAACATAATGCGTTTTACACTCTCACCTCAAAATTTTGACATGTGTATAATTTTTCAAAATAACTTTGCAAGGTTAGAGAACACCAAAGGAGGTTGTATTTTCCTCTCATTTCTTTCTTTTCAACATAGCATGGGAGCAGAGAGTTCAACTTATAAGAAACCTTCTAGTTTGGGTTAAACTAACCCATAAAAAGAATAACATAACACAATTTTTTTAACAATCAAATTACCACTTTAAATTGGTTTTATGGAAGATAACTTTATTAGCTATATAAAACTAAAATGCAAATACACAAGGCAAGTCTGCATACGCTACAACACTACATTTCTATTACCAGCTCAAACACGTGAAGTTTATCTTTGTATTATTTTACTATTATGCAAATAAACACGTGAAGTTTACCTTTGTTTTATTTCAATTACCTAGGAGTACGTAGCATAAGTTATAAACAAGATGACTAAGACACGAAACGAGATTACTTGCATTCCCCTTGCAAAAAGAATAAGAGATTACTTGCGTTGAATATGCCATTTTTTACTGTTATTAAAGTGAGGGATGGACACTCCAAAAGAAACAAGGAATAAATAATTTCCCTATTTGACAAAGATGTCTTATCAGAGTGGTGGTAATCTACCATTCGTTCCACCCATCGACTCCACACGTCTTCCATATTTGACAAAAAAAGTATCCATACTCAATAATAGATAGACGAGTACATGACAATTATTAAAATTTAGAAATCATAATCGCATACTTGCTCCTAGGCTACTTGGCCACATAGATTAAAATCTACAGATAAGTTTTACAACTCAGTATAAATGGACAAGATATGGGTATACACACCGTACAACCATAGTGTCCATACCCGTGACTTAACGAGCAAGATATAGTTATTATCCATGGATATAAAAGTATGCTCATAATCTACTCATACGGTACGGTATCACCTCAGCGTCTCATGTTTTTTATTTAAATTTCTAATAGTAATAATTTCCCGAAAAATAGATTATTATTGTACTCGTCTTCCTGATGTGGACCCGGAACTCCGAAAACAAAGGCCACGCCGGGCCGCAATCCGCGAACCCTCGTCAAAAGCAAAACTCAATGCTGCCGCAAATAACAAAGAAGCTCCAGGTTACGCTGTCAGAACAAAAAAAAAAGGTCAAGGGTTCCCTTCCTAGGGACGGCGCAACCATCCGCTCCATCTTCTCCGCCGCCGATCCCATCTGCCTCTTCCGCAAGCCACAGACCGACCGCTATGAGTTTATTCAGCGGCGGTGAAGGGAGGAAGGCAGAGACTGAGCGGGTGGCTCGCCGGCCAAAGGGGAATCTCGCGGACTTCATCTTCAAGTTCTGCATGGTAACAACAATCATACCCTTTATCTTCCTCCCCCTCCCTTTTCTCTTGAGGAGTAGGAACATGATAGTAATACACCTTAAGATCATTGCTGCTAGAGCCAACGTTAGGCAAAGAGCTTGCCCTAGTTGATGTGAATTCTTGATTTCCTTGTATACCACAGGTGACCTTACTGCCATGGGGCTTTATTAATCTATAAAGCCGGGCACGATGTGCCTTCCGTCTAAGAAAAACCTTACTGCCATAACTGCTAGTATCTGGATATCTGATTTACGCGCAGCACTTTGATTTGATTCTGGTTGAGAATTTTACAGTTTGCTGAAAGCTTTCTCAAGTGATTGACATTTCGAGCATAATCGTCGTATTGCTGTAAAGTTTGCTCATAGCCAGATACAGCTCATCTTTTCGTCTGGAATAATCAAGTGTGCAATACTAGAACTCAGAAATTTCCTAGTTCCAGGAAGTCCACTTAAATGTGACCTCTCAAATAGAATGATCCTCTTTTCTAATGATGAATCAGCTCTTTCCAGAAAAAATAATAATGAAACCATGGATCTGAGAACTATCTGGTCTTCCCTCTCTGCAGCAGCTGTGAATCGGCTCTTTTTTGTTTTTATTCTGTGTATAAGCTTTTACCTGATATCCGCAAAGTTCCAGACACCTGTAGGATAGTAGCAACATACCACGAGTCTAAACATCTTTAACCAAGTTCTTTTATGAGAGAATAGCCAAAGTGCCACTAGTGAAAACCAGAAGTTCCAAAATACCACTAGTCAAAACCAAAATGCCAAAATAGCACTCGTTTCAGTTTTTCATGCCAAAATACCATTGCCGTGAGTTGTCAAATGGATCCGTTTGGTCAACACAGGGTTAAGCTGTCAGTTTATGTCGATATTCCAGAAAATCCCTTCTCCTGATCTAACCTTATCTCCTCTGTCTGCCTCTTCTACCTCCTGACCATGCCCTCCCTCGATGGCGCACTGCTCTGGCTACACCATGCCGCCCGCCGCTTCGTCCCCTCCACGCCGGCCTATTCTCCCGGCTGCCAGGACCTACGCCTAGCTTCGATGCTAAGTGATTAGGTTCGACGTGCGTGTGTATCTTCTAGTAAAAACTATACGTACCTGGTATTTGAATGGAGAGACCAGCTTAATCATGCTGCAGGCCAAACTCGAAACAAATTGGAGTGTTAATTCTGCTTGTCAAAAAATGGAGTATTAATTCGATGATTAGAGTATTCGATGATTGATAGGCTGCAATCCAAACTCGCATCCTGATGGAGATAGATTGAAGCTCCTCCCTCATCATCTGTTGCTCGCGCGCGCCCACTTGCTGGCCACCGCCGCTCGCGCCTTGCTGCTTCTGCTGCTGACTGCTGAAATGCTTGCTTATTCGCTGCTGAAATGTTTGCTTAATTTATGTTGAATCGAGTGTGATATGTGAAGAGGCAAGGACATATATGTCTTTATTTTGGCCCGTTAGTTTCAGTCAGACACTGGTGGTATTTTGGCATGAAAAAACTGATATGCGTACTATTTGGCACTTCGGTTTTGACTAGTGGTATTTTGGAACTTCTGTTTTTTAGTAGTGGTATTTTGGCTATTGTCTCTTCTTATATTTAAGTATTATCAATCGATCCAGCAACACTGCTACCGTGAATCACGCCACCTTGGGATAAGCTAAAGATAAAAGAACTCTGCAACCCTCCTTGTTCTTCTGCAAAGTAGCAGTTTACCCATAAAATAGATCCAATAACAAATAGTCAGGTAGCGAAGATTAAGTTAGTTGGATCATACAATTTTTTCCCTCAAAATCTGCTGAATTTGTTACTTTCTAGATGGACCAGCAGACAACAGCAATGCCCGAAACGATTTTATTCTTGATTTTCCTTCCAAAGTAACTTAATCATACACTCCACATCTGAGCAGCATCTACTGCATTGTTGACAATCCCGATGCAAAGGTTACCACTCCACAATCATAACACGCCACAGGATTATGGAAAAATTTGTTGCATGGACTCATCAGTCACCATCTCGCAAGAACTATGCTTCTTGGACCACACCACCTTTTGCATGCTGCTATCCATGTCACAACACTAGTCCTCGGTCCTCGTTACTAGCCAACCAGACACTCCAGTTCTCACGGCAAGTTTTGCCAACTAAATTCATAAGCAGAAGGATTTAACAAAGAAGATCCACCAACTAGCGCTCACCTGGTTCGGTAAAGGCTTGAGGTACATTGAGCTTAGGTGTGGTTAGGTTCCACCAACTAGCACTGACTTGGCCCAGTCGTGTTCTGTTCAGGTGAAGTTGGTTTTTTAGCCAGTTTTGTCCACACCAGCACGAAACCGGGAAAACAATGTTAGTGAACTATTTTGAAAGTTGAGGTATCTTGGACTATACGATATGTACACAAAGATGGCGGGAGGATTTCGGATAATTAATTTATTTTTGTTTCGCTTTTCTTGCAGAGAAGTGCTGTCGTCCTTGGGGTCTGTTATTTTATTGTTCTGGCTTATATTGCAGTAACTTCTCATCACAGTTGGCTGCAATTGCTGCCATTTTTTGTTGCTGCTATCACCGTTCCGTTGTATGGAGCAGCTATGCTTCATGAGGACAGATTGAAGTAAGTTATTTCTCATAAAAGTGTTCTTACACTCAATCACTTCAATTTTAAGGTTGCTCTACGGAAACAGATCTGAAGCAGATTTTAACTTCTACAGCTGAAAAACTATAGTCTAGCATCATCATATGGTCTTTCACAAACAAGCTAAATGCTGCATCAAAGTAGTGCTTAGTTTTGTTCCTCCTAGCAGAGACCAGAACTATAACCATGTTTGTGTTTCCTTTTTGAGAAAAGAACACATTCCAACTTCACTGCTCATCATACAGTCTAAAATTATGTTCTTTTAGCTACGAAGATAACATAGCAGGAAACACCAGTCCTGACCTTGCCATGTTTATGATAAAACCTGCATGTTTCTTAACACTTCTGTGTAAATGAATTAATATGCCCTGTCATTTTTGTTTTGGTTCCTCTTTATTAGAAACCGACTAGTTTCCTGTAAGGTTCAGGCCTACTGCCGTAATGTGACCTGGGCCTGGGTGTTGAGAGAAGGCCCTAGCTGTTAGCCTAGCTTGGTAAGGGCAAAACCATTCACCAAGGCTGGAAACTGGTTCAAGAGGTTCGCAAACTTGGAGCAATGAATATATCTCTTGTGTATAAGCATAGAAAATAAACATGCATAATTCAATAACAAATAAAATCAGTTCACAACTTGCTGAGAAGTGAGAAGCACTTCATAGGTTTTTGGTTAGTCTATTGTCGTTCTGAACGCCACAATGCTATCAATTGTCTAGAAGATGTTTTATTCTGTCAGACGTTGAAACAAAGTAGTAGAAAACATATTTAATGTTTCATTCTAAACAGCATTTGTTTTGAGTACCACAAAATTGAACTGTGGCTTCTAGCTTACTCATTTAGAAGCCGTGCCCATCTTCCTTTACAGTCACATTTCCGTAGTTTTTATGTCTGTACTAAAGATGTAGACGTGTTGCACTAATTTTAATTTCCCCTGTTTATGTAGCATTTTTTTTTGGTTGACAAGTGTTTATGTAGCATTGTATGCTTGGTTAGCTGACATCTATATTCTGCCATCTGCAGCTCATGAGGACGTTGATGCCTGTTGGAGCTACCTAGATGATGATGGGTGTTGGTCTTCTCGGTGCATTTATAGTTTATAGCACCCATGGACCTTATGTTTCGTATATGCTGCACTATCCATTTTTAGAATAGAGTTAAATCCATGGCTAGTCACAGAACTTGCTTAGCAATGTCAATACGGTCAGTGTACACAGAAAATACGAGTTTACGGTCATTAAACTCGCGCGAGAGCGTCAGCCACGGTCACTGAGCGATATGGCGCAGTGTATTTGATGACTAGGCGCTCAGAGGGTCCTGCTGTCAGCTTCACACTTGAATTGATGGTCACCAAACTTGGGCAGAATAGACGAAAATAACCTAAAAAAATAACAATTTCACGAAATGAACTCTGGCCAGAAGAAATTCACGGAACTAACCCTTTCTGTAACGCCATACAACGTGGCGCCGCACCTTGAAGAGCGGCGCCGTTACGCCTGGCGCCGCGTACCTGCCAGCGTGGCGCCTCGCGGGCCCTGGTCCCGCTAGTGCGGCGTCTTGTGGCATGGCGCCGCACTGTGTAGTGCAGCGCCGTTGCGCCTGGCGCCGCACTTTAGGTCTTGTACCAGCGCGGCGCCAACCCTTCCCAGACCCAGCCTATTCTTTCTCACCCACACACGAGCTGCAGCGGCGGCGGTGGCTCCTCCCCCCTCCACCTTCTCCCTCCTAGTGTCCAAATCGGAAGCCTCTCTCCGTGGAGTTCGATCCCCCCAAGTGCCTTGAGGTATTCTTCCCCTTCATCTTTGATTTGACCTATTGATTTCTTGTTTTGGTCCATATCTTGTAAACCCTAGTTTGTTTTGTAAGATGCATGGTAGAATGTTGTTGTATTGGCATATGGGTTGGTATTGTGTTAATGTTAGCATGAGTATCTATTGAGTGTGTTGACCATGATATTGTGATTATGTTAGGCATGACAAGAATTGTTCATGTTCACCATGTAGACAAGGATGCTATTTTGAGAGGTAACATAGAACTGGACCCGGACGAGCTCGATTTGGTGTTTGAGCGTACTCCAACATATGCCGAGGTCTTGGAGCAATTGAGGATTGAATTGAAATGGATGGACCCAAAGGATGATATTGAGTTGGAGGGAAGACATAATGTTGGCTTGGGAATGCATGTCCATTGGAAGACCATGCGTATCTTCTCCGAGGCCCGTTGGCTTGCATACAAGGAGGTGGTGGCCGAATCACTAGACAAGGCTCTTGAGCTATTTGCCACCAAGAAAGTTGGTAGTTCATTGTCTTTTGACTTAAACCGTATGGCATCCCCATTGCGTACTATGAGTTCTCCACCCGTAGACCAAGAGCTAAGGTGTGAACCTCCCTTGACCCAAACATTGAGCCCGATTTCAAGACACCAAGATGATGATTGTGGGGGTGAAGATGAAGATGACAATGATGATGTTGAACTCCACGACAACAATATTGGAGATTTAGAGAAATATATCACACAAGATGACATGGACCATGACCTCCTGTATTCTCGAGGCTATGCATCGGACTCGGATGATGATGGTCCCGAAGAAGAAGTTGACGAGGAGAGGTTCACGGCTAGAGAGGCCGAAATCCACCATACCGTATTGGGTCGGGACCATCGGGTGCCTTTGTTTCGTGATCTCAGTCCGGCGGATGAAGCCACGGTTGATGGTGGCAAAGGCATTGTGCTTGGACCAAGGACAAGTTCTTACCGGGATGACAATAAAGTGAATAGTGGCTTTTGCAAAGGATCAAGGTTCAGGACCTTGTTGGAATTTAAGCAATGGATAAAGGACTTCTCGGTCAAGCATCATCGTCCTTACACGGTCGTGCACTCGGACATCAAGAAGCGTTACACGGTGAAGTGCGAGGAGGAAGGATGTCCTTGGATAGTGCGTGCAAGACCATTCAAGGGAGGTCCTGATTGGCACATATCTAGTTGCGTATCAACTCACATGTGCCGAGGCCCGGTGTTGGATGGGAAGGATGCGAAGAACGAGCACCGGCAACTCACCTCCGAGTTCCTCGTTTATAGGCTTTCCAATGACATCGCGTCGTTTCCAATAATGACCATCAAGCAGGTCATAGAGTTTGTGAAAGCCCTCTTTCACTACGAGGTGAAGTACGGGAAGGCATGGAAGGCTAAGCAATCCGCATTCAAGATGTTGTACGGTGATTGGGAGGAATATTATAACCGAATCCCAAGGTTGTTGTTAGCGATGGCCAATGCTAACCCCGGCATGGTTCATGTGGTTGAACCTTATGGGAACAAGACAAGGGTTGTAAACGGGAAAACCGTGCGAGTATTTGGCCGTGCATTTTGGGGTTTTGAGCAATGTGTCCGGGCTTTTGAACATTGTAGATCGGTCATCTCTGTTGATGGCACCTTTATGACCGGACAATTCAAAGGCACTATCTTGATTGCAATAGCCAATGACGCGAACAACCGGTTGATTCCTTTGGCGTTTGCTTTGGTGGAGGCAGAAAGCAATGATAATTGGGAGTGGTTCTTCTATCTTTTGAGAACCAAGATATTAACCCCTCAAAGGGAGATATGTGTCATCTCTGAACGTCATCAAGGAATTCTCAATGCTGTGATGATTGATATTCCCGACCATGCTCCATTGCACCATCGTTGGTGCATGAGACACTTTTGTTCAAACTTCTATAGGGCATGCAAGAGCAAGGATTTGTCCGATGATCTACAAGATTGTTGCCTCGCTTTCACGGAACGCCGTTTCTCTAACTTGTACAACAAATTGCTAGTCAACAAAGAACTCAATGCCGGTGGTCGTGAGTTTCTCAATAGGAACATTGAACATATGGGAAAGTGGGCATGAGCTTTTGATGACAGTGGCCGGAGGTATGGCCAAATGACAAACAACATGGCAGAGGCATTTAACAAGTTGCTAAAAGGTGTCCGTGCATTGCCCGTCACGTCAATAGTCTAATATACATTCGACATGATGAATGGGTATTTTCTGAAATACTCACATGAAACGGACCGACATATTGCGGGGGACAACAAGAACAAGTACAAGTACAAGTTCCCTCCGAAGTTTGACGATTGGATGCAATTTCAGACAAGGAAAGCGGATTCCCAAGTTGTCACGGAATATGAAAATGACGAGCTAATTTACCAAGTTACGGAGCCTGGAGGTACAACGGCTGATGGTGTCCAACACGGAGCCCGAGCTTTCAAGGTCTCGCTCAAGACCTGTGAGTGCACATGTGGAAGGCCATCATTGCTTCATCTTGCGTGCTCGCACTTGCTCGTGGCGTCTCGCAGACGACATTTGGATTACAATAATCCGCTCACGGTGCGAGAGGCTGAGTTCTCTATTGAGACTACTAAGAAGACATGGGCTCCTAGATTTCATCCATACTTGGACCAATCACAATGGCCGGAGTACCATGGAATTCAACTATGGCCCGATCCTAAATGGAAGGTTGTTGGACGTGGAAGACGCAAGACAAAGCGTTTTAGGAGCGACATGGACGGATGGGGACGTGGTGGTGGTCGGGAAACGGGCAACGACCAATTCCAAGAGCCTCGTGAGAGAGCCCGGTGTGGAACGTGCAATGGTGAAGGGCACAATGCAAGAAAGTGTTCTCAAAGGAAAAGAACAAAAGGAAATCAAGGAAGTAGTAGCCAACCAAGTAGTAGCCAACAAGCTCCAAGTCAACCAAGTGGTAGCCAACAAGCTCCAAGTCAACCAAGTGGTAGCCAACAAGCTCCAAGCCAACCAAGGACTAGCCAACCAAGTGGTATCCAACCAAGGACTAGCCAACATAGTGGTAGCCAACCAAGGACTAGCCAACATGCTCCAAGCCAACCAAGTGGTAGCCAACCAAGGACTAACCAACAAGCTCCTAGACAACAAAGAGGTCGACAACTTGGGCTACGAAGAGGAAGAGGGCGTGGTGGTTTTAATCCCGCTAGTATGATAGGTTACTTAGCCGGACCAAATCCGTATGCTCGTAGGTATGTTCACATTTATGCATATTTTACTATCATTCATGTTTATTGGGTTAAATGCATCCTTCACTAACTTGCCCCTTTTATTCTTATAATAGGTATGGCGACTCAACCCAACAAGGCCAATGATGGGGAAGGTGTGGACTACTCGAAGATCTGGGCGAATGTTATGGAGGTGGTGGAGAAGAGGAAGGGGGCTGAGGAAGACAGGAAGAGGAAGGAGGCCGAGGAAGAGAGGAAGAGGAAGGAAGCTGAGGAAGAGAAGCGAAGGAAGGCATTCGAAGAGGTAGTTCAACTTGCTCGTGACTTGGCAAAAAAGAAGGACGAAGAGGACGAGGTGAAGAAGAAGAAGGAAGAGGAAGAGAGGAATAGGAAGAAGAAGAAGGAAGAGGAAGAGAGGAAGAGGCAAAAGGATAAGAAAGAGGAAGAGCGGAAGAGGAGGGCCAATGCTAGGCCACCTTGCGCCAATCAAGAGGAAATGCCACGGAGGGCGTTTCGTACTGACGAGGCCCATGGGAAGGAGGTTCCTATTTGTTGGTGTGGAACCGATTGCACTGTTAAGGAGTCCCTAGCTACCATTCCGATAGTTGGGGAAAGAAGTTCTTCATGTGTGCCAACTACAATCGCTCTCTCGTGCGTAGCCGCAACCCATACGACACTCCACCGGTATGCACAAAGCTTTTTAGTTCTTCATGTGTCCCAACTATTCCATATCATAGCCTCTAACATGCACTATTTTCTTGTAGTCTCCCCCTCCGGTATGCAGGTACTATACTTGGATAGATAACGAGCAACCTCAATCCAACAAGGCTATCCAAGAGATCGATTGGGCCATAAAAAGAAGGCGCTACTACGAAGCACAACGTGACGAGGAGATGGCGAAGAAGCGCAAGGAACATAATGACGAGCTCCGCAAGAAAGAGGAGGAAGAGAATCGCCGCGCTAAGGAGTCTCGGGATGCCGAGAGGGAAAGGCTGCGTCAAGCGGCATGGCGTTCCATGGAGGAAGAGGAAGAGAAGAAGAGGAAGGGCAAAGGGCCTATGTTCTAGACTTTGAGTATGTAACCGGGAGTCATGGACTTGTATGTGTCAAGATTTGCTCGAGAACCTCTTGTTATTTCATGAACTTGTATGTTCTAGACTTTAAGGGCAAGAAACTCGTGCTATTTCGTATGTGTCAACAAACATTTGCCCCCTCAAAGCTTTTCTGTACGATGTGTGATCATTTTCCCTCGAAACAACCGCTGAAAGCTGGCTGTAGCAGCATCTTCAAAGTGCGGCGCCAAGCCTTGTGGCGTCGCACCGTGCGGCGCCGACCAGGGTGGTGCCGCACATGCGCTAGAAAAGAGACAACGCATGTGCGGCGCCACCCTGGACGGCGCCGCACGGTGCGGAGCCACCAGGCTACGCGTTGCACCGTGCGGCGCCGTTCGGTGTGGCGCTGCACATGCGCTAGAAAATAGACAGAAGCTTCTGTCTATTTTCGAGCGCATGTGCGGCGCCACTAGTCTACGCGTTGCACGTGCGGCGCCGTCCGGGGTGGAGCTTTCTGTCTATTTTCTAGCGCATGTGCGGCGCCATGCTGGACGGCGCCGCACGGTGCAACGCGTAGCCTGGTGGCGCCGCACCGTGCGGCGTCGTCCAACGTGGCGCCGCATATTGACTTAGCCGATTCCTGGGCCACCTTGCACCATGTGCGGCGCCAGGCGTCATGGCGCCGCACCTTCCTGACTAGTGTCTGTCTGTTTCTGTTGTTCTGTTTGAGCTGGTTTTCGAGCAGGTTTGTTCGAGCAGGTTTGTTCGATGTTGTTCGAGCATGTTTGTTCCAAAAAGACAACAACCATTAAAGTTCACGACAACAACATCCAAGTTCACGACAACAACATCCAAGTTCACGACAACCATTCACGACAACATCCAAGTTCACGACAACAACCATAAGTACCGGGTTCACGACTACTACCATTCAAGACAAAGTGCAACATCTACTCTACTTCCCACGGGTGGTCTTCGCCCCTCGGCCCCTTCTCATGGGCATCTTCCTCCTCCTCGGTTCCTCTTCATCCTCCACCTCTAAGCGATATGGATTCTTGGGCTTCTTTGTCTTGGCCGTGGAAGGGTTGGGTGTGTAAGGCTTCTTGGGTTGCCTTGGCTTGAGCACGTAGTCGGACCGCTCGTGTACCTTGTAGCGAGTGTAGTTGCCCAATGTCATCTCGTCGGGGACGCTTTCCTCATCTTGCGGCTGTCAACAAAAGAAGATTGGTAAGGACAAATTCAGGAGAAATGCAAGGGAGGGTGGGGGATGCAATGGTTGTACTACCTCGGGTGTGTTCGACTCGTCCTCGGATGTGGAGTGATGATCGCCAGAATTGTCACCTTCTGGCGTGTTGGACCGTGACGCGGACGGTGTTGCCACCTCAGGGTCACGACAACCTAGCAAGTTCGACAGCCGCCTTAACCATTGGCCCTGCTTCTTAACGAACTCACGAAACATACCCTCTCCCTTCTCTCCGCGAGGGTATGTGTCCAAAGCGTCCTCGCATGCATCGGCGGACTTCCTTACCTGATCGCGCTGTCATAGACAAGAAACTAGTAAGTTAACCATGCAAGGTGTGAGAAGCGCCTAGACGGAAAAAATATTATTCGGCACACTTTACCACAAAGTTGACCAAGGGAGCAAACTCGGTTTGTCGCCCTTCTCTGACCATGATGTTGTATTGTTCGGTTGAAAGCTCATCAAACACCAATGGCTCCTCCAAGATCGAATCCCGAAATGCCCGTGGGCATATCTCCACCCGCGCGTTGTCAACGAACCATGCGATGTAGTTGTTGAAAGCATCCCGATTGAAGGGCCTATCCTGTGCTCCTTTTGCTTTCCTAGCCTCGGTCACACACCTCCTGAATTTCTCAAGGTGCTTCCTATGAAGCTTGGGCCAATCCTTCTCCTTCCTCTGCTTCTTCCTGTCCAAGCTGCACACAACAACAACAAGTCAAAAAGCGTTATTTGGCGAATGATAAGCACATCACATGGTAAGGTAGTTAATAGCTTACCTATGGAGCCCTAAGTCCGTGTCCTTCCACTCAGGCGGGACAATCTGAAATAACCCAAACCGGGTCATGACACGGTGAGGCTGGTGTAGGGTTCGCAGCATAGAAAACAAAAAATTTCCTACGATGTGAACTATATACCAAGATCTATCTACTAGATACAAACAACGGGCGGATGTATATCCGTAGAGAACATACCCTTGAAGACCGACAAAGCTTAACGAGTTCAACTCGTGGTTGATGTAGACGATCTCTTGCCGATCTCAAGATCGAGAGGAAGTCCTAGCGCCGCAAATCAGCAGCGCATCCGTGCTCGCACACACGTTCGAGGCACCGAGCAACCTCCGCCTCCTCGCTCCAGCGATGCAGCGGAAGCACAACTCTTTCTTGCCGAATCACCGGGAACATGTATCTCGCTAGTCCGAGACCATGGGGGATAAATTCTAGAGGGGGAGAGAGATCCTTCACGAGGAGGTGTGAGAGACAAGTGAGGAGGGGGGCTCCTTTTATAGGAGGAGGGGGGGGCACCCAAGGGGGTGGCCGCCGGCCATGGGGGCTGCCCCCTCCCCTCCTTCATTCATGTGGGTGGACACTCCACTCACAAAATGCCCTTTAAAATCCCTCCACTCAAAAGTCCACTCAAATTCCCATTAAATTTCCACCAAATTTAATGCAAACTCTCATTAAATAAAACTCTTTTATTTTATTCAGAATTTTGTCAATTACTTTAATGACAAACATTCACAAATAACCCCTTGCTAGAATTCTATTTCACATGCATAACCACTTTATGCAATTTCACCCGAAAACCTGTTTCGGTATCTAGTGAAATAAATTCCTGCGCTTGTTCATTCTTTCGGCATGAAACATTTGCTCCAATTGGATGTCGGTGTCTCTTAAGTGTGTCACCCTACGGTTCGTGAATAATGCGGACATGATCGAGACCCCTCTCGGATCAATAATCAGAAGCGGGATCTGGAGACCCATACTGACTCCCACACATTCAACGATGACTTTCTTGTGATCGTCGGAACCTTTTACGCTAGTATCTTAATCCCTTTGTTTCACGATATATTACATGTCCGAGATTCGATCATCGGTATCTCCATACCTAGTTTGATCTCGTTACCGACATGCACTCTTTTCTCGTTCCTGTGATATAACATTCTAGTGATCAAATCACTTGCTTGCAAGCTAATCAATGTGATATCACCAAGAGGGCCCAGAGTATATCTATCCGTCATCGGGATGAACAAATTCCACTCTCGATCCATGAGCCTCAACATAACACTTTATTAGTTCTGAATCCATCTTTATAATCACCCTGTTACGGTGTGACGTTTGATGTTATCAAGAAACTCTTCCGGTGTTAGTGATTGACATGATCTCATGGTCTAAGGATTAGGATCACTTCGTAAGTTGTTATAGCAATATAAACTCAATGACTTTGATCGTAATGCTATACTTCGGATGAATGTTCATCACACCATTACACTAATGTTGTGATCCCGTTATTAACAACATCCAATGTCCATGATCAGGAAACCTTGATCATCTTGTTAATCAACGAGCTAGTTTATGAGAGAGGCATAACTAGGAACTTTCTGTTTGTTTATTAAACACACATGTATTAACGTTTCCGTATTAATACAATTATAGCATGAAAAATAAACATCTATCATATACTTGGAATACACATAATAAACACTTTATTATTGCCTCTCAGGGCATATTCCCTTCAGCTGGTGATACTCAACAGCCCACATGCACACCATGGGGTAACGCATTAGCCACAGACGAGATTCTCTGAGGCAAATAGGGTTAAGGTGACAGTCCTCCGGAACACCAAAGCGGTCCCCTCGACCGTATGGCTCCCACGTCACCTGCATCATACCACACTCATGTCAGGGTCAAAGATTACAAGTTCAAGACATATAATTGATCGCACCCGCGAAAATTACCTGATCCATGGTGATCGTGTCAAACTCGTTGGTGTACCTCTTGTACGCCTCCAGTGGGTCCGTTGGCGGTTCGGAGACCACATCCCACTTGTAAGCCCATGTGGGGAGAAGGTAGTCGTTGCCGTTATCAATGTAAGGATTGAATGACAACAATCTCGGCCGTCCAATGGAGAAGCGTTCCCAGCTCCACACCGAAAGAAGGAGCAAACAACCACCAATCCCTGAATCAGCGGCGCCCCTAAGGCAAGCGTCATCCAGCTGCAGATGAAGTGAACAACCATTTGGTAAGAACAATTTTTTTTGAGATAGTGCAGAAATATACAACAACATTTGTAAATAACTCATTACCTGACGGTACAACCAGGCCAACGCCGCAGAACCCCAACTGAAGGTAGAGTAAAAAAAACAGCAACTTGAGCCAATGCCACTGAGCACGATCCCCACTGCTGTCAGGAAACAGAGTCCTCGTGATAATGTACCACACATACACACGAGTGTATGTCTTGATCGTCTCCTCATCGGCATCCTCGGGGCAAATCTTGAAATTCTGGAGATCCAAGTAAAAGTAGCCCCGGCAGCGACCCTCAGTCTTCCCCCCTTCGAGTTTATAGCCTCGGGTGGATCCTTCCCTATAAGGGAGACCATCTGCTCACGCCACCCGTCTGAATCCGAGGACATGCACACAGGGTTTCCCTTGATTGGGAGTGCCAGGATCATGCTCATGTCCTGCAAAGTGACCGTAGTCTCACCGGTCCTAAGGTGAAATGTGTGCGTCTCCGGCCTCCATCGGTCCACAAGCGCGGTGATCGCAGCAGGGTTGAAGGCCGATGTGGACCGAGTGACCATGTGGATAAAGGGGAGGAGTCCTAGCTGCTGGATGTACGGAGTGTACCGTGCATCATAAGGCATCTTGCCGGACGAGACCTCGTGGTACCTAAGTCGAAGGGGTTGAAGCTCCTGCAAACATACAATGGCAAAATGTTAGATTTCCATCTAAACAAACATGGCATCTTGTTCGACTTGCATTGAAGTTTTTAGTACCTGTCTCTTCTCCGACATCTTGTAGGCACGGTGTTGAACATCATAGTGAGCATTGTTTAGAAGGGGGTTTAGAGACATCCTACATATTCAAAACAATAGAGAGAATAAGAACAATTACAAAATGTCCATCTTATTCCAACTATAGTTGACACATATAGTTCTAGCATCTAGCATCTAGTTCTACCCTACTATACCTATAATTCTAACACGAACAAAAATTTCTTCCTACTCTACCTATAATTCTAGGGTTTCACTATCCCAAAATAACTAGGGTTTTACATGCATTCCTAATATTGCAATCTAGGGTTTCAAGATCCAACTTACAAGCATTCAAACCTAAAGATCAAGTAAACATGGCAATGGTTCATAAAATCTATGGTTTCACCATACAATCTAGGGTTAGACCAAATATTGCAAATAAGGGAGAAAAAAGGAGAAATTTGTGGATGCAATTGAGAGGGATTAGAGAGAATACCCGGGGGAGGGGATTGGGAGCACGATTCTTGGAAGAAATTCACCAATCTGGCCTGGTGGGGGGGGGGAGATTAGGTGGAGAGCGCCGCCACCGCCGCCATGTCTGTTCAGGCCTGGGAGAGAAATGGGATGGGGCTGGGAGGGCTGGCTCGCGCGCAGATACAAGACCTAATGTGCGACGCCACGTGCAACGGCGCTGCACTACACAGTGCGGCGCCACGCGGTAAGGCGCCGCACTAGCGGGACCGGGGCCCACGAGGCGCCACGCTGGCAGGCGTGCGGCGCCAGGCGTAACGGCGCTGCCCTTCAAGGTGCGGCGCCAGCACGTATGGTGTTGCAAAAAGGGTTAGTTCCGTGAATTTCTTTTGACCAGAGTTCATTTCGTGAAATTGTTATTTTTTTGGGTTATTTTCGTCCATTTTGCCCCAAACTTGCACTAGAGTGTCAGTCATGGTCACCGAGTGACATGTAGCTTGGGAGGGTTGGTTTTATTTGCAAAATGGCGCTAGGTGTAAACCCACTCTTTCACAAACAGGATGAAGGTGCTCTGGATGGTTTAGGAGACTACCTGCTTCTCCTCTTGTCTCCTCTACGTGTCGTGCAAAAGAACAATAGATTAACAAAATTTAAAAAAATAGATGGATTTTATTTCTTGACAAAAACTCCTTCGATCAAAATCTGAAGTCACACGTCACATGGATAATCACGTGTAATCTGCGAGGGCGCTTTGTTCGTGTGTCCGGTACAAACTAGTCTTTGTATGTTTGTTGCATTTTATAAGACAACAAAAGCTTCATTTTATATGATGATTCATAGAATGGCCAAGTACATACCACTTGTTAAATATCGACAAGCCCAAGACTGACATGTCCATGATCGATCTCTCTGAATGTGATCGGCCGACACGAGCGTATTTTCGGTTTCTCTTTTTATATAACCTTTCCGTATGAGTGTAGTGCAGTACTAATCGATCCATGGATCGATCGAGCTAGATAACCGGCAATAAAAAAAGACAAGAAACGATCATTGCATTGCACACATCATTTTGTGACAGTGGCTAGTCGATCGGGAGACACAAACAAAACAAAAAGATTGCTTGCATGGGCACGTGCGTGCTTGCTGGTTCGTGTGTGTGCACTGGGTGCAATGAAGGTATCGATCAATCGTTACATCATGATTCTCATACATACATGTACATATACGACGACAAAACATATATACATATACATATGAAAGAAACCCCACAGGATAAAGCATCGAGAAAAGTTAAGGCACATCATGCACAAGTGATGAGTGGTGTTGTACGCGTACAGTTCAAGGAGATTGATCGAGCACGCATATGGAGATTTCGTTTTTGTTACAGTTAAAGGGAACAGAAAAGTCAACGCCTGATCAGTCAAACTGTTTTGTCTCGACGTCGGTGTTGTTACAACCCTTGCATGAGGTATAAGTGGTGTCAACTGAACCCGTGTCGACTGATCCCATGAGGCATGAGGAAGTACACGTACACCATTTGCAATAAAACCAACACTCTTAAGCTACTCGTATCACTTGGTGACCATGGCTGACACTCTAGTACAAGTCTGGTGACCATCAATTTAAGTGTGAATTTGACAGCAGTCGCTCAGTGACCGTGGCTGACGCTCTCGCGCGATTTTAATGACCGCAAACTCATATTTTCTGTGTACAATGACCGTATTGATTTTGCTAAGCAAATTCAGTGACTAACAATGGATTTAACTCTTTATAATACTACCAAATTGTAGTTAGTGTGGAAGCATCAGGAATGTTGGGAAGGATTCTCGGGGGTAATCCAGTGAGATACTTGTGTTTATAATACAGTAACGTGAAAATATTAGATTATGATGAAGCAGTTAAATTCCGAGAATGTATGGGGTTTTGCATGTATGAAATTGGCAGGTCTGTGCGTTCCATACCAGGTTAGGAAAAAAAGGTAACTCTATCGTATTATAACTTTATACTTGATAAAAGATTAACTCAGTCTTACCTATAATTTAAACTTATACGGTTTATATTTGCACTGTGTATAATACAAACATTATGCGTTAACAACTAAGAGCATCTCCACCGGCGTCCCCAACTCAGTTGGGGGTGGAGGCCAAAAAACAGCCCACACCCCGAACCGGTGCCGGCTGTCCTCCAAATTGTCCGGTACCCTTTTGCTGCCCTAGGCAACCAGGGGCTGGGATGGGACTGTCGGGAAAATGCGCCATGCTGTAAACCCAGCGCCGGCCCCCTTGCTAACCACACAAGGCAAACGTATCCCCTTCTTCACCTCTCCTTCCTTTCGTCCCTTCCATCTCGCGAATCATCGTCACTGGCGGCCATCGTTTGACCTACTGCTTGGCCATATCCTCCATCTAGTGCACCGCCCATTCTCTAGGGTGCGGCCCACCCCTAGCAGCCACCCACCCGTCGATTCTCGTTGGGAGCTCGCCGTCGATTCAACGCCATCGACTTGCCGAGGATATCGCCTGCCACCAGCGAGGACACCCGTCGTCCCTCACGCGAGAGGTCGTTCAAATCGGCCGTGCCGCTGCTGTCTATAGGAGAGAAGGCGCCTCCACTATCACGCACAGCATCGAGCTCGCCACGCATAGAAGGTGCTCGACCGTTTGCCATGGATAGCGACGATGAGCTCGTAATGGTGCAAATGCTAGAAGAGGAGGCCGATGAAGCCGAGTGTATTATGATCAAACCTCATTTGCCCGCATTTTAGCCAACATGCTCCCCGACGGGGAGGCTCGAGGCCGGGGAAGAAGAACAGAGATAGGCAGCGACTGGCCGACGTCTTGATGTTGGAGACAAATTACTTTCAAGATAATTCAACCCATGGTCCTGCTGTATTCCGGCACCGGTTTTGAATGAACAAGGATTTGTTCATGAAGATTGTGCATGGAAAGCGAGATTTTGATCCATATTTCATTTGCAAGGGGGACTGCACAAGATTGCCTGGTTTCACCTCTGTTTAGAAGTGCACAGATTCCTTGCGATGTATTGCATACAGAGCTCCTCTAGATACTCAAGATGATTACATGCGCATGACCGAGTTCACGGCATTTGAGTGTGTGACATGTTTTCTCGTGCTATTTTCAGATGCTTTGGGACAATATATTTGAGGGCATAAAATGAAGAAGATACAACTCGTATACTGGCATAGAACTTAGCTAGAGGATTCACTAGGATGCTTGGAAGCATCGATTGCATGCATTGGGATAGAAGAATTTCCCTTTCGCTTGGCAAGGTATGTTCAAGGGCCATAAATGAGAGTGCAGTGCCATACTAGAGGTCGTGGCGGATTATAACTTGTGGATTTGGCACACTTTTTTTGGCATGGACGAAACACATAATGGCATCAATGTGCTATCGAGATCTTCAGAGTTCGGCAGACTTACAAAAGGCCATGCCCCGATGGTGAACTTTGTAGCCAATGGCAAGGAGTACATGAAAGGCTACTACCTAGCCGATGGTATTTACCCTAGACGTGCCATCTTCGTGAAGATAATCACCGAGCCTCATACTGATGCAAGATCTTGGTTTGTCAAGTGCCAGGAGGCTTGCGGGAAGGATGTTGAGCGAGCATTTAGTGTTCTCCAAGCTCACTTTGCTATCATCAGGTACACTTCTCTAACCTGATCAACATCATAGATATGGAGGTGATGTATGCTTGTGTGATCATGCCTAATATTATCATCGAGATTGAGCGTGATGCTCCTACAATTGATTTGTTGCCATTTGAGGGCATGGACACTCTTGCTGACATTGATCATAATATGCCAGCTGATTTTGGTGCTTTTCTCGCCATGTATCAAGAAATTTGCTACACCGTGGTGCATGATTAGCTACAAGATGATCTCGTCTAGCATTTGTGGGCGTTTAGAGAAAATATACCTCAATACCCCCAAGCCAACGGACCTAGCTTGATATAATTTTTAAAATTTTATTTTGTAAATTACTTTGTGAACTATTTTATTTGAAACATTCAATTTGTTGTATTAAACTTAATTGTATTTGCATTTGGTTGTAATAAAAATCCTCTAATTGTGTGATCTTTTCAAATTTGAGCGTTTTGATCCTGGCGTGATCATTTGGTGGCTGATCGTTGGGGGTCGCCGGTGTGGGGCGGCTTCCCCAAACCGCCGACAGTTTGAGCGCTGACCTCAAAAGTCACTACCGGCGCACTTGCCGGCCATCCGCGGAGATGCTCTAACCCATTAAGTTTTAACAATGTGATTCGGAAAAAGGAAAATTATAACAAGTTCACAATCATATCATCGATCTAAATTTCTAGAACCGTCCTAGCATCAAACGGACCGAGTTGTTTCCTTCTTGTAAATTGTAGTTTTTTGTATATTACGATATATAGGTAGTTTTTTTTGCGGGGTACGAGATAGGTAGTTGGTAGTACATAAGTATCGTCGGACTTGAGTTCGTGTCAAATCCATTTTAGAGAAAGGAACCGAGGCGAGGGACAAAGCACAACAAATAAGGGCGTGTTTGGTTGATCAGACTGAAATTTCCTGTTTTTGCTAGTTGGCCCGGCGAATACTGCATGTGGGGAGATTGGGCCCGAATCAGGATTGATTGTTTATTTGATAGTCCGGTATTTTGGTTTCCTGGCATGGGAAGCACATATGACACTTTTGTTTGGTTTCCTAGATTGGACAAGGCTGATGTAAAGAATGGACGTTTGGAAGCCCGCATAAGGCGCGATATGGTTACCTCGGACATCAAAGTGGTGAGCATACCAGCAACTACTCATGAGAGTTTAATAGTTCAAGGTCTTACATGATCGATCACACACATTAGAACAAGTGGTAGTATATAATCCACATGATCAGAACAATGATGATGAGGTCTTTGATCATAATTTCACCTTGTTGAGGTGCAACATGTTGTTCAGAAAGAACCAGTTGTGCTGCAGGTTGCTTGCCGTCATTGCTGTCCATGGCCTGTGGTGGCGGCTATGGAGCTAGATTGCTATTCATGGCATGTAGACCCTTTGCTAAGAACTCAGAGTAGGCTAATCGTGTGTCCTCTAAAGTCTTAAACCCCTTATGAAGGTTGTACTTATAACATGTCACTTGTTGGCTGCATTCCTTCCATGTCTTGTAGATTCATGCATGCTTGCTGTAGAACACCACATACCAATTGTATTTCTATGAGACATAACAACATATGCAACATAAGGATCACGACTAAATCAGGTAGATCAAGTTCAGAAACATAAGGCAATAAACATAAGCTACTTAAGCATGCATGATCATATGGGCAAAAGCATTAGCAGTTCCAATCTACTAAGTTAGTGTGATCCTACCGATCACCACCAACATCTATGGTATCATACTACCACCACACCAAAAGGGGTGCAATCCTACCACCGCATAAGTTCTCCATCATGTGAGGGGTTAGTATATACCACCTCACAGTAAATAGGCATAAGTTTTTATCAAGTCTCGAGATACTTCAAAATATACAACTTCTTCTTCATCATGTATGCACCACCTCCACCATCTCCATGCTCAGGGAGCAAGAACTACACATAGTAGTGCTTGGCCAGGAAGGTCCTGAGCCAGAGCACCCTGTGGTCCTCCGCCATCTAAACAAAGTCGTTGCCCTGGCCCCTGTTGTCAAAGAGGTGATTGAGCGCCACCATCAGTGCCTTAGGGATGAAGCGGTGGTCATGACGGCGTTGTAGAGGGCTAGGTGCACATCTGGAGGGGAAGCGTTGGTGATGGCGGCCGCCACAACTTTCACCACTTTAATACATTCTTACGCATCATCAATATCCCTCATCTAGTGTTGGGGTATAAAACTTTTTCTTCAGTATGTCCCATGCTTATGACTGCGCCGTGTACATGGAGCATCTTCATTATTTAATGGGATGCTTGGGCGAGTGTTCACTGTGAAGGGCGGAATTTCATATAATTTATTATAATTTTCTAACATGTTTGTCCTGTCCTCCACTTCCATGATGTTTATTTTCCCTAAAAGAACTATGTGGCGCTTTGGCTCATCGTATGATGTATTCGTTTGCTTATCTTTTCTTTTTTCGGTTTGGTAGACATGTCCTTCACATAGAAAACATGAGCCACATTATTGGCTAGGAAGAATGGTTCGTCTCTGTACCCAAGATTATTGAGATCCACTGTTGTCATTCCGTACTATTAGTCTACCTTTACCCTGCCTCCTTCCAGCTTGACCCATTTGCACCAAAACAAAGGGGAAGGTCCATGATACGTCCATTTTGCATCACTATTTTATATCATAATTTGCTATTATTCATTGATATATTTTCGTATTAAGAGATGATACTTATGTTATTTCATCTATTTTGCATGTTGGATGACTTTTGGAGGATGAACTGCAGGAGTCGGGATTCTGATGGAAAAAGCGGTGTCCAGATGCAATATTCGCGAAGATCAGAAAATTCCAGAAAATATACAGAAGTTCTTATTTTTCTAGAAGACGAAGGAGGCCAGAAGGAGAGGCGGAGATGGGCCACATGGGGCCCACACCACCCCTAGCATGGCCCCCCTGGGTCGCGCCACCAGGTGGTGTGGCCACCCTAGCCCACCTCTGGCATCGCCCTTTCGCCTATAACATACCCTCGAGACCCTAAGACTCAGGGGAGCAACCACAGAAAGATTCCACCGCCTCTGCGCGGCGGAAACTACAGAGAGAGAAAGAGCTCTCCGACAGGCAGAAATCTGCCAGGGAAATTCCTTCCCGAAGAGGGGAGATCATCGCCATCAACACCGTCATCAAGCTAAACTTCATCGGGATCATCATCATCATCATCATCTCCACCATCACCATCACCACCACCTCATCCCGATGTAACAATTGGGTTGAATCTTGCATAGTTCTTAGGGGAAACTTTCCCGGTGTTGATTACTTTTGTAGTTGATGCTATTGAGTGGAACCATTGAATTATTGTTTATGTTCAGATTGTTACTTATCATTATATCATCTCTGATCTTGATCCTTATGATGTCTCGTGAGTAGTTCGTTTAGTTCTTGAGTACATGGGAGAAGTCATGTTGTTAGTAGTGGAATTGTGTTGAGAAATATTCAATGATTTGATATTTAAGTTGTGGTTCTATTGTTCTAGTGGTGTCATGTGAACGTAGACTACATGATACTTCACCTTTATGGGCCTAGGGGAATGCATTGTGTATTTGGCTACTAATTATGGGGTTGCCGGAGTGACAGAAACCTGCCCCCCGTTAGGAAACCTTTTCACAAGGGATTGTAGGATCTCAGAGTTTAATGTTGTGGTTAGGTTTTTATCTTAATTACTTTCTTGTAGTTGCGGATGCTTGCAAGGGGTTTAATCACAAGTATATATTAGTCAAAGTAAGGTCGGTACATTAGCATAGGTTCACCCACACAACATTTATTCAACCAAAGAAGATTAATCAACTAGAAGAAGCGAAAGCACTTGACAGTATTCCCATGTGTCTTCGAGAACGTTTGGTCCTCATAAGTAATACAGCCGACTTTTCCTTTGCTGAAGAAAGGATTGGGCCACTTGCTGCAATTATCATTATTGTCTTTTATTTACTTTCACTTTATTTATCTGTATTATAAAAAACCCCTAAAAATCTGTTTGCTAAGTATTTACAAAGAATTCCTGATCCAAACCAGTAGTCAACACCTTCTGCGCCTCGTTGGGATCGACACTCCTATTTATCAAAAGTACTAAGATATACACCTATATTTGTGGATCATCAAGACTATTTTCTGGCGCCGTTGATGGGGAGTGAAGCGCTATTGAAGAGTGGAACTAGTAAAGAAAATTTCTACTATGGGTATTGTTTTTATTTATATTTGCTATTTTGTTTCCAATATGGATAACCCACTTGGTTTCCTATTTGGGAAAGCTACTACCACTGCTAGGGTAGTAGATGAACCCCCACCTGCTGACATAGATCCTTTTAAGATACCTACAAAAATTGTTGATCGTGTTATGGATAACTACTATTTTGAAGATGGAACTATCCATCCTGGTGATCACTTGCTTTTTATCTATGAATTATGCGGGTTGTTCAAGTGTGCAGGTATCACAAGAGAACAAGTTAATAAAAATTTACTCTCTATATCATTGAAAGGTAGAGATGAAGAATGGTATAAGCTGCTGAAGAATGGCCAATCTATGGAATGGGAGGAGATTGTACCTCTCTTTTATTCTAAATTCTATCCTCCTAGTGAGATTCATAAGGATAGGAACCAAATATATAACTTTTGGCCTCGTGATGGATAGAGTACAACCCAAGCTTAGGGGAGATTGAAGTTACTAATGCTTAAATGCCCTATTCATGAGCTCCCTAATAATAATACTATTAATAACTTTTATGCAAGGTTTTCTCTCCATGATACGGATTTATTAGATGCTTCTTGTGCTGGATCATTTATACGTATGAACGAAGAAGCTAAATGGGATCTTCTAGACCATATTCAAAAAAATACTGAAGCATGGGAGAATGACAAAGGAAGAAAGTCAGGTATAAATTATGATTATGAATGCATTAAATATTTTATGGGAACTGATGACTTTCATAGTATTAGTACTGCTTATGGTCTTGACTCCCAAAGTATTGCTAATTGTTTTAAGGCCTTTGCCTCTTATATTGAAATTCCCAAAAAGAAGCGGAACAAGTATCATGCACCTTAAGATATTGTTGATTGCGTTCTTGCTAGAAATACTGAAGTTTGTACTGTTGATCGTATTCTGCCTGAACCTTAAATTGAGAAAATACCTTTCCCAGCTAAGGTAAAGGTGCATTCTATGATAATTAGTGCGATTAAAAAAAATACAAAGAAAGTAGTAGAACCTGATGAACAAATAAATATTGAACGCGCATTAGCAATTGTGAAAGACCTTGTCACTAAAAATATAGAAGATGGGCACATTATCTTTTGTGAAGATGCTTCTAATATTGTTTCACATCCTAGTAGAACTAGGAAAGCTAGTGTCCCTGTTCTTTCTGCTAGAATTGGTGACCATTGCTATTATGGTTTATGTGATATTGGTTCAAGTTCAAGTTCAAGTGCTATTCCTGATGAACTTTATAAAGAAATTATGTATGAAATCGGTCCTTGTGAACTTGAATAAATTGATGTGGCTATTCAACTTGCTAATAGAGAAACCATTACTCCTATTGGTATTGTAAGAGATGTGGAAGTTCTTTGTGGTAAGACTAAATATCCTGCTGATTTTCTAGTGCTTAGTTCAGCAGCTAGTAAAACAGGTCCTATCATTTTTGGTAGACCTTTCCTGAACACTTGTGTAGCTATTATAGATTGTAGGAAGGAGATGTTTTTACTAAATTTGATGGAGAATCTTATGAGTTTAATTTTTCCAAATTTGATAAAACTCCTTATGAAAATGAATTGCTTAATGAGGATTCTAGAGTTGAACAACTTGCTACTATTGATATAGTTTTCAATCTTAAACCACTCTTTAATGATTTTAAAGATAATTATTTTGATGATAAGAATGTTTTATGTGATAGTTACATTGTTAATTTTATTCATAATGCTGCTGAAAGTTATTATGAGAGAGGTAAACATGGTTCATGCATCTCAATAATATTAAGTTTCCCCGCTTTATGTTGAAAGTTTTGATATTGCACCTGTTTTGCCTTCCTATGCTAGTAGCCTTTTGTTTTAATAATTTGTTTTCTTACAAAGTTCCTTTGCATAGGAAGTGGGTTAGACTTAAATGTGTTGAATATTTTCTTCTTTATTCTCTCTTTTACATCAATTCATATTTATTATGTGAGCATGACCAAAAATTATCATGCCTATCTTAATGGCCATAAAGAAAGAGCTTTTAGGAGACAACCCATTTTATTTTTCTTTATTTATTTGAGTATTGGAAGTTATTACCTCTGTAATAACCTCTCCTTATCCTTTTTGTTTGGTCCTTGTGTCAAGATCAACCTCTAATGAGAGGGAGGTAAGGATTTGGGAACTTGCTGTCCCGAAATAGATTTCTGTGCTTTGCTGTAAAAAATCGTGAAAAATCCCAGAGAATCGTACTGATCTGTAATGTTTTGTGTGAATGCCCTAGGTTTTTATCTAACTTTCGTTAGTTTTGCACTTTTTGATTTGAGCAACAAAAGATTTTTGAAAAAATCGATCTATACCTGCAGGTCTGTTTTGACAGATTTCTGCCATTATTTGCATTTGCCTCTTTAATCAATTTTCTTTTGAATTCTTTGGAGCTTTTGAAAGGAGTTGCTACAGTATCTTATGTTTTTATGGATTACCTACTTCAGTTGAAACTAAACCCAAAGGTTTATTATCATGCATACACTAATGTTGCTAATGAAGATTGTGTGAAGTTTTGTATGAAATAAATTTTCAAGTGTTGGGAGAGAATGATGCAATGAGATGAAGAATGTTCAAAGGCTTGGACATTATATATTTCCGGAGATTCTTATAATGAATATATCGATGTTATTCAAGTGGTGACTCAGGGATAAATTATTAAAGACCAAATTCAGGAATTTGCAGAGTCCTTTTTTGAATAGGTAAAAGTGCTGGAAATAAAAGGTTCGCGAAAAACTTTCCAATTACTCCCTCCGACCCATATTAATTGACTCAAATTTGTCTAAATTTGAATGAATCTAGACACTATTTAGTATATAGGTTCATTCAAATTTTGGCAAATCAAAGTCAATTAATATGGATCGGAGGGAGTAATATTTTTGCAGTTTTTATTTAATATGGAAGCTATTGAGTCGAAAGAGGGAAGGAAACAGAGCCCGGGTGGCCCACACCACCCAGTGGAGCGGGCCCCATCTGGCCGCGCCACCAGGGGCTGTGACCACCCTAGAGCCCGTCTCCATCCCATTTTCACCCAGTACCTTCCTTATGTTGTAAAAATTTATAATATATAATCCCCCGGATCTCCCGAGGTTCGTATATCTTGTTCTCATCGTGTTTTCGTTTTGATCTGTTTCTGTCAGGAACTAGTCTCAAGTTCAGAAGCACAATGGTCTTCGCCAACGACAAGGGCAAGAAGCTTGTGGAATATGATCCCCAAGACCCCAAGTGAGAGTAGGAGATCGAGGGTGAAGTTGAAGAAGTGGAGGAAGACAAGCGTCTGCGCACCCGTGCCACCGTTGCAAGTATTGGAGTGGTGGAAAATCCTGTCAAGCTCAAGAGGACGACATGAATGTCCACTGGAGGGAAAACTCCGCGTCATTTCCTAGCTCCACGGTCACTTCCTACACGCATCAAGAATCCCTTCCATACTCTTATACATGAGTAGCAATTACAAAAGGTGCCTAAAGAAAAGTTGCCCTCCAGTTGGGATATGCTTCGTTCTAACCATGCAGGGACATAATACTTTAAGGAGGAAGAGTAGGGAAAGAATCACAAGGACTGGGATTCACAGTCGAACATGATCATGAACCACATTGAGCATAATTCGGAGTTGATTCGTACTCTCACCTTTGAGATTGAGGATTATAAGAAATTGATTGAAAATCTTATCAAGAGAACACCACCACCACCAAAGGAGTAATTCGTCATCAGGTTTTGGCATCCCCTTGGTTTGTTCCAAGCTTGGGGGAGTGCCGCGGTATAAAATAATTATCCTTCATCTTTTTACCTTTTTAGTAGAGTCATATCATGAATAGAGGAATTATCATATAGGATGGTTTACATTGTGGAAGTATCTCTCCTCTAGTTGGTTATCTATGTATCCCTTGGAGTGAGTGCAGTTATGGAATATCAATGAGAAGTTTCATCATTTACTTTTTGAACATCTTATTTTAGTTTGCAACTTATGTTATATGATTGATCTTGTTGTTAGTATTGGTATCACTTTGGGAGCATCAAGTAAATTTAGTTGGTTTTGGAAAACCTAGCTTTGGTCAGTAGCAACACTATTTGAGGATTGAATGGAAAAGAGAAAAAGTACTTATAGATACATCATTAAACCTTTTTTATTTCTTGATTATCTCATAAGCTTAGTATTCCCAAGTTAAGATCTTTTGCGTTTTCAAGGAAGATTGCATGGTTGTTTCTATCACTTGTATGTTTGTTTGTTTCCTTCGACTCTTATGCTTGCTACCCATCCTTTCTAGCCAAAAAACCTGTACTGAGAGGGAATGCTTCTCGTGCATCCACTCCTTGAACTAAAACCTTTGCCATTTGTGTCAACCATATCTACCTATTAGCATTATTGCTATTCTAAGTAAATTCTCGAGTTTTATCTATCTTCCAAATTAAAAATTATTTTGTTATGTAAAAACTAGTTAGTAAAGCTCTCACGAACTTGATGTCACACCTTTATTTTCTTGCACTTAATAAATTTGAACCATTGTGCCAACTATGTTGCTTATATGCTTACAAGTTATAGATTGGGAGTTAGCAGAACCATGTTGTCATGGGGAACGCTTTCAACACATGTAAATATCTATCTAGTTGATATTAAGATCTTTTGTTTATGGATTTCGGTGGTGTGAAATAAAAGGGAAGCTTGTAAGTCCATGGAGTATTATATATGTGTTAGAGAAACGCCTGGGCGGCTAGACTAAGCCATGCATAATCATGGTGGAAACTTGCAGCATAACCATAGTGAGCAATCTATGAAGCATCTTCAGAAAAAATATAGAAAAAAGGAGAAAAAGAGAAAAAAGAAAAAGAAAAAGAAAAAAAGAGGCACCCTACTCATGGTAAATAAGAAGATTGTTGAGATGCTCATTGTCTGTTGCCTTGTAATTTTGATATGGGATAGGTCCTGTATCATGGGGCAAGGTTACCCCGTTGGCGGTTCTCTATGATACACATATACTTACAATGACAAGAACTTACTTGGGACTAAAGTTGAGTAGCATGAGGAACGACCCTCATACTCAAGGGACATGAGACTTTCGACCAATGATTTGTTAAGCATATACTTCATATTTGTCTCACTTTAACCTTAATCACTTCAAGATTATTATGATAGGGGCAATGAGAGCTCAAAGCTAGTAAGTACCATAATCTTTTGGAACTCTTTATGAAACTTGAAATCCCTACTTCCCTCTGCGAAGAGCCTATCTTTTAATTTTTAGTTGAGTCAGTAAACCCATTCCCTTCTATCTCCAGCAAGCATTTGAGTTGCTGTGATTCAATCATTCATATGATGATTTATTCAATCTTGTTTCTTATGTTCCTTGTTTTGCACATTGCTCTTTTCTAAATGAATATTACTTTGAAAGCTATCATTGTAAAAGGCCCATTATGTTTGAGCAAGAGACTCCTGCTTTTTAAACTTCACTATAAAAGCTTTACTTGAAAACTAAGTATGATTTGTCAACTGTTCTCTGACCAAGAACAAAGTTGGCCATTACCAACTAAGATTTTCTTTATGCATCTCTATTATGACTCCCATACTCATTGCAAGTGAAGTTATATAATGGTGAGTTGTTTCCTGTTATGATTTGTGTATCAATGATGTGATGCTTCTTGTCTGTATTCTTTTTATCGACACTTCACTCCATAAACATGAGGTAATGTTTACTGAGTTCAGTTTTCTCTTGGGGACAAGCGAGGTCTAAGCTTGGGGGGAGTGGATATGTCCATTTTGCATCACTATTTTATATCATAATTTGCTGTTATTCATTGATATATTTTCATATTAAGAGGTGATACTTATGTTATTTCATCTATTTTGCATGTTGGATGACTTTTGGAGGATGAACTGCCGGAGTTAGGATTCTAATGGAAAAAGCGGTGTCCAGATGCAATATTCGCGAAGATCAGAAAATTCCAGAAAATATACAAAAGTTCTTATTTTTCCAGAAGACGAAGGAGGCCAGAAGGAGAGGTGGATATGGGCCATAGGGGGCCCACACAACCCGCTGGCGCGGCCCCCCTGGGCCGCACCACCAGGTGGTGTGGCCACCCTGGCGCACCTCTGGCATCACGCTTTCACCTATAACATCCCCTCGGAACCCAAAGACTCAGGGGAGCGACCATAGAAATATTCCGCCGCCTCTGCGGGGCGGAAACTACAGAGAGAAAAAGAGCTCTCTAGTATGCAGAAATCTATCGTGGAAATTCCTTCCCAGAGAGGGGAGATCGTCGCCATCAACACCGTCATCAAGCTAGACTTCATCGGGATCATCATCAATATCATCCTCACCATCATCTACACAAGCACCATCACCACCACTTCATCCCGCTGTAACAATTGGGTTGAATCTTGCATAGTTCTTAGGGAAAACTTTCCCGGTGTTGATTACTTTAGTAGTTGATGCTATTGAGTGGAACCATTGAATTATTGTTTATGTTTAGATTGTTACTTATCATTATATCATCTCTGATCTTTATCCTTATGATGTCTCATGAGTAGTTCGTTTAGTTCTTGAGGACATGGGAGAAGTCATGTTGTTAGTAAAGGAATTGTGTTGAGAAATATTCAATGGTTTGATATTTAAGTTGTGGTGCTATTATTCTAGTGGTGTCATGTGAACATCGATTACATGATACTTCACCTTTATGGGCCTAGGGGAATGCATTGTGTATTTGGCTCCTAATTGTGGGGTTGCGGGAGGGACAGAAACCTGAACCCCCGTTAGGAAACCTTTGCACAACAGAGTGTAGGATCTCAGAGTTTAATGCTGTGGTTAGGTTTTATCTTAATTACTTTCTTGTAGTTGCAGATTCTTGCAAGGGGTTTAATCACAAGTATGTATTGGTCCAAGTAGGGTCGGTACATTAGCATAGGTTCACCCACACAACACTTATTCAACCAAATAAGATTAATCAACTAGATGAAGAGAAAGCACTTGACAGTATTCCCATGTGTCCTCGAGAACGTTTGGTCCCTATAAGTAATGCAACCGGCTTGTCCTTTGATAAAGAAAGGATTAGGCCACTTACTGCAATTATCATTATTATCTTTTATTTACTTGCACTTTATTTATCTGTATTATCAAAAACCCCTAAAAATTCGTTTGCTAAGTATTTACAGAGAATTCCTGATCCAAACCACTTGTCATCAACTTCTGCTCCTTGTTGGGATCGACACTCCTATTTATCGAAAGTACTACGATACACCCCTATACTTGTGGGTCATCAACACTATTTTCTAGCGCCGTTGTCGGGGAGTGAAGCGCTATTGAAGAGTGGAACTGGTAAAGGAAATTTCTACTATGAGTACTGTTTTTATTTATATTTGCTATTTTATTTCCAATATGGATAACCCACTTGGTTTACTATTTGGGAAATCTACTACCACTGCTAGGGTAGTAGATGAGCGCCCACCTGCTGAGATAGATCCTTTTAAGACACCTACACAAATTGTTGATCGTGTTATGGATAACTACTATTTTGGAGATGGAACTGTCCATCCTGGTGATCACTTGCTTTTTATCCATGAATTATGCGGGTTGTTCAAGTGTGCAGGTATCACAACAGAACAAGTAAGAAAAAGTTACTCTCTATATCATTGAAAGGTAGAGCTGAAGAATGGTATAAGCTGCTGAAGAATGGCCAATCTATGGAATGGGAGGAGATTATACCTCTCTTTTATTCTAAATTCTATCCTCCTAGTGAGATTCATAAGGATAGGAACCAAATATATAACTTTTGGCCTCGTGATGGAGAGATTACAGCCCAAGATTGGGGGAGATTGAAGTTACTAATGCTTAAATGTCCTATTCATGAGCTCCCTAATATTATTATTATTAATAACTTTTATGTAAGACTTTCTCTTCATGATAAGGATTTATGAGATGCTTCTTGTGTTGGATCATTTACACGTATGAAAGAAGAAGCTAAATGGGATCTTCTAGACCGTATTCAAGAAAATACTGAAGCATGGGAGAATGACAAAGGAAGAAAGTCAGGTATAAATTATGAATATGTAACATCCCAAAATTACCCTAATTTTTGGAATGTTAAAAAAAATATTATTAGCAAGTGTTTGAATTTTTTCATCTTGTTAAAATCTTTAAATGAAAAGAAAATTTTAGGATTGATCAAACTTTCCTAAGTCACACAGAAAAAAATGAGAAAAGATTAGCATGACTATCCAAGTGGTTTGAGGCTTTTGTACAAAACAAAAACATTGTGTTGCATTACACCATGGTATATCAAAGAAAACCAAGAATTCAAAACTCCTTCTAAAGTTAATAACCCTATCCTCAAATCAAGTTTTAAGATATTATTGAAAAATATATTCTTGTAATAGAGTGGATACAAATATCCTTCCCTGTGTCCTAAAATCAAAAGTGGAATCATTCCATTTAGTTTAAAACCTAAACCTATTTTGCATTTTCCAAAATGGTCACTGTAACACCCTCAGAATCGGACCTATGCAAGTTTCAGCGCTTCCCGCCAAACCCGCATAGAAACGATTCAAAGGTGCCCACCAGGCACTTTCGTGCGGGTGGAAAATGAAGTAATAACATTACACAACAGTCCTCGATGGAACCCCAGAACAGATATATATACAACAGCGACTCAATGAGTCAAGAATACAGATATACAGTACAAAGATCCAAATCACCTTGAAAATGATAGAGCGTCCGACTACGGACAAGATGCAAATGGGGCTAAGAGCCCTAAAGAATAACCAATGGCGTCCATAACCCTGCCCAGGCCAAGCCGGAAGGGTAACCCTGCTAATGCCGTCGAAACCTGCTAAAACAAAAGGGGTGCCGACAAAGGGCAAAGGAAAAGAGGAGCGTCAGTACTGAGGCCAGTACACGGCGAGGCTAGAATTCGGCGGTCCTCGCCTACATAGGTATGGTGGACTGAAGCGGCAGCGGCAGCATGCACTAAACAACCTATAGAGACTCGGTACAACTAGCGGCTATCAGAGAGGGGTAAGAAAGACCTATTCGGAACCAACCTGATACTACCACCAAGCACACCCCTCCTGGTGTTTCCCCCTCGTTACCAAACGAGGAAGTCGACCGAGGAACTCACACCGTTGACAGTTTTATTTATTCAGTTATCGTTGCAGCAATTACTAGTCAAGTATAGATAATCATCCTGATATAATAAGCAGTGGGCAATTTTAGTTAACCATTCCGTTGAGATTGTAATACTTACTAGTCAGATACATATAGCATGAGATAACCCAAAACCCAGCAGTTGTTGGTACTTTTATTTGGCTATTCCGTTGTAGTTGCAATACTTACTAGTCAGTTACAATGGTCGCAAACGACAACTCCAGCAAGCAATTGTTGGCAGTTTTATTTATCCATTCCATGATAGTGAAGCTGATTACTAGTCATTATAAAGTCAAATTTATAGCACTACTTTAGTTATAGTTGTCTATGATCGAGATACTGTGCTCCAAGTCGTCCATGACCGCGGACACGGCTTTTAGAAAGTTTTACCCGGCCGGGGTGCACCAATAGCAACACACACTCGATCAACCTCGGAAAAACCAAATCAAAACCCAACGAGGCCTTCACGACAAAGCAATCACAGGATTCAGAAATATTTCAGGGGGCCACCCCTTGGAGTACACCCGCAACGAAGTTAGCTGACTCCGAGACGGACCCGAGGTTTGGGTGGACGGCTGTGAATGACTGGGAACCCAAAACTGGGCTTGTCGACACCGCGAAAACGTGTCCCGATCCTAAACAGTACAGTGTGCTATCCATCGCACAATTTAAATAAAGCAGTAAAGCATGGCATAGGTACAGGATAGTAAATAAAACCTCAAACTAGTTTGTGGCCCCAAGAAATAAGACTGAATCAAGATCTGGTTCAGGGGGTCCCATAATTCCCCGTATGTGGATAGCGCGAATATTCGAGGAACAGGTATCAAGTACTCGGGGTCCTACGGGACACAAGTGGACGGTTAACAACCAAATAACATCTATTGCCCACCTGTGCCTCTGCTTACCTACTTCAATTTTAGTTGTTAAACAGTAATTAAAGCGAACGATAAGTAAAGCCATGATCATCTCCAACATCAAACATGCGGCAATACACCAACAACTGTGGCACTTGACGACACAGCACTTGAGCAAGCGACTACGACGCGCAAGTCCAACTATCTACCAAACAACAGGTAATAGGATGTGTCCAAGGCGATATAAGGCTGCAAGGGGTATCACGGGTACGAAAACTAGAGCATCGCAACACAGATAGCAATAGATCAACAGGATGGAATAAATACTATAAAAGTAAGATAGGTAGAAAGGGGGAGATGCTCGCCTGAAAAACATTGCCGAAGGTTCAACCGAAGATCGGGTCGACACTCGCATCAACTCAACGGCCTTATCCGCGAAGAACCAAAACACTAGAATAAACACCGGATGCAATATTTAATACTACGGCAAAAGATCGGGCATGATGCATGTATGATGCATGGCATGGTAAATATGCTGTGCAATTAGGCCATATTAAGCGGAACCGGGGTCCCGACAATTAAATATATGGTTCTAGTTGTTTAGATAACCCGCAATTTAAATGTTGCATTATCAAGACAAAGGATAGCACCGGTTCACTACACAATTTAAATGAGGCCAACATTAGACTAGATTTGCCCGCATATGGGCCCCATATTTAATTAGAGGTGAATCGGCATAAGGCCCCCAAACCACATGACAATATGCATGCATGAACAATTTAATATGCACAAGTTATATTATATTATAAAATAGGGTTTCGGGAAGGGGTTCACACATTAGGGTTCGACGATCTTGGGTTCCAGGGTTCGGGGTTCGGTCTCAGGGTTCAGGGTTCGATGGAAACGTTCTCGGACTCCGGGATTTAGGGTCTTCGGGTCGGGGTGGTAGATCTTGTCGCATGAGCGTCACTGCTTCCGGGAAGAACTTGTCGTCCAGGGTCCCGGTGTCCGGGGTGAAGTGCTCGACGCCCTTTGGTTCCATGTCGACGGCCTTGATGTCCTCGATGGAGAACTCGGAGCATCCGTGTCGTGGTTCTTGTCGGGGTTCTCGGCTTTGGCGCCGGGGTCGGTCTTCGGGATCGGATCCGGGAAGAAGACCTTGGGGTATCACGGTTCCGTTGTCGGCGGTCTTGGCGTTCGGGTTCGGTCTTCGGAGTTCATGAGGCGAACTTGGCGTTTCGAGGGGTCTGGAAAGGGGAGCTGCGTGTCATCGGGTCCGGGAAGGAGTACTCGAGCGGCATTGCCTTCACGTTCCAAGAAGGAGATGCCTTCGGGGCCTCGGTCATCGGACTCGGGTACGGTGCCGTTGTTTCATCGGGCTTGGCCGGGTCGGTGTTGATCTTGTATTGCCTCCCTACGAATGTTCACAGGAGCTCGTAGAGGATGCGCGGTACTTGACAGAGGCGACGCAGGGTCACGTCGACGGCACGGGGATGGGGACGTGCTTGAGCAGGAGGAAGTTCGGGCCGGAGGAGGACGGTCTCGGGCGGCGGGCTCGCTGCCGGCATCGACGGCGTGAAGTCGGGGCCGACAGGGCCCGCTACTGCGGTGCCTTCGGCCTGAGGCGACGGCGGGGCAGACCGCGGTCGGTCACAGACGTGCTCGCGCAGCCAGACAGCGGCCGACGGAGAGGGCTCTCGGGGGGGGGGGAAAGGTGCATGCGCTTGTGCTGCGGCGGACGCGAAGGGAAGCTCGAGGGCGCGAGGATACCGGCGGTGCAAGGGCGGCCGGAGAGGAGGGGAGACGCGTCCGGAGGTGAGAGGAGGGAGGCAGCCGGCGGGGTCGGGAGAAGGGCGGCGGTCGGCGCGGTGCTGCAGAGGGGGCCGGCCGAAGACGGCGGGAGAGGAGGCCGCGGGCGGCGGGGAGGCGACGCCGGAGAGAGGCGGACGGGCTGGGGCGGGGCCGGCGCCGGAGAGGGAGGGGGTGGGCGCGCGCCTGCGAGGCAGAGGAGGAAGAAGCGGGGGGAACGGGCGGCTCGCGGGGAGAGAGGAGGAAGCGGGGCCAGGCACGGGGCTGGTGGGGCCGGGGGGTGTCGGTGGGAGGGTGAGTGGAGAG
Organism: Avena sativa; assembly: GCA_916181665.1. Lineage (NCBI taxonomy): Eukaryota > Viridiplantae > Streptophyta > Magnoliopsida > Poales > Poaceae > Avena > Avena sativa. Next base: position 228,607,375 of record OV702280.1, on the reverse strand, counting down.
TGGGGCCGGGGTGGGGCCCGGGTGGCAGCGGGTTGGGGGCTGTGGGGTGTTGTGTGGGTGTTGTGTGTGTGGCCAGGCGGTGGGGTGAGTGGAGAGAGAGGGGTTGGGCAGGTGGCGGCATGGGATTGGTTAGAGGGGAGGGAGAGGGTGAGGTGGCAGCCAGGGATTGGTCCGGGTGAGGTGGAGGAGGGGTGGGTAGAATAGGACTGGGTAGTTTTAGGATTTTGGGTGGACCGTTCTGAACTGGGGGTGGCCGACTGGGTCGGATCGGCCCAGTTTGGCTGCCCCCATTAAAATAATTTAATATTTTATTTGTTTAAAACAAGGCTTCTGCAAACCGATAGCATACAAAACAAAATAATCCGGAGACCCGGGTTTTGGTGTTTGAACATAGACGGGGCGTTTAGAAAACAAGAACAGGTTTTTCCGCAATTAGTTTTATGCAAGCAAATGCAAGATGATGACGATGCTCAAATGCAATGTGGCATGATGACATGAGCATGCGGTCTTGATGATGCAATGCACAAAAACAACGCGATTTTCTAGTAGTGGTTTTGCGGGATGCCACAGTCACATAATGATGTAGTAATTTAAATAGTTTTAATGGACTTTTAGAGTATTAAATTCATAGTAAATAATTTATAACTCAGAAAAATATGAATAATATGTCTCTGGAATCACATTATCATGCAGATTACAGATATGTATTTATTTTGAATTTTAGACAACAGAAATTGTTTAAATGATTTAAACTCCATTAAACACTATTTAAATCATAAGAGAAGTTTTATAACTCCGATTAAGTTGAATCCAATTGCTACCGGGTTCTATTAATGCTCTCTATCCAGTACACTTTAGATACAAATTTAATACGGCAATTAGTACAGAAGTTTCAACAGAACTATTAAAACCCCTAGATTGGCAATCAAGTATTAATAATAGATATCCTATTGCATTAAATGATCTCCTGCATGCATCATGTGTTGTAGTATTGTTCAGAGAACTAATTACAACCATTATGACTTATTAAACCATCATGCATATTTTTGATCATCCTTGTTGTGTTTGCTATGTTTGCAATTGTTTTGATTGGAACTACTTTGTCCTCGTATTAGATTGTTCGGAGAGTGCGATTGCTGCGGAGAAATACAATCTAACACCCATATTATCAACATAAGGCAAGTTACACCACTTGTTCATAATTTTGTCCCAGTTTTGATTCTATGCATGTGATCTTCAAAATTCTATAGTATGCATGTGTAGGATGTTCTAGTAGAATTTTTCCTTAGTATTATTTTGCAAGTGCGATGATTTTGTAGTATGCCATGAGTAGCTCTATACTTAGGATTTTTCCACTCCTAATAGGTTACCCCTGTTTTTGCTAAGTATTGCTTGCTATGCTATATATACAAAGTACCGTTGGGGGGTTCGAAAGTCAAAGAATTTTTCTAAGTATAAAGGCTCTCTAGAGCAAACTTTTCTTCTCAAATCCACTTCAAAATAAAACTAAGTTTTCTTCTGGGCGGAATGGTTGTCGGGACAACGAGTGTGATTTTGGTGGAGGATGGCCGTCCAGGAATCAAAGAAGTCTGCCATGTTTCAGAATTCAGAAGCTTCCAGTGCAACCACAATACATTATGGGCTCTGTCTTGGCCTAGTACTTAGTGGGAAACCTCACCTGGGTACCAACATTTGGAGGTTCTTGGCACGGTTGGATCCGGAAGGTAGAGGGGCTACTAAGGGAAAGCCTCGCCATGGTCTTGTTTGTAAAAGGACTTGATCATGGATTGTGGGTAAAGTGCACAAACTCTCGAGAGTATTGCAATCTGATCGATCAGCCGTGTTCACGGTAACAGAACAATAATGAGCGTCTGAAGGATGGAGCCTCTGAAGGATCTTCCTCTCTCTTTTCTAAAACAAAGTTTTGAAAACCCCATGGCGTGCGTAATATTGCTAATGGGTGGGAATTTGGGAACTTGGTGTGTAATATCCAAGTGTTTGGTTGTTTGGACACTTGGTGCGTAATATCCTCGTGTGCCACTCGACCTTATTTTATCTAAGCAAATGTTTACAAAGTAGGACAATCCTCTCTTCTTCTCTCTACATAAGAAAACTAGCTTTGAGCAAATGAACTCTACAGCCTAAACTAGCCTTGCATGTAGAGATAGTCTTTTCTTTCCTTGGTGTAATTTGCCAATACATTCAAAGTATTGACCCAACTTGTTGGCTGCACGTTTCATGTGCAAAATTTCAGAGATCGTTGAAAGGTGCGCTAGGATCGCGGGTATTCACTCAACCTGCCTGTGGCATTGATGGGACTCCAAGTTGAATTTATATCGCTTCTGTTGTAATAATGTAAACTCTGGATTATTCGATTCATGTAATAAAGACTTGTGTTTTACATGATATTCCATCGACTGTGAGTGCTAGCTATTGATCCAGGGACTAGCATGTTAATCACAGGGACTTAGGATCCTTACCGATCCGAGGTCACTACAGATGGTATCAGAGCATAAGTTGACTGTAGATCGTGACCCTAGACATGGAAAAACCTTAGGATAAATATTTTCTAAGTTATTTCAGAAAACTCCCATACTTCTCATCATCTACCTTGGGGTTTTAAAATTTCTTAAGTCTCTTCTTTTCAACATTAGAAAATGACCACTACACACTTCAAGAAGAAACTTTTCTCAAGATTACCCTTTTCAAAGAAGATCATCTCAATGTTTCAGTTAAGTCGGGACTTGAAGACCTCCATGAAAGATGTTCCAAGACTGAAGCTACGAGATTAAAGACTTCAAAGGCCTTAAGTCAATGTTATTAACTGAAGAACTCGAAAGATTGAAGATTATGAAGAACATGAAGACTATCAAGAACATGAAGACTTTTGGAGACTCGAAGCCTCGAAGATTCCAAGTGACCTATTAGGAACCAAACCCGAATAAGATTTTGCTAAATATAGATACGACAAATTGTTGCTATCTTGTATGGTTTATTACCATAGCTAATGAAAACCTATTTTCTAAATAAAATTTCTTGTATGGGTTATCCTTCTTCTTTCCATACTCCAATCGTTCCTACTCTAAACCTTGGTCTACTCGACGGATGGACCTTATCAATAAGGAGGACAAGGAACTCAACTCCACCAAGCGTAAGAGCCACGCCGATGCAAAGAAGTGGATGCTCCAGGTTGAAGAAAGGATGAAGGATGCCAACATTGAAGTCAACAGAATGCTTCATTATGCCACCCAATTCCTAAAGGACGACGCTGCAACCTGGTGGGAGATGCAACACGCCATTGATGATCGTCAAGGGGTGATATCTTAGGAAATTTTTTAAAGTGGTTCTACTTCAATCTCGTCTCGTATACAAAAAAATCCAAGAAGCTGCAGGATGAGATAAAGAACCTCCAAGAGAAGCTTGAAGCCACCAAGAAGGAGATGGAGTTGTATAAAACAACCCTAGAGCAGGAAGGCTACTCGTTCAAGGACGAGGAAGAGGAAGGCGTGAAGGCTGTGTAATAGATGGACCACCTTTAATTCTATAGTAGAACGTTATTTGCGATTGTAATAAATACTAAGACAATTCTGGTTTAGTTAAACTTGGTTGTTTTCTGTGTTAAGTTGTGTCTTCTGTGTCTTGTGTGCTCGGTGTGTTTTCATAAGGGTAGGAGTTTACTACTTAGTCTTTCTGTCTATTTCTTAACTTTTCTCTCAAACCCCATAGATGCCGCCAAGACGTGCGAACACCGAAATTCCTCCGGAAATAGCACAACTTTTGGCCACTCAGAACCAGCTGATCCAACTGCTCACTCAGAACATGCAAAACAACAACAACCCGCCACCGCCACCACCTCTGCCACCACCCCATCAGGATCGCTTGACTCAGTTTTTGAGGCTGAACCCACCTACCTTCACTGGTAGCACCGAACCAATCATCGCTGATGACTGGCCGCGTACAATCAACAAGAAGCTAGACACCGTTCAAGCTATCGGAGCCGATAGGGTACGTTACGCCGCACACCAGCTTGAAGGACCTGCTGCAGAATGGTGGGATAACTACCAAGTCACCCACCCGGACATTGAGGCAATCACTTGGGATCAGTTTGAGTTAGCCTTTCGCACTCATCATGTGGCTGCTGGTATCATGACTCTGAAAAGGCGCGAATTTTGCAACCTACACCAGCTGCACCGTTCTGTCACCAAGTATGGAGAGATTTTCAATAAGCTAGTCCGTTATGCACCCGATGATGTTTCCACCGATGCCAAGAGATAGGAGGAGTTCTTAAGAGGGCTCAATGATGAGATATCCATTCATCTTGTGGCTCAGGAATTTGACAACTTTCAAGAACTCCTGGACAGAGCCATTGTGGTTGAATCAAAGAGGAAGAGCATAGAAAACCGCAAGAGGAAATCTAACCCTCACAAACACTCCGTTCCGTACCAGAAGCAGCGCAATTCCTCACCACCACCTTATAACAATCATGGCAATGGAAACGGGAAGAAGCCAAATCCGTTTGTCAAAGCCATGGTGAATCAAGCTCAATTCTATTCCCGCAGTTGTTCTTTTTGATACTGGTGCATCGTCATAGATTGTGCCAAAAGAATTGTCATGCTCACAACACCGGAAGGTTAGAGAATTTGTATCAAGTCAAATTTTGCACATAAGGAAGCCATGGTGAACTCCCTTAAGGGGATTAGCTTGGAGGAGGTACCTATTGTAAAGGAATACCCAGATGTCTTCCCAGAGGAGCTACCCGGAATGCCTTCCGATCGTGATATCGAGTTCCTCATTGACTTGATGACTGGCACGGTGCCGATAGCTAAGAGACCATACAAGATGGATGTGGACGAGTTAAAAGAACTCAAGAAACAGCTTAGGGAACAATTGTACAAGGTATTCGTCCAACCCAGCGCGTCATCTTGGGGAGCACCTGTCCTATTTGTGGAAAAGAAGGATAATACCCAGAGGCTGGTTGTGGACTACCGCTCGTTGAAGGAAGTGACGATTAAGAATAAGTATCCTCTGCCCAACATCAATGACTTGTTTGACCAGTTAAAGGGAGCAAGTGTGTTCTCAAAGATCGATCTGCGATCAGGCTACTTTCAGCTAAAGATTCGAGAACAGGATGTGCCCAAAACAGCTTTCACCACAAGATATGGATTGTATGAGTACACCGTGATGTCCTTTGGTCTAACCAATGCCCCGGCATACTTCATGACATGAAAGTGTTCATGGAATATTTGGACAAGTTTATCGTGGTATTCATAGATGATATACTCATATACTCTAAGGATGAGAAGGAACATGAGAAACATCTGCGCCTTATAATGGAGAAACTAAGAGAACACAAGTTGAATGCCAAATTCAGCAAATGTGAATTCTAGTTAAAGGAAGTGGGATTCCTTGGTCATGTTGTGTCGGCAAAAGGAGTTGCTGTAGATCCTATTAAGGTAGCTTCCGTGACGGAATAGGAGTCACCCAAGAATGTGGGAGATATTAGGAATTTCTTGGGCCTCGCAGGATATTACCGGAGGTTCATTGAAAACTTTTCAAAATAGCAAAACCCATGACGGGACTATTGAAGAAGGAAAAGGAATTCCTATGGACCGAGGCATGTGAAGCAAGTTTCCAAGAGTTGAAGAAACGCCTTGTAACGGCGCCGGTTCTGTGTCTGCCTGATATCCAAAAGGATTTTCAAGTCTATTGTGACGCTCCTCGACAAGGACTTGGAAGTGTATTGATGCAGGATGGAAAAGTGGTATCCTATGCCTCCCGACAACTTAAGAACCACGAACACAACTACCCCACACATGATTTGGAACTTGCGTCTGTGGTTCATGCACTCAAGGTATGGAGACACTACCTCATGGGCAAACATTGTGATGTGTTCACAGATCATAAGAGTTTGAAGTACATCTTCATCTAAAAAGGAGGAAGGATCCAAGCAAAGTCCTATGCTTCGAGTGTCACAATGATGGGCATTATGCTGACAATTGTCCAAAACATGTGAATGTAGCTGGAAAGGATAAAAACGACGATGGTAATAGTAATAGAGGCAGTAGCGTGAAGAAGCCCAAGAAAGATTCTAGCCAGGTGACATGCTATAAGTATGGTGAAACAGTGCATTACGCGTTAGATTGTCCTCGGAAAAGGAAGAATGGTTGTGGCAAAGGAAATGCCAAAGGAAAGAAGCCCAATCCGTACATCAAGCTACGACAAATTATGTTAGTCTGAATGGATCTTACAAATCAACAATCCACACCGACCCATCAGAAGAATCTAAAAAATACAATCTTTTAAGGGTGGTAGTACCCTAGTGTAACCCGAACCTATTTCTTTCTAGCCTTCTCGAATCTCGAGGACAAGATTCCTTTTAAGGGTGGTAGTCTGTAACATCCCAAAATTACCCTAATTTTTGGAATGTTAAAAAAAAAATTATTAGCAAGTGTTTGAATTGTTTCATCTTGTTAAAATCTTTAAATGAAAAGAAAATTTTAGGATTGATCAAACTTTCCTAAGTCACACAGAAAAAAATGAGAAAAGATTAGCATGACTATCCAAGTGGTTTGAGGCTTTTGTACAAAACAAAAAAATTGTGTTGCATTACACCATGGTATATCAAAGAAAACCAAGAATTCAAAACTCCTTCTAAAGTTAATAACCCTATCCTCAAATCAAGCTTTAAGATATTATTGAAAAATATATTCTTGTAATAGAGTGGATACAAATATCCTTCCCTGTGTCCTAAAATCAAAAGTGGAATCATTCCATTTAGTTTAAAACCTAAACCTATTTTGCATTTTCCAAAATGGTCACATAATGACTTATATGCATAATGGCATAGTGATATTCTTATTTAGATCAAAAACAATCTTTATTAGGTTTTTTGAGTGCGGTTTGATTTTAGAAAAATACAGATTTTGAGTTTGCTCAATTTAGAGCTATAAAACCAAAACTACAAAAGAATTACCAGAAATGAAAAAGAAATACAAAAAAAGAGAACAACTAACCTAACCAGCAGCCCAGCCCGCATGCTCCCCCTCCTTCCCTGCCTACCGCGTGCGCGCCCCGCACCGGGCCAAGCCCAACCCACCAACTCTCTCCTCCCTCTCCTTCTCTCCCGCGCGCGAGCGGCGCGCAACAGCGAGCCGGCCCAGTTAGTGTCGCGCCAGCCAGCCCGTTTCCCCCGCCTCTCTCTCTGACATGCAGGGCCCGCGCGGTCATCTCCTTCCTCCTGTCGTGGACGGGAAGAACACCCGATCGAAGCCGAATCTCGCGGATTCCTCACCGATTCCGTGTCGCTCTACACCCCCTCTGCACGAAATCCACCCGCATATAAATTCCCTAGCCCGAAATCTTTTTCCCCTTTCAAAAACACAGCGGAAACCCTAGCCCCGACCCGATTCGGATCTCGCCGCTGCCATTGTTGAGGACAAGCTGCAGGTCAAGCTCGAGCCCGACAAATTCCGTCGCCCCTCTCCCTGGTGTTTCTCCTATTCTCTTCCACATACTCAACCGCGTCTCCTCATGCAACTTTCCCCTTGCGCAGATCGCCGAACCACCCTCGAATTGCTCGCCGGAGAAACACCATGGCCACCGCCTCCAGCCGCCTCCCATCGCTGCTCCAGGAAGCGAACACCGACACAGAGCACGCCATCGGGTTGTACAGGACGCGCCTCACCCCGTAGTCTACCCCTCCGTCTCCAGTGACCGCCAGAATCGCCGCCACCTGGAACCACACCGCCGCCGGTGACGTCATCTCCGGTGAGTCCCAGGGAGCTTCGATCCAGGACCATCGGATTCCCATCTAGTGGTCTAGATTAGATCCAGCCACGAAGAGGTATCGTCCACTAGGATCGCGCCGCGTGGCACACGCCTCGTCAGCACGCTGCGTCGTCGCTTCGTCATCTGCCAGGTCAGCAGGTCAGAGCCCAGTCAGCGCGAGTTATTTGATTTTAATATTTAAAATAGCCAGAATTATGTCCAATCTTGTAAAATTCATATAAAATTGAATACATGTCCAAAAATTATAAATAATATATGGTTGGATTCATAAAATTGTGTAGAACAATAATACAAGATTAGATATAACTTTTACAGTACATATTTACTGTAATAAATTAAACGGTTTAATGAGCTTTTTAGACATAATAAATCATAGTAAATTATCTGTAGATCCTAAAAATACAAATAAAGTGTCTATGGATTCATAATTTCATATAAAACATTAATATGCTGTTAGATCCAAATTTTGCAGTGTAAAATTGCTGTAGTAATTTAAATAGTTTTAATGGACTTTTAGAGTATTAAATTCATAGTAAATAATTTATAACTCAGAAAAATATGAATAATATGTCTCTGGAATCACATTATCATGCAGATTACATATATGTATTTATTTTGAATTTTAGACAACAGAAATTGTTTAAATGATTTAAACTCCATTAAACACTATTTAAATCATAAGAGAAGTTTTATAACTCCGATTAAGTTGAATCCAATTGCTACTGGTTCCTATTAATGCTCTCTATCCAGTACACTTTAGATACAAATTTAATACGGAAATTAGTACAGAAGTTTCAACAGAACTATTAAAACCCCTAGATTGGCAATCAAGTATTAATAATAGATATCCTATTGCATTAAATGATCTCCTGCATGCATCATGTGTTGTAGTATTGTTCAGAGAACTAATTACAACCATTATGACTTATTAAACCATCATGCATGTTTTTGATCATCCTTGTTGTGTTTGCTATGTTTGCAATTGTTTTGATTGGAACTACTTTGTCCTCGTATTAGATTGTTCGGAGAGTGCGATTGCTGCGGAGAAATACAATCTAACACCCATATTATCAACATAAGGCAAGTTACACCACTTGTTCATAATTTTGTCCCAGTTTTGATTCTATGCATGTGATCTTCAAAATTCTGTAGTATGCATGTGTAGGATGTTCTAGTAGAATTTTTCCTTAGTATTATTTTGCAAGTGCGATGATTTTGTAGTATGCCATGAGTAGCTCTATACTTAGGATTTTTCCACTCCTAATAGGTTACCCCTGTTTTTGCTAAGTATTGCTTGCTATGCTATATATACAAAGTACCGTTGGGGGGTTCGAAAGTCAAAGAATTTTTCTAAGTATAAAGGCTCTCTAGAGCAAACTTTTCTTCTCAAATCCACTTCAAAATAAAACTAAGTTTTCTTCTAGGCGGAATGGTTGTCGGGACGACGAGTGTGATTTTGGTGGAGGATGGCCGCCCAGGAATCAAAGAAGTCTGCCATGTTTCAGAATTCAGAAGCTTCCAGTGCAACCACAATACATTATGGGCTCTGTCTTGGCCTAGTACTTAGTGGGAAACCTCACCTGGGTACCAACATTTGGAGGTTCTTGGCACGGTTGGATCCGGAAGGTAGAGGGGCTACTAAGGGAAAGCCTCGCCATGGTCTTGTTTGTAGAAGGACTTGATCATGGATTGTGGGTAAAGTGCACAAACTCTCGAGAGTATTGCAATCTGATCGATCAACCGTGTTCACGGTAACAGAACAATAATGAGCGTCTAAAGGATGGAGCCTCTGAAGGATCTTCCTCTCTCTTTTCTAAAACAAAGTTTTGAAAACCCCATGGCATGCGTAATATCGCTAATGGGTGGGAATTTGGGAACTTGGTGTGTAATATCCAAGTGTTTGGTTGTTTGGACACTTGGTGCGTAATATCCTCGTGTGCCACTCGACCTTATTTTATCTAAGCAAATGTTTACAAAGTAGGACAATCCTCTCTTCTTCTCTCTACATAAGAAAACTAGCTTTGAGCAAATGAACTCTAGAGCCTAAACTAGCCTTGCATGTAGAGATAGTCTTTTCTTTCCTTGGTGTAATTTGCCAATACATTCAAAGTATTGACCCAACTTGTTGGCTGCACGTTTCATGTGCAGAATTTCAGAGATCGTTGAAAGGTGCGCTAGGATCGCGGGTCTTCACTCAACCTGCCTGTGGCATTGATGGGACTCCAAGTTGAATTTATATCGCTTCTGTTGTAATAATGTAAACTCTGGATTATTCGATTCATGTAATAAAGACTTGTGTTTTACATGATATTCCATCGACTGTGAGTGCTAGCTATTGATCCAGGGACTAGCATGTTAATCACAGGGACTTAGGATCCTTACCGATCCGAGGTCACTACATAATATGAATGCATTAAATCTTTTATGGGAACTGATGACTTTCATAGTATTAGTAGTGCTTATGGTCTTAAATCCCAAAGTATTGCTAATTGTTTTAAGGCCTTTGCCTCTTATATTGTAATTCCCTTAAAAAGTGGAACAAGTACCATGCACCTTATAAAGATATTGTTGATTGTGTTCCTGCTAGAAATACTGAAGTTTGTACTGTTGATCGTATTTTGCCTGAAACTTATATTGAGAAAATACCTTTCCCAACTAAGGTAAAGGAGCATTCTATGATAATTAGCGCGATTAACAAAAGTACAAAGAAAGTAGTAGAACCCGATGAACAAATAAATGTTGAACCTACAGTAGAAATTGTGAAAGACCTTGTCACTAAAAATGTAGAAGATGGGCACATTATCTTTTGTGAAGATGCTTCTTATATTGTTTCACATCCTAGTAGAACTAGGAAAGCTAGTGTCCCTGTGATTTCTGTTAGAATTGGTGACCATTGCTATTATGGTTTATGTGATATTGATGCAAGTTCAAGTGCTATTCCTTATGAACTTTATAAAGAAGTTATGCATGAAATTGGTCCTTGTGAACTTGAAGAAATTGATGTGGTTATTCAACTTGCTAATAGAGAAACCATTTCTCCTATTGGTATTGTAAGAGACGTGGAAGTTCTTTGTGGTAAGAATTTGTAGCCTTTGTAGAATTTCTGGATCGATTACCTTCTGAGAAATTATATTGAGGAATGCGCATAGCTTGACAATGGGTACTCGAACATTTTCTGATAGAATCCCCCTCAATACAATCGGAATCTATTGCGTCATAAGCATGTAAAAGTCATGAGACTTTAGGTTTTGGAATTTTTTATCTGTCATATTTATTATTCCTTTTATATTCGATGATAAGCCATACGGGACCTTAATACTGCTCAAACATTCAAAAAATATTTTCTTCTCTTTTTTGGTAAGAGCATAGCTGGCAGGACCATGATACTGCTCTGGATGCAGGACGTCTCGATCTTTCGTACGTTGCTCGTCCTGCCGTGCTTCTGGTGTATCTTTTGTCTTCCCATACACACCCAAAAAGCCTAGCAGGTTCATGCAAAGATTCTTCGTCAAGTGCATCACATTGATTTCAGAGTGGATCTCTACTTTCCAATAGGGTATATCTCAAAATATAGATTTCTTCTTTCACATGGATACGTATCTGTTAGTGTCATTCAGAACAGATTGTCTGCTAGGACCCTTTCCAAAGATTAATTTTAAATCCTTGATCATACCAAATACAACATCACTAGTAGGATGGATAGTCTTCCTCCGGTGATTCGCCTCACCTTTGAAATGCTTGCCTTTATTTTGGTTCTTTGCTCAGTTATGAGGTTGTTGTAATAATTTTGTGTCATAGGGTCACTGTGGTGTTACCAATTCTTCACTGGATATCCTCAAGCTCAAGGTTAAGCTTATGTCAGATTAAGGTCTGTGATTTGTTTAGCCTTGATCCCGGGGGTGTCACAGGTTTTGGTATCAGAGCAGTACCAACTGTAGGAAAACCTTGCTATTGGTCGATGTTGAGTCTAGTGTTTGTGAAAACTACTTCAAAGATGAAAAGTATTTGCGAAAACTCTAATATGCTTATTTTACTCATTACCCAGTTTCGCTCTCATTCTGAGTCATCTTATCTTGTGTTGATTTGTAAATGTTTTACTACCTCTTCTAGTATTTCAAAGTTTAGGTGCCTTCTTGGCATGTCGTTTCTAAGCCAGTTGACCCAGTGTTAAGTTCTCTAGAGTTGTGTGTGTTGTGAATTCCTTGTTCCCCTTTTGCTCTTGTTCAACTGAGAGATTCCTTCCTATCATGCTCTCTATGTCTTTTGGACCCTCAATATTGTATTGTAGGATCCACAGTGTTCTGCTCTAGGATTCGAGGTTTCCTTTATCCTCGTGTGCCTCCTTTTTGTCTGTTTGGGTACTTAAGAAGTCGTTTCTTATTTTGGAATCTACCTTGTGATCACTATCTTGTAGTGTACACTATGTAACTCAAGATGTAGTTACTCCTTTCTTTGGTTTTTAACCCTTGGACTTGAACCGAAGATCCCTGATTGTGCTGGATTCTGGTGTTGTGAATCTTGTACATGAAGCTGACCTTTAATCCAAGATCCAATCCTTTGACCCCTGTTGTTAATCTTCACACATTACTTCAGGATGGCTGCTACTACAATTCTAGCCTCCAAGCTTGTGGTTATTGTTGCAATGTAATTTCGACAACTAAGGACTTCCCCTACCACTAGCTAAGGCAAATGTTCTTTAATGGAACCATTAGATCACGACAAGAGTACTCCTCGTGAGTCTCACGTCTATATTTGTGACTCTACCACACCTTACCTCTTCTATGCATTGGTTTTTGGAATATTGTTAATCTATGCATCCACATCTCGGGATTCTAACCTGAGCATGTTCCTTTTCCCTTGTTGCTTTCGGACCTTTGTCTACCGGTTGGTAGAAAAGTAGTAATGAGCATTGGTGTCTTACAATGCAAGATACTCTTGTGGTCCGTCAAGACAAACAGCTCTGGAATGTCTATGATAAAAAACTCCAGTACCTCGTCATTCCTAGTACCAGGTCAAAGTGTTGTAATCCGTAGATTAAGAGGCATTGAGTGTCTCTGTTCTACCTTAAAGTATCACACCCTTTTATACTAAGAGGTCGTGCTGAGTTTCATAACCCCTAATAAAGTGATGCTTTTGCACATTTTTACCTACCCTTCTTTTGAGCTTCTGCGCTCAAGAATGATGCGTGTGCGTAATAATGTGGCCATTTGATATTCTTAGCAATTATTATTGTTTTGAACTCTAAGGACATTTCTGTCATTCTTATAGTGATGGTTAACCCTATCACTAAGCAAATAATGGTTGTGCTACCAAGTCCGTTATTCTAGTGCACTCTCTTCGGTCAAAGTGTTAGCTTTGTGCCAAAACTCTAAGACTATGTCTGTTTTCCTTACCAAGCAAGTTTCCTCTCGAACTAAGTGACATATCGGTGGTTCGTGATATTCTGGATGTCTTCCTAGAAGTATAGCCATGTTGCCACATGACCGTGTTGTAAAGTTCTTGAGCAAACAAGTTCTCTGAACTGCCCTTTTCTCCAAGGATCCTTACTAGATACCCCTGAACTATTTGGTTGAGCTTAAACAACAACTTGAAGAGTTGTAAGACAATAGTTCTATCTAACCCAGTTCCTTCATAATGGGATGTTTAGTTTTGTTCGTGATGAAGAAAAATAGTATCTCCTTCGCGGATATATTATCTCCCCCACCTTTGATTTGATTTGGGTTATCATCGAATCAAACTCAGTTCCAAGGATTGTCCTGATGGTGTTTCTACTAGTGATGTTTCACTTGAGTATATCCTCATGTCCTATGGTCTGACCAGTACTTTTGTCTTTTTTCACGCCACATGCGAGTCCTTCCTCTTGGAGTGTCTTGATAAGTTTGTTGTTGAGCCCATCGATGACATCCTTATTTTCTCCATGTTAGATTAGATTCATATGGAATAGTTGACATTAATGTTGGAAACTTTCAATAACCTACTCTGGGTCATCTCGAAGTATGTGTTCTGGATGTTAGAAGTAACCCTATCCGGTTCACATGCAAATGTTGAAGGATATCGTCGTGGATTCGATAAGAGTTATGTTTCTTCTTTTACGGGCACAATTGTATTTCGTTGCAGGTATTTCATGTGTGTGCAATACTCCTTTGACAAGATGCTAATACATGGGTCTAGCAACCTAGCTAATATTTTGGAGCTTGACACTGTAGTCCATATCTTCAGAGTCTAGTAACTTTACCTTTGTGGTAAAAGTTGCAAACTTTCTGTTCGAACATGCTGAGTCTGAAGTATCATCCCACTTAACCAAATCTGAATCTCAAGCAGATATGATGGTTGGTGTTCCTCAAGGTTTTGACATAGGTCTCTTTGTAAATTTGGCAATATTGATGTAATGGTTGACACAATTAGTCGAAAAGACCTTTTGCCATATTCTCTTGATTCAACAATAACAACCACTCTTCATGAGGCACCTTCTATGATTTATTATAGGAGTTGTTCTTATGATTTCCTTTGTATCAGAAGTCTGACCTTCACTTGATGTCTTCTTTCTCGAACATCAAAGAGAACATTTAAAGTAGAGTTGCTAAATGTCTCTCGATCAATCCTCTAGATTTTTTTATGTTGGCAAGTTATGTCGTGCCAAGTAATTGAAGTCTGAGAATGAAGTTTCCTTTTTCTCGTGTCATCAGGAATCCTCTTACCTATTCATCTAGTGGTGTAAAGTGATATCATGATCTTTGGCAAAGATTTCAATATAGCTGGATGAATAAAGAGTTTCATTCGTTTTCTCAGCCATGTTTTAAGAGTGACTATGATTTTGGTAATCAGAAGTTTCTCTTGTTACATGTTTCTTGTGGCTCTTATGAGTCCTCACCAGAAAACAACTTTTCTGTCTTGTCCTTCTATTGGATGAAAGAGTGACCCTTCTGTTTCAAAAGTAGTTCAACAACTTGGTTTTGTTGATCCATATCTCCGCAACCTGAAATCTCTACTTAAGCTGTTTAGTAGACATCCATCTCTCGAAGTCCGTGGTCATGTTCTCTCTGTTGGAACCCTTCCTTTTCAGAAGTTTAACTCTTCTGTGAGTTCCATGGTCTCAATCCTTATTAAGACCATCTATCTAACAACTTGAAACCATCTCATCTTATTCCCTCTTCTACTTTGACGTGTTTCATGTTCGTCAACTTAGAGTCGTTTGTAAATACTCATTCATGAGTTGACCATGAGATACTCGGTGTGTTGTTTAGTGTGTTTCCCTCTTATCCTTAGAAGTGATCTTGTTTCCTTCTTCTCTTTCTCTTCCTACCTTAAGAATCTCATGTCGAGATTATCTTAAGGGGGATAGAGCTGTAACACCCCTGTTTTAGTTAACACTAATTAGGGTTTGTTTGTGCACTCATGAGCATCATACTTTAAAAATGCATGCAAGAAAGAAATATACAAAACCCTAAAACCCTAATCTTCCCTCTCTTTTTGAAAACAATTCAAAATGTTTTGAATTTCGAAAACTACCAAAAATGTATGGAGCCCAAATGGTTTACAAGGGCCCTTAGTGTTTTGAGATATTTTACAAAACCTCTGGTAATTTTAGAAATATCCTAAAACAAATTTCAAATCATTTTACAAAAGAGAGAAATACAAACATGAAATAGAAAAGTTTTTCTAAAATAAAAACATTTTACTAACCTAACTGGGATGTAGCCCATCTCTCCCCTCTCCCTACCTGATGCCGCATGCAGCCTGTAACCTCGCAGCAGCCTGCTCCCGGCCCAGTACCGGTTTGACCTCCCCTCGTCGTCTTCCTCGCACACGGCAAGAAGCTTCCTAGCGCTACTAACGCCGTTGATCCTGCCGCCTGCTCCCCGCCGTCCATCACGCCCTAGAGGAGGATAAGATCATCGCGCCGATGCCCTCGTCCTCATCCTGATCCTCTCCCTCTCCCTCTAGAGCTCTCTCTCCCGTTCCCCACCCCGATTCAAAACCCTAGCCCCATAGACCTCACAGGTCGCCGCCGTTTCTGGCCACCCCGAGGCCCTCTGTCTCGTCACGCAGACCATATTCCCCGAAGGAATTGATCCCGAGCGCCGTGAGTCAAAGCCATGGTCTTCTTCTTCTCTGACGCTGTTCACCGTCGTAGCCGCTTCTTCCGACCTCCTCGCGCCTCGCCATCACCTCCGTTTGCTTCATGGTGAGCTTCTAGTCGTCATGGACCTCCCCACCCTCTCCCTCTCGCTCTGTTTCATGCTCACGCCATGTGTCGCCATGCTCTACCACCAGTCACCGCCGCAGTCACTGTTCTGGCAACCGTTAGCAAGTGGCGCCATCTGTTTTAGGTAGCCCACGTCGCGTTGGTTCAAACAAGCCCAGTCGTGCTGCCCCACACGCTCTCTTCTGCCGTATTCCACCGCCGTCTATCGTGTACGCTGGCGAGCCGACGTGGCACCATGTGGTGCCTGCGTGGCAATCCGATGTGCCACCTGGCCCACAAGTAAGACACCATGGGTAGCCTCTGCCCCGGTGAGAAATCACCCAACCCCAACCTTGGTGACGTCATGCTTATGAAATAAACCCTTTAATCTTTTTCTTGTAGAAATTGAATATAATTTTATAAAATCAATAAGTAATTATGTATTTATCAGAAAAATACAAATAATATATCAAAATGTTTAGAAAAATGAGATCTATTCCATGGCATTAAAGTCATGCATTGTTCAACAACTTAAATAGTAAGTTCAATTAGAAGAACCAATTGAACCCCGTAGGTGATTTTGAGCGTTCTCCTGTTCTAGGGTTTGCACCCCTCAGACCCTGTTTAAAATGGTAGAGCATGCCCTAGGGTTACATTCCAACTATATTTAACTTGTCATATCATCATACTTGTTTGAGCATTGCATCGATGCCATGTGTTAATTTATTTCCCTTTCTTTCTGGTGTTTGGTTCTTCCTGGTAGAATACGATATCGAGATCGAGATGGAAGACCGATATCAACACCGTCGAAGCTCGAAGATCAATACTTGACCAATTGTAATCAAGTCAAGTACAAGATGATCAAAAAGATCTGCTTATCTGTTATCAACGGGCAAAAGAAAGCATAGCCCCACCAATTATTGCCATGATGCATACGATTCTACTGTGATATTTTATTGATAGATAGAGTATCCTATCTGTTGCATTACTCCCTTTGAGCTTATATTACCTGATCCACAGCTCCTAGCATAACTAGGTTTGGCTTGTGTGCACTGCTAGAGATATTATATGTGTCCTGCTTAGCTATGCATAGCTGTCAGTGCTGATTCATCCAGACGATGTATCAGATGCAGAGAATCTAGTATGACAGGAGAACGTTATGAGATGAGATCAAAGGTGATATGAGATTAAACATGCTAAGGCTTGTATGGGAGGCCACAGTGGGATGTGGTTTTTGTAGTCCCATGCTCGCCACCACTAGGAACCGAGTTCTTGCCTCTTGAACCAAGATGAGCGTACAACCACACGGGTCCTGGAAAACCTCATGAGCAACTAACTTTCCTAGTAGATTCCATGAGTCACATAGTTCGGGCTTTCTATTCGACAAACGCATTGAAAACGTTTTGAAATATTTGACGGGTGAAGGTGCATCGTAACTTGTAGGTAAGCATTTCCGGGGTTTCTTGGGGTCAATGGAGCACCTGGTAAACCAAACCTACCTCATATCTCTAGGGACCGGCTTCGGGATTTGATCCGTTACAGCAGAACCATCCTTAGGGCGTGACTCATGGTCTTGGCGAAAGCAAGGTAAAGGTCATGTCTAACCACCCTCTGCCGGCCTTCCAAGGAAGAGGGCTAATGATTCTGGCATTAAGAGTTGGTTAGTACGTGTGGGTAAAGTTGTACACCACTGCAGGGTAATAATCTTTTCGAAAAGCCATGTCCACGGTTATGGACGACTTGGGAACAAACGTGATGATCATAGAGAACATGAACCTAACCGTAAAACTTGGCAACTAAGGTTTGTGTAGCACCCCGGGTAAAACCACTACTAGAAAATCGCTCGTTGTTACTACTTTGTGCATCATCATGACATCATGCATATCATATTTTCCTAAAACTATTTCCTAAAACCTTTTTTTGTTTTCTCGATATTCCCTCTTTATTTCAAACAAAAAACCCCAGATCTCTCTAGGTCTTTTATTTGTCTAAGAACTATAATATTTTCGATCGGGGAGGCAGTCCAGCCGGACAGGCCAGACGCCCAACCGGCCAAACCACCTACTACCCGACCCATCTAAAAATAAACCCTAATCTTCAATCCCTATCAAACCCTAGACGCAAACCAATCCCACCCCTCACCTGCCGCCTCCACACTCAATCTCACCCGGCCCCACCCCAAACTGAATCTGCCACCCCGCACTCAACTCCCTGTACTCACTTCGCTACCCGACCACCCACCCCATTGCGCACAGTGACCTGGCCCCACCCTGATCCCCACCGAACACGCCCGCAACCCTCGTTCCTCTCTCTCCCTCCCGTGATCCCCGCACACCCACCCCGCGAGCGCCGCCACTCCTCTCTGCGCGACACTTCCGCATGGCCTCTCTCTTCCCCTTCGCAAACCACCCACCGCCGCCAGGGTCCTCTCTTATCTCCCCGTCGATGCTCGTCCCCGACCCCAGCACTCCCAGTCCCTAGCTTGGCCGTCACCGGCACCGCCCCTGCCTGCCTGGTCTCCTCGCCGCTGGAACCCCAGCGACGTGTGCGCGCCTCTGCTTCCTCATCTCCAAGCTCGCCAGCAGCGCCCCGCTCCACCGTCGACAGCAGAAACGCCACCCTACTGCAGGACGTCGAACGCCCCTGCAACCTCTTGCCACGCTGCCCTCTGCAAGGTTGCCCCGACACCACCTATGGTCGCCGCTGTGCCCGCGTCGTCTGTCCTTGCCGGCCTCCATCGGCCGGACTACTGTCGCCACCTCAAGCCGCGTCCCTACCTCCGACCGCGAACCTCTGCATCTCCACCGCCCGTCCCATCATGAGCAGATGGTGTTCGACCATTTGTCCGATAGGGAGATACCCCTTTTTGTAGCACATCGGTGCTCCTCTACCTGTCTGGATGGTCCACCTGTGGAGTATTCGTGAACAAAGTCTCGGGACTCTTGCTCGACTCCATGTGGCCTTGTGCTGCTCGTTGTCCCATGTGCGCCGATAACAAGATCTTCCCTGCCAGCTAGGACCGTCTGATGTCAAGACCTCCTTCACACAGTGCCGAGCCCGTCTTCATGGAACCGATGGCCGAGTCCCGAAGATTCCTGGGCGCCAAGGCCATGTTCCTGGATTCAAAGACCGATCGTGCCGCGCCCGAACCCATTGAACCCTCGGAACCCCAAGATCGCCGAGACCCCTCCATGTGTGACCCCTTCTCGAGCCCTATTTTATAAATTATCATATAATATATCTTGATGCATATTAATTGTTCATACTCGCATGCATATCATGTGGGTTGGGGGATTTTGTCGGCACACCTAATAATTAAATATGGAGTCCATATGTGGGCTTTTCTAGTCTTCAATTGGCTCCATTTAAATTTGTGTAGTGAACCGATGCCATATTTCGACTTGTTAAGACAACATTTAAATTGCGGGGTATCTAGAACAACTATAACCATATACTTAATTGTCGGGACCCCGGTTCCGGTTAATATGGCCTAATTGCATCACATCTTTGCCATGTCATACATCATAAATGCATCATGCCTGATCTTTTGTCGTAGTATTAAATAGTGCATCCGGTGTTTCTTCTAGTGTTTTGCTTCTTCACGGATTAGGCCGATGAGTTGATGCGAGTGCCGACCGATCCTCGGATGAACCTTCAGCAATGTTTTCAGGCGAGCATTCTCCCCCTTTCTACCTATCTTACTTTTATAGTCTTTATTTCCTCCTGTTGATCTATTGCTGTTTGTGTTGCGATGCTTTAGTTTCCGTACCCATGATATCCCTTGCAGCCATTATATTGCCTTGGACACCTCCTATTACCTGTTGTTTGGTAGATAGTCGGCCTTGCGAGTCATAGTTGCTTTCTCAGGTGTTGTTTCGATGTTCTCAAGTACCACCGTTGTTGGAGAAATGCCGCATGTTTAATGTTGGAGATGATCACGACTTTAATTACTGTTTAATAACTAAAATTGAAGTAGGTAAATAATGCAGAGGCACAGGTGGGCAATAGATGTTATTTGGTTTTTAACCGTCCAGTTGTGTCCCGTAGGACCCCGAGTACTTGATACCTGTTCTTTGAATATTTGCACTATCCGCATGTGGGACCATGAATCCCCCGAGCCAGAGATTGAGTCATATATTATTTCTTGGGGCTAGAAAGTAGTTTGGGGCTTTATTACTATCATGTACTTATGCCATGCTTTACTGCTTTCTTTACGATTGCGCGTGGAGCGCCTGTACTATTTAGGAACAAATGTGGAATGTTTTTGCGGTATCGACAATCCCAATCACACTTTCGGGTTCCCAGTCGTTTACAGCCATTGGCACAAACCTCTAGGTCCGTCTCGGAGCCGGCCAACTTCGTCGCGGGTAGCTTGGTGGGGTGGCCCCTGAAATTTATATGAATCTTGCAATTGCTCTGTCGTGATGCCTCGTTGGGTTTCATTTGGTTTTTCTCGAGGTTGATCGTGCGTGTGTTGCTATTTGTGCCCCCTGCAGGGAAAAACTTTCTGAAAGCCGTGTCCGCGGTTATGGACGACTTGGAGCACAGTATCTCGATCATATACAACTATAACTAAAGTAGTGCTATAAATTTGACTTTATAATGACTAGTAATCAGCTTCACTACAATGGAATGGGTAAATAAAAGTGCCAACAACTGCTGGTTTGGGTTGTCACCTGTTACCATTGTACCTGAGTAGTAAGTATTGCAAATACAACGGAATTGCTAAATAAAAGTACCAACAACTGCTGGGTTTTGGGATGCCTCACGCTATATGTATCTGACTAGTAAGTACTACAACTACAATGGAATGGTTAACTAAAACTGCCCACTGCTTATTATATCAGGATGACTCATGCTATCTATATCTGACTCGTAATTGCCGCAACTATAACATAATGAATAAAACTGCCAACTGTGTGAGTTTCTCCGTTGACTTCCTCGATTGGTGTCGAGGGGGAAATACCAGGATGGGTATGCTTGGTGATAGTTTCAGGTTGGATCCGAATAGGTCTTTCTTATCCCTATCTGATAGCCGCTAGTTGAATTGAGTCTCTATAGGTTGTTTAGTGCATGCTGCGCTGCCGCTTCAGTCCACCATACCTATGTAGGCGAGGACCGCCGAATTCTAGCCTCGCCGTGTACTTGCCTCAGTACTGACCACTCTCTTTTTCCTTTATCCTTTGTCGGCACCCCTTTTGTTTAAGAAGGTTTTGAGATCGACGTCATTAGCAGGGTTACCCTTCCGGCTTGGCCTAGGTAGGGTTATGGACGCCATTGGTTATTCTTCAGGGCTCTTATCTCAATTTGCATCTTGTCCGTACTCGGACGCTGAATCGTTTTCAAGGTGATTTGGATCTTTGTACTATATATCTGTATTCTTGACTCTTGGAGTCGTTGTTGTATATATATATATATATATATATGTTCCGTGGGTTCCATCGTGGACTATTGTGTAATGATATTACTTCATTTTCCACCCACACGAAATTGCCTGGTGGGCACCTTTGAATCGTTTCTATGCGGGTTTGGTGGGGATCGCTAAAACTTGCATAGGGTCGATTCTGAGGGTGTTACAGTTTGTTAAGGATGCTTCCTCATGGGTACAAGGGGGTGATCCTAGTTGAGGTTCAGATGATGATGACTTGGTCGATATCAAAGAAGATGATCAATATTTCGGAGATGTCGCTCTCTTATCCCCTTTTAAAATATTCTGATTAGACGAGCTTATTCTATCTCTTGTTTTACAAACAAAGATGGCTTTATGCAAAACAGCCCCACCAGCCATAAGTCTTACTGAGTACACCATGTACTCACCCTTGCTTTATTGATAATTTTGTAGAAGAATAAGTGTTCCCCTGAAGACGAGTTTGGTACGACATCGACATTGGCGAGTAGCTTGGGGTTCCCGGCCGGTAGCCTGGAATCTATGGGCTGGGACGTCATCGTTATGCTTCGATCCTCTTAGGCCATTTGTTAAGTTTGCTATACTTAATAGCATAATTTTCCTTCCGTTGTTTGTTGTTTGTGGTCAGTGACCTCTTCTTGTAATAATTTGTTTCTTTGCTCAGTTATGAGCTTGCTGTAATAATTTTGTGTCATAAGGTCACTGTGGTGTTACCGATTCTTCACTAGACATCCTCGAGTTTAAGGTTAAGCTTATGTCGGATTAAGGTATGAGATTTGTTTAGCCCTGATCCCGGGGGTGTCACACCTACCATGGTTGTCACTCTTGGCAGCTCAATAGGATCTCTAGATTAGCCGCACATACCAACACTAGTCTTTTCTGCCACTTTGTCCTCACTCGTGCGCACCCAGTACCCACTTCCCGGCCGGTCACCCATCCTCAATTTTCTCTAGGCCAAGCACGCTTAACCTCATAGTTATTTTTTAGATGTGCTTCTGGAAAAGAAGTTGCAACTTGTTGGTATGAGTATGCTATCAATCCTATTAAGCCATGCACATGGGTCTCATAGGCATGCTCTTTATTTCTGAACAAATGTTTCAACCGTGGTATTATAGGAGCATACCACATCACCTTGGCAGGAACCTCTTTTCGGGGCGCTCGCTCTCAACATCACTAGGGTAATTTCGGCTGATCTTATACCGCAATGCACCGCAAACTGGGCATGCATTCAAATTCTCGTACTCCTTACCACGGTAGAGGATGTAGTCATTAGGGCGTGCATGTATCTTCTGCACCTCTAATCCTAGAGGGCAGACAACCTTTTTTTCTTGGTACCTACTGGCGGGCAATTCATTATTATTTGGAAGCATCTTGTTTATCATTTTCAGCAACTTTCCAAATCCCTTGTCAGATACACCATTCTATGCCTTCCATTGCAGCAATTCCAGTGTGCTACCCATCATTTTATTGCTATCTTCACAATTTGGGTACAATAATTTGTTGTGATCCTCAAACATGCGCTCTAACTTCAACCTCTCTTTTTCACTTTCGTAGTCTCTCTATGCATCAACAATGACCCGGCCAAGATTAGCGGGCTCATCTGATGCCTCTTCTTTGTTGGAGATATGCCCAAGAGGCAATAATAAAGTGGTTATTATTATATCTTTGTGTTTATGATAAATTTTTACATCCCATGCTATAATTTTATTAATAGGAAACACTAGTACTTGTGTGTTTTGTAAACATAAAATATTCCCTAGTAAGCCTCTTATTAAACTAGCTTATTGATTAATAGATGATCATAGTTCCCTGACCATGAACGTTGGATGTTATTAATAACAAAATAATATCATTAGGATACTGATGTGATGGAAACACACCCATAGTAAGCATAACATAAGATCAAGTCATTAAGTTCATTCTGCTACAAGCTTTCAAATACATAATAACCTAATCCTTTGACCATGAGATCATGTTAATCACCATCACCAGATGAGTGCTTTGATGACATCAAACGCCACTTCGTAACTGGGTGGTTATAAAGGTGGCATTAGGTTTTCTAAAAATATGTGTTGAAGCGCATGGATCAAGAATGGGATTTGTCCATCCAAATGACAGATAGATATACTCTGGGCCCTCTCGGTGGAATGTCATCCAATTGAATTGCAAGCATGTGACTAGGTCACAAGGGATGTCATATCACGGTACGAGTAAATAGTACTTATCGGTAACGAGGTTGAACTAGGTATGGAGATATCGATGATCAATCCTGGGATAAGTAAAGTATCACGCGACAAAGGGAATTGGTATCGTATGTTAATGGTTCTTTCAATCACGAAGTCATCGTTGAATATGTGGGAGCCATTATAGATCTCTAGGTCCCGCTATTGGTCATTGATTAGAGAGGTATCTCGATCATGTCTGCATAGTTCGCGAACCGTAGGGTGACACACTTAAGGTTCGATGTTGTTAAAGAAGATATGGAATATGAGTTGGGGACCGAATGTTGTTCGGAGTCTCGGATGGGATTCAGGACATCACGAGGAGGTCCGGAATAGTCTGGAGAATAAAATTCATATAATAGAAGTCATCTTCCGGGGTTCGGGAAAAGTTTCAGTATTTTGATCGAAGTTTCTAGAAGGTTCTAGAGGGCCACCAGTGGGACCACCACCCCGGGAGGGGCCACATGGGCTAAGGGAATGATGCGGGGGACCATGGGATAGCCTCACCAGGACCTATAAGCCCAACCAGCTAGCCCCTAGGGTTGAATCCCTAGAAAATAGGGGGAGGGGGAAGACTTGGGGGGCAAGTTTCCTCCCACCCACTTGCGCCGGCCCTAGGAGGTGGAGGGAAAAGGGGGACCTCTAGCCACACCCTACCTCTATAAATAGAGGGGAGGGGTGGCCGGCCCCCTTACCTACTCCCCAACCCTAGCCGCCACCTCTCCTCCCTTCTTCCTTCTCTGGCTTAGGCGAAGCCCTACGGGAATTCTGCTCCACCACCACTACGTTGTCATGCTGCTGGGATTCTGAGGGGATCTACTACCTCCGCTACCCGCTGGAATGGGGAGAGGAAGGTCTTCATCGACTCCGTACATGTGACCGAGTGTGGAAGCACCGCTAGATCACAGCGCCGAAAGGATCATCGTCATCAACCATGAGATTAGATCTCGTTAACGCTTTGAATATTAGAGGGTTAGTTACCATCTATCTCGTTGCACCTACCTCGTAGTTTAGATCTTGGCTTTTCCATAGATTGGATCTTGGTTTTATTCGTTCTTGCAGTAGATTTTTTTGTTTTCTATGCTATGAACCCTAGAGTGGTATTAGAGTCGTGTCTATGTGTAGATCTATTGCATGAGTAGAACACAATGGTTTTGTGGGCGTTGATGCTTTTGTTGTCATTTGCTTTTCATGTACTTTGCATCTTGTGGGATGGTGGGATGAAGCGGCCTGGGCTGACCTTATATGTCAGCGCACATGAGACTTGCTCCACGCTTGACGTGCAACTTGTATTTCACCACTGGCTTTGCGGGTTTCTGTCTCTCCCACCATAGTTAAGATCTAATTTACAATTTGCACCTGACAACACTTGTATCAGCATTGTGGTTCTTGTTCATAGGTAAGAACGGTTCTTATTCAAAAGCCCCAAGCCACTTAAAATATGCAAATAAAATTAGAGGCGTCTAACGTGGTTTTGCAGGGGCATGTGATGTGACATGGCCATGATGAGATTGTGATTATATTTGATGTATGAGATGATATTTATTGTATTATGTCAACCGACAGGAGTCTAATGATTGTCTGTAAATTTGTGAAGACCTACGTGTCTATTCATCATGTAATAGCTTTATTCCAAGTAGTTATAGTAGTTTTTACTAGTGATGGACAACCATGAAGCAGTGCCACTGACTTTGACGGCATGCTGGTGATGATGGAGATCATGTCCGTGCTTTGGAGATGGAGATCAAAGGCACAAGAAGAAAGGCCATATCATATCACATATTGTGAATTGCATGTGATGTTAATCCTTTATGCATCTTATATTTCTTAGATCATGACGGTAGCACTATAAGATGATCCCTCTCACTAAATTTCAAGTAATAAAGTGTTCGTACTTAGTAGGCACCGTTGCTAAGACTCATCGTTTTGAAGCATCCCGTGATGATCGGGTGTTATAGATTCTAAGTGTGCATATAACAGGTGCAAGTCAGATTTGCACATGCGGATACTAAGGTTAAACTTGAAGAGCCTAGCATGTATAGACATGGCCTTGGCATACGGAATACCAAAAGGTAAAGCATGAGTCATATGAATGATATTATGAACATGTTGATTGTTCACCTTTGAAGCAATATCTTCTCTCGTGAAGAGCGGACTTGGTGTAGTGGATTTGGTTTGTGTAATCACTAAGGCAACATGAGGGATGTTGTTTTGAGTGGGAGTTCACCTAGTTAATTTAAGAATTAAATTTTAACTCAATTTATCATGAACTTAGTCTAAATTATTTGCAAATATGTTTTAGATCATGGCGTCCCCTACCATCAACTTTAATGCGTTCCTAGAGAAATAAAAGCTAAAAAACAATGGAAGCAATTTCACGGACTGGTTCCGTAACATGAGGATTGTCCTGAATGCTGTTCATATGACCTATGTGCTTGATGTACCACTAGGTGACCTACCTGCAGAGGATGCTACCGATGAGGTCAAAAATATTTACCTCACTCGGAAGAATCACTACTCCACATTTCAGTGTGCCATCCTGTACGCTTTAGAATCGGAGCTTCAGAAGCGCTTTGAGAACTGCAACCCTCATGATATAATCAATGAGATCAAAATGATATTTGAGACTCATGCGGCCGTGGAAAGCTGTGAATCTTCCAAGAAGTTCTTTAACTATAAGATGGAAGAGGACAACTCTATTAGTGAGCACGTGCTCAAAATGTCTAGGCACGCAAACAGACTCCAAGATTTGGGAATAATGATTCCCAATGCATTGGGGATTCATCGTGTCCTCCAATCACTACCACCTAGTTACAAGAACTTTGTGATGAACTACAACATGCACTGCATGAATAAGGCGTTGCATGAACTCTTCTCCATGCTGAAAACTGCTGAAGTGGAGATTAAGAAAGAGCACCAAGTGTTTATTCTCAATAAGACCGCCAATTTCAAGAAGCAGGCCAAGCCTAAGAATAAGGGAAACTTCAAGAAGGGTGGCAAGAAAGCTGCTGCGCCTAAGAAGCCCAAGGCTGGCCCTCAGCCTGATACTGAGTGCTTTTACTGCAAGGGTGATGTGCATTGGAAACGCAATTTTACCCAAGTACTTGGCAGATCCGAAGAACGACAACATCAAGAAGAAAGGTATATTTGATATACATGTTATTGATGTGTATCTTACTAGTAATAGTAGTAGTGCCTGGGTATTTGTGTTGGAGATATGCCCAAGAGGCAATAATAAAGTGGTTATTATCATATCTTTATGTTTATAATAAATGTTTGCATCCCATGCTATAATTGTATTAATAGGAAACATTAATACTTGTGTGTTTTGCAAACATAAAAGAGTCCATAGTAAGCCTCTTGTTAAACTAGCTTGTTGATTAATAGAAGATCATGGTTTCCTGATCATGGAAATTATATGTTATCAATAACAATATCATATCATTAGGAGAATGATGTGATGGACACACACCCAAAGTAGGCATAACATAAGATCAAGTCATTAAGTTCCTTTTGCTACAAGCTTTCAGATACATAGTAACCTAATCTTTTGACCATGAGATCATGTTGATCACCATCACCGGATGAGTGCTTTGATGACATCAAACACCACTTCATAACTGGGTGGTTATAAAGGTGGCATTAGGTATTCTGAAAGTATGCGTTGAAGCGCATGGATCAAGAGTGGGATTTTTCCATCCATATGAAGGATATATATACTCTAGGCCCTCTTGGTGGAGTGTCATCCAATTTGCTTGCAAGCATGTTACTAGGTCATAAGGGATGTCATATCATGGAACGAGTAAAGAGTACTTATCAGTAACAAGGTTGAACTAGGTATAGATATACCGACGAACAAACCTCAGATAAGCAAAGTATTGCGCGACAAAGGGAATTGGTATCATATGTAAATGCTTCATTCGATCACGAAGTCATCATAGAAATATGTGGGAGCCATATGGATTTGTAGATCCCTCTATTGGTTATTGATCAGAGAGGTGTCTCGATTATGTCTACATAGTTCACGAACCGTAGGGAGACACACTTAAGGAGTCGATGTTGTTTAAGTAGATATGGAATATGAATTGGAGACCAAATGTTGTTCATAGTCTTGGATTGGATCCATGACATCACGAGGAGATCCGGAGAATAAGATTCATATAAGGAAAGTGGTTTTCCCGAGTTCGGGAAAAGTTTCGTGTTTTGACCAGATACTTCTAGAATGTTCTAGAGGGACCACCAGTGGTTCCACCACCCCGGAAGGGGGTCACTTGGACAGTGGCATGCCCTAGGGGCTAGCCACACCAAACCTAAAAGGGCCAATTCGACCAACAATAGTAAAAGGGTCAAACCCTAGTTTGAATAGTCAAATCCTATTTTGAAAAGTCAAACTCTAGTTTTTGGTAAGAGGCGAGACTTGGCGGGAAATGTTCCAACTCTACCCTTGATGGCCGAGTTGGGGGAGGAGGACATGGCTAGGGCTGGGAACCCTTGGCCGGCCGTCCCCCATTTATATAAGGAGGGGTGGGGGCACACCCCCCACACCCCTTGCCCTTGTCCCTTAGCGCATAACCCTAGACGCCGCCTCTCTTCTCTCTCGTCCATCGTCAAGCTCCGGCTTAGGTGAAGCCCTGCAGAAATCTCTCCTCCTCCACCACCACCACACTGTCGTGCTATTGGGATTCCGAGGAGATATACAACCTCCGCTGCCCTGCTGGAACAAGGGAGAGGAAGGTATTCATCGACTACCATACATGTGACCGACTGCGGAAGCGTTGCCAGAACGCGGCGCCAGAAGGATCATCTACACGATCTTGAGATTGTCAAGTGATCTACTACATCAACCACGAGAATACGATCTTGTTAAACGCTTTGGATCTACGAGGGTTAGTTCTCTACAATCTTGTTGCACCGATCTCGTAGATTAGATCTTGGCTTGTCCATAGATTAGATCTAAGTTTTGTGTGTTCTTGCGGTAGATTTTTTTTGTTTTTCATGCAACGAACCCAACAGTGGTATAAGAGATGACTCTATGCATAGATTTGTTGCACGTGTAGAACACAATGGTTTTCTGGGCGTTATTGCTTTTGTTGTTGCTTGATTTTCGTGTACTTTGCATCTTGCAGTATGGTGGGATGAAGCGGTCCAGGCTAACCTGACATGTCATCGCACATGAGACTTGCTCCATGCTCAACGTGCAACTTGATTGCACAAGTGGCTTTGCGGGTGTATGTCTCTCCCACCATATTTAATATTCAATTTACAATGGGCACTTGACAACACTTGTATCAGTGTTGTGGTTCTTGTTCGTAGGTAAGAACGATTCTTATTTGAAAGCCCCAAGCCACGTAAAACATGCACATAAAATTAGAGGCGTCAACTTGTTTTTGGAGGGCATGTGATGTGATGTGATATGGCCATGATGTGATTGTGATTATATTTGATGTATGCAATGATCCTTATTGTAATATGGCAACCAGCCAGAGCCTGATGGTTGTCTTTAAATTCGTTAAGACCTGCATGTCTATTCATCATGTAATAGCTTTATTCCAAGTAGTTTTAATAGTTGCTGTTGGTGATGGACAACCATGAATCAGAGCCATTGACCTTGATGCCATGCTGGTTATGATGGAGATCATGTCCATGCTTTGGAGATGGAGATCAAAGGCACAAGAAGAAAGGCCATATCATATCACATATTATGAATTACATGTGATGTTAATCCTTTTTATGCATATTTTACTGCTTAGATCGCGATGGTAGCATTATAATATGATCCCTCTCACTACATATCAAGTAATAAAGTGTTTGTCCTTAGTAGGCACCATTGCTAAGACTCGTTGTTTCGAAGCATCACTTGATGATCGGGTGTGATAGATTCTACGTGTGCATACAACGAATGCAAGCCAGATTTTCACATGCGGCTACTAAGGTTAACTTTGACGAGCCTAGCATGTACATACATGGTATCGGAACACGGAATACCGAAAGGTAAAGCATGAGTCATATGGATGATATCATGAACATGTTGATTGTTCGCCTTTGAAACTACATCTTATCTCGTGATGATCGGACTTGGTGTAGTGGATTTGGTTCGCGTAATCACCAAAACGACTCAAGATATGTTTTTTTGAGTGCGAGTTCAAAATTAATATGATTAAAGTTGAACACAATTTATCATAAATTAAATCAAAGTGAATTTGCATAGTTGTTGTAGTCATTGGCATCCGTTCACCACTTACGCTTAGTTTTAATTGAGATAATAGAAATATAGAATCCTGGATAGTTACTTTACGAGCTGACATTGTATTGTTTTGAGTGTTAATCTAAAGTTTAAAAGTTCTATTGCAAACTTTCAGCAAACTCCATTTACTCCGTGAAGTTTAATAACTAGTATTAAACCAAGAGTAAAAATTCCAGTGTTAGTATCTAAGTATCATGTTTGCCTCCATGATCCTTGATGTAAAAAAGGTTGATTTAGTATCAAGGTTATCTAGGAGCTGAAAGAAATGTTTCAAAAACCATCATGTGCGGAAGATATTGCGATATATGAAACAATTATTTAGTTGCGACGTGATAGAGTATAATATGGCAAAATTTATGTTCTCATATTTGATGAGAATTTGCAAAGGTTGGAGACGCTATTCGTCCTAATCCTCAAAAAGGTTTTGGAAAGCAACATTATACTCGCGATTCGCCTTTATAAGCTATGGCAGCTTGATCATGAAATTTGTCATGATGAGGATGAATAAAATTTGTAGGTAAAATGTTTACTACACTAAAATATTACTAAAGAATGGATTTCAAAAGAACACCAAACATTTGATGATGGTGATCTACTTCAAAGCGAAAGTCCAAAGATATTAGTATTTGACTATACATGCTTTGGACTATGTGTCATGTGTATGGCGCCACTATTGATGTTGATAGATTCTTTTAAAAGGAAAAGTAAATGCTGAAAGAGAATCTCGAAAATACTTGGCAAAAAAAGAAAAGACTGGAGATTGTCCAACTTAGGTATATAAATGATATACATGTTATGGTTGTATTCTTTGCTTGTTAAACAATGTGGTTCTTGGGTATTGGATACCGAATTTTTTGGTGTGAATTATCATACAAAACAACACAATTTATGAACTACAATGGTCTAAGTAACTAGCAAGAGAATATGTTATGATGTTCATCAAAAACAAACAAAGTGTTGTTGTGTCTCTCGTTGACATCAAAGCTTACCTTCAAGATTTGTTTCAATAATTATTATTTTGATCAGGTGTTATGAGAACAAAAGGTTGTTCAAATAATTACCGTATTCCATATAAGATGGATCATTTACAAATCTAGTTGCAGATATCATGTCAATAAGAGCTAATGCTAAAATGTCGCAAGACAAATGATTGAAAGATCACTTACAAAGTAACATCGCAGATTAAATTATATTGGAAATAAAACATGTAGAAACTCCATGTTGATGGAATTTTGGAGTCTTTTGATTAAGATCAAATGACACTTGTGAGACTTTCTAGGAGATAACTGAATTATTGGAATTTGTACATATTGATGTATGTAGTACATTATGTGTAGTCATGAGCGATGAATTTCAACTTCATATGCTTTCTCCAGAATTTTGAGTGAATATATGTGCATATTTACTTAATAAGGAAGAAGTGTGAAATATTTGAAAATGTTCAAAGACTTTCAAGATGAAGTGGAAAATCATTGTAACAAGAAAATAAAGAATTTATGATTGGATCATAAAGGAATATATTTGAGTTACAATTTTAGCAAAACACCTAAGATTTGAGGAATCGTTCCATAGATTTGCATTTCCCGAAACACCATAGTAGCATGGAGTGTTCGAGATATGTAATGAAACTTTGTTTGACATGGTGAGATCAAAGGTGTCAGTTATAAAACTACCCATGTATTTTAAAGACTAAAGCTTTAGTGACTACCGCTTTTTTACACTGAAAAGAGCACCATCGTAATCCGTTGAAATGACACCATATAAGTTATGTTTTGGGATAAGACCCAAGTTGTCCTTTCTTAAATTTTGGTATGCTAATAATAAGTAAAATGTTTACAATCAAAGTCGGATAAGCATGTCTTTGTATGTTATTTTGAATAACCGTTGGTTATTCATCCATAACGCCAAAGACAAAAAGTGTTTGTCGCTTAGAACGTCAAGTTTCTTTAGAAGGAATTTTTTCGTGAAAAGTTAAGTGGGAGGACAATAGAAATTTGATAAGGTTATTGAACCTTAGCTAATATGTGTTGAGTTGCGCAGCGCCAAAATGTGTCCTGAAGGCAACAACAATGCTCATGGCTCACGTGCCTCAAATGTTGTGGCCACGAAGGTCTAAGTTCCTATTGAACCAAGTAGATCAGTTAAATAATCAAATACTAAGATTTGAGAATAAATCATTATTGTTTGAAAATGATGAACCGACTGCATGCAAAGAAGCGATGATGGCCCTAACTCCGTCAAATGGCTTGAAGCCATAAAATACATGATAGTTCCATATACGAGAAATCAAGTTTTTGAACTTGGAAGACCCTCTAGAAAGGTGTAAAACCTATTGGTCGTATTTGGATCTATAAAGAAATATACATGGATGTCTCACATCTATGAAATAGTTGACATGTCGGTAAAGAGTTTACATCAATGTTCAAGAAGTTGACTATGAAAAGATTTGATCTTTCATAGCGATATTTAGTCTGGACGGATTAATATAGCAGCCACTACATATAATTTTTGGTATATGATAGTTGAATAAACAAAATAAAGTTCTTCTATTAGAATGGTTACCTAGGACATGTACATGACACGATCCAAAGGGTTTTGTTAATTCAAAGGATCCTAAAAGCGCATGCAAACTTCAATGGTTGAAGTAAGCATCACGAAGTTGGAATCTTCATCGTGATGAAACTGTTAAAGTAGTTTAATTTCATAGGAGACAATGAAGATGCTTGCATTTGCAAGAAATTAAGTGGGAGCTCTAAGACATATTTCTAATACATTATGTGAAATACATATTGTTGATTAGAAATGATGTATATTTTATTGACATAGGTTAAGAATTTCATTTCAATGAAAGACTTAGGAAAACCCCGAATATTTGACATTAATGTCTATATGAATAGATTGAGACGCTGTAACATCCCAAAAATCATGAATTATAAAGTTTGCATATCATTCATGCATTCATTAGGATTTGGATCATTTTCAAATAAGATTTCAAAACAGAAGCAAATTGTTGCCTATTATTTTATGTAGGAAAGGCAATGGCTTTATTTTTCACTCTAAATTATGAGAATACTTTGTTTCAACCAGAAAGGTTTGAATGTTGATTCCAAAGCTTGTTCAAAGTTTCAAAACAAAAATCTAAATTTAAAACCATTTATATGCCTATTATAAATATTTAATTAAGGCATGGTTTTAATCCTATTTTAATTGGACCTAAGAGTTTGTGATCAAACAACAAGGTTTTATACACAAATATATGATTGGAATACTTTACAAAAATCTAGAGGAAATTTGAATTCAAACTCATTTGAATAGTATTTGAAAAAGATTTTAGAAAATCAAACTAGAAATAGAAAAGGAATAAAGAAAAATAAAAGCGCCTGCGCCAGCCTTTCGACCCAGCAACAGAGCCAGCCCAACAAGCCCGCCCGGGCCATTTCCTCCCTCCTCTCTCTCACCCGCGTCGAATCAACCCCGCAGTCGCTGACCAGTGGCCCCAACGCCACTTCGTCGTCGTCTTCCCCAAATCTCGCGCGATGAACACGCCGTCGCCGCCCGTTACCTCGTCGAATAAAGTCGAATCAATTCCTTTGATTCATGCAGTAACTCGCCCAGCCCTCACCTGCTACTTAAACCCCACACCGCCGCGAACATTTCCCCTCAACCCCCACTCCTTAATCGCCCCCAGGCTGCTGGCAATTGAGCTTGAACCGCCGCTGCCCGAACACCTCCAGCGATCGATTATGGTGAGCTCCGACCGCCCGTTTCCTTCTGGTTCAAACTAGTGAGATCCTCGTGACCTTGTGCATCCTCTGACGCCTCTGGTTTGCCTTATCGTGACCCAGATCGCCGTTCCCGCTCACCTCTGCAAACGACCGAGCCGCCGCTCAACTCCATCGAGCAATATTGGTAAAACCCGAGCGCCCTTTGCCTTCTCCCTTACCCTATCATGTTCGCCTGATCTTTGTGCACGCACTGATGCCCTTGGTTTGTGCTAGGGCGGTCCAAAACGTCGCCAACGGCGCCGTCCGTACGAACCCGACGTTGTCCGCAACTCCGACGATCTCCCACGGCCGCAATAGCTTGCCCCCATCCAAGCCGAAGCCACCTTGAGCATCCTCGCAGCCTTGCGACGCTGGTAAGCATCCCCACTGCCCCTATCCCCTCTGGAATCGCCGGAGCACCGCTGCCAGTAATGCTGCCGCCGCCAGCACCCATTCGCGCCGCCCATCTGTGGCCAGAGTAGTTAGCGCCGTTAGATCTAGATCTAAGGGGTAAGATTAGATCACTTTCTCGAAGCGGTATCAGCAGATCTGGCCGTGGGTCACTTAAATCCAACAGCTCTGGATGATCGATCCAATCGAACCGGTACGGGCCAATCAGACACGCCCACGTGTCTAGGTTTTTAATTTAAAATCTATTTTTGAATCTATTAGTTATTCAAACTTGTAAATTCAATAACTTTTGTTCTGTTTATCCAAAAAAATACAAATAATATATCATTGGAATCACAAAAATAAATCCTACACATCTGTGGGCTTAGTTTTGTAATTTTCTTCTGTTAAAATAGAATTTTATGCAGAGACATTTGTAGGCCTATTTTGTGTATAAAAATTATTTGGAAAATGTTTCAAAAGCCAAATAAAGTTTATTTGGGGTATAAATGTTTAGTTTATTGTTCAGTACTGTTTTACTTGTCTTGTTTGGTTTAGAAAAATCATCACATGGCATTTGCATGCATTCATATATTTTTTCTTGATTATTTGAAATATGAATTTGGTGCTATCATTTTATGTGTAGATTTTGGTGCTAGTGGTGATTGTGACTGTGAGGATTGTTGTTACTCCCCCAACTACCAAGGCAAGTGGTGCTTCATATTTTTGTCCCAATATTTTGACTAAGCATTAGTGATATTTTTGTATAGGGCTTGCATGATAATTTTTGCTAAGTATCTATATGTTATGCTTGGGAAATCCTAGTAGTTGTAGAATTGTTAGAATTTTCTCTAAGTTAAGATACTTGCTATTGCCATGCTTAGCCTAGCTAGTAGCAACCAATGGTGGAATATATACATGCTATGGAAAAATATTGCTAAGTCTTTGACTTGTGTTTTGCTTAATAACAACTAAGTGAATGAAACACCTGGGTGGAATGGTATGTTTGGGTTATGTTGAGTGGTTACACAAGGCCCATATCTATGGTCTACCTTGTGTATCACACTTGTGGAAAGCCACCCAGGAACAAAGGGATTTGAGATACTTAGTGTTTAGAAGCTTCTAGTGCAACCACATGGCATATGGGCTCTGCCTTGATCATATAGGTTGCAATAACTTAGCCATTTGGACAGTTGGTGGTAGGGTGATAGGTTGGAACGCGTCCATTTGGTCTAAGGGAAGGCTTCTGAAAGGTCTCGTCTTGATGAAAGTCAAGTCTTGTGGGGAAATTGCACCACTTCTCGAGAAGGAAAAATCTAAGTACTTAGCCATGTCCCCTGCAATGGACAATTTGAGCATCAAGACACTGAAGCTATCAAGGATCTCCTCATCCCAATTTCTAAGTTAAAAACTTGTGGTTGAACAAGGGTAAAGGTTCACGAATGTCTATTGGTGGTTCCTTGGGAGTTTTTGCCAAACAAAAACTTAGTGTTTTCAACTGATAGGTAAAACCTATTTTGAGCAAAGCAAGCCTAAGCTACATTTAGCCAAATTCATGTAGAATCTAGATATTATTATTCTACCAAGGTATCACTTGCCAATACTATTCCAATGTATTGACCCACTGTGGATGTAACTTGTGTTGTTGCAGGTTACTCTGATGAGGATTAGGGTTGTGAGTCTACACTCAACATGCTTGCCTGTGGCACATGAAGATGAAGACTTTTATTTATATTGTTAAGTTAAACTCTTGTGCTAGCCTATGGCTATGGAGTTGTAAAAGACTATGTTATCTCTGGAATGACGATGTAATAAAGACCTTTGTTTCTGTGTACTTCATCTTAAACTGTGGATGCTAGCATTTGATCCAGGGACTAGCATTGCAATCACAGGGACCTTTACCTTTATAAAGGTGGGGTCTTACAGACGCTAAATGGTTGTGCCGAGAGTACATAGATGAGATATTGAAATAGTTCAATATAGAAACTATAAGAAAGGTTCTTGTCGCACAAGAAGGATTGAATCAAGATTCAAGTGTATTGACACTTGGTAAGTGAGATGAGATCCAAGTGTTTTTGACACTTGGTGAATGAAATCACTGTGTATTTTGATCAATCATACTATGATATGTACACATACAGATATGTACTATGCTCTAAATATTGTGAGCAAATACTAGAATGACTCATCAGATGATCATTGGACGATAGTAAGGATATTCTTATGATCTCTAGAAGAACTAAGAATATGTTATTTTGTAGAGGTGACAAATAGATAGATAGTTCATTGTAAAGTATTACATTGATACTAGTTTTGTCACACAATTCAAATTAAGTTTATCTCAATTTAAACTATAGGTGACACAATGTAATGGAAAGAAAGTTCCATAACGGATTTGGATGAGTTCCAAAGTTAAGACATTATGATAGATACTATAACACAAGGCTAAGTATATGACTGTTATTGTAGCAACAAAAGAGGGCATTTGGGTCAAGTAGTTTGTTATCAAACTAGGTGTGGTTCACAGCAGGCTAGTACTATGAAGATATAATATACGACAATTGTATAAACATGTTCTAATCCCAAGTAACTAAAGGTCTCACCAAAGAACCAAATTTATACAATGTCATCTAATTGGAGAATGAGTGATGCGTAGAGATGCAAAGACATGCAAATACACACGGACCTGGAAGTTTCAGATCCGAAGATTATGTTTACCACTAGCAATCGTGTATATACAACACCAGAAAGCCATAGGTGTTGAATGCACAATTTTTTTCTAAACTAGATTATTGACTCTAGTGCAAGTGGGAGACTGTTGGAGATATGCCCAAGATGCAATAATAAAGTGGTTATTATCATATCTTTATGTTTATAATAAATGTTTGCATCCCATGCTATAATTGTATTAATAGGAAATATTAATACTTGTGTGTTTTGCAAACATAAAAGAGTCCCTAGTAAGCCACTTGTTAAACTAGCTTGTTGATTAATAGATGATCATGGTTTCCTAATCATGGACATTAGATGTTATTAATAGCAAGATCATATCATTAGGAGAATGATGTGATGGACACACACCCAAAGTAAGCATAGCATAAGATCAAGTCATTAAGTTTGTTTTGCTACAAGCTTTAAGATACATAGTAACCTAATCCTTTGACCATGAGATCATGTTAATCACCATCACCGGATGAGTGCTTTGATGACATCAAACGCCACTTCCGTAACTAGGTGGTTATAAAGATGGCATTGGGTATTCTGAAAGTATGGATTGAAGCGCATGGATCGAGAGTGGGCTTTGTCCATCCATATGACAGATAGATATACTCTAGGCCCTCTCGGTGAAGTGTCATCCAATTGGCTTGCAAGCATGTGACTAGGTCACAAGGGATGTCACATCATAGTACGAGTAAAGAGTACTTATCGGTAACAAAGTTGAACTAGGTATAGAGATACCGACGATCAACACTCGGATAAGTAAAGTATCACGCGACAAAGGGAATCAGTATCGTATGTAAATGGTTCATTCGATCATGAAGTCATCATAGAAATATGTGGGAGCCATATGGATTTCCAGATCCTTCTATTGGTTATTGATCGGAGAGGTGTCTCTATCATGTCTACATAGTTCACGAACCGTAGGGAGACATGTGGGACCCTAGATTTACGGTCCGAGAATCCCCTTTATGCCTGCAATTCATGGTCCCATGATCAGTGAGCCATGAGCATAACCGACACGTATCATTACAACATCCATAATTAACAAGTAAAAGTACTTACAATAGTGCCATTATGGCGATACAACATGCATAGTGGAAGTCTTCAAGTGCAGAGCCCATGTCATGCCTTAACCTACATGCGACTGACTGGGAAGACAACCTAGCTTGCATAGACGTCAGCAACTCTGGTGTTCCTCTCGATCATCTGAAAGTCTGGCCAAGTAAATAGCTAGGGACAATGCCGGTGAGTAATTTGAATGTACTCGCAAACCACCTTAAAAGAATAATTATGAAGGATATGCAGTATGGCTGTGGTAGGATGGCTCCATCAGAGGTTCTTTTATAAACTAGTTTCTCTTGTAGATATAGCATGTCTCTATATCTTTGTTGAAAAACATTTGTAAAACATTTTGGAAACCTTTTTGAAAAGTTTTGGAAACACTAGGATTGGGTCACCCATTTTCTTTTCCTTCCAGTCATCACATGACCAAACTCCTTTCCTCTATTTTCCGACCATCTCATGGTCAAAACATTTCCAAGTCATTGCTTTTCCAAAGTCCTTTTTGAAATTAAAACCAGCACCGCTCTACAGTAGTTTGTCCAACCCGTCCTTAACCGTGGACACGTCTATTCAAATAGATTTACACTCTGCAGAGGTTGTACACTTTACCCACATCATCCGATTACACTACCCTTATCTACACCGATCGTGGGTCGAGTAACCGAACAAGACCTTTTGTATGCCCACTCCGATACAAGTGCCTACCCTATGAGTGTTATTCCCCTCAACACCGGGACACCCTATATAGTTGCCAAGCCAACCAGAGCGCATTTTGCACCTTGACGGGTGTGTGCTTTCAATGAGGGGCTCATAGTATTGCGTGGAGGTCTGTAGACCCTTAGTTCCTTCTCCCGGTCTAGGCTATGCATGGACCATTTTCCGGAGAAGGCCCACCCTCTGGGATTTTGGGATTCCCCATAGTAGTTGCAGGCAACTTATACTGGAGTTGACAAACTTCCAGTCCAGCCTTGTCCCGTTCCAGAGTAATGTGGTTGCACCGATTAAGTTGTTATAGCTAAAGCTGCAAAGAACCGGGTGGGTTTTCGCAAACATTTTTCCTCCTCCACTTCAACATATTTTGTAAAACAAAATATTTTTCCTTTTTAAACTCACTTGGCAGGCCAAACTTCGCTAAGGTTTTCTCATAAAACATTTTATAAATATCTCCCCGGGTTCTTCCCATCCCATACTTTTACTTCGGCTAAAACGGAGTCTCCAAGGGGTTATGGTGTTAAAACACCATCTACCATACTACGGGAAAATAGGTGTCATCAAGGGGTTTTACTTAGTAGTACAAATGGGATAATGGTTTGGAGGAGCCAAACATTCCCACATATAAAACATAGCATAATAAAACCATGCAATTTTGCAGAAACCAGTTGATAAAATATGCATAAGTAGGAAAAGGGCGTATGAGCAAGAAGGTGGATTTCCTGTGACCAGCGAGATGTCCCATGACTTCTTTAGAATACCAGAATACCGATAACAAGATAATATAAATAAATCCGACGCTTCCTTCTTCTCGGCGTCACACAATTGCCACTATCGCTGTTATCGAGCAAACAGACAATACCACAATCATTACAAGGCGTACAAGCATCATTTCATACAGCAAACAAATAAGAGAATACATGGTATGATTCAGTAGGGTTTGGGAATAATGGATTTAGAAAGATTGGAATTGGGTCTTGGAAACATTTGAAGGAATTCCAAAGTGAGTTATTATCTAGAAATTAGCTATGAGAGGGTTTTGAGACCAAGGTCAATTTCTGTATGATAAAATTCTATAAAAATGATACCACCAAATAGGTATTGATAAAATGAAACCAACAAAAGTAGTTTCACTATTTTATCAATTAACAAAGATTTAATATGAATTTTCTAGTGAATAAAACTCTAGTTTCGAGGGAATAATTCACCAGAAAAGTTCTGGAGCTCTAAAAATTATTTCCCTGGATGATTAAGTAGGGTTTTATGGACTAATTCACTGAGAGTTGGAATCAGCTTAAAATATTTACCAGAATGCCCTTAGGAAATTCCCGAAGGCAGTTCTGGATGCTATTTAAATCTATAAGTGCTTTTGATGTGATTCCAAAGAAACATTCTAGGTATTTGGAATACCTTGATGTACAAATTGGAATCATCCTTTCTGGAGTTACAAAACTACTATGGTGATTTTATTGGTAAATAAACAATGTAGAGAAATGTTTATTTCACCATAAATCAGGGAAATCTCAATAAATATTGGGCTCCTGGGGTTTTATACATATTGGTATGTGGGTCTACTGGAAGTTAGATTTACTCCATTAACCCTTTTTGTTGGACCCAGAGAAAATCCTAAAGTCCAATATGTATTGATTTTTGTTATTTTTACCACGATAAGCTTACTATTCCACTTGGCATGATACTAGTGGCAGGAGGTGGGTACAAGCAACACCTACCAGAGGCACTTGGGTTTTCCCCATTTGTGTTTTCCAAGCTCCCAGAAATAATTATTTAGTGAAAAGGACAGATCTTAGTAGATTAAATCCTAGAAAATATTGAGTTGGCATAATGTCTAACTTTTGGTTTTTCATGTTGAGGAAAACATGTATGTGTATACAGGAATTTAGATCTTGACTATTGCATTTAATTTCCATTTTTATTTTGAATTAAATCAAACTGCTATTAGATAGATCTGGAATTATCCCTAAAAGAAAGAAAAAGGAAAAGGGGCACGCTAGGCCAGTTTTTGACCGCGATAGGCCGCACAGGGGCTAGCCGGTCCAACCTCGCGGGCGACACGCACGGGCTGCCGCGGGTCAAATCGGCGGAGCGGGGCCCGGGCGTCATCCATAGGGGCGCCCCAAAGGGGTATGGGGCACCTAGGGCCGTCCGATTAGATCGGGGATCAATGGCCCTGGGGTCTTTTTCTTCCTCACGAGGAGGGCCCGGGGAGGAAACCCTAGGCAGGGAGCTGGGGGTGCGGGGTGGCTCACTATGGGCTCGCCGGTGACAGGGAAGAGAGGGAGAAGGCACAGCGCACCCTGGCGACTCCAACGAGGGGCGACACGATAGGTTTGAATGCCGGGAGGGAGCTCACGCATGGGCACCGGCGGCGGCGGCTTCGAGCCTCGTCGAAAGAGCTTGCAGAGGCAGTCCTAGACACAGGAAAGGGCACGGTTAGCTATAGGGAGAGATGGGGATCACGTTAGTGTGAAAATTAGGGGAAGATGAGATCAGGAGAGGAGGGCTTGCTCAGGTTTTTGTTAAAGGCCGAGGTGAGTTGATCCTCTTCTCTAGGGACATGCAGAGGAAGGGAGGAGCTAGGGAGCTTAGGGATGGTAGATGAGGGGTAGGGGTGGTGTAGAGGTCACATGCAGGATGAGGGGAGCAGGGGAGGGAGAATCTCGAGCTCAAGATCATCAATGGCCGAAACCCTAGTTTCCTCTCTCTTTTGGGTAGGGCAGATCAGGGGAGAGGGAGGGGAGCTTTGGGGAAGGTTAGTGAGAGCCAGAGGGGGCAAATAAGGTGCAGAGGGATATAGTTGAGGGTCTTGACCCTTTTATTGTGAGGGAGAAATATATATGGATGGAAATGCCCATTTTGGACATGGGAGAGGGGCATGGCTTGCTTGGTTGTGGTTAGGTGGAGGAGAGGAGGGTATGAGGGGTATCCTGGTCATGTAGGGGCAAAGAGGAAGGGGTGGCTGCTGCAAGTAAGTTAATGAGCAAGATATGGGCATATCTCTCTCACTCTCTCCAGGCACAAGGGACAAGGTGAACAATGCTATGCTACATCGATTTCGACCAGAGGTAGTGCTGTTGGGGTAGGCAAGTTTGGTTCACCAAGTTGGGATGTGTTTGATGATTTTTGGTTAGTGGGTTTGTTTACTTTGTAATTATTATCAATGAGAGGGTTATGAAGTAAGTCTAGATATTTACAGGACATGCTGGGAAAATGGTACTGGTAGGTATAGTAGGGCAAGATACCTCCATAGGAATTGTTCACGATTTTTACAAGGACTATAGGTCCACATAAAGTCATTTATCCAAAAGGTGCAGAACTAGTTTATAGAGGCTAATGAGATGACTTCTGATTCAATAGACCCCCAAAGGAACGAAAATAAGGGGACAAACTAGATCGATGGCTTTGATCGATTGATACCTCTTCACACATGGGGGCTTGATCAGGATTCAACCAATTTGACCGCGTACGTACTGTCTGCTAAAGCTCGTACGGCCCCGAAGCATGCCAGTACGTGAGTTTTATATATATGCGACGTGGAAATGTAAGTGTCCAACTTGGATACAACACTTGCATGTGTCCGCTGATGTGGAAACACTGCATACATGGTTTAGTGTGAGTTCTTTTGGGCACATTGGCGGGCTACCCTCGCGCACCCTCCTCTAACTCGCACGGGGGTAATTCTACCCTTTGGAACGTTTACAACTTTTTAGAGTGGGGGGTCTATGGAATCACACCTCGAGTGAGATTATTTTGCATTGGGAAAGGTGAGTTTTTGGTGTGAGATGGTCCTGAATACCACATTACACTTTGGGTAATTTTATTGGGATTTATTGAGATGGAAAAGTAGTTTTAAAGAATTATTTCTTGATTTATCCATTTAAGAAAAAAGGGAAAAAATAAATAATAAAGCATTGATACACCCAATTTGCATCACCATTCTATATCATAATTTACCTCTATTCATTGATATTTGTCTTATTATGAGGTATTACTTATGGCTTTTCATCTGTTTATGCATGTTGTATGATTTCTGGAGGATGGACTACCGGAGTCTGGATTCTGATGGAAAAGAAGACATTTCGGTGCAATTTCGCAAAGATCAGAAAAATACCAGAAAAATATGGAAACATATTATTTTAACAGAAGACGAAGGAAGCCAGAAGGAGGGACGAAGTGGGGCCTCAGGGGGCCCACACCCCTAGGTGCGGGCCCACCTGATCCCGCGCCCAGGGCAGGTGTGGCCCACCTGCCCGGCCTCCGACTCCGCCCCTTCGCCTATATCTTCCCTATGAAACCCTAACACCAGGGAGCGACCACAGATAGATTTCCGCCGCCTCTGGGGGGAGGGGGGCGCGGAAAACACCAAGAGAGAAAGATCTATCCGGCAGACAGATTTCTGCCGGGGAAATTCCTTCCCGGAGAGGGGAGATTGTAACTACCTCGGTGAATTACGCTCCTAGTTACAAGCCTGGATGAGCGGAAATGGTTAAAATAGTACGGTGGGGCCCAAATACCACTCACAGGTAGACCTTTCGGCCGTCCTAACCATTTCCAAACATCGGGACAAGAACGGGCGGCGTAATCGGCAGGCGAAGGGATCAACTACATACACAAATGAGTATGTATGCAAGCCACCATACAACAGTCCTCAGAGCCATTCCATCTAAAAGAAATAGAAATATTGCAACGCCATACGGCAAGATCCAAATGTCCTAGATAGATATAATAGTTTAGGATATCTCCTCATACATCAAACATCAGAGTATCAGGCGGAAGCGGCAAACAAGATTCGAGTACGGATAAGAAGCAAATCGGCATAAGATGCCCCATAATAAACACATCCCGCCCACAGATCTCACGGATCCCCATTCCCGGAATCTCTACACCGAATGATCGTTGCCCACATCGTCCGTCTCCTCCACCCAGTATCCATCTTGTGAGTGTACCTGTTCATCTGAATCAAACAATTTATCGTGTGAGACCCTAGGGGTGCTCAGCAAGTCTTTATGCCTCTAAAGGGGACACAACCTGGGGTGACGCAATTGCAGCAAAAGATAAACCCTAACAATTCTATAGATACTCGCTAACCATCCGCCTAACCGAAGATAGACGGATGTCCGTGAATTAATAACAACAGTTATAACAGTAATATTAACAGATCCATCCTCCTCCTCCTCGCTTACCAACGAGGAAGCGGACGAACCCCCCCCCATCCGTTGGCAGTTTTATTATCCATTCCATGAGTGTTGCACTATTTACTAGTCAGTTACTTAGTCAAATTAAAAGCGGTACTGTAGTTATACTTGTCTATGATCGAGAAACTGTGCTCCAAGTCGTCCATAACCGCGGACACGGCTTTCAGAAAGTTTTACCCTGCAGGGGTGCACAAATAGCAACACACACTCGATCAACCTCGGAAAAACCAAATCAAAACCCAACGAGGCATTCACGACAAAGCGATCACAGGATTCAGAAATATTTCAGGGGGCCACCCCATTAAGCTACCCGCAACGAAGTTGGCCGGCTCCGAGACGGACT
This sequence comes from Avena sativa, assembly GCA_916181665.1. Classification (NCBI taxonomy): domain Eukaryota; kingdom Viridiplantae; phylum Streptophyta; class Magnoliopsida; order Poales; family Poaceae; genus Avena; species Avena sativa. The sequence continues at coordinate 228,563,325 of OV702280.1, read as the reverse complement.
CAAGGTTTGTGTGGACGGCTGTAAACGACTGGGAACCCGAAATTGTGACTGGGCTTGTCGATACAGCGAAAACGTGTCACGGACCTAAACAGTACAGGTGCTCCTCGCACAATCGTAAATAAAGCAGTAAAGCATGGCATAAGTACATGATAGTAATAAAGCCCCAAACTACTTGTGGCCCCAAGAAATAAGAAGGAATCAAGCTCTGGCTCAGGGGGGTCCATAAGCCTCCCGGATGTGGATAGCGCGAATATTCAAGGAACAGGAATCAAGTACTCGGGGTCCTACGGGACACAAGTGAGCATGAAAAACCAAATAGCAGATATTGCTCACCGGTGCCACTTTCATTAGTTATCCCATTACTACTCAGGTTAAGTTGTATAGGTACCTCGTTATCCATCAGACACTCACATACCCTACACATGCTGTTCTACGACCCGCATGGCTCAAACAACTCCTGTAGTAATGGCTCATGGGATGGAGGAACAAGCTTCGGTGGGGTTTAAAAGTAAAGGCTATGCAGTACTTGGGATTCAGTTTAATGCAATCGCGACTCAATGATGCAAGAATAAGATAGAGGCAATAGGTACTATATGTATGCAAGCATGTGGTAGTGCTTGCCTGGCAGCTCAGTTGAAGCGAGAGAAGGATCTGGGTAGTGCTCCTGGGTTTCTTGATATATCCCCTGCTCAGCGTCTATTCGAAGAAGAACCAAACAAACAAGGGCCAACATAAATAAAGTGCACAAGCATAAGAATAAAATGCGACAAGCAAACAATCATGCCATGATGAATGATGCACAATTTGCATGGCAATAAAGTAGCATGGCATGGGTGAGGTGTAGAATACAAGAAATAAACATTTTATTGAGTTTTGGTCACATTTTATTCTCGAATAAGTTGCTGTATACTTTATATTTGTATTATGCATGCTGCAAAATAGAACATGGAATGCATAAACAGAAAGGTCTCGTCGAGCTAATCATTTTAGACATATTATTTGTCAAATTTGGAGTTATAAAACAAAAGTTATTAATTAATTAAGGGAAAAGGGCATTTTATTGTAATTTTAATCAATTTGAACTTTTAAGTGTTCAAAATATATTTTGGATGGAAGATTTGAATTCCTCACATTTTTCTGATTTCAAAACATATATTATTTGTATTATTTGGAATTATATTTCAAAAGTTAATTAAAAACAGATTTGAATTTGAATTAAAACAAATTTGAAAAGTTTTAAATTTAAACAGAAAACAGAAAACCTTTTCGTACTCAGACAAACATAGCCATAGACACAGACAAGTGGGGCCGATGCTGACTGGGCGAACTGACGCGGCGAAAACTTTTCTCACCGCGGGGCTTCCTAGCCACAGAGTGTGACAGATGGGGCCACGACACACGCGGACCCACTCGCGGGCGCGCCAGCGGGGACGCGACACGTGGGGCATCCGTGGGAGCGCGGGTTAAGGGCATAGAAATAGGGGGCTTTTCTGCAAAAACGTCGGGGTGGCTGGCAGGTGGGGCTCTGCGGACTACGGGTTGAGCGAAAACAAAAAGGGAGGGGCTATCTGCAAAACAGCGCCGCGGTACTGTGGATCTTCCTCGCGATCTGACGAGAGATCGGTGCCTGCGAACGGCGCGCGGCGCGGGGGATCGAACCTAGGACCTGGTGTGCGCGCGCGGAGGCGGCAGCCACTGCGGTGGAAGGGAGGTTGTTGCAGGGTTCGGCTACGCAGCGAGATAAGGGTTACGCGATGCACAGAAAACAGACGACGACGAACCCGCCGTGCACAGAGGGCGTTCGTCGCCGGGATCCGCTCGTCTAGGAAGCGAAAAACAGCGGGAGGGTGCCAGAGAGGTGCAGCAGCTCACCGGGAGTGCGACAGAGGCGGTGGATCGGGCCGGGGTGCAGGGGATCGTTGACGGAGCTGGCGGACCGGAGTTAGGGTTTGGCGTCGGTGTTGCGGTACTGCAGCAGACGTGGCCTTCTCCTCCTCGCTGGCGCGTACAGGGCTGCTGCAGAGGACCTCCCCGACCTCGCCGACAGCCTCCTGCTTGCCTGCGCCTCTTGGATCGACGGGGCTGGTGGAGACCGACGGTGGCCGGCGATGGGGTAGCTGGTGGCGGTGGAGAAGAAAGGGAGGAGAGGAGGCAGGCTCGGGCAGATCTGGAGAGGCCAGAGGAGGCATGTGGGAGGAGGGAAAAGTGAGGGAGAGGCGTGGGTGCCGTGTGGGAGCAGGTTGGAGATAAAGGTGGCTTCGGCCACCTTTTACCTTCTCCTCCTCTCCTTCACGTGCTCGGGTCGGGGCAGGAGCAGGGCAGGGCGAGGTGGTGGAGACTGCCAGGTGGGGACGGCAGGGTCGGTGGGGAGGCTCGGGCTGGGGGGCCCTCATGGCAGGGAGAGAAGAGAGGGGAGGCTCGGTTAGGATCTAGGTTAGGCATGGGCTCGGGTTAGGGCTTGGGGTGGATGGTAGCTAGGTGGGGCCAGGGTGGCCAGGTGGGGCCAGCAAGGTAGAGAGAGGGGGTGAGAGAGGGGTGGGTAGCTAGGGTTAGCTTGGAGGGGGGATCGGGTTAGGTTAGAGAGGAAACTAGGGTTAGGAGAGAGGGTAAAGAGAGAGGGTGAGATGAGGTAGGGTGGTGTGTTTTCCTTTGACAAGATCAAGCAAGGTCAAGCCAAGCTCAAGCAAGATCTAGACAAAAGAGAGGATGAGATGAAGGGTGGTGATGGGGTTTAAGCAAGATCAACTAAGACCAAGCCAAAAGGAGGAAGAGAGAGATGAGAGATGATCCACTCAAGAGTCAAATAAAAACCCAAAAGACTAGAATGTGTAGGTTCTTGCATGGCCCATGCAAAAATGATAATTGCCATGATTAAAATATTGTGAAAACAATAATATTAACATGGCATTATTCTTATGCATTCCCCAAAAGTGGAATTAAGCCAAGAAAAAGAATTTAAAGGAAAATTCCAGATGGAGTAGATGGATATGATCACATTTGATTATAATTGGGACTTGCTAGTGTGTATATTCCACTAGATTTTTAATAGTCCCAAAAATATCCCAACATGAGCATAAATCCATGATAATCCATATGAAAGCTAGGAAAAAGGAGCACTACTCATAATGCATGCAAAGGTGTCTCCACATATCAATAATGTGAAAACAACATGATGCTAAGATGAGAGCATGTGGAAATATAATTGGATCCATCCCAACCCACATGAGCTAGAGGTAAAACCCAATAAAGTGCAAAGCTCATATTTAGTTGGATGGTGGAATTATAAGGTGGTGGCAGACAAAGGTGATGGAGTTGAATAAAAGATATGCCCCCAACTCAACTTGGGCATTTAAACAATATATCAATAACCAAATACAATATCAAGAGGCAAATACAATTAACAATGCATATGAGAGAAGAACCAAACCAAAAAGGGTTTTATATGATGCTCAAATGCAAGGTGGCATGATGACATGAGCATGATATAATTATGATGCAACAATTATATATAGGAAGTAGCATTTATATATACTAGGCTAGTAGCATTGCAATTGTTAGACAATTGGGATGCTACAACTCTCCCCCACTAAACAAGAATCTCGCCCCGAGATTCCTAGGAAAAAGAAAAAACCACAAGGAGAGCCGGGTGTTCGAACGAAGGTGACCCTCACGTTCCCAAGTTGATGAACAACGGAATGGTGCGACCACTACACCTTGCAAAACTTGCTAGACTTGTTGCGAGTCTTGCGTTTTGCTTGAGAAACAACGGGTTAGAAGAGTTGAAGGATTGTCGTGAGACAAGAAGGATAGGATGGGCATAGCTCCGGTTTTCCCAAGAACCATGATAAAAGAATATAACCACTTGTGAAAGAAAAGGAGAAGATGATGTATCATGGATAAAGAAAGACACACCATTAAGATTAAAGATTTACCGATACGAGAGAGGATGAATCTTTGTCTCGCCGGAAGAAAGGAGCTAGATTGGAGAGGTTTTGACCCACTATTACAATAGCATCGTATCTTCTCTCGGATTTGAGAAAAGAAGTTCGGAAACAATATTGCCTTCAAACAATAGAGTCCCTTGATAACAACAGAAAGATTTAGTTAGACATCGTCGGATTAGATTCTTGTTGCGCCGGTAAGAACCAAGGATCACGCAATTCAGGTGCGCAGATATAACTTCCAGAGACGGATGTGAAGCCAGATCATGGTGGAATCCCGAGAAGCAAAGAATATGGAGGATCTGGAGTTTATTGTAGAGATACTTATTGCTTTCTTTAGCCTTGAGGCTAACGCAATAGATTTGCGGCTGATGGCCTCAACCATAATTGGCTTGACCACAGAAAAAGAATTGATGAAACAAAGAGAGAGATAGTTTCCTTTCATCTTGTTCGGGGATGTCGAGCATCGGTAGAATGACGAGGACAGAAAGGAGTTTGCGTCTGTTTCCACCAGATAATTGAAGATTTTGCTCCACCTAGAATAGACAGACCACCAAGAAGAGATTATTGATTACTTTCTTCGAGAGAGCACTCCGAAAAAACAAGGACGGAAGTAAAAGTATCAAGGGATAAAGGCCACTTCTAACTTCCGTGGAATGAGTGAAATCACATTAATTCACCAATTCAATGTACAAGAGCGAATGATAAGAGTAGTGGTATGGTAGCTACTCCATCCCGCACTCAAAGCATTACTCCGCACACGAATAAGAAAACCATGCAACCCAACTACCGAAACAGACTGAAGGTATTGACAAAAACTCATGGAACTTCGTCAGAAAACAAGGATAGATGCAAACGATTCATCGGATCCAAGGTAGATAAGGGTGATGATGTTGTCGTCATATCATAAGTAGCCAGCCACCGGAAAGATATGAAGGAAGATCACGGAGACAACTGCAAGATTCAACAGCTACAGAAAAGATAGCACCAACTTGAACAGAAGGAATACAAGATCTGGAAGGTCTTCATGGCCTCCGGTGGATTGAGAATAGACGATAGAGCGAGAGGGTTTCAAGAGATTACTTAACGAGATAGAGGTGAAAGAACTCCATGTTCTTCTTGAAATGATTGAGAGAGATTTAGCAGTCTTGAGGAAATCTTTAGCGGAACGACGACGATAACTTGCCAACAAGGAACAACTCCGGATTGGTTGAAGATGGAGGATGTAATTAACAATGCGCTTGCTGATTCCAGAATTGAAGTGATGTATTTAGCAGAAGGACGTGGCCGAGATAGGTGACTTCAAAAAGTCAGAATTCTCACTTTGAGACTTTGCACACAGGCAGTGTTAACAAAGCTTGAGAGAAAGGGACACAGATGATCTTCCATGTTCTTCCATTGATATGGAATAGGCAAGCATATTATCAACACATACCACCATGGATTAACAAGATATTCCCAGAATACCAAGTTCGAAAAGGCGGGAGAAACGAACAAATGCTTGAACACTTCCTGAGCTCAACGCTCTTTGAAAGATCAACGTTACGAGCACGGGTTCGTGTTGAAGAAGATGCACTGGAAGAATAGATTATCTGGTCCTTCAGAAGAAAAAGAGATGTCACCTGGTTCACATTGTCGATCGGAGCACCGGTTACAAAGATAAAGAGATCTTGGATAAGAACCGATGATAGCTCATACCTTAAGCAAAGCTATCAGAGACGAAAAGATGCAATTCCCTCGTATCCAGGAGAATTGTGCAGATATGGGGTTCAAAAGGATGTGCAGCATGATGGACAGATGATAGACCGCCGTAGTGCTTGGAGAAACTCTGGATTGCCAAAGATGCTTGAATATGCATAGATATGATCGCGGTGTACTCAAAATCACAGGAGATAACCGTCACCATTTGGAGGATAGTGGTGATTGCATTTTCCATATTCCACTCAAGATAAGTGTCATATAGCTATGCCGAGAACCAAATTACAATCACCAGCATTGGATCAACACATGTTATGTAATTAGCCCAAGAGAATTGGAGATGAAATGAAACTCTAGGATTGCGCCGGTGACAAAAGAATGAGTTAGCATGGACATGCTGATAAAAGGGAGATAGATAATGTTTCACACATGACTGAAAAGGAGTGTGGAAGCACAGATGTATCAAAGAAATTTTTTCCGCATTTTTCGGCATTAAAATACCAATAGATGCGCAAAAACACTTATCAGGTAGCGATTAGCAACTGATGGTTTCACATAATGTGGAGTTGCTAGAAGGAAGGACACCCTTAAGAAGATGGTACCGGTTAACAAGGAGTCAGATAGATCGCGCCGGTATTCAAAAGCCTGTCAGTATGGAATGTACCAACAGTTGATAACCAAAGGCAGATAAAGATAACATGTTGGATACAACAGATAGACAAGGAATTACACACACACACACTCAACCTATGGTACTACGGAAACCCAGAACACGTGAATCCTAGTTTGAATTTTAAGAAGAGGATTGAAAACGTTACACTTCCTTACCAGAAAAAGGTGGATGGGTGGGTAAGAAGAAAAGTGGAAGCAGTCCTACTCTCGCGTTTTGTTTTTCCCTAGTATACATAGCTACCAAAATATTTGCTAGACTGACAACGACCATTTGGCTGAGACCCTGAAGGGCGGGATGGCTCTGATACCAATTGTAACTACCTCGGTGAATTACGCTCCTAGTTACAAGCCTGGATGAGCGGAAATGGTTAAAATAGTACGGTGGGGCCCAAATGCCACTCATAGGTAGACCTTTCGGCCGTCCTAACCATTTCCAAACATCGGGACAAGAACGGGCGGCGTAATCGGCAGGCGAAGGGATCAACTACATACATAAATGAGTATGTATGCAAGCCACCATACAACAGTCCTCAGAGCCATTCCATCTAAAAGAAATAGAAATATTGCAACGCCATACGGAAAGATCCAAATGTCCTAGATAGATATAATAGTTTAGGATATCTTCTCATACATCAAACATCAGAGTATCAGGCGGAAGCGGCAAACAAGATCCGAGTACGGATAAGAAGCAAATCGGCATAAGATGCCCCATAATAAACACATCCCGCCCACAGATCTCACGGATCCCCGTTCCCGGAATCTCTACACCGAATGATCGTTGCCCACATCGTCCGTCTCCTCCACCCAGTATCCATCTTGTGAGTGTACCTGTTCATCTGAATCAAACAATTTATCGTGTGAGACCCTAGGGGTGCTCAGCAAGTCTTTATGCCTCTAAAGGGGACACAACCTGGGGTGACGCAATTGCAGCAAAAGATAAACCCTAACAATTCTATAGATACTCGCTAACCATCCGCCTAACCAAAGATAGATGGATGTCCGTGAATTAATAACAACAATTATAACAGTAATATTAACAGATCCATCCTCCTCCTCCTCGCTTACCAACGAGGAAGCGGACGAACACCCCCCATCCGTTGGCAGTTTTATTATCCATTCCATGAGTGTTGCACTATTTACTAGTCAGTTACTTAGTCAAATTAAAAGCGGTACTGTAGTTATACTTGTCTATGATCGAGAAACTGTGCTCCAAGTCGTCCATAACCGCGGACACGGCTTTCAGAAAGTTTTACCCTGCAGGGGTGCACAAATAGCAACACACACTCGATTAACCTCGGAAAAACCAAATCAAAACCCAACGAGGCATTCACAACAAAGCGATCACAGGATTCAGAAATATTTCAGGGGGCCACCCCATTAAGCTACCCGCAACGAAGTTGGCCGGCTCCGAGACGGACTCAAGGTTTGTGTGGACGGCTGTAAACGACTGGGAACCCGAAAGTGTGACTGGGCTTGTCGATACAGCGAAAACGCGTCACGGACCTAAACAGTACAGGTGCTCCTCGCACAATCGTAAATAAAGCAGTAAAGCATGGCATAAGTACAGGATAGTAATAAAGCCCCAAACTACTTGTGGCCCCAAGAAATAAGAAGGAATCAAGCTCTGGCTCAGGGTGGTCCATAAGCCTCCCGGATGTGGATAGCGCGAATATTCAAGGAACAGGAATCAAGTACTCGGGGTCCTACGGGACACAAGTGAGCATGAAAAACCAAATAGCAGATATTGCTCACCGGTGCCACTTTCATTAGTTATCCCATTACTACTCAGGTTAAGTTGTATAGGTACCTCGTTATCCATCAGACACTCACATACCCTACACATGCTGTTCTACGACCCGCATGGCTCAAACAACTCCTGTAGTAATGGCTCATGGGATGGAGGAACAAGCTTCGGTGGGGTTTAAAAGTAAATGCTATGCAGTACTTGGGATTCAGTTTAATGCAATCGCGACTCAATGATGCAAGAATAAGATAGAGGCAATAGGTACTATATGTATGCAAGCATGTGGTAGTGCTTGCCTGGCAGCTCAGTTGAAGCGAGAGAAGGATCTGGGTAGTGCTCCTGGGTTTCTTGATATATCCCCTGCTCAGCGTCTATTCGAAGAAGAACCAAACAAACAAGGGCCAACATAAATAAAGTGCACAAGCATAAGAATAAAATGCGACAAGCAAACAATCATGCCATGATGAATGATGCACAATTTGCATGGCAATAAAGTAGCATGGCATGGGTGAGGTGTAGAATACAAGAAATAAACATTTTATTGAGTTTTGGTCACATTTTATTCTCGAATAAGTTGCTGTATACTTTATATTTATATTATGCATGCTGCAAAACAGAACATGGAATGCATAAACGGAAAGGTCTCGTCGAGCTAATCATTTTAGACATATTATTTGTCAAATTTGGAGTTATAAAACAAAAGTTATTAATTAATTAAGGGAAAAGGGCATTTTATTGTAATTTTAATCAACTTGAACTTTTAAGTGTTCAAAATATATTTTGGATGGAAGATTTGAATTCCTCACATTTTTCTGATTTCAAAACATATATTATTTGTATTATTTGGAATTATATTTCAAAAGTTAATTAAAAACAGATTTGAATTTGAATTAAAACAAATTTGAAAAGTTTTAAATTTAAACAGAAAACAGAAAACCTTTTCGTACTCAGACAAACATAGCCATAGACACAGACAAGTGGGGCCGATGCTGACTGGGCGAACTGACGCGGCGAAAACTTTTCTCACCGCGGGGCTTCCTAGCCACAGAGTGTGACAGATGGGGCCACGGCACACGCGGACCCACTCGCGGGCGCGCCAGCGGGGACGCGACACGTGGGGCATCCGTGGGAGCGCGGGTTAAGGGCATAGAAACAGGGGGGCTTTTCTGCAAAAACGTCGGGGTGGCTGGCAGGTGGGGCTCTGCGGACTGCGGGTTGAGCGAAAACAAAAGGGAGGGGCTATCTGCAAAACAGCGCCGCGGTACTGTGGATCTTCCTCGCGATCTGACGAGAGATCGGTGCCTGCGAATGGCGCGCGGCGCGGGGGATCGAACCTAGGACCTGGCGTGCGCGCGCGGAGGCGGCAGCCACTGCGGTGGAAGGGAGGTTGTTGCAGGGTTCGGCTACGCAGCGAGATAAGGGTTACGCGATGCACAGAAAACAGACGACGACGAACCCGCCGTGCATAGAGGGCGTTCGTTGTCGGGATCCGCTCGTCTAGGAAGCAAAAAACAGCGGGAGGGTGCCAAAGAGGTGCAGCAGCTCACCGGGAGTGCGACAGAGGCGGTGGATCGGGCCGGGGTGCAGGGGATCGTTGACGGAGCTGGCGGACCGGAGTTAGGGTTTGGCGTCGGTGTTGCGGTACTGCAGCAGACGTGGCCTTCTCCTCCTCGCTGGCGCGTACAGGGCTGCTGCAGAGGACCTCCCCGACCTCGCCGACAGCCTCCTGCTTGCCTACGCCTCTTGGATCGACGGGGCTGGTGGAGACCGACGGTGGCCGACGATGGGGTAGCTGGTGGCGGTGGAGAAGAAAGGGAGGAGAGGAAGCAGGCTCGGGCGGATCTGGAGAGGCCAGAGGAGGCGTGGGGGAGGAGGGAAAAGTGAGGGAGAGGCGTGGGTGCCGTGTGGGAGCAGGTTGGAGATAAAGGTGGCTTCGGCCACCTTTTACCTTCTCCTCCTCTCCTTCACGTGCTCGGGTCGGGGCAGGAGCAGGGCAGGGCGAGGTGGTGGAGACTGCCAGGTGGGGACGGCAGGGTCGGTGGGGAGGCTCGGGCTGGGGGGCCCTCATGGCAGGGAGAGAAGAGAGGGGAGGCTCGGTTAGGAGCTAGGTTAGGCATGGGCTCGGGTTAGGGCTTGGGGTGGATGGTAGCTAGGTGGGGCCAGGGTGGCCAGGTGGGGCCAGCAAGGTAGAGAGAGGGGGTGAGAGAGGGGTGGGTAGCTAGGGTTAGCTTGGAGGGGGGCTCGGGTTAGGTTAGAGAGGAAACTAGGGTTAGGAGAGAGGGTAAAGAGAGAGGGTGAGATGAGGTAGGGTGGTGTGTTTTCCTTTGACAAGATCAAGCAAGATCAAGCCAAGCTCAAGCAAGATCTAGACAAAAGAGAGGATGATATGAAAGGTGGTGATGGGGTTTAAGCAAGATCAACTAAGACCAAGCCAAAAGGAGGAAGAGAGAGATGAGAGATGATCCACTCAAGAGTCAAATAAAAACCCAAAAGACTAGAATGTGTAGGTTCTTGCATGGCCCATGCAAAAATGATAATTGCCATGATTAAAATATTGTGAAAACAATAATATTAACATGGCATTATTCTTATGCATTCCCCAAAAGTGGAATTAAGCCAAGAAAAAGAATTTAAAGGAAAATTCCAGATGGAGTAGATGGATATGATCACATTTGATTATAATTGGGACTTGCTAGTGTGTATATTCCACTAGATGTTTAATAGTCCCAAAAATATCCCAACATGAGCATAAATCCATGATAATCCATATGAAAGCTAGGAAAAAGGAGCACTACTCATAATGCATGCAAAGGTGGCTCCACATATCAATAATGTGAAAACAACATGATGCTAAGATGAGAGCATGTGGAAATATAATTGGATCCATCCCAACCCACATGAGCTAGAGGTAAAACCCAATAAAGTGCAAAGCTCATATTTAGTTGGATGGTGGAATTATAAGGTGGTGGCAGAGAAAGGTGATGGAGTTGAATAAAAGATATGCCCCCAACTCAACTTGGGCATTTAAACAATATATCAATAACCAAATACAATATCAAGAGGCAAATACAATTAACAATGCATATGAGAAGAACCAAACCAAAAAGGGTTTTATATGATGCTCAAATGCAAGGTGGCATGATGACATGAGCATGATATAATTATGATGCAACAATTATATATAGGAAGTAGCATTTATATAGACTAGGCTAGTAGCATTGCAATTGTTAGACAATTGGGATGCTACAACTCTCCCCCACTAAACAAGAATCTCGCCCCGAGATTCCTAGGAAAAAGAAAACAACACAAGGAGAGGCGGGTGTTCGAACGAAGGTGACCCTCACGTTCCCAAGTTGATGAACAACGGAATGGTGCGACCACTACACCTTGCAAAACTTGCTAGACTTGTTGCGAGTCTTGCGTTTTGCTTGAGAAACAACGGGTTAGAAGAGTTGAAGGATTGTCGTGAGACAAGAAGGATAGGATGGGCATAGCTCCGGTTTTCCCAAGAATCATGATAAAAGAATATAACCACTTGTGAAAGAAAAGGAGAAGATGATGTATCATGGATAAAGAAAGACACGCCATTAAGATTAAAGATTTACCGATACGAGAGAGGATGAATCTTTGTCTCGCCGGAAGAAAGGAGCTAGATTGGAGAGGTTTTGACCCACTATTACAATAGCATCGTATCTTCTCTCGGATTTGAGAAAAGAAGTTCGGAAACAATATTGCCTTCAAACAATAGAGTCCCTTGATAACAACAGAAAGATTTAGTTAGACATCGTCGGATTAGATTCTTGTTGCGCCGGTAAGAACCAAGGATCACGCAATTCAGGTGCGCAGATATAACTTCTAGAGACGGATGTGAAGCCAGATCATGGTGGAATCCCGAGAAGCAAAGAATATGGAGGATCTGGAGTTTATTGTAGAGATACTTATTGCTTTCTTTAGCCTTGAGGCTAACGCAATAGATTTGCGGCTGATGGCCTCAACCATAATTGGCTTGACCACAGAAAAAGAATTGATGAAACAAAGAGAGAGATAGTTTCCTTTCATCTTGTTCGGGGATGTCGAGCATCGGTAGAATGACGAGGACAGAAAGGAGTTTGCGTCTGTTTCCACCAGATAATTGAAGATTTTGCTCCACCTAGAATAGACAGACCACCAAGAAGAGATTATTGATTACTTTCTTTGAGAGAGCACTCCGGAAAAACAAGGACGGAAGTAAAAGTATCAAGGGATAAAGGCCACTTCTAACTTCCGTGGAATGAGTGAAATCACATTAATTCACCAATTCAATGTACAAGAGCGAATGATAAGAGTAGTGGTATGGTAGCTACTCCATCCCGCACTCAAAGCATTACTCCGCACACGAATAAGAAAACCATGCAACCCAACTACCGAAACAGACTGAAGGTATTGACAAAAACTCATGGAACTTCGTCAGAAAACAAGGATAGATGCAAACTATTCATCGGATCCAAGGTAGATAAGGGTGATGATGTTGTCGTCATATCATAAGTAGCCAGCCACCGGAAAGATATGAAGGAAGATCACGGAGACAACTGCAAGATTCAACAGCTACAGAAAAGATAGCACCAACTTGAACAGAAGGAATACAAGATCTGGAAGGTCTTCATGGCCTCCGGTGGATTGAGAATAGACGATAGAGCGAGAGGGTTTCAAGAGATTACTTAACGAGATAGAGGTGAAAGAAATCCATGTTCTTCTTGAAATGATTGAGAGAGATTTAGCAGTCTTGAGGAAATCTTTAGCGGAACGACGACGATAACTTGCCAACAAGGAACAACTCCGGATTGGTTGAAGATGGAGGATGTAATTAACAATGCGCTTGCTGATTCCAGAATTGAAGTGATGTATTTAGCAGAAGGACGTGGCCGAGATAGGTGACTTCAAAAAGTCAGAATTCTCACTTTGAGACTTTGCACACAGGCAGTGTTAACAAAGCTTGAGAGAAAGGGACACAGATGATCTTCCATGTTCTTCCATTGATATGGAATAGGCAAGCATATTATCAACACATACCACCATGGATTAACAAGATATTCCCAGAATACCAAGTTCGAAAAGGCGGGAGAAACGAACAAATGCTTGAACACTTCCTGAGCTCAACGCTCTTTGAAAGATCAACGTTACGAGCACGGGTTCGTGTTGAAGAAGATGCACTGGAAGAATAGATTATCTGGTCCTTCGGAAGAAAAAGAGATGTCACCTGGTTCACATTGTCGATCGGAGCACCGGTTACAAAGATAAAGAGATCTTGGATAAGAACCGATGATAGCTCATACCTTAAGCAAAGCTATCAGAGACGAAAAGATGCAATTCCCTCGTATCCAGGAGAATTGTGCAGATATGGGGTTCAAAAGGATGTGCAGCATGATGGACAGATGATAGACCGCCGTAGTGCTTGGAGAAACTCTGGATTGCCAAAGATGCTTGAATATTCATAGATATGATCGCGGTGTACTCAAAATCACAGGAGATAACCGTCACCATTTGGAGGATAGTGGTGATTGCATTTTCCATATTCCACTCAAGATAAGTGTCATATAGCTATGCCGAGAACCAAATTACAATCACCAGCATCGGATCAACACATGTTATGTAATTAGCCCAAGAGAATTGGAGATGAAATGAAACTCTAGGATTGCGCCGGTGACAAAAGAATGAGTTAGCATGGACATGCTGATAAAAGGGAGATATATAATGTTTCACACATGACTGAAAAGGAGTGTGGAAGCACAGATGTATCAAAGAAAATTTTTCCGCATTTTTCGGCATTAAAATACCAATAGATGCGCAAAAACACTTATCAGGTAGCGATTAGCAACTGATGGTTTCACATAATGTGGAGTTGCTAGAAGGAAGGACACCCTTAAGAAGATGGTACCGGTTAACAAGGAGTCAGATAGATCGCGCCGGTATTCAAAAGCCTGTCAGTATGGAATGTACCAACAGTTGATAACCAAAGGCAGATAAAGATAACATGTTGGATACAACAGATAGACAAGGAATTACACACACACACACACTCAACCTATGGTACTACGGAAACCCAGAACACGTGAATCCTAGTTTGAATTTTAAGAAGAGGATTGAAAACGTTACACTTCCTTACCAGAAAAAGGTGGATGGGTGGGTAAGAAGAAAAGTGGAAGCAGTCCTACTCTCGCGTTTTGTTTTTCCCTAGTATACATAGCTACCAAAATATTTGCTAGACTGACAACGACCATTTGGCTAAGACCCTGAAGGGTGGGATGGCTCTGATACCAATTGTAACTACCTCGGTGAATTACGCTCCTAGTTACAAGCCTGGATGAGCGGAAATGGTTAAAATAGTACGGTGGGGCCCAAATGCCACTCACAGGTAGACCTTTCGGCCGTCCTAACCATTTCCAAACATCGGGACAAGAACGGGTGGCGTAATCGGCAGGCGAAGGGATCAACTACATACACAAATGAGTATGTATGCAAGCCACCATACAACAGTCCTCAGAGCCATTCCATCTAAAAGAAATAGAAATATTGCAACGCCATACGGAAAGATCCAAATGTCCTAGATAGATATAATAGTTTAGGATATCTTCTCATACATCAAACATCAGAGTATCAGGCGGAAGCGGCAAACAAGATCCGAGTACGGATAAGAAGCAAATCGGCATAAGATGCCCCATAATAAACACATCCCGCCCAGAGATCTCACGGATCCCCGTTCCCGGAATCTCTACACCGAATGATCGTTGCCCACATCGTCCGTCTCCTCCACCCAGTATCCATCTTGTGAGTGTACCTGTTCATCTGAATCAAACAATTTATCGTGTGAGACCCTAGGGGTGCTCAGCAAGTCTTTATGCCTCTAAAGGGGACACAACCTGGGGTGACGCAATTGCAGCAAAAGATAAACCCTAACAATTCTATAGATACTCGCTAACCATCCGCCTAACCGAAGATAGACGGATGTCCGTGAATTAATAACAACAATTATAACAGTAATATTAACAGATCCATCCTCCTCCTCCTCGCTTACCAACGAGGAAGCGGACGAACACCCCCCATCCGTTGGCAGTTTTATTATCCATTCCATGAGTGTTGCACTATTTACTAGTCAGTTACTTAGTCAAATTAAAAGCGGTACTTTAGTTATACTTGTCTATGATCGAGAAACTGTGCTCCAAGTCGTCCATAACCGCGGACACGGCTTTCAGAAAGTTTTACCCTGCAGGGGTGCACAAATAGCAACACACACTCGATCAACCTCGGAAAAACCAAATCAAAACCCAACGAGGCATTCACGACAAAGCGATCACAGGATTCAGAAATATTTCAGGGGGCCACCCCATTAAGCTACCCGCAACGAAGTTGGCCGGCTCCGAGATGGACTCAAGGTTTGTGTGGACGGCTGTAAACGACTGGGAACCCGAAAGTGTGACTGGGCTTGTCGATACAGCGAAAACGTGTCACGGACCTAAACAGTACAGGTGCTCCTCGCACAATCGTAAATAAAGCAGTAAAGCATGGCATAAGTACAGGATAGTAATAAAGCCCCAAACTACTTCTGGCCCCAAGAAATAAGAAGGAATCAAGCTCTGGCTCAGGGGGGTCCATAAGCCTCCCGGATGTGGATAGCGCGAATATTCAAGGAACAGGAATCAAGTACTCGGGGTCCTACGGGACACAAGTGAGCATGAAAAACCAAATAGCAGATATTGCTCACCGGTGTCACTTTCATTAGTTATCCCATTACTACTCAGGTTAAGTTGTATAGGTACCTCGTTATCCATCAGACACTCACATACCCTACACATGCTGTTCTACGACCCGCATGGCTCAAACAACTCCTGTAGTAATGGCTCATGGGATGGAGGAACAAGCTTCGGTGGGGTTTAAAAGTAAAGGCTATGCAGTACTTGGGATTCAGTTTAATGCAATCGCGACTCAATGATGCAAGAATAAGATAGAGGCAATAGGTACTATATGTATGCAAGCATGTGGTAGTGCTTGCCTGGCATCTCAGTTGAAGCGAGAGAAGGATCTGGGTAGTGCTCCTGGGTTTCTTGATATATCCCCTGCTCAGCGTCTATTCGAAGAAGAACCAAACAAACAAGGGCCAACATAAATAAAGTGCACAAGCATAAGAATAAAATGCGACAAGCAAACAATCATGCCATGATGAATGATGCACAATTTGCATGGCAATAAAGTAGCATGTCATGGGTGAGGTGTAGAATACAAGAAATAAACATTTTATTGAGTTTTGGTCACATTTTATTCTCGAATAATTCCTGTATACTTTATATTTATATTATGCATGCTTCAAAACAGAACATGGAATGCATAAACAGAAAGGTCTCGTCGAGCTAATCATTTTAGACATATTATTTGTCAAATTTGGAGTTATAAAACAAAAGTTATTAATTAATTAAGGGAAAAGGGCATTTTATTGTAATTTTAATCAACTTGAACTTTTAAGTGTTCAAAATATATTTTGGATGGAAGATTTGAATTCCTCACATTTTTCTGATTTCAAAACATATATTATTTGTATTATTTGGAATTATATTTCAAAAGTTAATTAAAAACAGATTTGAATTTGAATTAAAACAAATTTGAAAAGTTTTAAATTTAAACAGAAAACAGAAAACCTTTTCGTACTCAGACAAACATAGCCATAGACACAGACAAGTGGGGCCGATGCTGACTGGGCGAACTGACGCGGCGAAAACTTTTCTAACCGCGGGGCTTCCTAGCCACAGAGTGTGACAGATGGGGCCACGGCACACGCGGACCCACTCGCGGGCGCGCCAGCGGGGACGCGACACGTGGGGCATCCGTGGGAGCGCGGGTTAAGGGCATAGAAACAGGGGGGCTTTTCTGCAAAAACGTCGGGGTGGCTGGCAGGTGGGGCTCTGCGGACTGCGGGTTGAGCGAAAATAAAAGGGAGGGGCTATCTGCAAAACAGCGCCGCGGTACTGTGGATCTTCCTCGCGATCTGACGAGAGATCGGTGCCTGCGAACGGCGCGCGGCGCGGGGGATCGAACCTAGGACCTGGCGTGCGCGCGCGGAGGCGGCAGCCACTGCGGTGGAAGGGAGGTTGTTGCAGGGTTCGGCTACGCAGCGAGATAAGGGTTACGCGATGCACAGAAAACAGACGACGACGAACCCGCCGTACACAGAGGGTGTTCGTCGCCGGGATCCGCTCGTCTAGGAAGCGAAAAACAGCGGGAGGGTGCCAAAGAGGTGCAACAGCTCACCGGGAGTGCGACAGAGGCGGTGGATCGGGCCGGGGTGCAGGGGATCGTTGACGGAGCTGGCGGACCGGAGTTAGGGTTTGTCGTCGGTGTTGCGGTACTGCAGCAGACGTGGCCTTCTCCTCCTCGCTGGCGCGTACAGGGCTGCTGCAGAGGACCTCCCCGACCTCGCCGACAGCCTCCTGCTTGCCTGCGCCTCTTGGATCGACGGGGCTGGTGGAGACCGACGGTGGCCGGCGATGGGGTAGCTGGTGGCGGTGGAGAAGAAAGGGAGGAGAGGAGGCAGGCTCGGGCGGATCTGGAGAGGCCAGAGGAGGCGTGTGGGAGGAGGGAAAAGTGAGGGAGAGGCGTGGGTGCCATGTGGGAGCAGGTTGGAGATAAAGGTGGCTTCGGCCACCTTTTACCTTCTCCTCCTCTCCTTCACGTGCTCGGGTCAGGGCAGGAGCAGGGCAGGGCGAGGTGGTGGAGACTTCCAGGTGGGGACGGCAGGGTCGATGGGGAGGCTCGGGCTGGGGGGCCCTCATGGCAGGGAGAGAAGAGAGGGGAGGCTCGGTTAGGAGCTAGGTTAGGCATGGGCTCGGGTTAGGGCTTGGGGTGGATGGTAGCTAGGTGGGGCCAGGGTGGCCAGGTGGGGCCAACAAGGTAGAGAGAGGGGGTGAGAGAGGGGTGGGTAGCTAGGGTTAGCTTGGAGGGGGGCTCGGGTTAGGTTAGAGAGGAAACTAGGGTTAGGAGAGAGGGTAAAGAGAGAGGGTGAGATGAGGTAGGGTGGTGTGTTTTCCTTTGACAAGATCAAGCAAGATCAAGCCAAGCTCAAGCAAGATCTAGACAAAAGAGAGGATGAGATGAAAGGTGGTGATGGGGTTTAAGCAAGATCAACTAAGACCAAGCCAAAAGGAGGAAGAGAGAGATGAGAGATGATCCACTCAAGAGTCAAATAAAAACCCAAAAGACTAGAATGTGTAGGTTCTTGCATGGCCCATGCAAAAATGATAATTGCCATGATTAAAATATTGTGAAAACAATAATATTAACATGGCATTATTCTTATGCATTCCCCAAAAGTGGAATTAAGCCAAGAAAAAGAATTTAAAGGAAAATTCCAGATGGAGTAGATGGATATGATCACATTTGATTATAATTGGGACTTGCTAGTGTGTATATTCCACTAGATGTTTAATAGTCCCAAAAATATCCCAACATGAGCATAAATCCATGATAATCCATATGAAAGCTAGGAAAAAGGAGCACTACTCATAATGCATGCAAAGGTGGCTCCACATATCAATAATGTGAAAACAACATGATGCTAAGATGAGAGCATGTGGAAATAGAATTGGATCCATCCCAACCCACATGAGCTAGAGGTAAAACCCAATAAAGTGCAAAGCTCATATTTAGTTGGATGGTGGAATTATAAGGTGGTGGCAGAGAAAGGTGATGGAGTTGAATAAAAGATATGCCCCCAACTCAACTTGGGCATTTAAACAATATATCAATAACCAAATACAATATCAAGAGGCAAATACAATTAACAATGCATATGAGAGAAGAACCAAACCAAAAAGGGTTTTATATGATGCTCAAATGCAAGGTGGCATGATGACATGAGCATGATATAATTATGACGCAACAATTATATATAGGAAGTAGCATTTATATAGACTAGGCTAGTAGCATTGCAATTGTTAGACAATTGGGATGCTACAGAGATCGTCGCCATCAACACCGTCATCAAGCTAGGCTTCATCGAATCATCATCATCATCCACACCATCATATCCACCAGCACCATCATCACCACTCCGTCCCCCTGTAACAATTGTGTTGGATATTGCCTTAGTTCTTAGGGGAAACTTTCCCGGTGTTAATTACTATTGTAGTTGATGCTTGTGAGTGGAACCATTGGATTATTGTTTATGTTCAGATTGTTATCCATTATCATATCATCTTCGATCTTGATCCATATGATGTCTTGTGAGTAGTTCGTCTAGTTCTTGAGGACATGGGAGAAGTCATGTTGTTAGTAGTGAATCTGTGATGAGTTATTATTCAATGGTTTAGTATTTAAGTTGTGGTGCTATTCTTCTAGTGGTGTCATGTGAACGTAGACTAGATGACACTTCACCATTTATGGGCCTAGGGGGATGCATTGTGTATTTGGCTACTAATTATGGGATTGCCGGAGTGATAGAAACCTGAACCCCTGTTAGGACACCTTTGCACAAGGGAGCGTAGGATCTCAGAGTTTCAGGCTGTGGTTATATTTATATCTTAATTACTTTCCTGTAGTTACAGATGTTTGCAGGGGGTTTAATCACAAGTATGTATTAGTCCAAGTACGGTCAGTACATTAGCAAAGGTTCACCCACACAACACTTACACCACCAGTGAAGAGTACTCAGCTATTCGAAGCGAAAGCACTTGATAGAATTCCCATGTGTCCTCGAGAACGTTTGGTCCTTATAAGTATTTCCACCGGCTTGTCCTTTGCTAAGAAAGGATTAGGCCACTTGCTCCGTTTGTTCGTTGTCTTTACTACTTGCTCCTTGTTTTGTTGCCTTGTCAGAAAACCACTAAAAATCTGTTCGCTAAGTATTCACAGGGATTTCCTGCTCCATACCACTATTCAGCACCTTCTGCTCCTCGTTGGGATCGACACTCCTATTTATCGAAAGTACTACGATACACCCCCTATACTTGTGGGCCATCAAGACTATTTTCTGGCGCCGTTGCCGGGGAGTGAAGCGCTATTGAAGAGTGGAACTGGTAAGGGAAACTTTTACTATGAGTATTTCTTTTGTTACTGCTTGTTGCTCTGTTTCCAATATGGATAACCCACTTGGTTTCCTATTTGGGAAAACTACTAACACTGCTAGGGTAGTAGATGAACCACCTCCTGTTGAGATAGATCCTTTTAAGATACCTACAAGTATTGTTAATCGTGTTATGGATAATTATTATTTTGGGGATGGAACTGTCCATCCTGGTGATCACTTGATTTTTATCCATGAATTATGCGGGTTGTTTAAGTGTGCAGGTATCACAACTGAACATGTGAAGAAGAAATTACTCTCCATATCCTTGAAAGGGAGAGCTGAAGAATGGTATAAGCTGCTGAAGAATGGACAATCCATGGAATGGGAGGAGATGACATCTCTCTTTTACTCTAAATTTTATCCTCCCAGTGAAATTCATAAGGGTGGAAATCTTATATACAACTTTTGGCCTCTTGATGGAGAGAGTAAAGCTCAATCTTGGGGGAGATTGAAGTTACTAATGCTTAAATGTCCTATTCATGAACTCCCTAACAATATTATTCTCAATAACTTTTATGCTAGGCTTTCTCTTCATGATAAAGACTTACTAGATGCTTCTTGTGTTGGATCATTCACATGTATGAAGGAAGAAGCTAAATGGGATCTCTTAGACCGTATTCAAGAAAACACTAAAGCTTGGGAGAATGACAAAGGAAGAAAGTCAGGTATAAACTATGATTATGAATGCATTAAATATTTTATGGGAACTGATGACTTCTGTGATATTAGCAATGAGTTTGGTCTAGATCCTCAAGTTCTTGTAAAATGTTTTAATGCCTTTGCCTCTTATATTGAAATTTCCAAGAAAGAGTGGGACAAGTATCATGCTCCTTATAAAGACATTGTCACCCATGTTCCTGCTAGCACAGAGGTTTGTACTGTCGATCCTATTTTGCCTGAACCTTATGTTGAGAAAATTCCTTTTCCCTCCAAGGTAAGGGATCACTCTATTATGGCTAAGGTGGTTAGCAAAAGCGCAAATAAAACTGTAGGGTCCAACGAGCTTATGGATATTGAGCCTGTGGTAGCTATTGTGAAAGATCTTGTCACTAGAAATATAGTGGATGAGCATATTGTCTTCTGTGAAGACGCTACTAATATTGTTTCTCATCCTAAGAAAGTTAGAAAAGCTAGTGTCCCTGTGCTTTCTGTTAAAATTGGCAGTCATAGCTACTATGGTTTATGTGATATTGGTGATAGTTCCAGTGCTATTCCTTATGAGCTTTATAGGGAAATTATGCATGAGATTGGTCCTTGCGAGCTTAAGGACATTGATGTGGTTATTCACCTTGCTAATATAGAGCAAGTTTGCCCTATTGGTATTGTAAGAGATGTGGAGGTCCTTTGTGGTAGATCAAATATCCTGCTGATTTTCTAGTACTTGGTAAAGAAGCTAGTAAAACATATCCTATTATCTTTGGTAGACCCTTCCTGAATACTTGTGGGGCTATCATAGATTGTAGGAAGGAAAAAGTTTTGACTAAGTTTGCTGGAGAATCTTATGAGTTTAATTTTTCCAAATTTGCCAAAACTACTTATGAAAATGAACCGCCTGATGAGGATTTCAGGGTTGAACAACTTTCTGCTATTTCTCTTGCTCCTAACAATGCTTTGCAGTAGTTTATGGAAGATCATGAAAGTGATGTCTTCATGAAGGAAAGAAATGAGATTGACGAGGTTTTCCTTCGTCAGCCTGAACAGCTTAAGCATAATCTACATGTGGAAGATTTGGGTGTAGGGGTTCGTAGCATGGAAAACAAAAAATTTCTACCGCATGCACACAAACAAGCCAAGATCTATCTACAAGATTGTAGCAATGAGTCGATAGAAGCACTCACCCTTGAAGATTCCAAAGCGGTTAACGAGAGCAGATTATCGTGGGTGATGTAGTCGTACACTTGCCGATCTCAAGATCGCGTAGACGATCCTTCTGGCGCTGCGTTCTGGCAACACTTCCGCAGTCGGTCACACGTTCGGTACTCGATGAAGACCTTCCTCTCCCTTGTTCCAGCAGGCAGCGGAGGTTGTAGTTCTCCCCTCACGATTCTGGCAGCACGACGGTGTGGTGTCGGAAGTAGAGGGAAGATCCCGCAGGGCTTCGCCTAAGCCAGTGCGAGTTATGGTGGATTAGGGTTTCCCGGAGATCTAGGGTTTAGAAGTCCGGGAGGAGGAGGAGGTGTCGGCGACGATGGACCGGCGGCGGCGCGGCGGCGGCTCGTGTGCGGGGAGAGGGGCTAGGGCTTGTGTGCTTTGGGGCAGCCCTCCCCCTCTATTTATGAGAGGGGGCAGCCTTGGGAGGGGTGGGTTTCAATCCAAACCCAAACCCAAGTTGGATTGACAGAAGGACTTGTTTCTTCTCCCACTAGGAAACCATTGTTCGAGTTTGACTTTTCAAACTCCCGTTTGACTTTAAATTTAGAGCTTTAATTCTCTCTTACAAATGCACACACCATGTGACCTAGGATATGGTACAATCATTCAACTTACCCATGACTCATTCATGGACCATTCTCCTTCCGGACCCGTGAACCTTCTAGACCCTTCTAGAACCTCTCCAATGAAAACATCAGAAACTTTCCCAAACTCCGAAATAGGACTTTCCTTATATAAATCTTATTCTCCGGACCATTTCGGATCTCCTCGTGATATCCCGGATCAAATCCGAGACTCCGAACAACATTTGGTATCCCTACTAACATTCCATATCTACTAAACAACATCGAATCCTTAAGTGTGTCTCCCTACGGTTCGTGAATTATGCGGACATGATCGAGACACTTCTCCAATCAATAACCAATAGAGGAATCTGGAAATTCATATGGCTCCCACATATTTCTACGATTACTTTGCGATCGAATGATGTAACACCCTCAGAATCGGCCCTATGCAAGTTTTAGCGAAACCCGCCAAACCCGCATAGAAACGATTCAAAGGTGCCCACCAGGCACTTTCGTGCGGGTGGAAAACGAAGTAATAACATTACACAACAGTCCTTGATGGGACCCACAGAACAGATATATATACAGCAGCGACTCAATGAGTCAAGAATACAGATATAATATACAAAGATCCAAATCACCTTGAAAACGATAGGGCGTCCAGCTACGGACAAGATGCAAATGGGGCTAAGAGCCCTGAAGAATAACCAATGGCGTCCATAACCCTGCCCAGGCCAAGCCGGAAGGGTAACCCTGCTAACGGCGTCGATCTCAAAACCTGCTCAAAACAAAAGGGGTGCCGACAAAGGGCAAAGGAAAAAGAGGAGCATCAGTACTGAGGCCAGTACACGGCGAGGCTAGAATTCGGCGGTCCTCGCCTACATAGGTATTTTGGACTGAAGCAGCAGCGGCAGCAAGCACTAAACAACCTATAGAGACTCGATACTACTGGCGGCTATCAGACAGGGGTGAGGAAGACCTATTCGGATCCAACCTGATACTATCATCAAACAAACCCATCCTGGCGTTTCCCCCTCGAGACCGACGAGGAAGTCAACCGAGGAACTCACACAGTTGGCAGTTTTACTTATTCAGTTATAGTTGCGGCACTTTACTAGTCAGGTTTAGACAATCGTCCTGATAAAGTAAGCAGTGGGCACTTTTAGTTAACCATTCCGTTATAGTGGCAACACTTACTAGTCAGATACAATTAGCATGAGATAACCTCAAAACCCAGCAGTTGTTGGTACTTTTACTTAACCATTCCGTTGTAGTGAAGCTGATTACTATTCATATCGGATACAAGTCAATTTATAACAATAAACTTTAGTTATAGTTGTCTATGATCAAGCACTGTGCTCCAAGTCGTCCATAACCGCGGACACGGCTTCTCCAAAAGATTTAACCCTGCAGGGGTGCACCAAAGTATCCACAAGCACTTCGACCCTTTTTGCCAGATCAGTTAACATACACCCATCGGTATGTCGGCGGGGCCTAAGTCACGACGTTCCCAGACCCAAAGCAAGTACATGGGGGCCACCCCACCAAGTCGAACCCGCAACGAAGTCGGCCGGTCTCCGAGACGGACTTAGGGTTTGGGTGGACGGCTGTGAACGACAGCAAATCCCCAAACGGGGACTGCCGACACCGCGAAAACGTGTCCCGATCCTAAACAGTACAGGTGCTATCTGTCGCACAATTTAAATAAAGCAGTAAAGCATGGCATAAGTACAGGATAGTAAATAAAACCTCAAACTAGTTTGTGGCCCCCAGTACAATACTTTGAAATCAGGTAATAATCAATGGGGGGCCCATATCTCCCCACCTGTGGTTAGCGCGCTCGATCTCGGAACAGGTGTCAAGAACTCGGGGTCCTACGGGACACAAGTGGGCGGTCGGAAACCAAATATTATCTATCACCCACCGATGCCTCTGCTTAATTCAATTTTAGTTGTTAAACAGGAATTAAAGTGAACGATAAGTAAAACCATGATCATATCCAACATCAACATGCGGCAATACATCAACAACTGTGGCACTTAACGACACGCAACAGCACTTGAGCAAGCGACTACGACGCGCAAGTCCAACTATCTACCAAACAATAGGTAATAGGATGTGTCCAAGGCAATATAAGGCTGCAAGTAATATCAAGGGTACGGAAACTAGAGCATCGCAACACAGATAGCAATAGATCAACAGGAGGGAATAAACACTATAAAAGTAAGATAGGTAGAAAGGGGGAGATGCTCGCCTGAAAACATTGCCGAAGGGTCAACCGAAGATCGGGGCGAAGCTCACATCAACTCAACGGCCTTATCCGCGAAGATGCAAAACACTAGAAGAAACACCGGATGCAATATTTAATACATCGGCAGAAGATCGACATGATGCATGTATGATGTATGGCATGGCAAAGGTGCAATGCAATTAGGTCATATTAAGTGGAACCGGGGTCCCGACAATTAATAAGGTGGTTAATGTTGTTTAGCTACCCCGCAACTTAAATGTTGTTTTAGCATGGCAAAAGATAGTACTGGTTCGCTACACAAAGTTAAATGAGGCCGATATGAGACTGGATTTGCCCGCATATGGGCCCCATATTTAATTATTAGGTGAATCGGCATAAGGCCCCCAAACCAACGATATGCATGCGAGATGAATGATTAATATGCAACAGGTTTTATGTTCAGCATTTATGAAAATAGGGGTTCGGATAAGGGTCACACATTAGGGTTCGGCAGATCTTGGTTCCGGGGTTCGGGGTCGGGCTCAGGGTCCAGGGTTCGACGGGTCGGTCTCGACGGATGCGTTCTCGGATAACAGAGGGAGGTCTTGTCGCATCCGGGAAGCAGGACTTGGTTCGGTGTCGGGGGCGCATCGGATTCTTCCGGGTCGGTGTCGTCCTTGTCGTCGCGAAGGTCTTGTCGGGTCCCACGGGGTCGATCTTGCCGTTGCGAGGGTCTTGTCGGGCCCGTGGTCTTCAGGTCATGTTGTCGGTCTTGTCGTCTCTCGCGGGGACCTTGGCGTTCCGGGAGGGCGTACTTGGTCTGGCGTCGAGGCACCGGACTCGCCCTGACCGGTGTCGAACTTGTTGGGTCCTCGTGTCGGGTCGGTCTTGGCATTCGGGGTGAAGTTCTTGGCGTTCCTTGTCTAGTCGAAGGCCTTGTTGCTCCACGGCGAAGAACTTAGCGTCATCGGGGTCCGAGAAGGAGATCTTGGCGCGGCACCGGGTACGGGATCGGCCTTCGGGTTCGGGGGTCTCGGCGTCCGTAGCTCTTGGTGTCCAAGGCGCGACTTCAAAGCAGCGGGGTCTTGTCGACGAGACTATATTGGCCCTTGGACAACACCAACTGCAGACGCACACCGAGGCTTGCGGTCGAACTCGTCATACCAACCAAACAGAGGCAGGGCGAGCCTTGCAACGCCGGCGGCGGCTCCTGGCTTCGGTTGCAGACGGAGGAGGCAGCCCTGGAGGTGAGGAGCACGCCTGCGTGGCCGGCCGCGCGGGAACCAGAGGAGGCAGGCCAGGGGGTCAACGGGGCCGGAGGTGGTGGTCGGAGGCGACACGGGCCGGGTCGGCGAGGGCGGTCGCGAAGGGAAGGCGCTCGGGGCGGCGCAGAGACGCGGTGGCGCGGGACGGAGAGCCGGGCCGGCGAGGGCGCGCGGCTCTGGCGGGGTCGACGCCGGAGGGCGACGCAGACAGACGGCGGAGGAGCGGCGGGTTCGGGCGGCGCCAGGGAGGACGCGGCGAGGGAGGTCATGGAGCCGGCGGGGCGAGCTCGCGCGGGACGGAGGCGGCCGTCGCGCGCGGAGGAGGGGGGAGCTTGGCCGGGGTGGACCGGCGGGCGCGCTGCGCCGGCGGGAGGAGAGGAGATGGAGGCGGGGCGGGGCGCTGGGCGAGCAGCGGAGGCAGAGAGGCCGGCGGCGGCGAGCAGCAGGGCCGGAGAGGAGGAGCTCTGGGGGTCGCGGCGGCGGACGCCTGGGGTGAGCGGCCGGCGAGGCAGGGAGGACACGGTGGGGCGGCGAGCGCGAGAGGAGGTGGGGGGTGGTGGAGCGGGGCGACGGGGGCGAGGCCGGTGGGCTAGAGGAAGGAGAGAAGAGCGGCGACCGGCGGGGAGGGCGAGCGCGGCGCCGGGGATGAGCAGAGAGGGCGAGCGGGAGGAAGAGGACGGGGGAGGAGAGAGGCGCGCGTGCGTGGTGGGGGTGGGGCCAGGGCGTGGGGTGTGGGCACTGCGGGTGGGGCCGGCTGCAGGAGGTGGGCCGGGAGGCAGGCGCTGCGCGCGTGTGTGGTGTGGGTGTGTGCGTGGCTGTGTGTGGTTGCTGGCTGGCAGAGAGAGGGTTGGGTCTAGGTGGCAGCCGCCGATTGGAGGGGATAGGGAGAGAGGTGAGGTGTCAGGAGGGGGTTGGTTGGGGTGAGGTGGAGGGGAGGGCTGGGTAGGTTATCTGGTAGCTTTAGGATTAAAGGGTGGACCGTTTGTATTTTCTGGGGTGGTCGTTCAGGTCAATTCGGCCCATTCGACTGACCCACAAAAAAAATTTAATATTTTTATTTGATTAAAACAAAGCCTCTGCAAACCGATAGCAGACAAAACAAAATAATCCGGACATCCGGTTTTGGTGTTTGAATAAAGATGGGGCGTTTAGAAAACAAAACCAGGCTTTTCCAAAAATAGTTTTATGCGAACAGATGCGAGATGATGACGATGCTCAAATGCAATGCGGCATGATGACATGAGCATGCGGTCATGATGATGCAATGCACAAAAACAACGCGATTTTCTAGTAGTGGTTTTGCGGGATGCCACAATTCGACACCACTAACAATGGATCTCGCCCTCGAGATCCGCCTCATGGTACCTGAAGGAAGGTCGGTGATCTGCGTCTTCTCGCTTCGTGTAGATCCTCGCGACACCACTAACAAGAGGTCGTTGTCCGTGACCGTCGAGAGAACACTCCGGGATCAAAAAGGTCGAAGTTAGAGGTATCCACAAATAAGCCACCTCTAACTCCGATAGAAAGAGGGAACTGATGCATTCTCATCCACTTCAATGTACAAAAGCGAATAGAAGGGGTAGTCGGCATGGGGGCCAATCCATCACGCACCCAAACTATTACTCTGCACAATCAGTAGAAAAGAGTACAACCATTCTCGGAATCAGACTGAAGATCTCGACAAGCGAGGTTCGGAAACAAAGAAGTGATGCAGACCCTGCATCGGATCTGGCGTAGAGGATGTCGTCGCGTCGGAAAAACACCGGAAGGCATAGACAAGGAACAAAGGATGATACTACAGATAAAGGATTCCTCGGATAGCATGAAGACCAGATGTAGCAACACCGTTACCAAAGGAGGAAGCGAAACCCTGAAGGTACGACGGAAGCCCAACCACGAGAATCCTGGACTCGAAGAAAAAGACGAGAGCGGATTCAAAACACGCAGAGGTAAGAGGAGAATAGCAGAGGGGTAAGGAGTAAAATCAGACCTAATCAGAACTATCCAACCAATTTTCAAAAATAGTTTCGACACTCTACTTCGGCCGTTAGCTAGGTTATCCTACAGGCTGGACTTGTGGGGTATCGCAACTGCTGAGCTCTGATACCACTCTGTAACACCCTCAGAATCGGCCCTATGCAAGTTTTAGCGAAACCCGCCAAACCCGCATAGAAACGATTCAAAGGTGCCCACCAGGCACTTTCGTGCGGGTGGAAAACAAAGTAATAACATTACACAACAGTCCTCGATGGGACCCACAGAACAGATATATATACAGCAGCGACTCAATGAGTCAAGAATACAGATATAATATACAAAGATCCAAATCACCTTGAAAACGATAGGGCGTCCAGCTACGGACAAGATGCAAATGGGGCTAAGAGCCCTGAAGAATAACCAATGGCGTCCATAACCCTGCCCAGGCCAAGCCGGAAGGGTAACCCTGCTAACGGCGTCGATCTCAAAACTTGCTCAAAACAAAAGGGGTGCCGACAAAGGGCAAAGGAAAAAGAGGAGCGTCAGTACTGAGGCCAGTACACGGCAAGGCTAGAATTCGGCGGTCCTCGCCTACATAGGTATGGTGGACTGAAGCGGCAGCGGCAGCAAGCACTAAACAACCTATAGAGACTCGATACTACTGGCGGCTATCAGAGAGGGGTGAGGAAGACCTATTCGGATCCAACCTGATACTATCATCAAACAAACCCATCCTGGCGTTTCCCCCTCGAGACCGACGAGGAAGTCAACCGAGGAACTCACACAGTTGGCAGTTTTACTTATTCAGTTATAGTTGCGGCACTTTACTAGTCAGGTTTAGACAATCGTCCTGATAAAGTAAGCAGTGGGCACTTTTAGTTAACCATTCCGTTATAGTGGCAACACTTACTAGTCAGATACAATTAGCATGAGATAACCTCAAAACCCAACAGTTGTTGGTACTTTTACTTAACCATTCCATTGTAGTGAAGCTGATTACTAGTCATATCGGATACAAGTCAATTTATAACAATAAACTTTAGTTATAGTTGTCTATGATCAAGCACTGTGCTCCAAGTCGTCCATAACCGCGAACACGGCTTCTCGAAAAGATTTAACCCTGCAGGGGTGCACCAAAGTATCCAAAAGCACTTCGACCCTTTTTGCCAGATCAGTTAACATACACCCATCGGTATGTCGGAGGGGCCTAAGTCACGACATTCCCAGACCCAAAGCAAGTACATGGGGGCCACCCCACCAAGTCGAACCCGCAACGAAGTCGGCCGGTCTCCGAGACGGACTTAGGGTTTGGGTGGACGGCTGTGAACGACAGCAAATCCCCAAACGGGGACTGCCGACACCGCGAAAACGTGTCCCGATCCTAAACAGTACAGGTGCTATCTGTCGCACAATTTAAATAAAGCAGTAAAGCATGGCATAAGTACAGGATAGTAAATAAAACCTCAAACTAGTTTGTGCCCCCAGTACAATACTTTGAAATCAGGTAATAATCAATGGGGGGCCCATATCTCCCCACCTGTGGTTAGCGCGCTCGATCTCGGAACAGGTGTCAAGAACTCGGGGTCCTATGGGACACAAGTGGGCGGTCGGAAACCAAATATTATCTATCACCCACCGATGCCTCTGCTTAATTCAATTTTAGTTGTTAAACAGGAATTAAAGTGAACGATAAGTAAAACCATGATCATATCCAACATCAACATGCGGCAATACATCAACAACTGTGGCACTTGACGACACGCAACAGCACTTGAGCAAGCGACTACGACGCGCAAGTCCAACTATCTACCAAACAACAGGTAATAGGATGTGTCCAAGGCAATATAAGGCTGCAAGTAATATCAAGGGTACGGAAACTAGAGCATCGCAACACAGATAGCAATAGATCAACAGGAGGGAATAAACACTATAAAAGTAAGATAGGTAGAAAGGGGGAGATGCTCGCCTGAAAACATTGCCGAAGGGTCAACCGAAGATCGGGGCGAAGCTCACATCAACTCAACGGCCTTATCCGCGAAGATGCAAAACACTAGAAGAAACACCGGATGCAATATTTAATACATCGGCAGAAGATCGGCATGATGCATGTATGATGTATGGCATGGCAAAGGTGCAATGCAATTAGGTCATATTAAGTGGAACCGGGGTCCCGACAATTAATAAGGTGGTTCATGTTGTTTAGCTACCCCGCAACTTAAATGTTGTTTTAGCATGGCAAAAGATAGTATTGGTTCGCTACACAAATTTAAATGAGGCCGATATGAGACTGGATTTGCCCGCATATGGGCCCCATATTTAATTATTAGGTGAATCGGCATAAGGCCCCCAAACCAACGATATGCATGCGAGATGAATGATTAATATGCAACAGGTTTTATGTTCAGCATTTATGAAAATAGGGGTTCGGATAAGGGTCACACATTAGGGTTCGGCAGATCTTGGTTCCGGGGTTCGGGGTCGGGCTCAGGGTCCAGGGTTCGACGGGTCGGTCTCGACGGATGCGTTCTCGGATAACAGAGGGAGGTCTTGTCGCATCCGGGAAGCAGGACTTGGTTCGGTGTCGGGGGCGCATCGGATTCTTCCGGGTCGGTGTCGTCCTTGTCGTCGCGAAGGTCTTGTCGGGTCCCATGGGGTCGATCTTGCCGTTGCGAGGGTCTTGTCGGGCTCGTGGTCTTCGGGTCATGTTGTCGGTCTTGTCGTCTCTCGCGGGGACCTTGGCGTTCCGGGAGGGCGTACTTGGTCTGGCGTCGAGGCACCGGACTCGCCCTGACCGGTGTCGAACTTGTCGGGTCCTCGTGTCGGGTCGGTCTTGGCATTCGGGGTGAAGTTCTTGGCATTCCTTGTCTAGTCGAAGGCCTTGTTGCTCCACGGCGAAGAACTTAGCGTCATCGGGGTCCGAGAAGGAGATCTTGGCGCGGCACCGGGTACGGGATCGGCCTTCGGGTTCGGGGGTCTCGGCGTCCGTAGCTCTTGGTGTCCAAGGCGCGACTTCAAAGCAGCGGGGTCTTGTCGACGAGACTATATTGGCCCTTGGACAACACCAACTGCACGCACACCGAGGCTTGCGGTCGAACTCGTCATACCAACCAAACAGAGGCAGGGCGAGCCTTGCAACGCCGGCGGCGGCTCCTGGCTTCGGTTGCAGACGGAGGAGGCAGCCCTGGAGGTGAGGAGCACGCCTGCGTGGCCGGCCGCGCGGGAACCAGAGGAGGCAGGCCAGGGGGTCAACGGGGCCGGAGGTGGTGGTCGGAGGCGACACGGGCCGGGTCGGCGAGGGCGGTCGCGAAGGGAAGGCGCTCAGGGCGGCGCAGAGACGCGGTGGCGCGGGACGGAGGGCCGGGCCGGCGAGGGCGCGCGGCTCTGGCGGGGTCGACGCCGGAGGGCGACGCAGACAGACGGCGAAGGAGCGGCGGGTTCGGGCGGCGCCAGGGAGGACGCGGCGAGGGAGGTCATGGAGCCGGCGGGGCGAGCTCGCGCGGGACAGAGGCGGCCGTCGCGCGCGGAGGAGGGGGGAGCTTGGCCGGGGTGGACCGGCGGGCGCGCTGCGCCGGCGGGAGGAGAGGAGATGGAGGCGGGGCGGGGCGCTGGGCGAGCAGCGGAGGCGGAGAGGCCGGCGGCGGCGAGCAGCAGGGACGGAGAGGAGGATCTCTGGGGGTCGCGGCGGCGGACGCCTGGGGCGAGCGGCCGGCGAGGCGGGGAGGACGCGGTGGGGCGGCGAGCGCGAGAGGAGGTGGGGGGTGGTGGAGCGGGGCGACGGGGGCGAGGCCGGTGGGCTAGAGGAAGGAGAGAAGAGCGGCGACCGGCGGGGAGGGCGAGCGCGGCGCCGGGGATGAGCAGAGAGGGCGAGCAGGAGGAAGAGGACGGGGGAGGAGAGAGGCGCGCGTGCGTGGTGGGGGTGGGGCCAGGGCGTGGGGTGTGGGCACTGCGGGTGGGGCCGGCTGCAGGAGGTGGGCCGGGAGGCAGGCGCTGCGCGCGTGTGTGGTGTGGGTGTGTGCGTGGCTGTGTGTGGTTGCTGGCTGGCAGAGAGAGGGTTGGGTCTAGGTGGCAGCCGCCGATTGGAGGGGATAGGGAGAGAGGTGAGGTGTCAGGAGGGGGTTGGTTGGGGTGAGGTGGAGGGGAGGGCTGGGTAGGTTATCTGGTAGCTTTAGGATTAAAGGGTGGACCGTTTGTATTTTCTGGGGTGGTCGTTCGGGTCGATTCGGCCCGTTCGACTGCCCCACAAAAAAAAATTTAATATTTTTATTTGATTAAAACAAAGCCTCTGCAAACCGATAGCAGACAAAACAAAATAATCCGGAGATCCGGTTTTGGTGTTTGAATAAAGATGGGGCGTTTAGAAAACAAAACCAGGCTTTTCCAAAAATAGTTTTATGCGAACAGATGCGAGATGATGACGATGCTCAAATGCAATGCGGCATGATGACATGAGCATGCGGTCATGATGATGCAATGCACAAAAACAACGCGATTTTCTAGTAGTGGTTTTGCGGGATGCCACAATTCGACACCACTAACAATGGATCTCGCCCTCGAGATCCGCCTCATGGTACCTGAAGGAAGGTCGGTGATCTGCGTCTTCTCGCTTCGTGTAGATCCTCGCGACACCACTAACAAGAGGTCGTTGTCCGTGACCGTCGAGAGAACACTCCGGGATCAAAAAGGTCGAAGTTAGAGGTATCCACAAATAAGCCACCTCTAACTCCGATAGAAAGAGGGAACTGATGCATTCTCATCCACTTCAATGTACAAAAGCGAATAGAAGGGGTAGTCGGCATGGGGGCCAATCCATCATGCACCCAAACTATTACTCTGCACAATCAGTAGAAAAGAGTACAACCATTCTCGGAATCAGACTAAAGATCTCGACAAGCGAGGTTCGGAAACAAAGAAGTGATGCAGACCCTGCATCGGATCTGGCGTAGAGGATGTCGTCGCGTCGGAAAAACACCGGAAGGCATAGATAAGGAACAAAGGATGATACCACAGATAAAGGATTCCTCGGATAGCATGAAGACCAGATGTAGCAACACCGTTACCAAAGGAGGAAGCGAAACCCTGAAGGTACGACGGAAGCCCAACCACGAGAATCCTGGACTCGAAGAAAAAGACGAGAGCGGATTCAAAACACGCAGAGGTAAGAGGAGAATAGCAGAGGGGTAAGGAGTAAAATCAGACCTAATCAGAACTATCCAACCGATTTTCAAAAATAGTTTCGACACTCTACTTCGGCCGTTAGCTAGGTTATCCTACAGGCTGGACTTGTGGGGTATCGCAACTGCTGAGCTCTGATACCACTCTGTAACACCCTCAGAATCGGCCCTATGCAAGTTTTAGCGAAACCCGCCAAACCCGCATAGAAACGATTCAAAGGTGCCCACCAGGCACTTTCGTGCGGGTGGAAAACGAAGTAATAACATTACACAACAGTCCTCGATGGGACCCACGGAACAGATATATATATATACAGCAGCGACTCAATGAGTCAAGAATACAGATATAATATACAAAGATCCAAATCACCTTGAAAACGATAGGGCGTCCAGCTACGGACAAGATGCAAATGGGGCTAAGAGCCCTGAAGAATAACCAATGGCGTCCATAACCCTGCCCAGGCCAAGCCGGAAGGGTAACCCTGCTAACGGCGTCGATCTCAAAACCTGCTCAAAACAAAAGGGGTGCCGACAAAGGGCAAAGGAAAAAGAGGAGCGTCAGTACTGAGGCCAGTACACGGCGAGGCTAGAATTCGGCGGTCCTCGCCTAGATAGGTATGGTGGACTGAAGCGGCAGCGGCAGCAAGCACTAAACAACCTATAGAGACTCGATACTACTGGCGGCTATCAGAGAGGGGTGAGGAAGACCTATTCGGATCCAACCTGATACTATCATCAAACAAACCCATCCTGGCGTTTCCCCCTCGAGACCGACGAGGAAGTCAACCGAGGAACTCACACAGTTGGCAGTTTTACTTATTCAGTTATAGTTGCGGCACTTTACTAGTCAGGTTTAGACAATCGTCCTGATAAAGTAAGCAGTGGGCACTTTTAGTTAACCATTCCGTTATAGTGGCAACACTTACTAGTCAGATACAATTAGCATGAGATAACCTCAAAACCCAGCAGTTGTTGGTACTTTTACTTAACCATTCCATTGTAGTGAAGCTTATTACTAGTCATATCGGATACAAGTCAATTTATAACAATAAACTTTAGTTATAGTTGTCTATGATCAAGCACTGTGCTCCAAGTCGTCCATAACCGCGGACACGGCTTCTCGAAAAGATTTAACCCTGCAGGGGTGCACCAAAGTATCCACAAGCACTTCGACCCTTTTTGCCAGATCAGTTAACATACACCCATCGGTATGTCGGCGGGGCCTAAGTCACGACGTTCCCAGACCCAAAGCAAGTACATGGGGGCCACCCCACCAAGTCGAACCCGCAACGAAGTCGGCCGGTCTCCGAGACGGACTTAGGGTTTGGGTGGACGGCTGTGAACGACAGCAAATCCCCAAACGGGGACTGTCGACACCGCGAAAACGTGTCCCGATCCTAAACAGTACAGGTGCTATCTGTCGCACAATTTAAATAAAGCAGTAAAGCATGGCATAAGTACAGGATAGTAAATAAAACCTCAAACTAGTTTGTGGCCCCCAGTACAATACTTTGAAATCAGGTAATAATCAATGGGGGGCCCATATCTCCCCACCTGTGGTTAGCGCGCTCGATCTCGGAACAGGTGTCAAGAACTCGGGGTCCTACGGGACACAAGTGGGCGGTCGGAAACCAAATATTATCTATCACCCACCGATGCCTCTGCTTAATTCAATTTTAGTTGTTAAACAGGAATTAAAGTGAACGATAAGTAAAACCATGATCATATCCAACATCAACATGCGGCAATACATCAACAACTGTGGCACTTGACGACACGCAACAGCACTTGAGCAAGCGACTACGACGCGCAAGTCCAACTATCTACCAAACAACAGGTAATAGGATGTGTCCAAGGCAATATAAGGCTGCAAGTAATATCAAGGGTACGGAAACTAGAGCATCGCAACACAGATAGCAATAGATCAATAGGAGGGAATAAACACTATAAAAGTAAGATAGGTAGAAAGGGGGAGATGCTCGCCTGAAAACATTGCCGAAGGGTCAACCGAAGATCGGGGCGAAGCTCACATCAACTCAACGGCCTTATCCGCGAAGATGCAAAACACTAGAAGAAACACCGGATGCAATATTTAATACATCGGCAGAAGATCGGCATGATGCATGTATGATGTATGGCATGACAAAGGTGCAATGCAATTAGGTCATATTAAGTGGAACCGGGGTCCCGACAATTAATAAGGTGGTTCATGTTGTTTAGCTACCCCGCAACTTAAATGTTGTTTTAGCATGGCAAAAGATAGTACTGGTTCGCTACACAAATTTAAATGAGGCCGATATGAGACTGGATTTGCCCGCATATGGGCCCCACATTTAATTATTAGGTGAATCGGCATAAGGCCCCCAAACCAACGATATGCATGCGAGATGAATGATTAATATGCAACAGGTTTTATGTTCAGCATTTATGAAAATAGGGGTTCGGATAAGGGTCACACATTAGGGTTCGGCAGATCTTGGTTCCGGGGTTCGGGGTCGGGCTCAGGGTCCAGGGTTCGACGGGTCGGTCTCGACGGATGCGTTCTCGGATAACAGAGGGAGGTCTTGTCGCATCCGGGAAGCAGGACTTGGTTCGGTGTCGGGGGCGCATCGGATTCTTCCGGGTCGGTGTCGTCCTTGTCGTCGCGAAGGTCTTGTCGGGTCCCACGGGGTCGATCTTGCCGTTGCGAGGGTCTTGTCGGGCTCGTGGTCTTCGGGTCATGTTGTCGGTCTTGTCGTCTCTCGCGGGGACCTTGGCGTTCCGGGAGGGCGTACTTGGTCTGGCGTCGAGGCACCGGACTCGCCCTGACCGGTGTCGAACTTGTCGGGTCCTCGTGTCGGGTCGGTCTTGGCATTCGGGGTGAAGTTCTTGGCGTTCCTTGTCTAGTCGAAGGCCTTGTTGCTCCACGGCGAAGAACTTAGCGTCATCGGGGTCCGAGAAGGAGATCTTGGCGCGGCACCGGGTACGGGATCGGCCTTCGGGTTCGGGGGTCTCGGCGTCCGTAGCTCTTGGTGTCCAAGGTGCGACTTCAAAGCAGCGGGGTCTTGTCGACGAGACTATATTGGCCCTTGGACAATACCAACTGCAGACTCACACAGAGGCTTGCGGTCGAACTCGTCATACCAACCAAACAGAGGCAGGGCGAGCCTTGCAACGCCGGCGGCGGCTCCTGGCTTCGGTTGCAGACGGAGGAGGCAGCCCTGGAGGTGAGGAGCACGCCTGCGTGGCCGGCTGCGCGGGAACCAGAGGAGGCAGGCCAGGGGGTCAACGGGGCCGGAGGTGGTGGTCGGAGGCGACACGGGCCGGGTCGGCGAGGGCGGTCGCGAAGGGAAGGCGCTCGGGGCGGCGCAGAGACGCGGTGGCGCGGGACGGAGGGCCGGGCCGGCGAGGGCGCGCGACTCTGGCGGGGTCGACGCCGGAGGGCGACGCAGACAGACGGCGGAGGAGCGGCGGGTTCGGGCGGCGCCAGGGAGGACGCGGCGAGGGAGGTCATGGAGCCGGCGGGGCGAGCTCGCGCGGGATGGAGGCGGCCGTCGCGTGCGGAGGAGGGGGGAGCTTGGCCGGGGTGGACCGGCGGGCGCGCTGCGCCGGCGGGAGGAGAGGAGATGGAGGCGGGACGGGGCGCTGGGCGAGCAGCGGAGGCGGAGAGGCCGGCGGCGGCGAGCAGCAGGGCCGGAGAGGAGGAGCTCTGGGGGTCGCGGCGGCGGACGCCTGGGGCGAGCGGCCGGCGAGGCGAGGAGGACGCGGTGGGGCGGCGAGCGCGAGAGGAGGTGGGGGGTGGTGGAGCGGGGCGACGGGGGCGAGGCCGGTGGGCTAGAGGAAGGAGAGAAGAGCGGCGACCGGCGGGGAGGGCGAGCGCGGCGCCGGGGATGAGCAGAGAGGGCGAGCGGGAGGAAGAGGACGGGGGAGGAGAGAGGCGCGCGTGCGTGGTGGGGGTGGGGCCAGGGCGTGGGGCGTGGGCACTGCGGGTGGGGCCGGCTGCAGGAGGTGGGCCGGGAGGCAGGCGCTGTGCGCGTGTGTGGTGTGGGTGTGTGCGTGGCTGTGTGTGGTTGCTGGCTGGCAGAGAGAGGGTTGGGTCTAGGTGGCAGCCGCCGATTGGAGGGGATAGGGAGAGAGGTGAGGTGTCAGGAGGGGGTTGGTTGGGGTGAGGTGGAGGGGAGGGCTGGGTAGGTTATCTGGTAGCTTTAGGATTAAAGGGTGGACCGTTTGTATTTTCTGGGGTGGTCGTTCGGGTCGATTCGGCCCGTTCGACTGCCCCACAAAAAAAATTTTAATATTTTTATTTGATTAAAACAAAGCCTCTGCAAACCGATAGCAGACAAAACAAAATAATCCGGAGATCCGGTTTTGGTGTTTGAATAAAGATGGGGCGTTTAGAAAACAAAACCAGGCTTTTCCAAAAATAGTTTTATGCGAACAGATGCGAGATGATGACGATGCTCAAATGCAATGCGGCATGATGACATGAGCATGCGGTCATGATGATGCAATGCACAAAAACAACGCGATTTTCTAGTAGTGGTTTTGCGGGATGCCACAAATGAACCACTTACATACGATACAAATTTCCCTTTGTCTCACGATAGTTTACTTATCCGAGGTTTTGATCGTTGGTATCTCTGCATACCTAGTTCAACCTCGTTACCAATAAGTACTATTTTCTCGTTCCCGTGATATGTGATCCCTTGTGAACCAGTCACATGCTTGCAAGCTAATTGGATGACATTCCACCGAGAGGGCCCAGAGTATATCTATCCGTCATATGGATGGACAAATCCCACTCTTGATCCATGTGCCTCAACCCATACTTTTCGAACACTCAATGCCACCTTTATAGCCACCCAGTTACGGTGTGGTGTTTGATGTCATCAAAGCATCCTTTTGGTGATGGTGATTAACATGATCTCATGGTCGAAGGAATTAGGTTACTATGTATCAGAAAGCTTATAGCAAACGAACTATTGAAATGACTTGATCTTAATGCTACGCTTATCTATAGGAGTATGTCCATCATACCATTCTCCTAATGATATGATCTTGTTATTAATAACATCTCAATGTTCATGATCGAGAAACCACGATCATCTATTAATCAACAAGCTAGTATTATAAAGAGGCTTTACCACGGACTCTAATTTAGTTTACAAATCACACAAGTATTAATGTTTCCGGTTAATACTATTATAGCATGAATGTAAACATTTATCATAAACACAAAGATATAATAATAACCACTTTTATTATTGCCTCTAGGGCATATCTCCCACAGTCTCCCACTTGCACTAGAGTTAACTAATCTAGATTACATGGTAATATACCGAACACCCATGGCGGTTTGGTGCTGGTCATGTTTTGCCCTCGGGAGAGGTTTAGTCAATGGATCCGCCACATTCAGATCTGTGTGTACTTTGCAAATCTTTATGTCACCATCTTGGACATGCTCTCGAATAGCGTGAAAACGTAGCTTGATGTGCTTTAGCTTCTTGTGTGACCTTGGTTCTTGCGCATTGGCTATGGCGCCCATGTTATCACAGTAGATAGACATCGGGTCCATCGCACTTGGAACCACACCGAGCTCTGTAATGAACTCCTCCATCCATATCGCCTCTTGTGAAGCCTCCGAAGCAGCTATGTATTCCGATTCAGTTGAAGATCTCGCCACAATTCTTTGCTTTGCACTCCTCCAGCTAACTGCTGCACCATTCAAAGTAAATACGTATCTAGATTGAGATTTAGAATCATCCGGATCGGTGTTCCAACTAGCATCAGTGTAACCATTAACAACGAGCTGGTCATCACCTCCATAAGAAAGAACCATATCCTTAGTTCTTCTCAAGTATTTAAGGATGTTTTTGACCGCTGTCCAATGATCCACTCCTGGATCACTTTGATATCTGCTAGTCAAACTAACAACATATGCAATGTCGGGTCTAGTACATAGCATGTCATACATAAGCGATCCTATGGCCGAGGCATAGGAAGTCTTACTCATCCTTTCGCTATCTTCTGCCATTGCAATGTCTTACTCATCCTTTTGCTATCTTCCATTCCAAACCTCTTTAGAAATTTGTTCAAATATGTATTCTGTGACAATGATATTAGGCGTCTCGATCTATCTATATAAATCTTTATGCCTAATATGTAAGCTACTTCGCCAAGGTCTTTCATTGAAAAACTATTATTCAAATAATCCTTGACACTATTAATAAGGTCTACATCATTCCCAATCAATAATATGTCATCTACATATAGTATTAAGAATGCTACAGAGCTCCCACTCACTTTCTTGTAAATACAAGCTTCTCCATAAGTTTGTATAAAACCAAAACTTTTGATTACCTTATCAAAACGTTGATTCCAACTTCGGGATGCTTGCTTCAATCCATATATGGACCGTTGAAGTTTGCATACCTTGTTAGCATCTTTAGGATCGACAAAACCTTTGGGTTGCATCATATACAACTCTTCATCAATGTCTCCATTGAGGAACGCCGTTTTGACATCTATCTGCCATATCTCATAATCATAATATGCATCGATTGCTAACATAATCCTCACAGACTTTAGCTTCGCTACTGGTGAGAAAGTCTCATCGTAGTCAACTCCTTGAATTTGTCGAAACCCTTTCGCGACAAGTCGAGCCTTATAGACAGTAACATTAGCATCAACATCTGTTTTCTTCTTGAAAATCCATTTGTTCTCGACAGCCTTCCGGCCATCCGGTAAGTCCACCAAAGTCCATACTTGGTTTTCGTACATGGATCCAATCTCGGATTTCATGGCTTCTTGCCATTTATTGGAATCTGGGCTCATCATCGCTTCCTCATATGTCT
This sequence comes from Avena sativa, assembly GCA_916181665.1. Taxonomy (NCBI): domain Eukaryota; kingdom Viridiplantae; phylum Streptophyta; class Magnoliopsida; order Poales; family Poaceae; genus Avena; species Avena sativa. Next base: position 228,523,268 of record OV702280.1, on the reverse strand, counting down.
TAGGGTCATCGGTGTTGTCCACCAACATGACACTCATAACGGGATCATACCAATCAGGAGTGGTACGAGTTCTCGTTGACCTGCGAGGTTCCGTAGTAACTTCAACCGAAGTTTCATGATCAACATCATTATCTTCCTCTCTTATTGGTGCATGCACCACAGGAACTACTTCCGGTGTTGCGTTACTCGGAAGTTCGAGAGAAGGTTCAACAACCTCGTCGAGTTCTACTTTCCTTCCAGTCATTTCTTTCGAGAGAAACTCCGTCTCTAGAAAGGATCCATTCTTGGCAATGAAGATTTTGCCCTCGGATCTATGATAGAAGGTATACCCAATAGTTTCCTTCGGGTATCCTATGAAGACGCATTTTTCCGCTTTGGGTTCAAGCTTGTCTGGCTGTAACTTCTTTACATAAGCTTCGCAACCCCAAACTTTAAGGAACGACAATTTAGGTTTCTTCCCAAACCACAATTCATACGGTGTCGTTTCAACGGATTTAGATGGTTCCCTATTTAAAGTGAATGCGGCTGTTTCTAATGCATAACCCCAAAACGATAGCGATAAATCTGTAAGTGACATCATAGAACGAACCATATCTAAGAGAGTTTGATTACGACGTTCGGACACACCATTACGCTGTGGTGTTCCCGGCAGTGTCAATTGTGAAAGTATTCCACATTTCTTCAAATGCTCGCGAAACTCGTAACTTAGATATTCACCTCCACGATCAGATCATAGAAATTTAATCTTCTTGCTACATTGATTCTCTACCTCACTTTGAAATTCCTTAAACTTCTCGAAAGTTTCGGACTTATGTTTCATGAAATAGATATACCCATATCTACTCAAGTCATCCGTGAAGGTAAGAATATAACGATAACCATCGCGCAATGCTACACTCGTTGGGCCACACACATCGGTATGTATGATTTCCAATAAGTCCGTAGCTCGCTCCATCATACCAGAAAATGGAGTCTTAGTCATTTTACCCATCAGACTTGCTTCACATCTTTCAAGTGATTCGAAATCAAGTGATTCAAGAAGTCCATCGGAATGGAGTTTCTTCATACACTTCACTCCAATATGACCAAGACGACAGTGCCTCATATAGGTCGAGTTATCGCTCAATTTCAAACGTTTAGCTTCAATGTTATTAATGTGTGTATTTCCACAATCGAGATTCAATAAAAATAGACCATCTATCAAAGGTGCATGTGCATAAAACATATTACTCATATAAATCAAACAACCATTATTCTCGGACTTAAACAAGTAACCGTCTCGCAATAAACATGATCCGGATATAATCTTCATGCTCAACGCAGGCACCAAATAACAATTATTTAAGTATAAAACTAACCCCGATGGTAGATGAAGAGGTAGTGTGCCGACCGCAATCACATCAACCTTTGATCATTTCCAACGCGCATCGTCACCTTTCTTCGCTAGCTTCCATTTATTCTGCAGTACCTATTTCGAGTTACAAATATGAGCAACCGAACTAGTATCAAATACCCAGGCACTACTACGAGTACTAGTGAGATACACGTTAATAACATGTATATCGGATATACCTTTCTTCTTGATGTTGCCGTTCTTCAAATCCGCCAAGTACTTTGGGAAATTCCGCTTCCAGTGACCTTCTCCCTTGCAGTAAAAGCACTCAGTATCAGGCTTAGGCCCAACCTTGGTCTTCTTTGTCGGCGCGGTAACTTTCTTACCGCCCTTCTTGAAGTTTCCCTTTTTCTTAGACTTGCCTTGCTTCTTGAATTTGGTGGTCTTATTGACCAAGAACACTTGGTGCTCTTTCTTGATCTCCACTTCTGTAGATTTCAACATGGAGAAGAGTTCTGGCAACGACTTGTCCATGTTTTGCATATTATAGTTCATCACAAAGTTCTTGTAACTTGGTGGTAGTGATTGGATGACACAGTGAATCCCCAAAGCATTAGGAATCACTATTCCCAAGCTTTGAAGCTTGCTTGCGTGCCCAGACATCTTAAGCACGTGCTCACTAACGGAGCTGCCCTCTTCCATCTTGCAGTTAAAGAACTTTTCAGAAGCCTCATAACTCTCAACTGTCGCGTGATCCTCAAATATCATTTTGAGTGCACGGACAATATCATGTGGGTCATGATTCTCAAACATTTTCTGAAGCTCCGGTTCCAAACCATACAATATAGCACACTAAACTATGGAGTACTGATTCTTCCGAGCAAGGAAAACATTCTTTACCTCATCGGTAGCATTAGCTGCAGGCGGGTCACCCAGCGGTGCATTCGGCACATAGGTCAAATTACCAGCATTGAGGACAATCCTCAAATTGCAGAACCAATCCACGAAGTTGCTTCCATTGTTTTTCAACTTTTCTTTCTCTAGGAACGCATTAAAATTGATGGTAGGGGCCGCCATTGATCTACAACATATTTGCAATAGTTTAGACTAAGTTTAGGACAAATTGAGTTCTAATTAATAGTTAAATTAATCTAGGTGAACTCCCACTCAAAACAATATCCCTCAAATTGTTTTAGTGATCACACGAACCAAATCCACCACATCAAAACCGATCATCACGAGAGTTGATGTAGCTTTAATGGCGAACAATCAACATGTTCATCATATCTACTATATGACTCATGCTTTACCTTTTGGTGATCCGTGTTCCGAGACCATGTCTGTACATGCTAGGCTCGTCAAGATCAAACCTTAGCTTTCGCATGAGCAAATCTGGCATGCTCATGTTGTATACACTCGCAGAATCTAACACACACGATCATCACATGGTGCTTCGAAACAACGAGCTTTAGCAACGGTGCTTACTAAGGATGAACACTTTCAAACTTGAAATTTTGTGCTTGAGGGATCATCTTATAATGCTACAGTCGCAAACTAAGCAATACAAGATGCATAAAGGATTAACATCACATGCAATTCATAATATGTGATATGATATGGTGTTTCTTCTTGTGCTTCCGATCTCCATCTTCAAGCACGAACATGATCTCCATCATCACCGGTATGGCGTCAAGGTCAATGGCGCCGTTTCATGGTTGTCATCCACCAGCTTCAACTATTACAACTACTTTGAATAGACACGCAGGTCTTAACGGAATTTAAAAGACAACCATATGGCTCCTGCCGGTTGCCAACTTACAATAAGGAACATTGCATACATCATATATAATCACAATCATGGCCATATCACATCACAACACACCCCTGCAAAACAAAGGTAGACGCCTCTAATTTTCTTTGCATATTTTACGTGGTTTGGGGCTTTCAATAAGTGTCGTTCTAACTTACGAACAAGAACCACAACGTCGATGTTTGAACTATCAAGTGCCCGTTGTAAATTGAATCTATACTATGATGGGAGAGACAGACACCCGCAAAGCCACTTATGCAATACAAGTTGCATGTTGAGCGTGGAGCAAGTCTCATGAATGATGTCATGTAAGGTTAGCCCGGGCCGCTTCATCCCATCATACCGCAAGATGCAAAGTACACAAAAAGCAATTGATAATAAAAGCACCACCGCCCACAATGACCATTGTGCTCTACTCGTGCAACAGATCTACATATAGACACGGCTCTGATACCACTGTAGGGGTTCGTAGCATGGAAACCAAAAAATTTCTACCGCATGCGCACAAACAAGCCAAGATCTATCTACTAGATTGTAGCAACGAGTCGATAGAAGCACTCACCCTTGAAGATTCCAAAGCGGTTAACGAGAACAAATTCTCGTGGGTGATGTAGTCGTACACTTTCCGATCCCAAGATCGCGTAGACGATCCTTCCGGCGCTGCGTTCCGGCAGCGCTTCCGCAGTCGGTCACACGTTCGGTACTCGATGAAGAACTTCCTCTCCCTTGTTCCAGCAGGCAGCGGAGGTTGTAGTTCTCCCCTCGCGATTCCGGCAGCACGACGGCGTGGTGTCGGAAGTAGAGGGAAGATCCCGCAGGGCTTCGCCTAAGCCGGTGCGAGTTATGGTGGATTAGGGTTACACAGAAACAAAGGTCATTATTACAGTCATTCCAGAGACAACCATAGTCTTTACAACTCCAACGCCACAGGCCTAGTACAAGAGTTTAAATAAGTAAATAGATAAAAGTCTTCATCTTCATCTGCCACAGGCAAACATGTTGAGTGTAGACTCATGACTCCTAATCCTCATCAGAGTAACCTGCAACATCACAAGTTACAACCACAGTGGGTCAATACATTGGAATAGTATTGGCAAGTGATACCTTAGTATAATTTTTGGTGGACTAGATACTATATGCAATTTGGCTAAGTGTAGTTTAGGCTTGCTTTGCTCAAAATAGGTTTTGCCTATTAGTTGAAATCACTAAGTTTTTCTTTGTCAAAACTTTTCCCAAGGAACCACCAATAGACATTGGGGCCCTTCACCCTTTTCAACCACAAGTTTTACTTAGAAATTGGGATGAGGAGATTCTTGATAGCTTCCATGTCTTGATGCTCAAGTTGTCCAATACCAGGGACATGGCTAAGTACTTAGATTCTTCCATCTGCAGAGGTTGTGCACTTTCCCCACAAGCCTTGTTTTTCACCAAGACAAGACCTTTCAGAAGCCTTCCCTTAGACCAAATGGACGCGCTCCAACCTATCATCCCACTACCACCAACTATCCAAATGGCTAAGTTATTGCAACCTATATGATCCTGGCAGAGCCCATATTGCCAAGTGGCTGCACTAGAATCTTCTTAACATTTGGCCTGTCAAATCCCTTTGTTCCTGGGTGGCTTTCCACAAGTGAGATACACAAGGTAAACCATAGAAATGGGCCTTGTGTAACCACTCAACATAAACCATTCCTTCCATTCCACCCAGGTGTTTCATTCACTTAGTTGTTTTATTAAGCAAAAACATAAGTCCAAAGACCTAGAAATATTTTCCATAGCATGAATAATTCAGCACCCTTGGTTGCTACTATCTAGGCTAAGCATGGCATAGATAAGCATCTTAACTTAGAAATTTCTAGCAATTCTACAACTACTAGGATTTCCCAAGCATAGCATATAAATAAAATATAACCATGCAGGACTTAGCAAAATATTTCTAATGCATAGTAGAAAACATAGGGATAAGAATATCATGAAGCACCACTTGCCTTGGTAGTTTGGAGAGTAGCTACACACCTCACAATCACAATCACTATTGGCACCAAAATCTACACATAAAATCATAGCAACAAATCACATACAAAATAAATACAAGCAAAAATATATGGATGCATGCAATATGATATGTGATGATTCCCTAACTCAACAAGACAAGTGCACAGTACTGGTTTATAAACAAGTTCAAAACTTGCCAAACCACATTTATTTAAACACTAAAACATTTCTTAAATAATTTATATACACAAAATAGGCCTACACATGTTTCTGTAAATAAAACCATTTTAACAAAAACAAAACATTAAACACATTGAATATTTAGAAAGGGCTTTCTCTCCTGATTCCATTGATATAAAATTCATCAAATTTGAACGTGGGGATCAAAAGTTATGATTAAAACAAGTTTAAACATTCAATAGATTCAATTTCTGATTTTAAATCTAAATCCTAGCCACGCGTCATGTTCTGATTGGTGCGTACCGGTTCGCTCAGGATCACGCACACAAGCCGTTAGATCTAACTTAATCTGCACGGCCCAGATCTACTCGTACCCCTTCGTTTAAGTGTTCTATCTAGCCCGTCAGATCTGGATCCAACAGTGCGCGATCAAACGACCACACTCTGGCGGCGCTAGCGGCGACGACTGGCGGCGGCGGCTCTGTTTTCGGCGGCGCGGTGGCTACAGGGGGCTCTGGGGTCGTCGGAGGTGCTTACCAGACTCGCGACGGTGTACTGAAGCTCAACGTGGCGACAGCTTGACAAGGGGCACACGGACACGGCGGCACGGGCTCGTCGGAGTTGAAGACAGCGTCGGGTGTTCGGTGACGAAGTCGTTGGCGGCGCTCCGGGTCACCCTAGCACGAATCAAAGGCATCAGGGGGTGCGCAAGGATATGGCTAACACGCTCGTGTGAATCAGAGGCGAAGGGGAACACAGGGCTCACCGAATTAGTCGCCGGAGTTGAAGACGTCGTCGGGAGCTTGCAGTGCTTGATGAAGTCGACGACCTGGGGCAGTATAGGATGAACTAATGGTGTCAGAATGTGCGCAAGGAAGTTGCGAGGCTGTCCGCATGAACTAGAGGGGAAGGGGCGCATGGGGCTCACCGGGATTGGTCGCCGGAGTGAGCTCTATCTGCGGCGGTGCAAGAGCGATTGCGGGCAGCCTGGGGGCGCTTTGTGCTCGGGGTCTAGGGGAAAATGGAGAGGGGGCAGAGGGGGTTTAAGTAGCATGGTCGCGAGCGTGATTTACTCCGGCATTCAACGTGAATTGATGCCGTGAATCAATACAGAGAACGGCCGGCGTAATTTGGGGATTGAGCCGTTCGTGGGGTGGAGACGATGACGCCGTGTGGGCCGCGGCTGTCAGCGAGAGAAAGAGAGAGGGGGTGGGGTCCTTGCGTCAGCGACTCTGGGGGTATGTCCGCGGGTAAGGAAAAATGGTTCACGGGAGGGTAGCTGGGCTAGGCTGGGTCGAACTGGGCTGGTTGGGCCTGATAGGCTGTTTGGTTTATTTTTTCTCTTTTAACTTTTTTTTTCTGTTTGATTTTCTAAACTGATTTCAAAACTCCAATTCAAATCTGTTTGATTTCAAAACTACTCTGGACTTTTTTACAGTAAATCTTGTACTCAAATAAGTGTCAAACACATCTGTTCACTCAAACCTACTTGAGTCAATTGAAAAATAAAATAAAAACAAGCCTTTTGGAGATATAATAAAAGGCATAAACTTTGGTTTTATTTCATACTTGTTTTGAAACTTGGCTCAAACCTTTGGAATCACTTAAGTTAGGATTCAAAACTATACTGATAGAATATAAGTGCCTTTCTCAATAGTATGTAGCACCAAGGCTAGAACATTCATACATAAAATAATGAGCATATATGCTCCTGTTTTGAAATGATTTTTGAAAATGGAATCCTACATGATCATGGATGCATGGATGATATGCATGAGTTTGAAACATGATTTTAGGGATGTTACAAATCTAACCCCCTTAAGGTGAATCTCGCCCTCGATATTCGGATTGGCTAGCAAATAGGTGAGGGTGGTCTTTCCGAAGATCATCTTCTCTTTCCCATGTTGCTTCCTCTTCAGAATGGTGGTTCCATTGAACTTTGCAGAACTTGATGGTTTTAGTCCGAGTAACTCTTTCTGCAGTCTCAAGAATCTTGATAGGTTTCTCTTCATAGGTGAGGTCACTCTCCAATTGAACCTCTTCCAAAGGTATAGTATCCTTCAAAGAAGTCTCTTCCATTTCCGGATGACATTTCTTAAGCTGACTCACATGAAACACATTATGAACAGCTGACAAAGACTCTGGCAATTCAATCTCATAGGCTACTTCTCCTTTACGACTTAGAATCTTGAATGGTCCAACATATCTTGGTGCCAATTTACCTTTGACACCAAATCTCTTCACTCCACGAAGTGGTGACACTCTAAGATAAGCTCTATCACCAACTTCATAGATGACTTCTCTACACTTAGGATCCGCGTAGCTCTTCTGTCGGGACTATGCTATCTTTAATCTGTCCTTAACCAGCTTGACTTTCTCTTTAGCTTCTTTGATAAGTTCTGGTCCGAACAAACTTCTTTCTCCCACACCATTCCATAGTAATGGGGTGGTACACTTTCTCCCATAGAGAAACTCAAATGGTGCCATCTCAATACTGGCTTGATAGCTGTTGTTATAAGAAAATTCTGCGTAAGGCAGACTTTCATCCCAACTGGCTCCATAGTCTAGGGCACATGCCCTCAACATATCTTCAAGAATCTGATTAGTCCTCTATGTTTGTCCATCAGTTTGAGGATGAAAAGTAGTGCTGAATTCCAACCTCGTTCCCAATGACTCATGTAATTGCTTCCAAAAATGAGAAGTGAATTGGGTTCCTCTATCTTACACAATACTCTTAGGTACTCCATGTAGACATACAATTCTACTCATATAGATCTTGGCCAACTTAGCACTTGTGTAAGTTGTCTTCACGGGTATGAAATGAGCCACTTTAGTTAGGCGATCCACTACTACCCAAATAGAATCATATCCTGACCGGGTCCTTGGCAATCCGGTAATGAAATCCATACCAATCTTGTCCCACTTCCAATCAGGAATAGGTAATGGTTGAAGCAAACCTGCTGGTTTCTGATGTTTGCTTTCACTCTACTACACACATCACACAAAGCAATATGTTCGGCGATGTCCTTCTTGAGATTATTCCACCAAAATATTTCTTTCATATCCATGTACATCTTGGTGTTACCCGGATGAATAGAATATGGTGTGTTGTGTGCTTCTTGTAAAATCAGTTTCCGAAGCTCCGGATCTTGTGGAACACAGATATGTTTTCCATGCCATAAAGTACCCTGTTCGTCTTCATGGAATCCTTTGGCTTTTCCCTTACCAATCTTTTCCTTAATCTCTTCAATTTCCTTATTAGTCTTCTGGGATTCTTTGATCTTGTCCAACAAAGTGGGTTGAACATCCAAAGACATGAGATGTCCTTCAGGCACAATCTCCAATCTGAGGTCTCTAAATTGGGCACACAGATCATCTGGCAATTCTCCCTTAGTAAGGCCATTCACAAAAACCTTACGTCTTAGAGCATCCGCTACAACATTTGCTTTATCGGGGTGGTATTGCAAACTCAAGTCATAGTCTTTGATGAGTTCTAGCCATCTTCTTTGTCTCATGTTAATTTCCTTCTGGGTGAAGATATACTTCAAACTCTTGTGATCTGTGAACACTTCACATCGCTTTCCCAAAAGATAGTGTCTGCATGTTTTGAGTGCATGGACAACAGAGGCTAACTCTAAATCATGAGTAGGGTAGTTCACTTCATGAGTTTTGAGTTGTCTTGAGGCATAAGCCACAACTTTTCCTTCTTGCATAAGTACTGCACCCAAACCATGATGAGATGCATCACAATACACTTGGAAATCCTTCTCCAAATCTGGTAGACACAAGACTGGTGCTGTCACGAGTCTCTTCTTCAATTCTTGAAAGCTGAGTTCACAACCTTCAGACCAAGCAAATTTCTTGTCTTTCTTCAGCAATTCTGTCATAGGCTTAGCTATCTTGGAGAAATTCTCAATGAACCTTCTGTAGTAACCTGCTAAGCCAAGGAAACTACGAATCTCTTTCACTGACTTGGGAGATTCCCATTCAGTTACAGCTGAAACTTTAGCAGGATCAACTGCCACACCATCTCCTGACACAACGTGTCCAAGAAAACCAACTTCATTTAGCCAGAATTCACACTTGCTGAATTTGGCATACAGCTTATGCTCTCTAAGCTTCTCAAGTATCAAACGCAAATGTCCTTCATGCTCTTCTTTGCTCTTGGAGTAGATTAAAATGTCATCGATGAAAACGACAACAAACTTATCAAGAAACTCCATGAACACCTTGTTCATCATATTCATGAAGTATGCTGGTGCATTGGTCAAACCAAATGGCATCACGGTGTACTCATACAATCCATACCTTGTAGTGAATGCTGTTTTAGGTATGTCTTGTTCTCTTATCTTGAGTTGGAAATAACCCGACCGAAGATCAATCTTTGAGAACACACAAGCTCCTTCTAGCTGGTTAAACAAATCATTGATTCTAGGCAAAGGGTATTTGTTCTTGATAGTCACCTCATTGAGTGAACGGTAATCTATGCATAACCTTTGACTTCTATCCTTCTTCTCCACAAACAAAACTGGTGCTCCCCAAGATGAAGAACTTGGTTGAATAAATCCTTTCTGCAACTGCTCTCCAAGTTGTTTCTTGAGCTCTTTCAGTTCATCAACCGACATCTTGTACGACCTCTTTGCTATTGGTCCAGATCCTGGTAGCAAATCAATAAGAAACTCCACATCTCTATCTGGTGGCATTCCCGGCAATTCTTCCGGAAACACATCCGGATATTCACTCACAATTGGCACACTGTCTATGCTAACCCCCTTAAGAGAATTTAACTTACTCCCTTTTGATTCAAAGTTAGACTTGAATCTAATCCGTTTCCTTTCCGGGGTTGTGAGTGCAACAGTACGATTAGCACAATCTAGTACTCCTTCATACTTAGCCATCCAATCCATTCCCAAAATTACATCCAGTCCTTGGGAATCTAGGATTATCAGACTCACTGGAAACTTATGCTTTCCAAACTCTATTACTAGATCCCGACATCCAAGACTTACTATCATATCTCCACCTGGAGAACTAAATTTTATTGGACACCCAATGTTTTCAGTTGGAAACCCATTTCTATCAACAAATGCTTTTGATATGAATGAATGCGATGCTCCAGTATCAAAAGAACAAGTGCTGGAATAGAATTGAGTTTGAACTTACCAGCAACAACATCTGGCTCTTCATAGATTTCCTCCACATTAATGTGGTTCACTTGTCCCTTCTGAAAAGGGTTGGGCTTGTTGTGTCCTTCAACTTTCTTTTCCGGGCATTCATTTGCATAATGCCCCATCTTCTTGCACTTGAAACACTCAACCTGACTAATATCCTTCTTGACAGGCTGGTTTCCACTGCCACTTCCACTACCACTATGGTGGCTCTTATATCCACCCTTGTGGTTCTTGTACTTGTCATTGTCATGACTACGGTGATGCTTGTTGTCATGATGACGGTTGTGGTTGTGGTTCTTGTTGAATTTCCCATGCTTGTGGGATCCTGAGCTTCCACTATCATCATAATGGGAACGCTTGTGAGACAATCCCGAGATGTGCTTGTCCGAGTGCTTTCTCTTCCTACTCTCAACTTGCTTCATTTTGTTCTCCAAAATAGTAGCCTTATCACAAAGAGACTGATAAGTGGGAACATAGGCCACTGATAGCTGTAGGTTCAGTTCATCATTCAACCCTTCAAGGAACTTTTCCTTCCTCTTAGCATCAGTGTCAACTTCATCCGGTGCATAACGCGCCAGATTGTTAAACTCCTCAATATATTCAGCCACGCTGCGGTGGCGCTGCTTCAGATTGTCGAACTCTTTCTTCTTCAAAATCATCACTCCGGATGAGATGTGAGCAGTACGAAAGCCATCTTCAAAGATAGCCCATGTCACATCTGCAATGGGAGTGGTGATCTGGAAGTTATCCCACCAAGTGGCTGCTGGTCCTTCCAACAAGTGAGCTGCAAATCTGACTTTCTCTTCATTAGTACATCCAACTGTTACCAAGTCCTTGTTCACAGAGCATAGCCAATCATTGGCCACCATAGGATCAGTTGTTCCTGAGAACTTCGCTAGCCTCAATCTCAAGAACCTGGTAAGCATGTCAAAACCCAGTGGGTTGTTGTTGTTGTTATTATTATTATTGTTCTTGTTGTTGTTGTTGTTGTTGTTGTTGTTGTTGTTGTTTTTGTTGTTGTTGTTGTTGTTGTTGTTGTTGTTGTTGTTGTTGTTGTTGTTGTTGTTGTTGTTGTTGTTGTTGTTGTTGTTGTTGTTGTTGTTGTTGTTGTTGTCGTTGTTGTTGTTGTTGTTGTTGTTGTTGTTGTCGTTGTTGTTGTTGTTGTTGTTGCTGTTGTCGTTGTTGTCGTTGTTGTTGTTGTTGTTGTCGTTGTTGTCGTTGTTGTTGTTGTTGTCGTTGTTGTTGTTGTCGTTGTTGTCGTTGTTGTTGTTGTTGTTGTTGTTGTTGTTGTTGTTGTTGTTGTTGTTGTTGTTGTTGTTGTTGTTATTGTTGTTGTTGTTGTTGTTGTTGTTGTTGTTATTGTTGTTGTTGTTCTGGATGAACGTAGTCATCATCTGCATTAGCTGAGTCTGAGCTGTCATCATTTGCTGCATCTCAGGGGTGATTTTGTTGTTGTTGGGGTTGGGATTGGCACGACGGGGAGGCATCTGTGGTTGGTTCAATAGATATAAGAATGAGATACCCATAGATGCTAACATGCACATTACATCACATAAACAATCACCAAACATACATCACAATAATAAAGGTTCAACAACAAGATAACAAGTTTGCAAAGTAAACACACCAATAACAAGCCATCCACATGTTGGATGGTCATTGCGACTCAAACAAAGTATGATAAATAAATGATAAATGAGTAGTCATCACTACTCCTCGGCATCAAACTCCTCCTCAACAAAGGTAAGACCTGCATTCTCCATAGCGGTCTTGTATTCCTCGACATTGGTGGTCAAGGTATCTACCTTGGCTTTGAGAGCCCTCTTCTGAGAACGAAGCCTCTCAATCACAGTCTGCTGATGCTCGAGCTCGAAGTCCTTGGCCTCCAGTTCTGTAGTCATGTCTCGAATCCTCTTGTTCCTGTCTTGGACTCGCTTCTCTTGACTCTTGAACTTTCTGTCCTGACTCTCGAACTTTGCCTCCATCTCCTTGACTATATCATCTTGCTCCGCGAAGAGCTTGTCCTTCTCACGAAGCTGCAACTAGAGTTCGTCATTGCTGAGCATGACGTTGGTCCTATCAGTGTCCACGTGCCTAAGAAGAACCTCTAAGTCCTGGAGGTATAGACGAATCGGCTCTGCTGTCTCCCTTGAAGTGTCCTCGAAGTCGATGGCCTCTCCATCCTCATCACGTCTACCGAAGGCGTGGAAGTGAGTACCTCTAACCTGTCGAGAGTGTCTCCCTAACAGACGTCCAATCAAGTCCTCCATGACTACCTCTAGGCCTCTCTCCTTGTCATCGTGCATGAGCTTGAAGATGATAGCCTCCGTGGTAGGCTCAGTCTGGCGTCCGGGCTGATTAACCTTGAAGCCCCAAAGGTCTTTCCTCTCAAACTTGGTGAGGGGAAGCACCATGATGGTAGGAAGAGGGAGATTGAGCAAACTAGTGAGCTCAATAATACGAGGGCCAAAATGAGTTCCCTGGAACTCTTCAACAGTGTTGATGGTAACATTGGGCATCTATTTATAAGATAGGAAAAATTTAGAAACAACACAATTTAATACAAGTCACAAGACTAGACATCACATGCATAACTTTGGAACTCAAAACACACAAGTCATGGCATACATGAAAACATTACATAACATCCAAGGTTCAACTTATTTCAAGAAACATTTGGAAAATAAGGTGATAAGTGTGGTGGTCCAACTAACGAAGTACGTTTATAATCCTATCTCACTTGACAAGTTGGCTAACACAATATTTCTAGAAGCAATCAGTCTATCTTGAGCACATGACTCTATTACTAAGTCTATAATGTCTCCTCTTAAGGTTTGGTTCGTAGCCTCCAACTCTTGGGTATGTTTGTTCTCTTCCTTTAGGTCATTTTGGATGTTGAGCATTCTGCACTTGACTCTATCACCAAGTTCTTTGATGGCTTTCCAAGCTGCATCCCTTGCTGAATCAAAGAATGTAGTGTGCACCACTGAATTGGTGACCATGTAGAATCCTGATTCTTTGTGGTTGTCTTCCTTGTTTTTATACAAGTGAAGTTGCACCCACCAGTACTCAACTCCGTCATCCATCATAGGAAAACCTTTGTACACAGCTGCACCATGTATTCCCATTGCAACCATGAGGTCCTTGAGAGCCTTGGGAAATTCTGTCTCACACTCCAAAGTCATTGTCATGAGTGGTCCCTTCCTTACAGCTTCGTTGATGGAGTTCATATAAAAATAGAGATGAGAAAGAAGATTATAAAAGTTTACGAGAAGAATAGACAAGTGTAGAAGTTTGTTGAAAATTTTTCCTTAGTGGTTTCCAATCCTAGGGTCATAATCCTACAGGCAACACAGTGGTATACACTCGCAGAATCTAACACACCCGATCATCACGTGGTGCTTCGAAACAACGAGCTTTAGCAACGGTGCTTACTAAGGATGAACACTTTCAAACTTGAAATTTTGTGCTTGAGGGATCATCTTATAATGCTACCGTCGCAAACTAAGAAATACAAGATGCATAAAGGATTAACATCACATGCAATTCATAATATGTGATATGATATGGTCTTTCTTCTTGTGCTTCCGATCTCCATCTTCAAGCACGAACATGATCTCCATCATCACCGGTATGGCGTCAAGTTCAATGGCGCCGTTTCATGGTTGTCATCCACCAGCTTCAACTATTACAACTACTTTGAATAGACACGCAGGTCTTAACGGAATTTAAAAGACAACCATATGGCTCCTGCCGGTTGCCAACTTACAATAAGGAACATTGCATAGATCATATATAATCACAATCATGGCCATATCACATCACAACACACCCCTGCAAAACAAAGTTAGACGCCTCTAATTTTCTTTGCATATTTTACGTGGTTTGGGGCTTTCAATAATTGTCGTTCTAACTTACGAACAAGAACCACAACGTCGATGTTTGAACTATCAAGTGCCCGTTGTAAATTGAATCTATACTATGATGGGAGAGACAGACACCCGCAAAGCCACTTATGCAATACAAGTTGCATGTTGAGCGTGGAGCAAGTCTCATGAATGATGTCATGTAAGGTTAGCCCGGGCCGCTTCGTCCCATCATACCGCAAGATGCAAAGTACACAAAAAGCAATTGATAATAAAATCACCACCGCCCACAATGACCATTGTGCTCTACTCGTGCAACAGATCTACATATAGACACGGCTCTGATACCACTGTAGGGGTTCATAGCATGGAAACCAAAAAATGTCTACCGCATGCACACAAACAAGCCAAGATCTATCTACTAGATTGTAGCAACGAGTCGATAGAAGCACTCACCCTTGAAGATTCCAAAGCGGTTAACGAGAACAGATTCTCATGGGTGATGTAGTCATACACTTGCCGATCTCAAGATCGCGTAGACGATCCTTCCGGCGCTGCGTTCCGGCAGCGCTTCCGCAGTCGGTCACACGTTCGGTACTCGATGAAGACCTTCCTCTCCCTTGTTCCAGAAGGCAGCGGAGGTTGTAGTTCTCCCCTCGCGATTCCGGCAGCACGACGGCGTGGTGTCAGAAGTAGAGGGAAGATCCCGCAGGGCTTCGCCAAGCTGGTGCGAGTTATGGTGGATTAGGGTTACACAGAAACAAAGGTCATTCTTAAGTCATTCCAGAGACAACCATAGTCTTTACAACTCCAAGGCCACAGGCCTAGTACAAGAGTTTAAATAAGTAAATAGATAAAAGTCTTCACCTTCATGTGCCACAGGCAAACATGTTGAGTGTAGACTCATGACTCCTAATCCTCATCAGAGTAACCTGCAACATCACAAGTTACAGCCACAGTGGGTTAATACATTGGAATAGTATTGGCAAGTGATACCTTAGTATAATTTTTGGTGGACTAGATACTATATGCAATTTGGCTAAGTGTAGTTTAGGCTTGCTTTGCTCAAAATAGGTTTTGCCTATTAGTTGAAATCACTAAGTTTTTCTTTGTCAAAACTTTTCCCAAGGAACCACCAATATACATTGGGGCCCTTCACCCTTGCTCAACCACAAGTTTTACTTAGAAATTGGGATGAGGAGATTCTTGATAGCTTCCATGTCTTGATGCTCAAGTTGTCCAATACCAGGGACATGGCTAAGTACTTAGATTCTTCCATCTGCAGAGGTTGTGCACTTTCCCCACAAGCCTTGTTTTTCACCAAGACAGGACCTTTCAGAAGCCTTCCCTTAGACCAAATGGACGCGCTCCAACCTGTCATCCCACTACCACCAACTGTCCAAATGGCTAAGTTATTGCAACCTATATGATCCTGGCAGAGCCCATATTGCCAAGTGGCTGCAGTAGAAGCTTCTTAACATTTGTCCTGTCAAATCCCTTTTTTCCTGGGTGGCTTTCCACAAGTGAGATACACAAGGTAAACCATAGAAATGGGCCTTGTGTAACCACTCAACATAAACCATTCCTTCCATTCCACCCAGGTGTTTCATTCACTTAGTTGTTTTATTAAGCAAAAACATAAGTCCAAAGACTTAGAAATATTTTCCATAGCATGAATAATTCACCACCCTTGGTTGCTACTAGCTAGGCTAAGCATGGCATAGATAAGCATCTTAACTTAGAAATTTCTAGCAATTCTACAACTACTAGGATTTCCCAAGCATAAAATATAACCATGCAGGACTTAGCAAAATATTTCTAATGCATAGTAGAAAACATAGGGATAAGAATATCATGAAGCACCACTTGCCTTGGTAGTTTGGAGAGTAGCTACAAACCTCACAATCACAATCACTATTGGCACCAAAATCTACACATAAAATCATAGCAATAAATCACATACAAAGTAAATACAAGCAAAAATATATGGATGCATGCAATATGATATGTCATGATTCCCTAACTCAACAAGACAAGTGCACAGTACTGGTTTATAAACAAGTTCAAAACTTGCCAAACCACATTTATTTAAACACTAAAACATTTCTTAAATAATTTATATACACAAAATAGGCCTACACATGTTTCTGTAAATAAAACCATTTTAACAAAAACAAAACATTAAACACATTGCATATTTGGAAAGGGCTTTATCTCCTGATTCCATTGATATAAAATTCATCAAATTTGAACATGGGGATCAAAAGTTATGATTAAAACAAGTTTAAACATTCAATAGATTCAATTTCTGATTTTAAATCTAAATCCTAGCCACGCGTCATGTTCTGATTGGTGCGTACCGGTTCGCTTAGGATCACGCACACAAGCCGTTAGATCTAACTTAATCTGCACGGCCCAGATCTACTCGTACCCCTTCGTTTAAGTGTTCTATCTAGCCCGTCAGATCTGGATCCAACAGTGCGCGATCAAACGACCACACTCTGGCGGCGCTAGCAGCGACGACTGGCGGCGGCGGCTCTGTCTACGGCGGCGCGGTGGCTACAGGGGGCTCTAGGGTCGCCGGAGGTGCTTACCAGACTCGCGACGGTGTACTGAAGCTCAACGTGGCGACGACTTGACAAGGGGCGCACGGACACGGCGGCACGGGCTCGTCGGAGTTGAAGACAGCGTCGGGTGTTCGGTGACGAAGTCGTTGGCGGCGCTCCGGGTCTCCCTAGCACGAATCAAAGGCATCAGGGGGTGCGCAAGGCTACGGCGAACACAATCGTGTGAATCAGAGGCGAAGGGGAACACGGGGCTCACCGAATTTAGTCGCCGGAGTTGAAGACGTCGTCGGGAGCTTGCAGTGCTTGATGAAGTCGACGACCTGGGCAGTATAGGATGAACTAATGGTGTCAGAATGTGCGCAAGGAAGTTGCGAGGCTGTCTGCATGAACTAGAGGGGAAGGGGCGCACGGGGCTCACCGGGATTGGTCGCCGGAGTGAGCTCTATCTGCGGCGGTGCAAGAGCGATTGCGGGCAGCCTAGGGGCGCTTTGTGCTCGGGGTCTAGGGGAAAATGGAGAGGGGGCAGAGGGGGTTTAAGTAGCATGGTCGCGAGCGTGATTTACTCCGGCATTCAACGTGAATTGATGCCGCGAATCAATACAGAGAACGGCCGGCGTAATTTGGGGATTGAGCCGTTCGTGGGGTGGAGACGATGACGCCGTGTGGGCCGCGGCTGTCAGCGAGAGAAAGAGAGAGGGGGTGGGGTCCTTGCGTCAGCGACTCTGGGGGTATGTCCGCGGGTAAGGAAAAACGGTTCGCGGGAGGGTAGCTGGGCTAGGCTGGGTCGAACTGGGCTGGTTGGGCCTGATAGGCAGTTTGGTTTATTTTTTTCTCTTTTAACCTTTTCTTTTTCTGTTTGATTTTCTAAACTGATTTCAAAACTCCAATTCAAATCTGTTTGATTTCAAAACTACTCTGGACTTTTGTACAATAAATCTTGTACTCAAATAAGTGTCAAACACATATGTTCACTCAAACCTACTTGAGTCAATTGAAAAATAAAATAAACACAAGCCTTTTGGAGATATAATAAAAGGCATAAACTTTGGTTTTATTTCATACTTGTTTTGAAACTTGGCTCAAACCTTTGGAATCACTTAAGTTAGGATTCAAAACTATACTGATAGAATATAAGTGCCTTTCTCAATAGTATGTAGCACCAAGGCTAGAACATTCATACATAAAATAATGAGCATATATGCTCCTGTTTTGAAATGATTTTTGAAAATGGAATCCTACATGATCATGGATGCATGGATGATATGCATGAGTTTGAAACATGATTTTAGGGATGTTACATAGGAGGAGGTGTCGGCAGCGTCGGCGTGGCGGCGTGGGGAGGCGGCGCGGCGGCGGGGCTGCGGCGGCGGCTCGTGTGCGGGGAGAGGGGCTAGGGCTTGTGTGCTTTGGGGAAGCCCTCCCCCTCTATTTATGAAAGGGGGCAGCCTTGGGAGGGGTGGGTTTGAATCCAAACCCAAACCCAAGTTGGATTGAGAGAAGGACTTGTTTCTTCTACCACTAGGAAACCATTGTTCGAGTTTGACTTTTCAAACTCCCGTTTGACTTTCAATTTAGAGCTTTAATTCTCTCTTACATATGCACACACCATGTGACCTAGGATATGATGCAATCATTCCACTTACCCATGACTCATTCATGGACCATTCTCCTTCCGGACCGGTGAACCTTCTAGACCCTTCTAGAACCTCTCCGATGAAAACATCAGAAACTTTCCCAAAGTCCAAAATAGGACTTTCCTTATATGAATCTTATTCTCCGGACAATTCTGGATCTCCTTGTGATATCCTGGATCCAATCCGAGACTCCGAACAACATTCGGTATCCCTACTAGCATTCCATATCTACTAAACAATATCGAATCCTTAAGTGTGTCTCCCTACAGTTCGTGAATTGTGCGGACATGATCGAGACACTTCTCCAATCAATAACCAATAGAGGAATCTGGAAATTCATATGGCTCCCACATATTTCTACGATTACTTTGCGATCGAATGAACCACTTACATACGATACCAATTTCCCTTTGTCTCACGATAGTTTACTTATCCGAGGTTTTGATCGTCGGTATCTCTGCATACCTAGTTCAACCTCGTTACCGATAAGTACTATTTTCTCGTTCCCGTGATATGTGATCCCTTGTGAACCAGTCACATGCTTGCAAGCTAATTGGATGACATTCCACCGAGAGGGCCCAGAGTATATCTGTCCATCATATGGATGGACAAATCCCACTCTTGATCCATGTGCCTCAACCCATACTTTCCGAACACTCAATGCCACCTTTATATCCACCTAGTTACGGTGTGGTGTTTGATGTCATCAAAGCATCCTTTCGGTGATGGTGATTAACATGATCTCATGGTCGAAGGAATTAGGTTACTATGTATCAGAAAGCTTATAGCAAACAAACTATTGAAATGACTTGATCTTAATGCTACGCTTATCTATAGGAGTATGTCCATCATACCATTCTCCTAATGATATGATCATGTTATTAATAACATCTCAATGTTCATGATCAAGAAACCACGATCATCTATTAATCAACAAGCTAGTATTATAAAGAGGCTTACCAGGGACTCTAATTTAGTTTACAAATCACACAAGTATTAATGTTTCCGGTTAATACTATTATAGCATGAATGTAAACATTTATCATAAACACAAAGATATAATAATAACCACTTTTATTATTGCCTCTAGGGCATATCTCCAACATTGGGTACCACACTACCACCTAAAGGGGACCCTGTTTTCAAATTAAAACCTTTACCTGATGATCTTAAATATGCTTATCTTGATGATAAGAAAGTGTATCCTGTTATTATTAGTTCTAAACTTTCAGGAAAGGAAGAAGAAAGGTTATTGGAAATGTTGAAGAAACACCGAGGAGCTATGGGCTATACTCTTGACGATTTAAAGGGGATTTCTCCTCCTATATGTCAGCATGCTATTAACATAGAGTCTGATGCAAAACCAGTTGTTGAGCACCAATGCCGTCTAAATCCTAAAATGAAGGACGTGGTAAGAAATGGGGTATTAAAACTCCTTGATGCTGGTATTATTTATCCTATTGCTGATAGTCAATGGGTTAGCCCTGTTCATTGTGTTCCCAAGAAAGTGGGAATAACTGTTGTGCCTAATGAGGATAATGAGCTTATACCCCAAAAGAGTAGTGGCTGGGTATAGAATGTGCATTGATTTTAGAAAGATTAATAAAGTTACTAAGAAAGATCATTATCCTTTGCCCTTTATTGATCAAATGCTTGAGAGGTTGTCCAAAAAGACTCACTTTTGCTTTCTTGATGGTTATTCTGGGTTTTCTCAAATTGCTGTGAAAGCACAGGAACAGGAGAAAACTACTTCAATTGTCCTTATGGTACTTATGCTTATAGGCGTATGCCTTTTGGTTTATGTAATGCTCCTGCTACCTTTCAGAGATGTATGTCTGCCATCTTTCATGGTTTTTGTGAGGAAATTGTGGAGGTTTTCATGGATGATTTTTCCATCTATGGAACTTCTTTTGATAACTGTCTGCACAACCTTGATAAAGTTTTGCAGAGATGTGAAGAAACCAACCTTATTCTTAATTGGGAGAAATGCCATTTCATGGTTAATGAAGGGATTGTTCTTGGACACAAAATCTCTGAAAGAGGCATTGAAGTTGACAGAGCCAAAATTGAAGCAATTGAGAAGATGCCTTGTCCTAGGACGATCAAAGGTATTCATAGTATCCTTGGTCATGATGGTTTCTATAGGAGGTTTATTAAAGACTTCTCCAAAATTTCAAAGCCCCTTACTAATCTTCTTCAAAAAGATATACCTTTTGTTTTTGATGATGATTGTAAGGAAGCTTTTGAAACTTTGAAGAAAGCTTTGACAACTGCTCCTATAGTACAACCAACTGATTGGAGTTTACCTTTTGAAATCATGTGTGATGCTAGTGACTTTGCTGTGGGTGCTATCCTTGGACAACGTGTTGACAAGAAGCTGAATGTTATTCATTATGATAGCAAGACTCTGGATGCTACTCAAAAGAATTATGCTACTACCGAAAAAGAGTTCTTAGCTGTAATCTTTGCTTGTGATAAGTTTAGACCTTATATTGTTGATTCTGAGGTTACTATTCATACTGATCATGCATCTATTAAATACCTTATGACAAAGAAGGACGCTAAGCCTAGGCTTATAAGGTGGGTGTTGATTTTGCAAGAGTTTGATCTGCATATTGTGGATAGGAAAGGTGCTGATAATCCTGTTGCTGATAATTTATCTCGTTTGGAAAATATTTCTTTTGACCCTTTGCCTGTTAATGATAGTTTTTCCAAATGAGCAGTTAGCTGCAATAAGGGTAAGTCCACATGAGAGTCCTTGGTATGCTGATTATGCTAACTTTATTGTTTCCAAGTATTTGCCTCCAACCTTTACAACTCAACAAAGAAGGAAATTCTTTTATCATCTAAGGCATTACTTTTGGGATGACCCACACTTATATAAAGAAGGAGTAGATGGCATTATGCGAAGATGTGTTCCAGAATTTGAACAACAAGAGATATTGAGAAAATGTCATGGCAGTTCTTATGGAGGACATCATGCTAGGTATAGGACTGCACAAAAGGTTTTAAAATCTGGATTTTATCGGCCTACCCTTTTTAAAGATGCAAGGAAGTTTGTCCTATCATGTGACAAATGCCAACGAGTAGGTAACATCTCTAGACGCAATGAAATGCCTATGAATTATTCTGTTGTTATTGAACCTTTTCATTGTTGGGGATTTGACTTTATGGGTCCTTTTCCCCCTTCAAAAGGGTACACTCATATTCTTGTTGCCGTTGACTATGTTACAAAGTGGGTAGAAGCCATACCTACAAACAACACTGATGGTAAGACCTCTTTGAAGATGCTTAAGGATGTCATTTTTCCTAGGTTCGGTGTGCCTAGATATCTCATGACTGATGGAGGCTCTCATTTTATTCATGGGGGTTTTAGAAAAACTCTCTCTAAGTATGATGTAAACCATAGAATAGCTTCAGCTTATCACCCCCAAACTAGTGGACAAGTAGAACTTTCCAATAGGGAAATTAAATCTATCTTGCAGAAGACTGTCAATAGGTCTAGAAAAAATTGGGCTAAAAAGTTAAATGACGCTTTGTGGGCTTATAGAACTGCTTATAAAAATCCTATGGGTATGTCTCCTTACAAAATGGTCTATGGGAAAGCTTGTCAGTTGCCTTTAGAATTAGAACACAAAGCTTATTGGGCAGTGAAAGAGTTGAAAAGATAATTTAGACTTGCTGGGGAGAAAAGACTGCTCGATTTAAGTAATCTAGATGGGTGGAGAGGGGAAGCTTACGAAAATGCTAGGCTCTTTAAGGAAAAAGTAAAAAGATGGCATGATAGGAGAATTCTCAAAAGGGAGTTCCATGTTGGTGAGAAAGTTCTTTTGTATAGGTCTCGTCTCGGATTTTTTGCAGGGAAACTACTCTCCAAATGGGAAGGACCTTTTGTTATCAAGGAAGTGTACTATTCAGGTGCCATCAAAATTTCTTCTCTGAAGGATGACACAACACAGGTGGTTAATGGTCAAAGACTAAAACACTATATTTCTGGAGACTCTTATAATGAGGATGTAGATGTTATTCAAATGGTGACTCCAGAAGAATTTATCAGAAGCCAAACACCAGAAACTGCAGAGTTCGTCTTTGAATAGGTAAAAGTGGTGAACAGAGAAGGCTCGTGAAACTCCAATATTTTTATATTTTTGATGTTTTTAATACATAAACAAAGCTACGAGACGAAACTGAAGAGAAAACGGAGTCCGGGTGGACAAACCCACCCCATGCGCGAGCCCAGCCTGGCCACGCCTGAGGGGGGGGTGTTCCCCCTCGAACTCTGTCTCTGCCTCGGTTCCATGTCAAAACCTTCCTTATGCATTGAAACTTCGTAATATATACCCCCCCCCCCCGGATCTCCCTAGGTTTGTGTATCGTGTTCTCTTCGTGTTTTTGTTTCGATCTGTTTCTGTCAGGAAATCTTCTCAAGTTTAGAGCACCATGGCCTCTGCCAATGACAAAGGCAAGAATCCCGAGGATGAAGAACCTCAAGTCCCCAAGGAGGAGGAGATTCCGATAGGATATGAAGGTGACATGGAGGAGGACAAGCATCCGGACACACGCGCTACCGTCGCAAGCATTGGTTTAGTGGCACGACCTACCAAGCTTAAGAGGACAACACAGATGTCTACATGAGGGAAAACTCCGCTTCATATCCTCGCTCCATGCACACTTCCTCCTAGTACCCCTTGTTCTAACCGTGTAGGGAAGAAACACTCTAATTTGGAAGAATGGAGAAAGAATAACAAGGATTGGGATCCTCGGTCCGAGTTGATCATGGGCTGCGTTGAGCATAATTCGGAGTTAATTCGTACTCTGACCTTCAATATGGAGGATTTGAAGAAACTTATTGAGGAGCTTATCAAGAGAACACCACCACCACCGAAGTAATTCGTCATCAGGTTTGGCATCCCCTTGGCTTGTTCCAAGCTTGGGGGAGTGCCGCGGTATCACCACCATTACCTTTTATATTTCACCTTTTTAGTGGATTCATATCTATGGTAGAGAGGTTATCTTATAGTTTGGTTTGCATGTGGAAGTATCTCTCCTTTAGTTGATTATCTTTGTATCCCTTGGTGTGAGTGCCTTTATTGGAATATTAATGAGAAGTATCATCTTTTACTTTTTGCACTTCTTATTTTAGTTCGCAATCTCTATTATATGATGGATCTTGTTGATCAGTATTGGCACCACCTTGGGATCATCAAGTGGATCTAAATTGGTTTTGGCAAACCAAGTTCTGGTCAGTAGCATTACTATGAAATAGAAAAGAAAAAAAGAAAGAGAAAAAGCTTACAGGTATTTTGTATCATTTGTTTTCTTTCTTGTTTGCTCATAAGCTTAGTATTCTTTATTTAAGATTCTTCTATGTCTTCAAGGAATATTGCATGTTTGTCTTTATTACTTGTATGTTTGATTATTTCTTTCAACTCTCTTGCTTGCTACACAGCCTTGCTAGCCAAAAACCTGTTTTGAGAAGGCATACTTCTCATGTTTCCAAAATCCCTTTGAACCAAACTTTTGCCACTTGTGTCCACCATATCTACCTAGTAGCTTTTGCTATTACAAGCAAATTCTCAAGCTTCATCTACCTTTCGAATTAAAAAGTATTTTTTTATATGAAAACTAGTTAGTAAATCTCTCACGAACTTGATGGCACACCTTATTTACTTTCCCCTAATAGACTTGAACCATTGTGAACATCAAAGTTGTATATGCTTGCATCTATACGTTGGAATTAGCAGAACCGTGCTGTCACGGGGAACGTTTTCAACATTGCACTTGTACTCTGTACACAGTTGATATCGTGCTCTTTTGTCTATGGATGTCAACGGTGTGAAATAAAGAGGGAACTTGTAAGTCCATGGAGTTTGTATCCTGTGTTAGATAAATGCCTGGGCCGCTGGCCTAAGCCATGCTAAATCATGGTGGAAACTTCCAGCATCACCATACTGAGTCATCTATGAAGCATCCTCAATAAAAAGCTATGCACATAGTAAATAAAAAGGTCGCTGAGATGCTCATTGTCTGCTTGCCTTGTCATTTTGGTTATGGGAAAGCTCCTGTACCATGTGCAAGGGGTACCCCGCTGGCGGTTCTCAATGATATGCAAATACTTACAATGACAAGAACTTACCTATGACCAAAGTTGAGTAGCATGAGGAGTGGCCCTCGTATTCAAGGGACATGAGATTTCCAACTTATATTTCGTCAAGCATATACTCCATCTTTATTCACTTTAACTTTAATCATCTCAAGATGCTTATGATAGGGGAAATGAGGGCTCAAAGCTAGTAAGTACCATAATCTTTTGGTAGCTCTTTATGACTTGTAATCCCTGCTGCCCTTTATAAAGGGACCTTTCTCCTAGTTACCAGTTGAGTCAGTAAACCTACTTCCTCTCTATCTCCAACAAGCATTTGAGTTGTTGTGTTTCAAGCATTCATATGGTGATTTATTCAATCATGTTCTTCATCTTCCTTGTTTGCACAAAAATATTTTCTATTGAGTATTACTTTGAAAGCCTTCACTTGTGAAAAAACTTTTTGAGCAAAGAACAAGTTTGCCAATTCCAATTATGATTTATCTTTATGCATCTCTATTGTGACTGTTGTACTTGGTTGCAAGCTAAGTTATATAATGGTGAGTTGTTTTCTTCTATGAGTTGTGCAATGGTAAGTGTGATGCTTATTGTTCGTATTCTTTTATCGACACTTCACTCCATAAACCTGTGGGCATGTTTACTGAGCTCAGTATTCACTTGGGGACAAGTGAAGTCTAAGCTTGGGGGAGTTGATACGCCCAATTTGCATCACCATTCTATATCATAATTTACCTCTACTCCTTGATATTTGTCTTATTATGAGGTATTACTTATGGATTTTCATCTGTTTATGCATGTTGGATGATTCTTGGAGGATGAACTGCCGGAGTCTGGATTCTGATGGAAAAGAAGGCGTTTCGGTGCAATTTCACAAAGATCAGAAAAATACCAGAAAATTATGGAAACATATTATTTTAATAGAAGACAAAGGAAGATAGAAGGAGGGATGAAGTGGGGCCTTAGGGGGCCCACACCCCCTAGGCGCGGGCCCACCTGACCCCGCGCCTAGGGCAGGTGTGGCCCACCTGCCCGGCCTCCGACTCCGCCCCTTCGCCTATATCTTCCCGATGAAACCCTAACACTAGGGAGAGACCACATATAGATTTCCACCACCTCTGGGGGCGGAAAACACCGAGAGAGAAAGATCTCTCCGGCAGACAGATTTTTGCTGGGGGAATTCCTTTCCGGAGAGGGGAGATCGTCGCCATCAACATCGTCATCAATCTAGGCTTCATCGGGATCATCATCATCATCAATATCATCTCCACCAGCACCATCATCACCACTCTGTCCCGCTGTAACAATTGTGTTGGATATTGCTTTAGTTCTTAGGGGAAACTTTCCCGGTGTTAATTACTATTGTAGTTGATGCTTGTGAGTGGAACCATTGGATTATTGTTTATGTTCAGATTGTTATCCATTATCATATCATCTTTGATCTTGATCCATATGATGTCTTGTGAGTAGTTCGTCTAGTCCTTGAGGACATGGGAGAAGTCATGTTATTAGTAGTGAATCTGGGATGAGTTATTATTTAATGGTTTAGTATTTAAGTTGTGGTACTATTCTTCTAGTGGTGTCATGTGAACATCGACTACATGACACTTGTAGAGGTCCCAACCTTTAATAAGGTAGAGATCCCTGTGTTTACAATGCTATTCCCTGTATCAATAGCTAGCATCCACAGTTAAGATGTAATATCAAGAAACAAAGGTCATATTACAACTTTATAACCAGGAATAAAATAATTCATTACATCTTACATAGCTCATTTGGCTATCACATTACAATGCAGCAGAAAGAACTATATAGCATGGAGTCCTTCATCTTCAAAGTGCCACAGGCAATCATGTTGGTTGTAGATTTGTAATCCTATTCAACACACTTTACAGCCACAAGGGTCAATATATTTGAATTGTATTTGCAAGTGATACTAAGATAGTATAGTGGAGTCTACCATCTATATGCATTTGGCTAAGTGGATCTTAGGCTTGCTTTGCTCAAAATAGATTTTTCTTATAAGTTGAAAACACTAAGTATTTTGTTTGTCAAAAACACCCAAGGCATCTACCAATCAAAGATTGAAGATCCTTTAACCCATGTTCAACCACAAGCTTTTAACTTAGAAATTGGGATGAGGAGATTCTTGATAGCTTCCATGTCTTGATGCTCAAATTGTCCATTGCCGGGGACACGGCTAAGTACTTAGATTTTACTCTCTCTAGAGGTGGTGCACTTTCCCCACAAGACTCGCATGCATCGAGACAAGATCTTTCAGAAGCCCTCCCTTAGACCAAAATGGACGCGTTCCCAAACCTATCACCCCCTACCACCAACTGTCCATCTGGCTAAGTTATTGCAACCTATATGATCTCGGCAGAGCCCATAATGCCAAGTGTCTGCACTTGAAGCTTCTCAACATTTGACATATCAAATCTCTTTGTTCCTGGGTGGCTTTCCACAAGTGAGATACACCAGGGTAGGCCATGAATATGGGCCCTGCGTAACCACTCAACATAATCCATCCTTTCCATTCCACCCAGGTGATTCATTCACATAGTTGTTTTATTAAACAAAGCATAAGTCATAGACTTAGAGATATTTCATAGCATGAATATAATCCACCCTTGTTTTCTACTAGCTAAGCTAAGCATGATAGTAGTAGGGATCTTAACTTAGGTAAAATTCTACTAAGGCATCATCTACTAGGATTTCCCATGCCATAGCATACTTAGTAAACATTCCATGCAAGTCCTACTTAAAAATATCACTAATGCATAGTGAAAATAATAGGACAAAATTATGAAGCACCACTTTCCTTATTGGTAGAGAATATAAGTTCACTCCTTGATATTGCAATAGTCACACTCTTCAAATTTCACTACAATTCAATCAAGACACAAATTCAATCTAGCATTCAACAATTCATCACATAAAATAAAGAAAACAAAACAATGCATGCAAGCATGCAAAAGATTGTTTTATTTGGAAAGGTGGTTTTTAATAGGATATAAACATTATAAAACACCTACTGGTGATTTATAAATGTGGCAAAACTATTTGATATCAAGTTAGTGAAAATGGCCAGTTTAAATCATTTTTTGTTTTGCTAGAAATGATTTAAATCAAAGTAATAATTTCTAGTGTTTGACAAATATATATTTTAAACACAAGTGTTTAGTGTTTTAAGGTCAAGTGTTTAATATTAAAACCATTTGCAAAAGGTTTTACCTATAAACCATCTTTAAATCCAAGCAATATTTTATTTTGTTGGAAATGCCTTTAAGCAAGGTAATAATTCTCTAGGGTTAATCAAATACATTTTTAAATCCAAAACATGGTGTTTAGGGTCAAAGAGTTTAAATCAAACCATTTTCAAAAGGTTTTACTCAAAAAGCATTTTTAAACCATAATCAACATTTTTATTTAACTAGAAATGCTTTTATTCAAAGGAATAATTCCTAAGTGTCACAAAATATAATTTTAAATCTACAAGTTGGTTTTCATGGTCAGTAGGTTCAAAACAAACCTTTTACAAAATATTTTACCCTAAAAACATTTTTAGAATAAATTGTATACTCAAAATATGCCTACACAAGTTTTTGCAAAAACAACTAATTTTATTGAAGCAAAACATTAAACAGAGGGCATGGTTGGAAAATACTCTTTTTGCTGATTCCATTGATATAAAATTTGTAAAATTTAGACGTGTAGATTTAAAGTTATGAATTTTTCAAAATTAAACATCTAATAGATTCATTTCTGTTTTTAAATCAACAGCTAGGCCACACGTCATGTGTCTATTGGCTGATACCGTTTCGTGCGGATCGAGCAACTACAGCCGTCAGATCTAACTACAACGCACGACACCGATGATCTCATACCCCTTTGTTAAGTGAATCTATCGCATCCATTAGATCTTAATCGAATGGCTCAAATGGTGACGACCACAGATGGGCGGCGCTATGACGGTGGCTGGCGGCGGTGCGCTCAGACGGTGACGTTGCCGGCGATACATGAAGCGAGGGAGAGGGAGGATATGCTCACCGTGTTCGCCGTGGAGTGCTGACTCTCGGGGTGATCTCTGTCGACGGAGGGGTGCACTGTGACGACGTTAATCGCTCGCCGGAGAAGCTTCTAGCGGCTGGCGCTCACTGTCGATGACGGAGGCGTTGCTACGGTCCGAGCTAGGACACGAAAATGGCAGTGTCAGTCGCGTAAGAGGTCACTGGTAACACTCGTATCATCGGGAGGAAGAGGGGTGGTCAGAAGATACCGGGAAAGCTCGACGGAGTTGCTGTCGACGGCAGCGGTGCTCTGTCGAAGTTTTTGCCGAGGCTCCAGGGCACACGCAAGTGAGAGGAAGGTGCTAGGAGATGCGCAGGAGGCTCTCGTTTTCTCTAGGGAAGTGGGGTGGTTCGTGCTCGCCGTAATCGACCGGAAAGGTCGTCAGAGGCAGTGGTGGCGCGAGCGAAAATTAGCGCAGCCTGGTGGCCGAGAGGAGTTGGCGTGTGAGGGGAAAGGTAGGGCGGAGGCAGGCGATTAAATGGGCATGGTCAGGGGGCTGAATCAATGCAGCATTGATGTGTATTAACGTCGGAAATCAAAGGCAGGAAACAGTCGGGGAGGGGGGCGTGGTCATCGCGCGAGGTTGAAGACGGTGACCTGGCTGTGGGGCAGTGTTGTCAGCGAGAGAGAGAGAGGGGGTGCGGTGGGGTCCTTTGGTCAGTGACTGTGCGGGTGCATGCTGCGGTGCAAATCGTTTTCTGCGGGGAGAGAAGAAATGGGCTAGTTGGGCCGGACAGGGCCAGGTTCTGGGCTGGGTTGTTTTCTCTATTTTTTCCTTCCTGTTTCTTTTTCTTTTTCTGTTTTGAATTTATTCAAATAATTTAAACAACCATTTGAATTCAGAACCTTCCAAACTTTTCAGTAATCTTTTAATATTGTTTATCAATGTATTTTAAATTCCATTCTAGAATAATTCTTTTATTTATTTATGGTTTATTATTTATTTAAAATAGGCACTTGCCTTTATTTAAATAGGATTTAAATTATATTTTCAAACTCTTATTTAAATTCTAATTTTCACCAAACCTTTTTCAGTAGGTTTTATTTAGTGCAAATAATTCACTTTGAATTATTTAAAAATATTTTAATATGATTTATTAATCATTTAAATTGGGCAATTGTCTTTATTCAAATAAAATCCAATATGGTTTTAAATCCATATAAATTTTATTCAAATGACTCTTTTATTCCGTTTAAGTTAATTAAATAACTTTTATTCCACTTGGGCAAATTCCAATTATTATGTTTCCATGATTTAATTAATCATTTACTCTAGGATTTTATCGTTATTCAAATATAATTAGAATATGGTTTACTCCCATATACTTTTATTTGATTATTCTTTATCCCTTTATTTTATTTGGATTTGAATTATCTTTGTTCCATTTGTTTATGGATTTAATTCAAGTTTTAAATTGTCTTCTAAATAATTCCTTTGGAATTTATTATTTAGTTTAGGCAATTTATCTTTATTTAAATAAAATTGAATAATATTCAATCCTTATGATTTTATTTACATAATATTTTATTACTTTATATTATTCAATAAACTTTCATTTTATTTGTTTATGGATTTGTCCAAGATTTAATTTGTCTTTTAAATATTCCTTATTTATTTATTTCTTTCTTTGTCTTTCAAAATCCATATCTTTTTATTTAAAGATCCAAAGTTGATGATTTCAATCTGTATATATTTTTATTTGATATTTGTTTATCTTTTTAAATCCTCTTAGGATTAATTTCTCACAATTTGGTATGGAGTTTAGATAGGAGCTTTATTAGTCTTGGCAATTATTTCCTGTCATCTTATTAAATTCATAAGTTTTTATCCATGGCTCCAAATTAAGTGAAACCAATTTCTATGGTTTTATAATATTTTTATTTATCATTCTTGTTCATTTATAAATATTTATTTGCAAAATTTTTATATGGATCAAATCAATAGTCTTAGAGATATATTGGAGATGATTTTCTTCCATTAGGGTTTAGGGTTTACGGTTTTGGTTTAACTTTTCCAAGTGTTTAAATTTCAAGATGCATTCATTGATGAATGTATTCCACTTGATTGAAATTTGTTGGATTCCTTTTTATTCAAATTTTATTCAGGAAGGGTTTTGATGTTTCCATTTGGAATCAAAAAGTTTCTTTTCACCCTAAATTTCAACAATTATTTATTTTGTTTATTTATTTTTCACATTTCAAAATTTGGAAAATTTTGGGATGTGACAACACTTCACCATTTATGGGCCTAGGGGGATGCATTGTGTATTTGAATACTAATTGTGGGGTTGCCGGAGTGACAGAAACCTGAACCCCCGTTAGGACACCTTTGCACAAGGGAGCGTAGGATCTCAGAGTTTAAGGCTGTGGTTAGATTTATATCTTAATTACTTTCCTGTAGTGATGGATGTTTGCAGGGAGATTAATCACAAGTATGTATATGTCCAAGTACGGTCGGTACATTAGCACAGGTTCACCCACACAACACTTACAACACCAGCGAAGAGTACTCAGCTATTTGAAGCGAAAGCACTTGACAGAATTCCCATGTGTCCTCGAGAACATTTGGTCCTTATAAGTATTTACACCGGCTTGTCCTTTGCTAAGAAAGGATTGGGCCACTTTCTCTGTTTGTTTGTTGTCTTTACTACTTGCTCCTTATTTTCTTGCCTTGTCAGAAAACCACTAAAAATCCGTTTTCTAAGTATTCATAGGGATTTCCTTCTCCATACCACTGTTCAACACCTTCTGCTCCTCGTTGGGACTGACACTCCTATTTATCGAAAGTACTATGATACGCCCCCTATACTTATGGGTCATCAAGCATATCAAAAATATTTATTTTTCAGATGGGATGGTAGGATATGATATATAGGTATGAAATATGCCTTGAGTTGGCAAGATGTTTTGGATAAAAACAAAGTTGTCTTTATAGATATGGTTTTGAGGATTTTGCAAATAAAGGTATTTAAATAGTTTTAGGCTCCAAATAATTATGGGAATTATTTGGCAAGTGTTTATATATAAGGTGGATGATGTACATATGAAGTATCTATCATAACCAACCTTGGGTATGGCAAGACAAGATGGATTTTAGAAAAGATCAAGGAATATAGGATCTAGGTTTTTTTTATTATGTCACCTAAACATGGTTGGATTAGTGAGCTCAGATCTCACCTTGGTACAAGGGCTATATGGATGGTTATACCATGTAATATAGATGACCATGGAAGCAAGAGTTTGGCCTGGTTGTCTTAGAGGTGATCTATAAGAGATGGCAAACTTAGTTGAAAACAAGGCTACCATAATAGATGAGTCATGCTGCCTAATAAACCATGAAGGTTTAAGAGGCACAGGGGTCCAATGGAAACAAGTGAAGTAGGGGTTTATAAACCATGGTTAGTAGATCATAACCATGCAAATATTTGGTCAAGGGAAGGTAGCATATGGATGTGAGCTTCTGCCAAAGTAGGCAAGATGCTAAGATTTGCAGAAAAGATTGTTATCTTGATACAAAGCCATCTTGGATGAGTGGGAACCAGAATGGTTTATCCCAAGGAAAAGGTGGTCTTTTATAGTACGAATGATGTACTACAAGATGGTTCAAGTATATTCTCAAGAATTCACACATATTAGAGTAGGTGAGGTTCCAAAGATTGAATCTAGTTAAATATTCCAGACTTAGCGAAAATTTGGCAGATTCGAGGATTTGGACTATTATGAGAGAGGGGAGGATTTGGATAGGATGCAAGGGTCCATTATCATCATCAAGTGGATGATCTTGAATTATATATTAGGTATAGGGGATCCATGCTTATATTTGATTTTTGATGTGTTGGATGCTAATACAAGGGATTAGCTTAGGATTGATCTGGTTAAGTAGGTTTGAGATTCACATGAGTGACTCAGGATAGATTGAGTTTGGTTTGAGAGTGATGATCTCAACTATTGATTTTATCTCTAGGTATGAGCTACTATAGTAGCTCACTCTAGTTCCTAAGCAATCAATGCAATCAGTAGATCAAGGCAATTCATCTTATCATACTTGTAGAACTACTACTAAAGTCATCCTCAAGCCTAGATTGAGGTAAGCATGGGTATTTTGAAAAGGTTGTGCTTTGAATTAGGGTAAGTACCCCTTGGTAGTTCTACCAAGATAGGAGTGAAAAGGTTTTAGGAAAGGTTTTGGAAAACCTAGAGATAAGAGTAGTTGAACGTTTTGTCTTGAAAACATAAGGAGATTTTTATATAGGTCTCCATAGTTTTGTTAATAGAACTAGTAAAATATCTTGTTGTATAAAAATTGTCTTGGCTCAAGTTTGAAATGCTAGAACATTTGAGAATATCAAAGATGAGCCAAGACATCTCTTTTGTAAAATAGATTTTGTCAACTAGGCTTGAGGTGAGAAGTATATTATATGATACACAATCAGATGTATGAACACAAGCAAACAAGCAAGAAACATTGCAACACTTAATAAGAATTTTTTCCCCTTGTTTGTTGCCTTTTTGACAAAAGATCAGGGTTGCTAAAATTGGGATGTTACAAGACACACTTAAGGATTAGATGTTGTTTAAGTAGATATGGAATATGAGTTGGAGACCAAATGTTTTTCAGAGTCTCAGATTGGATCCAGGACATCACGAGGAGATCTGGAATGGTCCGGAGAATAAGATTCATATAAGTAAAGTGGTTTTCTAGAGTTCGGGAAAAGTTTCGGTGTTTTGACTGGATACTTCTAGAATATTCTAGAGGGACCACCAGTGGTTCCACCACCCCGGGAGGGGGTCACTTGGACAGTGGCATTCCCTAGGGGCTAGCTATACCAAACCCTAAAGGGGCAATTCGACCAACACTAGTAAAAGGGTCAAATCCTAGTTTGAATAGTCAAATCCTAGTTTGAAAAGTCAAACTCTAGTTTTTAGTAAGAGGGAAGACTTGGTGGGAAAGGTTCCAACTCTCCCCTTGATGGACGAGTTGGGGGGCGACATGGCTAGGGCTGGGAACCTGTCAACACCAGGATTTTTAATGACAGATGCCTGTTATGCCATACATCGCAATCCCAGGATTACCATTTTTGCGAGACATAATATCACATCCCAAAAATTTCCAAATTTTGAAATGTGAAAAAATAAATAAACAAAATAAAACTTTGTTGAAATTCAGGGTGAGAAGAAACTTTTTGATTCCAATTGGAAATATCAAAACCTATTTTGATCAAATAAAATCCTAAAGGGATTTAAAAATATAAACAATTAATAAATAAAGTTTTGATAGTTGGGATTACTATTTTTGGATATTTTAATAAAAAGATTTGGTTTTCTAAAGAAAAGGTAGAATTATAAATAAGGATTATTTTATAGAGCCAAATTAAATCTTGGCCAAGCTTTTGAAATAGAATATTTCTATTTGATAAAAAGAGTAAAGGTTTATTTAAATAAAATAATGAGGATTTATTAATAACCAATTTTATTTAAGTAAAGGCTTTTTTTCATTTTAAATAAACACTAAAACTTGTTATTTTATTTTAAATAAGTTTTCCAAGTGTTTTATTTATTCAAATAAAACCTACTGAAATGATTTTTGGTATTATTTAGATTTCAAATAGAGTGGTTAAATAAATTAAATCCTATTTGAATCAATGACTATGGTCCATTTATTTAATTATTAATGTATCCTAAAAAGAATAAAAAATATTTTATTTTTTTACTTTGGATTGTATTGTTAAACAGAACTAAAAATTATACAAAGTTTGGTGGAAGTTTGAATTCATTTGGAGTTTGAACTGTTTGTTTGAAAATCAAAACATAAAATCAAATAGAAAAAGAAAAAGCAATTTGTATAAAAAAGTGAAAGAACCAGACCCAACCCAACAGGCCCAGCAGCCCAACTCGCAGCCCATCTTTCTTTTTCCCAGCGAAACGTTTTTCAACCACACACGCACCCGCAGAGTCACAGACAGTCAGGCCCCACTCCCACTTCCTCCACCTCGCTGACAGACGGACCCCACGCCACCTCACCTTCGTCTTCAACCCCACGACCACGCCCCTGCCGTTGCTGCCGATTGAATGCGGCGATGAATACGCGTTGATGGCTGAGTGATTCCTCCCAGTAACGATGCTCCTTTAAACGCCACACTCTCCTCTACCTTTCCCCTCACTTGCCCGCTCCTCTCTGCCCCAGGGCTGTCCTAATTTTGAATCACACTCTACTGTCTCCGGCGAGCTTCTAACGTCAATTCCGGCGAGAACACCCACCTCCACTGCCCCTGGTTGCCACTAGGGTACTCGCCAGCACTAGGCGCATCCACCAGTACCTCCAGCTCGGCCGCGCTCGTTCCAGAACGTCGGCAACTTCTCCAAATCATGCACCACCGGCGTCTGCCATTGCTCCGTCGAGCTTCCCATGTGAACTCTGACCGCCCTAAGCTCTCTCGATGATGCTCACGTGAACCCCACGTTCGCCCGCATCTAACTATGCCCCTATCTTGCCTTAGGGTGATCTGCAGCCTCGCCCTCGACGACCTCCAGAGACACCCGCCGCTCGCAGCAACTCCGGCGAGCAATTTCTTTCGTCCTCGTGCGCCCCCTGCCTCCTCGTGAACAGGTTGAGAATCAGCACGTCAAGACAAACACGGTGAGCCCTCTCCCATTCTTTCTCGCATCATGCATCGTCGGCGACGACCACGCCAGAGAGCTGCCGCCAGAGCGCCGCCGCCAGTGCTGCTCGACTTAGGTCAAATAGTTTTACACCGTTAGATGTTTATCCAGTGGTTGCGAATAGAACTTAGACGAAGGGGTATGTGTGCATCTAAGCCGAGCGATTTAAGTTAAATCCTATGGTTCGTAGAGGCCGATCTGCATGAAGTGGTACCGGCCAATAGAATCACGCCGCGTGGCACTAGTTTGTTTAAATAGACAGAAACATTTCTATAGATTGATTGAATTTGTAAATTGCATAACTTTTGATCCGCACGTCCAAAATTTGCAAATTTTATATCAATGGAATCAGCAAGACAAAACCTACCCAACCATGCACTTTGTTTAATGTTTTGCTTCTGGAAAATTTGTTGAATTTGCAGAAACATGTGTAGGCTTAATTTGAATATAAAAATTGTTCTAGATATAATTTTAATGTGAAATCTTTGCAAAATGGTTTGTTGTGAACCTACTGACCATAGGAACCAACTTATAGATTTAAAAATGTATTTTGTGAAGTTTAGAAATAAATAATTGAATTAGCTCATTTCTAGTCAAATAAAAATATTGATTTTGTTTTAGAAATGATTTTTGAGTGAAACCTTTGGGAAATGATTTGATTAAAACCTTCTGACCCTAAACACCAAGTTTTAAGAATTAAAATATATTTGGTGAACTCTTTAAAGAATATTGCTTTACTAAAAGCATTTTCAACCACATAAAATAATGAATTGATTTAGAAATGGTTTATAGATAAAACCTTTTGCAAATGGTTTTACCACTTTAGTAAATGACCACTTTGAACTTTATAATGTTTAGAGCCTAGTAGAAACCACTTTTGCAAATAAAACTATCTTTTGCATGCTTGCATGCATGACTTTGTTTTTGTTATTTTATGTGTGACAAATTGTTTGAATGTTGTGTTGAATATGTGTTTGCTTGATTGAATTGTAGTGGAATTAGAAGAGTGTGATATTTGCAAGATCAAGAAGTGAACCAACATTCTCTACTAAAAAGGCAAGTGACACTATCATCCATGTCCTACTATTTTCATTACACTTAGTGGATTTTTGAAACATGCATGATAAGGACTACTATTATTTTATGCTATGCTAAATCCTATTAGGATACCCTTATATATTCCTTAGTGGAAACATTGTAGTTGTAGTATGCTTAGCCCTACTATATATTGGGATGGGATACATGTTATGATTATATGAAGAGTTGAAAAGATATATGTTTTATATAATAAAACAAGTACTCAATGAACCACCTGGGTGGACAAGGATACTCAAGATTGGACAAGGTGGCAACAAAAGGAACCATGTTTATATGGCTATCTCTTTTTGTATGTGCACTGGAAGAAAACCACCCAGGGACTTAGAGATTGAACATGTTTCTCGTACAGTGGCTTCCGTGTACAGCCACATGCTAAATGGGCTCTGGCTTAGTCAACTACATAGTGGAAGACCCATGCATTGGCATCTTCAGGTTAACTAGAATTGTGTAAGGTAACTTGAAACCCTACATTGGTGCCTGGATGACAAGCTAGCATTGTGTATTGGGAGGACTTCTATGGAAATACTTTGTCACATTCTCAATCTGCCAGTACTCCATCTTGGTGAGTACTTATCCAGCGGCCACTGGTGGCATCAAGATGAGATTGTGTCATGTGGGTAAAGTGTACAACTTCTGTAGAAGATCAAAATTCTAAGTACTTAGCCGTGTCCCCGGTTATGGACAATACTGAGCAACTAAGGCCTGAAGCTATGGAAGATCTCGACATTCCAATTTCTCAAAGTAAAACTTGATGGTGACAACAAGGGATTAGAAGCACTTGGAGTTTTCCAGGAAGTTCAGAAAGATTTGACAAAAGATCAAAAACTATTTTGAAAAGATAGGATAAAACTATATATCTTTCTGCAAAAGAGCCTAAACCCTACTTAGCCAAATATGCATGTAATGATAGGATCCATATATTTCTACATAGTAGTGAAACTTGCCAATACAATTCAAATGTATTGACCCTTGTGGCTGCAACTTATTATGTTGCAGGTTTGTTTGATGTTAGTGAAGTTTGTTGAATAGGATTACAAGTCTACAACCAACATGATTGCCTGTGGCACTTTGAAGATGAAGGACCCCATGCTTATAGATATTCTGCTGCAATGTAATGTGATAGCCAAATGAGCTATGTAAGATGTAATGGATTATTTTATTCCTGGTTATAAAGTTGTATTATGACCTTTGTTTCTTGATATTACATCTTAACTGTGGATGCTAGCTATTGATCCAGGGACTAGCATTGTAAACACAGGGATCTCTACCTTATTAAAGGTTGGGAACCTTACAGATGGTATCAGAGCACTGTGTTGCCTGTAGGATTGTAACCCTAGGATTGGACAAAACCCCTTAGAAAAATAAGAGTTGTATTTGTTCCAAAACTTATCTACAAACAATCTTGTAAACTCTTTCCTCAACCTTTTTGGTTTTTGATTCTACAACTCTTCTATTTCAAACTTGATGGACAAAGCCTACTCCATGGCCAAAGACTTCACCATGTGCAATAGATTTCATCAACTCTAATGACTTCAACATCTTCAAGTGATTTCAACTTTAGTTTCAACAAGGACTTCAACTTAGACATCACTAAGGACTAGAAGTGAGAACCAAGAGACATTAGATTGCCTACCAAAGACATTGATATCAAGTTAGAGTATGGATCATATTGACCTATGAGGTATGACTATACTAAGTTATTATTTTCAAGAAAACTTGTTGTTTCCTTCAAACTCATGAGTTAAACCCATAAGTTGATAAGTGAATAGTTGCTTGTTGATTTCTTGATTGTTTGATTGAACTTGGTTGGTTTTGAGTTGTGTGTTAAAAATTCTTAAAAACCTATCCACCAATACTTATCCCTATCAAACGAACAGATGCCTCCCCGTCGTGCCAACCCCAACCAAAACAACAACATCCCTCCTGAGATGCAGAAGATGTTGGAAGCTCAGACACAGTTGACGCAAGAGATGACCACGTTCATACAGAATCAGAACAACAACAACAACAACAACAACAACAACAACAACAACAACAACAACAACAACAACAACAACAACAACAACAACAACAACAACAACGACGACAACAACGACAACAACGACAACAACGACAACAACAACAACAACGACAACAACAACAACAACAACAACAACAACAACAACAACAACAACAACAACAACAACAACAACAACAACAACAACAACAACAACAACAACAACAACAACAACAACAACAACAACAACAACAACAACAATCAGAACAATCCTCCAGCACTTGATATGCTCACCAAGTTTCTGAAACTTAGGCCTGCAAGGTTCTCTGGAACAAATGATCCAATGGAAGCCAATGACTGGTTACGTTCAGTGAACAAAGACTTAGTGACTGTTGGCTGCACCGATGAAGAAAAAGTAAGGTTTGCAGCATTTCTGCTTGAAGGACCAGCAGCAACATGGTGGGACAACTTTCAGATCACCACTCCCCTTGAAGATGTGACTTGGGCTATTTTTGAGGATGGATTCAGAACAACTCACATCTCACCTGGAGTGATGTACTTGAAGAAAAAGGAGTTTCACAATCTGAAACAACGTCACCTCAGTGTGGCTGAATATATTGAAGAATTCAACAATCTGGCACGATATGCACCGGATGAAGTTGATACAGATGCTAAGAGAAAGGAAAAATTTCTTGAAGGACTTAAGGATGAGTTAAACCTGTAGCTAGCTGTTGCCTATGTCCCAACTTATCAATCACTCTGTGACAAAGCCACCATTTTGGAAAACAAGATGAATCAAGTTGACAACAGAAAGAGGAAACATAAACTCAAGAATCACTCAGGATCATCAAAAAAGAAGCATTCATTCAAAAAGAGCAATGAAGATTCTGAACCACATCAGTATCACCACAACAACAATGGAAGTGAGAAAAATGGAAATGATAATGACAATGGAGATGACCTTGGTCAGAACCAACATGACACTTTCAGGAAGAAAGACATTAGCCAGTTGCAATGCTATAATTGTAAGGAACTTGGACACTATGCATGAGACTGTCCTGAGAAGAAAAAGAAAAAGGATGCTAGAAGAGCCAATGGAAATGACTCCAATGTGACCCAGAAAGGACATGTGAACCACATTGACATGGATGGGAACCTTGAAGAAATAGAAGAAGTGGATGTCAGGAATTAGTTAACTCAGTTGAGTCAAATAAGGATTCCTCGTTGGATATCAATCATTAAGCCATAGTCAAGTGAAACATCAATGTAACCCTATGATACTTTATTTTAAGGGTGGTAGTACCCTAGTTGCCTTGAAGCCAACTTGTAACCCTAGCCTTCCCAAATCTCGGGACGAGATTTATTTTAAGGGTGGTAGCCTGTCACATCCCAAAATTTTCCAAATTTTGAAATGTGAAAAATTAAATAAACAAAATAAAACTTTGTTGAAATTCAGGGTGAGAAGAAACTTTTTGATTCCAATTGGAAATATCAAAACCTATTTTGATCAAATAAAATCTTAAATGGATTTAAAAATATAAACAATTAATAAGTAAAGTTTTGATAGTTGGGATTACTATTTTTGGATCTTTTAATAAAAAGATTTGGTTTTCTAAAGAAAAGGTAGAATTATAAATAAGGATTATTTTATAGAGCCAAATTAAATCTTGGCCAAGCTTTTGAAATAGAATATTTCTATTTTATAAAAAGAGTAAAGGTTTATTTAAATAAAATAATGAGGATTTATTAATAACCAATTTTATTTAAGTAAAGGCTTTTTTTCATTTTAAATAAACACTAAAACTTTTTATTTTATTTTAAATAAGTTTTCCAAGTGTTTTATTTATTCAAATAAAACCTACTGAAATGATTTTTGGTATTATTTAGATTTCAAATAGAGTGGTTAAATAAATTAAATCCTATTTGAATCAATGAGTATGGTCCATTTATTTAATTATTAATGTATCCTAAAAAGAATAAAAAGTATTTTATTTTTTACTTTGGATTGTGTTGTTAAACAGAACTAAAAATTATACAAAGTTTGGTGGAAGTTTGAATTCATTTGGAGTTTGAACTGTTTGTTTGAAAATCAAAACAGAAAATCAAATAGAAAAAGGAAAAGCAATCTGTATAAAAAAATGTGAAAGAATCAGACCCAACCCAACAGGCCCAGCAGCCCAACTCCTAGCCCATCTTTCTTTTTTCCAGCGAAACATTTTTCAACCACACACGCACCCGCAGAGTCACAAACAGGCAGGCCCCACTCCCACTTCCTCCACCTCGTTGATAGACGGACCCCACGCCACCTCATCGTCGTCTTCAACCCCACGACCACGCCCCTGCCGTTGCTGCCGATTGAATGCGGTGATGAATACGCGTTGATGGCTGAGTGATTCCTCCCAGTAACGACGCTCCTTTAAGCGCCACGCTCTCCTCTACCTTTCCCCTCACTTGCCTGCTCCTCTCTGCCCCAGGGCTGTCCTAATTTTGAATCACACTCTACTGTCTCCGGCGAGCTTCTAACGTTGATTCCGGCGAGAACACCCACCTCCACTGCCCCTGGTTGCCACTAGGGTACTCGCCAGCACCAGGGCATCCACCAGTACCTCCATCTCGGCCGCGCTCGTTCCAGAACGTCAGCAACTTCTCCAAATCGTGCACCACTAGCGTCTGCCATTGCTCCGTCGAGCTTCCCAGGTGAACTCCGACCGCCCTAAGCTCTCTCGATGATGCTCACATGGACCCCATGTTCGCCCGCATCTAACCATGCCCCTATCTTGCCTTAGGGTGATCTGCAGCCTCGCCCTCGACGACCTCCAGAGACACCCGCCGCTCGCAGCAACTCCGGCGAGCAATTTCTTTCGTCCTCGTGCGCCCCCTGCCTCTTCATGAACAGGTTGAGCATCAACACATCAAGACGAACACGGTGATCCCTCTCCCATTCTTTCCCGCGTCATGCATCGTCGGCGACGACCACGCCAGAGCGCTGCCGCCAGAGCGCTGCCGCCAGAGCGCCGCCGCCAGCGCCGCTCGACTTAGGTCAAATAGTTTTACACCGTTAGATGTTAATCCAGTGGTTGAGAATAGAACTTAGACGAAGGGGTATGTGTGCATATAAGCCGAGCGATTTAAGTTAAATCCTACGGTTCGCAGAGGCCGATCCGCACAAAGCGGTACCGGCCAATAGAATCATGCTGCGTGGCACTAGTTTGGTTAAATAGACAGAAACATTTCTATAGATTGATTGAATTTGTAAATTGCATAACTTTTGATCCACACGTCCAAAATTTTCAAATTTTATATCAATGGAATCAGCAAGACAATTCCTACCCAACCATACACTTTGTTTAATGTTTTGCTTCTGGAAAATTTGTTGAATTTGCAGAAACATGTGTAGGCTTAATTTGAATATAAAAATTGTTCTAGATATAATTTTAATGTGAAATCTTTGCAAAATGGTTTGTTGTGAACCTACTGACCCTAGGAACCAACTTATAGATTTAAAAATTTATTTTGTGAAGTTTAGAAATAAATAATTGAATTAGCTCATTTCTAGTCAAATAAAAATATTGATTTTGTTTTAGAAATGATTTTTGAGTGAAACCTTTGGGAAATGATTTGATTAAAACCTTCTGACCCTAAACACCAAGCTTTGAGAATTAAAATATATTTGGTGAACTCTTTAAAGAATATTGCTTTACTAAAAGCATTTTCAACCACATAAAATAATGAATTGATTTAGAAATGGTTTATAGATAAAACCTTTTGCAAATGATTTTACCACTTTAGTAAATGACCACTTTGAACTTTATAATGTTTAGAGCCTAGTAGAAACCACTTTTGCAAATAAAACTATCTTTGCATGCTTGCATGCATGACTTTGTTTTTGTTATTTTATGTGTGACGAATTGTTTGAATGTTGTGTTGAATATGTGTTTGCTTGATTGAATTGTAGTGGAATTAGAAGAGTGTGATATTTGCAAGATCAAGAAGTGAACCAACATTCTCTACTAAAAAGGAAAGTGACACTATCATCCATGTCCTACTATTTTCATTACACTTAGTGGATTTTTGAAACATGCATGATAAAGACTACTATTATTTTATGCTATGCTAAATCCTATTAGGATACCCTTATATATTCCTTAGTGGAAACATTGTAGTTGTAGTATGCTTAGCCCTGCTATATATTGGGATGGGATACATGTTATGATTATATGAAGAGTTGAAAAGATATATGTTTTATATAATAAAACAAGTACTCAATGAACCACCTGGGTGGAAAAGGATACTCAAGATTGGACAAGGTGGAAACAAAAGGAACCATGTTTATATGGCTATCTCTTTTTGTATGTGCACTAGAAGAAAACCACCCAGGGACTTAGAGATTGAACATGTTTCTCGTACAGTGGCTTCCGTGTACATCCACATGCTAAATGGGCTCTGGCTTAGTCAACTACATAGTGGAAGACCCATGCATTGGCATCTTCAGGTTAACTAGAATTGTGTAAGGGAACTTGAAACCCTACATTGGTGCCTGGATGACAAGCTAGCATTGTGTATTGGGAGGACTTCTATGGAAAGACTTTATCACATTCTCAATCTTCCAGTACTCCATCTTGGTGAGTACTTATCCAGCGGCCACTGGTGGCATCAAGATGAGATTGTGTCATGTGGGTAAAGTGAACAACTTCTGTAGAAGATCAAAATTCTAAGTACTTAGCCGTGTCCCCGGTTATGTACAATACTGAGCAACTAAGGCCTGAAGCTATGGAAGATCTCGACATTCCAATTTCTCAAAGTAAAACTTGATGGTGACAACAAGGGATTAGAAGCACTTGGAGTTTTCCAGGAAGTTCAAAAAGATTTGACAAAAGATCAAAAACTATTTTGAAAAGATAGGATAAAACTATATTGCTTTCTGCAAAAGAGCCTAAACCCTACTTAGCCAAATATGCATGTAATGATAGGATCCATATATTTCTACATAGTAGTGAAACTTGCCAATACAATTCAAATGTATTGACCCTTGTGGCTGCAACTTATTATGTTGCAGGTTTGTTTGATGTTAGTGAAGTTTGTTGAATAGGATTACAAGTCTACAACCAACATGATTGCCTGTGGAACTTTGAAGATGAAGGACCCCATGCTTATAGATATTCTGCTGCAATGTAATGTGATAGCCAAATGAGCTATGTAAGATGTAATGGATTATTTTATTCCTGGTTATAAAGTTGTATTATGACCTTTGTTTCTTGATATTACATCTTAACTGTGGATGCTAGCTGTAACATCCCAAAAATCATAGTTTCAAAACTCATTCATATCATCTTTGCATCATTCATCCATTTAGAGTTTTCTCAAAAATCATTTAGAAACAGAAGTTGGAGCTATGATTTCATGTGGGCATTTTATTCCAAAATGACCATCACCCTTTGAAATATGAAAGTTTAAATATTTGTTCACTTGCCTCCATGATAGGAAAGTTTAAGTGAAGTTTTAACCCAAGAATCAAATTTGGAAATGGTTTCAAAATCCTTTTTCAAAAATTTGCAAACTAGAGCAAGTCTCTGTTTACTTTGAAAACCAAGCTTGACCAAGCCTTGCAGGATAAACACTGAGTTAGAATGACTGTTTTTGAAACTACAAAACCCTGCAAAAAAATTTCCAAAACAATTTGGATTCAAAAGGATTTGAATTCATATCAAATTCATACCAGAAAATGAATTTAGAAAAAGAAAAGGCTTAAACAATAGAAAAGGGCCGCGCGGCCAGAATCTGGCCCAGCAGCGGATCAAGCCCAGCAAGCCCACCCGGGATCTTTTATTTCTTCTCTCACGCGCGAGCGCACGCACTGAGCCGCTGACAAGCAGACCCCACCTGCACTTCGCGCACCTCGCTGACAAGCGGGCCATCTCCACGCCAGCGTCGTCTCCACCCGCACGACCTGTTCGTCCCCAATCAACGCGGCCGTTTCCTGTGTGTTAATCGCGGCGTCAATTCGAATCAATGGCCGAGTGATTCTCGCGCTTGACCAGGCTATATAAACCCCCTCTGTCCCTCTCTCTTTCCCCCAAAACCCCAAGCACAGAACGCCCCCAGGCTGCGCGCATTTCTCTTTGCAACCCCGCCGTCTCTGACGACTGCGCCGGCGAATTCCGGTGAGCCTCGAGTTCCCCTCGGTCTCGCAATCACGCTATCTTGTTCAGTGAACCTCTGTGCACCTTTTGACACTCTCCGTTTGCCTTCGCATGACCCATAGCTTCGGCAACGTCGACGACAGGACCGCCACCGTCTTCTGCACGAACTCCGGCGACCTCCCTCCGTAAGTAGCCACCGCCCCTTGCCCTCTGACTGATACGCCTAGAATCCTCATCGTCTTGCGCATCTGACAGTACCCCTATTTTGGCTTAGCGCGACGAGGAACCTCGCCAACGTCGACGACTGACCGTGGCTGACGCATCCGCGAACTCCGGCGAGG
Source organism: Avena sativa (assembly GCA_916181665.1). Lineage (NCBI taxonomy): Eukaryota > Viridiplantae > Streptophyta > Magnoliopsida > Poales > Poaceae > Avena > Avena sativa. The sequence continues at coordinate 228,478,306 of OV702280.1, read as the reverse complement.
AATCCCCGACGACCCCGTGCGCCCCTTCCCAAGCCATTGCCACCTTGAGCTTCAACAGCCTCCGGCGAACCTGGTAATACCCCTCACCCTCTCGCGGACGATGTAGAACGCCGGCGCCGCCGTAGTCAGACGCGCCGCCGCCAGTTAGCACCGCCAGCGCCGCCCGTTTCTGGCTTGATGATATGGACCGTTGGATCTGCATCGCAGCGCTAGGATAGATTCACTTAAACCGAAGAGGTACGCGATCTGAGCCGTGCAGCGTTAGTTAGATCCAACGGCACAGAAGGGTGATCCGGTGCGAACCGGTACGCACCAGTAATAACGCAACGCGTGGCAAGGTTTAAACTAAAAACAGAATTTAAAACCAGATTTAGATTCAAACTTCAAATGCTTATAACTTTTGAATGCCACGTTGGATTTTTTCAAATTTTATACCGTTGGATTCAGTGAAACAAGACCTTTCTGAATATCCACTTTATTTAGCATATAGTAACAGTTAAAAATGATTTTATTTGTAGAACAAGTTTAGGGCTATTTTAGATATGGTTTTATTCTTGTATATTATTTTGGGGCCAAATAAGTTTAGTTGGCAAACTTGTGACATGTTAAGTTTCTGTACTCATGAACATACTTGGTATAATTTTCAAAAATCACCACTTAGTAAATTCTTGCATGCATGCATTCATATTATTTTTGGTTGTATATATTTGTGTGTAATTGGATGCTATTGTTTCTTGTGTAGATTTTGCTAGTGATTGTGATTGTGAAGAGTGCTACTCTCCCCACTACCAAGGCAAGTGATATTTACATGAATAAATTTGTCCTATATATTTTGAACTAGCATTAGATATTTTGTTATAGTGTTGCATGCTATTTTTGTCTAATGTAAAAGATGGGGAAATCCTATGTAGTCTAGTAGAATTGCTAAGGAATCATCCCTAAGATATGTTGCCATACTTTGCTTAGCCTAGCTTATAGCAAAACAAGGGTTGGTGAAAAACTACTCATACTATAAAGAAAATATTCTAAGTCAAGAGACTTATATTTTTCTAATAAAACCACTAAGTCAAATGAACCTCCTGGGTGGAATGGAAAGTATGGGTTATGTTGAGTGGTTACACAAGGCCATGGACTTGGGTTGTGTATCTCACTTGTGGTAAGCCACCCAGGCACAAAGGGATTTGGAGGCCAAGTGTTGAGAAAGCTTACAGTGCAACCACTTGGCAATATGGGCTCTGCCATGATCATATAGGTTGCTAGAACTTAGTCACTTGGACAGTTGGTGGTAGATGGGTTGATAGGTCGGAGCGCGTCCATTTGACTAAGGAAAGGCTTCTGAAAGGTCCTGTCTTGGGAAACCAAGTCTGGTGGGGAAAGTGCACAACCTCTGCAGATGGAAAACCTAAGTACTTAGCCTTGTCCAAGGAAATGGACACTTTTGAGCATCAAGACATGGAAGCTACAAGAATCTCATCACTCCAACTTCTAAATAAAATTTGATGGGTGAACAAGGGTGAAGGACCTCAATGTCTATTGGTGGTTCCTTGGGAATGTTTTTGACAAAGAAAAACTTAGTGATTTCAACTAATAGGTAAAACCTATTTTCAAGCAAAGCAAGCCAAGCTACACTTAGCCAAAATGCATATAGTAATATAGTCCACTTAAAATATAATAAGGTATCACTTGCCAATACTATTCCAAAGTATTGACCCACTGTGGCTGTAACTTGTGATGTTGCAGGTTACTCCGATGATGAATAGGAGTCATGAGTCTACACTCAACATGCTTGCCTGTGGCACATGAAGATGAAGACTTGTGTTTATTTACTTGTTCCTTAAAACTCTTGTATTAGGCCTATGGCCATGAGTTGTAAAAGACTATGTTTTTACCTCTGGAATGAATGTAATAAACGACCTTTGTATCTGTGTACTTCATCTTAAACTGTGGATGCTAGCATTGATCCAGGGACTAGCATTGCAATCACAGGGATCCTATCCTTTATAAAGGAGGGGTCTAACAGATGGTATCAGAGCACTGTGTTGCCTGTAGGATTATGACCCTAGGATTGGAAAACCACTAAGGAAAAGTTTTTCAAATACTTCTACACTTGTCTATTCTTCTCGTAAAACTTTTCTAATCTCTTTCAACTTCCTTTGTAGATGAACTCCATCAATGAAGCCGTGAAGAAGGGACCACTCATGACCATGACCTTGGAGTGTGAAACTGAGTTTCCCAATGTTCTCAAGGATCTCATGGAGGCAATGGATGCACATGGTGAAGCCGTGTACAAGGGCTTTCCAGTGATGGAAGAAGGAGTGGAGTATTGGTGGGTGCAACTTCACTTGTACAAAAACAAGGAAGACAACCACAAAGAAAGGGGATTCTGCATGTACACCAACACTACAATGCACACCACATTCTTTGAGTCAGCCAGGGATGCAGCTTGGAGGACTATCAAAGAACTAAGTGCTAGAGTCAAGTGCAGAATGCTCAACCTTCAAAAGGACTTAGAGAAAGAAAAGGAGCTTACTCAAGAGTTGGAAGACACCAACCAAGAGATAAGGGGAGATGTTATAGACTTAGTGATAGAGTCAAGAGAGAAAGATTGGTGGATTGCCTCTAGGAACATTGTGTTTAATAATAGGTCCCGTGAGATTGGATTGTAAGGGCACTTCGTTAGCTGGACCACCACTTATCACCTTATTTTCCAAAATGATATCTTAAATAAGTTGGACCTTGTTTGATGTAATGGATTTGTGTAAACATGAATTGTGTGAAATTGTGTTCCATGGTTATGTATTAGATGGTTGTTTTGTGTTCATTTTAATAAGTGTTGTTCTAACTTTTCAATTTTATAAATAGATGCCTATTGCCGTCAGCACTGTTGAGGAGTTCCAGGTTACTCGTTTCGGACCCCGTATCATTGAGCTTACCACTTTGCTCGATCTCCCTCTTCCTACCATCACGGTGTACCCACTCACCAAGTTCGAGAGGAAGGACCTCTGGGGCTTCAAGGTAAACCAGCCCGGACGCTAGACTGAGCCTACTACGGAGGCCATCGTCTTCAAGCTGATGCACGACGACAGGGAGAGAGGCATGGAGGTAGTCATGCAGGACCTGATAGGACGACTGTTAGGCCGTCACTCCCGACAGGTTAGGGGCACTCACTTCCACGCCTTCGGAAGGCGTGATGTAGATGGAGATTCCATCGACTTTGAGGACGACTCGAGGAGCACTGCAGAGCCGATACGCCTCTATCTTCAGGACTTAGAGACTCTTCTCAGGCACGTAGATACAGACAGGACGAACGTCATGCTGGGCAATGACGAGCTTCAGGTGCAGCTACGCGAGAAGGACAAGCTTTTCGCACAGCAGGATGAGATGATCAAGGAAATGGAGACGAAATTCGAGGCTCAGGATCGCAAGTTCAAGAGTCAGGAGAAACGCGTCCAGGACAGGAACAAGAAAATCCGGGACATGACCGAGGAACTGAAGTCCAAGGACTTCGAGCTTGAGCAGCAGCAGATGGTCATTGAGAGGCTTCGCTCCCAGAAGAGGGCTCTCAAGGCCAAGGTCGATTCCTTGACCACTACGATTGAGGAGAACAAGACCGCGATGGAGAACGCAGGTCTTACCTTCGTCGAGGAGGAGATTGACGCTGATGAGTAGACTTGATTACTCGTTTACCTTTCATATTCATATTATTATTGTGAAACTTATTATTGGACCATCCGACATGTGGATGGCTTGCCACTTGTGTGTTTTACTTCATGAGCTTATTAGGTGGTTGTTGAACCTTTGTTCTTATATTGCTTGTTATGTGTTTGCTTATGTTGTATTGTGCATGAAACATCTATGGGTATCTCATTCTTATCTATTTGAACAAACCACAGATGCCTCCCCGTCGCGCAAACCCCAACCCCAACAACATCACCCCGGAAATGCAACAAATGATGAATGCACAAACGCAGCTTATGCAAATGATGACAACATTCATCCAAAACCAGAATAATAAAAACAACAACGACCCCAACAACAACAACAACAACAACAACAACAACAACAACAACAACAACCCTCCGGGTTTTGATATGCTCACCAGATTTCTGCGTCTGAGGCCAGCAAAGTTTTCGGGAACAACTGATCCCATGGTAGCCAATGACTGGTTACGTTCTGTGAACAAAGACTTAGTGACCGTGGGCTGCACGGATGCTGAAAAGGTCAGGTTTGCAGCACATCTGTTGGAAGGACCAGCCGCCACATGGTGGGACAACTTCCAAATCACCACTCCTATCGATGAGGTGACTTGGGCTATCTTTGAAGATGGTTTTCGCACGGCTCATATCTCATCAGGGATAATGAGTCTGAAAAAGAAAGAGTTTCACAACCTGAAACAGCGCCACCGCAGCGTGGCAGAATACATAGAAGAGTTCAACAATCTGGCGCGCTATGCACCGGATGAGGTTGATACAGATTCCAAGAGAAAGGAAAAGTTCTTGGAGGGTTTGAATGATGAGCTGAACCTACAGTTGTCTGTGGCATATGTTCCAACTTATCAGTCGTTGTGTGACAAGGCTGCTATTTTGGAAAGTAAAATGAAGCAAGTCGAGAGTAGAAAGAGGAAACACTCCGACAAGCAAAGCTCGGGATCGTCTCACAAACGATCTCATTATGATGACAGTGGCAACTCAGGATCCCATAAAAATGGGAAATTCAGCAAGCTCAACCACAACCGTCATGACAACAAACATCATCGCAGTCATGACAAGGACAAGTACAAGAACCACAAGGGTGGACATAAGAGCCACTATAGTGGAAATGGTAGTGGAAGTGGAGGCCAACCTCCTAAAAAGGACATCAGTCAGGTTGAATGCTTCAAATGCAAGAAGATGGGACACTATGCAAATGAGTGCCCCGAAAACAAGGTGGAAGGACCTAACAAGCCGAATCCTTTCCAGAAAGGACAGGTTAACCACATCAATGTGGAGGAGGTCTATGAGGAGCCTGATGCCGTGGCTGGTAAGTTCAGACTCAATTCAATTTCAGCATTTGTACTCTTTGATACCGGTGCATCTCATTCATTCATATCAAAGGCATTTGTGGATAGAAATGGGTTTGCATCAGAAAACATTGGGTGTTCAATAAAGGTTAGTTCTCCGGGGGGAGACATGATAGTAAGCCTTGGATGCCGGGATCTCATCATAGAGTTTGGTAAACATAAGTTTCCAGTAAGCCTGATAATCCTAGATTCCCAAGGACTAGATGTAATTTTGGGAATGGATTGGATGGCTAAACATGAAGGAGTACTAGATTGTGCCAATCGTACAGTTACACTCACAACCCCAGAAGGGAAAAGAATAAAATTCAAGTCAAACTTTGAATCCAAAGAAAGTAAGTTGAATTCTCTTAAGGGGGTTAGCATGGACAGCGTACCAATAGTATGTGAATATCCGGATGTGTTTCCGGAGGAATTACCAGGAATGCCACCAGATAGAGATGTGGAGTTTCTGATAGATTTGGTGCCAGGATCGGGACCAATAGCTAAGAGACCATACAAAATGTCAGTTGATGAATTGAAAGAGCTCAAGAAACAGCTAGGAGAACAGTTACAGAAAGGGTTTATTCAACCAAGTTCATCATCTTGGGGAGCCCCGGTATTGTTCGTGGAGAAGAAGGATAGAACACAAAGATTATGTATTGACTACCGTTCTCTCAACGAGGTTACCATCAAGAACAAGTATCCTTTACCAAGAATCAACGACTTATTTGATCAGCTAGAAGGAGCATGTGTATTCTCGAAGATTGATCTCCGGTCAGGTTATTTTCAGCTCAAAATAAGAGAACAAGATATACCAAAAACAGCATTCACCACAAGGTATGGATTGTATGAATACACTGTGATGCCTTTTGGTTTAACCAACTCTCCAGCATACTTCATGAATATGATGAACAAGGTGTTCATGGAATTCCTTGACAAGTTCGTTGTCGTTTTCATCGATGACATCTTGGTTTACTCCAAGAGCAAGGAAGAGCATGAGAGACACTTACGCTTGATACTTGAGAAACTAAGGGAACATAAACTATATGCCAAATTCAGCAAGTGTGAGTTCTGGTTAGAGAAAGTGGGTTTTCTTGGTCATGTGATGACAAAGGATGGTGTGGCTGTTGATCCTGCTAAAGTTTCAGCTGTGACAGATTGGGAATCACCCAAGAATGTGAAAGAAGTTCGTAGTTTCCTCGGCTTAGCAGGTTACTACAGAAGGTTCATTGAAAATTTCTCGAAAGTTGCTAAGCCTATGACAGAATTGCTAAAGAAGGATAAGAAGTTGCCTGGTCTGAAGGTTGCGAAGTCAGTTTTCAAGAATTGAAGAAGAGACTTGTAACAGCACTAGTTCTATGTTTGCCAGATTTGGAAAAGGATTTCCAAGTGTATTGTGATGCTTCTCATCAAGGTTTGGGTGCCGTACTTATGCAAGATGGTAAAGTCGTAGCCTATGCTTCGAGACAACTCAAAACTCATGAAGTAAACTATCCTACTCATGATTTGGAATTAGCCTCTGTCGTCCATGCACTCAAAACATGGAGGCATTACCTTTTGGGAAAGCGTTGCGAAGTATTCACCGATCATAAAAGTTTGAAGTATATCTTCACCCAGAAGGAAATCAACATGAGACAAAGGAGATGGTTAGAACTTATCAAAGATTACGATTTAAGTTTGCAATACCACCCCGGTAAAGCAAATGTAGTAGCGGATGCTCTAAGTCGTAAGACATTTGTAAATGGCCTTAAAAAAAGGGAATTGCCAGATGACTTGTGTAAGCAATTCAAAGAACTCAGATTGGAGATTGTACCAGAAGGACATCTCATGTCCCTGGATGTTCAACCCACTCTATTGGACAAAATCCGAGAAGTTCAGAAGACTGATGAGGAAATTGAAAAGATTAAAGTAAATATTAGTCTAGGAAAGGCTAAGAGTTTTCATGTTGACGAACAAGGTACTTTATGGCACGGGAAACGTATATGTGTTCCACAAGACCCGGAGTTACGGAAACTGATCTTACAAGAAGGTCACAACTCTCCATATTCTATTCACCCGGGAAACACCAAGATGTACATGGATATGAAAGAAAGATTTTGGTGGAACAATCTCAAAAGAGATATCGCCGAACATATTGCTTTGTGTGATGTGTGTAGCAGAGTCAAAGCGGAGCACCAGAAACCAGCAGGTTTGCTTCAACCACTACCTATTCCTGAATGGAAGTGGGAGAATATTGGTATGGATTTCATTACCGGATTACCAAGGACCAGATCAGGGTATGATTCCATATGGGTAGTAGTGGACCGCTTAACAAAAGTGGCTCATTTTATACCCGTGAAGACAACTTATACAAGTGCCAAGTTAGCAAAAATTTATATGAGCAGGATTGTATGCCTTCACGGTGTGCCAAAGAGTATTGTGTCAGATAGAGGAACCCAGTTCACATCTCACTTTTGGAGACAACTTCATGAATCCTTAGGAACGAGATTGGAGTTTAGCACTGCTTTTCATCCTCAAACAGATGGACAAACAGAAAGGACCAACCAAATTCTTGAGGATATGTTGAGAGCCTGTGCTTTAGATTATGGAGCAAGTTGGGATGAAAGTTTGCCTTATGCGGAGTTCTCTTACAATAACAGCCATCAATCTAGTATTGGAATGGCACCGTTTGAGTTACTCTACGGAAATAAATGTACCACCCCATTATTATGGAATGGTGTGGGAGAAAGAAGCTTATTTGTACCTGATCTTATCAAGGACGCCGAAGAGAAAGTCAAATTGGTTAAGGACAGATTGAAAATAGCACAGTCCCGACAGAAAAGCTACGCGGATTCTAAGCGTAGAGAAGTCACCTACGAAGTTGGGGATAGAGCTTATCTCAGGGTATCACCACTTCGTGGAGTGAAAAGATTTGGAGTCAAAGGAAAGTTGGCACCAAGATATGTTGGGCCATTCAAGATTCTAAGTCGCAAGGGAGAAGTTGCATATGAAGTTGAATTGCCAGAATCTCTATCAGCAGTCCATAACGTATTTCATGTGAGTCAGCTTAAGAAATGTCACCCAGAAATGGAAGAGTCTTCTTTGAAGGATACCATACCTTTGGAGGAAGTTCAGCTAGAAAGTGATCTCACTTATGAGGAAAAGCCTGTCAAAATTCTAGAGACAGCAGAAAGAGTCACCAGGACCAAGACTATCAAGTTTTGTAAAGTGCAATGGAACCATCACTCCGAAGAGGAAGCAACATGGGAAAGAGAAGATGATCTTCGGAAAGACCACCCTCACCTATTTGCTAGCCAAACCGAATCTCGAGGGCGAGATTCATTTTAAGGGGGTTAGATTTTGTAACATCCCAAAAATCATAGTTTCAAAACTCATTCATATCATCTTTGCATCATTCATCCATTTAGAGTTTTCTCAAAAATCATTTAGAAACAGAAGTTGGAGCTATGATTTCATGTGGGCATTTTATTCCAAAATGACCATCACCCTTTGAAATATGAAAGTTTAAATATTTGTTCACTTGCCTCCATGATAGGAAAGTTTAAGTGAAGCTTTTAACCCAAGAATCAAATTTGGAAATGGTTTCAAAATCCTTTTTCAAAAATTTGCAAACTAGAGCAAGTCTCTGTTTACTTTGAAAACCAAGCTTGACCAAGCCTTGCAGGATAAACACTGAGTTAGAATGACTGTTTTTGAAACTACAAAACCCTGCAAAAAAATTTCCAAAACAATTTGGATTCAAAAGGATTTGAATTCATATCAAATTCATACCAGAAAATGAATTTAGAAAAAGAAAAGGCTTAAACAATAGAAAAGGGCCGCGCGGCCAGAATCTGGCCCAGCAGCGGATCAAGCCTAGCAAGCCCACCCGGGATCTTTTATTTCTTCTCTCACGCGCGAGCGCACGCACTGAGCCGCTGACAAGCAGACCCCACCTGCACTTCGCGCACCTCGCTGACAAGCGGGCCATCTCCACGCCAGCGTCGTCTCCACCCGCACGACCTGTTCGTCCCCAATCAACGCGGCCGTTTCCTGTGTGTTAATCGCGGCGTCAATTCGAATCAATGGCCGAGTGATTCTCGCGCTTGACCAGGCTATATAAACCCCCTCTGTCCCCTCTCTCTTTCCCCCAAAACCCCAAGCACAGAACGCCCCCAGGCTGCGCGCATTTCTCTTTGCAACCCCGCCGTCTCCGACGACTGCGCCGGCGAATTCCGGTGAGCCTCGAGTTCCCCTCGGTCTCGCAATCACGCTATCTTGTTCAGTGAACCTCTGTGCACCTTTTGACACTCTCCGTTTGCCTTCGCATGACCCATAGCTTCGGCAACGTCGACGACAGGACCGCCACCGTCTTCTGCACGAACTCCAGCGACCTCCCTCCGTAAGTAGCCACCGCCCCTTGCCCTCTGACTGATACGCCTAGAATCCTCATCGTCTTGCGCATCTGACAGTACCCCTATTTTGGCTTAGCGCGACGAGGAACCTCGCCAACGTCGACGACTGACCGTGGCTGACGCATCCGCGAACTCCGGCGAGGAATCCCCGACGACCCCGTGCGCCCCTTCCCAAGCCATTGCCACCTTGAGCTTCAACAGCCTCCGGCGAACCTGGTAATACCCCTCACCCTCTCGCGGACGATGTAGAACGCCGGCGCCGCCGTAGTCAGACGCGCCGCCGCCAGTTAGCACCGCCAGCGCCGCCCGTTTCTGGCTTGATGATATGGACCGTTGGATCTGCATCGCAGCGCTAGGATAGATTCACTTAAACCGAAGAGGTACGCGATCTGAGCCGTGCAGCGTTAGTTATATCCAACGGCACAGAAGGGTGATCCGGTGCGAACCGGTACGCACCAGTAATAACGCGACGTGTGGCAAGGTTTAAACTAAAAACAGAATTTAAAACCAGATTTAGATTCAAACTTCAAATGCTTATAACTTTTGAATGCCACGTTGGATTTTTTCAAATTTTATACCGTTGGATTCAGTGAAACAAGACCTTTCTGAATATCCACTTTATTTAGCATATAGTAACAGTTAAAAATGATTTTATTTGTAGAACAAGTTTAGGGCTATTTTAGATATGGTTTTATTCTTGTATATTATTTTGGGGCCAAATAAGTTTAGTTGGCAAACTTGTGACATGTTAAGTTTCTGTACTCATGAACATACTTGGTATAATTTTCAAAAATCACCACTTAGTAAATTCTTGCATGCATGCATTCATATTATTTTTGGTTGTATATATTTGTGTGTAATTGGATGCTATTGTTTCTTGTGTAGATTTTGCTAGTGATTGTGATTGTGAAGAGTGCTACTCTCCCCACTACCAAGGCAAGTGATATTTACATGAATAAATTTGTCCTATATATTTTGAACTAGCATTAGATATTTTGTTATAGTGTTGCATGCTATTTTTGTCTAATGTAAAAGATGGGGAAATCCTATGTAGTCTAGTAGAATTGCTAAGGAATCATCCCTAAGATATGTTGCCATACTTTGCTTAGCCTAGCTTATAGCAAAACAAGGGTTGGTGAAAAACTACTCATACTATAAAGAAAATATTCTAAGTCAAGAGACTTATATTTTTCTAATAAAACCACTAAGTCAAATGAACCTCCTGGGTGGAATGGAAAGTATGGGTTATGTTGAGTGGTTACACAAGGCCATGGACTTGGGTTGTGTATCTCACTTGTGGTAAGCCACCCAGGCACAAAGGGATTTGGAGGCCAAGTGTTGAGAAAGCTTACAGTGCAACCACTTGGCAATATGGGCTCTGCCATGATCATATAGGTTGCTAGAACTTAGTCACTTGGACAGTTGGTGGTAGATGGGATGATAGGTCGGAGCGCGTCCATTTGACTAAGGAAAGGCTTCTGAAAGGTCCTGTCGTCGATGTTGCCGAAGCTATGGGTCATGCGAAGGCAAACGGAGAGTGTCAAAAGGTGCACAGAGGTTCACTGAACAAGATAGCGTGATTGCGAGACCGAGGGGAACTCGAGGCTCACCGGAATTCGCCGGCGCAGTCGTCGGAGACGGCGGGGTTGCAAAGAGAAATGCGCGCAGCCTGGGGGCGTTCTGTGCTTGGGGTTTTGGGGAAAAGAGAGAGGGGACAGAGGGGGTTTATATAGCCTGGTCAAGCGCGAGAATCACTCGGCCATTGATTCGAATTGACGCCGCGATTAACACACAGGAAACGGCCGCGTTGATTGGGGACGAACAGGTCGTGCGGGTGGAGACGACGCTGGCGTGGAGATGGCCCGCTTGTCAGCGAGGTGCGCGAAGTGCAGGTGGGGTCTGCTTGTCAGCGGCTCAGTGCGTGCGCTCGCGCGTGAGAGAAGAAATAAAAGATCCCGGGTGGGCTTGCTGGGCTTGATCCGCTGCTGGGCCAGATTCTGGCCGCGCGGCCCTTTTCTATTGTTTAAGCCTTTTCTTTTTCTAAATTCATTTTCTGGTATGAATTTGATATGAATTCAAATCCTTTTGAATCCAAATTGTTTTGGAAATTTTTTTGCAGGGTTTTGTAGTTTCAAAAACAGTCATTCTAACTCAGTGTTTATCCTGCAAGGCTTGGTCAAGCTTGGTTTTCAAAGTAAACAGAGACTTGCTCTAGTTTGCAAATTTTTGAAAAAGGATTTTGAAACCATTTCCAAATTTGATTCTTGGGTTAAAAGCTTCACTTAAACTTTCCTATCATGGAGGCAAGTGAACAAATATTTAAACTTTCATATTTCAAAGGGTGATGGTCATTTTGGAATAAAATGCCCACATGAAATCATAGCTCCAACTTCTGTTTCTAAATGATTTTTGAGAAAACTCTAAATGGATGAATGATGCAAAGATGATATGAATGAGTTTTGAAACTATGATTTTTGGGATGTTACAAAATACCTTTCTGTATATCCACTTTATTTAGCATATAGTAACAGTTAAAAATGATTTTATTTGTAGAACAAGTTTAGGGCTATTTTAGATATGGTTTTATTCTTGTATATTATTTTGGGGCCAAATAAGTTTAGTTGGCAAACTTGTGACATGTTAAGTTTCTGTACTCATGAACATACTTGGTATAATTTTCAAAAATCACCACTTAGTAAATTCTTGCATGCATGCATTCATATTATTTTTGGTTGTATATATTTGTGTGTAATTGGATGCTATTGTTTCTTGTGTAGATTTTGCTAGTGATTGTGATTGTGAAGAGTGCTACTCTCCCCACTACCAAGGCAAGTGATATTTACATGAATAAATTTGTCCTATATATTTTGAACTAGCATTAGATATTTTGTTATAGTGTTGCATGCTATTTTTGTCTAATGTAAAAGATGGGGAAATCCTATGTAGTCTAGTAGAATTGCTAAGGAATCATCCCTAAGATATGTTGCCATACTTTGCTTAGCCTAGCTTATAGCAAAACAAGGGTTGGTGAAAAACTACTCATACTATAAAGAAAATATTCTAAGTCAAGAGACTTATATTTTTCTAATAAAACCACTAAGTCAAATGAACCTCCTGGGTGGAATGGAAAGTATGGGTTATGTTGAGTGGTTACACAAGGCCATGGACTTGGGTTGTGTATCTCACTTGTGGTAAGCCACCCAGGCACAAAGGGATTTGGAGGCCAAGTGTTGAGAAAGCTTACAGTGCAACCACTTGGCAATATGGGCTCTGCCATGATCATATAGGTTGCTAGAACTTAGTCACTTGGACAGTTGGTGGTAGATGGGTTGATAGGTCGGAGCGCGTCCATTTGACTAAGGAAAGGCTTCTGAAAGGTCCTGTCTTGGGAAACCAAGTCTGGTGGGGAAAGTGCACAACCTCTGCAGATGGAAAACCTAAGTACTTAGCCTTGTCCAAGGAAATGGACACTTTTGAGCATCAAGACATGGAAGCTACAAGAATCTCATCACTCCAACTTCTAAATAAAATTTGATGGGTGAACAAGGGTGAAGGACCTCAATGTCTATTGGTGGTTCCTTGGGAATGTTTTTGACAAAGAAAAACTTAGTGATTTCAACTAATAGGTAAAACCTATTTTCAAGCAAAGCAAGCCAAGCTACACTTAGCCAAAATGCATATAGTAATATAGTCCACTTAAAATATAATAAGGTATCACTTGCCAATACTATTCCAAAGTATTGACCCACTGTGGCTGTAACTTGTGATGTTGCAGGTTACTCCGATGATGAATAGGAGTCATGAGTCTACACTCAACATGCTTGCCTGTGGCACATGAAGATGAAGACTTGTGTTTATTTACTTGTTCCTTAAAACTCTTGTATTAGGCCTATGGCCATGAGTTGTAAAAGACTATGTTTTTACCTCTGGAATGAATGTAATAAACGACCTTTGTATCTGTGTACTTCATCTTAAACTGTGGATGCTAGCATTGATCCAGGGACTAGCATTGCAATCACAGGGATCCTATCCTTTATAAAGGAGGGGTCTAACACTAGCTATTGATCCAGGGACTAGCATTGTAAACACAGGGATCTCTACCTTATTAAAGTTTGGGAACCTTACACATAACCAATTGGATATCACAGTACATCATCCATTACAAACCATACATAAGGTCTTACACAAATAAGGATCTCATGATCCAGTTCTTAATACAATTCAAGCAGCGGAATAACGTAAAGATAAGGATAGCGTGGGCGAAGCTCCATCTCCAGGGTCACAGGCAATGCTGACGATGGGAGATGGTCCTAGTTGTCGTAACCTTCCTGCGGTCTGTCATCCTGATACTCCTCTTCATAGTCTGGACACGGGAATAGCCAGGGAAAAAGCCATGAGTACTCTTTAAGTACTCGCAAACTAATATTAACAAGTGAAGTGGTTTTGAGTAAGATATGCTAAGCTCTAGGGTTGCTTTGCAAAAAGCCAGATTTACCTCTACTAAGTTCAAAAGCAAAGAAGCTAGTTGAAAGTTTTATGACACCTACGTGGGAACTTTAGCTTTCAGATCACAACTCTATTGGGGTCAAGTCAAAGTCATAAATCATTTCATAAGTCATTTTGAAATCATCTGACGACGGAACAGTATGGCCACTCCAACTGTCCATAACCACGGACGCGGCTATTCGAATAGTTTGACACTCTGCAGAGATTGTACACTTTCACCACAACATTCGATACATCCGTCAGGAACAATCCTGAATTCACCATACTCAGTATGCGGATAATCAATCCTAACCTTTTAATTACACACCCGAGTATAAGCACCTCTCCTATGAGTTTGGCCTCCCAACCATGCGAACTGTCATCTTGGGTACTGCACAGGTGGACAATCTTCACAAGGTAGCCTCAGCTCAGACCTTGGCCACAAGGGAAACCATACTAAGTTATATAAATTTCCGGTCAAGCCCTACCCAATTTTTGGGTATTGTGGTTGTACGGTAAAATTGGAATGGTATTGCATCCAGACAACCATCAATTTTATAAAGGGCTAAGGCTCATGCCTTAACATTTTCATCATCAAAAATCATCGGTGTTCGATAACACATGTCAAAACATTTCAGTAGAATGAATCATCATTCTAAGGTTTTCATAACCATTTTCACCAGGTGTTCCCATCTAAAGTTGATCAAGTATTATACTTAGCACTAGCATCTACAAGTGGGGGTAAATACTAATGATGGGTAATAAACCAGTGGGGATTAGCTAAGTTTAATCTCATGCCTTAGGATGACATCAATATTATCTAACTTAGGACAAATTTTATGCTCTTTATGCTACCTTCAATTATCTTCCTAGCATCTACAAGTCACTAAGTCAACTTTAAGAAAAAGCTTTGATAAAGAAAATAAAGTATTAAGCTTGCAAGTAAAACTAGGATTGGGTATCAAGTGGCATAAGCTTGCAAGTAAAACTTGCATGGTTTAGCTTGCTAAGAAAGTAGTATAAGCTTGCTACGTTTCAAGGGTTAGCTTGCTCAGTTAATAGATTGTAAGTATTGGCTTACAAGGTTGAAAGTATAGGCTTGCCTTGTGCAGAGCAGTGGTTGATGTTCTCCTCGGCTTCTTCCTCGTAGTATCCTCCTTCCTTCTCGTATCCTTGGTCGATACTAGCGTCTATCAATAAATACGAGGTACACATCACCAAACAATACTTAACTATTTCTAATCATCACACAAAGGTTCATACTAGATGATCTAGCATCATCACTAACATTACAAGATTAAAGCACTTGTCCCATTTATTTTATTTGAGAAAAGTAATTTCTACTCATTGAAAAACTACTTAAGATTTAATATTCTCCAACTCAAACATGGGATCATGTTGACACATGTCATCACCACATATTTCAGTACATGGGAATGTGATTTAAAGTGGTGTCACAATTTAATAAGGTTTAACCTTTTTGTTTTATTTAATTAAAGTGACTAGAATGGCCTATGAGGCATTCTTTTATTACTTGATCATTATTTCTGGAAGTAAACCTATATATTTTTATATATTCTGAAAGGTATGGTTAAATGTGATTTTTGAGAGTTGGAATCAACTAAAAAGCTTTTGTGGTTGAATTTTGAAAAATGTTTGAATGCAGAAAAGCTTCTGCCTTGTTATTTTTACCATGGATGATCTACAAATCTAAATGTTTTGAATCCAATGGTCTTGGATTAAGCATTCCATTACCTTTCTAACAAAAATTGTTTCATGCATTTTGGTTCAGTGAGTCGAGCTGGGTTGATTTTTTAATCTAGGTACAGAACTAAGTTTGAAATTAAATGAATAAAACGAAATTTGAATTAGTGGGTTGCGCGGGATGTTTAACTGGGCTGTCGCACTACGCACAACGCATGCGCGGGCTGGTTAAGTGAGCGACCCCACTTGTCAGTGAGACAACGAGGGGCGAAGAGGTATGGGGCGATTAGGATCGTAGGATCTAACTCTAATCGAACGGCTCTGGTTCATCGTCCATGTCGGGCAGCGCCAGCGAGACAAAACCCTAGCGCAGCCGGTGGGGGTCGTGGGAGGCTCACCAGGGCTCAGGCGATGGTCGGCAACGGGGGTGAACGACAAAGTTGACGACGACAATTCTCCTGGTACCGGCAGCTTCTCTTGGGACGGCTCCAATCGACGGCGCCTCTCCTCCTATGCAGCGGCGAACTCTGGTGAAATTCCAGCCACCTGGTGCTCGCCTTGCTCCGGGAGTGAGTGGGTGTGATTAGTGAGAGGTGGGGAGTGAACTGGTGTGAAGAAAACAAGCGAGGGTTGCCTCCTTTTATAGTGCCTGAAGGGGACCGAATGGCGCGGGTGGAGCTCGTCGGTGTCAACGGCAGAGAGGGCTAATGGCATGGGCGATGATAGGGGCAGTGTTGTGCTCCCTGGCAAAGCTCAACGGCGTGGTGGAGAGGTGTGGGCGGTGCTAATCGGTCGGAATATGTCGACGCTCTGGGCGGCTCAGACGGAAGTCTTAATGGCGCACATGTGTTCTTAGTCGCGCGGCGATGAACGAGCATGTCTGGGAGGTTCCTGGTGCGGTGGTGATCACGTACGCGAGCGGCGAAGGCGGGTCACAGTTTGTGAGAGCGTGTCGAGCGTGGCGCTCTGGCGCTCTCTCGGCATGGCCGCAGAGAGAATGGTCGCGCGCGTTCTGGGTGGTCCAGCGGCTGGCTGCGCTCGAGGCTTGGATAGGGAGTGGCGATGGACGGTGGAGTGCCTGCTAGACAAGGTTGGCGAGGCTAGTTAGGCTTGTAGCTTGCTGTCGACATTGGGGATGGAAAATGGGCTCGGCCATGGTCACCATTGATGGCATTGTCGAGTTTACAGTGAGCTAGAGCTGGTTAAACTAGTTAGATGATCTACTGGGAGTGTAGTGAGAGCTAGGGAGGGGACAAGGTTGGCATAACACTGCTCATTATAGTGTTTGTTGTTTAATTTGATTTGTGCCCAGAAGGTGTTTAATGAAATGGCTGAAAGAAATTCAAATTTGAATTCAAACTTGGTGGGTTTGCTAGGCACATACTAGGGAGTCTTTGGTTAGTTGGATTAGTCAAGGGGCACTGGTTTGGTTGGGTTTTGAAAATGTGTGATCTTCACATATGTTAAAGATTCAATTTTGAATTGTCATTTGAATGGGGTTGCTAAATGTTCTGCAAGTTTGAAAGGTCGGCTTTGATTCACTTTTACTTGGTCTAGGAAGGGGTGAAAGGAATTGGAAAAGTTTCTGTTTGAAATCTTGGACTAGAAACACTCAAAGTGGCCTAGTGAGCAAGATTGGGAAAAATGACCATTTGCCTTATTTGAATTTTTTTTGATTTTCCCTTGATTTGTTTCTGCTTGGAAATGTTTTAGATGATGTTATTTTCACCCTTAAACCATTCCTTTCTATTTAGGTTAATCACACAAGTCTATTCATGCATTTATCAAATCATCACATACACACATGCATTCATATGATTTTAATTAATCAAAGTTTTTGTTAACCTTAATTTTAGTGATTAGAGTTTGATGATCATTGTTTCATATTTTTAGGATGTTACAAACCTTTCCTCCTTAAAAAAAATCTCGTCCCGAGATTTGAAAAAGAAGAAAAAAGATTACCTAGGATTTAAAGAGATCGGGAAACTCCGTCCTGATGTGATCTTCTCGCTCCTAGGTAGCTTCTTCTTTAGTGTGGTTGCTCCACTGAATCTTGAGAAACTTGATGCTTCGGGTCCTAGTGGTTCTGAAAGCTTCCTCAAAAATACGGATGGGTACTTCAGGATACGTCATGTCATCGTTGATCTCTATGGTCCGGTGATCAATGTTCTTGAAAACTTCAGTCTTCTCCGGAATTTCAAGGCATTTGCGAAGTAACAATATATGGAACACATTGTGTACTGCTGACATTTCCTCTAGCAGTTCCAATTGATACGATACTTCTGCTCGACGATTTAGAATCTTCTAGGGTCTGATATATCTGGGTGCTAACTTTCCTTTGAGCTAGAAACGTTGCCTTCCCTTCAAAGGTGACACTTTGAGATACACAAAATATCCGATATTGAAAGCGAGGTCTCGACGTCTCTTGTCGGTGTAACTCTTCTGTCTTGACTGTGCGGTCTTGAGGTGCTCACGAATCTTGTGAACTTTCTCTTCTGATTCTCGGAGAATGCCGGGTCCGAAAATCTGACTCTCTCCTACTTCCGACCAATTCAAAGGGGTGCGACACTTCCTTCCATACATGAACTCAAATGGGGCCATTTGCAAACTAGCTTGATAACTGTTGTTGTACGAAAATTCTGCGAAAGGCAGATAGTCTTCCCATTTAGATCCATACTCTAGCACACATGCTCTCAACATATCTTCGAGTATTTGATTTACTCGCTTCGTTTGTCCATCGGTCTTAGGATGATAAGCTGTGCTGAAATCTAGTCGGGTTCCTAAACCTTCTTGGGCCTTCTTCCAGAATCTTGAGGTAAACTGGGTTCCTCGATCTGATACGATGTTCTTGGGGACTCCGTGCAAACTGACGATCCTAGCGATGTACAACTCTGCTAGCTTCGAACTTTGGTATGTGGTCTTGACTGGTAAGAAATGGGCGACTTTGGACAATCTGTCAACTATGACCCAAATAGAGTTATTTCCCCAACTAGAAGTAGGCAATCCGGTGATAAAGTCCATTCCAACTGAATCCCATTTCCATTCCGGAATCTGTAGTGGTTGCAACAGTCCTGCGGGTCTTTGATGTCCCGCCTTAACTCTCTGACATATATCACACTTGGCGATATAGCTTCCGATTTCTCTCTTCATCTTATGCCACCAAAATTGTTCCTTCAAATCCTGATACGTCTTTGTTCCTCTGGGGTGGATAGAATAAAGAGTACCATGGGCCTCTTTCAAAATAACTTCTTTCAACTCCAAATCTTCTGGTACACAGAGACGTCGTTTGTACCACATAACTCCTTCTTCATCTTCGGCGAATCCGGGTACTTTGCCTGTACCAATACGACGTTTGATTCCGTCGATACTAGCATTTCCTTTCTGTGCCTCCTTGATCTGACTGATCAAAGTGGGTTGAAGTTGTATGCTAGCCAAAAATCCTTCACTCACTAATTCCATTTGGAAATCTTCCATCTCTTTGTGCAAACTTGGTTGCTCCTTCAAAATCATGGAGTTCAAGCGGCACGACAATCTGCTAAGGGCATCTGCTACCACATTGGCTTTACCGGGGTGATAGTGAATGTACATAGCATAGTCCTTGATTAGCTCAATCCATCTTCTCTGCCTCATATTCAGCTCCTTCTGCGTGAATATATACTTCAGGCTCTTGTGATCCAAATAAATCTCACAACGGTTTCCCATCAAATAATGCCTCCATGTCTTCAGGTCATGGGTTGGATAATTCTGTTCATGCTGCTTTAATTGTCGAGATAAATAGTATATAACTTTGCCTTCTAGCATTAGCACACATCTGAGACCTATCTTGGATGCATCACAATACACATCAAAGGGTTTCGTGATATCCGGCAAGATCAAGATTGGGGCTGAAATCAATCTCATCTTGAGTTCTTGAAAACTCGCTTCACATTTGTCTATCCATTCAAACTCCTTGTCCTTCTTCAACAATTGGGTCATGGGTCTAGCGATACTCGAGAATCCTTCTACGAACTTGTGGTAGTATCCCGCTAATCCGAGAAATGCACGAACTTGGGTTTGAGTGGTTGGGGCTTGCCAATCTTCAACATCTTTCACCTTCGCAGGGTCAACGGCAATTCCTCCGGCTGATACAATATGTTCGAGAAATCCTACCTCCTGTAACCAGAATTCACATTTGCTAAACTTGGCATATAGCTGATGCTCTCTAAGGGTTCCAACAATGGTCCTTAGGTGTAGCTCATGTTCTTCTTCTGATGGAATAAATCAGAATGTCATCGATGAAAACAACGACAAACTTATCCAGAAAGTCCATAAAAATCTTATTCATGAGGTTCATGAAATAAGCAGGGGCATTGATTAATCCAAAAGACATGACAGTACACTCGTATAATTCATATCGGGTGATAAAGGCAGTCTTTGGAATATCCTCTACGCGAATCTTGAGTTGATGATATCTAGTTCTAAGATCAATCTTAGAAAACACTTTGTCACCAGTCAACTGGCAACGGGTACTTGTTCTTGATGGTGACATCATTCAACTTTCGATAATCCGTACACAAACGGTTACCACCATCTTTCTTGTCCACAAACAAAAAAGGTGATCTCCATGGTGACGCACTTGGTTGAATCAATCCAATTTCCAGCATAGCATCCAGTTGCTTCTTCAGTTCCACTAGTTCAGATGGGTTCATACTATATGGTCTCTGGGCTATGGGTCCGGTTCCAGGGATTAGTTCAATGATAAACTCGATATCCCGATCTAGGGGCATACCGGGCAAAACATCTGGAAATACATCGGGGTATTCACAGACTATCTGGACTTGGTCAAGGGTTGGTTGGGCTATACTCTTGTTGCACTTGAATTGACGGGGCAAGGTTTCAGATACATGCTCGACTGATATTCCGGCTGTATTGGTCATGGTTATGGCTTTCTTGGCACAGTAAATTAATCCTTTGTGTTTGGACATCCAATCCATTCCTAGTACTACTTCCAAACCTTTAGTTCCGAGTACTATTAGATTAGCATAAAAATCTATGCCATGGATTCGGATGGGGACGACTTTGCGAATTTGCCTAGCTTTGGTGGTTGAACCAGGTATTTGAAAAATCATAACATGCTTCAATTTCGTTGGTTGAATCTTACTAGTGCATGCAAATTCTTCAGTAACAAATGAGTGCGATGCTCCAGAATCAAACAACACTCTTGAAAGTACAGAGTTAACGGAAAACATACCCAGCACGACATCTGGTGCTTCTTGGGCTTCTTCAGCATGCATGAGAAAAATACGGCCGTTGCGGTTGAGCGAATTCCCTGGGGCAAACCTTCTTTCGGGCTGAACACGACGCTGCTGTTGAGCTGGGGCATTTGCATTGGGGGCTGCGGCAATCTTCTTGGGGCACTCATTGGAATAGTGACCCTTGGTTCCACATTCATAACAAGTCACTTGGGACTTGTCCTTCGCTGCAACAGGCACATCATAGCTTCTAGTCCTGGGGGCAGTGTTGGTGTTGGTGGCGGCATTGCTGTTGTTGAACTTAGGTGGTGCATGGTTGAAATTGATGGAAGTGCCGGGGTTGTTGTGATTTCCTCCGGGCCTTGGGTTTCCACGGTTGGGATAGGTGGGACGGTTCATCAGGGGTCTGTTGTTTCTTGGGGCAAATCCTGGAGATGGGTTGGGCGATACTTTGGTGTATGGTGGGTTCCTGGTTGATGCATCATGCGACGCTTGCGGTTCTCATTAGCTTGGTTGATCTTTCCTTCCATCTGAATGGCAGAGTCAACTAAGGCTTCAATATCATCAAAGGGGATATTGACTAGCACTATCTGCATCTTATCGTGCAGACCATTCAGGAATCTCTCTTTCTTCTTGGCTTCAGTGTCTATCTCATATGGTGCATACCTAGCCAATTACAAGAATTTGTCACGGTACTCCACTATTTTCATCCTTCCTTGCTTCAGTTCCCTAAATTCATCTCTCATCCTCTTGATCAAACCCGGTGGCACATGGTTCTGCTGAACTTGACTTTGAACTCTTCCCAAGTCATCAGCTGACCTCCTATCATTGCACGAACGCTGTTCCACCATGCTCTTGCATCTCTGGCCAGATAGTGGGTAGAAAACAAAACTTTCTCGTTATCTTCCACTCATGCAACTTCCAGATTGTTCTCCATGGTTTGCAACCAATCATCTGCATCTAGGGGCTCTTCTGACTTAGTGAAAACAGGTGGATTAGTGTTCTGGAAATTCTTGATCTTAGATCCATGGTTGTCCTGATTTCCATGGACTTGATTGTTGTTGGCCATCTGAGCTATCTATTGAAGGGTGGCTAAGTTGGCTTGACGTTCGGTTCTTTCAGCTTCGCAGTCAGAAACCAACATTTTCAAGAGTTGCAACATCGGGTCCGGGGCTGAGTTGCATCCTCCGTGAGGCATCTAAAGATGGAGATAGATCATGAGAAAAGAGGGAAATTTCTAAGGTTTAGGGTTTTTGAAAAGTTTTTAAAGTTGGACTTAGATTTTTCTAGCAACATGCTTTTTCATTCATTCATTCATTCATAGCACACGATACAAACACACACCACAACAAAGAAAAACAGATGGTTTTAAGAACCATTCTGGAAACTACGATACAGTGGGACCAAATACAACTCACTAACGTTAGTGCTCAAGTGCTACTACTCCTCGGAGTCAGTGTCCTCATCATCCTCATCATCATCATTGATGAAAGTGAAGTCATCCTCATCGGTGAAGAAGTCCATAGCCTGATCCTCCAGAAAGTCATTATCATCGCTGAGATAGTAGTAGGGGTCTCCACGAAGGTCCTCCCCTATATTCTCCCTCTCCTCCAACTGCATATCTCTCTCTTCGACAGTCTCCTCCAACTCTATGATCCGGTGGCAAATACATGCGATGATGCGCTCCTTCTTGTCGAGCTGACGGTGACGAGACTTGCGATCCTTCGCTAGCATGGCAATGGTCTGATCCTTCTTCGCGGCGATGGCGTACTTGTGGTTGGCATAGGAACGGGCATTATCCAACTCCTTTTGACGGTCATACATCATGAAGCCGAGATGGTCCAACTGAGTCTTCAGCTCATGGTTATATGGGGCCTCCAGTGGCTGTCCCATAGCATCACGCCTTGGGTAGAACTCAAAGCGGGTACCCTTGATTTGATTGATACTTTGCCCACATAGACGGGCAAGAGCTTCCTGCATGGCCCTGGCAAGTCCATCAAGCCAGTTGTTCTCTCTTAAGGTAAACTGAATTCCCTCTGCAGTGGGAGGTTCAATATTTCCTCGAAGACTTGCAACAACTAACCACTATAGATCTTCTCCTTCCTGATCATTGAGCTGAGCTCCGAAGAACTCAGGGTGTGGATGCTCCAGCATTTCTGCTAGCTGGTCCAAGTCACGCTCAAAGATGAGATCTCCTCCATTGCCCAATTGATAAAACTTGTTGTACTTCACTTCCATCTATAAGAATATAGGATGAGTAAGTTAGTAGAGTGATCAAGTGTGTCAAATTTTATGTAAGTTTGCAAGAATTTTTGAGGAACATGAATTTTCATGAAAGAGTCTAAGTGATAAGAATAAGAATAAGTTTTTGTAAATACTCACTTCCTTTGGTTTTTAAACTAAGTTTTTAATTCAAACGTCTATTCTAACTAGGGTCTCCTATGGTCAGGATGGCTCTGATACCAACTTCTCAACACCCGGATTTTTAATCACAGATGCCTGTTATGCCATACATCGCAATCCCAGGATTACCATTTTTGCAAGACATAACAGATTGGATATCACAGTACATCATCCATTACAATCCATACATAAGGTCTTACACAAATAAGCATATCATGATCCAGTTCTTAATACAATTCAAGCAGCGGAATAACGTAAAGATAACGATAGCATGGGCGAAGCTCCATCTTCAGAGTCATAGGCAATGCTGACGATGGGAGATGGCCCTAGTTGTCGTAACCTTCCTGCGGTCCGTCATCCTGATACTCCTCTTCATAGTCTGGCCACGGGAATAGCCAGGGACAAAGCCATGAGTACTCTTTAAGTACTCGCAAACTAATACTAACAAGTGAAGTGGTTTTGAGTAAGATATGCTAAGCTCTAGGGTTGTTTTGCAAAAAGCCAGATTTACCTCTACTAAGTTCAAAAGAAAAGAAGCTAGTTGAAAGTTTTATAACACCTAAGTGGGAACTTTAACTTTCAGATCACAACTCTGTTGGGGTCAATTCGAAGTCATAAATCATTTCATAAGTCATTTTGAAATCATCTGACGACGGAACAGTATGGCCACTCCAACTGTCCATAACCATGGACACGGCTATTCTAATAGTTTGACACTCTGCAGAGATTGTACACTTTCACCACAACATTCGATACATCCCTCAGGAACAATCCTTAATTCACCATACTCAGTATGCAGATAATCAATCCTAACCTTTTAATTACACGCCCTAGTATAAGCACCTCTCCTGTGAGTTTGGCCTCCCAACCATGATCAACTTTCATCTTGGGTACTGCACAGGTGGAGAATCTTCACAAGGTAGCCTCAGCTCAGACCTTGGCCCAAAGGCAACCCATACTACGGTTTATAAATTTCCGGTCAAGCCCTACCCAATTTTCGGGTATTGTGGTTGTACGGTAAAATTGGAATGGTATCACATCCAGACAACCATCAGTTTTATAAAGGGCTAAGGATCAAGCCTTAACATTTTCATCATCAAAAGTAATTGGTGTTTGAGAACACATGTCACAACATTTCAGTAGAATGACTCATCATTCTAAGGTTTTCATAACCATTTTCACCAGGTGTTCCCATCTAAAGTTGATCAAGTATTATACTTAGCACTAGCATCTACAAGTGGGGGTAAATACTAATGATGGGTAATAAACCAGTGGGGATTAGCTAAGTTTAATCTCATGCCTTAGGATGACATCAAGATTATCTAACTGAGGCCAAATTTTATGCTCTTTATGCTACCTTCAATTATCTTCCTAGCATCTACAAGTCACTAAGTCAACTTTAAGAAAAAGCTTTGATAAAGAAAATAAAATATTAAGCTTGCAAGTAAAACTAGGATTGGGTATCAAGTGGCGTAAGCTTGCAAGGAAAACTTGCATGGTTTAGCTTGGTAAGATAGTAGTATAAGCTTGCTATGTTGCAAGGTTAGCTTACTCTGTTAATAGCTTGAAAGTACTGGCTTGCAAGGTTGCAAGTATAGGCTTGCCTTGTGTAGAGCAGTGGTTGAAGTTCTGCTCGGCTTCTTCCTCGTAGTATCCTCCTTCCTCCTCGTATCCTTGGTCGGTACTAGCGTCTATCAATAAATATGAGGTACATAATCACCAAACAATACTTAACTATTTCTAATCATCACACAAAGGTTCATACTAGATGATCTAGCATCATCACTAACATTACAAGATTAAAGCACTTGTCCCATTATTTTATTTGAGAAAAGTAATTTCTACTCATTGAAAAACGGCTTAAGATTTAATATTCTACAACTCAAACATGGGATCATGTTGACACATGTCATCACCACATATTTCAGTACATGGGAATGTGATTTAAAGTGGTGTCACAATTTAATAAGGTTTAACTTTTTATTTTATTTAATTAAAGTGACTAGAATGGCCTATGAGGCATTCTTTTATTACTTGATCATTATTTCTGCAAGTAAACCTATATATTTTTATATATTCTGAAAGGTATGGTTAAATGTGATTTTTGAGAGTTGGAATCGACTAAAAAGCTTTTGTGGTTGAATTTTGAAAAATGTTTGAATGCAGAAAAGCTTCTGCCTTGTTATTTTTACCATGAATGATCTACAAATCTAAATGGTTTGAATCCAATGGGCTTGGATTAAGAATTCCATTACCTTTCTAACAAAATTGGTTTCATGCATTTTGGTTCAGTTAGTCGAGCTGGGTTGATTTTTGAATATATGTACAAAACTAAGTTTGAAATTAAATGAATAAAACCAAATTTGAATTAGTAGGTTGCGCGGGATGTTTAACTTGGCTGACCCACTACGCACAGTGCAGGCGCGGCCTGGTTAAGTGAGCGACCCCACTCGTTAGTGAGACAACAAGGGGCGAAGCGGTATGGGGTGATTAGGATCGTAGGATCTAACTCTAATCGAACCCTAGCACGGCCGGTGGGGGTCGTGGGAGGCTCACCGGGGCTCAGGCGATGGTCGGCGACAGGGGCGAACGACGAAGTCGACGATGGCGATTCTCCTGGTACCGGCAGCTTCTCCTGGACGGCTCCAATCGACGGCGCCTCTCCTCCTCTGCAGCGGCGAACTCCGGTGAAATTCCGGCCACCTGGTGCTCGCCTTGCTCCGGGAGTAAGTGGGTATGATCAGTGAGAGGTGGGGAGGAACTGGTGTGAAGAAAATGAGCGGGGTTTGCCTCCTTTTATAGTGCCTGAAGGGGACCGAATGGCGCGGGTGGAGCTCGTTGGTGTCGACGGCACAGAGGGCTAATGGCATGGGCGACGATAGGGGCGGTGATGTGCTCCCTGGCGAAGCTCAATGGCGTGGTGGCGAGGTATGGGGCAGTGCTGATCGGTCGGAACACGTCGACGCTCTGGGCGGCTCCGACAGAAGTCTTAATGGCGCACATGTGCTCCTGGTCGCGCGGTGATGAACGAGCACGTCTAGGAGGTTCCTGGTGCGGTGGTGATCACGTACGCGAGCGGCGAAGGTGGGGCGTGGTTTGTGTGAGTGTGTCGAGCGCGGAGCTCTGGCGCGCTCTCAGCATGGCCGCAAAGAGAATGGTCGTGTGCGTTCTGGGTGGTCCAGCGGCTGGCTGCGCTTGGGGCTTGGACATGGAGTGGTGGTGGACGGTGGAGTGCCTGCTAGACAAGGTTGGCGAGCCTAGTTAGGCTTGTAGCTTGCTGTCGACGTTGGGGTTGGCAAATGGGCTCGGCCATGGTCACCATTGATGGCATTGTCGAGTTTACAGTGAGCTAGTGTAACATCCCTAAAATTATGATTTCAAAGATTGCATATCATTCATGCATGCATATAGAATTGAGATCAAATTTCAAACTCATTTCAGTAAACAGAAGCACATAGTGCTATCATTTTATGTGAACAAACTTATATCAAATGGCCATCCCCATTTGAGAGTTTGAATGTTTTAAACCTAGATTGTTTGTCTCCCTTGTTGAATGGATTGAGTGTGGAATTTAAAACCAAGATTTACAAAATGGAAATGGTTTCAAAAACCATTTTTCAAACATTTGCCAATCAAGTGCAAAGTCCCTGTTATTTTGTTTCTCCAAAAATGACCAAGCCTTTGCAAAGTAACCACATGGTTTTATGCCTAGATTTGAGACTGTTGCACACTGCAAAAACCCCAGAAATATTTGAATTCAAAAAGAGTTTGAATTCATTTCAAAACCATTCCTGAAAATCAAAAACAGAAAAAGAAAACGAATAAAGAAAGGAAAAGGGCCAGGCGCTCCTATTCTAGCCCAGCAGCAGAACCGTCCCAGCTAGCCCACCCGGGCCACCTCTCCCTCTCTCGCACGCGCCGACGCACCCACGCGGTCGCTGACATCCAGACCCCACCCTCTCTCCGTCTCACTCGCTGACTGGTGGACCTCGACAGCTCACCCTCGTCTTCCCCAAATCGTGCCCGACCCCGTCGCCGGCCATTTCCTCCGCCCATCACTGCCGCGATTGATTCCTCGCTTAATTGCCCTTGATTCCGCGCTTAATCGCCGCTCCCCTCTCGCCTACATAACCCCCTCTGCACCGCGGTCATTTCCCCTCACTCAGCGCCTCCACATCGCCACCAGGCTGCCCACATTCGCACTTGCGCCGCCGCAGACAGACGCGCTCCGGCGACGAATCACGGTAAGCTCAGACCGCCCCGTTGCCTCTCGTTCAAACCACTGCAACCAGCTTGATCTTGTGCATCCGCTAACGCCTCTGGTTTGCTTGCTCGTGACCCAGGTCATCGTTTCCGTTCACGCCCGCAACCACCAGCGCCGCCGCTCGACTCCGACGAGCAAAAGCGGTAAGAACTGAGCGCCCCTTCCCTTCCCTTCGATACCAACTTGTTCGCTAGTCACCTGCGCATCTTCTAAACCCTTTGCCTTGTGCTAGGACGACACGGAGCCTCGACAGCAACCTCAACAGCAAGCGACAGACGCCGCCCGCAACTCTGACGAGCCCTAGCAACCGTGCCCGTGCGCCCCTCGTCAAGCCGTTGCCAAGTTGAGCTTCTCCTCGACGCTGCGAACCTGGTAAGCATCCTCCTGCCTCTCCGGGCGACCTGTAGCGCTGCGCCACCGCAGACAGAGCTCGCCGCCGCCAGTAGCCGCCGCCAGCGCCGCCCCGCTTTGGTCGTTTGATCTAGAGCCGTCAGATCTGGATCTAGCGTATAGGATTAGATCACTTAACGAATCGTTATGGGTAGATCTGAGCCGTGTGTTTTAAATAGATCCGACGGTGCGGGAGGGTGATCCTGAGTGAAACGGTATCAACCAATAGAATTAAGACGCGTGGCTAGGGTTAGAGTTTAAAACATGATTTAAAACAGATTTGGATTCAAATTTGATTAGGCTATAACTTTTGAATCCCACGTTAGATTTTTGCAAATTTTATACCGTTGGAATCAGGGAGACAAGCCCTTTCTGTTTATGCAATGTGTTTAAAGTTTAGGTTCTGTTAAAATGACTTTTTATGCAGAAACTTGTTTAAAGCTATTTTGAGTATAGGAATTTGTTTTAGGGCAAAATAAACTTGGTTTGGCAAGATTTTGTCTTGTTTATGGTTCAGTACTATGCACTTGCTTGGTGGAGTTTAAAAAAAATCATCACTTAGCATTCTTGCATGCATGCATACATATTTTTGTTTGTATATGACTTATATGTGATTGTGGTTATAATCTTTGTGTAGATTTTGGTGCTAGTGATTGTGATTGTGAAGAGTGCTACTCTCCCCATTACCAAGGCAAGTGGTACTTCATGAATATTTCCATCCCTATATTTTGTATAAGCACTAGAAATATTTTTGCTAAGTTTTGCATGTTACTATTTTTTTGCCAAATGCCATGTTGGGAAATCCTATGTAGTTATAGAATTTATAGGAAATTCCTAAGTTAAGTTACTATGCCATGCTTAGTCTAGCTAGTAGCAAACAAGGGTTGGTAAAGTATATACATGCTATGATTAAAATATTTCTAAGTCTTTGGACTTATGTTTTTCTTAATAAAACAACTAAGTCAATGAATCTCCTGGGTGGAATGGGACTTGAATGGTGGATTTTGGTTGAGTGGTTACACAAGGCCCATGGACATGGTTTACCTTGTGTATCTCACTTGTGGTATGCCACCCAGGCACAAAGGGATTTTAGAGGCCAAGTGTTGAGAAGCTTATAGTGCAGCCACTTGGCAATATGGGCTCTTCCTGGATCACATAAGTTGCTAGAACTTAGCCATTTGGACAGTTGGTGGTAGTGGGAATGATAGGTTGGAGCGCGTCCATTTGGTCTAAGGAAAGGCTTCTGAAAGGTCCTGTCTTGGGAAACCAAGTCTGGTGGGGAAAGTGCACAACCTCTGCAGATGGAAAAATCTAAGTACTTTGCCAAGTCCATGGCAATGGACAACTTGAGCATCAAGACATGGAAGCTATCAAGAATCTCATCACTCCAACTTCTAAGTAAAAACTTGTGGGTGAACAAGGGTGAAGGACCCCAATGTCTATTGGTGGTTTCTTGGGAAAAGTTTTGACAAAGAAAAACTTAGTGATTTCAACTAATAGGAAAAACCTATTTTGAGCAAAGCAAGCCAAGCTACACTTAGCCAAAATGCATATAGTAATATAGTCCACTTAAAAATTTACTAAGGTATCACTTGCCAATACTATTCCAAAGTATTGACCCACTGTGGTTGTAACTTGTGATGTTGCAGGTTACTCCGATGATGATTAGGTGTCATGAGTCTACACTCAACATGCTTGCCTGTGGCACATGAAGATGAAGACTTATGTTTATTTACTTATTCCAAACTCTTGCATTAGGCCTATGGCCTTGAGTTTTAAAAGACTATGTTTTATCTCTGGAATGGATGTAATAAATGACCTTGTATCTGTGTACTTCATCTTAAACTGTGGATGCTAGCAATGATCCAGGGACTAGCATTGCAATCACAGGGATCCTTTTCCTTTACAAAGGAGGGATCTTACAGCTAGAGCTGGTTAAACTAGTTAGATGATCTACTGAGAGTGTAGTGAGAGCTAGGGAGGGGACAAGGTTGGCACAACACTGCTCACTATAGTGCTTGTTGTTTAATTTGATTTGTGCCCAGAAGGTGTTTGATGAAATGGCCGAAAGAAATTCAAATTTGAATTTTGGATTCAAACTTGGTGGGTTTGCTAGGCACATACTAGGGAGTCTCTGGTTAGTTGTATTAGTCAAGTGTGAAAATAATTGGAAATGTTTCTATTTGAAACCTTGGACTAGAAACACTCAAAGTGACCTAGTGAGCAAGATTGGCAAAAATGACCATTTGCCTTATTTGAATTGTTTTTGATTTTCCCTTGATTTTTTTTTGCTTGGAAATGTTTTAGATGATGTTATTTTCACCCTTAAACCATTTCTTTCTATTTAGGTTAATCACACAAGTCTATTCATGCATTCATCAAATCATCACATACACACATAGATTCATATGATTTTAATTAATTAAAGTTTTTGTTAACCTTAATTTTAGTGATTAGAGTTTGATGATCATTGTTTCATATTTTTGGGATGTCACAAAACCCTTGGCCGGCCACCCACACCTATATAAGGAGGGGTGGGGGCACACCCCCCCCACACACCCCTTGCCCTTGTCCCTTGGCGCCTAACCCAATCCGTCGCCTCTCTTCTCTCTCGTCCATTGTCCTGTTATGGCTTAGGCGAAGCCCTGCAGAAATCTCACCTCCTCCACCACCACCATCACACCATCATGCTGTTGGGATTCCGAGGAGATCTACAACCTCCGCTGCCCTGCTGGAACATGGGAGAGGAAGGTCTTCCTCAACTACCGTATGTGTGACCGATTGGAGAAGCGCCGCCGGAATGCAGCGCCGGAAGGATCGTCTACACGATCTTGAGATCGGCAAGTGATCGACTACATCAACCATGAGAATCATATCTCGTTAAACGCTTTGGATCTATGAGGGTTAGTTCTCTACAATCTCGTTGCACCGATCTCGTAGATTAGATATTGGCTTGTCCATATATTAGATCTTGGTTTGGTTTTATGTGTTCTTGTGGTAGAATTTTTTTTGTTTTTCATGCAATGAACCCTGCATTTGATACTGGTTTGGTTGCTCATATTTGTAACTTGAAATAGGAACTGCGGAATAAACGAAGACTAGCGAGAGACGAGGTGACGATGCGCGTTGGAAATGGTTCCATGGTTGATGTGATCACCGTCAACACGCTCCCTCTTTATATACCTTTAGGATTAGTTTTAAATTTGAATAATTTTTATTTGGTTCCTTCGTTAAGCATGAACATTATATCTGGATCTTGCTTATTGCGAGACGGTTACTCATTTAAGTCTGAGAATAATGGTTGTTTGATTTATATGAGTAATATCCTTTATGGTCATGCACCTGAGATGAATGGTTTATTCTTATTGAATCTCGATAGTAGTGATACACATGTTCATAACATAGATGCTAAATAAATTAGTTTGAATGATAATTCCACATACATGTGGCACTGTCGTCTTGGTCACATTATAGTGAAGCACATGAAGAAACTCCATTCCGATGGACTTCTTGAATCACTTGATTTTGAATCACTTGAAAGATGCGAAACATTTCTAACACTACTAGGAAAACGGCTATAGGTAATCCACACATCCGTGGCGCACGTTCTAGTGGTGCCCCACGGGTAAAATAGGCGTGGCGCACTGCCCACGGGTGCCTTACGCCTAACTGCCGTAAGTGTGGCGCACATGAGGGTGGTGCGCCACGCCTATGTGTGGGCCAGGGCACAGGTGGCCGCAACACACATACCCGTAGCGCACTTGGTCAAGGTGCGCTACGAATGTGAAACTCAGCCGTAGGGCAGTCTGACTTAGTGCGCTACGGGCATGTGTGCTAGAGCTGCTGGGTCAACTTAGCCGTAGGGCACTCTGTCCTAGTGCCCTACGGCTAAGTGGCCTGCACCAACTCCACCCCCACCCCCTCCCCTCCCCCCCCCCCCCCCCCGTGGATCGCCTTTTTAGGCTTTGCAAAAAATAAAATAAAATGATAAACACTTCAAAAAATAAAATCATTTCATATGTAGGTAGGTAATGTGGTATAGTTTCTAGGAAAATTAACAAACATGAGTTTCCACTTTTTCTACAAAAAAAGTCATGCCACGGTAAAATGGTCGTACGATGTCAAAAAAAATCGTATAATATACCAAAATGACGAGAGCGAGATTTCGCATCCACTCGCTTAGCGATTATTTAGATTTTAAAAATTCGAAAAGAGTAAAAAGTTATGGCCAAAAGACTGTTTTTCCTGCAAAAAAAAATAAAGGGCAACTTATCCGTAGCGCACCACCACCTAGTGCGCTACGAGTAAGTTGGGCATGATTCAAAATTTGAATCCCCACCCCTCCCACCTACCCATTTTCTTTTCCCTCCCCTTCTCTCCTTTTCCTTTTCCTCCCTTATCCTTTCCTCCTTCTTCTCCTCCTCCTCCTTCTCCTTCTCCTTCTCATTCTACTCCTCCTTCTCTTTCTCCTTCTCCTTCTCCTCCTCTTCCTTCCTCCTCCTTGCAGTGACGATGGTGACAGCAGCCTCCTCCTTCCAGTGACGACGACGATGGCGGGCTCCTTCTTCTCCTCCTCTTCCTCCTCTTCTTCTTCTCCTCCTCCTCCTTGCAGTTCCGACGATGACGAGGCCTCTCCGACGAGGCGACGACGACGAGGGGACAAGAGGAGACAACGACAACCTGCACCGACGAGCGACGACACTGACGGCGAGATCCAGATCTGTCGCTTTTTTTGAATTTTGAAATTTGTATCCGTGGCGCACATCACGTAGTGCGCCACGGTTATCATTTCATACGCGTGGCGCACCTGGACTACTTTTCATGGCGCACTGGCATGTGCACCACGCCTATCTCAAGACAACCGTGGCGCACCAGGCAGTGCGCCACGGCTAGGAGATAGCCGCAGCGTGAGGCCCGTGGCGCACTGCTAGTGCGCCAGGATGGCCTTTTCAGGTGTGCCACGAACATGCATTTTCCTAGTAGTGTAATGGGAAAAATTACTAAAACTCCATTCTCTAGGATAATGGAGCGAGCTACAGCCTTATTGGAAATAATACATACCGATGTGTGCGGTCCAATGAGTGTAGCATCGCGCAGTGGATATCGTTATGTTCTTACTTTCACGTATGACTTGAGTAGATATGGGTATATCTACTTTATGAAGCATAAATCCGAAACTTTCGAGAAGTTTAAGGAATTTCAAAGTGAAGTAGAAAATCAATGTAACAAGAAGATTAAGTTTCTGCGTTCTGATCGCGGAGGTAAATATCTGAGTTATGAGTTTGGCATGCATTTAAAGAAATACAGAATACTTTCACAATTGACACCACCAAGAACACCACAATGTAATGGTGTGTTCGAACGTCGTAATCGAACTCTCTTAGATATGGTTCAGTCTAGGATGTCTCTTATAGATTTACCATTATCATTTTGGAGTTATGCATTAGAGACATCCGCATTCACTTTAAATAAGGCACCATCTAAATCCATTAAAATGACACCGTATGAATTATGGTTTGGTAAGAAACCTAAGTTGTCATTCCTTAAAGTTTGGGGCTGCGAAGCTTATGTAAAGAAGTTATAACCCGACAAGCTTCAACCTAAAGCAGAAAAATGCGTATTCATAGGATACCCTAAATAAAAAATTGGGTATACCTTCTATCATAGATCCGAAGGCAAAGTTTTCATTGCCAAGAATGGATCCTTTCTTGAAAAGGAGTTTCGCTGAAAAGATGTGACTAGAAGGAAAGTAGAACTCGATGAGGTTGTTGAACCTTCTCTTGGATTTGAGAGTAGCACAACACCGAAAGATGTTCCTGTGTCGCCTGCACCAATAAAAGAGGAAGCTAATGATGATGATCATGAAACTTCGAATGAAGTTGCTGTTGAACCTCGCAGGTCGAAAAGGGTTCATACCACTTCATATTGGTATGAGCCTGTCTTGAATGTCATGCTGGTGGACAACACCGATAACCCTGCGACATATGAGGAAGAAATGATGATAC
Source organism: Avena sativa (assembly GCA_916181665.1). Classification (NCBI taxonomy): domain Eukaryota; kingdom Viridiplantae; phylum Streptophyta; class Magnoliopsida; order Poales; family Poaceae; genus Avena; species Avena sativa. The sequence continues at coordinate 228,444,392 of OV702280.1, read as the reverse complement.
TAGATTCCAACAAATGGCAAGAAGCCAAGAAATCCAAAATTGGATCCATGTACGAAAACCAAGTGTGGAGTTTGGTTGACCTACCTGATGGCCGCAAGGCTGTCGAGAACAAATGGATTTTCAAAAAGAAAACAGACGCTGATGGTAATGTTACTATCTATAAAGCTCGACTTGTTGCGAAAGGATTCTGACAAATTCAAGGAGTTGACTATGATGATAATTTCTCACCGGTAGCGAAGCTAAAGTTTGTGATGATTTTGCTAGTAATCGCTGCATTCTTTGATTATGAGATTTGGCAGATGGATGTCAAAACGGCGTTCCTTAATGGTGACACTGAGGAAGAGTTGTATATGGTACAACCCAAGGGTTTTATCGATCCCAAAGATGATGACAAGGTATGCAAACTTCAACGCTCCATTTATGGATTGAAGTAAGCATCCCGGAGCTGGAACTAATGTTCTGATAAGGTGATCAAAAACTTTGGATTTATACAAACTTTTGGAGAAGCTTGTATTTACAAGAAAGTGAGTGGGAGCTCTATAGATTTTATAGTACTATATGTGGATGACATATTGTTGATTGGGAATGATATAGAACTTCTTGAAAGTGTCAAAGGCTATTTGAATAATAGTTTTTCCATGAAAGATCTTGGCGAAGTAGCATACATTTTAGGCATCAAGATTTATAGAGATAGATCAAGACGCTTAATAGCGCTTTCACAAAGTACATACCCGGACAAGGTTCTAAATAGGTTTAAAATGGAAGAAAGCAAGAAAGGTTTCTTGCCCATGTTGCCAGGTAAGACCTTGAATTAGACTCAAAGTCCAGCTATGGAAGAAGAAAGATAAATGATGAGAAAAATCCCCTATGCATCTTCCATAGGTTCTATCATGTATGACATGTTGTGTACGAGACCGGATATCGCACATGTTGTTAGTTTGATTAGCATGTCAAAGTAATCCTGGAGTGGAACACTGGACACCGGTCAAAAATATCCTAAAGTACCTATAGAGGACTAAGGATATGGTTCTTTCTTATGGAGGTGACGAAGAGCTCGTTGTAAATGGTTACACCGATTCTAGTTGGAACACTGATCCGGATGACTCAAAGTCACAGTCTGGATACACATTTATTTTGAATGGTGCAGTGATGGCACGTGGTAGCTCTTCGTTGGGAGACCCCAAGAGCAAGGTGTGATGACCACAACAGCAAGTTTTCCCTCAATAAGAAACCGAGGTTATCGAACTAGTAGGAGGAAGGAAATGTCTCAAAGGTGTTGCTAGCAATTTGGAGACCTGCACAACACAAACTCAAGACTTTGCCCCAACAAACAATGAGGTTGTCAATCTCACCGGTTGCTGTAACAAAGGATTAATTGTATGGTGTGGAAGGTAATAGTGGTTTGCAAAAAGTAAACAGTAACAGTGGAAGGTGTATCAATGGTAAATATTGGACCGGGGTCCATAGTTCACTAGAGGTGTTCTCCTTAAGATAAACAAACATGGCATGCTGGATAAACAAATTACAGCAGGGCAATTGACAGGACTGAGCAAGGCATAACAATGCAATACTAGACATTCATGATCCTATGAGATTCGATTGGGCAATACAACAAGATACATAGACCGCCATCCAACTGCATCTATGACTGGAAATCCACCTTCAGGTTATCATCCGAACCCCCTCCAGTATTAAGTTGCAAGCAACAGATAACTGCTTTAATCAAAGTGTGTAAGGTAAACAATCCACTTGTTCCATGAACAAGAGACCGTTGTTTTCTCCCTAGTGGCAACAACACATCTACAACCTTAGAGATTTTTGTCACTACCCTTAGATTAATTAGAGGCATGAACCCACTATCTAGCATAAATACCCCCTCTTGGAGTCACTAGCATCTACTTGGCCAAGATAGCTACTAGAAACGGAGAGCATGCAAGATCACAAACAACACAGACATGATAGAATCAATAAGACAAAACCATTAATCAATCTGACATAGTAATCTCAATATCCATCGGATCCCTGCAAACACAACATGCATGATTACAAATAGATGATCTTGATCATGAACGGACCTCACAAGATCTAAACATGGTAGCACAAAGGAGGACATACAACCATGTAGCTACTACATGGACCCGTAGGGTGGAACTACTCACACTTCATACCGGAGGCTGGCATGATGAAGAAGAAGGCCTCCGGGATGATCTCCCCTCCGGCAGGGTGCCGAGAAGAGCTTCAGATCCCCCTGATCTAGGGACGATGGTGGCGGCGGCTATAGACGGTTTCATGGAATATTGATCGGGTACTTAGGGTTTCTACATCGGGGGGTCTTTATAGGCGAAGAGGCGAGGCAGGGGTGGCCAGGGTGGTCACACCCCCCAGGCGCGGCTAGCCCTAGCCCGTGCTGCCAGGGGGTGTGGCCCCCTGGTGCCTCCCCTCCGTCTTGTACTCTGGCTCCGTGTTGCCCACGGTAAAATATTGACTTTGGCTTTTGTCCCGTCCAATTCCGAGAATATTGATTTTCTGCCTTTCTGGAACCAAAAACAGAAGAATACAAGCAACTGGCACTATGGCATATTGTTAATAGGTTAGTACCAGAAAACATATAAAAACACCTCAAAGTGTAGACAAAGCAAAGCAAAGTAGATACTAAACAAGCATGGAACATCAAAAATTATAGATATGTTTTCGACGTATCAAGCATCCGCAAGCTTAACTCCTGCTCGTCCTCGAGTAGGTAAGTGATAAAAATAATAATTTTTGAGGTGCCATGCACCATCAAAATGAAGATCGAACCATTTGCAATCATGAAAGCTGGGATCAAAGAACTCTAAACATGAGCATGAAAGATGGAGTTCTAACAGTAAGACAAAGTAACTATGCATGCAACATGAAAGGTTACAAACAAAGATCATGAATAACATGCATTGAAGAACGTTTGTTTGTTTCACATACATAAAACATAGCATAGTGGCATTTAGCTTGTTCCTCATGGAGTAGCAAATTGATGCATATGACACCTTCAAAGTTCATAATAGTGACTAGATACAAATAGCACAAGAACAAGTAATATCGATAGTATGCATCAATCAATAAGTTTTGGGACAATGCACATAGAACTAAGAATGGCAACTATGCTCTCTTAACTGGTGCCTAAGGATAGAAGGTGAAGACTCAATATAATGGTGGAAGAAATGCCCTTCATATGGGAAGCAGGGACTTCAAGTCTCAAAAAGAGATTCGAAAAATTATGGTACTTGTTAGCTTTCATCTCTCATTGACCCTATCATAAGCATCTTGAAGTGATTAAGGTTAAAGTGAACAAACTATGGAGTATATGCTTGACAAAGTATAAGTTGGCAATCTCATGTCCCTTGAATACGAGGGCCGCTCCTCATGCTACTCAACTTTAGTCACCTGTAAGTTCTTGTCATAGTAAGTACATTTGTATCATAGAAAACCGCCAACGGGGTACCCCTTGCACATGATACAGGAGCTATCCCATAATCAAAATGACAAGGCAAGCAGACAATGAGCATCTCATCAATCTTCTTATTTACCATGGGAATATGGTGTTTTTTTTTCTCTCTTTCCTCTTTTCAATATGTCTCTCCCTTTTTTATAAGAAGAAAGCTTCATAGATATCATTATGGTGATGCTGCAAGTTTCCACCATGATTAGGCATGGCTTAGGCTAGCGGCCTAGGCGTTTCTCTAACACACATACATAACTCCATGGACTTACAAGATCCCCTTTTATTTCACACCGACGACATCCATATACAAAATATCATGATATCAACTGTGTACAAAATACAAGTGCAATGTTGAAAGTGTTCCCCGTGACAGCATGGTTCTGCTAATTCCAACGTATAAGTGCAAGCATATAAAACATAGATGACACAATGGTTCAAGTTTATTAGGGGCAAGAAAAATAAAGTGTGCCATCAAGTTTGTGAGAGATTTAATCACTAAGTTTTCACATAACAAAATACTTTTTAATTGGAAGATAAATGAAAACAAGAATATACTTGGAATGGTGTAACACACCATGCATAGGAATTTATAGTGGACACTTTGAAATAACTTGGTTTCTTGGGAGTTGGATGCATGAGTAGAACTTACTCATACAAGTGGAGGCTAGCAAAAGACTGGGAGCTACCAACTAAGAGAGCAATAATGGCCATAATCATGTAGAGCGACAAAACATTACTAATCAAAGCATAAAGTGGTACTGCAAGTCAAGGACTAAATGATCATAGAGGCTATGGTGACTTGTTCATAGTCATATCATGGTGTGAGCATGTGCCAAGTCAACCCAAACAAAGCATCAAAGGAGAATACCACAATACTATGCTTTTGTGTGCTAAAACAACGCATGATTCCTTCAAGGCACACTAAACAATCCCAATTGTTTGGAACAAGTCATGCTACAGCAATAATAACTAAGCATAAGGTCAAAACAACACCTAGCATGACATGCTAAAGTCTAAGTCACAGTCAAAGCAAGCTCCTCTTGAACTATTCAAGCAAGAACTTTCTACTCCTCTCCAACACCAATCAACTTATTTGAAACAACACAGCGAGAGCGGGGGTCCAAACTACTTTATTCAAGCAAACTAAACAAAAACTAAGATGCTCCAAGAACAACACAACAATGCATGAAACAATAAAAACAACGTGTCTAGAAAGACCTGAGCCTTTTATTGATGAAGAAGGGGATGCCTTGGGCATCCCCAAGCTTTGACGCTTGTACCTCTTGAATATTTCTTGGGGTCACACGGGGTGGCATCCCCAGGCTTGCGTTTTTTCCATTCTTCATCTCATTACATCATTCTCTCTCTACACTTGAAAATTTTCATTCATACAAAACTTCACACAATCTTCATTAGCAACATTAGTGTATTCAAAAGATAATATACCTTTGGGTTTATCTTTAGAACAGCAAAAATTTCACTAAAAATACAAGCTACTGTAGAAATTCCCTCAAAAATCTCAATTTCCCAAAAAGAACTAAAAAGGAATCAATAAGAAGCAAATGCAAATAATGGCAGAAATCTGTCAAAACAGACCAAAAGGTAGAAACTGATTTTTTCGAAGACCTTTTGTTGCTCAAATCAAAAAGTGTCGAACTAACAAAAGTTAGCTAACATATTGGGGGATTTATTCAGAAAATATCAGGTCAATCCTACTTACAGATATCCCTCATGAATTTTTACGGTGGAGCACAAAAATCTGTTTCGGGACAACAACAACTCCCCAAATCTTACTTCCCTCTCATTAGAGGTCATTCTTGGCACAAAAAGCAAGTAAAAAGGATAAGGAGAGGTCATTACTGAAGTAATAACTTCCCAGACTCAAGAAAACTTTTGGGTTATCTCCCAATAAGTACTTTTCTTTAACGCCTTTAAGTTAGGCACAAGAAGCAAGAATCAAGTATTTTCAAATGAAGAAGCATTAACATCAAACCTTTGCTTTCAAAGGAGGAGCAAAAAACAACTTCTCTCTCCTCATATGGAAGTGTTCAATACCTTTCTTGAATCGAAATTGATATTTAATGGTGCCTTCTTTCATATCAATAATGGCACCAACATTCTAAAAAAAGGTCTTCCCAAAGTAATAGGACAATAAGCATTATATTCAACATCCAAAACATAGAAATCAATAGGGACATAAGCATTTTTAACCATAATAATAACATCATTAACACTCTCCATGAGTTTCTTCTTAGCATTATCATTAAGTGGGACATCCAAATAACAATCTTCCAAAGGTGGCAAATCAAGCATTTCATAAATCTTTCTAGGTATAATAGAGACACTAGAACCAAGGTCACATGAAGCTTTGAGATCAAAGTCATTCACTTGCATATTAATAATGGGTTCCCAACTATGTTCTACTTTCCTAGTAATAGAAGCTTTGTCTTTGTTAGACCCCTCCTTTATAAAGGAAAGGATCCCTGTGATTGCAATGCTAGTCCCTGGATCAATGCTAGCATCCACAGTTTAAGATGAAGTACGCAGATACAAAGGTCGTTTATTACAATCATTCCAGAGATAAAACTTAGTCTTTTACAACTCAGGGCCATAGGCCTAATACAAGAGTTTAAGGAATAAGTAAATAAACATAAGTCTTCATCTTCATGTGCCACAGGCAAGCATGTTGAGTGTAGACTTATGACTCCTACTCATCATCGGAGTAACCTGCAACATCACAAGTTACAGCCACAGAGGGTCAATACTTTGGAATAGTATTGGCAAGTGATACCTTAGTATATTTTAAGTGGACTATATTACTATATGCATTTTTGGCTAAGTGTAGCTTGGCTTGCTTTGCTTGAAAATAGGTTTTCCCTATTAGTTGAAATCACTAAGTTTTTCTTTATCAAAAACTTCCCAAGAAACCACCAATAGACATTGGGGTCCTTCACCCTTGTTCACCCACCAATTTTTTTACTTAGAAGTTGGAGTGATGAGATTTTTGTAGCTTCCATGTCTTGATGCTCAAGTTGTCCATTGCCTTGGACTAGGCTAAGTACTTAGGTTTTCCATCTGCAGAGGTTGTGCACTTTCCCCACCAGACTTGGTTTCCCAAGACAGGACCCTTCAGAAGCCTTTCCTTAGTCAAATGGACGCGCTCCAACCTATCATTCCCTCTACCACCAACTGTCCAAGTGACTACGTTCTAGCAACCTATATGATCATGGCAGAGCCCATATTGCCAAGTGGTTGCACTGTAAGCTTTCTCAACACTTGGCCTCCAAATCCCTTTGTGCCTGGGTGGCATACCACAAGTGTGATACACAAGCCAAGTCCATGGCCTTGTGTAACCACTCAACATAACCCAATCTTTCCATTCCACCCAGGAGGTTTATTGACTTAGTGGTTTTATTAAGAAAACATAAGTCTCATGACTTAGAAATATAGTCATTATAGCATGAATAGATTATACCAACCCTTGTTTGCTAGTAGCTAGGCTAAGCATGGCATGGTAACTTAACTTAGGAAAAATTCCTAGCAATTCTACCATTCTAACTACATAGGATTTCCCAAACTTTTATTTGGCAAGAGTAGCATGCAAGACTTAGCAAAATATCTAATGCTAATACAAAAAATATGGAAAAGTAATATTCATGAAAATATCACTTGCCTTGGTAATGTGGAGAGTATCACTCCTCACAATCACAATCACTAGCAAAATCTACACAAAAATTTGTAGCACACAATTACACACAATTATATACAATCAAAAATAATATGAATGCATGCATGCAAGAATTTACTAAGTGGTGATTTTGAAACACTACCAAGCATGTGCATGTTTACAGAAACTTAACAAGTCACAAGTTTGCCAACTAAACTTATTTATCCCTAAAACAAATTACTAAACTAAATCCATACTCAAAATAGCCTTAAACATGTTTCTACAAATAAAGTCATTCTGATGGTTACTATTTGTTAAACACTTTGCATAAACAGAAAGGCCTTGATTCCCTGAATTCAACGGTATAAATTTTGCAAAATTCCAACGTGGAAATCAAAAGTTATAAGCATTTGAAATTTGGATCAAATTCTGTTTTAAAATCTGTTTTTAGATCTGTTCCTAGCCACGCGTCGTGTTGTGACTGGCGCGTACCGGTTCGCACCGGGTCGAGCTCTGCAGCCGCAGGATCTAAATAGATCGCACGCTCCAGATCGCGTACCTCTTCGCCGATTACTGAATCTATCCTAACGCTTGGATCAAGATCCAACGGCACGCGAGCAAGCGACCATGTCCTGGCGGCGCGCGGCGTCAACGAGCGGCGGAGCGCTTGGTCTACGGCGGCGCTAGCATTCCAAGTCATCCGCGAGAGGGAGAAGGGCCATACCAGATTCGCAAGAGGCTGCTGAAGCTCAAGGTAGCGTCGGTTTGTGAAGGGGCGTGCTGACACGGCGATGATTTCTCGTCGGAGTTGAGTCTGGCGACAGGTGGTTCCGTTCGAGGTCGAAGGCGACGATGTAGATCACTAGGAGGCAAACGGGGGTGTGGTCAGATGCAGAAGGTCACGGAGTAAACGCGTGTGTGAAAGACAAGGTTCGGGGCGGTCTGGACTTACCGCTGGAGCTCGCCAGAGTTGAAGCTGGAGGTGGTGGCGGTCAGACGTTTGCGTAGCCGACATTTTGGGTCACCCGCGGGCAAACCAGGAGTGCTAGGAGATGCGTGAGGTCAAGTGGAGTCTGTTCGTGTGAAGCAGAGGCAGAGGGATGGTCGGAGGTGGCCGGAATTGTGGCTGCAGCTTGTCGGAGATGGCGGGGTTGCAGAGAGCAATTCGTGCAGCCTGGGGGCGCTCTGGGCTTGGGAGTTGGGGGAGAAGAGCGAGGGGACAGAGGGGGTTTAAATAGCCTGGTCGTGAGCGAGAATTACTCGGGCATTGATACGAATTGAAGCCGCGAATCAAACAGGAAACAGCCGCGCTGATTTGGGGATGAACTGGTCATGGGGGGGTGGAGACGACGATGCTCGAGTGGGCCGCGGTTGTCAGCGATAGAGGGAAAAGGGAGTGGGTCCCTTCTGTCAGTGAGCTGGTGGGTGTGAGAGTGGGTAAAGAAAACGATTCGCGGGGTGTGCGCTACTGGGCTAGTCTGGGCCGAATTGGGCTGGGTCGGCCTGATTAGCTGGTTGTCTTATTTTTTTTCCTCTTTATTCCTTTTCCTTTTCTGATTGCTTTTCTAAATATGGTTTTCAAACCCAAATTCAAATCTGTTTGAATCCAAAGTTTTACAGGACTTTTGTACAACAAATCTTGCTCTTAAATAAGTGTTAAACACATCTGAACACTTCTGAACACTTGGGTCTTTTGAAAAATGAATTAAAACCATGCCTTTATGAGATGTGATAATAGGCATAGAATTTGTTTTAATTCATAATTTGCTTTGAGACTTTGCTTAAGTTTTTGAGACCACTTAAGTTTGAATTCAAATCATCCTGTATGAATAACAACATCTTTCTCAATAGCATGTAGCACAAAGGCTAGGGTTTTCAAAAATAATGAGCCACAATTGCTCCTGTTTCTGAAATGATTTTGAGAAAAGCCCTAAATGATGATGAATGCAAGGATGATATGAATGAGTTTTGGAATATGAATTTAGGGATGTTACAGTCTTTCAACTTCTCTTCCTTAATTTTAATAAGAGCATCTGTAATGTGTTTGGTGAAAGCCACATTCATATCACTAGTGTCAGGACTTCTATCAAGCTTTTGTAGGAACATAATCACTTCATAAATATTGCAACCATCAAGATCAAAATCAAACTTAGCATCACTAGTAGTAGACTCATTGGGTTTAGGCATTGTGGTAGGAGGAATAGGGACTTCTTGTGGTTTACTGGCATCCATATTGGTGGTGGTGATAGTGCACACACTATTGTTTCTAGCAATTTCAGCTCCTCTTTCCCACTTAGCATGCAGTTGGGCTAACAGTCTAACATTTTCATCAATGGTAACTTGTATGGCATGAGTAGAAGCAAAGGTACTTTCCAAAGTTTCAGGTTTAGCAGCCATTTTATTAATCGAGGAGGACTGTGCTTCAGACAAAGAGGACATATTTTTCTCAACATTCAAAAGCTTTTCCTCCACAGTCTTGTTGAAAGTGGTTTGTTTACTAATAAAGTCTTTGAGCATGACTTCAAGTTCAGAGGGGGCACTTCTAGTATTGTTGTAGGAGTTTCCATAGGTATTTCCATTATTAGGAGGATAAGGCCTATAATTGTTGTTACTACCAAAATTATTCCTATAGGCATTGTTGTTGAAATTGTTGTTTCTAATGAAGTTCACATCAACTAGCTCTTGTTGAGCAACCAAAGAGGCTAAGGGAACATTATTAGGATCTAAAGGAGCTTTCCCATTAACAAGCATAGCCATGATAACATCAATCTTATCACTCAAAGAGGAGGTTTCTTCAATAGAATTTACATTCTTACCATGTAGAGCTCTCTCAGTGTGCCATTCAGAATAATTAACCATCATATTATCAAGTAGTTTTGTTGCAGCACCCAAGGTGATGGTCATAAAGGTACCTCCAGCAGCTTAATCCAACAGGTTTCTTGAAGAGAAGTTCAAACCTGCATAAAAAGTCTGGATAATCATCCAAGCAGTAAGTCCATGAGTGGGACAATTCTTAACCAAAGATTTCATTCTTTCCCAAGCTTGAGAAACATGTTCATTATGAAGTTGTTTAAATTTCATAATATCACTTCTCATAGATATAATCTTAGCAGGAGGATAGTATTTTCCAATAAAATCATCTTTGCACTTAATCCAAGAATCAATACTATTTCTAGGCAAGGATAGCAACCATTCTTTAGATTTTCCTCTCAAGGAGAAAGAAAACAACTTGAGGTTAATAATATATCCATCTACATCCTTATATTTTTGCATCTCACAAAGTTCAACAAAGTTATTGAGGTGGGAGCAGCATCATCAGTACTAGCACCAGAAAATTGCTCTCTCATCACAAGATTCAACAAATCAGGCTTAATTTCATAAAAGGTAGCATCAGGAGTAGGTGGAGCAATAGGAGTACTTAGGAAATCATTGTTATTTGTGCTAGTGAAGTCACACAACTTGGTGTTCTCAACAGAGTTAATTTTGGGAAAAATGGAGCAAGCCAACAGCAACAACAAATAGAGCAGGAACTAATTTTTGTTTGCTTTTTATAAGAAAAAGCAAACCAAACTAAACTATTTTTTTGGAGTTTTTGATAAAAAGAGGCAAACAAAACTAAGCAAAATAAACTAAGCAAAACAAAAACAAAGTAAAGAGAAAGGTTGTGAAGGACTCCCCTTGTGAAGACGTCCTTAGCCTCCCTGGCAACGGCGCCAGAAAACTTGTTAATGGCGCGTGGTAGCGCTTCGTTGGGAGGCCCCAAGAGCAAGGTGTGATGAGCACAGCAGCAAGTCTTCCCTCAGTAAGAAACTGTCACATCCCAAGATTTTCCAAATCTTGTAATGTGAAAATAAATTAATAAAATAAAACTTTGTTTGGTTTTCAGAGCCAGAAGAAACTTTTTGAATTCAAATTGGAACTTCAAACCCATTTGAATTAAATAAAAACCTAAAGGGATTTAAAAAGATAAACATTTTAAATAAAGGAAAACAAAATATTTTGGAAATAATATTTTGGATCTTTTAAAATAAAAGATTTGGTATTCAAAAGAAAAGATGGATTTATAAATAAAGATTATTTTATAAAGCTAAATTAAACCTTGGACAAGCTTTGGGAATTAAAACATTTTATTCTAAATAAAATTAGCAAAGGTTTATCTAAAATAAATTAATAAGGATTTGATATCCAAGTCTTATTAATAAAGGTTCTATCATTTATAAACCATCAAAAACTTATTTGTCTAATTTAATAAAGTTTCCAAGTATTGAATATTTCCAAATAAAACCTACTGATTTGGTTTTGAAAATATTTAGGTTTCAAATAAAGATTTTATTAATAGAAACAAACTCTATTTGATTTAATAACTAAGGCCCATTTTTAATTACTAATGGACCCTAAAGTAAGAGATTATTTTGTTTTAAACAAATTTTCCAAATATTCTTTATTTCTAAATAAACCTACTGATTTAGTTTTGAAAATATTTGGATTTCAAATGGAGACTCTATTAATTAAATCAAACTCTATTTTGTTAAATACCTAATGAACCACTTTTATTTAATTAATAAATGGTCTTAAAAAGAATAAAAATTATTTTTATTTCTGGAATTTAGTTTCTATTGATAAACAGAACCAAATTCATATTTGAAAAGCTTGATGATTGTTTGAATCATTTTGAATGTGTTTGATTGGTTGAAATTCAAAACAGAAATTCAAAATAGAAAAAGAAAAGGCATTCAGTATAAAAAAAAGAGAGATGAAACAAAGCAGCCCAGTCGACAGGCCCAGCTCCAGCCCATCTAGCCCACCTCCTCTCCCGAACCGTTTTCTGCACCGCAATAGAAACCCGCCCTGAGGCTGACAGGTGGACCCCTCTCCTCTTCTTTTCTTTCACTGCCAGCAGACCCCACGCAGCCAGCTCCTTCTTCTTCCTCGCGCGAACCACGCCTCTTCCCCCTCGCTGCCGTTGCAGGCCTTGATTCCGCGCGTTTAATTCGCCTTAACGCCACGTTAATTCCTCGTCACGGCCACGTCTATTTAACCGCCTGCTCCTCCTCCTCGTTTTCCCTCAGACCACTCCTCCCCTCTGCCTCCAGGCCGCCCCAATTTCTCTCTACACCGCCGCCGTCTCCGACGAGCTTAGCCCTCAATCCCGGCCACACACTGCCTCCCCTTGCTTCCTCGACCAAGCACGCACGCTCCCCATCCTCTAACGCTTCTGTCCATACCCTCAGTTCGACCACGGGCGCCCCGGAGCGTCGGCAAGGACAAGCTCGACTCACGCCGCCGTCTGCTTCTTCTCCGACAACGTTTTCCAGGTGAACCAGACCGCCCCCTCACTTCTTGCGCACGCACACAGCATCGCCTTGCTCTTACGCATCTGAATATGCTCCTGTTCTGCCTTAGGGCAATCTGCAGCGACGACTCCTACCGCCACCACCGTCTGCTTCATCTCCGGCGAAGCCCACAGGTAGTATCTGACCACCCCGCGCCTCCTCGTTCACACTCCCGCACTCGCCACACCGTTCTGCATCTAACCGCATCGTTGTTTTGCTTCGGGATGATCCACAGCGTCACCCTCGACCGCGGACAGAACCACCCGACGCCGACCCCCACTCCGGCGAGGAATTACTGCAGACCCCGAGCGCCCCGCGACCAACCGATCACGCCCCGAGCAACGCTTTGGCCTCGCGATCACGGTGAGCGTTCTCACTTCGTACCTTGCTTCCTAGAACCGCCGATAGCCACAGCCAGACCGTCGCCGCCGCGCGCAGCCACCGAGCACCGCCGGAATTTGGCAAGCATGCTAGTGACCGTTGGATTTAGATCTAACGTATAGGAAAGAAAGTGGGCGAAGGGGTATCGAGCAACCAGCGCCGTGCGATTCCACTTAGATCCAACGATCCAGAGGGATCGATCCACCCGAACCGGTACCGGCCAGTTAAAACGCGACGCGTGTCCCCTGTTCTGTTTAAAACAGATTTGAAATCTGATTTAGTTGTGATTTTCAAATCCTCATAACTTTTGATCCACACGTCCAAAAATTACAAATTTTATATCAATGAAATCAGGAGAAGAAGCCCTAGCTAACCATGGCCTTAGTTTTGAAAATAGTATCTGTTAGCTTGATTGAAATTGCAGAAACATTTGTGTACTTGTTTAGAGTATAAAAATTGTTTAAAATTGAATTTAATAACAAAACCTTTGCAAAATGGAATTATGTGACCATACTGACCCTAGGAACCAACCCATAGTGTTAAAAATAATGTTGGTGAAATTTAAGTTGAATTATTTAACTTAGCCATTTTCTAGCCATATAAAATTATTGATTTTACAATGGAAATGTTTTTGCTAAGAAAACTTAGGGAAAAATGTTTTGGACCAAACTTACTGACCCAAAAACACCAAGCCTTGCCAAGAGCAACTTACTTGATGCAAAACCTAAAATTTTGCTTTGAAAAGAATAATTTTCACCACATAAAATGTTGAATGGATTTTAAAATATACTTTGAGCAAAACCCTCTAACTAATGACTTTGCCATTTTGGTAAATGACCAATGTGGGCCTTACAAAGTTTATAAACCTAGTAGAAACCAACCTTGCAAAAGAACCCCCTTTGCATGACTTAGACTCCATTGCTATGTGTGTGAAATTGTTTGTTTAACTTTGGTTTGGAATGTTAGTTGATTTGGTGATTTGCTTGATTGACTTGTAGTGAATTTAGCAAAGTGTAAGACTAGCAAGATCAAGGAAGTGAACCCTCATTCCCTACCAAAAAGGCAAGTTACACTATCATACAAAAGTCCTACTATTTTTATTATACCTAGTGGATTTTGAAAATATGCATGAAAAGATATTTTTGTACTTATGCTATGCTAAATCCTAATAGGATTCCCTAAACACTCCTTAGTGAAATTATTAAAGTTGTACATGCTTAGCCATGCTATATGCTATAATTTGAAAAAGAGATACATGTTGAGATTTTACAAAGATTTGAGAAAAGGACTTGTGCTTTACATAATAAAACAAGGACTCAATGAACCACCTAGGTGGAGGATACTTTAAGTTTTGGAGAAGGTGGCAACAAAAGGGAACCATGTCTATGGCAATCACTTTGTGTTGTGCTCCAAAAGAAAACCACCTAGGAAACTTAGAGATCAAACATGCTTCTCCAATTGTGGCTTTCGTGTGCAACCACATGCTATTATGGCTCTGACTTAGTCAATTACATTAGGAATACCCATACATTGTCTTTAGTTACTGGACATGGGGATCTGGAATGCTTTATGGGGGCTGAAGACAAAGCTAGCAATGATGTATGGGAGGACCTTTTGGAAAGACTTCGTCACATTCTCAATCTGCCAGTACTCCATCTTGGTGAGCACTAATCCAGTAGGCCACTGGTGGCAAAAGGATGGGATTGTGACATGTGGGTAAAGTGTACTCCTTCTGCAGAAGTAAACAAAAATCTAAGTACTTAGCTGTGTCCCCGGTTATGGACAATACTAAGCAACTAAAGTTTGAACTATGGGAGATCTCGACATTCCAACTTCTAATATAAAAACTTGATGCACTTGGGGGTACCAAGGAATTCAAAGAGATTTTGTAAAACTTGTTGCACTTGGGAATACCAAGGTGCTCAAGAGCATGATGTACTTGGGGATACCAAGGAACCCATGAGTTTTGACAAAACTTGTTGCACTTGGGGTTACCAAGGTGCTCAAGGGATTTTGACAAGGATTTGAACACTTGAGTTTCTACCAAGGAGTTCAAGGAACTTGGAAAAGAAATTTGACAAAGGATTTTAAAACCCTTTTGGAAAGATAGGATAAAACAATGCTTTATGCAAATAAGCCTTAAACTCTACTTAGCCAAATATGCATATAATGATAGGATCCACTCTTATTATACATAGAAGTGAAGCTTGCCAATACAATTCAAAATGTATTGACCCATGTGGCTGTAACTTGTAATGTTGCAGGATGATTGTTTTAAAATGAAGAATGTTTGATTGACTAGGACTACAAAATCTACAACCAACATCTGCCTGTGGCACTTTGAAGATGATGGACCCATACTTATAGTTATTCCGCTGCAAATGTAATGTAATAGCCAAATGAGCTATGTTTGATGTAATAAACTTATGTTATTCCTGGTTATAAAATTTATATTATGACCTTTGTATCTTGATATTACATCTTAACTGTGGATGCTAGCTATTGATCCAGGGACTAGCATTGTAAACACAGGAGGAACCTACCTTATTAGGTTGGGACCCCTACAGATGGTATCAGAGCATTGTGTTGCCTGTAGGATTTGTAAACCCTAGGATTGGACAAAAACCCTTAGAAAAATAGGAATTGTATTTTGTTCCAAAACTTATTTACAAAAACACTTGTAAACTCTTTCCTCAACCATTTTGATTTTAACTCTACATCTCTTCTACTTCAACTTGATGGAAAACCTACCCATGACCAAAGACTACACCATGTGCAAAGGACTTCTTCAACATCTTCAACTCTAATGACTTCAACATCTTCAGCTCTAATGACTTCAACATCTTCAGCATGATCACCAAGGACTTCCAACTTGGAAACTACTAAGGACCACAAGTGAAACAAGGAAATCCTGCTCAAGATTTAGAGACTGAGGGAATGCAAAATAAGAAGAAACCATCAACAACTTTGAAGTATTGTGACCAAGAGTTTTCTCAGGGAAACCAAGATCTTATACAAGAAGAATCATGAAGGAAGGAAAGATCACAAGTGAACCATATAGATGGACCACCATAATTTAGTTAAGACAAAACACACTAACTTGTATAGTGTAACAAAAATATTTTGTTACCTAAGTATGTGTTTGAACTATGTTGTTTGAGTGCAAAGTTGCTTGTGAATGTTTGGGTTGTGATTGCATGCACATTGCTTGTGTGAATTGTGATGTGTGTGATTAGAAATAATTCCTTAGAAATATCTTGCCTATTATAATCTTCCTTCAACCCAAACAGATGACTACTCCAAAGGACTCCAAGGTTGATGACACCAACACCAACCAAGCTGATAGCATGAAAGAACTCATAGCAACCCAACACCAGTTGAACCAACTAACAGCTCAGTTCCTAGTCAACAATAGTGATAAGGATCCAGCACTCCAAAGGTTTTTGGAAGAGCAGTCTCAACTGATGCTTAAGGTGACTAATCAAATGATTAGCATAGAAGAAAGCTATCCAAAGAGAATGTATGATAACAAGGATGAAAAGAATATTGTTCTAGATGGAGCCCCAGCTTGCATTATTTGTGGAGACAAGGATCATACTTCCAAGGAGCATGAAGGACAATGCCCCAATTGTGAAGAAGATCATCCTGTTGGACAATGTCCTACCTCTCAAGCTACTTGCTACCTGTGTGAAGGAAGTGATCATACTCCAGGTCTATCTCCCATCTATGCCATGGTGGAACAAAGGAAACAAGAAGGATCCAAGTCTACCAAAGGAAAAGGACCACTTCTACATCCAAACAAGACAACCCAATTCAAAGGATCAAGGAAAATCAAGAAGCCCAAGCAGGACATGAGCCTTGTGCAATGTCGTAAATGTAAGGAAATGGGACACTACTCCAGTGGATGCCCAGAGAACAAGAAGAATAAAGAGATTGACCAAGTGTGGTGCAACAACTGCAAAGAACCAGGCCACTATGTAGCAACTTGCCCACAAGAGCAATGCAAAGAACTCAAGGACATTAATTGTTTCAACTGCAAGAATCCAGGACACTATGCAAGCAACTGTCCAGAAAGGATGAAAAACAAGTTGAACAAGCCTATGGAGAAACTCAACCTTGGCCCATGAGTCAAGTGTAGAAATAAAGCAAAAATTGCTTAGAGAAATTTTCCAGGACCCAAGAAGGCCAATATGTAATTTTGTTTGAAAATTTTTAAGGGTGGTAGTACCCTAGTTGCTTTGAACTTGCTTGTAACTCCAGCCTTCCCCAAATCTCGGGACGAGATTTATTTTAAGGGTGGTAGCCTGTCACATCCCAAGATTTTCCAAATCTTGTAATGTGAAAATAAATTAATAAAATAAAACTTTGTTTGGTTTTCAGAGCCAGAAGAAACTTTTTGAATTCAAATTGGAACTTCAAACCCATTTGAATTAAATAAAAACCTAAAGGGATTTAAAAAGATAAACATTTTAAATAAAGGAAAACAAAATATTTTGGAAATAATATTTTGGATCTTTTAAAATAAAAGATTTGGTATTCAAAAGGAAAGATGGATTTATAAATAAAGATTATTTTATAAAGCTAAATTAAACCTTGGACAAGCTTTGGGAATTAAAACATTTTATTCTAAATAAAATTAGCAAAGGTTTATCTAAAATAAATTAATAAGGATTTGATATCCAAGTCTTATTAATAAAGGTTCTATCATTTATAAACCATCAAAAACTTATTTGTCTAATTTAATAAAGTTTCCAAGTATTGAATATTTCCAAATAAAACCTACTGATTTGATTTTGAAAATATTTAGGTTTCAAATAAAGATTTTATTAATAGAAACAAACTCTATTTGATTTAATAACTAAGGCCCATTTTTAATTACTAATGGACCCTAAAGTAAGAGATTATTTTGTTTTAAACAAATTTTCCAAATATTCTTTATTTCTAAATAAACCTACTGATTTAGTTTTGAAAATATTTGGATTTCAAATGGAGACTCTATTAATTAAATCAAACTCTATTTTGTTAAATACCTAATGAACCACTTTTATTTAATTAATAAATGGTCTTAAAAAGAATAAAAATTATTTTTATTTCTGGAATTTAGTTTCTATTGATAAACAGAACCAAATTCATATTTGAAAAGCTTGATGATTGTTTGAATCATTTTGAATGTGTTTGATTGGTTGAAATTCAAAACAGAAATTCAAAATAGAAAAAGAAAAGGCATTCAGTATAAAAAAAAGAGAGATGAAACAAAGCAGCCCAGTCGACAGGCCCAGCTCCAGCCCATCTAGCCCACCTCCTCTCCCGAACCGTTTTCTGCACTGCAATAGAAACCCGCCCTGAGGCTGACAGGTGGACCCCTCTCCTCTTCTTTTCTTTCACTGCCAGCAGACCCCATGCAGCCAGCTCCTTCTTCTTCCTCGCGCGAACCACGCCTCTTCCCCCTCGCTGCCGTTGCAGGCCTTGATTCCGCGCGTTTAATTCGCCTTAACGCCACGTTAATTCCTCGTCGCGGCCACGTCCATTTAACCGCCTGCTCCTCCTCCTCGTTTTCCCTCAGACCACTCCTCCCCTCTGCCTCCAGGCCGCCCCAATTTCTCTCTGCACCGCCGCCGTCTCCGACGAGCTTAGCCCTCAATCCCGGCCACACACTGCCTCCCCTTGCTTCCTCGACCAAGCACGCACGCTCCCCATCCTCTAACGCTTCTGTCCATACCCTCAGTTCGACCGTGGGCGCCCCGGAGCGTCGGCAAGAACAAGCTCGACTCACGCCGCCATCTGCTTCTTCTCCGACGACGTTTTCCAGGTGAACCAGACCGCCCCCTCACTTCTTGCGCACGCACACAGCATCTCCTTGCTCTTACGCATCTGAATATGCTCCTGTTCTGCCTTAGGGCGATCTGCAGCGACGACTCCTACCGCCACCACCGTCTGCTTCATCTCCGGCGAAGCCCACAGGTAGTATCTGACCACCCCGCGCCTCCTCGTTCACACTCCCGCACTCGCCACACCATTCTGCATCTAACCGCATCGTTGTTTTGCTTCGGGATGATCCACAGCGTCACCCTCGACCGCGGACAGAACCACCCGACGCTGACCCCCACTCCGGCGAGGAATTACTGCAGACCCCGAGCGCCCCGCGACCAACCGATCACGCCCCGAGCAACGCTTCGGCCTCGCGATCACGGTGAGCGTTCTCACTTCGTACCTTGCTTCCTAGAACCGCCGATAGCCACAGCCAGACCGTCGCCGCCGCGCGCAGCCACCGAGCGCCGCCGGAATTTGGCAAGCATGCTAGTGACCGTTGGATTTAGATCTAACGTATAGGAAAGAAAGTGGGCGAAGGGGTATCGAGCAACCAGCGCCGTGCGATTCCACTTAGATCCAACGATCCAGAGGGATCGATCCACCCGAACCGGTACCGGCCAGTTAAAACGCAACGCGTGTCCCCTGTTCTGTTTAAAACAGATTTGAAATCTGATTTAGTTGTGATTTTCAAATCCTCATAACTTTTGATCCACACGTCCAAAAATTACAAATTTTATATCAATGAAATCAGGAGAACAAGCCCTAGCTAACCATGGCCTTAGTTTTGAAAATAGTATCTGTTAGCTTGATTGAAATTGCAGAAACATTTGTGTACTTGTTTAGAGTATAAAAATTGTTTAAAATTGAATTTAATAACAAAACCTTTGCAAAATGGAATTATGTGACCATAATGACCCTAGGAACCAACCCATAGTGTTAAAAATAATTTTGGTGAAATTTAAGTTGAATTATTTAACTTAGCCATTTTCTAGCCATATAAAATTATTGATTTTACAATGGAAATGTTTTTGCTAAGAAAACTTTGGGAAAAATGTTTTGGACCAAACTTACTGACCCAAAAACACCAAGCCTTGCCAAGAGCAACTTACTTGATGCAAAACCTAAAATTTTGCTTTGAAAAGAATAATTTTCACCACATAAAATGTTGAATGGATTTTAAAATATACTTTGAGCAAAACCCTCTAACTAATGACTTTGCCATTTTGGTAAATGACCAATGTGGGCCTTACAAAGTTTATAAACCTAGTAGAAACCAACCTTGCAAAAGAACCCCCTTTGCATGACTTAGACTCCATTGCTATGTGTGTGAAATTGTTTGTTTAACTTTGGTTTGGAATGTTAGTTGATTTGGTGATTTGCTTGATTGACTTGTAGTGAATTTAGAAAAGTGTAAGACTAGCAAGATCAAGGAAGTGAACCCTCATTCCCTACCAAAAAGGCAAGTTACACTATCATACAAAAGTCCTACTATTTTTATTATACCTAGTGGATTTTGAAAATATGCATGAAAAGATATTTTTGTACTTATGCTATGCTAAATCCTAATAGGATTCCCTAAACACTCCTTAGTGAAATTATTAAAGTTGTACATGCTTAGCCATGCTATATGCTATAATTTGAAAAAGAGATACTGTAACACCCTCAGAATCGACCCTATGCAAGTTTTAGCGAAACCCGCCAAACTCGCATAGAAACGATTCAAAGGTGCCCACCAGGCACTTTCGTGTGGGTGGAAAACGAAGTAATAACATTACACAACAGTCCTCGATGGGACCCACAGAATAGATATATATACAACAGCGACTCCATGAGTCAAGAATACAGATTTTATATACAAAGATCCAAATCACCTTGAAAATGATAGAGCGCCCCGCTACGGACAAGATGCAAATGGGGCTAAGAGCCCTGAAGTATAACCAATAGCGTCCATAACCCTGCCCAGGCCAAGCCGGAAGGGTAACCTTGCTAACGACGTCGATCTCAAAACCTGCTTAAACAAAAGGGGTGCCGACAAAGGGCAAAGGAAAAAGAGGAGCGTCAGTACTGAGGCCAGTACACGGCGAGGCTAGAATTCGGCGGTCCTCGCCTACATAGGTATGGTGGACTGAAGCGGCAGCGGCAGCATGCACTAAACAACCTATAGAGACTCGATACAACTAGCGGTTATCAGAGAGGGGTAAGAAAGACCTATTCGGATCCAACCTGAAGCTAACACCAATCATACCCATCCTGGTGTTTCCCCCTCGAGACCAAACGAGGAAGTCAACCGAGGAACTCACACAGTTGGCAGTTTTATTTATTCGGTGATCGTTGCAGCTATTACTAGTCAGGTATAGATAATCATCCTGATAAAATAAGGAGTGGGTCATTTTAGTTAACCATTCCGTTATAGTCACAACACTTACTAATCAGATACAATTAGCATGAGATAACCCAAAACCCAGCAGTTGTTGGTACTTTTATTTAGCCATTCCGTTGTAGTTGCAATACTTACTAGTCAGGTACAATGGTCGCAAGCGACACTCCAAACAAGCAATTGTGGGCAGTATTAATTAGCCATTCCATTATAGTGAAGCTGATTACTAGTCATTATAAAGTCAAATTTATAGCAATAAACTTTAGTTGTGCTTGTCTATGGTCGAGATACTGTGCTCCAAGTCGTCCATAACCGCGGACACGGCTTTCAGAAAGTTTTACCCGGCCGGGGTGCACCAATAGCAACACACACTCGATCAACCTCGGAAAAACCAAATCAAAACCCAACGAGGCTTTCACGACAAAGCAATCACAGGATTCAGAAATATTTCAGGGGGGCACCCCTTGGAGTACACCCGCAACAAAGTAAGCAAGCTCCGAGACGGACTCAAGGTTTGCGACAATGGCTGTAAACGACAGCAAATCCCCAAACGGGGACTGTCGATACAGCGAAAACACTCCGCTTCCAAAACAGTACAGCGTGCTCCTCACACAATCATAAATAAAGCAGTAAAGCATGGCATAGGTACAGGGTAGTAAATAAATCCTCAAACTAGTTGTGGCCCTAAGAAATAAGACTGAATCAAGCTCTGGCTAAGGGGGGTCCCATATACCTCCTGGATGTGGATAGCGCGATAAATCAAGGAACAGGTCTCAAGTACTCGGGGTCCTACGGGACACAAGTGGGCGTTCGGAAACCAAATATTTTCTATCACCCACCGATGCCTCTGCTTACTTCAATTTTAGTTGTTAAACAGGAATTAAAGTGAACGATAAGTAAAACCATGATCATCTCCAACATCAACATGCGGCAATACATCAACAACTGTGGCACTTGACGACACGCAACAGCACTTGAGCAAGCGACTACGACGCGCAAGTCCAGCTATCTACCAAACAACAGGTAATAGGAGGTGGCCATGCAATATAAGGCTGCAAGGGATATCAAGGGTACGGAAACTAGAGCATCGCATCACAGATAGCAATAGATCAACAGGAGGGAATAAATACTATAAAAGTAAGATAGGTAGAAAGGGGGATATGCTCGCCTGAAAACATTGCCGAAGGTACAACCGAAGATCGGGTCGACAATCGCATCAACTCAACGGCCTTATCCGCGAAGAAGCAAAACACTAGAAGAAACACCGGATGCAATATTTAATACTACGGCAAAAGATCGGCCATGATGCATGTATGATGCATGACATGGCAGAGGTGCAATGCAATTAGGCAAGATTAAGCGGAACCGGGGTCCCGACAATTAAATATATGGTTCCAGTTGTTTAGATACCCCGCAAGTTAAATGTTATTTGACCATGGCAAAATAAGTTACCGGTTCGCTACCCAAATTTAAATGAGGCCAATATAAGACTGGATTTGCCCGCATATGGGCCCCATATTTAATTATTAGGTGAATCGGCATAAGGCCCCCAAACCACACAAGATGCATGCGAGATCAATTAATATGCAACAAGTTGTATTATATTATAAAATAGGGTTTCGGGAAGGGGTTCACACATTAGGGTTCGGCAGATCTTGGGGTTCCGGGGTTCGGGGTCGGTCTCGGGGTTCCGGGTTCGACGGAAGCGTTCTCGGACTCCGGGATCGTTCTCGGTAACGGGGTAGATCTTGTCGTGCTTCAGTTTCGGGTGCGGTTCTCGGCGAACTAGTCGGTTCCCTGTCGGAGGTTTTGGCGCTTCGGATCGGCCTTCGGTTCGGGGCCTCAGGTCTTGGGGTTCGCGTCCGTGTGGCGGTCTTGTTGTTCCGGGTAGGCGTTCTCGGGGTCGATGGCGAACTTGAGTGGGTCGGGTACCGGGGTCTTCGAATCCGTGAAGTAGATCTTGTCGTCTGGGCGTCGATGCTTCCGGAAGGAGAACTTGGCGATCCCGAGGGTCTTGATGTTCGACGGGTTCGGGCGCGCCGGAATCGGGCTTCAGGGTTTGTTCTTCCGATCCTTGAAGAAGGTCATGGTGGTTCCAGGGAGGAAGCCTTGGTGTTCCGCGAAGGGTAGCTTCGGACTGCGACTTTGTGGTCGTTGGCGAACTCGGATGGTCACCCGGGGTTCATCGAATCTGCTTGGCCGATGTCGATCTTGGCAGGGCACCATGTGGCCGATCTTGTTACGATTGTCCGCGATGGAGGTCTTGTCGATGAGAGGGCCTTGGCATCTTAACCTCGTGCGGGATATGGTCCTTGTTCCGGCCTTGGTCAGCAAGCGTTTCCACCGCGTCGCCATGTCTTCTCGCTGATGCGGCCCGATGCTTGCACGGGGGCAGAGGACGCTACCACCTGTGCCACGCGGGATGAGCAAGGTGGAGGCACCGGTGGCGAGGGAGGCGAGGTGGAGACGCACGGGCGACATGGCCTAGCTCGAAGGGAGGAGGCAGAAGAGGGGTTGTCGCGGCCTGGCTGCGCAGAGCACCGGAGGGCACCGGCGAGGTGGCCGACGTCGGTAAGGAGGGCGGCGGGCGCGGAAGCTTGCAGAGGACGGTGGTCGGAGGTGACTGACGGCGACGGCGTCGGGGAGGCTGCCGGGGTGGAGCGACGCGGGAGGGGGAGATCGGAGAGGGGAGGGCCGGCGGAGCGGCGGGCTCCTGGCGCGGGGACGCTGGCTGGAGCTCGCGGGGGTCGGGGCGGCGCGACGACCTGCTCGCGGGGACGCGTCGGGGGCCAGCAGCGGCGGCGGTCTCGGTCTCCCGGGCGGCGCGCGCAGAGAGCGCCGCGGCCAGCGGAGGGAGCGGCGCCGGAGAGAGGGCCCGGCGGCGGCGGGCGCAGGCGGCGGGCCGCAGGAGGTGAGAGGAGGCGCGGACGGCTCGGGGCGGAGCCGGAGGGAGCGGCGAGAGGACGCGGTGACCGGCGACGGGGAGCGGAAGAGGCAGACGGGGCGGAGGCGGTTGGCCGGCGAGCGGCGGCGCAGGTCGGGGAGCCGTGCGGGGCGGACGGGGCGGCCAGGGGCAGGCGAGCACGCGGTGAGGGAGGCACAGAGGGAGAGAGAGGACGCGGGGGCGTGGGGATGGGAGAGAGAGCGTTGCGGGGCCGGGGTGGGGCCAGCGGGTGGTGGTGGTACTGGCGTGCGTCTGTGTGCGTGTGTGCGGGTGGGGCGTGTGTGCTTGTGTGTTGAGAGAGAGAGAGGAAAGGGGAGAGAGGCTGGGGGTGAGGTGGCAGGGTTTAATTGGGGGGGAAAAGAGAGGGGAGCTGAGGTGGCGAGCTGCTACTGGTTGGGGTGAGGTGGAGAGGAGGGCTGGGTAGATAGGTGGGTAGCTGTAGGATTTAGAAGGGCGGGTTAGGTGGACCGATTTGAAAATGGGGGTGGTCGTTCGGGTCATTCGGCCCGTTCGACTGCCCCCGCTAAAAATAATTGTAACTTTTATTTGTTTTAAACATGGCTCTTGCAATTCGATAGCCGACAAACAAAATATCCCGGAGACCCGGTTTTGGTTTTGAATAAAGATGGGACGTTTTAGAAAACAAAACGGGCTTTGCGAAAATAGTTTTAGACAAACAACACATGATGATGACGATGCAATGCACAAAATCAACGCGATTTTCTAGTAGTGGTTTTGCGGGATGCCACAATTCGACACCACTAACAATGGATCTCGCCCTCGAGATCCGCCTCATGGTACCGTAAGGAAGGTCGGCGATCTGCATCTTCTCGCGTCGTGTAGATCCTCGCGACACCACTAACGAGGGTCCCTTCTTCATCTGGAAATCGGCGACACCACCAACAAAGGGTCGTTGTTCCTGATCATCGAGAGAACACTCCGGAGAAACAAAGGACGAAGGTAGAGGTATCAAACGGTAAGGCCACCCCTAACTTCCATTAGAAGAGGAAAAGTTACATTGATCCACCAGTTCGATGTACAGGGCGAACAGTAAGAGTCCGGTAGGGTGATCAGTCCATCCCGTACCCAAACTATCAACTCTATACATGAGTAGGGGAATCAGGCAACTCAACTCTCGAGATTTAGACTGAAGATCTTCATAGGCGGTATCCGGAACAAAGGAATGATGCCAGCAGAAATCGTATGAAAGACACAATGATTAGGTTCCGCGATGGTTCCATTGGCATGAACAACACATGCTCAAGGTATACTCCAACTTCACCAATGCTCGTCCTTCTCATATGTTTTTCAACGACACGGATATCCAGCAAGGAACACATATGGATAAAGAGGTCAAGAACAAAAGATTGAAGGAAGGGTACAACAGACAAGTTGCAGATTGATGATCGTAGCACCTTCGTTACAAAAGGGAGAAAACGAAACCCTGAAGGTACGACGGAAACCCAACCACGAGAAATCCTGGACTCGAAGAGAGAGAAGAGAGCGGATTCAAAACACGTCGAGGTAAGAGGAGAATAGCAGAGGGTAAGGAGTAAATCAGACCTATCCAGACCGATCTTCAAAAATAGTTTTGACACTCTACTTCGGCCGTTAGCTAGGTTATCCTACAGGCTGGACTTGTGGGGTATCGCAACTGCTGAGCTCTGATACCACTCTGTAACACCCTCAGAATCGACCCTATGCAAGTTTTAGCGAAACCCGCCAAACTCGCATAGAAACGATTCAAAGGTGCCCACCAAGCACTTTCGTGCGGGTGGAAAACAAAGTAATAACATTACACAACAGTCCTCGATGGGACCCACAGAACAGATATATATACAACAGCGACTCCATGAGTCAAGAATACAGATTTTATATACAAAGATCCAAATCACCTTGAAAATGATAGAGCGCCCCGCTACGGACAAGATGCAAATGGGGCTAAGAGCCCTGAAGTATAACCAATAGCGTCCATAACCCTGCCCAGGCCAAGCCGGAAGGGTAACCCTGCTAACGACGTCGATCTCAAAACCTGCTTAAACAAAAGGGGTGCCGACAAAGGGCAAAGGAAAAAGAGGAGCGTCAGTACTGAGGCCAGTACACGGCAAGGCTAGAATTCGGCGGTCCTCGCCTACATAGGTATGGTGGACTGAAGCGGCAGCGGCAGCATGCACTAAACAACCTATAGAGACTCGATACAACTAGCGGTTATCAGAGAGGGGTAAGAAAGACCTATTCGGATCCAACCTGAAGCTAACACCAATCATACCCATCCTGGTGTTTCCCCCTCGAGACCAAACGAGGAAGTCAACCGAGGAACTCACACAGTTGGCAGTTTTATTTATTCGGTGATCGTTGCAGCTATTACTAGTCAGGTATAGATAATCATCCTGATAAAATAAGGAGTGGGTCATTTTAGTTAACCATTCCGTTATAGTCACAACACTTACTAATCAGATACAATTAGCATGAGATAAACCAAAACCCAGCAGTTGTTGGTACTTTTATTTAGCCATTCCGTTGTAGTTGCAATACTTACTAGTCAGGTACAATGGTCGCAAGCGACACTCCAAACAAGCAATTGTGGGCAGTATTAATTAGCCATTCCATTATAGTGAAGCTGATTACTAGTCATTATAAAGTCAAATTTATAGCAATAAACTTTAGTTGTGCTTGTCTATGGTCGAGATACTGTGCTCCAAGTCGTCCATAACCGCGGACACGGCTTTCAGAAAGTTTTACCCGGCCGGGGTGCACCAATAGCAACACACACTCGATCAACCTCGGAAAAACCAAATCAAAACACAACGAGGCTTTCACGACAAAGCAATCACAGGATTCAGAAATATTTCAGGGGGCCACCCCTTGGAGTACACCCGCAACGAAGTAAGCAAGCTCTGAGACGGACTCAAGGTTTGCGACAATGGCTGTAAACGACAGCAAATCCCCAAACGGGGACTGTCGATACAGCGAAAACACTCCGCTTCCAAAACAGTACAGCGTGCTCCTCACACAATCGTAAATAAAGCAGTAAAGCATGGCATAGGTACAGGATAGTAAATAAATCCTCAAACTAGTTGTGGCCCTAAGAAATAAGACTGAATCAAGCTCTGGCTAAGGGGGGTCCCATATACCTCCCGGATGTGGATAGCGCGATAAATCAAGGAACAGGTATCAAGTACTCGGGGTCCTACGGGACACAAGTGGGTGTTCGGAAACCAAATATTTTCTATCACCCACCGATGCCTCTGCTTACTTCAATTTTAGTTGTTAAACAGGAATTAAAGTGAACGATAAGTAAAACCATGATCATCTCCAACATCAACATGCGGCAATACATCAACAACTGTGGCACTTGACGACACGCAACAGCACTTGAGCAAGTGACTACGACGCGCAAGTCCAGCTATCTACCAAACAACAGGTAATAGGAGGTAGCCATGGCAATATAAGGCTGCAAGGGATATCAAGGGTACGGAAACTAGAGCATCGCATCACAGATAGCAATAGATCAACAGGAGGGAATAAATACTATAAAAGTAAGATAGGTAGAAAGGGGGAGATGCTCGCCTGAAAACATTGCCGAAGGTACAACCGAAGATCGGGTCGACAATCGCATCAACTCAACGGCCTTATCCGCGAAGAAGCAAAACACTAGAAGAAACACCGGATGCAATATTTAATACTACGGCAAAAGATCGGGCATGATGCATGTATGATGCATGACATGGCAGAGGTGCAATGCAATTAGGCAAGATTAAGCGGAACCGGGGTCCCGACAATTAAATATATGGTTCCAGTTGTTTAGATACCCCGCAAGTTAAATGTTATTTGACCATGGCAAAATAAGTTACCGGTTCGCTACCCAAATTTAAATGAGGCCAATATAAGACTGGATTTGCCCGCATATGGGCCCCATATTTAATTATTAGGTGAATCGGCATAAGGCCCCCAAACCACACAAGATGCATGCAAGATCAATTAATATGCAACAAGTTGTATTATATTATAAAATAGGGTTTCGGGAAGGGGTTCACACATTAGGGTTCGGCAGATCTTGGGGTTCCGGGGTTCGGGGTCGGTCTCGGGGTTCCGGGTTCGACGGAAGCGTTCTCGGACTCCGGGATCGTTCTCGGTAACGGGGTAGATCTTGTCGTGCTTCAGTTTCGGGTGCGGTTCTCGGCGAACTGGTCGGTTCCCTGTCGGAGGTTTTGGCGCTTCGGATCGGCCTTCGGTTCGGGGCCTCAGGTCTTGGGGTTCGCGTCCGTGTGGCGGTCTTGTTGTTCCGGGTAGGCGTTCTCGGGGTCGATGGCGAACTTGAGTGGGTCGGGTACCGGGGTCTTCGAATCCGTGAAGTAGATCTTGTCGTCTGGGCGTCGATGCTTCCGGAAGGAGAACTTGGCGATCCCGAGGGTCTTGATGTTCGACGGGTTCGGGCGCGCCGGAATCGGGCTTCAGGGTTTGTTCTTCCGATCCTTGAAGAAGGTCATGGTGGTTCCAGGGAGGAAGCCTTGGTGTTCCGCGAAGGGTAGCTTCGGACTGCGACTTTGTGGTCGTTGGCGAACTCGGATGGTCACCCGGGGTTCATCGAATCTGCTTGGCCGATGTCGATCTTGGCAGGGCACCATGTGGCCGATCTTGTTAGGATTGTCCGCGATGGAGGTCATGTCGATGAGAGGGCCTTGGCATCTTAACCTCGTGCGGGATATGGTCCTTGTTCCGGCCTTGGTCAGCAAGCGTTTCCACCGCGTCGCCATGTCTTCTCGCTGATGCGGCCCGATGCTTGCACGGGGGCAGAGGACGCTACCACCTGTGCCACGCGGGATGAGCAAGGTGGAGGCACCGGTGGCGAGGGAGGCGAGGTGGAGACGCACGGGCGACATGGCCTAGCTCGAAGGGAGGAGGCAGAAGAGGGGTTGCCGCGGCCTGGCTGCGCAGAGCACCGGGGAGGGCACCGGCGAGGTGGCCGACGTCGGTAAGGAGGGCGGCGGGCGCGGAAGCTTGCAGAGGACGGTGGTCGGAGGTGACTGACGGCGACGGCGTCGGGGAGGCTGCCGGGGTGGAGCGGCGCGGGAGGGGGAGATCGGAGAGGGGAGGGCCGGCGGAGCGGCGGGCTCCTGGCGTGGGGACGCTGGCCGGAGCTCGCGGGGGTCGGGGCGGCGCGGCGACCTGCTCGCGGGGACGCGTCGGGGGCCAGCAGCGGCGGCGGTCTCGGTCTCCTGGGCGGCGCGCGCAGAGAGCGCCGCGGCCAGCGGAGGGAGCGGCGCCGGAGAGAGGGCCCGGCGGCGGCGGGCGCAGGCGGCGGGCCGCAGGAGGTGAGAGGAGGCGCGGACGGCTCGGGGCGGAGCCGGAGGGAGCGGCGAGAGGACACGGTGACCGGCGACGGGGAGCGGAAGAGGCAGACGGGGCGGAGGCGGTTGGCCGGCGAGCGGCGGCGCAGGTCGGGGAGCCGTGCGGGGCGGACGGGGCGTCCAGGGGCAGGCGAGCACGCGGTGAGGGAGGCACAGAGGGAGAGAGAGGACGCGGGGGCGTGGGGATGGGAGAGAGAGCGCTGCGGGGCCGGGGTGGGGCCAGCGGGTGGTGGTGGTACTGGCGTGCGTCTGTGTGCGTGTGTGCGGGTGGGGCGTGTGTGCGGGTGGGGCGAGAGAGAGAGAGGAAAGGGGAGAGAGGCTGGGGGTGAGGTGGCAGGGTTTAATTGGGGGGGAAAAGAGAGGGGAGCTGAGGTGGCGAGCTGCTACTGGTTGGGGTGAGGTGGAGAGGAGGGCTGGGTAGATAGGTGGGTAGCTGTAGGATTTAGAAGGGCGGGTTAGGTGGACCGATTTGAAAATGGGGGTGGTCGTTCGGGTCATTCGGCCCGTTCGACTGCCCCCGCTAAAAATAATTGTAACTTTTATTTGTTTTAAACATGGCTCTTGCAATTCGATAGCCGACAAACAAAATATCCCGGAGACCCGGTTTTGGTTTTGAATAAAGATGGGACGTTTTAGAAAACAAAACGGGCTTTGCGAAAATAGTTTTAGACAAACAACACATGATGATGACGATGCAATGCACAAAATCAACGCGATTTTCTAGTAGTGGTTTTGCGGGATGCCACAGATACATGTTGAGATTTTACAAAGATTTGAGAAAAGGACTTGTGTTTTACATAATAAAACAAGGACTCAATGAACCACCTAGGTGGAGGATACTTTAAGTTTTGGAGAAGGTGGCAACAAAAGGGAACCATGTCTATGGCAATCACTTTGTGTTGTGCTCCAAAAGAAAACCACCTAGGAAACTTAGAGATCAAACATGCTTCTCCAATTGTGGCTTTCGTGTGCAACCACATGCTATTATGGCTCTGGCTTAGTCAATTACATTAGGAAGACCCATACATTGTCTTTAGTTACTGGACATGGGGATCTGGAATGCTTCATGGGGGCTGAAGACAAAGCTAGCAATGATGTATGGGAGGACCTTTTGGAAAGACTTCGTCACATTCTCAATCTGCCAGTACTCCATCTTGGTGAGCACTAATCCAGTAGGCCACTGGTGTCAAAAGGATGGGATTGTGACATGTGGGTAAAGTGTACTCCTTCTGCAGAAGTAAACAAAAATCTAAGTACTTAGCCGTGTCCCCGGTTATGGACAATACTGAGCAACTAAAGTTTGAACTATGGGAGATCTCGACATTCCAACTTCTAATATAAAAACTTGATGCACTTGGGGGTACCAAGGAATTCAAAGAGATTTTGTAAAACTTGTTGCACTTGGGGATACCAAGGTGCTCAAGAGCATGATGTACTTGGGGATACCAAGGAACCCATGAGTTTTGACAAAACTTGTTGCACTTGGGGTTACCAAGGTGCTCAAGGGATTTTGACAAGGATTTGAACACTTGAGTTTCTACCAAGGAGTTCAAGGAACTTGGAAAAGAAATTTGACAAAGGATTTTAAAACCCTTTTGGAAAGATAGGATAAAACAATGCTTTATGCAAATAAGCCTTAAACTCTACTTAGCCAAATATGCATATAATGATAGGATCCACTCTTATTATACATAGAAGTGAAGCTTGCCAATACAATTCAAAATGTATTGACCCATGTGGTTGTAACTTGTAATGTTGCAGGATGATTGTTTTAAAATGAAGAATGTTTGATTGACTAGGACTACAAAATCTACAACCAACATCTGCCTGTGGCACTTTGAAGATGATGGACCCATACTTATAGTTATTCCGCTGCAAATGTAATGTAATAGCCAAATGAGCTATGTTTGATGTAATAAACTTATGTTATTCCTGGTTATAAAATTTATATTAGGACCTTTGTATCTTGATATTACATCTTAACTGTGGATGCTAGCTATTGATCCAGGGACTAGCATTGTAAACACAGGAGGAACCTACCTTATTAGGTTGGGACCCCTACAGAAACCGAGATTATCGAACCAGTAGGAGGAAGGAAATGTCTCAAAGGTGTTGCTAGCAACTTGGAGACCTGCACAACACAAACTCAATACTTTTCCTCAACGAACAGTGAGGTTGTCAATCTCACCGGTTGCTGTAACAAAGGATTAACTATATGGTATGGAAGGTAATAGTGGTTTGCAGAGAGTAAACAGTAACAGTGGAAGGTGCATAAATGGTAACGATTATACCGGGGTCCATAGTTCACTAGAGGTGTTCTCCTTAAGATAAACAAACATGGCATGCTGGATAAACAAATTACAGCAGGGCAATTGACAGGACTGAGCAAGGCATAACAACGCAATACTAGACATTCATGATCCTATGAGATTCGATTGGGCAATACAACAAGATACATAGACCGCCATCCAACTGCATCTATGACTAGAAATCCACCTTCAGGTTATCATCCGAACACCCTCCAGTATTAAGTTGCAAGCAACAGATAACTGCTATAAGCAAAGTGTGTAAGGTAAACAATCCACTTGTTCCATGAACAAGAGACCTTTTTTTCTCCCTAGTGGCAACAACACATCTACAACCTTATAGGTTTTTGTCACTTCCCTTAGATTAAATAGAGTCATGAACCCACTATCTAGCATAAATATCCCTCTTGGAGTCACTAGCATCTACTTGGCCTAGATAGCTACTAGAAACGAAGAGCATGCAAGATCACAAACAACATAGACATGATAGAATCAATAAGACAAAACCATTAATCAATCTGACATAGTAATCTCAATATCCATCGGATCCCCGCAAACACAACATGCATGATTACAAATAAATGATCTTGATCATGAACGGAGCTCACAAGATCTAAAGATGGTATCACAAAGGAGGAGATACAACCATCTAGCTACTGCATGGACCCGTAGTCCAAGGTGGAACTACTTTATACGTCAGAAACATATCTATAATTTTGATGCTCCATGCTTGTTTTGTATCATTTGTATTATGTTTTGTCTACACTTTGAGCTATTTTTATACACAGTGCCAGTTGCCTGTTTTCTTCTGTTTTTGGTTCTAGAAAGGCAGAAAATCAATATTTTCGGAATTGTACGGGACAAAAGCCAAAGTCATTATTTTTCCCGGAGCAACAAGGAACCACGAAGCAGAGCCGGAGGGGGGCCACAGGGTGGCCGCACCCCCTAGGCGTGGGCAAGACTTGGAGGTGCCCACAGGGGATGTGGGCCCCCTAGACCCCCACTAACCTTGACTCCTGCACCTATAAGAAGCCTCCGACCCAAAAACCCTAGGGCATCCAAAAGAAATCTACGAAAACCTCTGTAGCGCTGCCGCCACCAAAGGGGTGATTCGGGGGACAGAAAGTCTCTCTTCCGGCACCCTGCCGGGACAGGGAAGTGCCCCCGAAGCCATCTCCATCGATCTCCATGGCCATCTGCATCACCATTGCACATACCCATGATGAGAAGGGAGTAGTTCTTCCTCAGGGCTAAGGATTCTACCGGTAGCTATCTGTTCATCTCTCTCTCTATGCATGATCTTGTGGTCATGAACTTTGTAATCAAATAGATATACCTTGCTACTCAAGTGCTTCATTAGATCTATGCTCTCCCCATGTGTGTGAAAGTGATAGCGTGCATGCCATGGTGGCACTTAGGCTTGAGTCTACATAAATACTCTTTGTGCTTTAATAGATCTATGATTTTCCCCACGTGTGTGAAAGTGACAGCGGGCATACCGTGTGTGGCACTTTGGCTAGATTGAATATTTGTTATGAGTTATATTTGGAGTTGGATGTCTCTATGAAATTGTGGTGTTTGTTGGAACCATCTAGTGCTCAAGGTGACAGTGTGGGGTTATCTAGATTGGGGAAGGCGGACTTTGAGGTGTGCTGTTATAGCCCTACCTTGGATTAGAGTGTCCAACCGGAGAGTATTTAAGAGTAATATCATGAAGAGAGGATATTTATATGAGAGAGTGTTCACTAGTGAAAGTATGATCCCTAGGCCTTGTTTCTAAGCATTGAAACACCGTTGCTACTAGATCTGTTGCATGTTTGCTTGCTTCCTTCTTGTTGCTTTTAGTCTTTGCCTCACCGTTAAGCTATTTCCTGGCATCGTTACCACTTGTATTTCACTATCTCTTCGCCGAACTAGTGCACATATATTGGGTGTGTTGGGGACACAAGAGACTTGTTGTATCTTGATTGCAGGGTTGCTTGAGAGGGAATACCTTTGACCACTTCCTCCCTGAGTTCGATAAACCTTGGGTAATCCACTTAAGGGAAACTTGCTGCTGTTCTACAAACCTCTGCACTTGGAGGCCCAACAATTGTCTACAAGAATAGAAGTGCGTAGACATCAAGCTCTTTTCAGGCGCCGTTGCCGGGGAGGTAAGGTAAAAGGTACTCACATCCTCCGGTGTGAGTGCTCGAAGTTATTTCCTTTAGATTATGTAGTTTTGTCTTTTTGTTTCTTGTTTTCACTAGTTAGACTTAATGGAAAACAACAACAAAATTAGAGAGCTTTTTAGTGTTTATCTTGAGCTAGGACATGAAGTGTTTGAAGAGAAAATTAAAAAACCTACGGAACTTTATTTGCATGCTAATAGCAATGTTATTAGTATGAATTCTTTGGACACCATTATTGCTAATGCTTTGGAAAATTCTAATCTTGGGGAAGCTAGTTTTGATGAAAATGATCTTTTTAGTCCCCCATGTTTGGAAGATAGCTATTCTATTGCTTATGATGATACCAAACCTCCAATTTATGATGATTACAATGATGAATATGATATCCACCTACTATTGAGGAGGAAATTAATTGTGATTACAATATGCCTCCTATATTTTATGATTATGGTGATGAGAATAATAATAGTAGCTATTTTGTTGAATTTGCTCCCACTATGATTAATAAGAATGCCTATGCTTATGTGGAGAGTAATAATCATTTTATGCATGTGGCTCATGATAAGAATGTTTTATGTGATAGTTATATTGTTAATTTTATTCATGATGCTACTAAAAGTTATTATGAGAGAGGGAAACATGGTTTTATGCATCTCAATAATATTAAGTTTCCCCTTTTTATGTTAAAAATCTTGAAGTTGCACTTGTTTTGCTTTCCTATGCTTGGTGATTTGTGCTTTCATGACTTGTTTCTTTACAAGATTCCTATGCATAGGAAGTGGGTTAGACTTAAATGTGTTTTGAATTTGGTTCTTGATGCTCTCTTTTACTTCAATTCATATTTCTTATGTGAGCATCTTCTCAAACTATCAAGCCTAACTTAAAGGCGTTAAAGAGAAGTACTTGTTGGGAGATAACCCAAGAGTTTTCTTGAGTCTTGGAAGTTATTACTTCTGGAATGACCTCTCCTTATATTTTTTTGTTTTTTTTAACCAAGAATGACCTCTAATGAGAGGGAAGTAAGATTTGGGGAGTTGTTGTCCCGAAACAGATTTATATCCTCCACCATAAAAAATCGTGAGGAGTCTCTGTAAGTCGGATTGAGCTGAAAATTTATGAATAAATCCCCACTATGTTAGCTAACTTTCGTTAGTTCAACACTTTTTGATTTGAGTAACAGAAGGTCTTCGAAAAAAATAGGTTTCTACCT
This sequence comes from Avena sativa, assembly GCA_916181665.1. Lineage (NCBI taxonomy): Eukaryota > Viridiplantae > Streptophyta > Magnoliopsida > Poales > Poaceae > Avena > Avena sativa. The sequence goes on along the minus strand of OV702280.1, from coordinate 228,409,363 downwards.
GCTGGTCTGTTTTGACATATTTCTGCCATTATTTGCATTTGCTTCTTATTGTTTCCTTTTTAGGTTCTTTTTGGGAAATTGAGCTTTTTGAAGGAGTTTCTACAGTAGATTGTGTATTTAGTGAAAGTTTTGTTGTTTTTAAACTAAACCCAAAGTTCTATTATCTTTTGAATACACTAATGTTGCTAATGAAGATTGTGTGAAGTTTTGTATGAAGGAAAATTTGCAGGTGTAGAGAAAGAATGATGTAATGATATGAAGAATGGACAAAAGCTCAAACTTGGGTATGCCAACCCGTGTCATCCCAAGAAATATTCAATAGGTACAAGCGTCAAAGCTTGGGGATGCCCAAGGCATCCCCTTCTTCATCAATAAAAGGCTCAGGTCTTTCTAGACACTTCATTTTTATTGTTTCATGCATTGTTGTGTTGTTCTTGGAGCGTCTTAGTTTTCATTTTTGGTTTTAGTTTTCTTTAGTACGTTGGTTGGTTACACCACACTTCTTTTGGAGAGAGACACACTCTGTTTTCATTGCCTAGAACACTCTAGTTTTCATTCTTATTGTTTTGTGAGTGTTCTATTTTGGTAGCACTGTGTTTAGACTTAGTTTTCTTGTTCTTTCAGCTTAGAACTTTTTAGTTCTTGTTTGTGGATTTGTGAGACAATCTCACTAATCTTTATTTATGATTATCTTTGTGAGTTGTTTCAAATAAGTCGATTGGTGTTGGAAAAGAGTAGAAAGTTTCATGCTTATAGTGGTACAAAAGGGAGCTTGATGTGACTGTAGCTTATATTTTATCATGTCATGCTAAGTGTTGTTTGACCTTATGCTTAGTGATTATTTCTGTAGCATGACTTCTTCCAAACAATTAGGATTGCTTAGTGTGCCTTGAAAGAATCATGCGTTGTTTTAGCATACAAAAGCATAGTATTGTGGTATTCTCCTTTGATGATTTGTTTGGGTTGACTTGGCACATGATCACACCATGTTATGACTATGAACAAGTCACCATAGACTCTATGATCATTTAGTCCTTGACTTGTAGTACCACTCTATTCTTTGATTAGTAATGTTTTGTTGCTCTGCATGATTATGGCCATTATTGCTCTCTTAGTTGGTTGCTCCCAGTCTTTGGCTAGCCTCCACTTGTATGAGTAGTTCTACGCATGCTTCCAACTCCCAAGAAACCAAGTTATTCCAAAGTGTCCACTGTAAACTCCTATGCATGGTGTGTTACACCATTCCAAGTATATTCTTGTTTTCAGCTATCTTCCAATTAAAAATTATTTTGTTATGTGAAAACTTAGTGATTAAAGCCCTCACAAACTTGATGGCACACTTTATATTCTTTGCCCCTAATAAACTTGAACCATTGTGTCATCTATGTTGTATACGCTTGCACTTATACGTTGGAATTAGTAGAACCGTTCTGTCACGGGGAACGTTTTCAACATTGCACTTGTACTTTGTACTCAGTTGATATCATGCTCTTTTGTCTATGGATGTCACCGGTGTGAAATAAAGAGGGAACTTGTAAGTCCATGGAGTTTGTATTTTGTGTTAGAGAAACGCCTGGGCCGCTAGCCTAAGACATGCCTAATCATGGTGGAAACTTGCAGCATCACCATAGTGAGCTATCTATGAAGCATACTCAATAAAAAGCTATGCATATAGTAAATAAAAATATCGCTGAGATGCTCATTGTCTGCTTGCCTTGTCATTTTGGTTATGGGATAGCTCCCGTACCATGTGCAAGGGATACCCCGTTGGCGGTTCTCCATGATACGCATGTACTTACAATGACAAGAACTTACAGGTGACTGAAGTTGAGTAGCATGAGGTGTGGCCCTCGTATTCAAGGGATTTGAGATTGCCAACTTATACTTTGTCAAGCATATACTACATATTTGTTCACTTTAACCTTAACCACTTCAAGATGCTTATGATATGGGCAATGAGGGCTGAAAGCTAACAAGTACCATAATTTTTGGAAGCTCTTTTTGAAACTTGAAATCCCTGCTTCCTTTACAAAAGGCCTTTCTTCCACCATTACTGAGTCTCCACCTTCTACTTTTAGGCACCATTAAGAGAGCATATTTGTCATTCTGTGTGTAGTGTCCCAAAGCTTATTGATTGATGCATATTGTGATATTACTTGTTCTTGTGCTATTTGTTTCTAGTCACCCTTGTGAACTTTAAAGGTGTCCTATGCATCTATATTGCTATTCTATGAGGGACAAGCTGATTGCCACTATGCAATATTTTCTGTATGTGAAACAAACAAACGTTTTTTAATGCATGTTATTCATGATCTTTGTTTTTAGCCTTTCATGTTGCATGCATAGTTACTATGTCCTATTTTTAGAACTCCATCTTTCATGCACATGTTTAGAGTTCTTTGATCCCAGCTTTCAATGCTTGCAAATGGTTTGATCTTGGTTTTGATGGTGCATGTCACCTCAAAAATTATTCTTTTTATCACTTACATACTCGAGGACGACCAGGAGTTAAGCTTGGGGATGCTTGATACGTCGGAAACGTATCTATAGTTTTTGATGCTCCATGCTTGTTTTGTATCATTTGTCTTATGTTTTGTCTACACTTTGAGGTATTTTTACTTTCTGGAACTAAACTATTGACAAGATGCCAAAGTGCGAGTTGCCTGTTTTCTTCTGTTTTTGGTTCCAGAAAGGTAGATAATCAATATTCTCGGAATTGACGGGACAAAAGCCGAAGTCATTATTTTTCCTAGAGCAACACGGAACCACGAAGCAGAGCCGAAGGGGGGGCCATAGGGTGGCCGCACCCCCCTAGGCGCGGGCAAGCCTTGGAGGCTCCCACAAGGGGTGTGGCCCCCTGGACCTCCGCCGACCTTGACTCATGCACCTATAAGAAGCCTCCGACCCAAAAACCCTAGGGCATCCAGAAGAAATCCATGAAAACCTCTATAGCGCCGCTGCCACCGAAGGGGAGATTCAGGGGATAGAAAGTCTCTGTTCCGGCACCCTGCCGGGACGGGGAAGTGCCCCCGGAGCCATCTCCATCGCCATCTTCATCACCATTGCTGATTCCCATGATGAGGAGGGAGTAGTTCTTCCCCAAGGCTAAGGGCTCTACCGGTAGCTATGTGTTCATCTCTCTCTCTCTATGCATGATCTTGTGGTCATGAGCTTTGTAATCAAATAGATCTACCTTACTACTCAAGTGCATCATTAGATCTCTGCTCTCCCCATGTGTGTGAAAGTGACAGCGTGCATGCCATGGTGGCACTTAGACTTGAGTCTACATAAATACTCTTTGTGCTTTAATAGATCTATGCTTTTCCCCACGTGTGTGAAAGTGACAGCGGACATACCGTGTGTGGCACTTTGGCTAGATTGAATACTTGTTATGAGCTATATTTGGAGTTGTATGTCTCTATGAAATTGTGGTGTTTGTTGGAACCATCTAGTGCTCAAGGTGACAGTGTGGGGTTATCTAGATTGGGGAATGCGGACTTTGAGGTGTGCTGTTATAGCCCTACCTTGGATTAGAGTGTCCAACCGGAGAGTAGTTAAGAGTAATACCATGAAGAGAGGATATTTATATGAGAGAGTGTTCACTAGTGAAAGTATGATCCCTAGGCCTTGTTTCTAAGCATTGAAACACCGTTTGCTACTAGATCTGTTGCATGTTTGCTTGCTTCCTTCTTGTTGCCTTTAGTATTTGCCTCATCGTCAAGCTATTTTCTGGCACCGTTACCACTTGTATTTCACTATCTCTTCACTGAACTAGTGCACCTATATTGGGTGTATTGGGGACACAAGAGACTTCTTGTATCTTGATTGCAGGGTTGCTTGAGAGGGAATACCTTTGACCACTTCCTCCCTAAGTTTGATAAACCTTGGGTAATCCACATAAGGGAAACTTGCTACTGTTCTACAAACCTCTGCACTTGGAGGCCCAACAACTGTCTACAAGAATAGAAGTGCGTAGACATCACCACTCACACTTTATACCGGAGGCTGGCATGATGAAGAAGAAGGCCTCCAGGATGATCTCCCCTCCGGTAGGGTGCTGGGAAGAGCTTTAGATACCCCTCGATCTAGGGACGATGGTGCTAGTGGCTACAGACGGTTTCGTGGAATATTGATCGGGTACTTAGGGTTTTTGCATCAGGGGGTCTTTATAGGCGAAGAGGCGAGGCAGGGGGCGGCCAGGGTGGTCACACCCCCCAGGCGCAGCTAGCCCTAGCCCACGCTGCCAGGGGGTGTGGCCCCTTGGTGCCTCCCCTCCGTCTCGTACTCTGGCTTCGTGTTCCCCATGGTAAAATATTGACTTTGGCTTTTGTCCCGTCCAATTCCGAGTATATTAATTTTCTGCCTCTCTGGAACCAAAAACAGAAGAAAACATGCAACTGGCACTATGGCATCTAGTTAATAGGTTAGTACCAGAAAACATATAAAAACACCTCAAAGTGTAGACAAATAAAAGCAAAGTAGATACTAAACAAGCATGGAACATCAAAAATTATAGATACGTTTTCGACGTATCATGCAGCAGTGATCCGGAGGAGTGCCAAGCAAAGCGTTGTGGCGAAATCTTCAACCGAATCGGAATATGTAGCTGCTTCAAAGGCTTCACAAGAAGCGATATGGATGAAGGAGTTCATTACTGATCTTGGTGTGTTTCCTAGTGCGTTGGACCTGATGACCATCTATTGTGATAACATGGGTGCCATAGCTAATGCACAGGAGCCAAGTTCTACAAGAAGCTGAAGCACATCAAGCTACGTTTTCATTCTATTCGCGAGCATGTCAAGATGGTGACATAAAGATTTGCAAAGTACACACAGATCTGAATGTGGCAGATCCTATGACTAAACCTCTCCCTAGAGCAGAACATGACCAACACCACAACGCCATGGGCGTTAGGTATATTACCATGTAATCTAGATTATTGACTGTAGTGCAAGTGGGAGACTGTTGGAGATATGCCCAAGAGGCAATAATAAAGTGGTTATTATTATATCTTTGTGTTTATGATAAATGTTTACATCCCATGCTATAATTGTATTAATAGGAAACACTAATACTTGTGTGTTTTGTAAACATAAAAGAGTCTCTAGTAAGCCTCTTGTTAAACTAGCTTCTTGATTAATAGATGATCATGGTTTCCTGATCATGAACATTGGATGTTATTAATAACAAGATCATATCATTAGGATAATGATGTGATGGACACACACCCATAGTAAACATAGCATAAGATCAAGTCATTAAGTTCGTTTTGCTACAAGCTTTCAAATACATAGTAATCTAATCCTTCGACCATGAGATCATGTTAATCACCATCATTGGATGAGTGCTTTGATGAAATCAAATGCCACTTTGTAACTGGGTGGTTATAATGTAGGGTTTGTTGCATGTAAAACAAAAAAAATCTACCACAAGAACGCATAAAACCAAGATCCAATCTATGGAAAAGCGAAGATCTAATCTACGAGATCGATGCAACGACATTGTGGAGAACTAACCCTCATAGATCCAAAATGTTTAACGAGATCGAATTCTCATGGTTGATGTAGTCGATCACTTGCCGATCTCAAGATCGTGTGGACGATCCTTCCGGCGCCATGTTGTGGCAGCGCTTCCGTAGTCGGCCACATGTACGGTAGTCGATGAAGACCTTCCTCTCCCTTGTTCCAGAAGGCAACGGAGGTAGTAGATCCCCTCAGAATCCCAATAGCACGACAGTGTGGTGGTGGTGGTGGAGGAGGAGAGATTTCTGCAGGGCTTCGCCTAAGCCGGAGCAGGACGGCAGATGAGAGAGAAGAGAGACGGCGGCTAGGGTTAGGCGCCAAGGAACGAGGGGTGTGTGTATGTGGGGGGGGGGTGCACCCCCACCCCTCATAGGTGGGGCATGGCCGGCCAAGGGTTCCTAGCCCAGGCCGTGTCCCCCCAACTCGGCCACCAACAGGAGAGTTGGAACCTTTCCCGCCAAGTCTTCCCTCTTACCAAAAACTAGAGTTTGGCTTTTCAAACTAGGATTTGACTATTCAAACTAGGGTTTGGCCCTTTTACTAGTGTTTTCCAAATTGGACCTTTAGGGTTTGGTGCGGCTGGCCCCTAAGGCATGCCACTGTCCAAGTGACCCCCTCCCGGGGTGGTGAAACCACTAGTGGTCCCTCTAAAACATTCTAGAAGTATCCGGTCAAAACACCAAAACTTTTTCCGAACCCTAGAAAACCACTTTCCTTATATGAATCTTATTCTTAGGACCATTCCGGATCTCCTCCTGATGTCCTGGATATAATCCGAGACTCTGAACAACATTCGGTCTCCAAGTCATATTCCATATCTACTTAAACAACATCGACTCCTGAAGTGTGTCCTCCTATGGTTCGTGAACTTTGCAGACATGATCGAGACACCTCTCCGATCAGTAACCAATAGAGGTATCTGGAAATCCATATAGCTCCCACATATTTCTATGATGACTTCATGATCGAATGAACCATTTAAATACGATACCAATTCCCTTTGTCACGCGGTACTTTACTTATCCGAGGTTTGATCATCGGTATCTCTATACCTAGTTCAACCTTGTTACTGATAAGTACTCTTTACTCTTTACGTGGTATGACATACCTTGTGACCTAGTCACATTCTTGCAAGAAAATTGGATGACACTCCACCAAGAGGGACTAGAGTATATCTATCCATCATATGGATGGACAAATCCCACTCTTGATCCATGCGCTTCAACGCATACTTTCAGAAAACCTAATGGCACCTTTATAACCACTAGTTACGAAGTGGTTTTTGATGTCATCAAAGCATCCATCCGGTGATGGTGATTAACATGATCTCATGGTTGAAGAATTAGGTTACTATGTATTTGAAATCTTGTAGCAAACGAACTCTAAATGACTTGATCTTATGCTATGCTAAATATAGGAGTATGTCCATTGATACCTTCGATCCGGATTATGAATGTAGTATAGCTCTTTTTCCCTAGTAGACCTAGGTTATCGAATCCTCGGGAAGCAGAAAGCGTAGTAAGGTTACATTAACAGACCTTCGGGAGTTTTAGAATTCCTTTTGTGTTTTACCGGGCCAAGAGTTTGCGATATTTTTTATTTTTGTTGATGATGGAGAGAGAGAGGGACTAGGGCTTTCGGTTTCACCAGTAGCTATGCAAAACATATGATGGGAATAAAAGATAATAATAAAGTATGCATGTAATTGTTAGAGAAAGATAATTATATGTGGCAGTGCATCCATAATTGCTATTGCCTCCACAACCTCTTATAGCAATAGCCTACTAGTCTCATCCATAGAAGAAAGAGAACTAATGATATGCATAGTGATGTCACCGTTAATCCCAAGTAAATCCCTCACATATAGCCGTACTACCCTTTTTGTCACTAGGGTTCCCTTCCCGCAGATTAGTCATTACTCACACTCCTATACCTGGATAAATCCTTGGGGTCTTGGGTACCTGACAAGTCCTTAAATTGAGGCAAGAGAGGGTAGAATAATAATCATGTCATACAAACTAATACATGATCCCATCTATGATAAATAACATACACAAAAGCTACATGGCTAGGCCGAAGCCCTTAGCCCAAGGAGAATTACTCACACATAGAGATGAAATCAACAATCATAAACATTTTAATGGATATCATGAGATTGATAATAATAATAGTATTACAATGTCGCCAATCGGAGATGAGATCTACTATTACAAGTGGTGGAATATGGCTACGGTGGAGGAGAAGGGTTTGCAGATTAGATCTAGATCTATCCTTCTGGTGTTGTGGCTTCTGGTGGCAGGGAGAGTTGAGATCGAAAAGAAGAGGGTTTTCTCGTTTCCCGAGGCCTCTTTATATAGGGGTCCCTTCATGAAAGTTGTTCTGTTTGACCTGGCAATGTCACTGGCAACTATACGGCCGGAATTTTTTTCCGTCGTATAGTTGGTCGTTAAAGCTTCTGCCTCCACTTCACGGCTCCTGGTTTCTTTGAGTTTTGGAAATCTCGTATCTTTGACTTTAAATTTGTGATTCCCATCTAGAAACGTTATTATCCATGCAGGGAAAAATAGAAAGACACGATTGCATACCCCTTTGATCATTAGGCATTAGTGGCAGGATTTAGAGAGATATTTCATAAAAAATATGAACAATATCTAGTTTAAATGTGGACGTAGATGGCTATATTTCACATCCATCAACCTCCCCAAGCTTAAACTTGATCGTTCTTGAGCAACAAAACCAAAACCAAAAAGGAACTCAGCATTTAAACTAAAATAATGAGATGATGATCTTGCTCATGATTGGTAGTCTCATGTTTCCTCCACTTTATTAATCTGAAAAACTTCAGCATAGATAGCATAATGGCAAGCATATCATATGGGTTTCATGAATATTTATAGCGCAGCAAGATTATTGTTAGCATGGATGATTCAAATGAGTAAACTTTATTTCATGTAATCAACTCACAAGCTTGCCTTTGAACAATAAAGTATAATCATGTAAAATTGAGAGTGTGAGAGTTTTTCGTGAAAAGCATATACATTAAAGTATATCAATTCTCCCACATCAATAAATCAAGACTTTTCAAGCACTACCTTTCTATTCGTTGTCCTTCAAGAATTTCAGTTCTTGAGTAATTGAGAGCATGCCAAAATATTTCATTAGTTTATCGGGCCGTCATGAACACTCGTGACATCACTAAGGTTTTGTTCCTTTGGCATAATTATTTCTCATATCAGCCAAACGAGTGATTCCATCATGTTTACAGCTACCCGGGAGTGCCAAGAATCTAAGAGAGAAAGGAAATAAGCACAATTTGACTGCGTCGGGGTCAACATCTTTAATGAGCATCATATCATATATTTCAGTGAAAGTATTTAAGTGCATACCTGCATATTCTACAGTAGAGCCTCAAAATTGATTCCGTTGAACCAAACTTAAATAGTGGGGCTTAATTTCATAATCTTCAACAGCAATTGCTGGCTGAGTAATAGGAGTACGCAAATAATCATTGTTAGGAGTTGCAAACTCCCCAAGCTTCTTTTCAGCCATACTTCCTATGTTTTTGTATTTTCTTAAACAAGTACTAATGATGATAAAACAAAAATTTAAAAGACTAACTATTTTTTTGGTTTTTCAAATAAAGACTGAAAGCAAACTAACAAAATTAAAAACGAGAATTAAAACTAGCAAGGTTCCTACTAACCTCATCAGGGTAGCTATTGCTTCCCCCGCAACGGATCCAGAAAAAGGGTTGATACCTTCGATCCGGATTACAGATGTAGTATAGATCTTTTTCCCTAGTAGACCTAGGTTTATCGAATCCTCGGGAAGCAGAAATAAAAGTGAGATTACTTAAACGGACCTTCGAGATTTTATAATTCCTATTGAGTTTTCACCGGACCAAGAGTTTGTGATCTTTTTGTTGTTGTTGGCAATGGAGAGAGAGGGCCTAGGGTATTCTGTTTTCACCAGTAGCTGTGCCAAACATTTGATGGGAATAATATATAATAATAATAAAGTATACATGTAATTGTTAGATCAAGATAATAATATGTGGGCAGTGCATCCATAATTGTTATCGCCTCCGCAACCGCTTATAGCAATAACCTACTAGTCTCATCCATAGAAGAAATAGAACTAATGATATGCATCGTGATGTCACCATTAATACCAAGTAAATTCCTCACATACAACTGTACTACCCTTCTGTTACTAGGGTTCCTATCCTGTAGATCAGTCATTACTCACACTCCCTATACCTGGATCAATCCTCAGGGTCTTGGGTACCTGACAAGTCCTTAGATTGAGGAAAGAGAGGGTACTACAATCATCATGTCATACAAACTAATACATGATCCCATCTATGATAAATAACATGCACAAAGCTACATGGCTAGGCCAAAGCCCTTAGCCCAAGGAGAATTACTCACACATAGAGATGAAATCGACAATCATAAACATTGTAATAGAGATCATAAGGTTGATAGCAAATATTCTTACAATGTCGCCAATTGGAGATGAGATCTACTATTACAAGTGGTGGAAGATGGCTATGGTGGTGGAGAAGGGTTTAGAGGTTTAGATCTAGATATATTCCTCCAGCGTGGTGGCTTCTGGTGGCAGGGAGAGTTGAGCTTGAAAAGAAGCGCTTGTTTCCCGTCGCCTGAAGCCTCTTTATATAGGGGTCCCTTCATGAAAGTTGTTCTGTTTGACCTAATGAGGTCGGTGCCAACTATACGGTCGGAATAAAATTCCCGCCATATAGTTGGTCGTTAAGCTTGCAGTATTAACTTCACGGCTCCTGGTTTCTTTGACGTGTTGGAAATCTCGTATCTTTGGCATTTATGTAGTGATTCCCATCATCATACGTCATTATTTGTGCAGGGAAAATATCAAGAAAGGATTGCATACCCCTTTGATCATTATGCATTAGTGGCAGGTTTTAGAGAGATATTTCATCAAATATATGAATAATATCTAGTTTAAATGTGAACATGGATGGCTATATTTCACATCCATCAGCATATCACCTAGGTCGATGCCTCGGGCAATGGCAAGAAAAGTGATGACGCCTCCACCTGTGATTGGTCCTTGGCTTTGGGAGGACTGGTGCTCCAAGTAGCGCACAAGAATTGCGCCCAAGTTGAGTGACAAGTTGTTGTTGAAAGCAGATTTTGCAAGGACTAAGATTTCCTCCTCATTGAGTCTTGTAAACTCATTTAGTGCATGCAAGGTGTTAGCAATAACATAGAACAAATAGCGAATAGCAGGATGCTAAATATTCTTCCCCTTGTTGACTCTAGAAGTGAAACTCATTCTATTATAATAGTGGTCTGGGGAAAAGTTAATGCCAGTAAAAGATGCGCATAAAGCATTAGCATCATTCTTTGGTAAACTAAGACAATTGCACCATTCATCAAGTGTTAATGTATAATTGTTGTTCATAAGTCGGAAAGAAATCGTGTCCTCTCCGTGACATGTTTTAACGGTGCTTGACAAAGAACTTAAGAATTGAAGAGTTAATCGGCGATAAGTAGGCACATCATGAAATACAAAGTTTTGCAGGCCAACCCTATTGCAAAGTAAATTGAAGTCATTAGAAATACCGAGTTGGTTCAATATAACAGGACAAGCATGTTATTGAACTAAGTTCTTCTCGGTTCTTGAGCTTGTTGAAGCGATCACGTTGGAGCTCATTCCTGAACCGTATCCCCATGCGGTCCTGAGCTGAAGCAGTATCCTGAGAAGAACTCACAGCGACATGATCACGCGTTTGGCTCCTTGTGTTCATCTTCTAAAAATAAGTAAGAAAGACAAAAATAAAAAATAAAACTTTTTGATCCAACAGTAATAAGCATAACATATTCCTCATCATAGCACACTTAGGAATCTCCTAAAAATAATAATCTAGGCAAGAGAAACATGGAAATTAATTCATAATAGGGCTCACCCTAGATTGATAATGACAACAGATCAGAGATGAATTTGTAAAAAGTAATTGGATGATCGGAGGAGAAACATACCGTAGATCACTTGTGTGCGAGGAAATCGAACGAAATTGAGTAGAGATGAAGATCCCTTGAGGTTTTGAGAGAGTTTGCAGGTAGATGAGAGAAAAAGGATTGAAGTTTTGGTGTTGGGGATACCTTCCCGTGTGTTTATGTGGTCGGACAAAACTATATGGTCGCAACTATATGGCAAGAACATTTTGTTCCCGCCATATAGTTGGTCTGACGGCAAAATTTAGGGTTTCTTAGAGTTTTTCTCAGGCGGCGATATCTATACGGCCGGGATTTTTATCCTCACCATATAGTTGGTCGTTAAACATTCTGTATCTTGGAAAGAAAATTTGTCGATGGCATACATATCTATATGGCCAGAACTATACGGCTGGAATTTTAATTCCCGCCATATAGTTGGTCGTTAAAGGTACTGTAGTCGTCAAAAAAATTCTATTTCTTCAAGAATCGTTTTTTAACCTGAAACTTAGCGAAACACCATGTTTTGACAGAAAAATGACAGTCTAAATTGTCGACCAACAACAGCATGTATAAAACAGGAATTTTAGTACCACTGAATCTCTCCTTCTCAACTGGAGTTTTCTAGCACTCTTTATTCAACATGAAACTTAAAATAAAATTTAAAAACTTTGCTCAAACCTTTATTTAACATGGGTTGCCTCCCATGAAGCGCTCATTTATGGTCAATAGCTTGACCTTGATGTTTCTCACTTAGGCTAGATGAGTGAAACACCCACTCCAAAATAGTTGGCCTTCAAAGTGATGGCCTCCTTCTCATCATGCTTGGCTTTCTTCTTCCTAGGAAAATGAATAACAAAAGGATCCCTCGAAGGCAATTAAAGCTTCACGTTCCCTTCATGTATATTAATCAAAGCCTTAATCATTCTTAAGAATGGATGGCCTAATATGATAGAAGAAGTAGCATCTTCAGGCATGTCAACAATAACAAAATCAATAAGAGCAGTACAACCTTTAATATATACTAAAGTATTCTCTTTAATTCCTACTACTTGTTTGTAATTAGAATCTGCTAGATATAATTTTAACTTGGTGATTTCAAAAGAGCCGATATTTAACTTATTAAAAAGACTTTTTGGAATTGTTGAAACACTTGCACCTAAATCACAAAGTGCAGATATTTCATTAGTCCCAATTTTAATCTTAATAGTAGGCTCAAATATATCATCAAGCTTAACATGTAGTTTTTTAGCAATTTTCTTATATTCTTCCTCAAGCTCATGTACCTTTATTGCTACCTGATTAATGAAGTGTTGATACATAGCTTCCTCATTTCCTTCACTTACCAGAATCTTGATATTGATCCTTTTCACAAGATCTTCAATCATGTAATTTGGTGAAGGAGCATTGCTATAGTCAAGTTCTTTAGGCTCCTCCCTTTGGATTCTTATCATCTTCAGGTCTTTAACCGGATTGGGATCAACTTTACCTGCAAATTTAGCTAGAATGAGAGTTTGACTCTCGGTTAACTTACCTAGCTTTGCCTCAACAATCCTTGTTCTTTCCTAGAGAGCCTGCAAATCATTCCTCAAACTTACAGCTTGGTTAGATAATTTACCAAACATAGCATCATGTTTCTCCGTTATTTTAACAAGGATATTGTTTTGCACATTTTTAGAGTCCATAAAGGACTTAAGAGTTTCTTGGAGACTACCATTACTTGATCCCATATTATTATTAGAGTTACCTGCAGGACCAGAATAGTGTTTCTGAAAATTTGGATTATAATTCTTCATCCAAGCAGGGTTATAATCATTATAAGCTATCAAGTCTATTTCTTCAATATTTGATTCTGGGTAGCTCTTACCTTGGTTTCCTTACCTTTGATGGCTAATATGAGCTCATCCAACTTAGCATTGAGTTCTTCATTTTCTTGAGGTGTGACGGAGTTCACCTTCTTTGTGTTTGATCTTTCCACATGCCACTGGGCATGGTTGTATTGCATATTGTCTAGTAGCTGCTTTGCTTCGATAATTTGTTTACCCATAAATGTTCCTCCAACTGCAGTATCAAGAATATACTTAGATACAGAGATAAAAGCATTATAAAATAAATGGAGAATTAACCAATCTTCCATCCCATGGCTAGGAAAGTTTCTCATGCATTCTTCCATTCTCTCCCATGCAAGCGCTACTGGCTCACGCTCTTCCTGTCTAAAACCAGTAATATTATATCTTAGTTGCATAGTCTTTGCAGGTGGGAAAAATTTAGTCATAAATAAAGAATTACACTCCACCCATGATGCAATAGTATTTCTAGGCAAAGATAGCAACCATTATTTTTCTCTTACTCTAAGAGAGAAAGGAAATAAGCGCAACTTGACCGCATCAGGATCAACATCTTTAAAGCGCATCATATTCCATATTTCAGTAAAATTATTCAAGTGCATACATGCATCCTCAACAGTAGAGCCTCCAAATTGATTCTGTTGAACCAAACTTAAATAGTGGGGCCTAATTTCATAATCTTCAGCAGTAATTGATGGCTGTGTAATAGGAGTACACAAATAATGATTGTTGGGAGTTGCAAACTCCCCAAGCTTCTTTGCAGCCATATTTCCTATGTTTTTGGGTTTTCTTAAATAAAAATTTATAATAGTAAAAACAAGAATTAAAAGACTAACTAATTTTGTTTTGTTTTTCAAATAAAGACTGAAAGAAAACTAAAAAATTTAAAAACAAGAATTAAAACTAGCAAGGTTCCTACTAACCTCACCAGGATAGCTATTGCTTCCCCAGCAACGGCGCCAGAAAAAGGGTTGATACCTTCGATCCGGATTATGGATGTAGTATAGCTCTTTTTCCCTAGTAGACCTAGGTTGTCGAATCCTCGGGAAGCAGAAAGCATAGTAAGGTTACTTTAATGGACCTTCGGGAGTTTTAGAATTCCTTTTGTGTTTTATCGGACCAAGAGTTTGCGATATTTTGTTGTTGTTGAGGATGATGTAGAGAGAGAGGGCCTGTGGCTTTTGGTTTCACCAGTAGCTGTGCAAAACATCTTATGGGAATAAAAGATAATAATAAAGTATGCATGTAATTGTTAGATCAAGATAATTATATGTGGGCAGTGCATCCATAATTTCTATTGCCTCCGCAACCGCTTATAGTAATAACCTACTAGTCTCATCCATAGAAGAAAGAGAACTATAGATATACATAATGATGTCACTGTTAATCCCAAGTAAACACCTCACATATAGTCGTACTACCCTTTCTGTCACTGGGGTTCCCATCCCGCAGATTAGTCATTACTCACACTTGCTATACCTGGATCAATCCTTGGGGTCTTGGGTACCTGACAAATCCTTAAATTGAGGCAAGAGAGGGTAGAATAATCATCATGTCGTATAAACTAATACATGATCCCATCTATGATAAATAACATGCACAAAAGCTACATGGCTAGGCCGAAGCCCTTAGCCCAAGGAGAATTACTCACACATAGAGATGAAATCAACAATCATAAACATTGTAATGGATATCATGAGATTGATAATAATAGTCTTACAATGGCTCCAATCGGAGATGAGATCTACTATTACAAGTGGTGGAATATGGCTATGGTGAAGGAGAAGGGTTTGGAGATTAGATCTAGATCTATCCCTCCGGTATGGTGGCTTCTGGTGACAGGGAGAGTTGAGATAAAAAAGAAGAGGGTTTTTCTCGTCGCCCGAGGCCTATTTATATAGGGGTCCCTTCACGAAAGTTGTTCTGTTTTACCTGGCGATGTCGGTGGCAACTATACGGCCGAAACTATATGGTCAGAATTTTATTCCTGCCGTATAGTTGGTCGTGAAATCTTCTGCCTCCACTTCACGGCTCCTGGTTTATTTGAGTTGATGGAAATCTCTTATCTTTGAGTTTAATGTTGTGATTCCCATCCTCAAACGTCATTATCTGCGCAGGAAAGAATAGAAAGACAAGATTGCATACCCTTTTGATCATTAGGCATTAGTGGCAGGATTTAGAGAGATATTTCAGCAAAAATATGAATAATATCTAGTTTAAATGTGGACGTAGATGGATATATTTCACAGCCATCATCCATTAAATCATTCTCCTAATGATATGATCTTGTTATTAATAACATCTAATATCCATGATCAGGAAACCATGATCATCTATTAATCAACAAGCTAGTTTAACAAGAGGCTTACTAGGGACTCTTTTATGTTTATAAGACACACAAGTATTAATGTTTCCAGTTAATACAATTATATCATGGGATGTAAACATTTATCATAAACATAAAGATATGATAATAACAACTTTATTATTGCCTCTTGGGCATATCTCCAACAGTCTCCCACTTCCACTAGAGTCAATAATCTAGTTTGAAAAACTTTGTGCATTCAACACCTATGGCTTTCCGGTGTTGTATATACATGATTGCTAGTGGTTAACTAATCTTCGGATCCAACACTTTCAGGTCTGTGTGTATTTGCATGTATTTGTGTCTCTACGCATCACTCATTCTCTAATGAGATGGCATTGTATAAATTTGGTCCTTTGGTGAGACCTTTAGTTCCTTGGGGTTAAAACATGTCGATACAATTGTCGTACAATATATCTTCATGGTACTAGCCTGCTATGAATCACACCTAATTTGACAGCAAACTACTTGACACAAATGCCCTCTTTTCCTGCTACAATGGCAGTCATATACTTAGCCTTTTGTTCTAAATCTGTCACAATGTCTTAACTTTGGAACTCATCCAAATCCGTTATGAAAACTCATTTCCATTACATTGTGCCACCCATAGTTTAAATTGAAATAAACTTAATTTGTGTTTTGTGAAAAACTAGTATCAATGTAGCACTTTACAATGAACTATCTATCTATTTTTCACCTCTACAAAAATAACATATTCTTAGTTCTTCCAAAGATCATAAGAATGTCCTTACTATCGTCCAATGATCATCTTATGAATCATTCTAGTATCTGCTCATAATATTTAGAGCATAGGACATATCTGGATGTGTACATATCACAATATGATTGATCAAAATATTCTTTGTGATTTCAATCACCAAGTGTCAAAAACACTTGGATCTCATCTCACTTACCAAGTGTCAATACACTTGAATATTGATTCAATCCTTTCCGTGTGGCAAGAACCTTTCTTGTCATTTTCATATTGAACTCATTCAATATCTCATCTATGTGACACAACCATATTGGCACCTTAATATATTCACATAGATATTGATGCCAAATATTCGGGTTTTGCCTAAGTCTTTTGTAAAAATGAAATTCTTAATCCCGTGTCAATAAAAGATACATCATTTCCAATCAACAATATGTCTTTCACATAATGTTTTAGAAATATGCCTCAGCGCTCCCACTTAATTTCTTGCAAATGCAAGCATCTTCACCGTCTCTGATGAAATTAAACCTTTTAACAGTTTCATCACGGTGAAGATTCCAAGTCCGCGATGCTTACTTAAACCATTGAAGTTTGCATGATCCTTTAGCATCCTTTGAATTAACAAAACCCGTTGGATCGTGTCATGTACACATCCTAGGTAACTATTCTATTAGAAGAATTTTGTTTTGTTTGGTCAACTATCATATAACAAAATTATATATAGTGGTTTCTACATTAATCTGTCCAGACTAAATATCGCTATGAAAGATAAAATCTTGTCATAGCCAAATTCTTGAATGTTGTTGTAAACTCTTTGCCAACATGTCGACAATTTCATAGATGTGAAACATCCATGTCTATTTATAGATCCAGATACGACCGATAGATCTTACACCTTTCCGGAGGGTCTTCCAAGTTCAAAAACTTGATTTTTTGTGTATGAAAATATCATGGATTTTGTGGCTTCAACCCATTTGACAGAGTTAGGGCCCATCATTGCTTATTTGCATGTATTCGGTTCATCATTGTCAAAAAACAATGATTTACTCTCAAATATTAGTATTTGATTGTTTATCCGACCTACTCGGTTCAATAGGAACTTAGACCTCCGTGACCACAACCTTTGAGGCACGTGAGCCATGAGCATTGTTGCTCCCTTGAGGACACTTTTTGGCACTATGCAACTCAGCACATATTAGCAAAAGTTCAATAACCTTATCAAATTTCCATTGTCCTCCCACTTATTTTTTCACGAAAAATTCCTTCTCAATAAACTTGACGTTCTAAGCGACAAACACTTTTGTCTTCAGTGTTATGGAGGAATACCCAACGGTTATTCGAAATAACCTACAAAGACATGCTCATCCGACTTTGGTTGTAAACATTTTACTTATGCCTAGCATACCAATATTTAAGAAAAGACAACTTGGGTTTTATCACAAACCATAACTTATATGGTGTCATTTCATGGATCACAATGGAGCTTTTTTTAGTGTAAAAGCGGTAGTCTATAAAGGTTTAATCTTTAAACATATAATGGCAGTTTTATAAATGACACCTTTGATCTTACCATGTCAAACAAGGTTTCATTACATATCTCGAACACTCCCTATTCTTATGGTGTTTCAGGAAATGAAAATCCATGGAACGATTCCTCAAATCTTAGGTTTTTTGCTAAACTTGTAACTCAAATATCTTCCTTTATGATCCAATCAAATATCTTAGTTTATGATCCATAAATAACTCTTTATTTTCTTGTTACAACGATTTTCCACTTCATCTTGAAAGTCTTTGAAATTTTCAAATGTTTCATACTTCTTCCTTATTATGTAAATATACATATATATTCACTCAAATTTTCGGAGAAAGCATATGAAGTTGAAATCCATCGCTCATGACTACACATAATGGACTACATGCATAAATATGCACAAATTCCAATACGTTAGTCATCTGCTCCCTTTTGTCCTATGAACGGAGTTTTAATTATCTCTAGGAAAGTCTCACAAGTGTCATTTGATCAAAATCAAAAGACTCCAAAATTCCATCAACATGGAGTTTCTTCATGTTTTCTTTCCAATATAATTTAAACGGCGATGTCACTTCTTAAGTGATCTTTCAATCATTTGTCTTGCAACATTTTTAGCAATAGTTTTATGGATGTGATTTCTCCAACTAGACTTGTATATCATCCATCTATTATGGAATACAAAAATTATTTGAACAACCTTTTATTCTCATAATACCTGATCAGAATAACAATTATTAAAACAAATCTTGAAGGCAAGCTTTGATGTCAACGAGAAACACAAAAACATGTCATTTGTTTTTAATGAACATCATCACATATTCTCTTGCTAGTTACTTAGGCCATTATAGGTCATGAATTGTGTTGTTTTGTATGACAATTCACACCAACAAATTTGGTATCCAATACCCGAGAACCATATTGTTTAACAAGCAAAGAATACAACCATAACATGTATATAATTATATACCTAAGTTCGACAATTTTCAATCTTTTCTTTTCTACCAAATATTTCTGAGATTCTCTTTGAGCATTTCCTTTTCTTTTTAAAAGAATCTATCAACATAAACAATGGCGCCATACACATGACACATAGTCCAAAGCGTGTATAGTTAACTACTAATATCATTGGACTTGCACTTTGAAGTAGATCACCATCATCAAATGTTTGGCGTTCTTTCAAAATTCATTCTTTAGTATTCTTTTAGTGTGGTAAACATTTTACCTACATATTTTGTTCATCCTTATCATGACAATTTTCATGATCAAGCTATTGTAGCTTATAAATGTGAATCGCAAGTATAATGTTACTTTCCAAAATCTTTTGGAGGATTAGGACATCTAGCATGTCCAATTTTGCAAATTCTCACCAAATATGAGAACATAAACTTTGCTAAATTATACTCTATCATGTTGCAACCATAAACATTGTTTCAGATATCGAAATATCTTCCACACATAACAGTTTCTAAAACATTTCTTTCAGCTCCTAGATAACCTTGAAATTAAAATAAACTTTTGAATATCAAGAATCATGGAGGTAAACATGAAACTTTAGATACTAACACTGGAATTGTTACTCTTGATTTAATGCTAATTATTAAACTTTATAGAGTAAATAGAGGTTGCTGGAAGTTTGCAATAATACTTTTAAACTTTAGATTAACACTCAAAACAATACGATACCAGTTCGTAAAGTAACTATCCAGAATTCTATAGTTCTACTATCACAAATTAAACTAAGCGTAAGGTGGTGAACGGATGCCAGTGACTACAACAACTATGCAAATTCACTTTGATTTAATTTATGATAAATTGTGTTCAACTTTAATCATATTACTTTTGAACTCTCACTCAAAACAACATCCCTCGAGTCATTTTGGTGATTACATGAACCAAATCAACATGTTCATCATATCATCCATATGACTTATGCTTTACCTTTCGGTGTTCCGTGTTCCAAGGCCATGTTTGTACATGCTAGGCTCGTCAAGGTTAACCTTAGTATCTACATGTGCAAATCTGGCTTGCACGCGTTATATGCACATGTAGAATCTATCGCACCCGATCATCACGAGATGCTTCAAAACTACGAGTCTTAGCAACGGTGCCTACTAAGGACGAACACTTTATTACTTGATATTTAGTGAGAGGAATCATCTTATCATGCTACCGTCGTGATCTAAGCAATACAAGATGCATAAAAAGGATTAACATCATATGCAATTCTTGTGCCTTTGATCTCCATCTCCAAAGCATGAACATGATCTCCATAATCACCGGCGTGGCGTCAAGGTCAATGGCGCCGCTTCATGGTTGTGGATCACCAACTACAACTATTACAACTACTTGAAATAAAGCTATTACATGATGAATAGACACAAAGGTCTTAACGAATTTAAAGACAACCATCAGTCTCATGCCGGTTGCCATATTACAATAAGGATCATTGCATACTTCAAATATAATCACATCATGGCCATATCACATCACATCACATGCCCTACAAAAACAAGTTAGACGCCTCTAATTTTTTTTGCATGTTTTACGTGGCTTGGGGCTTACGCATAAGAACCATTCTTACCTACGAACAAGAACCACAACGCTGATACAAATGTTGTCAAGTACCCATTGTAAATTGAATCTTAACTATGGTGGGAGAGAAAGACACCCGTAAAGCCACTTGTGCAATGCAAGTTGCACGTTGAGCGTGGAGAAAGTCTCATGTGCGACGACATGTAAGGTTAGCCTGGGTCGCTTCATCCCACCATACAACAAGATGCAAAGTACACGAAAAGCAAACGACAATAAAAACATCAACGCCCACAAAACCATTGTGTTCTACTCGTGCAACAGATCTACGCATAGATTCGGCTCTGATACAACTGTAGGGTTCGTTGCATGTGAAACAAAAAAATTCTACCGCAAGAACGCATAAAACCAAGATCCAATCTATGGAAAAGACAAGATCTAATCTACAAGATCGGTGCAATGAGATTGTGGAGAACTAACCCTCATAGATCCAAAGCGATTAACGAGATTGGATTCTCGTGGTTGATGTAGTCGATCACTTGCCGATCTCAAGATCATGTGGACGATCCTTCCGGCGCCACGTTCCGATAGGGCTTCCGCAGTCGGTCACACGTACAGTAGTCGATGAAGAACTGCCTCTCCCTTGTTCCAGCAGGCAGCGAAGGTAGTAGATCCCCTCGGAATCCCAACATCACGATGGTGTGGTGGTGGTGGAGGAGGAGAGATTTCTGCAGGGCTTCACCTAAGTCAGAGCAGGACGATGGATGAGAGAGAAGAGAAATGGCGGCTAGGGTTAGGCGCCAAGGGACAAGGGGTGTGAGGGGTGCGCCCCCACCCCTCATTATATAGTTGGGGGGCGGTCGGCCAAGGGTTCCCGGCCTAGGCTGCATCCCCACCCAACTCGGCCACCAAGGGAGAGTTGGAACCTTTCCCACCAAGTCTTCCCTCTTACCAAAAACTAGAGTTTGACTTTTCAAACTAGGGTTTAACCCTTTTACTAGTGTTGTCCCAATTGGCCCTTTAGGGTTTGGTGCAGCTGGCCCCTAGGGCATTCCACTGTCCAATTAGCCCCCTCCCGAGGTGGTGGAACCACTAGTGGTCCCTCTAGAACATTCTAGAAGTATTTGGTAAAACCACTGAAACTTTTTCTGAACCCCAGAAAACCACTTTTCTTATATGAATCTTATTCTCCTGACCGTTCCAGATCTCCTCGTGATGTCCTAGATCCAATCCGAGACTCCGAACAACATTCGGTCTCCAAATCATATTCCATATCTACTTAAACAACATCGACTCCTTAAGTGTGTCTCCCTACGGTTCGTGAACTATGTATACATGATCGAGACACCTCTCCGATCAATAACCAATAGAGGGATCTGGAAATCCATATGGCTCCCACATATTTCTATAATGACTTCGTGATAGAATGAACCATTTACATACGATACCAATTCCCTTTGTCGCGCGATACATTACTTATCCAAGGTTTGATCGTCCGTATATCTATACCTAGGTCAACCTCGTTACTGATAAGTACTCTTTACTCATTCCGTGATATGACATCCCTTGTGACATAGTCACATGCTTGCAAGCCAATTGGATGACACTCCACCGAGAGGGCCTAGAGTATATATATCCTTCATATGGATGGACAAATCCCACTCTTGATCCATGCGCTTCAACTCATACTTTCAGAATACCTAATGCCACCTTTATAACCACCCAGTTACAAAGTGGTATTTGATGTCACCAAAGCATCCATTCAGTGATGGTGATTAACATGATCTCATGGTCGAAGGATTAGGTTACTATGTATTTGAAATCTTGTAGCAAACAAACTCTAAATGACTTGATCTTATGCTATGCTAACTATAGGAGCATGTCCATCACATCATTCTCCCAATGATATGATCTTGTTATTAATATCATATAATGTCCATGATCAGAAAATCATGATCATCTATTAATCAACAAGCTAGTTTAACAAGAGGCTTACTAGGGACTCTTTTATGTTTACAAAACACACAAGTATTAATGTTTCTAGTTAATACAATTATAGCATGGGATGTAAACAATTAACATAAACATAAATATATGATGATAACCACTTTATTATTGCCTCTTGGGCATAGATCCAACATATAAAGGTTCTGAAAGTATGTGTTGAAGCGCATGGATCAAGAATGGGATTTGTCCATCCAAATGATGGATAGATATACTCTGGACCCTCTCGGTGGAATGTCATCCAATTTTCTTGCAAGAATGTCATATCACGGTACGAGTAAAGAGTACTTATCGGTAACAAGGTTGAAGTAGGTATGGAGATATCGATGATCAAACCTCGGATAAGTAAAGTATCACGCGACAAAGGGAATCGGTATCGTATGTTAATGATTCTTTCGATCACGAAGTCATCATTGAATATGTGGGAGCCATTATGGATCTCCAGGTCCCGCTATTGGTTATTTATCGGAGAGGTGTCTCGATCATGTCTGCATACTTCATGAACCGTAGGGTCACACACTTAAGGTTCGATGTTGTTAAAGTAGATATGGAATATGAGTTGGAGACCGAATGTTGTTCGAAGTCTCGGATGGGATCCAGGACATCACTAGGAGGTCCGGAATAGTCCAGAGAATAAGATTCATATAATGGAAGTCATCTTCCGGGGTTCAGGAAAAGTTTTAGTATTTTGACCGAAGTTTCTAGAAGGTTCTAGAGGGCCACCAGTGGGCCCACCACCCCGGTAGGGGGCACATGGGCTAAGGTAATGATGCGGGGGCCATGGTCCAGCCACACCAGGCCCTAGAAGCCAAACCGGCCAGCCCCTAGGGTTTTGGTTGAATCCCTAGAAAATAGGGGGAAGACTTGGGGGCAAGTTTCCTCCCCCTCCCTCTTGCACCGGCCCTAGGAGGTGGAGGGCAAAGGAGGGAGCCCTAGCCACACCCTCCCTCTATAAATATAGGGGAGGGGTGGTCGGCCCCTTGCCCATTCCCCAACCCTAGTCGTCACCTCTCCTCCCTTCTTCCTGCTTCGACTAAGGCGAAGCCCTGCAGGAATTCTCCTCCACCACCACCACGCCGTCGTGCTACTAGGATTCCGAGGGGATATACTACCTCCTCTGCCCGCTGGAACAGGGAGAAGAAGGTATTCATCGACTCCGTACGTGTGACCGAGTGCGGAAGCGCTTCTAGATCGCAGCGCCGGAAGGATCGTCGTCATTAACCACAAGATAAGATCTTGTTAAGGCTTTGGTCGAGGGTTAGTTCCCATCTATCTCGTTGCACCTATCTCAAAGATTAGATCTTGGCTTTTCCATATATTTGATCTTGGTTTTATTCGTTCTTGCGGTAGAATTTTTTTGTTTTCTATGCTACGAACCCTACATTCTTCAGCTTCCCCCCATTGCAATATCCCCGTATTCAAAGAATCTAGGATAGTTGTCATCATTTTCTTCTTCTTCATTGTCTTCCATTATAACCCATATTTCTTCGTGCTTGGTCCAACAATTATAGCCGGACATGAAAACGGGCTGAAACCGGTGGTTGTAAAGGATTTTTGAGGATTCTTATAGACACCACATAGACAACACATAAATCATTCCGCTTGTTGCCTCAGCCACACCGATAAAATAATGCAGGACTTCAATAAACTCGTCAAAGCGTCGGTCATCGTACATCCATTATCGATTCATTTGCATTATATAAGTATCGGAAATAGTGGAATACTCAGGCAGCTATCTACACACATTCATACAACCATTGGATCAACTACATAGAGCACTTTATATGAACCGAGGCACACAACCATTACTAACGGTCGTTAGAGGCAGGTGCAAATTTCCTAATTCAAAAACAGCCACTATGCTAGCCACAAAACTAGCTTTGCCACATGCAAACACCACACAATTTTTATAGCTACAAACCATTTCATGTCGTACTCATAAAGCGAATATCCATAGTACACGCCAAAAAAAATTATCCACAACAAAGTTCCAGGCGAGTTACGTTTTGCTAAAAACCATAATTAAAAGCTCTCTCGCAATCCTTTATCTGCCAACACACCAGCATGCCAAAAAAAATTAAGCCACGCGTCGCGGTCGTGGATGAGCAGCATGGACGTTTGCTTTTCTACATGCTACAAAAGAGAAACACCAGCGGAGGTCAAATCGAGACTACTTTTTCTACCACACAATAAATATGTCCACATAGATACACAAAAATAGAAAAACTATAGTACACGCCATACAAATAATGTATCCACACCAAAAGAAACCACGCTTTAGCACCCATAGCTCACGGAGCTAATATACGGATGCGGCAGCAAACACATACTGCTTCGTCTTGATCTTTTTGAGTGACTAGCTGCCGTGTGATGCTTGTTCTCATTTGCCTTCACTCTGTTCTAAATTACAAATGTGATGGTTTTGTGTAACATCCTAAGAATTGTAAATTGGGACTAGAAATAAAAATTGCTTTTGCATCCCATTCATAATCATTGCATAGCATTTTGGCCTCAAAAAAAATCTCAAGTTGGAATAATGAATAAAACCCTAAATATTCTATATATCACTTTATTCTAAAAGGGAATAAATTGGCTTTATAAAAATCCACTATTGCTATGGCAATAATTAATGCAAAATAATAGCCTAAAATGATCTACTTGAATTTAGAAAAATTTAGAGACTAGTTTGAGTTCATATGGAGATCATATGAAAAAGTTATAAAGGAAATGAGGAAATAGAAAAGGAGAAAAGAAAAAGAAAGGGTAAACCTAACCTACCAGGACAGTCAAACCGGTCATTCCTATCTACCGCGCGTCCTAGCCACGCGCAGAACGCAGCAAGCCGCAACCAGCCCAGTAAGCAGCCCAGCCAGCACCGCCTCTTACCTTCTCTCGCCCGCTGACATGGTGGACCCACCCGGTCGCCTCCTACCTCTCGACGGAGACCTCCTCCCGCACGCTGCCATCAAACTACCCGTGGATTTCTCCTGACTCGGTCGAACTCGTTGCCCCCTTGCTCAGGTTTTCCCCTCTATTAAATCCCCATGTTTTCCTCTTTGTTTTACCTCTAAAACCCTAACTATCGCCACCGGACTTCGTCGGAATCGTTCTCTGAAGTTCCATGGCCGCCAGTACCTTGAAGCACCAGGATCGATCTGGTAGAGGCGTTCTGAGCGACCCCGAGCCCCTATGATCACCTCCATCCTCTTCCCCGTCCACGACTTCATCTCCCTGACTATTTCTCCCTCTCCGTAGTGCATCAGATCTTAGAGAAGCCCGCCGGAGCTCGTTCGTGCCCGAGCGACTTCAGCTAAACTCCGTCACCGTCCCAGGAAGCGGTAGCCAGCACCGATGACACCGCCGTGACCGTCACGAAGAGGAGAACGTCATGGACTACTCCACCATCGCCGAGGACCTCCAAATCGCCGCCATCCATCGCCACATGAGCGCGCGTCGCCGTTCATCGCCGCCAGCCTCGTCGTTTTGACGAAGAGAGCATGTATGGAACATGTGGACTGATTGATCTGCTGTGAACGGACCAGATCGCATAGAGCCGAGCCCCAGCCGTGACCAGCCGAAGCCGACGTAGATCCAGGACTCAAGCCGAGCTGCGCCGCTTGCCAGCGATCTCAGCCATTCGATCCAGGTCCAGCAGTCAGGAACGCAGCGCCAAACCAAAGAGGTATGGACCAGTCGAAAAACGCCACGTCGCACTTTGATTCCCCCTACAATTAGAAATTGAATAAAAGGGCAGAAAAACATGTAAAATTGCAAAAAACATAGAAAAAGATCTACATGTCCAGCAAATAATATATCGTTAGATTGAGAATACAGATCTTGTCTTATATAATATTTGGCATAGTAAATATTTGAAATGAATTAAACTAAATTAAATTGTAATTAAATCATAGAAAAAATATTTACAACTCCGTTTGGGGTGAATCCAATTCCTACTGATTCTTATTAATATCTTCTATTCAATAAAATCTATAACCAAATTTAATTCAAAAATAAGGACAAAATTTGCAACAAAACTATTAAAACATATTTAATGGAAATCAAAAATTAATAATATATACCCTATTGCATTAAATGATTTCCTACATGCATCATATGATCTAATATTGTTCAGAAAACTAAATACAACCATGGTGTCATATTAAATCATCGTACATGTTTGTGATCATTCTTGTTGTGTTTGCTATGTTGAAATTGCTTTGATTGAAACTATTCTGTTCTCGCGTTAGATTATTCGGAGAGAGTGTGATTGCTACGGAGGAATACAATCATCAAGAACATTATTAATAAGGCAAGTTACACATGTTGTTCATATAATGTCCTAGTTTTGATTCTATGCATGTTAGATCTTAAAATTCTGAAGTGTACATGTGTAGCATGTTTTGGTAGAATTTTTATTTAGTATTATTTTTGCAAGTGCGATGATTTTGTAGTGTGCCATGAGTAGCTCTATACTTATGATTTTTCCCTCCTAATAGGTTACTCCTGTTTTTGCTAAGTGTTGCTTGCTATGATATACATAATAAGTACCGTTAGGGGTTTGGTAGACAAGAAATTTTCTAAGTATAAAAGCTCTCTTGAGCGATTTTTTCTTCTCAAATCCATTTTAAAATAAAACTAAGTTTTCTTCTAGGCGGAATGGTTGTCGGGTCAACGAGTGGAATTTGGTGGAGGACGTTCGCCCAGAAATCAAAGAAGCCCACCATGTTTCAGAATTCAGAAGCTTCCAGTACAACCATAATACATATGGGCTCTGTCTTGGCCTAGTACTTAGTGGAAAACCTCACCTAGGTACCAACATTTGGAGGTTATTGGCACGGTTAAACCCGGAAGATAGAGGGGCTACTAAGGGAAAGCCTCGCCATGGTCTATTTTGTAAAAGGACTTGATCATGAATTGTGGATAAAGTGCACAAACTCTCGAGAGTAATCAACCTGATCGATCAGCCGTTCACGGGGAAAGAACAATTTTGAGCATCTGAAGGATGGAGCCTCTAAACGATTTTCCTCTATCTTTTTCAAATACAATGTTTGCAAACCTAAGTTGTGAGTTGCATCTTGTGGGCTCTATGAACTCAGACTTAGTGGGATTTTGGGTGCTATGTGTTTGGTTGAGAGTTGGTAAGCCTGGAGGACCCAGTGCGAGCCACTCGACCTTATTTTTTTACATGCTAAAAGTTTGCAAAGTAGTATAAAATATTCTCTCTCTCTCTCCTTTTCTTTTACTTAGTGAAAATTGGTTTTATGTAAATAAACCACAAAGCCTTACCTTAGCCTTGCATGTAGAAATAACCAACTATTTTCCTTCATGGTGTAATTTATCAATACATTCAAAGTATTGACCAACTCATTTGCCTGCATGTTTTATGTGCAGAATTTGGAGATTGGGGGTCTTCACCCAACCTGCATGTGGCATTGATGGGACTCCAAGTTGTATTTATATCACTTCTGTTCTAATAATGTAAACTCTGAATTATTCGATTCATGTAATAAAGACTTATGTTTTACATGATATATTATTGCACTGTGAGTGCTAGATATTGATCCAGAGACTAGCATGTTAATCACACGGACTTAGGATATTTACCGATACGAGGTCACTACATTTTGAAACCTAGGTGTAGCTTATCTGATTCAAAATTAGTTTCTTGGGTATTTAATATGTCACTGGATCAACTGTAAATGGCGAAGTCTTTTGTTCGTGGGTATTTTCTGATGAATTGCAAGTTCGATTTGCTAATTACAATGTCTGCTATGCTTTCAAGTGCAACAGATTTAGTTCATAGCCTTGTAAGCTAAATTATATATTCAAATGAACTATCCGGTGAGGTCACTCAATAAAGTACCATTGCTTTTGGGGAAGCAAGCAGGAGGGCTTCATGGAGAAAATGGGTGCCGATAAGAGCAGCCTCTGCTCTTCCGCCAAAAAAAAATTGCCACGCTTTGCTGTCATGGACGAGCAGCATGGTCGGATGCTTTTCGCCAAGCTGAAAAGAGAAACATCAAGGGGATAACCACCATGTTTCATGATCATGGACGTGACACCGTGGTGGTTTTTCTGCCATGGTCCAGAGAGAGAAACACCAGGTGAAATTAGCTTTAGACCGCGAACATGAATGAACAATGTGGACGGATGCTTTTGCCACGATGAAAAATGAAACGCGTTCGGAGAAATGGAGGAGTGGTGTGGACGGATGCTTTAGCTAGCGTAGTGGATTTGTTGCCATGGTTTAAAAGAGAAACACCATAAGCAGGGCCGGCCCTTTGGGGGGACCCGAGGGGCAGCCGCCCCGGGCCCAAATTTTTGGGGCCCTCCCGAGACATGTGGGGCGTATATAGGCTATAGATCTTAAAAAAAAAAAAACTATACTCTCTTCGATCCATATTAGTTGACTCAAATTTGTTTAGATTAGGATAAATCTAGACACTATTTTGGTATAGGTTCATCTAAATTTTGATAAATCCAAGTCAACTAATATGGGTTGGACGGAGTAGTATTTTTTAGTTTTCTATTAGGTTAGATTAGGCCCTCTACTTTGCTAGACATACACATATATTTTAGATTTAAAGTCCATTAAGGTAGCACGTACCTAACCTGCGATTAGATCAGCTGTCCTCTTTGATCATATTGTATGAAGGCATGTTGGTTCCTGCCTCGACCTCGACTCAATGTTGCGCTGTCGATCGTAGGAAGACCCACACGCGGCAAGCAGCAAGTCGCCGTCTGTCGGCCGATCGTCGCATATCACCTCGCCCCCTCGCCCTATGTCTCTGTCTGTGGCCTGTCTCTGGTCTCGCTTTGACCGTTCAGCGTCTGCAGGTTCGAATTCTGAATTTCTGATATCAGTCTTCTGTAGTCTAACGTTGCCCCTAATTTTTGTTCTAATTAGTAGTTCTTTTTTATATTTTTGTGTGGTTAATTGGTTATGGCAACATAGAAGTACGCGCAAGACTTGTAAACCGAAACGGAGGTAGTAGTTCTTGTTGACGAACATAGTAATATTGATCTATAGGATGAGATCGGTACAGAGGAGAACGATGACATCAACGCGGGTAATAACAATGTAAGTAATCATGATATCATATTTGATTCATCTCCTACAAAATCTACTAGTGTTATGAGGAACCAGTTAGTGTGGTTATTTATGATCTGGCATCGAGAAGAAGTTATTGGACAAGATTGATATTGATTTCATTATCACTTACTTCGCTTCTAGAAATACACAGAGAAAATTTGAAGGTAATATGTGAACATTGTCATTTTTATATGAATATTGCAAATGGGTATATTATAAGTATTTATTCTTCATCATTTCATTCTTGTATATAAAAAAATTAGAAAGGGGCCCAAAATTTTAGTTCCGCCCCGGGCCCGTGAAATCTCAGGACCGGCCATCAGCCATTTGTTCATGATCATGGTCGAACGTCGTGGCTAGATGCTTTTCAAAAATTCACACCCATGCAAGTCGCGCATCTGCATTTAACGGAAAATAGGATGGCTGTTTAGGACACAAACAATCCACCCTGTTTCATCATGATCCCGACTGTAGCCGTGATCTCTATATCCAATAGCCCTGATCGCGTGTGTAGGTAGCCGCGCGCTTATTAAATCCACGTCCATATAAGTATATCAAAAACCATTACACAACATCGTGAATAGAGAAGTGACCAAATTAATACAAGTCCATCACATTAAAACCAAAATAGAGTAGTAACCAAATGTTATTATTGCCAACATAAAAACTATGCACTGATTTAAAAAAAATTCTACTTCATACTCATTTTGATCAATTACTAAGTAAACCACTTCTACACATATGCAAACTAAGAAGTTAATTTGAGCACAAATTGCATATAAATCAAATAAACTCCCACATAATTACTTCCAAACTAAAACCCATAAATCTCTCTACTTCTATAGCATGAAATGAGGTAAACTAGGAATGGCAGATGAGGAGTTGCTAACCTTTTAGAACCCTTAAATAGATGGGGCGTCGCCAAATCTTAGAAAAAAATAGGGATGAACTCGAGTTTGGGGAGAAAACAGAAAGATAAAGCTTGAATGGAATATGGTTCAGACAGGGACGATGATATAGGAAGGATAAACGGGCTCGCACTGGCCGCAACCTGCTATAACCCTTTTAGTTCTGGTTGGTATCCGTTTGAGCCGGGACTAAAGCTGATTGTGCCCGTGCGCGCCCTAGCCTTTGGCGGCAGGGACTAAAACTATGGATGGAAGGCCCATTTTCTACTAGTGCTACGGGAGTTAACGGCACTGACCTTGATCAAGGCTTGAGGCACAGAGCGACCTGATAGTACTCTTTTGTAGCCAATTCTTCTGTCTAGAAAAACTATGTAATTACTGGCAGCAAAGAGGAATAAGTAATTGTTCATTGACCTAAGTACCATTTGAATATACAGGGAAATAAATGAAAAGTTCAATTGCCAATGCCAGTTTCAGTTCATGCAATATACCATCATCTCTCCATATTAGTGTGTTGTGTGTGAATCGTTTATGCAATTGTTTCAACTAATTTGGTTTCAAGCAATATATATATTCTACCTTTGGTATCTCGACGACCAGATGCAAATTATGAAGTTGGACGAACAGCCTTCAGTGTCCCCGTGTTTGGTTCCATGGAGACTGTTTGCCACACACGGACTCTGTCATCAGAAATTCAGAATACGCCATATCTCGGACAATATATGGACGATCTAGAGTAAAAGTAAGTACAGGGTCAAAATTGTCATAAGGAATACCTAGCATTTTACACAAATTTGTTAGCCACTTTGCCTAATCTTGGTTCTAGGAAAGTTGCTATGAACCAAATATGCTCTGAAGCCATAGCTATTGCTAAAAGGGGCAAAATGTTACATCACACGAGACTAGTGGCAAACAACAGCTGCCCCAGAACCCAACCACACCCAGCATGGACGTGTGGCTCTGTACTGTTCTATGACTGATGAATATCACCTGAGTCCCAGAAAATCTGAGCCTGACAGTACATACATAAGTACTGGCCACCAAGTTTTCATACAGAAACCTGCATACCGAAACTGTAGAAAATCATTTCAAAACAATCATCAGTTAGTTTGTAATACCTATTGACATATTCAGATATCCATGTATTGCCTACTTAAGCTTTGGCCCTCAATCCACATCAATGTGCTATTCCTCGACTCTGCATATTCGCAGTGTGTAAAACCACTGTACAGAAAAAAAGATCACCTAACGATAGTTCCTCCCAGTAAGGTGCCACAGGATTACTATAGCAATGGCGCCCAAGGAACACTGCCTAGGACAATTGGGACACTGCGCAGTCCCCAAGAAGATAACAGGGTACACATGACCACTGTTCCGATGGATGCAAGCATTAGAAATGACAAGAACGCAGCATGGCATTGGCGACTAATGGACTCAGGGCTAGACTTCCTCTTGAAAGGGACTGCGGCGGCTACGCCAATCATAAGCGTGACGATCACAAGAAAAAACCCGCCATAGATGCCCAAGACAATCACAGGAGACGGGGGTACGCAGCAGAAGCGGTAGGCAGGCAGGCAGGCACCCAGAAGTGGTGGAGCTAGTTAATCATAACTGCTCAGCTTGCTGACGTAAAACAGCTTACTACGGTGTAGCAGATTAATAAGGAAATAAACTTACGATGAGTGAGTGTACATCATAAAAGGTTAACAACTGTGAAACCAAACAAGTTTGGATGATTGTACACTACATGCAGAAGCTCGCTAGTTGTGAATGCATTGTATTTGAGCATGTCATAAATGTCTGATAAGAACCGGCAAAAAGGAACATATTATGGGAAAAAGAGTTGCTAAACCAACGCAATCGACCAAGGCTGAGAGCCTCTGGGAAAATCACCAGGGTCAATAGATTTGCATTATGGCTAGCTCAAGACAAGCAAAACTGGCTCATGGTTTGCTACATAATCCGTAAATCAGATACCACGTCATGTCATACGATTCGCAGTCACCAACAGGTGATAGCCTCGAAACTCATCGTTTGGCACCAGTGAATGAACTACAACAACTATATTACGACAAACACTACAAAAAATTACGAACTGTCCATACTCTCATAGAACTATGGTTATGCTCCTGCCCATTAACCACCCGCAACCAAATAATGGTTGTTACGTAAAAATGGGTGTGTTCAGAAGATGCTACTTTGTCAGTTGGTATTGAATCATGTGGTTATGACCTAGTGCAAACATCAAACAGAGAAGAAATTCGTACCAGCTAGCTAAACATCTCTAAAGATCACACCAAAGGCTACAGCTGCGACCACTCCAATAAAGAAAGCCAAGACGAGGTGACTGAAAACGAAGCATTTGACCTGCAAAAAAACTGAAACAACGAACTGATGAGATGTATAAATTTTAAAATGGCTATGTGTTTGTTTCCCATTAGATATTCAACAGAAAATATATGCTTATGCTTCAAAGAGAACTAAAGTGACGTGCTTAAATCTTACTACGGAAAATATTAATATAATGCGAAAACGCAAAAGCCTTGCGTTTCGATTCATTGATAGGAAAAGAAGTTTGTACAGATATGTACAAGGCTCAGTAGAGCCACCAACCCATACAACACAACCCACTAGACCTATGGAACCACGGGGATCAAGGCGTGGAGGCCAATCGCACCGGCAGTCCCCCAGGAGCGTGCGTCGGTTTGAATGGTGGTGAGAAGGCGACCCATGTCAGGCGACACATGATCGAACACGACCGCATTGCGATGCTTCCAGATCCACCATGCCGTCAACATGATCAGCGAAGATGTCCCCTTGCGCATGGCGTGGGGGGTAGAAAGCACAGCGTGTTGCCACCAGTCCACGAAGTCGTCTTCTCCATCCGGAGGCAGGGTCGTCGAACGTATCCAAGATAGGACCTCATGCCAAAGCGCCCGAGAGAAGGGGCAGCCAACCAGGAGGTGAGACATTGTCTCGACCTCCTGGTCACACAGGGGACAGCTTGGTGGGTGCGCGAGCCCTCTTCGCGCGAGCCGCTCAGCCGTCCAACAGCGATCCTGACAGGCAAGCCAAATGAAGAATTTCACCCGTGGGGGTGCCCAAGTGTGCCAGTTAAGTTTCCAAGATCTCGAACTAATCGATCCCTGGAACAGGAATTCGTAGCAAGACTTGGAAGAGTACTGCGCGTCCGGCGTCCACCTCCAAAGGAGGGTGTCAGTCGACTCGGCAAGCTCGACATCACGCACTCGGATCCATAACTGGACATACTGCCAGAGGGCAAGCAGGCTCATCGCGCCTCGGATGTCAGCAATCCAGCGGCGCTCCACAAGCGCCTCCCTCACAGTGCGGCGCTTCCTAGCGCGGCCGGGAATCAGCGCGAAAAACTCCGGCGCTATCTCTCCAATGGTCTTTCCGTCTAACCACCGGTCCATCCAAAAGAGGGCCGTGGCTCCGTCACCTAACACCATCGTGGTAGAGGCGTCGAATGCCTGTAACTCTGCCTTGGAGAAGTGCATGTCTAGACCTCTCCAAGGCCGCAACGGATCCGTACGCATCCTCCAAATCCAGCGCATCTGAAGGCTGATCGCCAAGCGGGAGAGGTCGGGGACCCCAAGGCCGCCGAGGCACTTGGGTCTACAAACCTTGTCCCAACTCACGTGGCAGTGTCCTCCCTCGGCTTCCGCTCTCCCGGCCCATAGGAAGCTCCGAACAATCCGTTGGATTTGTTTAAGTGTCTTCTTGTGGAGGCCCAACACAATGATGTGGTGGAGGGGGATCGCCAGGAGCACCGACTTGACCAGGGTAAGGCGCCCAGCCTTCGCCATCATTGCCGCCTTCCAGGTAGGCAGGCGGCCCGCAATGCTGTCGACCAGCGGCTGAAGCGCCGCCACAGACAGGCGCCGCAGCGAGAGAGGGATCCCTAGGTATCTTACGGGGAAGGGTGCCACCTGGCACTCCATTGTTGCCGCAGCCATCTGGATCACTTCATCAGTGCAGGAAATAGGTGAGACCGAGCACTTGGTGAAGTTGGTATGCAGCCCCGATGCTTCCCCAAAGAGATCCAACAGAGCGCGCACGGCGAGCAGCTTGTGCCCATCGGGATGGCAGAAGATCACCACATCGTCCGCGTAGAGCGAGACGGTCGTCACCAACTCTCGGGAGGCAACACGCTTCAGCACCCCGAATTCCAAGGCTCGGTACAGCAGTTTGTTCAG
This sequence comes from Avena sativa, assembly GCA_916181665.1. NCBI lineage: Eukaryota > Viridiplantae > Streptophyta > Magnoliopsida > Poales > Poaceae > Avena > Avena sativa. The sequence continues at coordinate 228,374,654 of OV702280.1, read as the reverse complement.
CGTGTTGATAAACAGCACGAACAACATTGGTGACAGATGATCTCCCTGTCTCAGGCCCCTCCTATGCCAAATGGGAGGGCCCGGCTCGCCGTTGAGCATCACCCGGGTGCTCGCAGTCGACAGAAGGATGGCCACCAGTTCACGGAATCTAGGGCCAAACCCAGCCTTCTGCAGAACCTCGAACAACATCGCCCAAGAGACGGAGTCAAAGGCCTTGGCTATGTCTAGCTTTAGCATGACTCGCGGTTCCCCCAGTCTATGCAGCAAGCGTGCTGTCTGCTGAACCAACATGAAGTTATCATGGATGCAGCGCTTCCTGATGAAAGCGCATTGGTTTACGTCCACCAAGGCTCCAAGGTGGGGGGCAAGCCTTGATGCCAACACCTTCGCGCCCAGCTTAGCAAAGATGTGGATCAGGCTAATCGGCCGTAGTCACCCAAAGAAGCCGCATCCGCATGTTTGGGCAGCAGTATTACCAGGGCCTGATTGAGGCCCTGGAACCCGCGCCCATTCATGGAGTACAGCTTGTCGAAGGCGGCCATAAAGTCCGTTTTGACCACCCCCCAGCAATTCTGCAGGAATTCGGCAGTGAAGCCGTCCGGACCTGGCGCCTTACCACGTGGCAGCCGGGAGATGACCTCCCATACCTCCTCTTCCGAGAAGGGGGCCTCAAGGCTCGATAAGTCCTCCTGGAAGAGCCCAAGGAAGTCCAGGTCAAGCGAGAGTTGTCGGCCAGAGTCAGAACCCAGCAGCCCCTGGAAGTGGTGATATGTAGCCTCAGCCATGGCAGCATGGTCTACAACAACCGCGCCGTCGACCTGAAGACTGTGGATCACGTTCTTCTGTCTGCGATAAGATGCGTGTTGGTGGAAGAATGCCGTGTTGGCGTCCCCATCAGCCAGCCAGCGGATCTTAGCGCGCTGACGCGCCATCGTGCGCTCGAGCGAAGCGAGGCCAAGGTAGGTGCGTTTCAGCATTGCGCGGAGGGCGCGCTCATCCGGGGAGAGGGGGCGGTGTTCCATGGCGACATCAAGACGGTAGACTATCACCCGCGCTGTCATGAGCTGCAGTTTGACCGAACCTACCTTCTTATCCGCCCAGCTCATCAACCTACGGGCTGTCCGCTTGAGCTTGGCGACCAATCTCTTGAACGGGTCGGGATCTCCGTCGACCATCGTCCAGGCCTCGGTAACCACCTCACTAAACCCCTCTAGCTTCATCCAAAAATGCTCAAACTGGAACCTTCCATGCCTTGCGGCGACCGTAGTACAATCCAGGAGCAGAGGGCAATGATCCGAAATGACCGACGAGAGGCAGCGCAGGGAACAGGATCCATGCAGCTCATCCCAGTCCGACGTGCAGAACACCCTATCAAGTCTGACCAGCGTCGGGGTTTCATGCTCGTTGGACCAAGTAAAACGCCTCCCGTGGAGATAGATCTCCTTCAACAGGCAGTCATTCAGGAACCTCCTGAAGCGGCCCATCATACGACGGTTAAGGTTGTTGTTATTCTTATCCTCATCGCGGTAGATCATGTTGAAGTCTCCACAAAGGACCCAGGGGCCCGGGTGCAGCCCCCTGACCTCCCGGAGCTCATCGAGGAAGGCAATCTTATCAGATTCCTCCTGGGGCCCATAAACGCAAGTGAGCCACCAGGATGTGCCACCCTGGGGGGACACCCTCGCAGTCACGCTGTTCACGTCGACATGTGCGCTGTCGAGCTGCACCACCCTACTCTTCCAAGCCACTATAATACCACCCCGCGTATCAGTCGCCGGCAAACAGAAGTAAGCGTCAAAGTCCGCGCCTAGGGTTTCCATTACAATAGAAGGTGTTACAATAGCAAGCTTAGTCTCCTGAAGACATACAATGGACACACACGTTGTGGACACGACACTCCTAACACCCGAACGACGCGCGCGGTCGTTAAGACCACGCACGTTGGACACAAGAATTATAGGATCGTACGACATCGGGAAACCATTGGTAGACATCCGAGGAGAGACCACAAAGGGTCAAACCGCCACCAAGTGGCCACCCGACACCACCCCCGGTAGAGGTGTGACGCATCCTCTGATCGCCGAGAGGGTCCATCCATAGAGCTCCCCCACCGCCTCGATCATCTCGTCCGTGAGGGGGGTCTCAAACATCCTGTGGAAGGCCTCAAGAGCAGCCTCCGAAGGCGCCTCGTCCTGGGCGATGAGCCCCAACTTCCGCATGAGGTTGCGAACGGCTCGCTGCTCCGAATTCAGCCCTCTCGGCTGCTTGGCAATCCTAGAGCTCCGGCGCGGCTGAAAGTTGAGCGCCATAAGTCTGCGCTGCACCGGGGGTGCCAACAGCAGAGCGTCCGACTTCAGCTTAGCCGCCGCCAGGAACTCCCCCAAGGTGCGAGGGCGCGCCGCTGGTGGATTGCTGGGCCCGGTGTCGCCAGCACCAGCCACCCTCCTGCTGTAGTGGAGCGGGGGCGAGGCAAGCCTGGCGGTGGGGGTAGGGGTCGCGTTCTCCCGCGTGCCGTCCTGGCTGTCCACGTCGAAAAGCCATCTAGGCATGCCCAGCTCCTCCGCAGGCTCACCCGTGGTGCGATCATCATGCGCTCTATGAGCAGCAGAGGCGTCCTGGTGTGACGGGGAGAGGGACCCACGTGGGTCAAAAACCGACAGGGCCAGGGAGTTGGGTCGTGGCGAACAGGGGGTTTCCTAGACCGTTTCCTGGACGGGCGCACGTCCGTCTCGACCACCTCCGTCAGGGCCACGCACGTCCATCTCGATGGTTTGGGTTGGTGCGCGGGGGGTGTCCTGGACCGTTTCACGCGGTGGGCCAGCTACCAGGGCTGCAACAGAGCTAGGAGTCCCAGCCGTAGCTCCTCTCGAGCTGCCAGGCAGAGACCGATCGCCCTGCGCCACCACAGTAGCCACCCGATCCGGACCCGCCACACACAACGCGCCAAGGTCCGTGGCAGCGTCCGCCGTCTCCCCCGCGCTTGTCAGCAGCCGTAGATGGTTCCCACCCCGCGCGCCAGCCATCCTTCGCGTGGCCTCCGCTTTTGCTTTAGCTTTGGATCTGCGGCTTGCGCGCCTGCGCCGCTGCTTTTCCTTTTTCCTCTTTTGACTCCTCGACAGAGCCAGCCCCGGCGCAGCGGCCTCTCCCACTGCGATGTCCGCCCCAGAACGGCAGCCCACGTCCTGGCACGGCTCAGCGCCCGCTTGGCGCGACGCGCCGTCCGCGACCGCCAGCTCTGCGCCAACGTCAGCGGCGACCAAGTTTGAACCGGCGCGACCAGCGCGGCCACGTCCCCTACGTCGCGACACGGCTGTGGCGGCCCCCGTCGAAGCTGGCACCGCAGCAGAGCAGCTTTGGTGGCGGGTCCCACTCCCCCCGCCACCTCCGCCGCCACGTGCCCCGCCGGAAGCCCGCGCACGGCCACCCCCCGCAGCTGCAGCAGAGCCCCCCGGCGGGGGCAAGTCCGGCGACCCGCGGATGTAGGAGTACCGGCACGTGGTCGGGTAGTCCGGGGAAGGACCGTCGCCTCCCGCGCCGTGCGGACCCGGTGGCCGCCGGCGGTAGTCCGTGAAGCCAGTCACGTGGATGAGAAGGGGGTGGATGAGGGTGGACACTTGCGGCGGAGTAATCGCGCTGGCCGGCGTCGCCATCGTCTCCGGTGAAGGGGTGGCGTCCGGCTCCACCACATGGAAATCCACCTCCTTCGGGATCAGGGCCGGATCCACCACGCCGTCAGCCGCATGGTCTCCATGTCCGCGCGCGAGCGAGTGAGCACATCCAGCCTCTCCACCCAGGAGTTTGGCGCGAGCACCGTTTCTGCCGCCGCCATGCTCCAGGCGTTGGCCGGCATGCCCTCAATCTCCAGACTGACGTGCACCCCAGACCCTCGGCCGTCGCGCCCATCCGGCGAGACCAAGGCTTCAACAGCAGCCGGAAGTATGGCGATTGCACGAACTCATCGCGGAGCACCCTGTCGCGGTCCTCGCGAGCGACGAAGTAGACGAGCATTGTGCCGCCACTGTGACGGTGCACGGAGAAGACCTCCTGCGGCAGCCCGTACCCATCCTCCAGCGCCGCCGCCACCACCGCCGGCGAGGCCGTACGCTCGCCAACGAAGGCCCCCACCAGCGCGTTCTGCAGCGCCCTCTCCGCGTCCTCCACCTCGTCGCTGCGTGCAAAGATGCATGCCGTACGCGGCGGCCGCCGTGCAAGTTCCCCACCAGAGGAAGGCGAGAGCGCCACGGGGGCCACGTCGCGGCGGGCGCGGGCACCGGCGAGAGGGAGCGGTGCCACGATCACGCGCTCGCTCCCAGGCGCGCCGCGTGCCGCCACAGGAGGGGGAGCCACCGCCCGCGACGCCGCGCCGGGCTGCCGCGCCGCCCTCAGAGGACGCCCAGCCGCAGCTCCCGCAGGAACCGCGCCATGGCGGGAGACACCCAGGGCCGCGCCGGCGTCGCCGACGCGCCCAACCAACACCGCGCTAGGGGCGCGGCCACCCGAACCAGCACGGCCCGGCGCTCGCGGAGCGGCCGGTGCAGCCTGATTTGCGCCATGCGCAGAGCTCGACCTGGAGGCAAGGCGCTGATCGTCGCCGCTCACCCGCTTGGTCGGGGGCTTGTCGCCTGCCTCCGGCGGGGTGCGCGGCCGCGGCCTCGAGCACTCCCTGGCCATGTGACCGGTGTGGCCGCAGCGGAGGCAAACGAGACCCGTGGTGCAGTCCTTAGCGTAGTGGCCCGGCTCATGGCAGAGGAGGCAGAGGCCCCGGTATGCGTCGTAGGCGCCGGGCTCGCGATCAGTGCGCGCCGCCCTGGCAGCCGCCACCTTCCTGCCTGCGCGACGCCCGCGCGCACGTCTGCCCCTGGGTTGCTCCCATGGCGCGTCGTCGCTACCGTCCAGGGAATCGTCCGAGCGGTCCAGCTCGTCCACCGCCGCCGAGCCAGGTTCTTGGTGAACCTCGGAGCGCGGCACGCGCGAGGTGGTCTCCTGCGCCTCCGCCGGCCCTTTCCCCTTGAGCGCGTTCAGGTAGGATGCCGGCGACCCCTCCGAGTCGGAGTCGCGACCACCGCGCCACCTATCCTCGCGGCCGCGGCCAGGGTCGTCCGAACGAGACGGGGAAGGGGAGCGGGAGGCGGCGGGAGAGCGAGAGGCCATCGGGGAGGAGGGAGCCGTCACAGGGGAGGGGGACATCGACGGGGATGGGTGGGCGCCGGGGCCAGAGTGGCCGCCGGCGGAGGAGGGGAGGGGGAACGGGGCTCGCATCGCCGGGCCGCAGACGGACGTGTGTAGAGAAGATCAAAGGTCGCAAGTGACACTATCATCTACCTCAAAGACTGAGAGAGTGTATCTCTACATATTGCCAGAGTTAACTATTAATTCAATGAGCATATTGCCAACACCATTGGGTGGCGTGATGACTCAACAGGATATTATAAAGTAACTGCAGTGGATCATCCCGGGTGAACATCAGTGGGATTTACGAGCTGCTGGTCAGGGTGCTTTTAAAACAGTTTTTCCGTCAAAGGCTGATTTAGCAGGGTACACAAGATGCCGGATATTCCCATTGAAGGAACTAACTGCACGCTGCACTTTGAGGAATGGTCCTCCACCAATTTGGACAGATATGAGCTAGAGGAGACTTGGGTAAAAATTTCAGGATGCCTATATAAGCTGCGCTGTGATTTTTTTGGGATGTTGGCACTTGGGACTTTACTTGGTAAAACAAGGGAGGTTGACATGGAGTACACAAGGCAGCATGGTGAAGTGCAGCTAAGAGTTCTTGTCACGGCCATCAAATACATCCCGGCAGGAACTGATCTTCTATATGACGGTGACGGTTATGGCATTCTTTTTGAGGTTGAAGGCGCGAATGATGTCCAAAATGATGTTGAAATGGAGGATAAAGATAATGATTATGATTCTCAACATAAGGATGCTGATCCTGGAAAAAAGGGGATTGAAAACGATTTCCAACTGAAAGCCCCAAAAAAATCTTCTTTAGATAGTAATAATCACACATCAGCAACATTTAATCATGGCAAGCAAGCAGCATCTGACTTAGTGATCAAGTTTGGGACCTTTGACATATGCACTCCGTCTCGGAAGTGGGGAGATCGGGTTGAAACTGAACATGAGGGACTACCTCCACTCTTTGCTGGTTCAGCACCTGCTTTGGTCAAGGCTCATGCTAGGAAGGAGCATTCTGAAGTTGTGTCCGCACCAATGTCTGCACCTTTCTTGCCCAGGCAGAAGGATGGTCGACAGCCTGCAGCCATAGCGTCTGCCATGCCATCCAGCCATGCTGTTTTTTCTGCCAAGGCTTCGCCACTCGACATAGATTGCTCTAAGCAGAAGGCTCTTGTCGCGGACAGGGATAATGATGATGCGGACAGTTTTACATCACCCATGTCTCCTCTCGGTCCCCATGCGCAGCTATCAGAGAATAGCTTCCTCCAGTGCATCGTTGTTATCTCGTCTTCGAAAGGAAAATTGGAGCAGTTATCCGTTGAGACACAGCCTGATGTTATGCCCATGGTCTCCTCGTCTCCGGTTTTTGAGGTTTCACCTGCTCGTGGGTCACCTGTCCTTACTGTCGATGATTATATGGCAAAGCAACATTCTGTGGTGGTCCAGGATCAGAAGGATCATGTACGCACTAGCTCACCAAGATCATCGTTGTCGACTCACGGCTCGTCGAGATCCCCAGGAGGGGGGTTAGGCTCAAGCTTTACCTCGTCGGCCGTCTTCCCTCCAGTGTCACAAGGACACCAGATGACGGCTGGAACTGGGGTGTTCCTTAGTGGTCGCTTCTCTATGGGTGATGTGGTGTCTTTCGGTGGCATCCCTGCGGCTGCAGCCGACGTTCGATCAAGTGATCGGATACGCTGTTAATCAAATGCCGATGCCACTCAACTGGAACAAGCTCAACAGCTGGCACAGACCAAAGATGCTAGATCATGCTCAGGTACAAAAACATGCGTCTAAATTTTCTTTAGCTTCTATTTCAGATGAAGTTTTCTTAAATAGAGTTACTATATTGGGGGTCTCCTTGGGTAATTCCCATAGTAAAGTGTCGGCAACAATAGCTAATATTAAATATGTTGACGACCAGAGGACACTAATTATGCTAAAGAATGATCTGGAGGTGAAGCTTTCCGCGGATGGTCAAAATAATAACAATGTAATAGGACATGCTAAATCGTTATCTACTGATCTAGGGGAAGAGGACCAACTTGAAAAGCTTGAAAGCCTAGAGGCGCCCATAAAGGAATCTAAATCCACAAAAGTTTATAAAAGAAGACAAAAGGTTGTACCTAAAGTGGTACACAGAAGTATTAGGATCCACAAACAAAAGTGAAATTTTATGGGAAGAAATGAAGGGGAGTTTTTGGAATAGTGGGGGTTTCAGAGACAAAGCCAAACATAATTTTGTGAATGAAACAATAAGAGATCATAAGCTTGATTTCTTTGCGATTCTTGAATCTGGTAAAGGGAATTTTTCTGCACATTTCGGGTGGACTTGATTTCCAGTGGTACTGTGTACCGCCGATTGGGAGGTCTGGGGGTATGCTAGTAGACATAAATGCAGCTACCCTTTCTATTCAAAATATTGTCACAGGGGATAGATGTGTCAAATTCTATGTCAATAATAAAGCCGATAACTTTAAATGGGTGTTGATCGCTGTTTATGGGGCTGCTCAAGATGAGCAAAAACCAGTATTCCTGGCTGAGCTTGTACAGAATTGCGAGGGCGAGTCTCTGCCTATATTAGTAGGAGGGGATTTCAACATTATAAGACAAAAAGAAGAGAAGAACAATGACAATTTTGATACACGTTGGCCTTTTATTTTTAATGCCATCATAGAAAGCCTTGACTTGAGAGAACTAGCTCTCTCATTCCGGCAATTTACTTGGGCTAATCGTCGGGATACACCTACATATGAGAAACTGGACAAAATTTTAACTAATGTTGTTTGGGAACAAAAATTCCCTCTTGTGTCGGTAAGGGCCTTAACTAGATCTGGATCGGACCATACACCTCTTTTAATTGATTCAGGAGATCAAGCTTTTCTAGGCAATAAAACGAAGTTTTCTTTCGAACTCTCTTGCTTTAAGATAGATGGTTTTATGGAGATGATTGCTCAAGAGTGGGCATCGATCTCAACAGGGGATAACTCCCTTGAGAATTGGCAAAATAAAATACGTCACATAAGAATGTTTCTCAGAGGTTGGGCTAGAAATTTGAGTGGAGATTTTAAAATTCAAAACAAAAAAACTACTTGATATTATTGACAATTTAGACGTACAAGCCAAAACATCTCCTCTAAGTGAGGAAGAAAGAAAAACTTTGCGGCAGGTAAATGATGAACTAGCCAAGTTAAGAAGAAATGAAGAGTCCAAGTGGGCTCAGCGTGCAAAAGTAAAACATGTTCAAGAGGGTGGTGATAACACCAAATACTTCCATCTAATTGCTAATGGAAAGCATAGGAGGAAGAAAAAATTTCAGCTAGAGCAAGAGGAAGGAACTATTATAGGACAAGAAAACCTAAAAACATACATTTCAGAATATTATAAAAGTTTATTTGGACCACCCCCTCCTAGTCATTGTGTGCTGAATGAGTCAGTCATACATGACATTAAGCAAATTTCGGCTGTTGAGAATGATATTCTTACCGCGGACTTTACTGAGAAAGAGGTATTTGAGGCGGTCATGCAAATGGAAAGAAACAAAGCACCAGGACAGGATGGGTTCCCCGCAGAATTCTACCAAAAGTTTTGGAAAACAATTAAGGTTGATCTTATAGCTATGTTTGCTAGTTTTCAAAGAGGAGAACTACCTTTATTCCATCTTAACTTTGGCACAATTATTCTTTTACCTAAAAAGGAAAATGCTATTCAGATCCAACAATATAGACCTATTTGTCTACTAAATGTAAGCTTCAAGGTGTTTACAAAAGTAGGGACCAATCGGGTCACATCCATAGCTGAAAATGTGATACAACCCACTCAAACGGCGTTCATGCCTGGGAGGCACATTCTGGAGGGAGTAGTTATCCTCCATGAGACCCTTCATGAACTTCATAGGAAGAATTTGGATGGTGTTCTATTTAAAATCGATTTTGAAAAGGCTTATGACAAGGTAAATTGGTCTTTTCTACAACAAACTCTTCGTATGAAAGGTTTTGATCCAAAATGGTGTGATTGGATACAAAGGTTTATTGAAAAAGGAAGTGTGGGTATTAGAGTGAATGATGACATAGGTCATTATTTACAAACTAAGAAAGGACTACGGCAAGGAGATCCTCTATCCCCTATCCTTTTCAATCTTATTGCAGACATGCTTGCAATTCTCATTGCAAGGGCTAAAGAAGATGGACAAGTGAGTGGACTTATACCCCATTTGGTAGATGGGGGTGTCTCCATCCTACAATATGCGGATGATACGATTCTTTTTATGGATCATGACTTAGAAAAGGCTCTTAACATGAATCTTATTCTATGCATATTTGAACAATTATCTCGGCTCAAAATTAATTTCCATAAGAGTGAATTTTTTGTTTTGGGAAAGCCAAAGCAGTCGAAGGCGATTATAAAATTTTATTTGGATGCGACATAGGATCTCTTCCTTTTAAATACCTTGGGATTCCTATTTATTACCGAAAGTTAAAAAATGGTGAGTGGAAACCGGTTGAGGACCGGTTTGAGAAAAAAATTGGAAATTGGATTGGTAAGATGCTTTCTTATGGGGATCGTTTAATCCTGATTAATTCAGTACTCACAAGTCTACCCATGTTCATGCTCTCTTTTCTAGAAATACCCATAGGGGTAAGAAAGAGACTTGATTTTTTCAGATCTCGATTTTTTTGGCAAAGTGATGGACATAAAAAAAATATAGATTAACTAAGTGGAATATGATCTGCAGACCAAAGGACCAAGGGGGTTTAGGAGTGGAGGTTTTAGAGTTAAAGAACAAAAGTCTACTTAGAAAATGGTTATATAAGCTTATGAATGAACAAGGGGTTTGGCAAGAACTCCTACATAATAAATATTTAAATAACAAAACTCTTTCTCAGGCTTCAGCCAAACCAAATGATTCTCCTTTCTGGAAGGGTCTATTAAATGTTAAAGAAGATTTTTTTAGCAGAGGTTCTTTAGAGATAGGCAATGGCCAAAAAACAAGATTTTGGGAAGACACATGGTTAGGGGATGAGCCCCTAAGTGTTCAGTACCCATCGTTATATAATATTGTCTATCACAAAAATATCACTGTGGCGGATGTGTTAAGATCGGCGCCTTAATTGGCTGGTAACAAATGGATTCGTTGGCTGCACCTTGTGTCGCGTCTGATGTCGGTTCATATTTTAGATAGCGAAGATACTTTTAAGTGGAACCTAACTGACTTCGGGTTTTATACTGTTAGATCGATGTACCTTCATTTGTTAAATGGTCAAACGACTTTAAAAAAAAGTATATTTGGAAAATAAAAGTGCCTCTTAAAATTCGAATATTCATGTGGTTCCTCCATAGGAAGGAAATTCTCACAAAAGATAACTTGGTAAAAAGAAACCGGCAAGGTTCTACTAAATGTTGCTTTTGTGATCAAGAGGAGACAATTCAACATCTTTTTATATCATTCCCTTTTGCTAAAATCATATGGAGGATTGTTTCTATGACTTTCAATATTTCACCTCCTGCCAATATGACTAATCTTTTTGGAAATTGGTTAAATGGGATCCCAAAGAAGGATAAAAGACACATTAGAGTTGGTGTTTGCACTTTATTATGGGCCATTTGGAACGTACACAATGATTTTATCTTTAACAAGAAAAGTTTTCCATCTTTTCTGCAGGTTATCCATATGGCTACGCATTGGATCCATATGTGGTCCTATCTACAGCCTGTGGAGGACCTCCAGGCCTTGGATATTGGGTGCAACCGTTTGGAAATAGTTGGACGGGACTTCTACAGTCAATGCAACTGGCGGTCTGATCGGAGATTAACATGAAGATACTTATGCACCGCTTACTTCTAGATGTGTTTAGCTGGCTTATTTTTGTGGAAACTTTGAGTGATCCTTGATTGTAATAAGATGTAATACTCTTCTTCAAATAATGAAATAAAGGTCGTATGCATCGATTAATGCAGATACCAGGGCATGTCCCCCTTTTCGAAAAAAAATATTGCCAACACCATTTTGAAGTATGATGTTATTTGCAAAAATACATGCACCTAACGTCAAGCATTTCACAATGTGAAAAAGAATGTTCGAAAAGGTTGTAGTGCTGAAGTTCAGATTTTCAAAAGCATACTTAATATATGTGAACTCTCTGTTCTTGGATGTTGCTGAAGGGGAATGGCTACGAGCAACTTGGAATCAGATCATAGGTGCAACTCAAACTGCAGGAGCTGGTTATTTGAGAAATTTATTGGTAAATAGCCTTAGTTAAGAGATGGGTAAAAGAAGGCGATAAAACACAAGGTTTATCCATATGGTACTAGTCTCCTACCAGGAGGTGAATACATACATCAAATTTCTTAAATATATAACCAAATGAGACTCAGATGATGCAAGGCAAACATGAACGATATATTCGATAAATCCATGTGATGAGGGTTGATTTCGTTAATGCCCATTGTTATGGACTTGGGTTTTGCAAAAGATAGGGATGCTGAAAGTCGCAGAACGGTTAACAAACAAGCAACACGGGACACGAGATTTACCCAGGTTCAGGTCCCCGGAGGGAAAACCCTACTCCTGCTTGTCTGCTCTTGATTACGGCGGAATCGAAAGTTACAGGGAAGCGCAGATGCAATCTGGCGTGAGGTGTGTATACGATAGTGGAAGAGATCTAGATATGAAGATCTGCTGTGGTGTAGTCTATTGTATCGTGTCCTCCTCGTTGGACCGTTATGTTAACTACAAAATTTAGCTACTAGAAATATATAGGCCAAATTAATAGTCTATCAACATAATCTGTTGATTGACAAATGGTTTAAGTGCTGCTGCAGATTTTTTATAGACAAAGGACAAGACCTAGCTACAGCGAGGGATGCTTCGGGTCACAATGATGCTATCAAGGACAAGTCCTAGGAGAAATCAGATGCCAATTTAAAGCATTTTGCGTGGGCTGGAAGAGACCTAGGACAAGTTCCAGCTCAATTCAAGGATATTGGGAACCCTACTATCGATGTGTTTTTTGGACATCGTCTCAAAGTGTTTTGCATGTGGTGGCAGCTACATCGGACATGGCTTGGCAAACTCAAATGCTAATTAACCTGAGGGTGCAAGTCAAGTAAGCTATGCAGCATGGAGCCGACCATCATGATGTCATTAGCATTGTGGCCGGATATACTAGTAATTTCCTTGTGAGCCAAATAGAGAATCAATGGCTTAATTAGGCTTTAGGACTGCTACGCGCTATGCCACGAAATAGCTGGTTTATTGGTAGGCCAAGATTCACACCAGATGGAGCCATGGTACGTACGTCAAATCCTGATAGGTTTTAGCTTGGTAGAGTTTTATTCATGTATGATAACTCATGTCTTGTACGCAAAGTCCCGCACCCTACATAAAGGGCCTTGGACGATTGAACGGAGGACCCAATCTATCTATTCACAAATACAGTTTTTTACGTACGTTCTGTTTCCGTTCGTTCTCTCTTTGACTAAGCTCTAGAAATCTAGGGTTTGGTTGGATCTTTGCCATTTTGTTCTGAAAAAACGGTCGGTTCTCCTCCACGAAAGCGGGGATTATTTGTTCATTTGCTCAAAAATCATCCGTTCGTCGTCACGAAAGTACGACTGACGAGATTTAATCTCGTCAATGCCTATTGTTATGGACTTGGGTTTTGGAGAAGATAGGGATGCTGGAGATCGCGGAACGGTTAGCAAACAAGCAACACAGGGACACGAGGTTTACCCAGGTTCAGGTCCCTAGAGGGAAAACCCTACTCCTGCTTGTCTGCTCTTGATTATGGCGGAACCGAAGGTTACAGGGGTGCGCAGATGCAATCTGGCGTGGAAGTGTCTATGCGAAAGTATGAAGTCAGCCCTCTAGGTCGTGCCCTCCTAGCCTTTATATAGAGTTAGGCAGGTCTCAGGCACAGACCGAGTCAGTTATAGGTTTTAGGGTTTACCCCTTTGAATTTTTCTATCTATTCTAGTCTTGTTCTCCAAGGATCCAAAGGCGTCATGGGCCTTGACCACCCGAAAGTCTTCATGGGCTGGCGTATATCTGTCGTGGGCCTTTCTTGGGCTGGACTAGGTATGCTGAGGTCATGTACCCGCGGGGTATAATCATGTCAACGACGGTTATCCTAGTGTTGGGCGGCAGATTTTTGTGGCAACATAATTGGCGACTCCGCTGGGGAAGAAGATCAAGAAGTACACGATGACTGATCCCAAGGACACGAGCGATCTCAACCCGGACAACATCATCCCTGTCACACTCGACGATCTTCCCGAAGACGTGCGGCGAGAACTCGAGCGGGATCTTGAACAGCAAAAGGCTGAGGCGCTGAAATTGAAGTTGAGTGGGTACTTCAAGACAAGGGGCGGCGCCGTAAAAAAGGTAACGCCGCCAAACCCTCCTCCGGCACTCGACGCGAAGGTAATCAATTGAACCGAAGATATTTCTCATCTTATTGACGTATCTGTAGCTAGCAAGTATGTATCTAATATGGCAGATGTGTCACGCACAATTACTCAATTAGCTAGTAAATTTGGTGAGTTTAAAGAGCAGTTTAGTAAGGAAATTGAAACTAGTTTATCTCGCCAGGTTCGCTCGTTAGTGCTACAAATAAATGATGAACATCGTGACAAACGGTCGATGCCCCCGGAAAATAATGAATTCATAAATTTACCTAGTCATACTTATATATCTGGTGCATCGGTTAATATATCGCAACCTCATATTAATTTAAACAATAATCAAACTGGTCGAAATTATGCTAGCAGTTTGGCTTATAATGTTGCATCTAGTGTTGCTCCTGCAATAGTATCAACTTCGGTTCCACAAGCTTATAATAACTACAACCGAAGCACAGGTTTTAACTCTAATTTGCAGCAGCCTAGTTATCAAACGGTAGCATATAGTACACCACCTTTGTCACCGGTTGGTACCGGGATTCCTTATGGGCCGGTACCGGATTCATATTTTAACGTATCGCCGCAGCTCAAACTGTTTTGACTGAGATATCACCACGTACTTTTATTCCATCTGTTCCACAAAATGATTCTTCACAACCCACTTATAGTTTTAAAAATCAACTTGCTAATATACTTAGGGAGTTTGGTTTGGAACCTAAGGGTAGAGCACGTGCATATCAGAAGCCATATCCTGATTATTTCGACTTGACGCCATATCCTCGTGGTTTTAGAATTCCAGATTTTATTAAGTTTACGGGGAAAGATGGTAGATCGAATTTTGAACACATAGGGCAATTTTTAGCACAATGCAGTGATGTCAGCACATTTGATGTTTATAGAGTAAAATTATTTCCTTTATCTTTGTCTGGTACTGCATTTACTTGGTTTACATCGCTTGCTCCTAATTCTATTTTGGCATGGGCACCATTGGAGCAGAAATTTCATGAGTATTTTTATAGCGGTGAAACTGAACTTTGACTTTCGGATTTAACTATGGTTAGACAAAAATATAATGAAAGTGTTCATGAGTATATTAGGAGATTTAGGGATGACAAGAACCGTTGTTTCAGCCTTAACATAACCGAAAAGGATTTAGCTGATCTTGCTTTTTCGGGTTTGCTTACTCATATTAAGGATAAGTTAGAAGGTCAAGAATTTTCAGATGTTAATCAGGTTTTGCAAAAGGCTTTGGCGCAAGAAAATCGGGCTAAAGATGTTAAGCAATATAGCCGGTTTAAAGATAATAGAAATAAAGAGAAGGAAAACCATATAGTTAATGCTTTAGATTATGAAGATGATTCGGCTAGTGAAGATGATGTTGATATATGTGTAGCCGAGTGGATTCAATCATCTAAATCAAAACCTTTTACATGTCCCGCTTTGAAACTTACACCTGCTAGAAGAGAGGAAATTAAGTATACTTTTGATGTTAGCAAGTGTGATAAAATATTTGATATGTTGCTGCAAGGAAATTTAGTTAGATTGAGAGAAGGTCATGTAATACCATCTGCAGAAAAATTGGGTAGGAAATCTTATTGCAAGTGGCATAATTATTTTTCACATGCTACTAATGATTGTAACGTATTTCGTCGACAGGTGCAATCGGCCATTGATGACGGACGATTGACATTTACCGAAGGTTCTAAGATGAAGCTCGATAGTGATCCTTTTCCTATCAATATGGTCGATTTTGAGAACAAGAAAATGCTTATTCAGTCAGATCGGACCGGGTCGGCGAGAGGTAAAAATGTCGTTGTTGATGATAATGCTCCTCCAAGGATGATCAAGCCAAAAAATCCAGAAGTAGGAGTGTGGAAATTCAATGGAACCATGAGAAAAGCTCTGAGGCCAAAGCCCACAGTTAACATGTTGCTGGAGAAATACACTTCACAGAAGGCCGATAGTGTGTTTAATTGGCTTGGCGGTACTAAGCGTCCTAGGTCTCCTACTCGACCTAGGGGGCATGAGCGATGGCAAGAAAATCCATATAACCAGCAGCCTTATTATCCAATGGAGCCAACATACTGGGGTTGTCCGCCACCTATGTATCCTCAGTTTCCTCCATGGGGTTTCAATCCGTGGGCACCATATCCTATGAGGCCCGTAGGTTATTTTCAGCCAGGATGGATTCCGCCGAGGCCTACGTTCAGACCATATATGCATGAGAAAAGGGCTCGTTTCGATCATAAGTGTGACACCCCCGGGATTAAGGCTAGACAAATCCTAGCCCACCGTCTGAACATAAGCCTAACCTAATCTCGAAAGCGTACAGAGAGAAAATCGGTAATACAATAGTGACCCTACGACTCAAAATTTATTACAGCGCGCTCATAACTGAGCAGAGAACCAAAATATTACAAGCAGATGTCACTGACCACAAACATCAAACAACGGAAGGCAAATTATGCTATTAAGTATAGCAAACTTAACAAATGGCATAAGAGGCCTGAAGCATAACAATGATGTCCAATCCATAGATCCCAGACTACCGACTAGGAACTCCAAACTACTCGTCGATGTCGATGCCGTGAAGAACTCATCTTCAATGGTAACACTTACCCAGCTGTAAAAGTATCAACGAAGCAAGGGTGAGTACAGGGTGTACTCCGCAAGACTTATGGTTGGTGGAGTTGTTTTTCATAAAGACATCTTTGTTTTGTAAAACAATAGGGAGAAGAAATCTCTACTAATCAGAATATTTTAGAAGGGGACAAGAGAGCAGCAACACTAGCTTTGATCATATTTTGATATCCACCGAATCATCATCAGCTGAACCTATCTAGGATCACCCCCTCGATCCCTGAGGAAGCATCCTTAAGCACACATTACTTAACTTGCCAAGTTTTACGATTAGGTTCAAGTTCTCTATGATCTTCACGTCCGTTCCCAAGTTCGTCCATAACCGCAGACACGACTTTTCGAAAAGATTAATAACCCTGCAGGGGTGTACATCTTTACCCACACGTACTAACCTTCTCTTAATGCCACTAGATAAGCCCTCTTCCTTGGAAGGCCGACAGAGGGTGGTTAGACACGACCTTTACCTTGCTTTCGCCGAGACCATGAGTCACGCACTAGGGAGATGCCGCCGTAACGGGTTCAGTCCCGAAGTCGGTCCCTAATGATGTGAACAGGGTTTGAGATTACGAATGCCGGGCATCTCCCATTCCCTGCCACGCTTACCTACCTGTATGAATGCACCTCCTTCACCTCCATCGGGAAGAGCCAAAATGCATATGTCGAATGGAACGCCCTAACTATGTGACTCATGGAATCTACTAGGCAAGTTAGTTGGTCGAAGGGGTTTCCAGGCCCCCGTGTGGTTGTACGCTCGTCTTGGTTCAAGAGGCAAGAACAACGGGTCCTAAGGGTGGCAAGTATGGGACTGCAAAAACCACAACCCACGTGGCCTCCCATAGAAGCCTTAGCATGTTTATTATCCATCTCTGATCACACCACGTCATCCTACCATACTAGGTTCATTCGCAGCTCTGATTCATCAACCGGATGGACCAGTGGTAATAGCTAAGCATGGCTAAGCACAACAGAAGTAACAGCTCTAGCAACGCTTCACAAGCCAAACCCTAGTTATGCTAGGAGCAGTGGATCAGGGAATATAGGCTATAAAGGAAACATGCATCAGATAGGATTACTCTATCTATCGATAAAAGACTTTAGAATCGCATGCACATGTCAAGAATGTAAATACTTTGAAATCATAGGATTATATCCTGTGTGGGGCTTCGCTTTCCTTTGCCAGTTGATACCCAAAAAGCAGAGTTCCGGACACCTGGTACTTGACTTGATTACATTTGGTCAAGTATTGGTCTTCGAGCTTCGACGGTGTTGATCTCAGGCTTCAATCTTGATCTCGATATCGTACTATACCGGAGAAGAACCAAATATCGGAAAGAAAGGAAACAATCAACACATGGCATCGATGCAATGCTCAATCGAGTATGATGATATGACAAGTTAAAGTGCATTGAAATAAACCCCTGAGGCATACTTGATCATTTTAATCGGGGTCCGAGGGGTCCAAACCCTAATTCGAAGAAACCCCGGAGGCACATGAGAGGGGTTGTTTTGTTGTTCTAATTATACTTGCAATTGAAGTTGCTTATCAATGCATGATTATAATTTAATTAGATATAATTCATTTTTCTGAACATTTTGATATATTATTTGTATTTTTCTGATTAAAAATGAATTAGTTATGATTTTTCCCAATTTTAATTCATTTTAAATCATTTTGGGAATATGATAAAATAATTTACATTTTGGAAATTACTTTAACATTTTTATTAAACTGAAACATTTCTGAAAATGTTTATTTGAATTACAGAAGGGGCCCACATGTCAGGGATTTCTTATTTATAGAAAACAATTACTAAAATTAATTAAATAAAAGAAAAAGGAATTGTGACATAGGCATGACGTCATGCTGACATCAGCCGAAGCTTGATCCTCAGATCCTTGATCAAATCCGAGGCTAGGGGCGACGCGGGGCTGCGGGGATGGGCGTGCTCGATCGGGTTGGCGCGCTGAACATGTTAGTGGCAGCGCCGCCCAAGAATGGTCGCCGGAGGGTAGCTGGCGATGGCGGACAGCGGCGACGGCAGGTGTTCGACGGGGGAGGTGAACCAGAGCGAGAGGGGGCAGGAGAGAGGGTCCACGAGGACCAGCTGCTCACCAGGAGCACGATGGTGAGATCGGTGGAGCGAGGGGAAGCCAGACGGAGGAGAATCGACGGCGAACATGGCGACGGCCGGCGGGGCGGTGAGCTCGATTCTGGCTAGGGTAGAGCTTCCTAGCTTGCTTGGCTTGGCGGGGAAGAACAAGGAGACGATGGCGGTCACGCCTATGGCCTCGGGGGAGAGGGGGTGGTCGGAAATAGAGGGGCGCTGGCGGTCAGCGATCTAGGGTTTCGGGCACGCGTGGCGCAGAGAGGAAGGGAACGCGCGCGAGAGGGAGAAGGAGGGCTAGGGTTCTCGGCGGTGTCCAGCTGATCTTGTAGACGCTTGGGGGCGGCGGCGTTGATCTTGGCGCGCGGCGGCGAGGCGACGACATGACACGCAGCAGCTTCGCCGGTGGCGAGGAAGACGATGCGAAAAGAAAGGCCGAAGGGGTACGGGCCAGGGGCGGGCTCCAGATGGGCTGGCTTGGGCCACTGCAAAGCAAGGGCGACAGGCTGCTGCGGTGGTGCTGTGCAGTTAGAGGGAGAGGGGAGATGGGCTCAGCCCAGAGAGAGAGGAAGACATTTTTTTTCTGCTAAAACGTTTTTCTATTTCTGTTTTCTCACTTTTCTCTTTATATTTTCAAATACAAACCTGTTTTGAATAATTTAAAAATACAGAGACTTTTATAAATATTTAAAATAATACAGAGACCCTTTAATCATTTGGGTTCCACATTTTTTTGTTCTTTTTGAAATTCGAAACCATTTTGAATATGTTTCAATTAGGAAGGGGAAAATAGGGTTTAGGGTTTTGTGTATGTTTCTTGTTGTTTGCATTGTTTATTTGTCTTAGCAAAATACATGATGCTCATGAATGCACATACAAACCTAGTTAGTATTTAATAAAACTAAGGATGTTACAATAAGACTCGGTCGCATGATGCAATTGTTGTGCACAGGAACCGATCGCCGAGTCGTGGTGCCGGTAGCAAGAATTATAGTGATGAAAGCCAGGGCTTGTGGGTACCAAAGTCAGTACAAAATTCAGATGTTATGGATGTTATTCATGGTCTTAGTGAACACCACTCGGATAAAAGTGTTGTGATTGCTACAGAAACGACCAGCGTTGATGGTTCAGTTCAGCGACAGGAAGATGTTAATGGAGGAGAGAAAAAATCGGTCCAGATAAGTGCTAATGATATGCAGCTGCACAACGAGAGCCTGAGTTGCTTCAAAATGATGGCGGTTCAGTCGGCGCACGGATC
The DNA here is from genome assembly GCA_916181665.1 of Avena sativa. Lineage (NCBI taxonomy): Eukaryota > Viridiplantae > Streptophyta > Magnoliopsida > Poales > Poaceae > Avena > Avena sativa. The sequence continues at coordinate 228,355,067 of OV702280.1, read as the reverse complement.
GATGCAGATAAACTACCTATTGCGTCTTCTAGTGCTAGTCAGAGTTTTGATTCATCCATTGCACGTATCACTTCAGGTACAAGAAGCATTAGCATAAGAACATACACTAGTGTGTCTCCAACGGGTTTCAAGTCTAGTACTAATGTATCCACACATCATGGAAATTCAAGCAATAATGGTAGCAAGAGATTTGGAGTTGGTGACATGTACACTCCGCACATAAATTTCTCGGCCAGCAGCAGTATGTTTGAAACAGGCGGTCCATCTAATCGACATGACAATTTCTCGGCCAGGGGTACAAGACTACTAGAAGGATAAGCGCGCTTCGCTGCGCCACCTGCCTAGCGATTGTCATATCCTGACATGTGCGATGAACATACGGAGATATGAGATTCTATTTATGAGAAGCTTGCATTATGTGAAAGCACTACCAGAGAACATGAGCTCTTAAATAGTACTCCCTCCATCCTAAAATAAGTGACTTGGATTTGTCTAGATTCGTATGTATCTAGACGCATTTCAGTGTGTAGATTCATATGAATCTAGGCAAACCGAAGTCACTTACATCGGGACAGAGGGAGTACAATAGTATAAAGTCAGGAGGTTACAAAACAATGTTCTATTTATAGGATGGTAAAAGAATAGAGCTACATAATAATATTGTTCCTTCAGTCAAGTTTTCTCCACTTAGAACATTTTACTACAGCCATGTCAAAGTCCAGAAAAAGTTTCAAGTATTATAAAATTTTCAATAAAGAATACTAAATATTATGCTCTATACCAAAAGGAATGAGGGCCAACCAAGCCAAATTGCCATTCTTCATTGGTCAATGAGTTACATAAAAAATATTATAACTTCTATAATCAGCATCAATCTAGGTTAAAAAAGCAAGTTTGCATTTCAGAAGGGACATTAATATTATGCAATCAATCATTACTAACCATATACCAAAACAAAAACATAATAGACCAGGTCCCTCAAGATAAAACAACAGAGGCAATGTTTTTTTTCGATGGAGCTGAACTTCTCCGAGGCAAAAAAAAAACAAGAAAGCACATGGATTCATGCTGAACTGATATCAGGCAAATATCAAGAAAGGACAATGATATATTCAGCTACGAACACAGTAGATGAAGTTAGGGGCTCCCTAATCTAAGGATAAATTCAGATGAGAGCATCATATAGAGGAGGAAGCCCTCCATACCAGACAACGACGACAATCTCGATAAGCAGCAAGAGGCCTCTATTCTTGGTCCATGAAACTGGATCAGGATTGCAAACGCAGGACTGAACTTCAGGAGGTGGCAGTAAAAGTGGCAGGACTCAAGAGCGCCTTTGCACCCTCTGGATTGACATGCAGGCGAGAGGAAATTACCTCTAGAAGACTTGTTTTTAGACGAACACAACAGAATCAAATCTTGTAGGCGATCTCAATTCTGAAATACAGTTTGTTTGTTCATTCCATTTGGCGAGGAAAAAAGGAACCAATTATACATGAATTCTGTGGTGATATCGGTTAACTGCCACAAGCATTAATCGTAAACAAATTAACAGAAAACAACAAACAATAAAATTAATGGGTTATTGTCTAAACAGCTAACCTGTAAGTTATTCATTGATATGCACTATATGGGCATAGCCTAGCTGAAACCATATAGTAGTATGCTATTCTGAACTTCACATGCTATTTTGAAATTCAGTTGCTATTCCGAAACAACTAAGAATACATCACCTTAGCATGAAAGTAGGCTTACTTTCTCACAGAACTTTGTTATGGAGAACACCTTAGAAGGACTGTACATTTTATATATAAAAAGAGATTGTATAAGATACCCACAAACATTACAATGGTATTCTTGAACTGCTCTAAAGCCCACATGCAACAAATGTAATAAATAATCGAAACTTTTAGAAATAGAAAAATTATCAGCATACTACTATATATAGCCGAGTCAACCAGCAGTACGATATAGGAAAATTAAAAAATTACCAATTTGAACTTTCTATGTAAAATAATAGAGAAAGGTGAACAATCTTCATAACCACTTAAATACATGGTTTTTGTTATTTAGTATCCCGGGCTGTACTATTTGTTGGGACTCATGAAACGGTGAAAGATTGTTTAAACATAACATTACTTATTCACCACTATTAACCTGCATAGTAAAAAATGGGTACAGTTGAACGGTCAGAAAATTTCCCTATGTTCTATACGCAAATGTGTCGGTTATTGTGGCTCATATTTTATCATCCTGCAAATACAACATCAAGTGACTACTAAATCCATCAAGAACAACTGTATTTCTCAATAGTGAGTGGATTAGATAATGACTACAAAAAGCAATTAGTCTGTTGAAAATGAATGTATAAACCTTACACTGCAACATTTCAGGCTATTGCTGCTTCGGAAGTTAGTGGTAATTTTCCAGTTAGTCTCAGTTAGCCTTCGTCATTTAGCTAAATAAGTGGTCAGTTCGGCGAGGCTATTTCATTAGGGATCTATTTGATGGTGTGCCTGAAACACATAAGGACCAGGACCCGTGTTTATGCTATCGTCAACCTTCACCCCAAGAAAAGAAAAGACAAATATTCTCTATAAGAGCTGATCAATTGCGTAAACTCTATTGACTCCCTCCCTCCACCAAACCTAATGAACAACCGATTTATACACATGCAATTGTACTTTATTACCCTTGCAACAGTGTTCATTGCATTCTTTTCTGCGTAAACACACTAACTCTGTATGACTCACTCCCTTCACCACCAACGGCTCATACACAGGCAAGTGAATTTTAGTACCCTTGCAATAATGGTTATAGAAACATCTTTTTCTGCGTAAACGCACTCAAATGACTAGCATGCCCATTATACCAAACATAAACCCTGGCAAATATGAACATGTATATTAGGTGCCACCAAGATACATCTTCCCATGGAATAAGGCTGAACTACAAAAGAAAACCAGGAAAACCAGTGAAACAAACAGATAACAATGTATCGCCAAAAAATAGAATATGAGAAGAACCAAAACACAAACCTTTCAGAATATATGAAGACATCTTAACAGGACAACCATCCAACCATCCACAAAACCCAGAGGGCTAACCCAGAGGTATAACAAGTAAGAACAAAAATCACAAATATGCCAACTTTAAAGGCTTTTTTGGTACATGATAAGACTTATAGGGTCAGATGGTCTAGCAAAAACATACTTGTATCATTAAGAAACACTCATATTTAATAATAGATAAATATTTAATGATTTAGAAATTACCATAATTGTGAAGAGGAGTGGTCTGGTTCAGTACATAGCATCTCACAAATGAGCAGCGGAACCTGAGTGCACATAAAATTGAAGAGAAGCAGACAGCCAGAAATAACAATAGGGTAAGAACTAACTCAACCTTTGAAACAAAGTAAATGTTCAAAATAAAAGGATATGAGGACCGATAAGAAATACCCTTCTATTTAAATCCCATAGAGTTTGGTCAAGTTATCAACCTTTTTTTGTACATGATAGTCATAGGGTCAGCTGGTCTAGCAAAAACATACTTGTATCATTAAGAAACACTGCTATTTAATAATAGCTAATATTTGATAATTTAGAAATTACCAGAGTTGCAAAGAGGAGTGGTTAGCATCTCACAAATGAGCAGTGGAACCTGAGTGCGCATAAAATTGAAGAGATGCAGACAGTCAGAGATAACCATAGTGATGATAAGAATCAACTCAACCTTTGAAACAAAGTAATTGTTCAAAATAAAAGGATATGAGGACCAGCAAGAAATACCTTTCTATTTAAATCCCATCGAGTTTGGTCAAATTATCAACACCCAACCTTGTCTGAATAATTAATCCTATTGTTATAAAATCCTGCAAGTTTGGGATCTGCATCAGCTAGAGCTTCCATGCATCCACCAGGCAGTAGGCTTTAAACTTAATTATATGAAAATAGCCTGAGTAAATCGCACAAGCATGTCAAATGTATCGCATACCTTCTAGCTCTCATCAAAACTATTTTCTGCCTAGCAAAGTCTGTGAAAGGTTGTCCATGTGCTCTAATAGCTCCAAGTAGACTAGCAAGAGCAACTCGAGTAATCCCCTATAGAATATAGGAAGATCACAACAAATTATATTCCTGCTGTCTCAAAATAATGTATAGGTACATGCGAATCTAGACAAATCTCTGACATCTATTTCGGGACGGGAAGTATATAAAATCGGAAGGGAACACCTTGCAGAGGGAATTAGTAGCATGGTATTATTTTAGATAATGAAGTTTAGAAAAGTCGTGTTAAATAAGTGCGCCATGCTGAGGTTGAACCTCCTCTGTGGTATGGATTGGGATGGTGACCGCCGGTGTGGTCATGATGATTACTGGAAAAGTATCGTAATATCAAGCTGGGTGGAGAAAAAGCCAGCGCATACTGGTCATGTGTGTATCAGTTAAAGAAGGTGAACTGGCCTAGATGTTTTGTGTCTACAAGCTTCAAGCGTCCCATTAAAATCTGAACGCTCTAGAAAAGATGAAGGGGAGCAGCCGCATCACAGCGAAACATGTGGTAATAATTAACACAAAGAGAAGTATCACTATAATACTCGTAGGTACGAAGTACTACCTCTGTTCCACAATGTAAGACTATTTAGCAAACTAAAACAGCTTGCTAAAAAGTCTTATATTGTAGAACGGAGGGAGTACGTTAGACTCGAGATAATCAGCTACTGAGAGAAGCGATTTACAATTCGTAGAAATATTTGTCCATGAGCCTCGTGTTGTTGCCAAAATAAGATTCAGCCCCACGGTTAGAAAACACATTATCACAACAAATATATATTTAGTACGAATGGATGATTGTGTTAGGGTGAATGAGAAACAAATATGAATATTATGGATACTATTTCAAATTTTATTTCTCTTGAACAAATTAGATGTATTATCTTGGAAAATTACCTACAATCTTACGGCTCGACACAGCAAGAATATTGGATACTAAAATCCCCACAAAGTTGAAGCAATACATACATGTAAGGATTTTAGATGGAGAGTCTACCCAGTTATATTTGGAAATGTAGATGTCTGGAAGTGTCTGTATGGAGACTGGTTCATGGGGTGTGATGTTTTGTAGTTATGCATTTTTTTCTGCTTGCTAGCCACGCGCTATACATTTTCTTTTGTCCTGTTATATGGACTTATAATTTCTGCAAACAATATTTTCGTCCTTAATGTAATTAAGAAGCGCAGCCTTTGTGTAAATAATATTATCGTCGAATTGTATGAAAATAAGCATAGAACAACACATGGCAGGAAGGGAACTTGATGAAAACGATCCTGAATAGTATTAGATAAGAATGGGGAGGGAAAGGGATTACTTAAGAAAATAGTAGACCATGGGAAATAAAAGATCGATGTTCTAAATACTTGACCTCAAGGAGCAGATTTCTTCACTGGAGGGAAGCTTCTGTCGTACAATAAAAATTAGTTGGAGTTCCAAATATAACCTTCAGGGGAAATAATAGGGCATGGAAGGTGACATTGAAGTTCTAGTACACTTGCCTCTCAATATCTGGGATACTGTGAGAAGAAGTTCTAGCATAATTGCCACTCAATTTATGCATCGTAGGTACCTAGGTAATAAAAGAGAAACGGATGGAACCATCAATCATGCAAGGGCCAGAATCAATGAAATTGAATAGGTAAGGGGATTAAAACAAACCTAGGAGAGAAACCGACCATCTGATGGGATAATGCATGTCTTGTGATGGATAGAGAGAGAACTAACATGAGTGCCTCCAGGCACACCACAGCCGCCATGGTACCTGAGTCCCAACTGTAGTAATAACAACCAAGTTTAATGAAATGGAGAATTCAAATACACATAAGAAAACAGGAAATTCAGTCCAGTGAAAAATGGAACTCAGACAAAACCAAAGGAGAAAGAAATCAACAAAAACTGTAAAAAATGGAACTTGGCAAAACCAAAATGGAGAAGATATCAACCATTTACACCAGCAGAAATCAATTAGAGTCAGAGAATGTGGTGCAATGAACTGGGAAGATGGAGCCGTAGGCCATTATTGAGGAACAGCCAAAGAGGAAGGTAACAAGATGCATCTGCAGTTTTGATTGGAAGGAGACTCAGAGAGCAAGAAAAAGGCTGGGACAAAGTGGAGGTGGCACCAACCATGAAAGATAGTGGGTCTTAGAGGGGAAGAGTTCAAGTTTTACACCACCATTGAAGGAAGGCAGTAGTGAAGCCAGGAAGGGAAGCATCAAACATGAACAGAACAGCTGATCATGGCTACCAAAGCTAATAGGGATGAAGTGGCTGCACCAAATTGCAGAGAATTCCTCATAGTGGGGGTCTCCTATTTAGAATTCCCTATATCTTTGAAAACCTTCAAATGTCCATTACATTTGGAAGTCTTCAAATTAAGATTTTACCACTTCAGCAACAAAGTATGATTGAGTTAGCTGGACAATTTCTTCAGGCCACCGTACATGAACAACTTCCATGAATTCATCTTCAGCGACTAAGTATTCATGTCCATCCAAGCTAGCTTGACACAATCCTAAATCCAAGAAAACAATCACTTAATGGGCTACTCTATGATGCAGGAATTTTCTCCAAATAGAAAATAAGTTTCTGGCCGCTTCTTCCAAAAGAACTATGTTAGACACTCCAAGCTAGGTTGACGCAATCCTAAATCTACCAAAATACTCACTTAATAAGCTATGTGATGATGCAAGAATTTTCTCCAGAGAGAAAATCATTTGATGCTCATTTCCTCTAAAGAAGTATGTTAGAATCTCAAGACCCCTTCAGAATTAAATTAATCTACCAAAAACAATTGGAAAAATTATCTCTACAGAAACATTGAATCTCTCTGTAATCAGATCTCAGAAATCACGTGAGACACAATCACCCGTACAAAAACGATAGTAGTAGTAAACCTGAAGGAGGATTGCAGATAACGTGCACAATCAGGAGGCTGTGGGTTCCTTCGAGCCACTGTATTCAACATTGCCGCCAGCTCATCGACCCTCCAGATTCAAGGGGCATGGGGTTCCACGTAGCACGTCGTCCATTGAACTCGCATCCATCCCCCTACGCCATCTGAAATAGAGGAGCAACATGGAAGACGGGGGAGAAGGAGCGGCCGCATGGCCTCGTTGCAGGGCGTTCATCCGGTGGCCTGTCGTCGAGCATAAGAGAGATCTGCCCTTGGCTATGGAAACTCGATAAAGATATGGTGTAGGGGAAGGAAGGAGCAGGGGCGGCGCTGGTGGGGAGGAGACGACACAGCAGGAGGGGTGGAGATTGGAGAAGAAGTATAGGGTTTGGCTTCATCCATGACTCAGAACGCGCCGCCTGCCAGATGCCCACTTCCAGCGACACACAGATCCCTGAAGAAACGCGTGTCCTAATTGTTGAGGGTGGCAGCGAGTAGAAAAGCAGTGATGTAACAAGCAGGCCCACTTTCAGCCACAACAAAAGAAAAGACCCACGAGCAGAGGATGAAGACAGTCTCGCGCAACGCAGGAGCGCTGAGAAGCCTCCCTACAGCTCACGCTTAAGCAATTAGTTAATTTACATCAAAATCTGCAGTACGTCAGTACAAGCAAAAAAATATAGTAGAAGTTAACAGGATCATGTCAGTTGCACCAGGAACTAAACCAGGGCCTCAGTGGTGCCCGAGGGGTCTCACACATACACAAAAAAGACGTGTCCAGCGGCTACAAGCGTCAGAAATCAGAGAGGATATAGCTGATCGGAGCCGCGATGAGTGGTTCAATCGAGCTAGACCAATGGTGGCACCTACAAAAACTTGGAAGGAGAAACGCATCGCTGCCGAGGAAAATAAAAATTCTGATGACACATTTGCTGATGAGAATTCAGAGAGTAAAGACGAGGTACTTACCAACATGGATGTTAATATGGTGTTCGCCCTGTCTACTGACTTCTGTGCACCTGAAGCCGAAGTCGCGGAGCTTGCTCTTGGTCCAAAAAGTGCTATATTCGAGAAGCCAGAGAAGCCTGAACAACACTTGAAGCCGCTGTTTATCCGGGGACACATTGACGGTAAGCCTATTGGTCGCATGCTTGTTGACGGCGGTGCTGGTGTTAATATTATGCCTCTTTCGATGTTTTCTAAATTGAACCGAAAGGAGAGCGAGTTAATGAAGACCAACATGGGACTTAGCGGATTCTCAGGAGAACTATCTGAAGCGAAGGGTGTTATATCTATGGAGCTCATAGTCGGAAGAAAGACATTGCCGACTGCGTTTTTTGTTATTGATGTCAAAGGCCGCTACAATATTCTTTTGGGGCGCGATTGGATTCATGCAAATTGTTGCATCCCTTCTACTCTACATCAGTGCTTGATTCAGTGGGTTGATGATGATGTGGAGATAGTTGATACGGACAATTCATCTTGCATTGCTTTGACAGAGACGCCGGTTGATTGGCAACACGGTGAGATGCGATGTTTGACCGGTAGGGATTTATCCGATTATGATTATATCAATGTTGGTAGAGATGGTTTTGTACCTATAAACACACAGCCGGCTAGTATAGCTCGGCTTAACAATTTATCTATATAATGATGAGTAAATATGATAGTATTAAATGGCTACAAAGACGCACCAAGGAGTATCGTTCCGGAAAGAACGATATGCATGAAACTATTGAAGATTTTGGTGATATGGAGAAGCTCAGACAGGGATTCTCATCGGCTGATCCACTTGAGGAGGTAGATATTGGTGATGGAAGTAATCCAAGGCCTACATTTATCAATGCTAACATGGGAGCCGATCATAAAAGCGAGGTATGTGCATTACTTAAATAATTTGTTGATTGCTTTGCTTGAAATTATAGCGAGATGCCCGGTTTGAGTAGATAATTAGTTCAGCATAGATTACCTATTAAAACTGGTTTTAGGCCACATAAGCAACCTCGTAGAAGTTTTAATTCTAATTTGTATGACCGCATCAAAGAAAAAATTGATCGGTTGATGAAAGCTGGATTTATTCAGCCATGTAGATATGCAGAATGGGTTTCTAATATTGTGCCTGTTGAAAATAAAAACACTACTAATATAAGGATCTGCGTTGATTTTAGAGATTTGAATAAATCTATTCCTAAAGATGAATATCCTATGCCTATAGCCGACATGCTTATTAATGATGCTTTGGGACATAAAGTAATTAGTTTTTTAGATGGTAATGCTGGTTATAATCAGATATTTATGGCCGAAAAAGATATGTCCAAGACTGCTTTTCGTTGTCCAGGTTTTGTTGGTTTATTCGAGTGGGTCGTTATGACGTTTGGATTAAAAAATGCCGGTGCTACATACCAACGTGCTATGAATTTGATATTTCATGATATTTTAGGCATAATACTAGAGGTATATATTGACGATATAGTTGTTAAATCAGATGAGTTTGGTAATCATTTAGCCGATTTACGTTTAGCTTTTGAAAGGATGCACCGGTATGGTTTAAAAATGAATCCACTCAAATGTGCTTTTGGTGTGTCGGCTGGAAAGTTTTTGGGGTTTATTATTCATGAACAAGGCATAGAGATTGATCCGACAAAATTAGATTCAGTTAGAGAGTTGGAGGAGCCCAAGTGTAAAAAGGATGTGCAAAAGTTATTGGGAAAAATTAATTACTTGAGACGATTCATATCAAACCTTGCAGGAAAAATTGAATCGTTTGTTCCCTTACTTCGGCTAAAGAATGAAGCCGAATTTACTTGGAGGGAAGAACATCGGGATGCCTTTAATAATATAAAGAGATACTTGTTGAGTCCTCCGGTATTGCGAGCGCCCAAATCTGGTGTGTCGTTCATGTTATATATTGATGCACAAGATATAGTGATCGGCGCGATGTTGGTACAAGAAGACGACGGAAAGGAGTACATTATTGCATATCTAAGTCGTCGTCTGCTCGATACCGAGACTCGGTACGTGTTTATTGAAAAGTTATGCTTGTCGTTATATTATGCATGTACCAAGTTTCGATATTATCTACTTTCTAGTACATGTGTGGTAGCTTGCCAAGCCGACGTAATTAAGTATATGTTGTAACGACCGATTCTTAGTGGTAGGATTGAAAAGTGGGCTTATGCGTTAATAGAATATGATTTAGTATATGAATCGCTGCGTTCTATGAGAGGTCAAGTTATCGCCGATTTTATTGTTGATCATAGAATTAAGGACGAGGAAGATATTAGTTATGTTAGTTTTTACCCATGCAAACTTTATTTTGATGGATCGGTTTGTAGAGATGGACAAGGCATCAGCGATGTTTTAATTTCACCTAATAATGTTGTTTATGAAACATCGGTCCGTTTAGAATATGATTGTACCAATAACCAAGCTGAATATGAAGTTTTATTGTTTGATTTACAATGTTTAATAGATATGGGTGTAAGACCGTGTACTATGTTGAACCGAATAATAGAAAAATATGTCAGATTTTGGTATCCTTTCGATTAGCTGCTATGATGGCGTCGGTTTTTTACTTGTTTAGACAATGATTAAAAAAAGCATGCATGCACTTTCCTTTTCTAACTCTGCAGCAATCTCTCTCCACCATTTTATCTATGCCATGTGGGCCAATGTTGCATGCAGATTCTTTTGAACCAGTCCAATAACTTGGTTCTCTTTTCTCTCTGACAACAATGAATCGGCTCCCTACTATGTGCTGAACCGGTTTCAAAAGGCTTTGAATCTCGCTTTAGGTATACATAGTACATGGTCTAAAAGATATTGATGTTTTGGGGGATTCGCTTCTAGTAGTACAACAAATTAAGGGTGAATTTCAGTGTTTTGATGGATTACTAAATAGCTACTTGGACCGTTGTTTGGACATAATTAAATATCTAGATACGTTCACTATTCATTATATACCTAGGGAACAAAATTCTAGAGCTAATAGTTTGGCGCAGCAGGCATTCGGTTATCAAATTAGTAAAGGAAAGTTTTTCAGCTTTTGTAGGGTCTAGCTCATTGGAGGTTAATTTGATGCATGGCACAACTGATACGTTTTCATTTCAGCAATTAGTAGTGCATGGTAAGGATGACTCGGTTCATGGATCTCGTACAGGCGAATTAGAAAACATTTCAGAATCAAAAGACTGGAGAATGCCTATACTTATTTATTTAAAGGATCCAAGTAAAACAAGAGATAGGAAAATTCGACGACAAGCTTTAAAGTATACTTTGTTGAATGACGAGTTATATCGCCGAACTATAGATGGATTACTTTTAAAGTGTTTAGACTCTGATCAGTCTAAAATATCTATGGGTGAGGTGCATGAAGGGATATGCGGGACACATCAGTCGGCTCATAAAATGCGATGGTTATTAAAAAGAGCGGGTTTTTACTGGCCGACTTTATTAGATGATTTTTTTTGGTACTATAAGGGTTGTGAAGCATGTCAAAAATTCGGAAATATACAACTAGCACCCGGCGGCTATGTTGAATCCGATAATTAAGCCGTGGCCATTTAGGGGATGGGGTTTAGATTTTATTGGTGAAATACATCCTTCATCTTCTAAGAAGCATCGCTTCGTTCTAGTAGCTACAGATTATTTTACCAAATGGACTGAAGCGGTTCCCTTGAAGAATATGACTCATGTAGAGTTGATTAGTTTTGTTTTGGAGCATATTATTCATAGATTCGGTATTCCTCAAACTTTAACTACTGATCAAGGTTCTTCTTTTATGTCCCATCAATTCCGTGAGTTTGCCGAATCTTTTAGAATTAAGTTGTTAAATTCGTCGCCTTATTGTGATCAAGCTAATGGACAGGACGAATCTAGCAATAAGACTTTAATTAAGCTTACAAAAAAGAAAATTGAGGAGCATCCGAAAAGATGGCATGAGGTACTTTCGGAAGCTTTATGGGCTCATCGGATATGTAAGCATGGAGCGACTCAAGTGACACTGTAAGAGCTAGTGTATGGATAGGAGGCGGTGTTGCCTATAGAGGTTAATTTACAAGCTCTTCGAGTAGCCAAACAAAGTGATTTGTCGGCTATAGATTATAATAATTTAATGATGGATAGAATAGACAATGTTCCAGAAGAGAGATTAAGAGCTTTGCGAGAGATTAAGAAAGAAAAATTAAGAATATCAAAGGCTTATAATAAAAAGGTAAAGGAAAAAATCGTTTCAAATAGGAGATTTAGTGTGGAAAACGATTTTATCTATTGGAACTAGAGATAGAAAATTCGGCAAATGGTCGCCGAGTTGGGAAGGACCATATAATATTGTAGAGATTGTTCCTGAAAATTCATATTTTGTACAATTTTTACAAGGAGTGAAGTTGCCAAAAGCTCTTAATGGAAAATACTTGAAAAAGTATTATCCTAGTGTGTGGCAGGAGGCTTAATGATGATATGGCCAATATACTATTTAAATTATCGCCCTTAGAAATATGGCTGTTATGTTCATCAGACATCGTCCTAAGCAATCATATGTGGACGGTGAATTGATCATCATCGTCGTGAGGTATTGGTATGTTGTTTTTGATAAATATTATTGTACCAAAAAAAGGGGGCATGTGTTAACTATAAAATTTGGCTACTAGAAATATATAGGCCAAATTAATGGTCTATCAAAATAATCTGTTGATTGACAAATGGTTTAAGTGCTGCTGCAGATTTTTTTTATAGACAAAGGACAAGACCTAGCTACAGCCAGGGATGCTTCGGGTCACAACAATGCTATCAAGGACAAGTCCTAGGAGAAATCAGATGCCAATTTAAAGCATTTTGCATGGGCTGGAAGAGACCTAGGACAAGTTCGAGCTCAATTCAAGGATGTTGGGAACCCTACTATCGATGTGTTCTTTGGACATCGTCTCAAGGTGTTTTGCATGTGGTGGCAGCTACATCGGACATGGCTTGGCAAATTCAAATGCTAATTAACCTGAGGATGCAAGTCAAGTAAGATATGCAACATGGAGCCGACCATCATGATGTCATTAGCATTGTGGCCGGATATACTAGTAATTTCCTTGTGGGCCAAATAGAGAATCAATGGCTTAATTAGGCTTTGGGACTGCTACGCGCTATGCCACGGACTAGCTGGTTTATTGGTAGGCCAAGATTCACACCAGATGAAGACATGGTATGTACGTCAAATCCCGATCGGTTTTAGCTTGGTAGAGTTTTATTCATGTACGATAACTCATGTCTTGTACGCAAAGTCCCGCACCCTACATAAAGGGCCTTGGCAGATTGAACGGAAGACACAATCGATCTATTCACAAATACAATTTTTTACGTATTTTGTTTATGTTCGTTCTCTCTTCGACTAAGCTCTAGAAATCTAGGGTTTGGTTGGATCTTTGCCGTTTTGTCCTGAAAAAGGTCGGTTCTCCTCCACGAAAGCGAGGATTCCTTGTTGATTTGCTCGAAAATCATCCATTCGTCGTCACGAAAGTATGACGGTTATCCTAGTGTTGCGCGGCAGATTTTTGCGGCAACACCTTCTAGCCTTTATATATGGGGAGGCTAGGTCTCAGGTACCGATACGAGTTGGTTACAAGTTGTATGCAAACTCTAGTCTTAATCTTTCCTTGTCTTGTGCGCTTGGGAGTCCATGTCCATATGGGCTTCATAGCAGCCGAAACGTCATAGGCGTTATGGACCCTGGCAGGTCGTTGAGTGGGCCTTCCATCAGGCTGAACCAGGTAGGCTAATATCGGGTACCCGTCGGGCATATCCATGTCAGTAGACCCCAAGTGTCCATTTGAAACGTAGATTCGGGTGGAGACTTAGTTGTTTTGAACCTTGAATTTGGATGTCGGATTCGAAAGTTGTGTCGAGTGTGAAGCATTTCACCCGAAAGTTCATCGGGTCAGCTCAATTTGTTCGGTTGTTGTAAAGGAATCATCATTATGGACGTAGTCAACACAATGAACTATATGGTGCGCGACTAGCGCTCCCTATGGGAGTAGCCCCTGAGTGTCTGTTCGAGTCGTAGACTCGAGTAAAGACTTATAGTGGTCGGTTGCACAATACGGTGATCCGGAAGTTCTTCGGATGACCTTGCAGATGCCTTGAATGCCTTCATTTTTTTGAATGCGCAACCAGCGCTTCCTATGGGAGTAGCCCCCGAGTCCTCAGTCGAATCGTTGATTTGAGTGAGGAATCGAAGCGTGCCACTCGAAGATCTTCTGTGTGCGCGACCAGTGCCCCAGTTTGGAATAGCCCCCAAGTGTCTGACGGAGTCGTGGACTCGGGCAAAGACTCGAGTCTTGTATCATACAGCTGTAGTTGATATTCTCGTGGGCATACCGCTGACCCGAAAGTACATCGGGTGCGCGACCAGCGCTCCTGATAGGAGTAGCCCCCGAGTGTCTAGTCGATTCGTAGACTCGAGTGGAGACTCATGCGAGGAGAAACCACTGATCCGGAAGTGCATCGAGTCAGCGTCTCATGCATAAGGAGTCAAGAATCGATGATGCAGTCGGAGGTGACGTAGCCGGAAGGACTCGACGTTGCAGATGAAGTCGACGCTGTTTCTTCTGTCGGGTGCGTGGCTAGCATCGCTTCTGTCGAAAACTGTCATGGTCATCCGAGGACAGTGTTGACTGGCGCTGGTTTACTCCGCTGAAGGACCCGGCAGAATAGCTCGATACAGTCGACATCTTTGTAAGCTGTAGAAAACATGAAAAATAGTGAACTACTTGTATCTTGTAAAGAATAGTTGCATGTGGGCTTGTAAAGTAAAATTCTAGTGCCAATCGAGTCAACATGCTAGTCCTTTTCGTTAGCCTGATTACCCTTAGTCTCAGTACCTTGCTGAGACACTCGGAGTTAAAGGATTCGACGGTCCGGCAGAATCAGCTACTCGGACTATCACGTATGAGGTGCTCGAGTGCGTGAAGCCGATGGCACATTAAGTTACTCGAAGAGGGCGTAGCCCCGAGTGTTTCGAGTGCGAGTTAAAAAAAGAATCATCTCTAAGTAGAGGAGAACTTAGCTTTGTTTGTTGTCGACGAGATAAACGGGTCGCGGGAGCTAATGCAACCGGCGGATCACGGTCACGAGGGCCGATACGACCTGTGGGTCACGGTCGCGAGAGCCGAAGATTGTAGCGGATTACTGCAGTCAAAGAGTATAGAGGGTCGCGGGAGTCAAAAGAGCCCCCGAGTCGTGGTCGCTGAAGCCGATGCGGCCAGTTGCCGCAATCGAAGATCGCATCAGGTCGCCGCATCCGAAAGATGCAGCGAGTCACCGCAGCCAAAGGCCGCAGCGGGTCGCCGATGCCAAGGGATCCCCGGGTCATCAGAGCCAAATATCTTATCGAATCCCGCAGTCGAAGACCGCAGGTCACCACAGCCGAAGATTATGGAAGGTCACTCGACAGAGTCGGCACAGCCGAATTGCGATCGCAGTGATAAGAAAAGCCATGATGAAGCCGTGATTGGAGTGCTGATGTTGAGCCTCAGGTGCCAAGCAGATAATTCATTGTCACTGGCCAGAGACTTCAGATGCTGATTCCTCACAACGCGATTGATTTTTGGCTCCAACCTTGTGCTTTTAAACATGTATGTGCGCATGCGTCTAGCAGCCTCCAAAAAAATCCATGCGGAACCTTGCCGCAATACTTGTGTACGTATGTACATGGGCAAGATCGTTGTATGTACGTACATGCCCTTGTTCCATGCGCGTGTGTTCCCTAGCGGATTGGATTAGATCACAGGGAAACTTGCTTTGCCTGGCGTGATGTCACACGTTGCCGTCTCCGTGTCAATGTAGATTGAACGGAAAGTTATACTCGTGGATGACCTTGATACGTACCATCTAGTTAGCCGTGGCGGCGCCGTGACGTAGACGTTGCAGCGGGCTGCCCAGGTTGAGGTAGAGGGATAAACGATGAAGGCTGGTGACGCCTATGATTGAATCACAAGCTGGTTGCCGAATTATCCGGTCACGGTGCAAATATAATCTTAATTTATCTTCCCTTGATCTTAGAGCTTAATTGATTGGCTTGAAATCTGCTAGCTTCATGGGCTCCACGAAGCTGTCCGGAGATTCAAATCCAGGTTCGCTGCGCGCTTGTACAGGAGAACTGCGGGATCTACGAAGCGGATCTGATTCGTGTCGCAAATAATTTTTAAGATAGCATACACTGTCGTGATGAAGATGATGTAGACTGCATCATCAATAAATATGATTCGTAGATCGCTCCAGATGGGACCGTCACGACCGCACGATCAGCTTCCCCACTTCCCACAGACGGCCCCAGTTGACGAGGGTTGATTTTATCAATGCCCATTGTTATGGACTTGGATTTTGGAGAATATAGGGGTGCTGGAAGTCGCGGAACGGTTAACAGACAAACAACACAGGACACGAGATTTACCCAGGTTCAGGCCCCCGGAGGGAAAACCCTACTCTTGCTTGTCTGCTCTTGATTACAGCGCAACCAAAAGTTACAGGGTACGCAGATGCAATCTGGCTTGAGGTGTGCATGCGATAGTGGAAGAGATCTAGATTTGTAGATCTGTTGTGGTGTAGTCTATTGTATCGTGTCCTCCTCGTTGGATCCTCCTAGCCTTTATATATGGGGAGGCTAGGTCTCAGGTACCGATACAAGTTGGTTACAAGTTGTATTCAAACTCTAGTCTTGAGATTTCCTTGTCTTGTGCGCTTGGGATTCCATGTCCATATGAGCTTCATAGCAGCCGAAACGTCATATGCGTCATGGACCCTGGCAGGTCGTCGAGTGGGCTTTCCGTCGGGCTGGACCAGGTAGGCTAATATCGGGTACTCGTCGGGCATATCCATGTCACCATGCCTCAAGGAAACTAACATGCTCATACATCTTGATAAGGAACTTCCATATCTTTCATTTGTAAACGGTTGCATGGATACCTCTGAAAACATTGAAGGCAAGCCGAGTAGTGGTGAATACTACTACTTCTTACATGGCAAAGATGTGACTTGGATAAAGCATGTCATCACTAGTATACCTCCATGAAACAGTCTTTTGCCCAGCTATATTAATATAGCAACCGTTTGAGACCGCTGCTGGCCAGACAGCACATCGCGCAAAAGAAACAACAAAGAAACCAAAGAAGAAAATTTAGAGAAAACAAAGGCGACAATAGTGGCTCGAGGAACGATGATGACCCGCAACTGTTGAACCCTCCGGAGAATTACCCCCCGCCCCTGTTCATAGCACTCTGAGGCATCGCGTATCAAGGTGCACCTCCCAGAAGGAAGCGACGACGACGACACTGCTGCTCGGACTGGTCCTAGGGTTTCCCCCGATGCGCTACAGGAGGTGGGGAACAAATACACCCGACGCCCCTCAGGAGGGACGATGACACCAGCCAATGTCACCATTCGGTGTCTAGACGAAGGATTTCTCCCGACCCCTCAAAAAACCACACTCTCGGACGCTTCGAATAGCTCCACCAAGCTCCATGCCCACCATTACACGCCACCACAGCCTTGCAGTCACCACCATCATCTCACCGTGACCCATGATGTGAGGCTGGTACGGCCAAAAATAAGCAACTTCGGTAGGGGTCGGCGGTACTGTAACTGTAGGGTTCGTTGCATGAAAAACAAAAAAATTCTATCGCGTGAACACACAAAACCAAGATCTAATCTATGGCAAAGCCAAAATCTAATCTACGATATCGGTGCAACGAGATTGTAGAGAACTAACCCTCATAGATCCAAATCGTTTAAGGAGATCAGATTCTCGTGGTTGATGTAGTCTATCACTTGCATATCTCAAGATCGTATAGACGATCCTTCTGGCACCGCGTTCCGGCAGCGCTTCCGCAGTCGATCACACGTATGGTAGTCGATGAAAACCTTCCTCTCCCTTGTTCCAGCAGGCAGCGGAGGTTGTAGATCTCCTCGGAATCCCAACAGCACGATGGTGTGGTGGTGGTGGTGGAGGAGGAGGAGAGATTTTTACAAGGCTTCACCTAAGCCTGAGCAGGATGATGGACGAGAGAGAAGACAATGGGCGGCTAGGGTTAGGCGTCAATAGACAAGGGGTGTGGGGGGTGTGCCCCCACCCCTCATTATATAGGTGGGAGGCGGTCGACCAAGGGTTCCCAGCCCAGGCCGTGTCCCCTCCCCCCCCCCCCCCCGCCCAACTCGGCCACCAAGGGAAGAGTTGGAACCTTTCCCATCAAGTCTTCCCTCTTACCAAAAACTAGAGTTTGAGTTTTCAAACTAGGATTTGACTATCAAACTAGGGTTTGACCCTTTTACTAGTGTTGGCTGAATTGGCCCTTTAGGGTTTGATGCGGCTAGCCCCTAGGGCATGCCACTGTCCAAGTGACCCCCTCCCGGGGTGGTGGAACCACTGGTGATCCCTCTAGAACATGCTAGAAGTATCCGGTCAAAACACCGAAACTTTTTCCGAACACCGGAAAACCACTTTCCTTATATGAATCTTATTCTTCGGACCATTTTGGATCTCCTCATGATGTCCTGGATCCAATCCGAGACTCCGAACAACATTCAGTCTCCAACTCATATTCCATATCTACTTTAAACAACATCGAATCCTTAAGTGTGTCTCCCTACGGTTTGTGAACTATGCAAACATGATCAAGACACCTCTCCGACCAACAACCAATAGAGGTATCTTCAAATCCATATGGCTTCCACATATTTCTATGATGACTTCGTGATCGAATGAACCATTTACATATGATATTGATTCCCTTTGTTGCTCGATACTTTACTTATCCGAGGTTCGATCGTCGGTATCTCCATACCTAGTTCAACCTCGTTACTGAAAAGTAATCTTTACTCGTTTCGTGATATGACATCCCTTGTGACCTAGTCACATGCTTGCAAGACAATTGGATGACATTCCACCCAGAGGGCCCAGAGTATATCTATACGTCATATGGATGGACAAATCCCACTCTCGATCCATGCGCTTCAACACATACTTTCAGAATACCCAATGCCACCTTTATAAACACCCAGTTACGGAAGTGGCGTTTGATTTCATCAAAGTAGTCATGCGGTGACGGTGATTAACATGATATCATGTTAGAAGGATTAGGTTACTATGTATCTGAAATCTTGTAGCAAAACGAACTTTAATGACTTGATCTCATGTTATGCTTACTATGGGTGTGTGTCCATCATATAATTCTCCTAATGATTGACCTTGTTATTAATAACATCCAATGTCCATGATCAGGAAATCATGATCATCTATTAATCAACAAGCCAGTTTAAAAAGAGGCTTACTAGGAACCCTTTTATATTTACAAAACACACAAGTATTAATGTTTCCTGTTAATATATTTATAGTATGGGATGTAAACATTTTTCATAAACACAAAGATATAATAATAACCACTTTATTATTGCCTCTTGGGCATATCTCCAACAGTAACACGCGGGAGGGAACTAAGTGCACCGCCCTAGGGCGATATTCGACCAAATGTATCAGCAAGGGAAAACCAGGCCCTCACTGGCTTGGACGAGCCCAAAAGAACACGTGAAGCCCCACCGTCACACTGCAGCAAGGGTGTCACCATCATCGTCAACCCTAGAGATAGTATCTACTCCTCCGCCCACCAATGATCCCACTTCCACCGCAGACCCCCGCCGCCAAGCAACAACGCCATCCCCACCATGTACACCCGGACCTGCCGAACCACCGTCGGTCTGGGGAACATCGTGCTGGTCCCGGAGCCGCCTCCGACGGAGGGTCGCCTATGTAGACCACCTTCTAGGGCCGCCGCCTCGGATTCCACGCTCGAATCCGCAAGGCGGCAGTCATCAGCATGGCAGGGCTAATGGCATAGACGCGGGAGGTCGGCCGAACGCAAGGTACGGTGGCGGAAGGTCAACATGCATGGCAGGAACGACACCTCCGTGATGTCCGCGAGTTGTGCCCCGCAAACCCTAGATAGAGTATGCTAGACCATCACCAGATCTAGGCCCTCCTGGCTGGACCTAGTGCCCCAGCCCTCGCAAGCCAGGGGATATGCAAATCGTGTCCACAGTCGTGGCCCGCCAGGCCCAAGCCAGGAGAAATGATTTGCAGGCCCTCCAAGAAAGAACAAGGATTGTTGAGGCACAACTAGGTAAGATAACCGAGAGTCAAACTCTCATTCTAGCTAAATTTGCATGTAAAGCTAAGCCCAATCCAGTTAAAGACCTCAAGATGATAAGAATCCAAAGGGAGAAGCCCGGAGAACTTGATTATAGCAATGCTCCTTCACCAAACTACAGAGTTGAAGATCTTGTAAAAAGGATCAATGTCAAGATTCTCGTAAGTGAAGGAAATGAGGAAGCCATGTATCAACACTTCGTTAATTAGATAGCAATAAAGGTACGTGATCTTGAAGAAGAATATAAGAAAATTGCTAAAAAGTTTCCTGTTAAGCTAGATGATATATTTGAGCCTACTATGAAGATTAAAATTGGGACTAATGAAATAGCTGCACTCTGTAATCTAGGTGCAAGTGTTTCAACAATTCCAAAGAGTCTTTTTGACAAGTTAAATCTTGGCTATTTTGAAATCACCGAACTAAAATTACATCTAGCATATTCTACCTATAAACAAGAAGTAGGCATTAAACAAAATACCTTAGTATACATTAAAGGATGTCTTGCTCTTATTGATTTTGCTATTGTTGATATGCCTGAAGATGCCACTACCCTTATTATACTAGGTCATCCTTTCATAAGAACTATTAAAGCTTTGATCAATTTGCATGAAGGGAACGTGAAGCTCCAGTTGCCTTCGTGGGATCCTTTTGTTATTCATTTCCCCAGGAAAAAGAAAGCCAAGCAAGATATAAGGAGGTGATGGCTCAAATGATGTAGAGCTCATTGGGAACCCCAAGTGGAAGGTATGATGAGCACAATAGCAAGTTTCCCTCAGGTATGAAACCAAGGTTATCAAACCAATAGGAGAAAGAACCAGCTCCCAAGGTGTTGCTAGCAATGTGGAACCTTCACAACACAACCACAATACTTTGCCCCAACTTACAGTGAGGTTGTCAAGCTCACCGGTTTGCTAAAAACAAAGGATTAAACGTATAGTGTGGGAGAAAATAGTTGCTTGTAGTAATTGCAGAAAGTAAATAATAGACAGTAGATTGAATATCAGTGGGAAGAATTAACCGGGGTTAACAATTCACTAGAGGTGTTTCTCCATAAGATAAATAGCATGTTGGGTGAACAAATTACAGTTGCGAAATTTACAGACTGAGAATGCATAACAATGCATATACATGTCATGATGATTTCAATGAGATTCGTTTGGGCATTACAACATAATACATAGACCGTAATCCAATTGCATCTATGACTAATAATCCACCTTCAGGTTATCATCCGAACCCCTTCTAGTATTAATTTTCAAGCAACAGATAATTGCATTAAGCAAAGTGTGTAAAGTAAACAATACAATTGCCCTTGGACAAAGGATTATTGTTTTCTCCCTAGTAGCAACAACACATCTACAACCTTAGAGGTTTCTGTCACTCCCCCAGATTACTAGAGACATGAACCTACTATTGAGCATAAATACTCCCTCTTGGAGTCACAAGCAACTACTTGGCCAGAGTAACCACTAGCAAGGGAGAGCATGCAAGATCACAAATAACATAGACATGATAGAATCAATAATCGATCTTGACATAGTACTCAATATCCATCGGATCCCAACAAACACATGTAGGATTACAAATAGATGATCTTGATCATGATAAGCAGCTCACAAGATCTAAACATGATAGCACAAAAGAGGCAAAATGACCATCTAGCTACTGCTATGGACCCATAGTCCAAGGATGAACTACTCACGCATCACTCCGGAGGCTGGCATGGTGATGAAGAAGGCCTCCAAGGTGATATCCCCTCTTCAGAAGGGTGCCATGAAGAGCTTCAGACCCCTCCTGATCTAGGGACGATGGTGGAGGCGGCTATGGACATTTTCATGGATTTTTGATCGGGTCTTTAGGGTTTCTACCTCGGGGGGTTTATATAGGCGAAGGGGCAAGGTCGGTTGAGGGCTAGGGGGCCACACCATGCCCTGGCGCGGCCTAGGGTGGACCCGTGCCATGGGGTGGTGTGGCCGCCCTGTGGCGCCTCTTCGCCCCCCTGGACTCCGTCTTCGTCACGGTAAAATATTGACTTCTGCTTTTGTTTCATCCAATTCTAAGAATATTTCTTTACTAGCTTTTCTGAAACCAAAAACCGCAGAAAACAGGGAAATGGAACTACGCCATCTTGTTAATAGGTTAGTTCTAGAAAATGTATAAAAATGCCTCAAAGTGTAGACAAAACATAAGATAGTTGGTACAAAACAATCATGGAGCATAAAAAATTATAGATACATTTACGATGTATCAAGCATCCCCAAGCTTAAATCCTGCTCGTCCTCGGGTAGGTAAGTGATAAAAATATAATTTTTGAGGTGACATGCACCATCACAATCTTGATCAAGGTATTGTAAAGCAATGATAGTGGGATCAAAGTACTCTAACATAAGCATGAAAGATATAGTTCTTATCAATAAGACATAGCAACTATGTTGCAATATGAAAGGTAACACAAACAAAAGATCATGAATAACAATGCATTGAAAGACATTTGTTTGCTTCACATATAGAAAACATAGCTAGAGTGGTAATCAGTTTGCCCTTCATGGAGTAGCAAAACATAAATGCATAGGACACCTTCAAAGTTCATAAGGGTGACTAGATACAAATAATTTAAGAACAAGCAATACCATAATTATGAATCAATCAACAAGTTTTGGGACAATGCACATTGAACTAAGAATGACAACTAGGCTCTCTTAATTGGTTCATAAAGATAGAAGACGGAGACTCAACAAAAAGTAAAAAGATAGTCCCTTCACAAAGGGAAGTAGGGATTTCAAGTTTCATAAAGAGCTTCCAAAAATTATGGTACTTATTAGCTTTGAGCTCTCATTGCCCCTATCATAAGCATCTTGAAGTTATTAAGGTTAAAGTGACAAAAATATGAGTATATGCTTGACAAATCATAAGTTGAAAATCTCATGCCCCATGCGTACGAGTACCGAACGTCATGCTACTCAACTTTGGTCACAAGCAAGTTCTTGTCATTGTAAGTATATGTGTATCATAGAGAACGGCCAATGGGGTACCCCTTGCCCCATGACATAGGAGCTATCCCATATAAAAATGACAAGGCAACAGACAATGAGCATCTCCGCGATCTTTTTTATTTGCTATTTACATAGGTTTTTATTGAGGATGCTTCACAGAATGCTCATTATGGTTATGCTGCAAGTTTCCACCATGATTAAGCATGGCTTAGGCTAGCCGCCCAGGATTCTCTAACACATATACAAACTCCATGAGCTTACAATATCCCCTTTTATTTCACACCGTCGGCATCCATAAACAAAAGAACATCATATCAACTAAATAGAATAAGTGCAAGGTCAAAAGCGTTCCTCATGACAACATGGTTCTGCTAACCCCCAACTTATAATTTGCAAGCATATAAGCAACATAGATGGGCACATTGGTTCAAGTTTATTAAGTGCAAGAAAATAAAGTGTGCCATCAAGTTCGTGAGAGCTTTAATCACTAATTTTCACATAAAAAAATTTAATATGGAAGATAGATAAAAACATGAACATACTTGGAATGGTGTAACGCACCATGCATAGGAATTTATAGTGGACTCTTTGGAATAACTTGGTTTCTTGGGAGTTGGATGCACGACTAGATCTCATGCTCAGTACGGGTGGAGGCTAGCAAAAGACTGGGAGCGACCAACTAAGAGAGCAATAATGGTCATAATCATGCAGAGCGACAAAACATTATTAATTAAAGCATAAAGTGATATCATAAGTCAAAAACTAAATGATCATAGAGGCTAAGGTGACTGGTTCATAGTCTTAACATGGTGTAAGCATGTTCCAAGTCAACCCAAATAAAGCATCAAAGGAGAATACCATAATATTATGCTTTTGTATGCTAAAACAATGCATGATTCCTTCAAGACACATTAAGCATTCTCAATTGTTTGAAAAAAGTTATGCTAAAGCAATAATTACTAAGCATATGGCCAAAGCAACATCTAACATGAAATGATAAAGTCTAAGCCACGGTCAAAACAAGCTTCCTTTTGTACCACTATAAGCATGAAACTTTTTACTCTTTTCCAACACCAATCGACTTATTTGAAACTACTCACAAAGATAAAAATCAATAAAGATCATAGAGCTTGTCTCACCTAACTACAAAGAAGAACTAAAAAGTTCTAAGCAAAAATCATAAGAAAACTAAAGCTAAACGCGGTACTAGCAAAAGAGAACACTCATAGAACAATAAGAGTGAAACTAGAGTGTTCTAGACAATGAAAGACTAGGTGTGACTCCTCCAAAATAGGTGTGTTGGGGTTTGACCAACTTATTGCAGCAAACAAAACAAAGGAAAAATAAAAACAAAAAACAAAGACGCTCCAAGAACAACATATAGTGCGTGAAGCAAAAATAAAGTGTCTTGAAAGAAGACCTGGGATTTTTGTTGATGAAGAAGGGAATGCCTTGGAAATCCCCAAGCTTTGACGCTTGTACCTCTTGAATATTTCTTGGGGTGACACGGGTGGCATCCCCAAGCTTGAGCTTTTGTCCATACTTCATCTCATCATATCATTCTCTCCCCACACTTGAAAAATTCCTTCATACAAAACTTCACACAATCTTTCATTAGCAACATTAGTGTATTCAAGATAATAAGCCTTTGGGTTCAGTTTCAACTTGGTAAACTTCCATTAAAACATAATCTACTATAGCAACTCCTTTTAAAATTTCAAGTGATCAAAGAGAACTAAAAAAGAAACCGATTAAGAGGCAAATGCATATAATGGCAGAAATCTGTCAAAATAGACCAGCAGGTAAAGACCGATTTTTTAGAAAATATTGCGTTGCTCAAATTGAAAAGTGCAAAGCTGGCGAAAGTTGGGTAACTACCAGGGTAATGCACACAAAACATTTCAGCTCAATCCGACGTACTGGGATTTTTTACAAATTTTTACAGTGAAGCATAGAAATCTGTTTTGGGACAGCGACTTCCCCATATCTTACTTTCCTCTCATTAGAGGCTATTCTTGGCACAAAAACCTCACAAAAAGGATAAGGAGAGGTTATTATAGAGGCAATAACTTCCAAGACTCAACAAAATAAAAACTTAATTAAATAATAATTGGGTTATCTCCCAAGAGTGCTTTTCTTTAACGTCTTTCAGCTAGGCACATAAAGCAAGAATCAAGTATTTCGAATGAAGAAGCATCAATTACTTCCTTTAAAATAGGGCTTTTCTCAATAGGTACCTTAGGTGAATATGATTCAACATGTAGATCACTCTTAGTTGCACTAAAAGTTTTATCAATTTTAAGCACATTAGGGGGTTTTGGTTTAGGCACCTTTGGAACATACGCAAATTTTTGCTCTTTTCCTACAAAATATTTCTCTCTTTCAAACTTAAGGGAAGAAAAAGTTGAACTTAGAGTTTCCATAGCCTCTTCCAGCTTACCAATTCTAAGATCTTGATCATGGATAATGCTAGCCTCTAAAACCGTGATTCTTTTATTGATATTTTTTATTGATTCATTAACATGGCTAGTGTTATCAAGGAGTTTTGGTGAACTTTTCTCTAGGGAGATTAATTTTTTATAACATCTTCCAAATTGATTTCAGTTTTAACGACATTAATAGGTGATACTCCTACTAAACTTTCAATTAAATTGCATGCTACCAAAGCAGGAGTACCTAGAAAATTACCCCCTATGAGAGTATCCAGAACATACCTATTCCAACTAGATATGCCAACATAAAAAATTCTAAGAAGGATTGTGGTAGAATATTTTTTTGTACATCTATGATGAGCATTACTTATTCTATACCAAGCATCTTTTAGACTTTCTCCTCCTTGTTGCTTAAAAGAACGAACCTCTACTTCAGGAATACTCATTTTTTTTAGGATTAAAGAGAAACAACAAAAATAGAGACTAAAGTAGAAACTATTTTTTTGTGTGTTTTTGATAAAAAGAAGTAAACCAACAGAAATAGCAACTAAGGTAGGAACTAACTTTTTTGTGTTTTCTATAAAAAGAAACAAACCAAACAAAAATAGCAACTAAGGTAGGAACTAATTTTTTGTGTTTTTGATAAAAACAAGTAAACCAAACAAAACTAAATAAACAAAGAAAAACAAAAACAAAGTAAAGATATTGGTTGCGAGAGACTCCCCTTGCAAAAATCTTCTTACTCCCAGAAAAGCTTTTAGACGAGGAGGAAGAGATTGAAGCTGTCATGTGTCTCCCCGACAATGGCGCTAGAAAATTGCTTGATGGCTCAAATGATGCAGAGCTCGTTGGGAACCCCAAGTGGAAGGTATGATGAGGACAGCAGCAAGTTTCCCTCAGTTATTAAACCAAGGTTATCAAACCAGTAGGAGAAAGAACCAGCTCCCAAGGTGTTGCTGGCAACGTGGAACCTGTACAACACAACCACAATACTTTGCCCCAACTTACAGTGACGTTGTCAAGCTCACCGGTTTGCTGAAAACAAAGGATTAAATGTATAGTGTGGGAGAAAGAAGTTGCTTGTAATAATTTCAAAAGGTAAACAGTAGACAATAGATTGAATATCAATGGGAAGAATGGACCGGGGTCCACAGTTCACTAGAGGTGTTTCTCCATAAGATAAATAGCATGTTGGGTGAACAAATTACAGTTGGGCAATTGACAGATTGAGAATGCATAACAATGCATGTACATTTCATGATGATTTCTATGAGATTCGTTTGGGCATTACAACATAATACATAGACCGTAATCCAACTGCATCTATGACTAATAATCCACCTTCAGGTTATCATCTGAACCCCTTCTAGTATTAAGTTGCAAGCAACAGATAATTGCATTAAGCAAAGTGTGTAAAGTAAACAATACAATTGCCCTTGGACAAAGGATTGTTGTTTTCTCCCTAGTAGCAACAGCACATCTACAACCTTAGAGTTGTTGTCACTCCCCCAGATTACTAGAGACATGATCCTACTATCGAGCATAAATACTCCCTCTTGGAGTCACAAGCAACTACTTGGCCAGAGTAACCACTAGCAACGGAGAGCATGCAAGATCATAAATAACATAGACATGATAGAATCAATAATCGATCTTGACGTAGTACTCAATATCCATTGAATCCCAACAAACACAACATGTAGGATTACAAATAGATGATCTTGATCATGATAGGCAGCTCACAAGATCTAAACATGATATCACAAAAGAGGAGAAACGACCATCTAGCTACTGCTATGGACCCATAGTCCAAGGATGAACTACTCACACATCACTCCGGAGGCTGGCATGGTGATGAAGAAGGCCTCCAGGGTGATCTCCCCTCTCTGGCAAGGTGTCGGGGAAAAGCTTCAAATCCCTCCCGATCTAGGTACGATGGTGGCAGCGGCTATGGACTTTTTGTGGATTTCTAATTGGTTCTTTAGGGTTTCTACCTCGGGGGGTTATATAGGCGAATGGGCAAGGTCGGTTGAGGGCCAGGTGGGCCACACCATGCCCTGGCACGGCCTAGGGTGGACCCGCGCCATGGGGTGGTGTGACCGCCCTGTGCCGCCTCTTCACCCCCCCTCTAGACTCCGTCTTTGTCACAGTAAAATATTTACTTCTGCTTCTGTTCCATCCAATTACGAGAATATTTCTTTATTAGCTTTTCTGAAACCAAAAACAGCAAAAAATAGGGAACTAGCACTGCGACATCTTGTTAATAGGTTAGTTCTAGAAAATGTAAAAAATGTCTCAAAGTGTAGACAAAACATAAGATAGTTGGTACAAAACAAGCATGGATCATAAAAAATTATAGATACGTTTACAACGTATCAGGAGGCCATCACTTTGAAGGCCAATTACTTTGGAGTGGGTGTTCCACTCATATGGCCAAAGTGAGCAATATCAAGGTCAAGCTATTGACCATAAAAGAGCGCTGCATGGGAGGCAACCCATGTGAAATAAAGGTTTGAGTTAAGTTTTTAAGTTTTAGTTTAAGTTTTATATAGAATAAAGAGTGCTAGAAAACTCTAGTGAGAAAAGAGAGATTCAACGGTACTAAAAATTCCTGTTTTATATATGCCATAGTTGGTCGAAATTATAGTATGTCTTTTTTCTTTCAAAACAAGGTGTTTCGCTAAGTTTCAATCTAAAAAGTAATTCTTGAAGAAATATAATTTTTTTGATGTGTATAGAAAGGTTAACGACCAACTATATGGCAGTAATAAAAATTCTCGCTGTATAGTTCCGGCCATATAGTTATGTTACCCATCGACAATTTTTCATCCTAGGATACAGAAGGTTTGACGACCAACTATATGCCAGGAATAAAAGTTCCGCCGTATAGTTTCCACCGTATAGTTACAACTGCCAGAAACAAACCCTAGAAACCCTAAAATTTTATAGTCAGACCAACTATACGGTGGGAACGAGGTGTTCTGGCCTTATAGTTGCTGTCGTATAGTTGCGTCAGACCACTTAAACGCACGGGGAGGTACCCAAAACATCAAAAAATCAATCCTTTTTCTCTCTTCTACCTCCAAACTCTCTCAAAACTTCAAGGGATCTTAACCCCTACTCAATTTCATCCGAATTCCTCACACACAAGTGATCTATGGTATGTTTCTCCTCCGATCCTCCAATTACTTTTCGCGAATTCATCTCTGATCTATTGTCATTATCAATCTAGGGTGAGACTTATTTTGAACTATTTGCCATGATGCCTAGTTTATTATGTTGAGGAGATTCTTTAGTGTGCTATGATAAGGATTATTCTATGACTATTACTGTTGGATCAAAAAGTTTTATATTTTTCTTTCTTATTTATTTTTAGAAGATGAACACGAGGAGCCAAACATGTGCTCTTGTCGCCGCTAGTTCTTCTCGGGCTGCAGCTCAGGAACGCATGGGGATTCGATTCAAGAATGAATCCCACCGTGATTGTTTCGACAAGTTCAAAAACCAAGAAGTCAAGGCAACCAAGTGGGCTTGCCCCATCACTTTAAACCAACTCGGTATCTCTAATGACTTTAATTTACTTTGCAATAGAGTTGTCCTGCAAAACTTTGTATTTTCATGATGCACCAACCTATCGCCGGTTAACCATTGAATTCCTTAGTTATTTGAACAACACCGTTAAGACATGGCATGGGGAGGATATAATTTCTTTCTGACTCATGAACGATAATTATTCCCTATCACTTGATGAATGGTGCAATTGTTTTGGTTTGCCCAACAATGATCCTAATGCTCTGTGCACAGCTTTTACCGACATGGAACCTTCCCCTGAATACTGTTATAATAGTATAATCTTTACTTCTAGAGTCAGTAAAGGGAAGAATATTCAACATCCTGCTATTCGCTATTTGTTCTATGTGAAGGAAATATGCCCTAGAGGCAATCATAGAGATGATTATATTTCTTATGTATCCATGAGTTATTGTAATGTTCATTGAATATCCATATCAGGAAATTTTATTGATTGGCAATTATGTGAATTGTTTGTGATACTCTTTACTTGTATGGTTATTTAATAGTTGTCCCTTGTCGGAGTTCATGTGAGGACACACGTGAATAATAGACTAGAACATCGAGTGGTTGATGACTATGTTTTGCAAGTCATAGACATGGAGATGTCAAACCAATGATGTGGACACATGTTATGAACATGGGGTTGGACTGACCCAACTTGAGACTGGCAATTAGACTTGCATCTCTCTCTACACATCATGTACGTTTTGTCCTTAGACCTGAGATTGTCGCATGTACTTGAGATGTGGATCGACCTACTTTGGGGCTATCATACGCTGCTTCGTAACTGGATAGTTATAAAGATAGCTTTCGGGTTTGTCCTGAAGCATGCTGCAAGGCATGGTCAATCAAGATGGGATTTGCCCCTCTCTACTTGAGAGAGATATCTTTGGGCCCCTCGAGTGATCGGATCCAGAAATGCATGGACGTGCTACATATGGTTAATAGTTAATCTAGTAAAGGGATTCCGAATCACAGTATCGAGAAAGGGAGGTCAGCTTGGAGCTAGACCAAATATCATGAGGCAAAGGGAAAGACATGTACTAAACCTTGTGATGGTTCGTCCGATATGATCTTTGTATGCGTTTAGGAGTTGGCACGTCTTGCTAGATGCCGCTACCAACTATTGACAGAATAAGTGTATTCGTGTCATGTCTATACATATATGAACCTATAGGGTCACACACTTAAGGGGCTGGAAGCCTAATGAGGATTAGATCCGAATTAGACCAGTCTTAGGATACTAATGGGCTGCTAATGTAGAAGCCCACTAGGGACTCCTATATAAGAGAGGGTGGGGTGTGTTGACCAGGGTTAGACCTAGCAGTCCGGCGTCTGACGCTTCCACCCTATAAGTGTGGATACCTCGGAGGTGCTGCATCTGTGGCACTTGGACGAGCCACGCAATGGGAACTGCTCGTGGGACGAGGACAAGGAGGATACATAGAACATCTACACTGCCCTGAAGCGCTTCATCAAGTTCCGCAACCGCGCGTCTAGTGGTAATCTCGTGATTTATGACAATAGTATTCCCGGTTTACGTGGTAGAATTTTTTTTGATTTGCGCTAGTGTAGCCTACCCGTATCCCTTCACTATGTTATTGCTAACACCTTGAAGGCGTGCAATGAGTTTACAAGACTCAATGAGGAGGACATCTTAGTCCTTGCAAAAGCTGCTCTCAACTATGCCAACTTGTCACTTCACTTGGGCGCATTTCTTGTGCGCTACTTGGAGTACCAATCCCACCAAAGCCAAGGACCAATCACTGGTGGAGGCGTCATCACCGTGCTTGCCAATGCATTGGGCATCTACCTAGGTGAGTTACAGCCGGTGCTAGGTGAGCGACGTGTTAGTTTCTCTACTTTGAGGGCTTGTGGAATGCTCACTAGGAGAGGTGATGTTTATTAGCTGCATACCCGGTGTTGCGGTTGCCATCGTCGTGGCGGTCGGCGTAACCAGCCGCAACCATGTCGACCTCCTCGAAGTCATCATAGATGCACGGTCTTCTCTTTTTGCGGCGATCACGCCTGCGGCCGAAGTCATATTCGTCATCCGAACATGCTTAGTTGATGTCATTTTCTCCATCGGCCCAGCGATTGGTGATATCCATCAGATGGTCGATGTCGTGGGAATGGCCACGGCAGATGCTACGATTGGCAGCGAGCAGTAGAACGAGGGGCTAGGGCGGTCAGCGATCTGTGGTGCGAGATGAGGTCAAAGACATAGGGATTTACCCAGGTTCGGCCCCCGGAGGGTAAATACCTACTCCTGCTAGATTGTATTGATGAGAGAGTACAAAGGGCGAGCTCGGCGGCTAGGCGGCGAGCCGAGGGGGTGTATGATGGAACGTCAGTGCTATGCGTGCCCTAGGGAGGTTTATATAGTCACCTCGCTAGGGTTTACATATCTACAACTGAGTTAGATAAGGACTCGGAGGGTTTTCACCTAATCCGACTGGGCCTAGCTACGCTTCTGGGCCTTCAGCATCCAGTCGCCTGGCTTCCTCTTGGGTCGCGATCCATTCGCTGTCCTGCAGGACCACTCGCTGGGAGTATGATCCAGTAGGGAACGTCCTGCTGGGTATACCCCACTCGACATATCCCCATCAGTAGTCCCCGAGGCCATCGTTGATTCGTCGCAGGTGTTCTTTGGCAGTCGGAGTATTTGGGTCCAATTTGGATGCCCAGTCAAGTCAGCGATGGACTCCTTCAATGAGAGAAAGAATCTTTAGCATGCATCCTCAGTCGCAATAATGGCAACCAGTCAAATCGCCAATTTGGCGAGTAGTCGAGTCGCAGCTTTGGCGAATGGGTCGGCGAGTCCATTAGACGAAGTTGGACTATCAGCCTGGTCAAACTAGCCATTGGGTAATCCAACGGTAATATCGGCGTAATCACCGCACGGTAACAGCTCCCCGAAATTGGCGGGAAACAACCGCTATATAAGGAGAGTGATGGGTGAGTTGCGAGCATTCCTCACATTTTCCTCCGACTCCGCGCGCCCTTCAATCGAGCCTCCAGAGCGATCCAGCGATCCTAGACCCTCGACCCGATGGCGCCTCCAAAATAGTTGTGGGGGAAGTCCAAGTGTACCAGGGCGACGCTAAAGTCCTTCGAGGATGTAGGGATTCTCTGCGTCGGGAGATGGCAAGTTCCCGTGGCCGGGAAGATGGAGCCGGATCCGTGCGCTGACGAATTTATTTCCTTCACCAGCCATCTCGAGAGGAGGCTCGGATTTCCCACCTCGCTCTTCTTCCGGTGATTCTGCGCGTACTACGACATCCAGCCGTCAGATCTGGGGCCGCACAGCATCGAGCAGCTCGCCATCTTCGTGGTGTTCTGAGAATGCTACCTGGGCTGCCACCCATACTTTCCCCTGTGGAAAGAATTGTTCCACGGGAGGATTATTCGCGACAGGACAGGTGGCCCGATGCTGGCCGCGGGTGGCCTCACTTTCCAGCTGAAGTCCAAGGCCTCCTTCCTCAACCTCATGATGTCGAAGAAGGCGGCAAGTGAGTGGAAGAAGCATTGGTTCTACGTCAATGAGTCGACGTCGGACGGGGAGGTGCCCCTCCCGGCATACTCTGCCGAGCGAACTGAGCCGTGTCGGCTCCAGGTCGCCAAGCTCTCGCATGACTAGCGGATGGTTGTAGACGAGATGCTGACGATGATTCGTCAGCTAAAGAAGGATGGGGTCGAGACCATCAATTTATATAATTGCTGGCTCGGGCGACGATTGGTGCCCCTGGCCAATCATGCTCACTGGATGTACGAATACACCGGTAAAGACGACAGGACTAAGGCCTGCACCGCCGAGCTGGTCGCGTGCTTCGTCGAGCTGTTCGACCCTGTCTTGGCGTGCGAGCTCATTGTTGGCCTCCGCATAGTTGAAGACACGAGGGAAGTCGTGCTTGAGGTCGGTCAGCATGACGACTTTGGCGCTGTACACCATGAAGAAGGGCGTGAACCCAGTCGATCGGTTAATGGAGGTGTGGATGCCCCAGATAACGGAGGGGATCTCCTCGACCCAGCATCCCGGAGTTCGCTCTAGGGGAACTTGCAGTCGTGGCTTGAGGCAGTGGAGGATGCTCTGGTTGGGGCGTTTCGTATGGCCGTTGGACTCCGGGTGGGCGACTGAGGTGAGGACGAGCCGTATTTTATGCTCCTCGCGGTACTCGAACATGGCGCCTTGGCGAAGTTGGTGTTGTTGTTCATGATGATGTTGTGCGGGAATCCATAGCAGTAGATGAGCTCACGTAGGAATTTGGCGGCGGTCTTCCCATCCCACGTGCGGACTGGCTTGGCCTCCACCCACTTGGTGAATTTGTCGACTGCGACCAGGAGGTGGGTGTAGCCAGAGGGGGGCTTCTTGAAGGGGCCCAACATGTCCATGCCCCGTACGGCAAATGGCCAGGTGATGGGGATGGTTTTGAGCGCCGAGATGGGTACGTGTGTCTGATTGGCGTACTTTTGGCACCTGACGCAGCGTTGGACGATGTCGACCGTGTCGGCGTGCGCGGTGAGCCAGCAGAAGCCGTGTCGCATGGCTTTGGCGAGCAGAGAACGAGCGCCAGCGTGGTGGTCGTAGTCGCCAGCGTGGATGTCTTGGAGGATCTTGCGGCCTTCCGCAGGCTGCACGCAGCGTTGGAACACGCCTGTCACGCTGCGCTTCTGGAGCTCGCCGTTGATGATGACGAAGGATTTGCAGCGGCGCACGATCATGTGCGCCTTCGTCTCGTTTGCCGGCAGGGTCCCTCCTTCGAGGTAGGTGATGTATGGTGCGGTCCAGTCGCTTGGATCCGCGATCATGGCGACCAGGGCGGGTTCTGGTTGCAGCGGGATCCCAAGGTCGATCTCCTTCAGTGGAGAGACGGAGGGCTTGTGGATGGTGTCGAGGAACACACCGGCGGGTGGCGCTTGACGAGCTGACCCGATGCGAGAGAGGGCGTCGTCCTCTTCATTCTTGCACCGGACGATCCACTCGACGGAGTAGCCAGCAAAGTGCCCCCCATCTGGTCCACTGCTTGGCGGTATGCCGCCATGGTGGGGGAGACGGCGTCGCAAGTACCGGTGACTTGCGTGGCGACGAGATCGGAGTCGCTGTAGCACCGTATGGGATTGACGTTCATCTCCTTGGCAGCTCGCATGCCGTGAAGGAGGGCCTCGTACTCGGCCATGTTGTTGGTGCAGGGGTGAAGTCGAGGTACAGCATGTAGCGGAGCTTGTCGCCCTTGGGGGAGGTGAGTACGATTCCTGTCCCTGCGCCATCTGTGTTCTGGACCCGTCGAAGTGGAGTGACCAGTAGTGGAGGTACGGCAACTTCTCTCGCTGCTGCGCCTCCTCCCAATCAGCGAGGAAGTCCGCCAGGGCCTGCGACTGGACGCCGATCTCGACGGCCCACTTGGTGACTCGCCAGTCGCCTCGCGGTTGCGGATGATGTCCTGCAACGGCGCGGAGGAGACGACCATGATTGAGTGCTCCTGTAAGTAGTGACGTAGCCGTCGCTGGGCTCGGAAGACCGCCTACACCAGTTTCTGGTATTGCGGGTAGTGCTATCACGATTCGGTGAGGACCTCGATGATATAGTAGAAGGGGCGCTACACGGGGCGCTCCTTGCCCTCTTCTGACCGTTTGATGACCATGACGACGCTGATGACTCGCTCGGATGCCGTGACGTAGACGAGCATTGGCTCCTTGTCGACGTGGGCGGCGAGTAGCGGGGCCACGAGTAGCACTTCTTTTAGTGCGTGGAGCGCGTCGTCTGCCTCCTTGTCCCACCGGAACGTGGGGTTCTTGCACATTAGGCAGTAGAGAGGCATCGCCTTATCGCCTAGCCGGGGGATGAAGCGGTTGAGAGCCGCAACTCGCCCGACCAACTTCTAGACGTCGTGGAGGCACTCGGGTTTGCCGAGCCACGCGATCATGTCGGTCTTGGTGGAGTTCGCGTCGATGCCTCGCTTGGAGACTACGTACCCTAGTAGCTGTCCAGTGGGTACACCGAAGGTGCACTTCCCTGGGTTTAGTTTGATCTTGTACCTTCACAGATTTGTGAAGGTTTTGGCCAGGTCGGCGAGTAGGTCGCTCTAGCGATTGTACTTGACCACCACGTCATCAATATAGACGTGGATGTTGCGGCCAATTTGGCTCGCAAGGCACTCATGCATGCATCGCTGGTAGGTCGCTCCATCGTTCTTAAGGCCGAACGTCATGGCGGTGTAGTAGAAGGCACCGAATGGCGTGATGAACGCTATCTTCTCCTCATCCTCGACCGCCATTTTGATCTGGTTGTAGCCAGAGTAGGCGTCGAGAAAACACAGCGACTCCGAGCCTGCGGTAGAGTCGACGATTTGATCGATGTGCAGCAGGACGAACTACTCCTTTGGGCAGTCGCTATTGAGGTTTGTGTAGTCGATACACATTCTCCAGGTCCCGTTCTTATTTTCGACCAGGACTGGGTTTGTCAGCCACTTGGAGTATTTGATGGACCAGATGAAGCCTACAGCAAGTAGACACTGCACCTCCTCAGCAATTGCTCGGTGGCGATCTTCATTAAAGGGCCGCAGCGACTGCTTGATAGGTCGCGCTTTGGGGTCGGTGTTGAGTTTGTGCTTAGCGAGTTCCCTTGGGACACCTGGCATGTCGGATGGCTTCCATGCGAAGATTTCATGATTCTCACATAGGAACTCGATGAGTGCACCTTCCTATGCGGGGATCATGCCTGTCCCGATCGTCATCGTCTGGCTGGAGTCGCTTAGGACCAGCTCGACGGTGCGGGTGTGCGTAGTGGCCTCGAACGCGGTCGAGCCGCCGTTCTCCGTGTTGGGATTCTTGAGTATGGCAGGGTCGTCTTTGTCGATCCCTCTCGCGTATCTGGCGAGCTCCTCCGTGTGGTTGGCCTCCACGGCAATGACGACATCCTCGAGCTCGGCACCTTTCTCCTCGCACTAGATGGCCATGTCAGGGTTGCTATGGACGGTGATGATGCCACACGGGCCTAGGAGCTTCATCGTGTTGTACGCGTAGTGTGGTGCCGCCATGAACTTGGTGAATGCTTGTCGCCCCAAGACGCACTGGTAGGGGATGTTGAAGTTGAACAGTTCGAAAACGATCCGCTCGATGTGGAAGTTTGCTGGTGTGTCGAAGGTTCTGGCGGCGTCACCTTGCCGATCGGGTATGCCTTCCGACCAGGGACCATGTCGTGGAAGGTGGTGAGGGTAGTCTCAATCATCGACTGCAGGAGCCGCAGCTGCCTGAACGTGTCCAGGTAGAGTATGTTGATGGAGCTCCCGTCATCCATCAATGTCTTGGGGAGCCAGTAGTCACCCACTTTGGGCTTGACCACCAGGGTGACTCGCCCTGGGTATTCGATCCGTGGCGAGTGGTCATCGCGGCTCCACGTGATGCGCTGCTCGGATCAGTTGAGGAAGCGTGGGACGTCGACCTGGGACACTACATTTGCGGCGATGGAACAGGTGAGGACCTTCTTCTCACGCTTGGTGCCAAGCCCGGTGAAGGTGTGGAGAGGTCTGACATCGTTGCCGAATGCCCTGCCATTTGGTGGTTTGTTGTTGGGGTCTTCCTGTGCGCGTCGTGCCTTCTCGATCTCCTTCAGGGAGTGGCAGTCGGCGGTCGTGTGCATGGCGGGCTTCCCTTCCCTGCTGTGGAACACACAGGGTTGGTTGAGGAGGGCTACGGGGTCGAATTTCAGCCTCGCTAGGAAGTTTCCACTGTCGCGGTGTTGGCCTCCGTCTCGGCGGAAGCTCTTGGGGTCATGTGGCGCGTAGCCGGCATTGGTGACGAAGTCGACTCGCCCGTCACCATGGCGCTTGCCGGTGAGGCGAGTGTTGTTGTAGCGCAGCTCGCGCTGCCTGCCGTTGTCGTGGCCGCTTTGGCGGCGATGTCCACCCGACTCGTCGTCGGTTTCTTGGTTCAGTTCCTCCTCCGCGTACCACTTGGTGATCTCGAGGAGGTCTGGGATGTTGTCGAGTGTCTTGTACACCCGCTTGAGCTTGGCGACCAGGGGTTCGTAGCGGCATGAGGTCTTGAAGTAGTGGATCGCCGTCTCTGGGTGAATGCCGACCGCGTTGAACCACAGGTCTTGCCACCGTTGGACCCAGTTGCGGTTCGACTCGCGGGGTCCCTGGACGCATCGCTCCAGGTCCTCGATGGTGGTGGCACGGGTGTAGGAGACCTCAAAGTGCCTGACGAAGGCGTCACGCATGTCCTCCCAGGAATCGATGATGTCCGTGGGGAGGGTGTTGATCCATTGCTGAGTCGCTCCCTCCATCATCAGGGGAAGGTAGCGAGCGGTGAGGAGGTTGGTGTGGCTGGCGATTCCCATCGCCATGAGGTATGTGTCCAGCCACACGGCCGGATCGTACGAGGGATCGTACTTTTTGATCTCCTTTGGAGCTTTGAAGTTCGCCGGATATTTCTTGCCTCGGATCATCGGTCTGAAGCATTGGGGGCCGACTCGGCTAAGCGAGACCCCTTGGCTCGCCGTTGTGGTGATTGGTGAGGGTATGCCTCAGATCGTTGGGCTAGCATGCGCGCCAGCTCTGGTTGTTGATGATGTGGGTCCGTGCATCGACTAGCGTCCCGTTGGTGGCCACCATGTTGTTCAACGGTCGTGGGTAGTCGGTGGAGAGCGCCACGTGCGTGGCCCTTGGCTGGAGCTGCAGGGGCTCGGGTGGCGGGCAGTTTAGTGTATTCGCCATCGATGGGTGGCGCTCGAGGCCGCCCTGCTTCCAGAGGAGTGGGAGTACATGCGCCCTCACGAGTCAGCTCTTGTGACTTGCTGCTCGATGGCCTTGGCGAGTAGGGCCTTGGCGTACTCAATTTGCAGCGCACCCTCCCCTATGACATTGAGGTTGGCGATTGTTGCTCATCTCGCGGTGACGTTGTCCATCGGGGTGAAGTATAGCAGGTGGTCGTTCGTGTCCCACTCTTGCGGAGAGATAAGGACTCTCGGCTGGTTGAGGGGGCACGACCTGGTGGCTTTGGGGGAGCTCCACTCGCTGGTGCGCCTGGTGGTGGCCGGGCACTGCCTCCTGGTGGGGCGTTCTCGTATATCGCATGATCGGCCACGTGAGCCAGGTTGTTGTCGTCGTCGAAGTTCAGGGCACGACCCTGAATTGTGGAGTTCAGGCGCGTCCTGATGCGACACTAGTGGTAGAGTGATAGCTCCTGCGCCGTAGACTGCTCGAGGCGGAATTTTTCGCGCTTGGCTTGTTCCTTGCGTACTGCCTCCTCCAGGCGCAGGTGCGCCTCCTCGAGCTCCACCGCCATCGCGGTTGGCGGTATCGGCATGGAGAAGGGGTCTGGCGGGGCGCTCGTTCCGCTTGCCATGTAGGTCGCGATGAAGCGACCGGATCCGGCATGGAGATCGCCGGAGTTCTCTGATCCGAAGTCGGGGTCGAAGATCCCGAGGTTAGATGGATCCTTGAAATCCCCCACACTGGGGACTTGGGTGATGGAGCCCGCTCGTGACGCGGCGACAATGGATCCGGTGACTGAGGCCGGGGTCGCCGAGTTGGCATCGTCGTTGAGGGCCGCTTCGTCCGCGGACGTGTTGGTCTCGGCCATGTTGCTGGTGGCCGAGTCGCACTCGGAGGCGAGGCGGTGGATGGTGTGAACCTGGCTCTCAAAGAGCCGATCGCATGGTGGCGACTCCCCTATGCGCGCCGAGTCCTCCGAGACGATGATGTCGGTGAAGCCGATGCAGAGGTTGATTGTGCCGACCGACATGATGACGCTGTGGGTGACCGGGCATGACGCCGGGATGTAGCTGCTGGGCAAGATCTAGAGGATCTCGCCGATTGCGATCATGCGACCGGTGGCGATCGTCCGGTTGATGGGAAAATAGGGTCTCACTGCAGAACATAGTCCTGACCGGCCAGGCCCCATGGTGGGCGCCACTGTCGTGGGAATGGCCACGACAGATGTTGCGATTGGCACCGAGTAGTAGAACGAGGGGCAAGGTTGGCCAGCCATCTGCGGTGCAAGATGAGGGCAAAGACACAGGTATTTACCCAGGTTCGGCCCTCCGGAGGGTAAAGACCTACTCCTGCTAGATTGTATTGATGAGAGAGTACAAAGGGCGAGCTCGGAGGCTAGGTGGCGAGTCGAGGGGGTGTATGATGAAACGTCAGTGCTATGCATGCCCTAGGGAGGTTTATATAGAGTCACCTCGCTAGGGTTTACAGATCTATAACAAGTTAGATAAGGACTCAGAGGGTTATGACCTAATCCGACTGGGCCTAGCTACGCTTCTGGGCCTTTAGCATCCAGTCGCTTGATTTCCTCTTGGGTCGCGATCCAGTCACTGTCCTGCAGGCCCACTCGCTGGGAGTATGATCCAGTAGGGAGCGTCCTGCTGGGTATACCCCACTCGGCATATCCCCATCAGTCGATGGTCTTGGGCTTGACGCGTCCGAGTTCTTACTTGAATTCATGGCTCTTGACACCGTCGTTGAAGGCGTCGATTGCCCTCTCCTGCAAGATGTTTGCAGCTGAGTTTTTGATTATGGATCAGCGTAGTGTGTACGAGCGGATGGACTCGTTGGACCGCTGGCAGCAGGCGCGTAGCTCCTCGATTTAAGATGGTCTCTTGCTGGTGCCTTTGAAGTTGTGTATGAAGCTGTACGCCAACTCTTCCAAGCTGCGGATGGATCCAGAGGGGAGACTGTTGAGCCATGTCAAGGCTAGGGACAACTCGGGTCTTCTTTTTCAAGTGTAGCAAATGATTTGCTGCCCTTATCGAATTTACCCTTGAGCTCACCCTTTTCCTTCATGTCTACTTCGGCAGCCACCAAAGTGGTAGCAAGTTCATTGAGCGATCCAATCGCACCACTTATCTTGTAATTCAGCACAAACTCTTTGTAGCTGGGTGGGAGCGGCTGCAGAACTCTATCCGTCACAAGATCAACTAAGATGACATATCCTAGTGTCTTGAGACGTTGAACATAGTGCATCATCATGATGTGATCTTTCATAGAGTTGTGTTCCTTCATCATAACACTAAAGAACTCGCTAAAAATCATATATATCTCAGCACGGATTTGGCTCTCAAACATGGCTTTGAGTTCCTTCACCATGGCAGCAGCACTGCTAAGTTCAAAGGGTTCTTGGAGTGCAGGCTCCATCGACATAAGGATCGCATATTTCACAAGATTGTAGTCATCAAGCTTTGTGTCATGCATAGTATGCTCATCACGAGACGTAGTATTTGCAGGTGGGTCACCTAGTAGTGCATCCAACACATAGGTCAAATTTCCAGAATTGAGGACATTCCTCATGTTACAAAACCATTCTGTGAAGTTGCTTCCATTGTATTTCAACTTTTCTTTATCTAGGAATGCATTAAAAATGGTGGTACGGGGTCGCCATGATCTACAACATATTTGCAATGAGTTTAGACTAAGTTTATGACAAATTGAGTTCATATTTAATACTTAAATTAACTAGGTGAACTCCCACTCAAAACAACATCCCTCACATTGTTTTAGTGATCACACGAACCAAAATCCACTACACCAAGTCCGATCATCACGAGAGATGATGTAGTTTCAAAGGCAAACAATCAACATGTTCATCATATCAATCATATGAGTCATGCTTTACCTTTCGGTATTCCGTGTTCCGAGACCATGTATGTACATGTCAGGCTCGTCAAGGTTAACCTTAGTATCTGCTTGTGCAAATCTGGCTTGCACCCATTGTATGCACATGTAGAATCTATCACACCTGATCATCACGTGGTGCTTCGAAACGACGAGTCTTGGCAACGGTGCCTACTAAGGATGAACACTTTATTACTTGATATTTAGTGCGAGGGGTCATCTTATAATGCTACCATCGCAATCTAAGCAATACAAGATGCATAAAAGGAACTAACATCACATGAAATTCATAGTATGTGATATGATATGGCCTTTCTTATTGTGACTTTGATCTCTATCTCCAAGCACGAACATGATCTCCATCATCACCGGTGTAGCGTCAAGGTCAATGGCGCCGCTTCATTGTTGTCCTCCACCAACAGCAACTATTACAACTACTTTGATGAATAGACACACAGGTCTTAAACGAAATTTACAGACAACCATAAGGCTCCTGCCGGTTGCCAACTTACAATAAGGATCGTTGCATACATCATATATAATCATAATCATGGCCATGTCACATCACAACACAAGCCCTGCAAAAATAAGTTAGAATGTTCTAATTTTCTTTGCATGTTTTACGTGGTTGGGGCTTTCGCATAAGAACCGTTATAACTTACGAACATGAACCACAATATTGATACAAGTATTGTCAAGTGCCCGTTGTAAAGTGAATCTTCACAATGGTGGTAGAGAAAGACACCTTCAAAGCCACTTGTGCAATGCAAGTTGCACGTTGAGCATGGAGCAAGTATCATGTATGATGATATGTAAGGTTAGCCAAGGCCGCTTCATCCCACCATCCCGCAAGATGAAAAGTACACAATAAGCAAGCGACAACAAAAGCATCAATGCCCACAAAAACTTTGTGTTCTACTCGTGCAACAGATCTATGCATAGACACAGCTTTGATACCACTGTAGGGGTTCGTAGCATGGAAAACAAAAAAATTCTATCGCATGAACACACAAAAGCCAAGATCTAATCTACGAGATCGGTGCAACGAGTTCATAGAGTACTAACCCTCGAAGATCCAAAGCGTTTAACGAGATTGGATTCTCGTGGATGATGTATTTGTTCACTTGCCGATCTCAAGATCGTGAAGACGATCCTTCCGGCGCAGCGTTCCAGCAGTGCTTCCGTAGTCGGTCACACGTGTGGTACTTGATGAAGACCTTCCTCTCCCTTGTTCCAGCAGGCAACGGAGGTTGTAGATCTCCTCATGATTCCAGCAGCACGACGGTGTGGTGGTGGAGGTGGAGGAGTAGATCATGCAGGGCTTCGCCTAAGTCAGAGCAGGTATGGTGGAGCAGAGAGGGCCTCGGTGGATAGGGTTTAGATATCGAGGGGAGGAGGGCACTAGCGGCTTGGGCAAGGCGGCGGAGGTTTAGAAGGTCTAGGGCGTCGGCGACTTGGGAGCAAGGGGTGGCGGCCTAGGGTTTTGGGGTGAGGGCCAAGGGGGCACCCCACCCCTCCTTTTATGGGTGGGAAAGGCGGTAAGGGGGAGGCCGAGTCCTCCCCCAACTCCCTTGTGG
Organism: Avena sativa; assembly: GCA_916181665.1. Taxonomy (NCBI): domain Eukaryota; kingdom Viridiplantae; phylum Streptophyta; class Magnoliopsida; order Poales; family Poaceae; genus Avena; species Avena sativa. Next base: position 228,312,738 of record OV702280.1, on the reverse strand, counting down.
CCGGCGGCTTGGGGAGGGAGAGGTAAACCTCTCCCATGTAGGTTTCTTCCCTCCCTCCACTAGGACTTTGACTTTCCAAATTGGGATTTGACTTTTCAAATTAGAGTTTGACTATTCAAACTAGAGTTTGATTCCCACTTCCTAGTCTTGGCCGAGTTGACCTAGGGCACCATGCCACATGCCCCACTAGGGCATGGCACATCCATGTGCCCCCCTTCAGGGTAGTGGACCTTCTAGAACATTCTAGAAGCTTCCGGTCAAAACACCGAAAACATTTATGTACCACGGAATTGAACTTTCCTTATATGAATCTTATTCTCCGAAACATTCCGAATCTCCTCGTGATGTCCTGGATCCAATCCGAGACTCCGAACAACATTCGGTCTCCAACTCACATTCCATATCTACTAAATAACATTGAATCCTAAAGTGTGTCTCCCTACGGTTCGTGAACTATGCACAATGATCGAGACACTTCTCCAATCAATAACCAATAGAGGAATCAGGAAATTCATATGGTTCCCACATATTTCTACGATTACTGATCGAATGAACCATTTACATACAATACGTATTTTGTTTGTCGCGCGATACTTTACTTATCTGAGGTTTGATCGTCGGTATCTCTATACCTAGTTCAACCTCGTTACCGATAAGTACTCTTTACTCGTTCCGTGATATGACATCCCTTGTGACCTAGTCACATGCTTGCAAGCCAATTGGATGACATTCCACCGAGAGGGCCCAGAGTATATCTATCTGTCATATGGATGGACAAATCCCACTCTTGATCCAAGTGCCTCAACACATACTTTCAGAATACCTAATGCCACCTTTATAACCACCTAGTTACGGAAATGGTGTTTGATGTCATCAAAGCATTCATCCGGTGATGGTGATTAACATTATATCATGGTCGAAGGATTAGGTTACTATGTATTTGAAAGATTGTAGCAAACAAACTCTAAATGACTTGATCTTACGCTACGCTTACTATAGGAGTGTGTTCATCATATCATTCTTCTAATGTCATGATCTTGTTATTAATAACATATAATGTCCATGATCAGGAAACTATGATCATCTATTAATCAACAAGCTAGTTTCAACAAGAGGCTTACTAGGGACTACTTTTATGTTTACAAAACACACAAGTTTTAATGTTTCCGGTTAATACAATTATAGCATGGGATGTAAACATTTATCATAAACACAAAGATATAGTAATAATCATTTCATTATTGCCTCTTGGGCATATTGCCAACATCACGTTCTAATATTGATATGGAATACATCTCTCTCTTATACTCCTCAAGAAAGGGAAATCTCCATGCAATCTTGAATTAAGAACAAATCAGAGTATAGCTTTAAGCAATAGTACATGATGTTTAAAACACAAATATGCTACCTTGATCTAACAAGGTTATCACATTGTCACGTGATAAGTATAGCACATGATTTCACTTTATCCCTAGTGAGGCAGCAAAAGAAAGGTAAAAACCAAAGTAGATCTTATTTGTCACAATTCAATCTCCACCCCCATGTTACTCCATCTAACACACACTTCTCCCGTACAAGTTGGATCAAAACAAGCAATTAAGAATGCGGTACATGATATGCATCTATCGAAACATCTTACACAAAATAGATTCCAATCTCAAATATCAAATCATAGAACAAAGATCCACCACATAGGAATTACCAATATGACCATAATCATGTAGAGCAGCTCACATGGTACTGATGCGTCCAAAACGTATCTACTTTCCCAAACACTTTTGTTATTGATTCTCCTCTAAACTTGTGTGATTTGGATACAACTAACATGGACTGACGTTGTTTTCATCAGATTTACCTTGGTGTCTAGTTTTTGTGTAGAAAATCAACTATCAGTAAAAATCCCGGAAAATATGCCAAAAACCTATTTCACCAAAAGATCCATGGAGCCAGATTATGAGACGGAGGGGATCCCTAGGTGGCCCACATCCCCTGCCGCGCGGGTGGGCCCACCTCGCGCCTGGGAGGGGTGTGGCTAGCCTAGGCACCCCCCCTCGGCCTCTCTCTTCGCCTATAAGTTGCCCTCTGACCTAAAAACTCAGGGGGTCGTCGTTTTTCCAGAAAGAGTTCCGCTACGCCGCCACCACTAGAAGCCGCGATTCGGAACCAGAAACTCCGTTCTGGCACCCTGCCGGGACAGGGAATTTGGAGAGGATCATCGCCGTCGTCATCACCAACGCCTCTCCATCAACCATCAATGTTTCCCTCATACATGAGTGAGTAATCCCCCGCTGTAGGCTATGGGGATGGTAGGGACTGGATGAGTTCCATCTTGTAATCCAATAAGATTGTTAGGGCATGGTGCCTAGTATCTCTATTAGTGCTATTTGACTTTGTTGCAACTTGTTATGCTTAATGCTTGTCACTAGGGCCCGAGTGGCATGATCTCAGATCTGAACTTATTATTGAATCATTATAATAGTATTGTTTGTGATCTTATCTACAAGTTGTGTACACATATCATTGTCCGGATCCAAAGGCCCCAAAGTGAAAGAAATTGGGACAACCGGAGGGGATGGCTATGATGTGAGGATCACATGTGTTCACAAAGTGTTAATTCTTTGCTCCGGTGATCTATTAAAAGGAGCACCTTAATTGCCAGTAGTTCCCTTGAGGCCCCGCTGCAACAGGCTGGAAGGACAAAAGATGTTGTGCAAGTTCTCATTGCGAGCACGCATGACTATATATGGAGCACATGCCTATGATTGTTTAGTACTTGGATGCTTATTCTTATTTATCTGCAATGCCCTAAATCTTGAAGTTACATGTTTAGACTCGTCCATGCAACGCCTGTCCATCCATCCCTATACCTACCGCACTCATATCCTACTGTTTGATACTACTGTTACTATTGCTCATGTTTTTCTGTTGTTGTTGCTTTTTGTGGCATCCCGCTAAAACCACTACTAGAAAATCGCGTTGTTTTTGTGCATTGCATCGTCATGACCTCATGCTCATGTCATCATGCCACCTTGCATTTGAGCATCGTCATCATCATGCATGGTTTTTGTCTAAACTATTTTCGAAACGCCTAGTTTTGTTTTCTAAATACTTCCGTCTTTATTCAAATTAAAACCCGGGTCTCCGGATTATTTTGTTTCGTCTACCAATGGATTTCAAAAGCCCCGTTTTAAATATTAAAATATTTATTTTATTTTTAGGGGCAGCCGTACCGGGCCGATCCGACCCAGTCGGCCACCCCTAGTACAAAAACCCTACCTACCCCAGAACACCCAAAACCTATGCTACCAGATAACCTACCCAGCCTATCTACCCACCCTGCCTCCACCTCACCTGCACCAATCGGTGCACGCCACCTCACCTCTCCCTTCCCTCTATCCAATCCCATGCCGCCACATCAGCCCCACCGGCCCTCCACTCCTTCCCGCCACCCACCGCCAGCCTGGCCCCACCCCGTCAGCCCCTCTCCCGTGCCCACCGGCCCGCCCCAGGCGTGCCTCCCCCGCAGCACACCCCCTCTCCCCCCCCGCGTCGGCACCCTCGCCACCAACCGCTCGCGCTCCCCTCGCCGGATCCCCAGCGCCGCCGCGAGCTCGGCGCCTTCTTCCTCGTCTTCCGCGCTCGTCGCCGCCCTGCCTCTCCTCCCCTCTGGCCGCGTCGCCACCTCTCGCCCGCGTCACCGAGGCCGCGCCCGTATCGCCATCGCCGGCCGAGGTCGCCACATACCCCGACGCGCCCTCCCCCTCCTCCGCCCGTCGACCGCGCCCTCTGTCCCGCTGCAGCCCGGCCTGCATCGACCTCGCCGTGCGCCCTCGCTCGTCCCCGCCTCCTGTCGCCCTCCTCCTCCTCTGTCTCCCTGACGGCGCCCTTCTCCGCTGGCCATGACCCCGTCGGTCCCCTCGAGCAGCGGCTGTTCACCCTCGCGACCGCCCTCCCCTGCGAGCCTCGCCGTCCTCTTTCCTTGAGCCGCCCGCCAGCAAGCCCCGGCCGCCTTCCGCAGGGCACCGCCACCAGAGGCTCGTGCCATTCGTGTCCTCCGCCCCTGCTCTGGCCGCCTGCTGCCGCCCTTTCTCGTGCCCTGTCCCGGCCGGCGGCGACGCCAAGACTGAGCCACCCTTGGCTCCATCGATGGCGCCTCTGCGTGTGCCTCTGCCTGCAGGGACATCGGCTCCTCGTTGTTGTTGTGGGTCCGTAGACCCTGTTCATCTTATTCTAGATCCTCGCGACGTGGTGATGCTGGTGACCAAACAAAGATGTTGCGGAGCCGACAAGAACTCCTGCACGGAACCCCAAGTCCTCCATCGTGTATTCGAGAACCCGAGATCTGAAGATACGAAGACCAAGCCTCGACACCCCGAACCCGGTGTCGCGCCAATATCCCTAATTCCGGATCCGAAGACCGATCCCGGTGTTTGAAGACCGAACCCCAAGATCTGCCTCACGGGACCGAACCCCTCGGAACTCCATGTTCTCCTACCCGGAGACCCCGATGCCTTCGACACGGAGCACCGAGGATGCCTTCATGGGACGCCAAGACACCCGTCGAACCCCGAAGACCGAACCCCGGTGTGACAAGAACCCCTTCCCAGACGCCAAGTTCGCCGAGAACCCGGACGCCAAGATCACCGACACGGAACGACAAGACCTCCTTCCCGCACCGATGCCGACGACGTCGCACGCCAAGTTCTTCTTCCCGAACGTCAAGACCGACCCGATACGAGGACCCGACAAGATCTTCGTGACGACAAGATCGGCACCGACCCAGACGAATCCAATGCGCCCCCGACACCAAACCAGGTCCTTCTTCCCGGATGCGACAAGATCTACTTCCGTTGACCGAGACCGATTCCGTCGAACCGTTCCCCTCGTCGAACCCTATCAAACCCCGAACCCCTCGGAGCCCAAGTTCGCCGAACCCTAATGTGTGACCCCTTTATCCGAGACCCTATTTTTATAACATTACATTATCATCTTGTTGCATATTAATTGTTCATCTCGCATGCATATTTGTGGGTTGGGGCATTATGCCGATTCACCTTATAATTAAATATGGAGTCTATATGCGGGATATCTTTGTCTTATTCCGGACTTCATTTAAATTGGCATAGCCAACCGAAGCCATGTTTGGTCTTGCTAATCCAACATTTAATTTGCGGGGTAGATAAATAACTTCAACCGTTTAATTAAATGTCGGGACCCCGGTTCTGCTTAATCTTGCCTAATTGCACCGCACCTTTGCCATGCCATGCATCATACATGCATCATGCCCGGTCTTATATCGTAGTATTAAATAGTGCATCCGGTGTTTATTCTAGTGTTTTGGTTCTTCGCGGATAAGGCCGTTGAGTTGATGCGAGTGTCGACCCGATCTTCGGTTGAACCTTCGGCAATGTTTTCAGGAGAGCACCTCCCCCTTTCTACCTATCTTACTTTTATAGTATTTATTCCCCCCTGTTGATCTATTGCTATCTGTGTTGCGATGCTCTAGTTTTCATACCCGAGATATCCCTTGCAGCCTTATATTGCCTTGGACACATCCTATTACCTGTTGTTTGGTAGATAGTTGGACTTGCGCGTCGTAGTTGCTTGCTCAAGTGCTGTTGCGTGTCGTCCAGTACCACAGTTGTTGGAGTATTGCCGCATGTTTAATGTTGGAGATGAACAAGACTTTCATTATCGTTTAATAACTAAAATTGCAGTAGGTAAATGCAGAGGCACAGGTGGGCAATAGATGTTATTTGGTTGTTAACCGTCCACTTGTGTCTCGTAGGACCCTGAGTTCTTGACACCTGTTCCGAGATCGAGCGCGCTAACCATAGGTGGGTTGTATGGGCACCCCCATCGATTAGTACCTGATTTCAAAGTATTGTACCGGGGGCCACAAGTAGTTTGGGGCTTTATTACTATCCTGTACTTATGCCATGCTTTACTGCTTTATTTAAATTGTGTGAGGTACTGCACCTGTACTGTTTAGGATCGTGACACATTTTCGCTGTATCGACAAGCCCAGTCATCTTTTCGGGTTCCCAGTCATTTACAGCCGTCTCCACAAACCCTGAGTCCATCTCGGAGACCGGCCAACTTCGTTGCGGGTAGCTTAGTGGGGTGGCCCCCATGTACTTGCTTTGGGTCTGGGAAACGTCATGACTTAGGCCCCGCCGACATACCGATGGGTGTATGTTAACTGATCTGGCAAAAAGGGTCGAAGTGCGTGTGGATACTTTGGTGCACCCCTGCAGGGTTAAATCTTTTCGAAAAGCCGTGTCCGCGGTTATGGACGACTTGGAGCATAGTTCTCGATCATAGACAACTATAACTAAAGTTTACTGTTATAATTTGACTTGTATCCGATGTGACTAGTAATCAGCTTCACTACAACGGAATGGCTAAGTAAAAGTACCAACAACTGCTGAGTTTGGGATATCTCAGGCTTATTGTATCTGACTAGTAAGTGTTGCAACTACAACGGAATGGTTAACTAAAAGTGCCAACTGCTTATTATATCAGGATGACTATCTATACCTGACTAGTAATCGCTGCAACGATAACTGAATAATTAAAACTGCCAACTGTGTGAGTTCCTCGGTTGACTTCCTCGTTTGGTCTCGAGGGGAAACACCAGGATGGGTATGTTTGGTGGTAGTATCAGGTTGGTTCCGGATAGGTCTTTCTTATCCCTCTCTGATAGCCGACAGTTATATCGGGTCTCTATAGGTTGTTTAGTGCATGCTGCGCTGCCGCTTCAGTCCACCATACCTATGTAGGCGAGGACCGCCGAATTCTAGCCTCGCCGTGTACTGGCCTCAGTACTGACCTCTCTCTCTTTTTCCTTTTCCCTTTGTCAGCACCCCTTTTGTTTAAGCAGGTTTTGAGATCGACGTCATTAGCAGGGTTACCCTTCCGGCTTGGCCTGGGCAGGGTTATGGACGCCATTGGTTATTCTTCAGGGCTCTTAGCTCAATTTGCATCTTGTCCGTACTCGGACGCTGTATCGTTTTCCAGGTGATTTGGATCTTTGTATTGTATATCCGTATTCTTGACTCTTTGAGTCGCTGTTGTATATATCTGTTTTGTGGGTTCCATCGAGGACTATTGTGTAATGATATTACTTTGTTTTCCACCCGCACGAAAGTGCCTGGTGGGCACCTTTGAATCGTTTCTATGCGAGTTTGGCGGGAAGCGCTGAAACTTGCATAGGGCCGATTCTGAGGGTGTTACACTTTTCTATTGGTACTGATAAACTTCTGTGAGCAAGAACTATTTCCAGGTGCAGCTGAATTGACAACTCAGTTGTTAAAGCTTGCAAGTTTCTTTGGCTCCCCTTGTGTCGAATCAATAAATTGGGTAATACTACCCGCGAAGACTGTTGCGATCCCCTATACTTGTGGGTCATCAAGACTATTTTCTGTCACCGTTGCTGGGGAGCATAGATTTATTTGTAAGTTCACTTGAATCTATTATTGTTCACTGTTACTCCTTTCATCATGGGGAAGTCTTGTGATGGAAAGTTTCCTATTTTACCATCCACTACAAGAAGAGGTACAGTCCTAAACACATGTGTTGCTCTTGATCACCGTCTGTTATAAGTAAGCTTGTTACACCACCACCACATACTCATGATACACACACTGCTACTACTGCTGAATCTAAAACTGCTTTTGATGCTCATGATGTTACTTCTACTGTGCTTGATGCGAGTGGTTCATTAGGTCCTTTCCTAGATGCTACTATGGCTAGTCTTGGAAATACTAAAACTCCTAGTGAAGACACTGTTACACCTGTTATCTCACCTGAGTCTAGAGAGAGTTATGGTATTAATGATGGCTACATTGAGTTTACTGATGAATTTGTTGAAGAGTGCCAAAACACACTTGGTGCTACTGCTACTGCTATTAAGAGTCTCCTTGTGAGACGTACCATTATTCCTAAACTGTCCTCTGATCCAAAGTTTTCCACCTCTCCCATAGATATTAAAGATAAAGATTATGATTTCTCTCTTGATTTATCCTATTTAGACATTGTTGAGAATGAACCTTTTTGTGGGACTGAAAATGAGAGTGTTGTGGCTCATATGAAATGAGCTTTCCACTATGAGTGCTTTATTATATGATGATTTTAAGATGCGCAAGTACATTGTTACTAAGATCTTCCCTTTTTCACTAAAAGGAGAAGCTAAGGCTTGGTTTCATAGATTACCTCCTGGTTCCATTGATTCCTGATTGCTTGATTGCTTCTTTCTTGTCGAAATATTTTCCTCCCAGTGCTAGACATGCTGCTTTGCAAAGACTTTTTGATTTTAAATAGGGAGAAGAAGAGAAATTGCCTGAGTCATGGATACGGTTTTGTGCCTTGATTCATGCACATCCTGGATGTCCATTGCCTAAGAATGAGCTTCTTGATATTGATTATAATGGACTAACTGATGATTCTAGGACATACCTAGATAGCTTTGCTGATTGTGTTTTCAGGAAAAGAACTCCTACAGATGCTGAAGAATTAATGGCTAAGATAAGCAATAATTATGATGATTGGACTTCAACTGAGCTAAATACACCTGAGCTTATTACTCCTGAACCAGTTGTGCCTGAACCAGATCCAATACCAACACCAAAGAAGAGGGGAGTTATTGCATTAAATGATGAAGTGATGAAAGAAGCTAAGAAATTTCTTAAGGAGAAAGGTATTAGAGCTGAAGATGTGAAGATTCTACCTCCTATAGAAGAATTATGTAAACCAATTCCCCACTCATCTACTATTGAGGTACACTCTCTCCACTTTGATGAAGGTGATATTCCCTATGGTAAGCCTCATGATCAATGCTTAGAGGAACTTGACACTTTTATTGTTAAACACGGTAATTTTAATAAACAAGTTCAGAATCATTTATTGGAAAACTCTAGAGCTATTAAAAAGTTGAAATTTATTGTGGAAAGAACTTCTAATGATATTAAAATGCTTTGTAAACACTTTCAAATGGTTCAAACCCAACTTGATCAACTTGCTAAGGTACAAAAGGATATGCTAGTTAATGCCTCAGGAGATAGACATGCTTATGGAATTAGAACTAGGAGTGGTATAGCTACTCAAGATCCCTTATATCCTGAGGGACACCCTAAAAGAATTGAGCAGGATTCCTGATACGTCGGAAACGTATCTATAATTTTTGATGATCCATGCTTGTTTAGTATCTACTTTGCTTTGTCTACACTTTGAGGTGCTTTTTACATGTTTTCTGGTACTAACCTATTAACAAGTTGCCACAGTGTCAGTTGCATGTTTTCTACTGTTTTTTGTTCCAGAAAAGCTAGTAAGGAAATATTCTCGGAATTGTACGGGACAAACATTAAAGTCAATAACTTTCCGTGGGGAACAAGAAGTCCAGAGGGGAGACGGAGAGGTGTTCCAGGGTAGCCACACACACCCCCTAGGCGCGGGTGGGCCCTGCCCTGCACCTAGGCAGGGTGTGGGGCCCCTAGCCACCGCCTCGGCCTCCCCCTTCGCCTATAAGAAGCCCCCGATGTAGAAACCCTAAGGCCCCGATCAATATTCCACGAAACCTTCTGTAGCCGCCACCACCGTCGTCCCTAGATCAGGGGGATCTGAAGTTCTTCCCGGCACGCTTTCAGAGGGGTGATCATCCCGGAGGCCTTCTCTCCGGTATGATGTGTGAGTAGTTCCACCTTGGACTATGGGTCCATGTAGTAGCTAGATGGTTGTATCTCCTCCTTGTGCTTTCATGTATAGATCGTGTGAGCTCCGTTCATGATCAAGATTTAATCTATTTGTAATCATGCATGTTGTGTTTGCGGGGATCCGATGGATATTGAGATTATTATGTTGGTTTGATTAATGGTTTTGTCTTTATGATTCTATCATATCCGTGTTGTTTGTGATCTTGCATGCTCTTCGTTGTTAGTAGCTATCTTGGCCAAGTAGTTGCTAGTGACTCCAAGAGGGGGTATTTATGATCGATAGTGGGTTCATGCCTCTAGTTTCCAAGGGAAGTGACAGAAATCTCTTCGGTTGTAGATGTGTTGTTGCTACTAGGAAGAAAACAACGGTATCTTGTTCATGGAACATGTGTACTGTTTACCTTACACACTTTGCTTAAAGCAGTTGTCTATTGCTTGCAACTTAATACTGGAGGGGGTTCGGATGATAACCTGAAGGTGGACTTCTAGTCATAGATGCAGTTGGATGGCGGTCTACGTATCTTGTTGTATTGCCCAATCGGATCTCATAGGATCTTTCTGAGTAGTATTGCATTGTTATGCCTTGCTTAGTTCCTGTCAATTACCATGTTGTAATTTGTTTACCCTTCATGCCATGTTGTTTATCTAAGGAGAGCACCTCTAGTGAACTATGGACCCCGGTCCAATCTTTACCATTGATACATCTTCCACTGTTACTTGTTTACTTGCTGCAAACCACCATTACCTTCCACACCATACGTTTAATCCTTTGTTACAGCAACCGGTGAGATTGACAACCTCACTGTTAGTTGGGGCAAAGTCTTGAGTTTGTGTTGTGCAGGTCTCCGTGTTGTTTGCAACACCTGTGTGACGTTTCCTTCCTCCTACTGGTTCGATAACCTCGATTTCTTACTGAGGGAAGACTTGTTGTTGTGCTGCTTCACACCTTGCTCTTGGGGTTCCCAACAGGCTCCACATCAACTGAGCCATCAACAAGTTTTCTGGCGCTGTTGCCTGGGAGGCTAAGGATGTCTTCACTAGGGGAGTTCTCCACTTCGTTTCTCTTTACTTTGTTTTTAGTTTTCTTTGTCTGTTTTGATTGGTTTTATTTGCCTCTCTTTAAAAAAAACCCAAAAAATAGTCTAGTTTGGTTTGCTTTCTTTATTCAAAAACACAAAAAAATTAGTTCCTGCTCTAGTTGCTGCTGTTTTTTGGTTTGCCCACCTTTGCCAAAATGAACTCTGCTAAGAACACCAAGTTGTGTGACTTCACTAGCACCAACAACAATGATTTCCTTAGCACACCTATTGCTCCACCTGCTCCCGATGCTACCTTTTATGAAATTAAGCCTGCTTTGTTGAATCTTGTGATGAGAGAGCAATTTTCTGGTGCTAGTTCTGATGATCCTACTGCCCATCTCAATAGCTTTGTTGAGCTTTGTGAGATGCAAAAATATAAGGATGTAGATGGAGATATTATTAAGCTCAAGCTTTTTCCTTTCTCCTTGAGAGGAAAAGCTAAAGAAGGTTGCTATCCTTGCCTAAAAATAGTATTGATTCTTGGACTAAGTGCAAAGATGCTTTTATTGGAAAGTAGTATCCTCCTGCTAAGATTATATCTATGAGAAGTGACATTATGAAATTTAAAAAACTTGATAGTGAACATGTTGCTCCAGCTTGGGAAAGAATGAAATCTTTGGTTAAGAATTTCCCCACTCATGGACTCACTGCTTGGATGATTATCCAGACTTTTTATGCAGGTTTGAACTTCTCCTCAAGAAATCTGTTGGATTCCGCTGCTGAAGGTACCTTCATGGGCCTCACTTTGGGTGCTGCAACAAGGCTCCTTGATAATATGATGGTTAACTACTTTGAATGGCACGTTGATATAGCTCCACATGGTAAAAAGGTAAATTCTGTTGAGGAAACTTCCTCTTTGAGTGGAAAGATTGATGTTATTATGGCTATGCTTGTTAATGGGAAAGCTCCTCTAGATCCTAATAGTGTTCCTTTAGCCTCCTTGGTTGCTCAAGAAGAGCAAGTTGATGTGAACTTCATTAGAAACAATAATTTCAACAACAATGCATATAGGAATAATTTTGGTAGCAACAACAATTATAGGCCTTAACCTCCTAGTGGAAATGCTTATCAGGGTAGATCTAGAATGCCTAGTGAAGAAAGGATTTTAGAAGTAGAAAGATCCACTAAGAACTTTATGCAGATGCAATATGAGCAAAATAGGATTTTCACTAAAAATATGGAGGAACAATCTATTATCTTGAAAAACATTAGTCATCAGCTTGAGAATCTGAATAGATAAATTCCTAGTTTATAGTCAAAAAATTGAGTGCTGAGAAAAATATATCCGCTTTGTCTGAAGCTCAATCTTCCTTGATTAATAAAATGGCTGCTAAACCTGAAACTATGGAAAATACCTTTGCTACTACTCATGCCATACAGGTTACTATTGATGAAAATGTTAGGTTGTTAGCTCAACTTCATGCTAAGTGGGAAAGGGAAGCTGAAATTGATAGAAACAATAGTGTGTGTACTATTACTGCTAAACCACAAGTAGTCCCTATTCCTCCTACTATGCCTAAGACTATTGAGCCTACTACTAGTGATGCTAAGTTTGACTTTGATATTGATGGTTGCAATATTTCTGAAGTGATTATGTTCCTACAAAATCTTGCTAGAAGTCCTGATGCTAGTGATATGCATGTTGCTTTCACTAAACACATTACAGATGCTCTTGTTAAGATTAAGGAAGAGAAGCTAAAAAACAAATATTCTATTCCTAGGAAAGTAGAAGATAGTTGGGAACCCATTATTAATATACAAGTGAATGACTTTGATCTCAAAGCTTCATGTGATCTTGGTTCTAGTGTCTCTATTATGCCTAGGAAGATTTATGAAATGCTTGATTTGCCACCATTGGAAGATTGTTATTTGGATGTCCCACTCAATGATAATGCTAAGAAGAAACTCATGGGGAGTATTAATGATGTTCTCATTATGGTTAATAATGCTTATGTCCCTGTTGATTTCTATGTTTTGGATATTGAATACAATGCTTCTTGTCCTATTACTTTGGGAAGACCTTTTCTTAGAACAGTTGGTGCCATCATTGATATGAAAGATGGCACCATTAAATATAATTTTCCATTCAAGAAAGGTATTGAACACTTCCCTATGAGGAGAGAGAAGTTGCTTTTTTCTCCTCCTTTAAAATCAAGGTTTGATGTTAATGCTTCTTCATTTGAAAATACTTGATTCTTCTTGCTTCTTGTGCCAAACTTAAAGGCGTTAAAGAAAAGTACTTGTTGGGAGATAACCCAAGAGTTTCCTTGAGTCTTGGAAGTTATTACTTCAGTAATGACCTCTCCTTATCCTTTTTGTTTGCTTTTTGTGCCAAGAATGACCTCTAATGAGAGGGAAGTAAGATTTGGGGAGTTGCTGTCCCGAAACAGATTTATGTCCTCCGCCATAAAAATTCTTGAGGAGTCTCTGTAACTATTATTGAGCTCAAAATTTACGAATAAATCCCCCAGTATGTTAGCTAACTTTCTTTAGTTCAACACTTTTTTATTTGAGCAACATAAAATGTTCAAACAAATTGGTTTCTACATGCTGGTCTGTTTTGACAGATTTCTGTCATTATTTGCATTTGCTTCTTATTGATTCCTATTTGAGTTCTCTTTTGGGGAATTGAGCTTTTTGAAGGAGTTGCTACAGTAGATTGTGTTTTTATTGAAAAGTTTTGCTGTTCCAAAGATTTACCTAAGGGTCTATTATATTTTGAATACACTAATGTTGCTAATGAAGATTGTGTGAAGTTTTGTATGAAGGAAAAATTTCAGGTGTAGAGAGAGAATGATGCAATGAGATGAAGAATGGAAAAAAAGCTCAAGCTTGGGGATACCACCTCGGTTTCACCCCAAGAAATATCCAAGAGGTGCAAGCGTCAAAGCTTGGGGATGCCCAAGGCATCCCCTTCTTCATCAATAAAAAGCTCAGGTCTGTTTAGACACTTCGTTTTTTTTTGTTTCATGCACAGTTGTGTTGTTCTTGGAGCATCTTAGTTTCAATATGCTTTGCTTAGGTTGGTTAGTTTGCTTGAATAAAGTAGTTTGGACCCCGGTTCTCGCTATGTTGTTTTGCAAATAAGTTGCTTGGTGTTGGAAAGGAGTAGTAAGTTCTTGCTTTATAAGTGCAAGAGGATCCCACATTGACTGTGACTTAGATTTTAGCATGACACGCTAGGTGTTATTTTGACCTTATGATTAGTGATTATTGATGTAGCATGTCTTGTTCCAAACAATTGGGATTTCTTAGTGTGCCTTGAAGAAATTATGCGTTGTTTTAGCATGCAAAAAGCATAGTATTGTGGTATTCTCCTTTGATGCTTTGCTTGGGTTGACTGTTGGAGATATGCCATAGAGGCAATAATAAATGTAGTTATTATTATATCTTTGTGTTTATGATAAATGTTTACATTCATGCTATAACAGTATTAACCAGAAACATTAATACTTGTGTGATTTGTAAACTAAATTAGAGTCCCTAGTAAAGCCTCTTCATAATACTAGCTTGTTGATTAATAGATGATCATGGTTTCTTGATCATGAAAATTTGAGATGTTGTTAATAACAAGATCATATCATTAGGAGAATGGTATGGTGGACATACTCCTATAGATAAGCATAGCATAAAGATCAAGTCATTTTAATAGTTCAATTGCTATAAGCTTTCTGATACATAGTAACCTAATTCCTTCGACCATGAGATCATGCTTATCACCATCACCGGAAGGATGCTTTGATGACATCAAACACCACTCCGTAACTGGGTGGCTATAAAGGTGGCATTGAGTGTTCGGAAAGTATGGGTTGAGACACATGGATCAAGAGTGGGATTTGTCCATCCATATGACGAAAAGATATACTCTGGGCCCTCTCGGTGGAATGTCATCCAATTAGCTTGCAAGCATGTGACTGGCTCACAAGGGATCACATACCACGGGAACGAGAAAAGAGTACTTATCAGTAACGAGGTTGAACTAGGTATGCAGAGATACCGACGATCAAAACCTCGGATAAGTAAACTATCGTGAGACAAAGGGAAATTGGTATCGTATGTAAGTGGTTCATTCGATCGCAAAGTAATCGTAGAAATATGTGGGAGCCATATCAATTTCCAGATTCCTCTATTGGTTATTTATCGGAGAAGTGTCTCGATCATGTCTGCATAATTCACGAACCGTAGGGAGACACACTTAAGGATTCGATGTTGTTGAGTAGTTATGGAATGATGAGTAAGAGACTGAATGTTGTTCGGAGTCTCGGATAGGATCCAGGATATCACGAGGAGATCCGGAATGGTCCGGAGAATAATATTCATATAAGGAAAGTCCTATTTCGGAGTTGGGGAATGATTCCGGTGTTTTCATCGGGAATGTTCTAGAAGGTTCCGGAAGGTCCGGCACTCCGGAGGGGAAGGGTACATGAATGTGTCATGACAATGTGGAATGGTTGCATCATGTACTAGGTATCATGGCTGGGCAAAATAAAGGAAGAAATCAAATCCTAGTTTGAAAAGTCAAACGCCAATTTGAAAAGTCAAACAACAGTTTTGCTTGGTGGAGGGAGAGTAGGAATCCTACTTGGGGAGGAGTTCCTCTCCCTCCACCCGTCGGGCAAGGAGGCCGACTTGGGGGAGGACTCCCTCCCCCTTGGTCGCGCCCTCCCACCTATAAAAGGAGGGGCAGGGCTGCCCCTCTTCCCTACACCTCTCACACCCTGAAACCCTAACCCTAAGCCGCCGGTGCCACCACCCCTGATGTCACCGCCGCTGCCTAGGGCACCACCAACTCGCCGAGTTGGGGTGATCCCAAACCCTAGCCGCTGGCTACACTCTCCCCTTGGTGCCTTCTAAACCCAAGATCGCCAAGGCCTCTCTCATAGTCCACCATACTCGCTCCGGCTTAAGGCGAAGCCCTGCGAGATCTCCCCTCTACTTCCGGTACCACGCCGTCGTGCTGTCGGAATCACGAGGAGAGTGCTACAACCTCTGCTGCCTGCTGGAACAAGGGAGAGGAAGGTCTTCATCGAGTACCGAACGTGTGACCGGCTGCAGAACCGCTGCCGGAACGCAGCGCCGGAAGGATCGTCTACACGATCTTGAGATCGGCAAGAGTACGACTACATCACCCACGAGAATCTGCTCTCGTTAACCGCTTTGGAATATTCGAGGGTGAGTTCCTCTATCGACTCGTTGCTACAATCTAGTAGATAGATCTTGGCTTGTTTGTTTGCATGCGGTAGAAATTTTTTGTTTTCCATGCTACGAACCCCTACAGTGGTATCAGAGTCGTGTCTATATGTAGATCTGTTGCACGAGTAGAACACAATGGTCATTGTGGGCGGTGGTGCTTTTATTATCAATTGCTTCTTGTGTACTTTGCATCTTGCGATATGATGGGATGAAGCGGCCCGGGCTAACCTTACATGACATCGTTCATGAGACTTGCTCCATGCTCAACATGCAACTTGTATTGCATAAGTGGCTTTGCGGGTGTCTGTCTCTCCCATTATAGTATAGATCCAATTTACAACGGGAACTTGATAGTTAAAACATCAACGTTGTGGTTTTTGTTCGTAAGTTAGATCGACACTTACTGAAAGCCCCAAACCACGTAAAATATGCAAAGAAAATTAGAGGCGTCTAACTTTGTTTTGTAGGGGTGTGCTATGATGTGATATGGCCATGATTGTGATTATATTTGATGTATGCAATGTTCCTTATTGTAAGTTGGCAACCGGTAGGAGCCATATGGTTGTCTTTAAATTCTGTTAAGACCCGCGTGTCTATTCAAAGTAGTTGTAATAGTTGGAGCTGGTGGACGACAACCATGAAACGGCGCCATTGACCTTGACGCTATACCGGTGATGATGGAGATCATGTTCGTGCTTGAAGATGGAGATCGGAAGCACAAGAATAAAGGCCATATCATATCACATATTATGAATTGCATGTGATTTTAATCCTTTATGCATCGTGTATTGCTTAGTTAACGACGGTAGCATTATAAGATGATACCTCATGCACATAAATTTCAAGTTTTAGAGTGTTCATCCTTAGTAAGCACCGTTGCTAAATCTTGTTGTTTCGAAGAACCACGTGATGATCGGGTGTGTTAGATTCTGCAAGTGTATACAACGTGAGCAAGCCAGATTTGCTCATGCGGAAGCTAATGTTTGATCTTGACGAGCCTAGCATGTACAGACATGGTCTCGGAACACGGATTACCGAAACGTAAAGCATGAGTCATATAGTAGATATGATGAACATGTCGATTGTTCGCCATTGAAGCTACATCAACTCTCGTGATGATCGGTTTTGATGTGGTGGATTTGGTTCGTGTGATCACTAAAACAATGTGAGGGATATTGTTTTGAGTGGGAGTTCACCTAGATTAATTTAACTATTAATTAGAACTCAATTTGTCATAAACTTAGTCTAAACTATTGCAAATATGTTGTAGATCAATGGCGGCCCCTACCATCAATTTTAATGCGTTCCTAGAGAAAGAAAAGTTGAAAAACAATGGAAGCAACTTCGTGGATTGGTTCCGCAATTTGAGGATTGTCCTCAATGCTGGTAATTTGACCTATGAGCTGGATGCACCGCTGGGTGACCCGCCTGCAGCTGATGCTACTGATGAAGTAAAGAACGTTTACCTCACTCGGAAGAATCAGTACTCCACAGTTCAGTGTGCTATCTTGTATGGTTTGGAATCGGAGCTTCAGAAAAGGTTTGAGAACCATGACCCACATGATATTGTCCGTGAACTTAAAATGATATTTGAGGCTCACACGGCAGTTGAACAAATTACAGTTGGGCAATTGACAGATTGAGAATGCATAACAATGCATGTACATTTCATGATGATTTCTATGAGATAAATAGCATGTTGGGTGAACAAATTACAGTTGGGCAATTGACAGATTGAGAATGCATAACAATGCATGTACATTTCATGATGATTTCTATGAGATTCGTTTGGGCATTACAACATAATACATAGACCGTAATCCAACTGCATCTATGACTAATAATCCACCTTCAGGTTATCATCTGAACCCCTTCTAGTATTAAGTTGCAAGCAACAGATAATTGCATTAAGCAAAGTGTGTAAAGTAAACAATACAATTGCCCTTGGACAAAGGATTGTTGTTTTCTCCCTAGTAGCAACAGCACATCTACAACCTTAGAGTTGTTGTCACTCCCCCAGATTACTAGAGACATGATCCTACTATCGAGCATAAATACTCCCTCTTGGAGTCACAAGCAACTACTTGGCCAGAGTAACCACTAGCAACGGAGAGCATGCAAGATCATAAATAACATAGACATGATAGAATCAATAATCGATCTTGACGTAGTACTCAATATCCATTGAATCCCAACAAACACAACATGTAGGATTACAAATAGATGATCTTGATCATGATAGGCAGCTCACAAGATCTAAACATGATATCACAAAAGAGGAGAAACGACCATCTAGCTACTGCTATGGACCCATAGTCCAAGGATGAACTACTCACACATCACTCCGGAGGCTGGCATGGTGATGAAGAAGGCCTCCAGGGTGATCTCCCCTCTCTGGCAAGGTGTCGGGGAAAAGCTTCAAATCCCTCCCGATCTAGGTACGATGGTGGCAGCGGCTATGGACTTTTTGTGGATTTCTAATTGGTTCTTTAGGGTTTCTACCTCGGGGGGTTATATAGGCGAATGGGCAAGGTCGGTTGAGGGCCAGGTGGGCCACACCATGCCCTGGCACGGCCTAGGGTGGACCCGCGCCATGGGGTGGTGTGACCGCCCTGTGCCGCCTCTTCACCCCCCCTCTAGACTCCGTCTTTGTCACAGTAAAATATTTACTTCTGCTTCTGTTCCATCCAATTACGAGAATATTTCTTTATTAGCTTTTCTGAAACCAAAAACAGCAAAAAATAGGGAACTAGCACTGCGACATCTTGTTAATAGGTTAGTTCTAGAAAATGTAAAAAATGTCTCAAAGTGTAGACAAAACATAAGATAGTTGGTACAAAACAAGCATGGATCATAAAAAATTATAGATACGTTTACAACGTATCAGGAGGCCATCACTTTGAAGGCCAATTACTTTGGAGTGGGTGTTCCACTCATATGGCCAAAGTGAGCAATATCAAGGTCAAGCTATTGACCATAAAAGAGCGCTGCATGGGAGGCAACCCATGTGAAATAAAGGTTTGAGTTAAGTTTTTAAGTTTTAGTTTAAGTTTTATATAGAATAAAGAGTGCTAGAAAACTCTAGTGAGAAAAGAGAGATTCAACGGTACTAAAAATTCCTGTTTTATATATGCCATAGTTGGTCGAAATTATAGTATGTCTTTTTTCTTTCAAAACAAGGTGTTTCGCTAAGTTTCAATCTAAAAATTAATTCTTGAAGAAATATAATTTTTTTGATGTGTATAGAAAGGTTAACGACCAACTATATGGCAGTAATAAAAATTCTCGCTGTATAGTTCCGGCCATATAGTTATGTTACCCATCGACAATTTTTCATCCTAGGATACAGAAGGTTTGACGACCAACTATATGCCAGGAATAAAAGTTCCGCCGTATAGTTTCCACCGTATAGTTACAACTGCTAGAAACAAACCCTAGAAACCCTAAAATTTTATAGTCAGACCAACTATACGGTGGGAACGAGGTGTTCTGGCCTTATAGTTGCTGTCGTATAGTTGCGTCAGACCACTTAAACGCACGGGGAGGTACCCAAAACATCAAAAAATCAATCCTTTTTCTCTCTTCTACCTCCAAACTCTCTCAAAACTTCAAGGGATCTTAACCCCTACTCAATTTCATTCGAATTCCTCACACACAAGTGATCTATGGTATGTTTCTCCTCCGATCCTCCAATTACTTTTCGCGAATTCATCTCTGATCTATTGTCATTATCAATCTAGGGTGAGACTTATTTTGAACTATTTGCCATGATGCCTAGTTTATTATGTTGAGGAGATTCTTTAGTGTGCTATGATAAGGATTATTCTATGACTATTACTGTTGGATCAAAAAGTTTTATATTTTTCTTTCTTATTTATTTTTAGAAGATGAACACGAGGAGCCAAACATGTGCTCTTGTCGCCGCTAGTTCTTCTCGGGCTGCAGCTCAGGAACGCATGGGGATTCGATTCAAGAATGAATCCCACCGTGATTGTTTCGACAAGTTCAAAAACCAAGAAGTCAAGGCAACCAAGTGGGCTTGCCCCATCACTTTAAACCAACTCGGTATCTCTAATGACTTTAATTTACTCTGCAATAGAGTTGTCCTGCAAAACTTTGTATTTTCATGATGCACCAACCTATCGCCGGTTAACCATTGAATTCCTTAGTTATTTGAACAACACCGTTAAGACATGGCATGGGGAGGATATAATTTCTTTCTGACTCATGAACGATAATTATTCCCTATCACTTGATGAATGGTGCAATTGTTTTGGTTTGCCCAACAATGATCCTAATGCTCTGTGCACAGCTTTTACCGACATGGAACCTTCCCCTGAATACTGTTATAATAGTATAATCTTTACTTCTAGAGTCAGTAAAGGGAAGAATATTCAACATCCTGCTATTCGCTATTTGTTCTATGTGAAGGAAATATGCCCTAGAGGCAATCATAGAGATGATTATATTTCTTATGTATCCATGAGTTATTGTAATGTTCATTGAATATCCATATCAGGAAATTTTATTGATTGGCAATTATGTGAATTGTTTGTGATACTCTTTACTTGTATGGTTATTTAATAGTTGTCCCTTGTCGGAGTTCATGTGAGGACACACGTGAATAATAGACTAGAACATCGAGTGGTTGATGACTATGTTTTGCAAGTCATAGACATGGAGATGTCAAACCAATGATGTGGACACATGTTATGAACATGGGGTTGGACTGACCCAACTTGAGACTGGCAATTAGACTTGCATCTCTCTCTACACATCATGTACGTTTTGTCCTTAGACCTGAGATTGTCGCATGTACTTGAGATGTGGATCGACCTACTTTGGGGCTATCATACGCTGCTTCGTAACTGGATAGTTATAAAGATAGCTTTCGGGTTTGTCCTGAAGCATGCTGCAAGGCATGGTCAATCAAGATGGGATTTGCCCCTCTCTACTTGAGAGAGATATCTTTGGGCCCCTCGAGTGATCGGATCCAGAAATGCATGGACGTGCTACATATGGTTAATAGTTAATCTAGTAAAGGGATTCCGAATCACAGTATCGAGAAAGGGAGGTCAGCTTGGAGCTAGACCAAATATCATGAGGCAAAGGGAAAGACATGTACTAAACCTTGTGATGGTTCGTCCGATATGATCTTTGTATGCGTTTAGGAGTTGGCACGTCTTGCTAGATGCCGCTACCAACTATTGACAGAATAAGTGTATTCGTGTCATGTCTATACATATATGAACCTATAGGGTCACACACTTAAGGGGCTGGAAGCCTAATGAGGATTAGATCCGAATTAGACCAGTCTTAGGATACTAATGGGCTGCTAATGTAGAAGCCCACTAGGGACTCCTATATAAGAGAGGGTGGGGTGTGTTGACCAGGGTTAGACCTAGCAGTCCGGCGTCTGACGCTTCCACCCTATAAGTGTGGATACCTCGGAGGTGCTGCATCTGTGGCACTTGGACGAGCCACGCAATGGGAACTGCTCGTGGGACGAGGACAAGGAGGATACATAGAACATCTACACTGCCCTGAAGCGCTTCATCAAGTTCCGCAACCGCGCGTCTAGTGGTAATCTCGTGATTTATGACAATAGTATTCCCGGTTTACGTGGTAGAATTTTTTTTGATTTGCGCTAGTGTAGCCTACCCGTATCCCTTCACTATGTTATTGCTAACACCTTGAAGGCGTGCAATGAGTTTACAAGACTCAATGAGGAGGACATCTTAGTCCTTGCAAAAGCTGCTCTCAACTATGCCAACTTGTCACTTCACTTGGGCGCATTTCTTGTGCGCTACTTGGAGTACCAATCCCACCAAAGCCAAGGACCAATCACTGGTGGAGGCGTCATCACCGTGCTTGCCAATGCATTGGGCATCTACCTAGGTGAGTTATAGCCGGTGCTAGGTGAGCGACGTGTTAGTTTCTCTACTTTGAGGGCTTGTGGAATGCTCACTAGGAGAGGTGATGTTTATTAGCTGCATACCCGGTGTTGCGGTTGCCATCGTCGTGGCGGTCGGCGTAACCAGCCGCAACCATGTCGACCTCCTCGAAGTCATCATAGATGCACGGTCTTCTCTTTTTGCGGCGATCACGCCTGCGGCCGAAGTCATATTCGTCATCCGAACATGCTTAGTTGATGTCATTTTCTCCATCGGCCCAGCGATTGGTGATATCCATCAGATGGTCGATGTCGTGGGAATGGCCACGGCAGATGCTACGATTGGCAGCGAGCAGTAGAACGAGGGGCTAGGGCGGTCAGCGATCTGTGGTGCGAGATGAGGTCAAAGACATAGGGATTTACCCAGGTTCGGCCCCCGGAGGGTAAATACCTACTCCTGCTAGATTGTATTGATGAGAGAGTACAAAGGGCGAGCTCGGCGGCTAGGCGGCGAGCCGAGGGGGTGTATGATGGAACGTCAGTGCTATGCGTGCCCTAGGGAGGTTTATATAGTCACCTCGCTAGGGTTTACATATCTACAACTGAGTTAGATAAGGACTCGGAGGGTTTTCACCTAATCCGACTGGGCCTAGCTACGCTTCTGGGCCTTCAGCATCCAGTCGCCTGGCTTCCTCTTGGGTCGCGATCCATTCGCTGTCCTGCAGGACCACTCGCTGGGAGTATGATCCAGTAGGGAACGTCCTGCTGGGTATACCCCACTCGACATATCCCCATCAGTAGTCCCCGAGGCCATCGTTGATTCGTCGCAGGTGTTCTTTGGCAGTCGGAGTATTTGGGTCCAATTTGGATGCCCAGTCAAGTCAGCGATGGACTCCTTCAATGAGAGAAAGAATCTTTAGCATGCATCCTCAGTCGCAATAATGGCAACCAGTCAAATCGCCAATTTGGCGAGTAGTCGAGTCGCAGCTTTGGCGAATGGGTCGGCGAGTCCATTAGACGAAGTTGGACTATCAGCCTGGTCAAACTAGACATTGGGTAATCCAACGGTAATATCGGCGTAATCACCGCACGGTAACAGCTCCCCGAAATTGGCGGGAAACAACCGCTATATAAGGAGAGTGATGGGTGAGTTGCGAGCATTCCTCACATTTTCCTCCGACTCCGCGCGCCCTTCAATCGAGCCTCCAGAGCGATCCAGCGATCCTAGACCCTCGACCCGATGGCGCCTCCGAAATAGTTGTGGGGGAAGTCCAAGTGTACCAGGGCGACGCTAAAGTCCTTCGAGGATGTAGGGATTCTCTGCGTCGGGAGATGGCGAGTTCCCGTGGCCGGGAAGATGGAGCCGGATCCGTGCGCCGACGAATTTATTTCCTTCACCAGCCATCTCAAGAGGAGGCTCGGATTTCCCACCTCGCTCTTCTTCCGGTGATTCTGCGCGTACTACGACATCCAGCCGTCAGATCTGGGGCCGCACAGCATCGAGCAGCTCGCCATCTTCGTGGTGTTCTGAGAATGCTACCTGGGCTGCCACCCATACTTTCCCCTGTGGAAAGAATTGTTCCACGGGAGGATTATTCGCGACAGGACAGGTGGCCCGATGCTGGCCGCGGGTGGCCTCACTTTCCAGCTGAAGTCCAAGGCCTCCTTCCTCAACCTCATGATGTCGAAGAAGGCGGCAAGTGAGTGGAAGAAGCATTGGTTCTACGTCAATGAGTCGACGTCGGACGGGGAGGTGCCCCTCCCGGCATACTCTGCCGAGCGAACTGAGCCGTGTCGGCTCCAGGTCGCCAAGCTCTCGCATGACTAGCGGATGGTTGTAGACGAGATGCTGACGATGATTCGTCAGCTAAAGAAGGATGGGGTCGAGACCATCAATTTATATAATTGCTGGCTCGGGCGACGATTGGTGCCCCTGGCCAATCATGCTCACTGGATGTACGAATACACCGGTAAAGACGACAGGACTAAGGCCTGCACCGCCGAGCTGGTCGCGTGCTTCGTCGAGCTGTTCGACCCTGTCTTGGCGTGCGAGCTCATTGTTGGCCTCCGCATAGTTGAAGACACGAGGGAAGTCGTGCTTGAGGTCGGTCAGCATGACGACTTTGGCGCTGTACACCATGAAGAAGGGCGTGAACCCAGTCGATCGGTTAATGGAGGTGTGGATGCCCCAGATAACGGAGGGGATCTCCTCGACCCAGCATCCCGGAGTTCGCTCTAGGGGAACTTGCAGTCGTGGCTTGAGGCAGTGGAGGATGCTCTGGTTGGGGCGTTTCGTATGGCCGTTGGACTCCGGGTGGGAGACTGAGGCGAGGACGAGCCGTATTTTATGCTCCTCGCGGTACTCGAACATGGCGCCTTGGCGAAGTTGGTGTTGTTGTTCATGATGATGTTGTGCGGGAATCCATAGCAGTAGATGAGCTCACGTAGGAATTTGGCGGCGGTCTTCCCATCCCACGTGCGGACTGGCTTGGCCTCCACCCACTTGGTGAATTTGTCGACTGCGACCAGGAGGTGGGTGTAGCCAGAGGGGGCCTTCTTGAAGGGGCCCAACATGTCCATGCCCCGTACGGCAAATGGCCAGGTGATGGGGATGGTTTTGAGCGCCGAGATGGGTACGTGTGTCTGATTGGCGTACTTTTGGCACCTGACGCAGCGTTGGACGATGTCGACTGTGTCGGCGTGCGTGGTGAGCCAGCAGAAGCCGTGTCGCATGGCTTTGGCGAGCAGAGAACGAGCGCCAGCGTGGTGGTCGTAGTCGCCAGCGTGGATGTCTTGGAGGATCTTGCGGCCTTCCGCAGGCTGCACGCAGCGTTGGAACACGCCTGTCACGCTGCGCTTCTGGAGCTCGCCGTTGATGATGACGAAGGATTTGCAGCGGCGCACGATCATGTGCGCCTTCGTCTCGTTTGCCGGCAGGGTCCCTCCTTCGAGGTAGGTGATGTATGGTGCGGTCCAGTCGCTTGGATCCGCGATCATGGCGACCAGGGCGGGTTCTGGTTGCAGCGGGATCCCAAGGTCGATCTCCTTCAGTGGAGATACGGAGGGCTTGTGGATGGTGTCGAGGAACACACCGGCGGGTGGCGCTTGACGAGCTGACCCGATGCGAGAGAGGGCGTCGTCCTCTTCATTCTTGCACCGGACGATCCACTCGACGGAGTAGCCAGCAAAGTGCCCCCCATCTGGTCCACTGCTTGGCGGTATGCCGCCATGGTGGGGGAGACGGCGTCGCAAGTACCGGTGACTTGCGTGGCGACGAGATCGGAGTCGCTGTAGCACCGTATGGGATTGACGTTCATCTCCTTGGCAGCTCGCATGCCGTGAAGGAGGGCCTCGTACTCGGCCATGTTGTTGGTGCAGGGGTGAAGTCGAGGTACAGCATGTAGCGGAGCTTGTCGCCCTTGGGGGAGGTGAGTACGATTCCTGTCCCTGCGCCATCTGTGTTCTGGACCCGTCGAAGTGGAGTGACCAGTAGTGGAGGTACGGCAACTTCTCTCGCTGCTGCGCCTCCTCCCAATCAGCGAGGAAGTCCGCCAGGGCCTGCGACTGGACGCCGATCTCGACGGCCCACTTGGCGACTCGCCAGTCGCCTCGTGGTTGCGGATGATGTCCTGCAACGGCGCGGAGGAGACGACCATGATTGAGTGCTCCTGTAAGTAGTGACGTAGCCGTCGCTGGGCTCGGAAGACCGCCTACACCAGTTTCTGGTATTGCGGGTAGTGCTATCACGATTCGGTGAGGACCTCGATGATATAGTAGACGGGGCGCTACACGGGGCGCTCCTTGCCCTCTTCTGACCGTTTGATGACCATGACGACGCTGATGACTCGCTCGGATGCCGTGACGTAGACGAGCATTGGCTCCTTGTCGACGTGGGCGGCGAGTAGCGGGGCCACGAGTAGCACTTCTTTTAGTGCGTGGAGCGCGTCGTCTGCCTCCTTGTCCCACCGGAACGTGGGGTTCTTGCACATTAGGCAGTAGAGAGGCATCGCCTTATCGCCTAGCCGGGGGATGAAGCGGTTGAGAGCCGCAACTCGCCCGGCCAACTTCTAGACGTCGTGGAGGCACTCGGGTTTGCCGAGCCACGCGATCATGTCGGTCTTGGTGGAGTTCGCGTCGATGCCTCGCTTGGAGACTACATACCCTAGTAGCTGTCCAGTGGGTACACCGAAGGTGCACTTCCCTGGGTTTAGTTTGATCTTGTACCTTCACAGATTTGTGAAGGTTTCGGCCAGGTCGGCGAGTAGGTCGCTCTAGCGATTGTACTTGACCACCACGTCATCAATATAGACGTGGATGTTGCGGCCAATTTGGCTCGCAAGGCACTCATGCATGCATCGCTGGTAGGTCGCTCCATCGTTCTTAAGGCCGAACGTCATGGCGGTGTAGTAGAAGGCACCGAATGGCGTGATGAACGCTATCTTCTCCTCATCCTCGACCGCCATTTTGATCTGGTTGTAGCCAGAGTAGGCGTCGAGAAAACACAGCGACTCCGAGCCTGCGGTAGAGTCGACGATTTGATCGATGTGCAGGAGGACGAACTACTCCTTTGGGCAGTCGCTATTGAGGTTTGTGTAGTCGATACACATTCTCCAGGTCCCATTCTTATTTTCGACCAGGACTGGGTTTGTCAGCCACTTGGAGTATTTGATGGACCGGATGAAGCCTACAGCAAGTAGACACTGCACCTCCTCAGCAATTGCTCGGTGGCGATCTTCATTAAAGGGCCGCAGCGACTGCTTGATAGGTCGCGCTTTGGGGTCGGTGTTGAGTTTGTGCTTAGCGAGTTCCCTTGGGACACCTGGCATGTCGGATGGCTTCCATGCGAAGATTTCATGATTCTCACATAGGAACTCGATGAGTGCACCTTCCTATGCGGGGATCATGCCTGTCCCGATCGTCATCGTCTGGCTGGAGTCGCTTAGGACCAGCTCGACGGTGCGGGTGTGCGTAGTGGCCTCGAACGCGGTCGAGCCGCCGTTCTCCGTGTTGGGATTCTTGAGTATGGCAGGGTCGTCTTTGTCGATCCCTCTCGCGTATCTGGCGAGCTCCTCCGTGTGGTTGGCCTCCACGGCAATGACGGCATCCTCGAGCTCGGCACCTTTCTCCTCGCACTAGATGGCCATGTCGGGGTTGCTATGGACGGTGATGATGCCACACGGGCCTAGGAGCTTCATCGTGTTGTACGCGTAGTGTGGTGCCGCCATGAACTTGGTGAATGCTTGTCGCCCCAAGACGCACTGGTAGGGGATGTTGAAGTTGAACAGTTTGAAAACGATCCGCTCAATGTGGAAGTTTGCTGGTGTGTCGAAGGTTCTGGCGGCGTCACCTTGCCGATCGGGTATGCCTTCCGACCAGGGACCATGTCGTGGAAGGTGGTGAGGGTAGTCTCAATCATCGACTGCAGGAGCCGCAGCCGCCTGAACGTGTCCAGGTAGAGTATGTTGATGGAGCTCCCGTCATCCATCAATGTCTTGGGGAGCCAGTAGTCACCCACTTTGGGCTTGACCACCAGGGTGACTCTCCCTGGGTATTCGATCCGTGGCGAGTGGTCATCGCGGCTCCACGTGATGCGCTGCTCGGATCAGTTGAGGAAGCGTGGGACGTTGACCTGGGACACTACATTTGCGGCGATGGAACGGGTGAGGACCTTCTTCTCACGCTTGGTGCCAAGCCCGGTGAAGGTGTGGAGAGGTCTGACATCGTTGCCGAATGCCCTGCCATTTGGTGGTTTGTTGTTGGGGTCTTCCTGTGCGCGTCGTGCCTTCTCGATCTCCTTCAGGGAGTGGCAGTCGGCGGTCGTGTGCATGGCGGGCTTCCCTTCCCTGCTGTGGAACACACAGGGTTGGTTGAGGAGGGCTACGGGGTCGAATTTCAGCCTCGCTCGGAAGTTTCCACTGTCGCGGTGTTGGCCTCCGTCTCGGCGGAAGCTCTTGGGGTCATGTGGCGCGTAGCCGGCATTGGCGACGAAGTCGACTCGCCCGTCACCATGGCGCTTGCCGGTGAGGCGAGTGTTGTTGTAGCGCAGCTCGCGCTGCCTGCCGTTGTCGTGGCCGCTTTGGCGGCGATGTCCACCCGACTCGTCGTCGGTTTCTTGGTTCAGTTCCTCCTCCGCGTACCACTTGGTGATCTCGAGGAGGTCTGGGATGTTGTCGAGTGTCTTGTACACCCGCTTGAGCTTGGCGACTAGGGGTTCGTAGCGGCATGAGGTCTTGAAGTAGTGGATCGCCGTCTCTGGGTGAATGCCGACCGCGTTGAACCACAGGTCTTGCCACCGTTGGACCCAATTGCGGTTCGACTCACGGGGTCCCTGGACGCATCGCTCCAGGTCCTCGATGGTGGTGGCACGGGTGTAGGAGACCTCAAAGTGCCTGACGAAGGCGTCACGCATGTCCTCCCAGGAATCGATGATGTCCGTGGGGAGGGTGTTGATCCATTGCCGAGTCGCTCCCTCCATCATCAGGGGAAGGTAGCGAGCGGTGAGGAGGTTGGTGTGGCTGGCGATTCCCATCGCCATGAGGTATGTGTCCAGCCACACGGCCGGATCGTACGAGGGATCGTACTTTTTGATCTCCTTTGGAGCTTTGAAGTTCGCCGGATATTTCTTGCCTCGGATCATCGGTCTGAAGCATTGGGGGCCGACTCGGCTAAGCGAGACCCCTTGGCTCGCCGTTGTGGTGATTGGTGAGGGTATGCCTCAGATCGTTGGGCTGGCATGCGCGCCAGCTCTGGTTGTTGATGATGTGGGTCCGTGCATCGACTAGCGTCCCGTTGGTGGCCACCATGTTGTTCAACGGTCGTGGGTAGTCGGTGGAGAGCGCCACGTGCGCGGCCCTTGGCTGGAGCTGCAGGGGCTCGGGTGGCGGGCAGTTTAGTGTATTCGCCATCGATGGGTGGCGCTCGAGGCCGCCCTGCTTCCAGAGGAGTGGGAGTACATGCGCCCTCACGAGTCAGCTCTTGTGACTTGCTGCTCGATGGCCTTGGCGAGTAGGGCCTTGGCGTACTCAATTTGCAGCGCACCCTCCCCTATGACATTGAGGTTGGCGATTGTTGCTCATCTCGCGGTGACGTTGTCCATCGGGGTGAAGTATAGCAGGTGGTCGTTCGTGTCCCACTCTTGCGGAGAGATAAGGACTCTCGGCTGGTTGAGGGGGCGCGACCTGGTGGCTTTGGGGGAGCTCCACTCGCTGGTGCGCCTGGTGGTGGCCTGGCACTGCCTCCTGGTGGCGCGTTCTCGTATATCGCATGATCGGCCACGTGAGCCAGGTTGTTGTCGTCGTCGAAGTTCAGGGCACGACCCTGAATTGTGGAGTTCAGGCGCGTCCTGATGCGACACTAGTGGTAGAGTGATAGCTCCTGCGCCGTAGACTGCTCGAGGCGGAATTTTTCGCGCTTGGCTTGTTCCTTGCGTACTGCCTCCTCCAGGCGCAGGTGCGCCTCCTCGAGCTCCACCGCCATCGCGGTTGGCGGTATCGGCATGGAGAAGGGGTCTGGCGGGGCGCTCGTTCCGCTCGCCATGTAGGTCGCGATGAAGCGACCGGATCCGGCATGGAGATCGCCGGAGTTCTCTGATCCGAAGTCGGGGTCGAAGATCCCGAGGTTAGATGGATCCTTGAAATCCCCCACACTGGGGACTTGGGTGATGGAGCCCGCTCGTGACGCGGCGACAATGGATCCGGTGACTGAGGCCAGGGTCGCCGAGTTGGCATCGTCGTTGAGGGCCGCTTCGTCCGCGGACGTGTTGGTCTCGGCCACGTTGCTGGTGGCCGAGTCGCACTCGGAGGCGAGGCGGTGGATGGTGTGAACCTGGCTCTCAAAGAGCCGATCGCGTGGTGGCGACTCCCCTATGCGCGCCGAGTCCTCCGAGACGATGATGTCGGTGAAGCCGATGCAGAGGTTGATTGTGCCGACCGACATGATGACGCTGTGGGTGACCGGGCATGACGCCGGGATATAGCTGCTGGGCAAGATCTAGAGGATCTCGCCGATTGCGATCATGCGACCGGTGGCGATCGTCCGGTTGATGGGAAAATAGGGTCTCACTGCAGAACATAGTCCTGACCGGCCAGGCCCCATGGTGGGCGCCACTGTCGTGGGAATGGCCACGACAGATGTTGCGATTGGCACCGAGTAGTAGAACGAGGGGCAAGGTTGGCCAGCCATCTGCGGTGCAAGATGAGGGCAAAGACACAGGTATTTACCCAGGTTCGGCCCTCCGGAGGGTAAAGACCTACTCCTGCTAGATTGTATTGATGAGAGAGTACAAAGGGCGAGCTCGGAGGCTAGGCGGCGAGTCCAGGGGGTGTATGATGAAACGTCAGTGCTATGCATGCCCTAGGGAGGTTTATATAGAGTCACCTCGCTAGGGTTTACAGATCTATAACAAGTTAGATAAGGACTCAGAGGGTTATGACCTAATCCGACTGGGCCTAGCTACGCTTCTGGGCCTTTAGCATCCAGTCGCTTGGTTTCCTCTTGGGTGGCGATCCAGTCACTGTCCTGCAGGCCCACTCGCTGGGAGTATGATCCAGTAGGGAGCGTCCTGCTGGGTATACCCCACTCGGCATATCCCCATCAGTCGATGGTCTTGGGCTTGACGCGTCCGAGTTCTTACTTGAATTCATGGCGCTTGACACCGTCGTTGAAGGCGTCGATTGCCCTCTCCTGCAAGATGTTTGCAGCTGAGTTTTTGATTATGGACCAGCGTAGTATGTACGAGCGGATGGACTCGTTGGACCGCTGGCAGCAGGCGCGTAGCTCCTCGATTTAAGATGGTCTCTTGCTGGTGCCTTTGAAGTTGTGTATGAAGCTGTACGCCAACTCTTCCAAGCTGCGGATGGATCCAGAGGGGAGACTGTTGAGCCATGTCAAGGCTAGGGACAACTCGGGTCTTCTTTTTCAAGTGTAGCAAATGATTTGCTGCCCTTATCGAATTTACCCTTGAGCTCACCCTTTTCCTTCATGTCTACTTCGGCAGCCACCAAAGTGGTAGCAAGTTCATTGAGCGATCCAATCGCACCACTTATCTTGTAATTCAGCACAAACTCTTTGTAGCTGGGTGGGAGCGGCTGCAGAACTCTATCCGTCACAAGATCAACTAAGATGACATATCCTAGTGTCTTGAGACGTTGAACATAGTGCATCATCATGATGTGATCTTTCATAGAGTTGTGTTCCTTCATCATAACACTAAAGAACTTGCTAAAAATCATATATATCTCAGCACGGATTTGGCTCTCAAACATGGCTTTGAGTTCCTTCACCATGGCAGCAGCACTGCTAAGTTCAAAGGGTTCTTGGAGTGCAGGCTCCATCGACATAAGGATCGCATATTTCACAAGATTGTAGTCATCAAGCTTTGTGTCATGCATAGTATGCTCATCACGAGACGCAGTATTTGCAGGTGGGTCACCTAGTAGTGCATCCAACACATAGGTCAAATTTCCAGAATTGAGGACATTCCTCATGTTACAAAACCATTCTGTGAAGTTGCTTCCATTGTATTTCAACTTTTCTTTATCTAGGAATGCATTAAAAATGGTGGTACGGGGTCGCCATGATCTACAACATATTTGCAATGAGTTTAGACTAAGTTTATGACAAATTGAGTTCATATTTAATACTTAAATTAACTAGGTGAACTCCCACTCAAAACAACATCCCTCACATTGTTTTAGTGATCACACGAACCAAAATCCACTACACCAAGTCCGATCATCACGAGAGATGATGTAGTTTCAAAGGCGAACAATCAACATGTTCATCATATCAATCATATGAGTCATGCTTTACCTTTCGGTATTCCGTGTTCCGAGACCATGTATGTACATGTCAGGCTCGTCAAGGTTAACCTTAGTATCTGCTTGTGCAAATCTGGCTTGCACCCATTGTATGCACATGTAGAATCTATCACACCTGATCATCACGTGGTGCTTCGAAACGACGAGTCTTGGCAACGGTGCCTACTAAGGATGAACACTTTATTACTTGATATTTAGTGCGAGGGGTCATCTTATAATGCTACCATCGCAATCTAAGCAATACAAGATGCATAAAAGGAACTAACATCACATGAAATTCATAGTATGTGATATGATATGGCCTTTCTTATTGTGACTTTGATCTCTATCTCCAAGCACGAACATGATCTCCATCATCACCGGTGTAGCGTCAAGGTCAATGGCGCCGCTTCATTGTTGTCCTCCACCAACAGCAACTATTACAACTACTTTGATGAATAGACACACAGGTCTTAAACGAAATTTACAGACAACCATAAGGCTCCTGCCGGTTGCCAACTTACAATAAGGATCGTTGCATACATCATATATAATCATAATCATGGCCATGTCACATCACAACACAAGCCCTGCAAAAATAAGTTAGAATGTTCTAATTTTCTTTGCATGTTTTACGTGGTTGGGGCTTTCGCATAAGAACCGTTATAACTTACGAACATGAACCACAACATTGATACAAGTATTGTCAAGTGCCCGTTGTAAAGTGAATCTTCACAATGGTGGTAGAGAAAGACACCTTCAAAGCCACTTGTGCAATGCAAGTTGCACGTTGAGCATGGAGCAAGTATCATGTATGATGATATGTAAGGTTAGCCAAGGCCGCTTCATCCCACCATCCCGCAAGATGAAAAGTACACAATAAGCAAGCGACAACAAAAGCATCAATGCCCACAAAAACTTTGTGTTCTACTCGTGCAACAGATCTATGCATAGACACAGCTTTGATACCACTGTAGGGGTTCGTAGCATGGAAAACAAAAAAATTCTATCGCATGAACACACAAAAGCCAAGATCTAATCTACGAGATCGGTGCAACGAGTTCATAGAGTACTAACCCTCGAAGATCCAAAGCGTTTAACGAGATTGGATTCTCGTGGATGATGTATTTGTTCACTTGCCGATCTCAAGATCGTGAAGACGATCCTTCCGGCGCAGCGTTCCAGCAGTGCTTCCGTAGTAGGTCACACGTGTGGTACTTGATGAAGACCTTCCTCTCCCTTGTTCCAGCAGGCAACGGAGGTTGTAGATCTCCTCATGATTCCAGCAGCACGACGGTGTGGTGGTGGAGGTGGAGGAGTAGATCATGCAGGGCTTCGCCTAAGTCAGAGCAGGTATGGTGGAGCAGAGAGGGCCTCGGTGGATAGGGTTTAGATATCGAGGGGAGGAGGGCACCAGCGGCTTGGGCAAGGCGGCGGAGGTTTAGAAGGTCTAGGGCGTCGGTGACTTGGGAGCAAGGGGTGGCGGCCTAGGGTTTTGGGGTGAGGGCCAAGGGGGCACCCCACCCCTCCTTTTATGGGTGGGAAAGGCGGTAAGGGGGAGGCCGAGTCCTCCCCCAACTCCCTTGTGGCCGGCGGCTTGGGGAGGGAGAGGTAAACCTCTCCCATGTAGGTTTCTTCCCTCCCTCCACTAGGACTTTGACTTTCCAAATTGGGATTTGACTTTTCAAATTAGAGTTTGACTATTCAAACTAGAGTTTGATTCCCACTTCCTAGTCTTGGCCGAGTTGACCTAGGGCACCATGCCACATGCCCCACTAGGGCATGGCACATCCATGTGCCCCCCTTCAGGGTAGTGGACCTTCTAGAACATTCTAGAAGCTTCCGGTCAAAACACCGAAAACATTTATGTACCACGGAATTGAACTTTCCTTATATGAATCTTATTCTCCGAAACATTCCGAATCTCCTCGTGATGTCCTGGATCCAATCCGAGACTCCGAACAACATTCGGTCTCCAACTCACATTCCATATCTACTAAATAACATTGAATCCTAAAGTGTGTCTCCCTACGGTTCGTGAACTATGCACAATGATCGAGACACTTCTCCAATCAATAACCAATAGAGGAATTAGGAAATTCATATGGTTCCCACATATTTCTACGATTACTGATCGAATGAACCATTTACATACAATACGTATTTTGTTTGTCGCGCGATACTTTACTTATCTGAGGTTTGATCGTCGGTATCTCTATACCTAGTTCAACCTCGTTACCGATAAGTACTCTTTACTCGTTCCGTGATATGACATCCTTTGTGACCTAGTCACATGCTTGCAAGCCAATTGGATGACATTCCACCGAGAGGGCCCAGAGTATATCTATCTGTCATATGGATGGACAAATCCCACTCTTGATCCAAGTGCCTCAACACATACTTTCAGAATACCTAATGCCACCTTTATAACCACCTAGTTACGGAAATGGTGTTTGATGTCATCAAAGCATTCATCCGGTGATGGTGATTAACATTATATCATGGTCGAAGGATTAGGTTACTATGTATTTGAAAGATTGTAGCAAACAAACTCTAAATGACTTGATCTTACGCTACGCTTACTATAGGAGTGTGTTCATCATATCATTCTTCTAATGTCATGATCTTGTTATTAATAACATATAATGTCCATGATCAGGAAACTATGATCATCTATTAATCAACAAGCTAGTTTCAACAAGAGGCTTACTAGGGACTACTTTTATGTTTACAAAACACACAAGTTTTAATGTTTCCGGTTAATACAATTATAGCATGGGATGTAAACATTTATCATAAACACAAAGATATAGTAATAATCATTTCATTATTGCCTCTTGGGCATATCGCCAACATCACGTTCTAATATTGATATGGAATACATCTCTCTCTTATACTCCTCAAGAAAGGGAAATCTCCATGCAATCTTGAATTAAGAACAAATCAGAGTATAGCTTTAAGCAATAGTACATGATGTTTAAAACACAAATATGCTACCTTGATCTAAAAAGGTTATCACATTGTCACGTGATAAGTATAGCACATGATTTCACTTTATCCCTAGTGAGGCAGCAAAAGAAAGGTAAAAACCAAAGTAGATCTTATTTGTCACAATTCAATCTCCACCCCCATGTTACTCCATCTAACACACACTTCTCCCGTACAAGTTGGATCAAAACAAGCAATTAAGAATGCGGTACATGATATGCATCTATCGAAACATCTTACACAAAATAGATTCCAATCTCAAATATCAAATCATAGAACAAAGATCCACCACATAGGAATTACCAATATGACCATAATCATGTAGAGCAGCTCACATGGTACTGATGCGTCCAAAACGTATCTACTTTCCCAAACACTTTTGTTATTGATTCTCCTCTAAACTTGTGTGATTTGGATACAACTAACATGGACTGACGTTGTTTTCATCAGATTTACCTTGGTGTCTAGTTTTTGTGTAGAAAATCAACTATCAGTAAAAATCCCGGAAAATATGCCAAAAACCTATTTCACCAAAAGATCCATGGAGCCAGATTATGAGACGGAGGGGATCCCTAGGTGGCCCACATCCCCTGCCGCGCGGGTGGGCCCACCTCGCGCCTGGGAGGGGTGTGGCTAGCCTAGGCACCCCCCCCCTCGGCCTCTCTCTTCGCCTATAAGTTGCCCTCTGACCTAAAAACTCAGGGGGTCGTCGTTTTTCCAGAAAGAGTTCCGCTGCGCCGCCACCACTAGAAGCCGCGATTCGGAACCAGAAACTCCGTTCTGGCACCCTGCCGGGACAGGGAATTTGGAGAGGATCATCGCCGTCGTCATCACCAACGCCTCTCCATCAACCATCAATGTTTCCCTCATACATGAGTGAGTAATCCCCCGCTGTAGGCTATGGGGATGGTAGGGACTGGATGAGTTCCATCTTGTAATCCAATAAGATTGTTAGGGCATGGTGCCTAGTATCTCTATTAGTGCTATTTGACTTTGTTGCAACTTGTTATGCTTAATGCTTGTCACTAGGGCCCGAGTGGCATGATCTCAGATCTGAACTTATTATTGAATCATTATAATAGTATTGTTTGTGATCTTATCTACAAGTTGTGTACACATATCATTGTCCGGATCCAAAGGCCCCAAAGTGAAAGAAATTGGGACAACCGGAGGGGATGGCTGTGATGTGAGGATCACATGTGTTCACAAAGTGTTAATTCTTTGCTCCGGTGATCTATTAAAAGGAGCACCTTAATTGCCAGTAGTTCCCTTGAGGCCCCGCTGCAACGGGCTGGAAGGACAAAAGATGTTGTGCAAGTTCTCATTGCGAGCACGCATGACTATATATGGAGCACATGCCTATGATTGTTTAGTACTTGGATGCTTATTCTTATTTATCTGCAATGCCCTAAATCTTGAAGTTACATGTTTAGACTCGTCCATGCAACGCCTGTCCATCCATCCCTATACCTACCGCACTCATATCCTACTGTTTGATACTACTGTTACTATTGCTCATGTTTTTCTGTTGTTGTTGCTTTTTGTGGCATCCCGCTAAAACCACTACTAGAAAATCGCGTTGTTTTTGTGCATTGCATCATCATGACCTCATGCTCATGTCATCATGCCACCTTGCATTTGAGCATCGTCATCATCATGCATGGTTTTTGTCTAAACTATTTTCGAAACGCCTAGTTTTGTTTTCTAAATACTTCCGTCTTTATTCAAATTAAAACCCGGGTCTCCGGATTATTTTGTTTCGTCTACCAATGGATTTCAAAAGCCCCGTTTTAAATATTAAAATATTTATTTTATTTTTAGGGGTAGCCGTACCGGGCCGATCCGACCCAGTCGGCCACCCCCAGTACAAAAACCCTACCTACCCCAGAACACCCAAAACCTATGCTACCAGATAACCTACCCAGCCTATCTACCCACCCTGCCTCCACCTCACCTGCACCAATCGGTGCACGCCACCTCACCTCTCCCTTCCCTCTATCCAATCCCATGCCGCCACATCAGCCCCACCGGCCCTCCACTCCTTCCCGCCACCCACCGCCAGCCTGGCCCCACCCCGTCAGCCCCTCTCCCGTGCCCACCGGCCCGCCCCAGGCGTGCCTCCCCCGCAGCACACCCCCTCCCCCCCCCCCCGCGTCGGCACCCTCGCCACCAACCGCTCGCGCTCCCCTCGCCGGATCCCCAGCGCCGCCGCGAGCTCGGCGCCTTCTTCCTCGTCTTCCGCGCTCGTCGCCGCCCTGCCTCTCCTCCCCTCTGGCCGCGTCGCCGCCTCTCGCCCGCGTCACCGAGGCTGCGCCCGTATCGCCATCGCCGGCCGAGGTCGCCACATACCCCGACGCGCCCTCCCCCTCCTCCGCCCATCGACCGCGCCCTCTGTCCCGCTGCAGCCCGGCCTGCATCGACCTCGTCGTGCGCCCTCGCTCGTCCCCGCCTCCTATCGCCCTCCTCCTCCTCTGTCTCCCTGACGGCGCCCTTCTCCGCTGGCCATGACCCCGTCGGTCCCCTCGAGCAGCGGCTGTTCACCCTCGCGACCGCCCTCCCCTGCGAGCCTCGCCGTCCTCTTTCCTTGAGCCGCCCGCCAGCAAGCCCCGGCCGCCTTCCGCAGGGCGCCGCCACCAGAGGCTCGTGCCGTTCGTGTCCTCCGCCCCTGCTCTGGCCGCCTGCTGCCGCCCTTTCCCGTGCCCTGTCCCGGCCGGCGGCGACGCCAAGACTGAGCCACCCTTGGCTCCATCGATGGCGCCTCTGCGTGTGCCTCTGCCTGCAGGGACATCGGCTCCTCGTTGTTGTTGTGGGTCCGTAGACCCTGTTCATCTTATTCTAGATCCTCGCGACGTGGTGATGCTGGTGACCAAACAAAGATGTTGCAGAGCCAACAAGAACTCCTGCACGGAACCCCAAGTCCTCCATCGTGTATTCGAGAACCCGAGATCTGAAGGTACGAAGACCAAGCCTCGACACCCCGAACCCGGTGTCGCGCCAATATCCCCAATTCCGGATCCGAAGACCGATCCCGGTGTTTGAAGACCGAACCCCAAGATCTGCCTCACGGGACCGAACCCCTCGGAACTCCATGTTCTCCTACCCGGAGACCCCGATGCCTTCGACACGGAGCACCGAGGATGCCTTCATGGGACGCCAAGACACCCGTCGAACCCCGAAGACCGAACCCCGGTGTGACAAGAACCCCTTCCCAGACGCCAAGTTCGCCGAGAACCCGGACGCCAAGATCACCGACACGGAACGACAAGACCTCCTTCCCGCACCGATGCCGACGACGTCGCACGCCAAGTTCTTCTTCCCGAACGTCAAGACCGACCCGATACGAGGACCCGACAAGATCTTCGTGACGACAAGATCGGCACCGACCCGGACGAATCCAATGCGCCCCCGACACCAAACCAGGTCCTTCTTCCCGGATGCGACAAGATCTACTTCCGTTGACCGAGACCGATTCCGTCGAACCGTTCCCCCCGTCGAACCCTATCAAACCCCGAACCCCTCGGAGCCCAAGTTCGCCGAACCCTAATGTGTGACCCCTTTATCCGAGACCCTATTTTTATAACATTACATTATCATCTTGTTGCATATTAATTGTTCATCTCGCATGCATATTTGTGGGTTGGGGCATTATGCCGATTCACCTTATAATTAAATATGGAGTCTATATGCGGGATATCTTTGTCTTATTCCGGACTTCATTTAAATTGGCATAGCCAACCGAAGCCATGTTTGGTATTGCTAATCCAACATTTAATTTGCGGGGTAGATAAATAACTTCAACCGTTTAATTAAATGTCGGGACCCCGGTTCTGCTTAATCTTGCCTAATTGCACCGCACCTTTGCCATGCCATGCATCATACATGCATCATGCCCGGTCTTATATCGTAGTATTAAATAGTGCATCCGGTGTTTATTCTAGTGTTTTGGTTCTTCGCGGATAAGGCCGTTGAGTTGATGCGAGTGTCGACCCGATCTTCGGTTGAACCTTCGGCAATGTTTTCAGGAGAGCACCTCCCCCTTTCTACCTATCTTACTTTTATAGTATTTATTCCCCCTGTTGATCTATTGCTATCTGTGTTGCGATGCTCTAGTTTTCATACCCGAGATATCCCTTGCAGCCTTATATTGCCTTGGACACATCCTATTACCTGTTGTTTGGTAGATAGTTGGACTTGCGCGTCGTAGTTGCTTGCTCAAGTGCTGTTGCGTGTCGTCCAGTACCACAGTTGTTGGAGTATTGCCGCATGTTTAATGTTGGAGATGAACAAGACTTTCATTATCGTTTAATAACTAAAATTGCAGTAGGTAAATGCAGAGGCACAGGTGGGCAATAGATGTTATTTGGTTGTTAACCGTCCACTTGTGTCTCGTAGGACCCTGAGTTCTTGACACCTGTTCCGAGATCGAGCGCGCTAACCATAGGTGGGTTGTATGGGCACCCCCATCGATTAGTACCTGATTTCAAAGTATTGTACCGGGGGCCACAAGTAGTTTGGGGCTTTATTACTATCCTGTACTTATGCCATGCTTTACTGCTTTATTTAAATTGTGCGAGGTACTGCACCTGTACTGTTTAGGATCGTGACACATTTTCGCTGTATCGACAAGCCCAGTCATCTTTTCGGGTTCCCAGTCGTTTACAGCCGTCTCCACAAACCCTGAGTCCATCTCGGAGACCGGCCGACTTCGTTGCGGGTAGCTTAGTGGGGTGGCCCCCATGTACTTGCTTTGGGTCTGGGAAACGTCATGACTTAGGCCCCGCCGACATACCGATGGGTGTATGTTAACTGATCTGGCAAAAAGGGTCGAAGTGCGTGTGGATACTTTGGTGCACCCCTGCAGGGTTAAATCTTTTCGAAAAGCCGTGTCCGCGGTTATGGACGACTTGGAGCACAGTTCTCGATCATAGACAACTATAACTAAAGTTTACTGTTATAATTTGACTTGTATCCGATGTGACTAGTAATCAGCTTCACTACAACGGAATGGCTAAGTAAAAGTACCAACAACTGCTGGGTTTGGGATATCTCAGGCTTATTGTATCTGACTAGTAAGTGTTGCAACTACAACGGAATGGTTAACTAAAAGTGCCAACTGCTTATTATATCAGGATGACTATCTATACCTGACTAGTAATCGCTGCAACGATAACTGAATAATTAAAACTGCCAACTGTGTGAGTTCCTCGGTTGACTTCCTCGTTTGGTCTCGAGGGGAAACACCAGGATGGGTATGTTTGGTGGTAGTATCAGGTTGGTTCCGGATAGGTCTTTCTTATCCCTCTCTGATAGCCGACAGTTATATCGGGTCTCTATAGGTTGTTTAGTGCATGCTGCGCTGCCGCTTCAGTCCACCATACCTATGTAGGCGAGGACCGCCGAATTCTAGCCTCGCCGTGTACTGGCCTCAGTACTGACCGCTCTCTCTTTTTCCTTTTCCCTTTGTCAGCACCCCTTTTGTTTAAGCAGGTTTTGAGATCGACGTCGTTAGCAGGGTTACCCTTCCGGCTTGGCCTGGGCAGGGTTATGGACGCCATTGGTTATTCTTCAGGGCTCTTAGCTCAATTTGCATCTTGTCCGTACTCGGACGCTGTATCGTTTTCTAGGTGATTTGGATCTTTGTATTGTATATCCGTATTCTTGACTCTTTGAGTCGCCGTTGTATATATCTGTTTTGTGGGTTCCATCGAGGACTATTGTGTAATGATATTACTTCGTTTTCCACCCGCACAAAAGTGCCTGGTGGGCACCTTTGAATCGTTTCTATGCGAGTTTGGCGGGAAGCGCTGAAACTTGCATAGGGCCGATTCTGAGGGTGTTACACTTTTCTATTGGTACTGATAAACTTCTGTGAGCAAGAACTATTTCCAGGTGCAGCTGAATTGACAACTCAGTTGTTAAAGCTTGCAAGTTTCTTTGGCTCCCCTTGTGTCGAATCAATAAATTGGGTAATACTACCCGCGAAGACTGTTGCGATCCCCTATACTTGTGGGTCATCAAGACTATTTTCTGTCACCGTTGCTGGGGAGCATAGATTTATTTGTAAGTTCACTTGAATCTATTATTGTTCACTGTTACTCCTTTCATCATGGGGAAGTCTTGTGATGGAAAGTTTCCTATTTTACCATCCACTACAAGAAGAGGTACAGTCCTAAACACATGTGTTGCTCTTGATCACCGTCTGTTATAAGTAAGCTTGTTACACCACCACCACATACTCATGATACACACACTGCTACTACTGCTGAATCTAAAACTGCTTTTGATGCTCATGATGTTACTTCTACTGTGCTTGATGCGAGTGGTTCATTAGGTCCTTTCCTAGATGCTACTATGGCTAGTCTTGGAAATACTAAAACTCCTAGTGAAGACACTATTACACCTGTTATCTCACCTGAGTCTAGAGAGAGTTATGGTATTAATGATGGCTACATTGAGTTTACTGATGAATTTGTTGAAGAGTGCCAAAACACACTTGGTGCTACTGCTACTGCTATTAAGAGTCTCCTTGTGAGACGTACCATTATTCCTAAACTGTCCTCTGATCCAAAGTTTTCCACCTCTCCCATAGATATTAAAGATAAAGATTATGATTTCTCTCTTGATTTATCCTATTTAGACATTGTTGGGAATGAACCTTTTTGTGGGACTGAAAATGAGAGTGTTGTGGCTCATATGAAATGAGCTTTCCACTATGAGTGCTTTATTATATGATGATTTTAAGATGCGCAAGTACATTGTTACTAAGATCTTCCCTTTTTCACTAAAAGGAGAAGCTAAGGCTTGGTTTCATAGATTACCTCCTGGTTCCATTGATTCCTGATTGCTTGATTGCTTCTTTCTTGTCGAAATATTTTCCTCCCAGTGCTAGACATGCTGCTTTGCAAAGACTTTTTGATTTTAAATAGGGAGAAGAAGAGAAATTGCCTGAGTCATGGATACGGTTTTGTGCCTTGATTCATGCACATCCTGGATGTCCATTGCCTAAGAATGAGCTTCTTGATATTGATTATAATGGACTAGCTGATGATTCTAGGACATACCTAGATAGCTTTGCTGATTGTGTTTTCAGGAAAAGAACTCCTACAGATGCTGAAGAATTAATGGCTAAGATAAGCAATAATTATGATGATTGGACTTCAACTGAGCTAAATACACCTGAGCTTATTACTCCTGAACCAGTTGTGCCTGAACCAGATCCAATACCAACACCAAAGAAGAGGGGAGTTATTGCATTAAATGATGAAGTGATGAAAGAAGCTAAGAAATTTCTTAAGGAGAAAGGTATTAGAGCTGAAGATGTGAAGATTCTACCTCCTATAGAAGAATTATGTAAACCAATTCCCCACTCATCTACTATTGAGGTACACTCTCTCCACTTTGATGAAGGTGATATTCCCTATGGTAAGCCTCATGATCAATGCTTAGAGGAACTTGACACTTTTATTGTTAAACACGGTAATTTTAATAAACAAGTTCAGAATCATTTATTGGAAAACTCTAGAGCTATTAAAAAGTTGGAATTTATTGTGGAAAGAACTTCTAATGATATTAAAATGCTTTGTAAACACTTTCAAATGGTTCAAACCCAACTTGATCAACTTGCTAAGGTACAAAAGGATATGCTAGTTAATGCCTCAGGAGATAGACATGCTTATGGAATTAGAACTAGGAGTGGTATAGCTACTCAAGATCCCTTATATCCTGAGGGACACCCTAAAAGAATTGAGCAGGATTCCTGATACGTCGGAAACGTATCTATAATTTTTGATGATCCATGCTTGTTTAGTATCTACTTTGCTTTGTCTACACTTTGAGGTGCTTTTTACATGTTTTTTGGTACTAACCTATTAACAAGTTGCCACAGTGTCAGTTGCATGTTTTCTACTGTTTTTTGTTCCAGAAAAGCTAGTAAGGAAATATTCTCGGAATTGGACGGGACAAACATTAAAGTCAATAACTTTCCGTGGGGAACAAGAAGTCCAGAGGGGAGACGGAGAGGTGTTCCAGGGTAGCCACACACCCCCCCTAGGCGCGGGTGGGCCCTGCCCTGCACCTAGGCAGGGTGTGGGGCCCCTAGCCACCGCCTCGGCCTCCCCCTTCTCCTATAAGAAGCCCCCGATGTAGAAACCCTAAGGCCCCGATCAATATTCCACGAAACCTTCTGTAGCCGCCACCACCGTCGTCCCTAGATCAGGGGGATCTGAAGTTCTTCCCGGCACGCTTTCAGAGGGGTGATCATCCCGGAGGCCTTCTCTCCGGTATGATGTGTGAGTAGTTCCACCTTGGACTATGGGTCCATGTAGTAGCTAGATGGTTGTATCTCCTCCTTGTGCTTTCATGTATAGATCGTGTGAGCTCCGTTCATGATCAAGATTTAATCTATTTGTAATCATGCATGTTGTGTTTGCGGGGATCCGATGGATATTGAGATTATTATGTTGGTTTGATTAATGGTTTTGTCTTTATGATTCTATCATATCTGTGTTGTTTGTGATCTTGCATGCTCTTCGTTGTTAGTAGCTATCTTGGCCAAGTAGTTGCTAGTGACTCCAAGAGGGGGTATTTATGATCGATAGTGGGTTCATGCCTCTAGTTTCCAAGGGAAGTGACAGAAATCTCTTCGGTTGTAGATGTGTTGTTGCTACTAGGAAGAAAACAACGGTATCTTGTTCATGGAACATGTGTACTGTTTACCTTACACACTTTGCTTAAAGCAGTTGTCTATTGCTTGCAACTTAATACTGGAGGGGGTTCGGATGATAACCTGAAGGTGGACTTCTAGTCATAGATGCAGTTGGATGGCGGTCTACGTATCTTGTTGTATTGCCCAATCGGATCTCATAGGATCTTTCTGAGTAGTATTGCATTGTTATGCCTTGCTTAGTTCCTGTCAATTACCATGTTGTAATTTGTTTACCCTTCATGCCATGTTGTTTATCTAAGGAGAGCACCTCTAGTGAACTATGGACCCCGGTCCAATCTTTACCATTGATACATCTTCCACTGTTACTTGTTTACTTGCTGCAAACCACCATTACCTTCCACACCATACGTTTAATCCTTTGTTACAGCAACCGGTGAGATTGACAACCTCACTGTTAGTTGGGGCAAAGTCTTGAGTTTGTGTTGTGCAGGTCTCCGTGTTGTTTGCAACACCTGTGTGACGTTTCCTTCCTCCTACTGGTTCGATAACCTCGATTTCTTACTGAGGGAAGACTTGTTGTTGTGCTGCTTCACACC
Source organism: Avena sativa (assembly GCA_916181665.1). Classification (NCBI taxonomy): domain Eukaryota; kingdom Viridiplantae; phylum Streptophyta; class Magnoliopsida; order Poales; family Poaceae; genus Avena; species Avena sativa. Next base: position 228,268,817 of record OV702280.1, on the reverse strand, counting down.
TTGCTCTTGGGGTTCCCAACAGGCTCCACATCAACTGAGCCATCAACAAGTTTTCTGGCGCTGTTGCCTGGGAGGCTAAGGATGTCTTCACTAGGGGAGTTCTCCACTTCGTTTCTCTTTACTTTGTTTTTAGTTTTCTTTGTCTGTTTTGATTGGTTTTATTTGCCTCTCTTTAAAAAAACCCAAAAAATAGTCTAGTTTGGTTTGCTTTCTTTATTCAAAAACACAAAAAAATTAGTTCCTGCTCTAGTTGCTGCTGTTTTTTGGTTTGCCCACCTTTGCCAAAATGAACTCTGCTAAGAACACCAAGTTGTGTGACTTCACTAGCACCAACAACAATGATTTCCTTAGCACACCTATTGCTCCACCTGCTCCCGATGCTACCTTTTATGAAATTAAGCCTGCTTTGTTGAATCTTGTGATGAGAGAGCAATTTTCTGGTGCTAGTTCTGATGATCCTACTGCCCATCTCAATAGCTTTGTTGAGCTTTGTGAGATGCAAAAATATAAGGATGTAGATGGAGATATTATTAAGCTCAAGCTTTTTCCTTTCTCCTTGAGAGGAAAAGCTAAAGAAGGTTGCTATCCTTGCCTAAAAATAGTATTGATTCTTGGACTAAGTGCAAAGATGCTTTTATTGGAAAGTAGTATCCTCCTGCTAAGATTATATCTATGAGAAGTGACATTATGAAATTTAAAAAACTTGATAGTGAACATGTTGCTCCAGCTTGGGAAAGAATGAAATCTTTGGTTAAGAATTTCCCCACTCATGGACTCACTGCTTGGATGATTATCCAGACTTTTTATGCAGGTTTGAACTTCTCCTCAAGAAATCTGTTGGATTCCGCTGCTGAAGGTACCTTCATGGGCCTCACTTTGGGTGCTGCAACAAGGCTCCTTGATAATATGATGGTTAACTACTTTGAATGGCACGTTGATATAGCTCCACATGGTAAAAAGGTAAATTCTGTTGAGGAAACTTCCTCTTTGAGTGGAAAGATTGATGTTATTATGGCTATGCTTGTTAATGGGAAAGCTCCTCTAGATCCTAATAGTGTTCCTTTAGCCTCCTTGGTTGCTCAAGAAGAGCAAGTTGATGTGAACTTCATTAGAAACAATAATTTCAACAACAATGCATATAGGAATAATTTTGGTAGCAACAACAATTATAGGCCTTAACCTCCTAGTGGAAATGCTTATCAGGGTAGATCTAGAATGCCTAGTGAAGAAAGGATTTTAGAAGTAGAAAGATCCACTAAGAACTTTATGCAGATGCAATATGAGCAAAATAGGATTTTCACTAAAAATATGGAGGAACAATCTATTATCTTGAAAAACATTAGTCATCAGCTTGAGAATCTGAATAGATAAATTCCTAGTTTATAGTCAAAAAATTGAGTGCTGAGAAAAATATATCCGCTTTGTCTGAAGCTCAATCTTCCTTGATTAATAAAATGGCTGCTAAACCTGAAACTATGGAAAATACCTTTGCTACTACTCATGCCATACAGGTTACTATTGATGAAAATGTTAGGTTGTTAGCTCAACTTCATGCTAAGTGGGAAAGGGAAGCTGAAATTGATAGAAACAATAGTGTGTGTACTATTACCGCTAAACCACAAGTAGTCCCTATTCCTCCTACTATGCCTAAGACTATTGAGCCTACTACTAGTGATGCTAAGTTTGACTTTGATATTGATGGTTGCAATATTTCTGAAGTGATTATGTTCCTACAAAATCTTGCTAGAAGTCCTGATGCTAGTGATATGCATGTTGCTTTCACTAAACACATTACAGATGCTCTTGTTAAGATTAAGGAAGAGAAGCTAAAAAACAAATATTCTATTCCTAGGAAAGTAGAAGATAGTTGGGAACCCATTATTAATATACAAGTGAATGACTTTGATCTCAAAGCTTCATGTGATCTTGGTTCTAGTGTCTCTATTATGCCTAGGAAGATTTATGAAATGCTTGATTTGCCACCATTGGAAGATTGTTATTTGGATGTCCCACTCAATGATAATGCTAAGAAGAAACTCATGGGGAGTATTAATGATGTTCTCATTATGGTTAATAATGCTTATGTCCCTGTTGATTTCTATGTTTTGGATATTGAATACAATGCTTCTTGTCCTATTACTTTGGGAAGACCTTTTCTTAGAACAGTTGGTGCCATCATTGATATGAAAGATGGCACCATTAAATATAATTTTCCATTCAATAAAGGTATTGAACACTTCCCTATGAGGAGAGAGAAGTTGCTTTTTTCTCCTCCTTTAAAATCAAGGTTTGATGTTAATGCTTCTTCATTTGAAAATACTTGATTCTTCTTGCTTCTTGTGCCAAACTTAAAGGCGTTAAAGAAAAGTACTTGTTGGGAGATAACCCAAGAGTTTCCTTGAGTCTTGGAAGTTATTACTTCAGTAATGACCTCTCCTCATCCTTTTTGTTTGCTTTTTGTGCCAAGAATGACCTCTAATGAGAGGGAAGTAAGATTTGGGGAGTTGCTGTCCCGAAACAGATTTATGTCCTCCGCCATAAAAATTCTTGAGGAGTCTCTGTAACTATTATTGAGCTCAAAATTTACGAATAAATCCCCCAGTATGTTAGCTAACTTTCTTTAGTTCAACACTTTTTTATTTGAGCAACATAAAATGTTCAAACAAATTGGTTTCTACATGCTGGTCTGTTTTGACAGATTTCTGTCATTATTTGCATTTGCTTCTTATTGATTCCTATTTGAGTTCTCTTTTGGGGAATTGAGCTTTTTGAAGGAGTTGCTACAGTAGATTGTGTTTTTATTGAAAAGTTTTCTGTTCCAAAGATTTACCTAAGGGTCTATTATCTTTTGAATACACTAATGTTGCTAATGAAGATTGTGTGAAGTTTTGTATGAAGGAAAAATTTCAGGTGTAGAGAGAGAATGATGCAATGAGATGAAGAATGGAAAAAAAGCTCAAGCTTGGGGATACCACCTCGGTTTCACCCCAAGAAATATCCAAGAGGTGCAAGCGTCAAAGCTTGGGGATGCCCAAGGCATCCCCTTCTTCATCAATAAAAAGCTCAGGTCTGTTTAGACACTTCGTTTTTTTGTTTCATGCACAGTTGTGTTGTTCTTGGAGCATCTTAGTTTCAATATGCTTTGCTTAGGTTGGTTAGTTTGCTTGAATAAAGTAGTTTGGACCCCGGTTCTCGCTGTGTTGTTTTGCAAATAAGTTGCTTGGTGTTGGAAAGGAGTAGTAAGTTCTTGCTTGATAAGTGCAAGAGGAGCCCACATTGACTGTGACTTAGATTTTAGCATGACACGCTAGGTGTTATTTTGACCTTATGATTAGTGATTATTGATGTAGCATGTCTTGTTCCAAACAATTGGGATTTCTTAGTGTGCCTTGAAGAAATTATGCGTTGTTTTAGCATGCAAAAAGCATAGTATTGTGGTATTCTCCTTTGATACTTTGCTTGGGTTGACTGTTGGAGATATGCCATAGAGGCAATAATAAATGTAGTTATTATTATATCTTTGTGTTTATGATAAATGTTTACATTCATGCTATAATAGTATTAACCAGAAACATTAATACTTGTGTGATTTGTAAACTAAATTAGAGTCCCTAGTAAAGCCTCTTCATAATACTAGCTTGTTGATTAATAGATGATCATGGTTTCTTGATCATGAAAATTTGAGATGTTGTTAATAACAAGATCATATCATTAGGAGAATGGTATGGTGGACATACTCCTATAGATAAGCATAGCATAAAGATCAAGTCATTTTAATAGTTCAATTGCTATAAGCTTTCTGATACATAGTAACCTAATTCCTTCGACCATGAGATCATGCTTATCACCATCACCGGAAGGATGCTTTGATGACATCAAACACCACTCCGTAACTGGGTGGCTATAAAGGTGGCATTGAGTGTTCGGAAAGTATGGGTTGAGACACATGGATCAAGAGTGGGATTTGTCCATCCATATGACGAATAGATATACTCTAGGCCCTCTCGGTGGAATGTCATCCAATTAGCTTGCAAGCATGTGACTGGCTCACAAGGGATCACATACCACGGGAACGAGAAAAGAGTACTTATCAGTAACGAGGTTGAACTAGGTATGCAGAGATACCGACGATCAAAACCTCGGATAAGTAAACTATCGTGAGACAAAGGGAAATTGGTATCGTATGTAAGTGGTTCATTCGATCGCAAAGTAATCGTAGAAATATGTGGGAGCCATATCAATTTCCAGATTCCTCTATTGGTTATTGATCGGAGAAGTGTCTCGATCATGTCTGCATAATTCACGAACCGTAGGGAGACACACTTAAGGATTCGATGTTGTTGAGTAGTTATGGAATGATGAGTAAGATACTGAATGTTGTTCGGAGTCTTGGATAGGATCCAGGATATCACGAGGAGATCCGGAATGGTCCGGAGAATAAGATTCATATAAGGAAAGTCCTATTTCGGAGTTGGGGAATGATTCCGGTGTTTTCATCGGGAATGTTCTAGAAGGTTCCGGAAGGTCCGGCACTCCGGAGGGGAAGGGTACATGAATGTGTCATGACAATGTGGAATGGTTGCATCATGTACTAGGTATCATGGCTGGGCAAAATAAAGGAAGAAATCAAATCCTAGTTTGAAAAGTCAAACGCCAATTTGAAAAGTCAAACAGCAGTTTTGCTTGGTGGAGGGAGAGTAGGAATCCTACTTGGGGAGGAGTTCCTCTCCCTCCACCCGTCGGGCAAGGAGGCCGACTTGGGGGAGGACTCCCTCCCCCTTGGTCGCGCCCTCCCACCTATAAAAGGAGGGGCAGGGCTGCCCCTCTTCCCTACACCTCTCACACCCTGAAACCCTAACCCTAAGCCGCCGGTGCCACCACCCCTGATGTCACCGCCGCTGCCTAGGGCACCACCAACTCGCCGAGTTGGGGTGATCCCAAACCCTAGCCGCTGGCTACACTCTCCCCTTGGTGCCTTCTAAACCCAAGATCGCCAAGGCCTCTCTCATAGTCCACCATACTCGCTCCGGCTTAAGGCGAAGCCCTGCGAGATCTCCCCTCTACTTCCGGTACCACGCCGTCGTGCTGTCGGAATCGCGAGGAGAGTGCTACAACCTCTACTGCCTGCTGGAACAAGGGAGAGGAAGGTCTTCATCGAGTACCGAACGTGTGACCGGCTGCGGAACCGCTGCCGGAACGCAGCGCCGGAAGGATCGTCTACACGATCTTGAGATCGGCAAGAGTACGACTACATCACCCACGAGAATCTGCTCTCGTTAACCGCTTTGGAATATTCGAGGGTGAGTTCCTCTATCGACTCGTTGCTACAATCTAGTAGATAGATCTTGGCTTGTTTGTTTGCATGCGGTAGAAATTTTTTGTTTTCCATGCTACGAACACCTACAGTGGTATCAGAGTCGTGTCTATATGTAGATCTGTTGCACGAGTAGAACACAATGGTCATTGTGGGCGGTGGTGCTTTTATTATCAATTGCTTCTTGTGTACTTTGCATCTTGCGATATGATGGGATGAAGCGGCCCGGGCTAACCTTACATGACATCGTTCATGAGACTTGCTCCATGCTCAACATGCAACTTGTATTGCATAAGTGGCTTTGCGGGTGTCTGTCTCTCCCATTATAGTATAGATCCAATTTACAACGGGAACTTGATAGTTAAAACATCAACGTTGTGGTTTTTGTTCGTAAGTTAGATCGACACTTACTGAAAGCCCCAAACCACGTAAAATATGCAAAGAAAATTAGAGGCGTCTAACTTTGTTTTGTAGGGGTGTGCTATGATGTGATATGGCCATGATTGTTATTATATTTGATGTATGCAATGTTCCTTATTGTAAGTTGGCAACCGGTAGGAGCCATATGGTTGTCTTTAAATTCTGTTAAGACCCGCGTGTCTATTCAAAGTAGTTGTAATAGTTGGAGCTGGTGGACGACAACCATGAAACGGCGCCATTGACCTTGACGCTATACCGGTGATGATGGAGATCATGTTCGTGCTTGAAGATGGAGATCGGAAGCACAAGAATAAAGGCCATATCATATCACATATTATGAATTGCATGTGATTTTAATCCTTTATGCATCGTGTATTGCTTAGTTAACGACGGTAGCATTATAAGATGATACCTCATGCACATAAATTTCAAGTTTTAGAGTGTTCATCCTTAGTAAGCACCGTTGCTAAATCTTGTTGTTTCGAAGAACCACGTGATGATCGGGTGTGTTAGATTCTGCAAGTGTATACAACGTGAGCAAGCCAGATTTGCTCATGCGGAAGCTAATGTTTGATCTTGACGAGCCTAGCATGTACAGACATGGTCTCGGAACACGGATTACCGAAAGGTAAAGCATGAGTCATATAGTAGATATGATGAACATGTCGATTGTTCGCCATTGAAGCTACATCAACTCTCGTGATGATCGGTTTTGATGTGGTGGATTTGGTTCGTGTGATCACTAAAACAATGTGAGGGATATTGTTTTGAGTGGGAGTTCACCTAGATTAATTTAACTATTAATTAGAACTCAATTTGTCATAAACTTAGTCTAAACTATTGCAAATATGTTGTAGATCAATGGCGGCCCCTACCATCAATTTTAATGCGTTCCTAGAGAAAGAAAAGTTGAAAAACAATGGAAGCAACTTCGTGGATTGGTTCCGCAATTTGAGGATTGTCCTCAATGCTGGTAATTTGACCTATGAGCTGGATGCACCGCTGGGTGACCCGCCTGCAGCTGATGCTACTGATGAAGTAAAGAACGTTTACCTCACTCGGAAGAATCAGTACTCCACAGTTCAGTGTGCTATCTTGTATGGTTTGGAATCGGAGCTTCAGAAAAGGTTTGAGAACCATGACCCACATGATATTGTCCGTGAACTTAAAATGATATTTGAGGCTCACGCGGCAGTTGAGAGTTATGAGGCTTCTGAAAAGTTCTTTAACTGCAAGATGGAAGAGGGCAGCTCCGTCAGTGAGCACGTTCTTAAGATGTCTGGGCACGCAAACAAACTCCAAAGCTTGGGTATAGTGATTCCTAATACTTTGGGGATTTACCGTTTCCTCCAATCACTGCCACCAAGTTACAAGAACTTTGTGATGAACTACAATATGCAAAACATGAACAAGACGTTGCCAGAACTCTTCTCCATGTTGAAATCTGCAGAAATGGAGATCAAGAAAGAGCATCAAGTGTTGTTGGTCAATAAGACCATAAAATTCAAGAAAGGCAAGTCTAAGCAAAAGGGAAAGTTCAAAAAGTGTGGTAAGAAAGTTGCCACACCAGCGAAGAAGACCAAGGCTGGACCTAAGCCTGATACTGAGTGCTTTTACTGCAAGGGAGAGGGTCAATGGAAGCGGAATTGCCCAAAGTACTTGACGGATTTGAAGAACGGCAACATCAAGAAGAAAGGTATATCCGATATACATGTTATTGATGTGTATCTCACTAGTACTCGTAGTAGTGCATGGGCATTTGATACTGGTTCGGTTGCTCATATTTGTAACTCGAAACAGGTGCTGTAGAATAAACGGAAGCTAGCAAAGAACGAGGTGACGATGCACGTCAGAAATGGATCAAAGGTTGATGTGATCGCGGTCGGCACGCTACCTCTTCATCTACCATCGGGATTAGTTTTATACTTAAATAATTGTTAGCACGAACATTATATCTGGATCATGTTTGTTGAGAGACGGTTACTTGTTTAAGTCCGAGAATAATGGTTGTTCGATTTATATGAGTAATATGTTTTATGCACATGCACCTTTGATAGATGGTCTATTCTTATTGAATCTCGATTGTAGTAATACACACATAAATAACATTGAGGCTAAACGTTTGAAATTGAGCGATAACTCGACCTATATGGGGCACTGTCGTCTTGGTCATATTGGAGTGAAGCGTATGAAGAAACTCCATTCTGATGGACTTCTTGAATCACTTGATTTTGAATCACTTGAAAGATGCGAAGCATGTCTGATGGGTAAAATGACTAAGACTCCATTTTCTGGTATGATGGAGCGAGCTACGGACTTATTGGAAATCATAAATACCGATGTTTGTGGTCCAATGAGTGTAGCATCGCGTGGTGGTTATCATTATGTTCTTACCTTCACGGATGACTTGAGTAGATATGGGTATATCTATTTCATGAAACATAAGTCCGAAACTTTTGAGAAGTTTAAGGAATTTCAAAGTTAGGTGGAGAATCAACGTAACAAGAAGATTAAATTTCTACGTTCTGATTGTGGAGGTGAATATCTAAGTTACGAGTTTGGCGAGCATTTAAAGAAATGCGGAATACTTTCACAATTGACACCGCCGGGAACACCACAGCGTAATGGTGTGTCCGAACGTCGTAATCGAACTCTCTTAGATATGGTTCGTTCTATGATATCACTTACAGATTTACCGCTATCGTTTTGGGGTTATGCATTAGAAACAGTCGCATTCACTTTAAATAGGTCACCATCTAAATCCATTGAAACGACACCGTATGAATTATGGTTTGGGAAGAAACCTAGATTGTCGTTCCATAAAGTTTGGGGTTGCGAAGCCTATGTAAAGAAGTTACAGCCGGACAAGCTTGAACCCAAAGCGGAAAAATGCGTCTTCATAGGATACCCGAAGGAAACTATTGGGTATACCTTCTATCATAGATCCGAGGGCAAAATCTTCGTTGCCAAGAATGGATCCTTTCTAGAGAAAGAATTTCTCTCGACAGAAGTGACTGGAAGGAAAGTAGAACTCGGCGAGGTTGTTGAACCTTCTCTCGAACTTGCGAGTAGCGCAGCACCGGAATTAGTTCCAGTGGCATCTACACCAATAAGAGAGGAAGATAATGATGATGATCATGAAACTTCGGTTGAAGTTGCTACAGAACCTCGCAGGTCAACAAGAACTCGTACCACTCCAGATTGGTATGATCCCGTTATGAGTGTCATGTTGGTGGACAACACCGATGACCCTGCAACGTATGAGGAAGCAATGATGAGCCCAGGTTCCAATAAATGGCAAGATGCCATGAAATCCGAAATTGGATCCATGTACGAAAACCAAGTATGGACTTTGGTGGACTTACCGGATGGCCGGAAGGCTGTCGAGAATAAATGGATTTTCAAGAAGAAAACAGATGCTGATGGTAATGTTACTGTCTATAAAGCTCGACTTGTCGCAAAAGGGTTTCGACAAATTCAAGGAGTTGACTACGATGAGACTTTCTCACCAGTAGCGAAGCTAAACTCTGTGAGGATTATGTTAGCAATCGCTGCATATTACGATTATGAGATATGGCAGATGGATGTCAAAACAGCGTTCCTCAATGGAGACATTGATGAAGAGTTGTATATGATGCAACCCAAAGGTTTTGTCGATCCTAAAGATGCTAACAAGGTATGCAAACTTCAAAGGTCCATATATGGGTTGAAGCAAGCATCCTGAAGTTGGAATCAACGTTTTGATAAGGTAATCAAAAGTTTTGGTTTTATACAAACTTATGGAGAAGCTTGTATTTACAAGAAAGTGAGTGGGAGCTCTGTAGCATTCTTAATACTATATGTAGATGACATATTATTGATTGGGAATGATGTAGACCTTCTTAATAGTGTCAAAGAATATTTGAATAATAGTTTTTCAATGAAAGATCTTGGCGAAGCAGCTTACATATTAGGCATAAAGATTTATAGAGATAGATCGAGACGCCTAATATCATTATCACAAAGTACATATTTGGACAAAGTTCTAAAGAGGTTTGGAATGGAAGATAGCAAGAAAGGGTTCTTGCCCATGTTGCCCAATACGACCTTGAGTAAAACTCAAAGTCCAACAACGGCAGAAGATAGAGAAAGGATGAGTAAGACTCCCTATGCCTCAGCCATAGGATCTCTAATGTATTCCATGCTATGTACTAGACCCGACATTGCATATGCTGTTAGTTTAACTAGCAGATATCAAAGTGATCTAGGAGTGGATCATTGGACAACGGTAAAAAACATCCTTAAGTACTTGAGAAGAACTAAGGATATGGTTCTTTCTTATGGAGGTGATGAACAGCTCGTTGTTAATGGTTACACCGATGCTAGTTGGAACACCGATCCGGATGATTCTAAATCTCAATATGGATACGTATTTACTTTGAATGGTGCAGCAGTTACCTAGAGGAGTGCAAAGCAAAGCGTTGTGGCGAGATCTTCAACTGAATCGGAATACATAGCTGCTTCGGAGGCTTCACGAGAAGCGATATGGATGAAGGAGTTCATTACAGAGCTCGGTGTGGTTCCAAGTGCGCTGGACCCAATGTCTATCTACTGTGATAACATGGGCGCCATAGCCAATGCGCAAGAACCAAGGTCACGCAAGAAGATGAAGCACATCAAGCTGATTTTTCACGCTATCCGAGAACATGTCCAAGATGGTGACATAAAGATTTGCAAAGTACACACAGATCTGAATGTGGCGGATCCGTTGACTAAACCTCTCCCGAGGGCAAAACATGACCAACACCAAACTGACATGGGTGTTCGGTATATTACCATGTAATCTAGATTAGTTGACTCTAGTGCAAGTGGGAGACTATTGGAGATATGCCCTAGAGGCAATAATAAATGTAGTTATTATTATATCTTTGTGTTCATGATAAATGTTTACATTCATGCTATAACAGTATTAACCAGAAACATTAATACTTGTGTGATTTGTAAACTAAATTAGAGTCCCTAGTAAAGCCTCTTCATAATACTAGCTTGTTGATTAATAGATGATCATGGTTTCTTGATCATGAACATTTGAGATGTTGTTAATAACAAGATCATATCATTACGAGAATGGTATGGTGGACATACTCCTATAGATAAGCATAGCATAAAGATCAAGTCATTTTAATAGCTCAATTGCTATTATCTTTCTGATACATAGTAACCTAATTCCTTCGACCGTGAGATCATGCTTATCACCATCACTGGAAGGATGCTTTGATGACATCAAACACCACTCCATAACTGGGTGGCTATAAAGGTGGCATTGAGTGTTCAGAAAGTATGGGTTGAGACACATGGATCAAGAGTGGGATTTGTCCATCCATATGACGGATAGATATACTCTAGGCCCTCTCGGTGGAATGTCATCCAATTAGCTTGCAAGCATGTGACTGGATCACAAGGGATCACATACCACGGGAACGAGAAAAGAGTACTTATCAGTAACGAGGTTGAACTAGGTATGCAGAGATAACGACGATCAAAACCTCGTATAAGTAAACTATCGTGAGACAAAGGGAAATTGGTATCGTATGTAAGTGGTTCATTCGATCGCAAAGTAATCGTAGAATTTTGTGGGAGCCATATTAATTTCCAGATTCCTCTATTGGTTATTGATCGGAGAAGTGTCTCGATCATGTCTGCATAATTCACGAACCGTAGGGAGACACACTTAAGGATTCGATGTTGTTGGGAAACTCCTGTTTCGGAGTTGGGGAATGATTCCGGTGTTTTCATCGGAAATGTTCTAGAAGGTTCCGGAAGGTCCGGCACTCCGGAGGGGAAGGGTACATGAATGTGTCATGAAAATGTGGAATGGTTGCATCATGTACTAGGTATCATGGCTGGGCAAAATAAAGGGAGAAATCAAATCCTAGTTTGAAAAGTCAAACGCCAATTTGAAAAGTCAAACGGCAGTTTTGCTTGGTGGAGGGAGAGTAGGAAACCTACTTGGGGAGGAGTTCCTCTCCCTCCACCCGCCGGCCAAGGAGGCCGACTTGGGGGAGGACTCCCTCCCCCTTGGTCGTGCCTTCGCACCTATAAAAGGAGGGGCAGGGCTGCCCCTCTTCCCTACACCTCTCACACCCCGAAACCCTAACCCTAAGCCGCCAGCGCCACCACCCCTGTTGTCGCCGCCGCCTAGGGCACCACCAAATCGCCGAGTTGGGGTGATCCCAAACCCTAGCCGTCAGCTACACTCTCCCCTTGGTGCCTTCTAAACCCTAAACCCTTCGAAATCGTGAGGAGAGTGCTACAACCTTCGCTGCCTGCTGGAACAAGGGAGAGGAAGGTCTTCATCGAGTACCGAACGTGGGACCGACTGCGGAAGCGCTGCCGGAACGCAGCGTCGGAAGGATCGTCTACACGATCTTGAGATCGGCAAGAGTACGACTACATCACCCACGAGAATCTGCTCTCGTTAACCGCTTTGGAATCTTCGAGGGTGAGTTCCTCTATCGACTCGTTGCTACAATCTAGTAGATAGATCTTGGCTTGTTTGTTTGCATGCGGTAGAAAATTTTTGTTTTCCATGCTACGAACCCCTAAATTGACTTGGCACATGCTCACACCATGTTATGACTCTCACAAGTCACCATAGCCTCTATGTTCATTTAGTCCTTGACTTGTAGTGCCACTCTATGCTTTGATTAGTAATGTTTTGTTGCTCTGCATGATTATGGACATTATTGCTCTCTTAGTTGGTTGCTCCCAGTCTTTTGCTAGCCTCCACTTGTATGAGTAAGCTCTACTCATGCTTCCAACTCCCAAGAAACCAAGTTATTCCAAAGTGTCCACTATAAACTCCTATGCATGTTGTGTTACACCATTCCAAGTATATTCTTGTTTTCAACTATCTTCCAATTAAAAACTATTTTTATGTGAAAACTTAGTGATTAAAGCCCTCACAAACTTGATGGCACACTTTATATTCTTTGCCCCTAATAAACTTGAACCATTTTTTCATCTATGGTGTATATTCTTGCACTTATACGTTGGAATTAGTAGAACCATGCTGCCACGGGGAACGTTTTCAACATTGCACTTGTACTTTGTACTCAGTTGATATCATGCTCTTCTGTCTATGGATGTCACCAGTGTGAAATAAAAAGGGAACTTGTAAGTACATGGAGTTTGTATTCTGTGTTCGAAAAACTCCTGGACCGCTAGCCTAAGCCATGCCTAATCATGGTGGAAACTTGCAGCATCACCATAATGAGCTATCTATGAAGCATCCTCAATAAAAAGCTATGCATATGGTAAATAAAAATATCGCTGAGATTCTCATTATTTGCTTGCCTTGTCATTTTGGTTATGGGATAGCTCATGTACCATGTGCAAGGGGTACCTCGTTGGCGGTTCTCAATGATATGCAAATACTTACAATGACAAGAACTTACATGTGACTAAAGTTGAGTAGCATGAGGTGTGGCCCTCGTATTCAAGGGACTTGAGATTGCCAACTTATACTTCGTCAAGCATATACTCCATAGTTTATTTGCTTTAACCTTAATCACTTCAAGATGCTTATGATAGGGGCAAAGAGGGCTGAAAGCTAACAAGTACCATAATTTTTGGAAGATCTTTTTAAAACATGTAATCCCTGCTTCCTTTATAAAAGGCCTTTCTTCCACCATTATTTGAGTCTCCACCTTCTACCTTTAGGCACCATTAAGAGAGCATAGTTGTCATTCTGTGTGAAGTGTCCCAAAGATTATTGATTGATGCATATTGTGATATTACTTGTTCTTGTGCTACTTGTTTCTAGTCACCCTTGTGAACTTTGAAGGTGTCCTATGCATCTATTTGCTACTCTATGAGGGACAAGATGGTTACCACTATACTATGTTTTCTATATGTGAAACAAACAAACGTTTTTCAATGCATGTTATTCATGATCTTTGTTTGTAGCCTTTCATGTTGCATGCATAGTTACTATGTCCTATTGTTAGAACTCCATCTTTCATGCACATGTTTAGAGTTCTTTGATCCCAGCTTTCAATGCTTGAAAATGGTTAGATCTTTATTGTGAGGGTGCATGACACCTCAAAAATTATTATTTTTATCACTTACCTACTCGAGGACGAGCAGGAGTTAAGCTTGGGGATGCTTGATACGTTGGAAACGTATCTATAATTTTTGATGCTCCATGCTTGTTTAGTATCTACTTTCCTTTACTTTGTCTACACTTTGAGGTGCTTTTTACATGTTTTCTGGTACTAACCTATTAACAAGTTGCCACACTGCCAATTGCCTGTTTTCTGCTGTTTTTGGTTCCAGAAAAGCTAGTAAGGAAATATTCTCGGAATTGGACGGGACAAACGTCAAAGTCAATAACTTTCCGTGTGGAACAAGAAGTCCAGAGGGGAGACGGAGAGGCGTGCCAGGGCAGCCACACCCCCCTAGGCGTGGGTGGGCCCTGCCCCGCGCCTAGGCAGGGTGTAGGGCCCCAGGCCACCGCCTCGGCCTCCCCCTTCGCCTATAAGAAGCCCCCGATGCAGAAACCCTAAGGCCCCGATCAATATTCCATGAAACCTTCTGTAGTCGCCGCCACCGTCATCCCTAAATCGGGGGGATATGCAGTTCTTCCTGGCACCCTGCCGGAGGGGAGATCAGCCTGGAGGCCTTCTCTCTGGTATGATGCATGAGTAGTTCCACCTTGGACTATGGGTCCATGTAGTAGGTAGATGGTTGTATCTCCTCCTTGTGCTTTCATGTATAGATCGTGTGAGATCCGTTCATGATCAAGATTTAATCTATTTGTAATCATGCATGTTGTGTTTGCGGGGATCCGATGGATATTGAGATTATTATGTTGGTTTGATTAATGGTTTTGCCTTTATGATTCTATCATATCTGTGTTGTTTGTGATCTTGCATGCTCTCTGTTGTTAGTAGATATCTTGGCCAAGTAGTTGCTAGTGACTCCAAGAGGGGGTATTTATGCTCGATAGTGGGTTCATGCCTCTAGTTTCCAAGGGAAGTGACAGAAATCTCTTCTGTTGTAGATGTGTTGTTGCTACTAGGAAGAAAACAACGGTATCTTGTTCATGGAACATGTGTACTGTTTACCTTACACACTTTGCTTAAAGCAGTTGTCTGTTGCTTGCAACTTAATACTGGAGGGGGTTCGGATGATAACCTGAAGGTGGAATTCTAGTCATAGATGCAGTTGGATGGCGGTCTATGTATCTTGTTGTATTTCCCAATCGAATCTCATAGGATCTTTCTAACTAGTATTGCATTGGTATGCCTTGCTCAATTCCTGTTAATTGCCCTGTTGTAATTTGTTTACCCTTCATGCCATGTTGTTTATCTAAGGAGAGCACCTCTAGTGAACTATGGACCCCGGTCCAATCTTTACCATTGACACATCTTCCACTATTACATGTTTACTTGCTGCAAACCACCATTACCTTTCACACCATACGTTTAATCCTTTGTTACAAAAACCGGTGAGATTGACAATCTCACTGTTAGTTGGAGAAAAGTCTTGAGTTTGTGTTGTGCAGGTATCCGCGTTGCTTGCAACACCTGTGTGACGTTTCCTTCCTCCTACTGGTTCGATAACCTCGGTTTCTTACTGAGGGAAGACTTGTTGTTGTGCTGCTTCATACCTTGCTCTTGGGGTTCCCAACAGGCTCCACATCAACTGAGCCATTAATTTCCAATAAGGTGAAAGTAGTGATAGTCCTCGTAAGAAAAATAAAAATAAACACAAAATAGTTGAGGAACCACTTGAACCTGCTGTAGATCCTAATAGTATATCTGTCTCTGATGCTAAAACTGAGAAAGGTAATGATAAAAATGATGCTCCTGATAAGGAGGAAGTCGAGGAAGAATCTGGGAAGCACACTAAGAACACTAGGTACACTAAGGAAGATTTTATTGCTAAGAAACATGGTAGTGAGAGAGAACCTTGGGTGCAGAAACCTATGCCTTTTCTAGGTAAGAAACACAAGTCAAAGGAGGAAGAACACTACAACAAGTTTTGTGAGTGGATGAAGCCTTTATTTTTGCAAATTCCTTTGACTGATGCTATTAAGTTGCCTCCTTATTCAAAGTATATGAAGGATATTGTCTATAATAAAAGGAAGATTCCTAATGAGGAAATTTCTACTTTGCTTGCTAATTATTCCTTCAATGGCAAGGTTCCCAAGAAACTTGGTGATCCAGGTATTCCAACTATTCCTTGCTCTATTAAGAATAATTATGTTAGAACTGCTTTATGTAGGGGTTCGTAGCATGGAAAACAAAAAAATTCTATCGCATACAAACAAACAAGACAAGATATATCTACTAGATTGTAGCAACAAGTCGATGGAATAACTCACCCTCGAAGATTCCAAAGTGTTTAACGAGAGCGGATTCTCGTGGGTGATGTAGTCATACTCTTCCCGATCTCAAGATCGTGTAGACGATCCTTCCGGCGCTGCGTTCCGGCAGCTCTTCCGCAGTCGGTCACACGTTCGGTACTCGACGAAGACCTCCCTCTCCCTTGTTCCAGCAGGCAGCGGAGGTTGTAGCACTCTCCTCGCGATTCCGGCAACACGACAGCGTGGTACCGAAAGTAGAGGGGAGATCTCGCAGGGCTTCGCCTTAAGCCGGAGCGAGTATGGTGGACTATGAGAGAGCCTCAGTGATCTAGGGTTTAGACACACCAAGTAGAGGGAGCTAGGCTAGCGGCTAGGGCAAGTAGAAGCCCCAACTCGGCGGCTTGGGAGAAACCCTAGGGCGGCGGCGGCGGTTTGGTGGCCGGCGGCTAGGGTTAGGGTTTAGAGGGGCAAGGTGTAGGTCTAGGAGGGGCAGCCCTGCCCCTCCTTATATAGGTGGGAGGGCGCAGCCAAGGGGAGGGGAGTCCCTCCCCAACTCAGCCTCCTTGGCCGGCGGTGGAGGGAGAGGGACTTCCTCCCCAAGTAGGTTTCCTACTCTCCCTCCACCAAACAAAATAGTCGTTTGACTTTTCAAATTGACGTTTGACTTTTCAAACTAGGATTTGATTTATCCCTTTATTTTGTTCAGCGATGACACCTAGTACATGATGCAACCATTCCAACTTGTTATGACACATTCATGTACCCTTCCCCTCTGGAGTGCCGGACATTCCGGAACCTTCTAGAACATTCCCGATGAAAACACCGGAACCATTCTCCAACCCCGAAACAGGACTTTCCTTATATGAATCTTATTCTCCGGACCATTCCGGATCTCCTCGTGATATCCCGGATCCCATCCGAGACTCCGAACAACATTCGGTCTTTTAATCATCATTTCATAACTACTCAACAACGTCGAATCCTTAAGTGTGTCTCCCTACGGTTCGTGAATTATGCGGACATGATCGAGACACTTCTCCGAACAATAACCAATAGAGGAATCTGGAAATTCATATGGCTCCCACATATTTGTATGATTACTTTGCGATCGAATGAACCACTTACATACGATACCAATTTCCCTTTGTCTCACGATAGTTTACTTATCCGAGGTTTTGATCGTCGGTATCTCTGCATACCTAGTTCAACCTCGTTACTGATAAGTACTCTTTTCTCGTTCCCGTGATATGTGATCCCTTGTGAGCCAGTCACATGCTTGCAAGCTAATTGGATGACATTCCACCGAGAGGGCCCAGAGTATATCTATCCGTCATATGGATGGACAAATCCCACTCTTGATCCATGTGTCTCAATCAATACTTTCTGAACACTCAATGCCACCTTTATAGCCACCCAGTTACGGTGTGGTGTTTGATGTCATCAAAGCATCCTTCCGGTGATGGTGATAAGCATGATCTCATGGTCGAAGGAATTAGGTTACTATGTATCAGAAAGCATATAGCAATTGAACTATTAAAATGACTTGATCTTTATGCTACACTTATCTATAGGAGTATGTCCATCATATCATTCTCCTAACGATATGATCTTGTTGTTAATAACATATCAATGTTCATGATAGGGAAACCACAATCATTTATTAACCAACAAGCTAGTATTATGGAGAGGCTTTACTAGGGACTTCAATTTAAGTTTACAAGTCACACAAGTATTAATGTTTCCTTGTTAATACTATTATAGCATGAATGTAAACATTTATCATAAACACAAAGATATAATAATAACTACATTTATTATTGCCTCTAGGGAATATCTCCAACACTTTATGTGATTTGGGAATTGGAGTTAGTGTTATGCCTTTTTCTCTCTACAAGAGACTCTAGCTAGAAAAGTTGATACCAACTGATATATCTTTGCAAATGGCTGATAAGTCAACTACTATTCCTGTTGGTATATGTGAGGATGTTCCTGTCAAAGTGGCTCATAATTGCTTGGTTTTTACTGAATTTGTTGTGCTTGGGATGCCTGGAGATGATAATATGTCCATTATTCTTGGGATACCCTTTCTTAATACTACAGGTGCTGTCATCAATTGTAATCAAGTAAAAGTAACATTCAATATTAATTACAAAGAGCATACTGTTTATTTCCCCAAGAAGGTTGCTCAGAGCTATTGCCTGAATTCCATTGAAAATATTGAGAGCATCAAGGTTGGAGAAATATATTGTCCCATTCCACAAGGAAGTTTTGGAACTATTATGATTGGGAGTATTGCTATCAAGTTTGAGGTAACATACACTTTGTGGAATGCAAAGTTTTTTTTCATATAAGATTGTTTTGGTACCAAGACTTGATCAACCTTGTTAACAAAAGGATTTTAATGAACAAAATAATGTTTTCACTATGGTTATACTTGCTTACTTTTACTTTTCTCCTTCTTAGTCTTTGTCTTTTCTTTTGCTAGCTTTGGTTTTACTAGGTGTTCGCTTGTTAGAGTGTCTTAAAACTTCTGTAGTTTGGTTTTTGTTTGCTTTTGCTTCTTCTAAAAATATGTTTTTGCGAGAAAATCAATTTTCATACCCTAAAAATTGGTCAAAAATAAAGTTTCCCAAAAAATTCCAGAAAATTCAAAATAAATTTTTTCCTCTAAAAAAGGGGAAGAGGGACACCTGGAGTGACCCAGGGGCCACCCTAGGCCAGCACCCCCCTGGGCGGCGCGGCCAGCCCCCAGGTGGCGCCTAGCAGGGGTGTGGACCACATATGGCCCTCCAAGATGCCTCCTCCCAGCCATCTTCTTTCTCTCCCGAAAAACACCGGAAAACTTTCTCAAGCTCGAGTTCCTGTTGTTCTTTCTCCCAATTTTCGATCTCCTTGCTCAGCCCATCTTTGCTGCTGATTTTTGGAGGGATTGCTCCTTGGTATGTGCCTCCTCCGCTTGTCCAATTAGATTTGTGATTGGTAGATTGTATCTTGAGTATTTTGCTGCTATAGGTGACAGGTTGTGTGAGCTTGCATGCTTGTTCTATGCTTAGAGATTTCATTTTGATGCATGTGTAGCCCTCTAGCAAGTTCCTATAGTAGTTTCTCATCATTTATCAACTTGGAAATCACTTGGTTTGATGTTTGTCTAAAAATTTCAGAAAGGAAGATGAGTGCATACCCACTGAATCAATATGATTTGATGGTACCTGAGCCAATGAAAAATCATCGTGAGGAAGGAGTCTTCCCTTCCATATATCCATGCCATGAATTTATGAGAGTCGCGGGAATCCTCCAAGATTTCCAAACTATGATTACCAATGCAGGGTTGGAACACTTTGTTGAAGGTGAACCTTTTCAATATGTTAAGCTAACCATGGTTGTGGTGCAGGACTTCCGGTTTACTTGGTCTTCATCTAATCCCATGGTCCATTATAAAATATACAATCTAGTTGTTGACCTGCCTTTTGCTGATTTCTGTGCAGCAATTAGATTACCTCATTGGGGATCTTGTGAGGAGATCAAGGAAAGGCCTAAGTCACTTATGGATTTGTATGCTGAAATTTGCCAAGGTTTCGAATTCTCAAAGGAAGTGGTAAAATTCGGAACATTCAGTTCCCATCCATTAGATATTTTGCCTATTTCATTACCAAGTGTGTTCTTGCTAGAAAGATTGCTAGAAAGTTATCTTCTTTTGATCTAGCTTTTATCTTAGCTGCTTTGAATAGGGATAGATCTTATAACCTGGGTGCTTTGATAGCTTACCATCTTTCCACTAACCGCGAGAAGGGTGGGATTTGTGGAGGTCTCATCGCCGCTAGGTTGCTAGCTTTCCATGGTTTAGAGCCTCACCATTCATATTATCAGTTCCCCGTAGAGAGGATTGATCTTGATTCCATGGTTCGGCATAACTTTGTTTCTCTAGGGGCTATTGTGAGAAGTTTACCGTATGAATTATCCTTTGTCAAGCGTGGTTGGGGAGGGGGTAGGACTGAGAAAGTAGTTTATTTGCCTGCACCTGCTTTGTTTAATTTTGATAACATGCAAGGATGGTCGCTTACGGAGGAGGATTTTGACACATACGTGGCGGAGCTCTCCCAGCAAGAGGAGAATGTTGGCACAAACAATATGTGTACATAACTTTCAGATAAGATCACAAAAAATACTATCACAATGATTCAATAATAAGTTCAGATCTGAGATCATGGCACTCGGGCCCTAGTGACAAGCATTAATCACAACAAGTTGCAACAAGTCAAATAGCACTAATAGAGATACTAGGCATTATGCCCTAACAGATCTTATTCGACTACATGATAGAACTCATCCAATCCCTACCATCCCCAAGCCTACAGTGGGGGATTACTCACTCATGGATGAGGGAAACATCGATGGTTGATGGAGATGCGTTGGCGATGACGATGGCGATGATCCTCTCCAAATTCCCCGTCCCGGCAGGGTGCCAGAATGAAGTTTCTGGATCCGGATCTTGGTTTCTGGTGGTGGCGGCGGAGCGGAACTCTTTTTGGAAAACTATCGAACCCCCTCGGTTTTTAGGTCGACATGCAACTTATAGGCGCAGAGGGAGGCCGAGGAAGTGCCTGGGGAGGCTGCACCCCTCCAGGCGCGGGGTCAGGTGGGCCCGCGCCTAGGGTGGGTCTGGCCCCCCAGGCCTCCCCTCCATCTCTTCTTCTGGATCCGTGGATCTTCTGGTGAAATATAATATTTGGCATATTTTCCGGGATTTTTCCTGATGGTTCATTTTCTACACAAAAACAAGACACCAAGGTAATTCTGCTGAAAACAGCGTCAGTCCGTGTTAGTTATATCCAAATAACACAAGTTTAGAGGATAAACAATAGCAAAGTGTTCAAGAAAGTAGATACGTTTTGGACGTATCCCCAAGCTTAGCTTATTGCTTGTCCTCAAGCAATTCAGTTGAAAACTGAGTGCGATAAAAGAACTTTCACGAACACTTTGCTTCATATGATGTAAATATTCTCAGCACAGGAGTAGATGCTTAGACAATTCATAATAAAGAGTATGCAACTAAGTCTACTCAATAGTCATTGCAAGCTATGAAGAGAAACCAACTCAATAATAATAAGTAGCATGAAACATAAACATAAGCAACATTGTAATGCTCATAATAAGGTATGATAGAGTGGTATCTCACTTGCCTTTGTTTGAAGAGCACAATATAAATGTTGAGGCACCTCTTAAGTTCACATGAAGACTAGAGATAAAGATATCAGAGATACAAGCATCAAAGTCATGACATAATTAACCAAGTTTTGGAACAAACACAAGAATGACAACTATGCTCTTAAGAAAGTGCTCATAGAATAAGTGGTGACTCAACAAAGTTGTGAAAATGGTTTTGTGAAGGTTTGAACGGCTTCCCAAAGCTGAAAGGAAGGTACTCATTAGCTTTGAGCTCTCATTGCCCCTATCATAGGCATCTTCATGTGGTTAAGGTGAAAGTGAGGTCCACTCTGAATCATATGCTTGACAGACCATAGGCTGGAAATCCCAAGTCCCTTGAGTACGAGGGTCGCTCCGCATGCAACTCAACTTTGGTCACCTGAAAATTCTTGTCATTGTAAATACATGCATATCATCGAGAACCGCCAACAGGGTACCCCTTGCACATGGTATAGGAGCTTTTCCATAACCAAAATGACAAGGCAAGCAAACAATGAGCATCTCAGCAATCTTTTTATTTACCATATGCATAGCTTTTTATTGAGGACGCTTCATAGATGCTCATTATGGTGATGCTGCAAGTTTTGTGGCATCCCGCTAAAACCACTACTAGAAAATCGCGTTGTTTTTGTGCATTGCATCATCGTGACCGCATGCTCATGTCATCATGCCACATTGCATTTGAGCATCGTCATCATCATGCATATTAATTTGCCTAAAAACTAATTGCGAAAGTTATGTTAAAATTAAATAAAAACCTATAATGTTTTTAGTGGGGCAGTCGAACGGGCCGATTCGACCACCCCAGAAATAAAAATCGGTCCACCCCGTTATTCTTTTCCTACCTATCCTAATCCTACCCAGTCCCCAGCCACATCAGTCCCTCCAATCGGTTCTCGCCACATCACCCTTGGCCATCCCCCCCTCCAATCAAAAGCTGCCACCTCACTTACCCACCTCTCTCTCCCCTCTCCCACTTTCCCCAACCCCACACGCCACACCTGCCTGCACCGCCCACGCCACACACATGGTCACACACCACCACGCACACACGCGCACGCGAGCCGGCCCACCCACTCCCCGCGTGGCCTCTCCCCACCAACCGAGTCCCCATCCTTCCTCCCTCGTTCCCGTCTTCCCCGAGCTCCCTCACCCCGCTGCCGCCCCGCCTCCCCTCTGCCTTCTTCCTCCCCTCCGGCTTGCCCGTCCCCGCAGGCGGCCTCCACCGCCAACCCCCCCCCCACCGCCTGGTGCCCGCGAGTCACCTCCCTCCTCGCCCCGCGACCCCCGCATCGTCCTCCTTCCGCACCCAACCTCCGCCTCGCCGCCTCTGCTCCCCGTCCTCGCCGGCGCGCCCTCCCGGCCTCTCCTCACCGCCGCCTTTCCTCCCTCGCGTCCATCCTCCTCTCGCCCCGCTCCCCGCAGCCCTCTCCTCCCCAGGCCGCACGCGACCTTCTCCCTCAACCGCTCCTCCCACCCCGCCGGTCGCCGGCCGCTCCCTCCCCCGACCGCGGCCTCCACGTCGCCCGACCGACGCCGCCGCTCTCCTCCTTCTCCGGCCAAGATCTCCCCGCCTCCTCTGCCGGCGCGGCCGACCACGCCATCAACCGCCTCGCCTCCTCGCCTCTGCGCCACCGGCGGCCCCGCATCCCCGCCCGACCGCCCTCATCTCCCTCTGCCTCGACGGCCGCCGTCGTTGCCAGGGTCGCCTCCCCCGCGTCGCCTCTGCCGCCCTCCCCATGCGCCTCCTCCAGGCCCCTGCCTCGGAGCCCCTCGCCGGCCGGCCGCCCCGCTGCCTGCCGCGAGCCCGCCCCGCCTGGGACCTCCTCTGCCCGGCTGGCTGCGGGCACCTTCTCCCCGTTGGTGACATGGTGTTGGTATGATGCCCCCATCGTGATGCCCCAAGATCTTCTTATCGACAAGATCCCTGGCGCAAGTTGACAATGATGTATCAAGAAGGAGCCTCGAGAACGCTGACGTGGAACGCCAAGAACTTCTACCGGAGACCGACCCGATACACGGACCCGAAGACCGCGGATGCGACAAGATCGTCGCTCGGACGCCAAGACCGCCACATGGAACGATAGGCGCTTCATCTCGGATACGCCAAGTACTTCAGCCAGATGCCAAGACCGACTCGATGGCACGGACCCGACAAGATCTTCATGACGACAACGACCAGGGCGGATCCGATGCGCCCCTGACTCCGAACCAAGTCCTACTTCCCGGAATGCCAAGATCTACTCTGTATCCGAGAACGATCCCACCGAGACCGAACCGTCGAACCCTGGACCCTGAGACCGACCCCGAACCCCCGGAACCCCAAGATCTGCCGAACCCTAATGTGTGAACCCCTTCCCGAAACCCTATTTTATAATATAATATAAATTGTTGCATATTAAATTGTCATACTCGCATGCATATTTGTGTGGTTTGGGGGCCTTATGCCGATTCACCTCATAATTAAATATGGGGCCCATATGCGGGCAAATCTAGTCTTATATTGGCCTCATTTAAATTTGTGTAGCGAACCGGTGATATATTCTGCCTTGTTAAACAACATTAAATGGCGGGGTAGCTAAAAAGCATGAAACACCTAATTAATTGTCGGGACCCCGGTTCCACTTATTATTGCCCAATTGCATCGCATCTTGGCCATGGCATACATCATACATGCATCATGCCCGATTTTCTACCGTAGTATTAAATATTGCATCCGGTGTTTATTCTAGTGTTTTGCTTCTTCGCGGATTGGGCCGTTGAGTTGATGTGAGCTTTGCCCCGATCTTCGGTTGAACCTTCGACAATGTTTTCAGGCGAGCATCTCCCCCTTTCTACCTATCTTACTTTTATAGTATTTATTCCCTCCTGTTGATCTAATGCTATCTGTGTTGCGATGCTCTAGTTTCGTACCCGTGATATTCCTTGCATCCATATATTGCCTTGGACACATCCTATGACCTGTTGTTTGGTAGATAGTTGGACTTGCGCGTCGTAGTCGCTTGCTCAAGTGCTGTTGCGTGTCGTCGAGTACCACAGTTGTTGGAGTATTGCCGCACGTTGAATGTTGGAGATGATCATGGCTTTAATTATTGTTCACTTTAATTACTGTTTAACAACTAAAATTGAAGTAGGTAAGCAGAGGCACAGGTGGGCAATAGATGTTATTTGGTTGTTAACCGTCCACTTGTGTCCCGTAGGACCCCGAGTGCTTGATACCTGTTCCTTGAATTATCGCGCTATCCACATACGGGGAATTATGGGCCCCCCTTAGCCAGAGCTTGATTCAGTCTTATTTCTTGGGGCCACAAACTAGTTTGAGGTTTTATTTACGATCCTGTACTTATGCCATGCTTTACTGCTTTATTTACGATTGTGCGATGGATAGCACACTGTACTGTTTAGGATCGTGACCCGTTTTCGCGGTATCGACACCCCGAGTTTTCGGGTTCCCAGTCGTTTACAGCCGGCCCCACAAACCTTGAGTCCGTCTCGGAGCCGGCCAGTTTCGTTGCGGGTGTACTCCAAGGGGTGGCCCCCTGAAATATTTCTGAATCATGTGATTGCTTTGTCGTGAAAGCCTCGTTGGGTTTTGATTTGGTTTTCCGAGGTTGATCGTGTGTGTGTTGCTATTGGTGCCCCCGGCCGGGTAAAAACTTTCCGAAAGCCGTGTCCGCGGTTATGGACGACTTGGAGCACAGTATCTCGATCATAGACAACTATAACTAAAGTAGTGCTATTAATTTGACTTTATAATGACTAGTAAGCAGCTTCACTATAATGGAATGGCTAAATAAAACTGCCAACAATTGCTTGTTTGGGTGTCGCTTGCGACCATTGTACCTGACTAGTAAGTATTGCAACTATAACGGAATGGCTGAATAAAAGTACCAACAACTGCTGGGTTTTTGGGTTATCTCAAGCTAATTGTATTTGACTAGTAAGTGCCGCAACTGCCACGGAATGGTTAACTAAAACGGCCCACTGTTTATTTTATCAGGATGATTATCTACACCTGACTAGTAATTGCTGCAACAATAACTGAATAGATAAAACTGCCAACTGTGTGAGTTCCTCGGTTGACTTCCTCGTTTGGTCTCGAGGGGGAAACACCAGGATGGGTTTTGTTTGGCGTTAGCTTCAGGTTGGATCCGGATAGGTCATTCTTATCCCTCCCTGATAACCGCCAGTTGTATCGAGTCTCTATAGGTTGTTTAGTGCATGCTGCCGCTGCCGCTCAGTCCACCATACCTTTGTAGGCGAGGACCGCCGAATTCTAGTCTCGCCGTGTACTGGCCTCAGTACTGACGCTCCTCTTTTCCTTTGCCCTTTGTCGGCACCCCTTTTGTTTAAGCAGGTTTGAGATCGACGTCGTTAGCAGGTTACCCTTCCGGCTTGGCCTGGGCAGGGTTATGGACGCCATTGGTTATTCTTCAGGGCTCTTAGCCCCATTTGCATCTTGTCCGTAGTCGGACGCTCCATCATTTTCAAGGTGATTTGGATCTTTGTATATTATATCTGTATTCTTGACTCATTGAGTCGCTGTTATATATATCTGTTCTGTGGGTCCCATCGAGGACTGTTGTGTAATGTTATTACTTCGTTTTCCACCCGCACGAAAGTGCCTGGTGGGCACCTTTGAATCGTTTCTATGCAGGTTTGGCGGGTTTTGCTAAAACTTGCATAGGGTCGATTCTGAGGGTGTTACAGAGTGGTATCAGAGCTCAGCAGTTGCGATACCCCACAAGTCCAGCCTGTAGGATAACCTAGCTAACGGCCAAAGTAGAGTGTCAAAACTATTTTTGCAAAATCGGTTGGATAGTTCTGATTAGGTCTGAATTTACTCCTTACCCCTCTGCTATTCTCCTCTCACCTCTGCGTGTTTTGAATCCGCTCTCTTCTCTCTCTTCGAGTCCAGGATTTCTCGTGGTTGGGTTTCCGTCGTACCTTCAGGGTTTCGCTTCCTCCTTCGGTAACGGTGTTGCTACATCTGATCTTCGTGCTATCCGAGGAACCCTCCGTCTACTGTGGTACCATTCTTTGTTTCCTTTTTTGTGCCTTCCGGTGTTTTCCGACGCGATGACATCATCTACGCCAGATCCGATGCAGAGCCGGCATCACTCCTTTGTTCTGCACCTCGATTGTCGAGATCTTCAGTCTGATTCCGAGAATGGTTGCACTCTTTTCTACCGATTGTGCAGAGTAATAGTTTGGGTGCGTGATGGATTGGCCCCCATGACGACTACCCTTTCTATTCGCTTGTGTACATTGAAGTGGATGAGAATGCATCGGTTCCCTCTTTCTACCGGAGTTAGAGGTGGCTTTATTGGTTGATACCTCTACCTTCGCCTTTGTTTCCCGGAGTGTTCTCTCAACGATCACGGACAACGACCTCTTGTTAGTGGTGTCGCGAGGATCTACACGAAGCAAGAAGACGCAGATCGCCGACCTTCCTTCCGGTACCATGAGGCGGATCTCGAGGGCGAGATCCATTGTTAGTGGTGTCGAATTGTGGCATCCCGCTAAAACCACTACTAGAAAATCGCGTTGTTTTTGTGCATTGCATCATCGTGACCGCATGCTCATGTCATCATGCCACATTGCATTTGAGCATCGTCATCATCATGCATATTAATTTGCCTAAAAACTAATTGCGAAAGTTATGTTAAAATTAAATAAAAACCTATAATGTTTTTAGTGGGGCAGTCGAACGGGCCGATTCGACCACCCCTGAAATAAAAATCGGTCCACCCCGTTATTCTTTTCCTACCTATCCTAATCCTACCCAGTCCCCAGCCACATCAGTCCCTCCAATCGGTTCTCGCCACATCACCCTTGGCCATCTCCCCCTCCAATCAAAAGCTGCCACCTCACTTACCCACCTCTCTCTCCCCTCTCCCACTTTCCCCAACCCCACACGCCACACCTGCCTGCACCGCCCACGCCACACACATGGTCACACACCACCACGCACACACGCGCACGCGAGCCGGCACACCCACTCCCCGCGTGGCCTCTCCCCACCAACCGAGTCCCCATCCTTCCTCCCTCGTTCCCGTCTTCCCCGAGATCCCTCACCCCACTGCCGCCCCGCCTCCCCTCTGCCTTCTTCCTCCCCTCCGGCTCGCCCGTCCCCGCAGGCGGCCTCCTCCGCCAACCCCCCCCCCCCACCGCCTGGTGCCCGCGAGTCACCTCCCTCCTTGCCCCGCGACCCCCGCATCGTCCTCCTTCCGCACCCAACCTCCGCCTCGCCGCCTCTGCTCCCCGTCCTCGCCGGCGCGCCCTCCCGGCCTCTCCTCACCGCCGCCTTTCCTCCCTCGCGTCCATCCTCCTCTCGCCCCGCTCCCCGCAGCCCTCTCCTCCCCAGGTCGCACGCGACCTTCTCCCTCAACCGCTCCTCCCACCCCGCCGGTCGCCGGCCGCTCCCTCCCCCGACCGCGGCCTCCACGTCGCCCGACCGACGCCGCCGCTCTCCTCCTTCTCCGGCCAAGCTCTCCCCGCCTCCTCTGCCGGCGCGGCCGACCACGCCACCAACCGCCTCGCCTCCTCGCCTCTCTGCGCCACCGGCGGCCCCGCATCCCCGCCCGACCGCCCTCATCTCCCTCTGCCTCGACGGCCGCCGTCGTTTCCAGGGTCGCCTCCCCCGCGTCGCCTCTGCCTCCCTCCCCATGCGCCTCCTCCAGGCCCCTGCCCCGGAGCCCCTCGCCGGCCGGCCGCCCCGCTGCCTGCCGCGAGCCCGCCCCGCCTGGGACCTCCTCTGCCCGGCTGGCTGCGGGCACCTTCTCCCCGTTGGTGACATGGTGTTGGTATGATGCCCCCATCGTGATGCCCCAAGATCTTCTTATCGACAAGATCCCTGGCGCAAGTTGACAACGATGTATCAAGAAGGAGCCTCGAGAACGCTGACGTGGAACGCCAAGAACTTCTACCGGAGACCGACCCGATACACGGACCCGAAGACCGCGGATGCGACAAGATCGTCGCTCGGACGCCAAGACCGCCACATGGAACGATAGGCGCTTCATCTCGGATACGCCAAGTACTTCAGCCAGATGCTAAGACCGACTCGATGGCACGGACCCGACAAGATCTTCGTGACGACAACGACCAGGGCGGATCCGATGCGCCCCTGACTCCGAACCAAGTCCTGCTTCCCGGAATGCCAAGATCTACTCTGTATCCGAGAACGATCCCGCCGAGACCGAACCGTCGAACCCTGGACCCTGAGACCGACCCCGAACCCCCGGAACCCCAAGATCTGCCGAACCCTAATGTGTGAACCCCTTCCCGAAACCCTATTTTATAATATAATATAAATTGTTGCATATTAAATTGTCATACTCGCATGCATATTTGTGTGGTTTGGGGGCCTTATGCCGATTCACCTCATAATTAAATATGGGGCCCATATGCGGGCAAATCTAGTCTTATATTGGCCTCATTTAAATTTGTGTAGCGAACCGGTGATATATTCTGCCTTGTTAAACAACATTAAATGGCGGGGTAGCTAAAAAGCATGAAACACCTAATTAATTGTCGGGACCCCGGTTCCACTTATTATTGCCCAATTGCATCGCATCTTGGCCATGGCATACATCATACATGCATCATGCCCGATTTTCTACCGTAGTATTAAATATTGCATCCGGTGTTTATTCTAGTGTTTTGCTTCTTCGCGGATTGGGCCGTTGAGTTGATGTGAGCTTTGCCCCGATCTTCGGTTGAACCTTCGACAATGTTTTCAGGCGAGCATCTCCCCCTTTCTACCTATCTTACTTTTATAGTATTTATTCCCTCCTGTTGATCTAATGCTATCTGTGTTGCGATGCTCTAGTTTCGTACCCGTGATATTCCTTGCATCCATATATTGCCTTGGACACATCCTATGACCTGTTGTTTGGTAGATAGTTGGACTTGCGCGTCGTAGTCGCTTGCTCAAGTGCTGTTGCGTGTCGTCGAGTACCACAGTTGTTGGAGTATTGCCGCACGTTGAATGTTGGAGATGATCATGGCTTTAATTATTGTTCACTTTAATTACTGTTTAACAACTAAAATTGAAGTAGGTAAGCAGAGGCACAGGTGGGCAATAGATGTTATTTGGTTGTTAACCGTCCACTTGTGTCCCGTAGGACCCCGAGTGCTTGATACCTGTTCCTTGAATTATCGCGCTATCCACATACGGGGAATTATGGGCCCCCCTTAGCCAGAGCTTGATTCAGTCTTATTTCTTGGGACCACAAACTAGTTTGAGGTTTTATTTACGATCCTGTACTTATGCCATGCTTTACTGCTTTATTTACGATTGTGCGATGGATAGCACACTGTACTGTTTAGGATCGTGACCCGTTTTCGCGGTATCGACACCCCGAGTTTTCGGGTTCCCAGTCATTTACAGCCGGCCCCACAAACCTTGAGTCCGTCTCGAAGCCGGCCAGTTTCGTTGCGGGTGTACTCCAAGGGGTGGCCCCCTGAAATATTTCTGAATCCTGTGATTGCTTTGTCGTGAAAGCCTCGTTGGGTTTTGATTTGGTTTTCCGAGGTTGATCGTGTGTGTGTTGCTATTGGTGCCCCCGGCCGGGTAAAAACTTTCCGAAAGCCGTGTCCGCGGTTATGGACGACTTGGAGCACAGTATCTCGATCATAGACAACTATAACTAAAGTAGTGCTATTAATTTGACTTTATAATGACTAGTAAGCAGCTTCACTATAATGGAATGGCTAAATAAAACTGCCAACAATTGCTTGTTTGGGTGTCGCTTGCGACCATTGTACCTGACTAGTAAGTATTGCAACTATAACGGAATGGCTGAATAAAAGTACCAACAACTGCTGGGTTTTTGGGTTATCTCAAGCTAATTGTATTTGACTAGTAAGTGCCGCAACTGCCACGGAATGGTTAACTAAAATGGCCCACTGTTTATTTTATCAGGACGATTATCTACACCTGACTAGTAATTGCTGCAACAATAACTGAATAGATAAAACTGCCAACTGTGTGAGTTCCTCGGTTGACTTCCTCGTTTGGTCTCGAGGGGGAAACACCAGGATGGGTTTTGTTTGGCGTTAGCTTCAGGTTGGATCCGGATAGGTCATTCTTATCCCTCCCTGATAACCGCCAGTTGTATCGAGTCTCTATAGGTTGTTTAGTGCATGCTGCCGCTGCCGCTCAGTCCACCATACCTTTGTAGGCGAGGACCGCCGAATTCTAGTCTCGCCGTGTACTGGCCTCAGTACTGACGCTCCTCTTTTCCTTTGCCCTTTGTCGGCACCCCTTTTGTTTAAGCAGGTTTGAGATCGACGTCGTTACCAGGGTTACCCTTCCGGCTTGGCCTGGGCAGGGTTATGGACGCCATTGGTTATTCTTCAGGGCTCTTAGCCCCATTTGCATCTTGTCTGTAGTCGGACGCTCCATCATTTTCAAGGTGATTTGGATCTTTGTATATTATATCTGTATTCTTGACTCATTGAGCCGCTGTTATATATATCTGTTCTGTGGGTCCCATCGAGGACTGTTGTGTAATGTTATTACTTCGTTTTCCACCCGCACGAAAATGCCTGGTGGGCACCTTTGAATCGTTTCTATGCAGGTTTGGCGGGTTTCGCTAAAACTTGCATAGGGTCGATTCTGAGGGTGTTACAAGTTTCCACCATGATTAAGCATGGCTTAGGCTAGCGGCCCAGGCGTTTATCTAACACAATGTATAAACTCCATGAACTCACAACCTCCCCTTTTATTTCACATCGTCGACATCCGTAAACAAAAGAGCAAAGTATCAACTGGAGAAGGATATCCAACAAGTGTTGAAAGCGTTCCCCGTGACAGCACGGTTCTGTTGACTCCCAGCATATAATTAGCAATCATATAACTTTCATGGACTAGTCACAATGGTTCAGAATTATTAAGCGCAAGGAATAAAGTGTGCCATCAAGTTCGTGAGAGATTTACTAACTAACTTTCTCAAAACAGACAAACATTTTATTTTGGAAGAAAACACGGCATATGGAATATGCACTAAAATAGCGAATGAAGCTAATAGGTAGGTATGGTGGACGCAGCTGGCAATATTGGTTTTGGGGAGTTGGAAGCACAGGTAGAGCACATACTCAGTGCAAGTGAAGGCTAGCAATAGAGAGGGAGCGACAAACAAGTGAGCAATAGTTGTCACAATCATGCTTGCAACAAAACAGGACTAATTATGGCATGAAAGTGATACAAGAACTCTGAGGCAAAATAAATCATCGAGGCTTACTGACTATTGATTAGTCATACGCATGCGTGAGCATGTGCCAATTCGATTCACATGAATAGTCAGAGGAGGATACCACAATGTCATACCAAAGTATGAATAAAACAATGCAAGCAAACATTCATATGACATGGTACAAACTATTAGCAAGCTGGAGCTAATCATAGACAAGCAAGAACTACTAAGCATCCATAATGCCATACACCTTACACATACAGGCTAAGCATGCTCACAATGAAGAGTATATGTACAAAAATGAAACAACTAGAGTTTGTTACCAGCCTCTTACCACACCTCGAGTTGTCTTAATCTTCATTATTGCCCTTCACTTGTGTGACTTGAATAATTAACATGAAACCAAAATCCACTAAGGACGGCTGAACCCTGTAAAGAACTCACAAAACCAAAGAAGAACAACAAATATTTTTGGTGTTTTTCGATTTTTTAGAAACAAGCAAACAGAGAAAAACCAAACAAAAACAAAGGAATGATCATAGTCAGGCACCTGCGATGAAGAAGAAGACGCGCCCCAATCAAATGAGGGCTGCTGGTATGAAGACTCTCCCAAGTTGGAGGGCTGAACCGAATTGTCTTCGGCATCCTCTTCAACATTCTCTTCTTGCTGGGAGAGTGCCCCCACATAAGTGTCAACCTCCTCCTCCTCCGTAAGTGACCATCCTTGCCTGTTATCAAAGTTAAACAAAGCAGGTGCAGGGAAATAAACTATTTTCTCAGTCCTACCCTTTCTCTGACCTTGCTGGGAAAAATATATTTCATATGGTAAACTTCTCACATTATCCCCCAAGGAAACAAAACCATGTTGAATCATGGATTCAATATCAAGCCTTTCTATGGGGAACTGAAAATCTGAATAATGAGGCTCCAAACCATGGAAAGCTAGCAACCTAGAAGCAATGAGACCTCCATAAATTCCACCCTTCTCACGGTTGGTGGTGATACGGTGAGCTATCAGAGCACCCAAACTATAAGATCTATTCCTATTCAGAGCAGCTGAAATAAAAGCTAGATCAAAAGAAGACAACTTTCTAGCAATCTTTCTAGCAAGAACACACTTGGTAATGAAATAGGCAAAGTATCTAACAGCTGGGAGTTGAATGTTCCGAATTTTACCACTTTCCTTTGAGAAGGAGAAACCTTGGCAAATCTAATCATATAAATCCATAAGTTACTTGGGCCTCTCCTTGATCTTCTCACAAGATCCCCACTGAGGTACTCTAATTGCTGCACAGAAATCAACAAAAGGCAGGTCGATAGATATATTATATATTTTGTAATGGGCCATGGGATTAGAAGTAGACCAAGTGAACCAGAAGTCCTGCACAAAAGCCATGGTTAGCTTAACATATTGGAATGGTTCACCTTCAACAAAGTGTTCCAACCCTACATTTGTAATCATAGTTTGGACATCTTGGAGGATCCCCGCAGCTCTCATGAATTCATGGCATGGATATATGGAAGGAAAAACTGGCTCCTCACGATGAACCTTCATTGGCTCATGCATCATCAAGTCATATTGGTTCAGTGGATAAGCACTCATCTTCCTTGCTGAAATTTTTAGACAACCATCAAACCAAGTGATTTCTAAATTGATAAATGATGAGAAACTACTATAGGAGCTTGCTAGAGGACTACACATGCATCAAAACAAAGTTTCTAAGCATAGAAAAACATGCAATCTCAAACAACCTGTCACCTACAGCAGCAAAATACTAAAGATAAAATTTACCAATCACAAATCTAATTGGACAAGTGGAGGAGGCACATACCAAGGAGCAATCCCTCCAAAAATCAGCACTTGAGATGGGCTAAACAAGGAGATCGAAAATCGCGAGCAAGAATAGCAAGAACTCAAGCTTGAGCAAGTTTTCCGGTGTTTTTCGAGAGAGAGAGAGAAAGAAGGTAGCTTTGAGGAGGCAGCCTGGAGGGGCCTAGGTGGGCCAGCCCCCCCAGGCGCCGCCACCTAGTAGGTCGCGCCTACCAGGGGTCTGGTGGCCTAGAGTGGCCCCCTGGGTCACCTCAGGTGACACTCTTCCCCTTTTTTTGAGGAAAAAATTATTTTGAATTTTGTGGGATTTTTCGGGAAACTTTATTTTTGGCCAATTTTCAGGGTATGAAAAATGATTTTCTCGCAGAAACAGTTTTTTCAGAAGAAGCAAACGCAAACCAAAAGCCAAACTACAGGAGCTCTAAGAAACTCAAACAAGCAAAACAACTAACAAAACTAAAGTTAAAGCAAAGACTAGGAAGGAGAAAGGAAAAAAGAAAGCAAGTATAACCATAGTGGAAACATTATTTTGTTCATTAAAATCTTTTTGTTAACAAGGTTGATCAAGTCTTGTTACCAAAACAATCTTATATGAAGCAAAACTTTGCATTCCACAAGGTGATTATGTTACCTCATACTTGATAGCAATGGTCCCAATCATAATAGTTTCAACATTTTCTTATGGAATGGGACAATATATTTCTCCAACCTTGATGCTCTCAATATTTTCAATAGAATTCAGGCAATAGCTCTTAACAACCTTCTTGGGGAAATAGACAGTGTGATCTTTGTCATTAATATTGAATGTTACTTTTCCTTGATTGCAATTGATGATAGCACCTGCAGTATTAAGAAAAGGTCTCCCAAGAATAATAGACATATTATCATCTTCAGGGATTTCAAGCACAACAAAATCAGTTAAGACCATGCAATTATGAGCAACTTGAATAGGAACATCCTCACATATACCAGCAGGAATAGTAGTTGACTTATCAGCCATTTGCAAAGATATATCAGTTGGTATCAACTTTTCTAGCTGGAGTCTCTTGTAGAGAGAAAAAGGCATAACACTAACTCTAGCTCCCAAATCACATAAAGCGGTTCTAACATAATTGTTCTTAATAGAGCAAGGAATAGTTGGTATACCTGGATCACCAAGTTTCTTTGGAACCTTACAATTGAAGGAGTAATTAGCAAGCAAAGTAGAAATCTCCTCATTAGGAATCTTCCTTTTATTAGAGACAATATCCTTCATATACTTTGAATAAGGAGGCAACTTAATAGCATAAGTCAAAGGAATTTGCAAGAATAAAGGCTTCATAAACTCACAAAACTTGTTGTAGTGTTCTTCCTCCTTTGACTTGTGTTTCTTACCTAGAAAAGGCATAGGTTTCTGCACCCAAGGTTCTCTCTCTTTACCATGTTTATTAGCAATAAAATCTTCCTTTGTATACCTAGTGTTCTTAGT
Organism: Avena sativa; assembly: GCA_916181665.1. Lineage (NCBI taxonomy): Eukaryota > Viridiplantae > Streptophyta > Magnoliopsida > Poales > Poaceae > Avena > Avena sativa. The sequence continues at coordinate 228,234,026 of OV702280.1, read as the reverse complement.
GTGCTTATCATGTTATTCCTCACATTACTCCTTATCAGGAGACTCATTTTTATCATTACCACTCTCAGTTTCAGCATCAGAGACATATATACTATTAGGATCTACAGCAGGTTCAAGTGGTTCCTCAACTATATGTTTCTTTTTCTTTCTCTTACGAGGACTACCACTATCTTCACCTTGTTGAGAATCTTGCTCTATTATTTTAGGGTGTCCTTTAGGATATAAAGGATCTTGAGTAGCCATACCACTCCTAGTTCTAATTCCATAAGCATGTTTATCTCCTGAAGCATTAAATAGCATATCCTTTTGTACCTTAGCAAGTTGATCAAGTTGGGTTTGAACCATTTGAAAGTGTTTACAAAGCATTTTAATATCATTAGAAGTTCTTTCCACAATATCTTTCAACTAATGGGTAGCTCTAGAGTTTTCCAATAAATAATTCTGAACTTGTTTATTAAAATACCCTTGTTTAACAATAAAAGTGTCAAGTTTCTCTAAACATTGATCAGGAGGCTTACCATAAGGAATATCACCTTCATCAAAGTGTTGGAGAGAGTGTACCTCAATAGTGGATGAGTGGGGAATTGGCTTACATAATTCTTCTATAGGAGGTAGATTTTTCACATCTTCAGCTCTAATACCTTTCTCCTTTAGACACTTCTTAGCTTCCTTCATCACTTCATCATTTAATGCAATAACTCCCCTCTTATTTGTTGTTGGTGCTGGAATTGGTTCAGGAACAACTGGTTCAGGAGTAATAGGCTTAGGTGTATTCAACTCAGTTGAAGTCCAATCATCATAATTCTTGCTTATCTTGGTCATTAATTCTACAGCATCTGTAGGAGTCCTTTTCCTGAAAACACAATCAGCAAAGCTATCTAGGTAGGTCCTAGAATCATCATTTAGTCCATTATAATAAATATCAAGAAGCTCATTCTTAGGTAATGGACATCCAGGATGTGCATGAATCAAGGCACGGAACCTTGTCCATGACTCAGGCAATTTCTCTTCTTCTCCCTGTTTAAAATCAAAAAGTCTCTGCAAAGCAGCATGTCTATCACTGGGAGGAAAATATTTCTGTAAGAAAGAAGCAATCAAGCAATCAGGGCTATCAACGGAACCATGAGGTAATCTATTAAACCAATCCCTAGCTTCTTCTTTTAGTGAAAAAGGGAAGATCTTAGCAACAAAGTACTTGTGCATCTTAAAATCATCAGAGGACAAATCACTCATAGTAGAAAGCTCATTCATATGAGCCACAACACTCTCATTTTCAGTCCCATAAAAGGTTCTTTCTCAACAATATCTAAGTAAGATAAATCAAGAGAGAAATCATAATCTTCATCTTTAGTATCTATGGGAGAAGTGGCAAACTTAGGATCAGAGGACAACTTAGGCATAATAGTACGTCTAGCAAGGAGACTCTTAATAGCACTAGTATCGTGTGTGTTCCGGCACTCGTCAACAAAATCATCAGTGAACTCAATGTAACCATCATTAATATCATAACTCTCACTAGCCTCAGGTGAGCTAACAGGTGTAACAATGTCTTCACTAGGAGTTTCGGTATTTCCTAGACTAGCCATAGTAGCATATAGAAAAGGACCTAATGAACCACTTGCATCAAGCATAGTAGAAGTAACATCATGAGTATCAAAAGCAGTTTCAGACTCAGCAGTAGTAGCAGTGTGTGTAGCATGTGTATGTGGTGGTGGTGTAACAAGCTTACTTATAACAGACGGTGAATCAAGAGCAGCAGAGGTGTTAAGGATTGTACCTCTTCTTGTAGTGGATGGTAAAATAGGGAACTTTCCATCACGAGACTTCCCCATGATGAAAGGAGTAGCAGTGAACAATAATAGATCCAAGTGAACTTACAAATAAAGCTATGCTCCCCGGCAACAGTGCCAGAAAATAGTCTTGATTACCCACAAGTATAGGGGGTCGCAACAGTCTTCGCGGGTAGTATTACCTAATTTATTGATTCGACACAAGGGGAGCCAAAGAATACTTGCAAGCCTTAACAATTGAGTTGTCAGTTCAGCTGCACCTGGAAATAGTTCTTGCTCACAGAAGTTTATCTGTAGCAACAGCAAAGCAACAACAGCAGTAACAGCAACAGTGAAACAGTAGCAGTAGTAACAGTAACGGTAACAGTAGGATTCGAGTGCGGTAGGCATAGGGATGGATGGACGGGTGTTGCATGGACGAGTCTAAACATGTAATTTCAAGATCTAGGGGATTGCAGATAAATAATAACAAGCATCCAAGTACTAAACAATCCTAGGCATGTGCTCCAAATATAGTCATACGTGCTCGCAATGAGAACTTGCACAACATCTTCTGTCCAGCCAGCACGTGGCAGCGGGGCCTCTAGGGAACTACTGGCATTTAAGGTGCTCCTTTTAATAGAGCACCGGAGCAAAGCATTAACACTCCGTGAACACATGTGATCCTCACACCACAGCCATCCCCTCCGGTTGTCCCAATTATTGTCACTTTGGGGCCTTTGGATACGGATAATGATATGTGTACACAACTTGCAGATAAGATCACAAACAATACTATCATAATGATTCAATAATAAGTTCATATTTGAGATCATGGCACTCGGGCCCTAGTGACAAGCATTAAGCACAACAAGTTGCAACAAAGTCAAATAGCACTAATAGAGATACTAGGCACTATGCCCTAACAGATTTTATTCGATTACATGATAGAACTCATCCAATCCCTACCATCCCCAAACCTACAGCGGGGGATTACTCACTCATGGATGAGGGAAACATCGGTGGTTGATGGAGATAAGTTGGTGATGACGATGGCAATGATCCTCTGCAAATTCCCCGTCCCGACAGGGTGTCAGAATGGAGTTTCTGGATCCGAAACTTGGTTTCTGGTGGTGGCGGCGGAGCGGAACTCTTTCTGGAAAACTATTGACCCCCTTCGGTTTTTAGGTCGAAAGGCAACTTATAGGCGCAGAGGGAGGCCGAGGAAGTGCCTAGGGAGGAGGCTGCACCCCCTCCAGGCGCGGGGTCAGGTGGGCCCGCGCCTGGGTGGGTCTGGGTCCCCCAGGTCTCCCCTTGGTCTCTTCTTCTGGCTCCGTGGATCTTCTGGTGAAATATAAATTTTGGCATATTTTCCGGGATTTTTCCTGATAGTTCATTTTCTGCACAAAAACAAGACACCAAGGTAATTCTGCTGAAAACAGCGTCAGTCCATGTTAGTTGTATCCAAATCACACAAGTTTAGAGGAGAAACAATAGCAAAGTGTTCGAGAAAGTAGATACGTTTTGTACGTATCACCACTCTATCATACCTTATTTATGAGCATTGCAATGTTGCTTATGTTTATGTTTCATGCTACTTATTATTATTGAGTTGGTTTCTCTTCATAGCTTGCAATGACTATTGAGTAGACTTAGTTTCATACTTCTTATTATGAATTGTCTAAGTATCTACTCCAGTGCTGAGAATATATACATCATATGAAGCAAATGTGTTCGTGAAAGTTCTTTTATTGCACTTAGTTTTCAACTGAATTGCTTGAGGATAAGCAATAAGCTAAGCTTGGGGGGAGTTGATACGTCCAAAACATATCAACTTTTCCGAACACTTTTGCTATTGTTTCTCCTCTAAACTTGTGTGATTTGGATATAACTAACATGGACTGACGTTGTTTTCATCAAATTTACCTTGGTGTCTAGTTTTTGTGCAGAAAATCAACTATCAGGAAAAATCTTGGAAAATATGCCAAAAATCCTATTTCACCAGAAGATCCAAGGAGCCATATTACAAGACGGAGGGGAGCCCTGGGTGGCCCACACCCCCTGTCGCACGGGTGGGCCCACCCCGCGCCTGGGAGGGAGGTGTGGCTAGCCCAGACACCCCGTCGTCCTCTCTCTTCGCCTATAAGTTTCCTTCTGACCTAAAAACTCAGGGGGGTCATCGTTTTCCAGAAAGAGTTCTGTTGCGCTGCCACCAACAGAAGCCGCGATTCGGAACCAGAAACTCCGTTCTGGCACCCTGCCAGGACGGGGAATTTGGGGAGGATCATCGCCATCGTCATCACCAACGCCTCTCCATCAACCGTCAATGTTTCCCTCATCCATGAGTGAGTAATCCCCCGCTTTAGGCTATGGGGATGGTAGGGATTGGATGAGTTCTATCTTGTAATCCAATAAGATTGGTATGGCATGGTGCCTAGTATCTCTATTAGTGCTATTTGACTTTGTTGCAACTTGTTGTGCTTAATGCTTGTCACTAGGGCCCGAGTGCCATGATCTCAGATCTGAACTTATTATTGAATCATTATGATAGTATTGTTTGTGATCTTATCTGCAAGTTGTGTACACATATCATTGTCCGGATCCAAAGGCCCTGAAGTGACAGAAATTGGGACAACCGGATGGGATGGCTGTGATGTGAGGATCACATGTGTTCATAGAGTGTTAATGCTTTGCTCCAGTGCTCTATTAAAAGGAGCACCTTAATTGCCAGTAGTTCCCTTGAGGCCCCGCTGCGACGGGCTGACAGGACAAAAGATGGTGTGCAAGTTCTCATTGCGAGCACGCATGACTATATATGGAGCACATGCCTATGATTGTTTAGTACTTGAATGCTTATTCTTATTTATCTACAATGCCCTAGATCTTGAAGTTACATGTTTATACTCGTCCATGCAACGCCCGTCCATCCATCCCTATGCCTACCGCACTCATATCCTACTGTTTGCTAGTACTGTTACTATTGCTCCTGTGTTACTGCTGTTGTTGCTATTGATAAACTTCTGTGAGCAAGAACTATTTCTAGGTGCAACTGAATTGACAACTTAGTTGTTAAGGCTTGCAAGTATTCTTTGGCTCCCCTTGTGTCAAATCAGTAAATTGGGTAATACTACCCGTGAAGATTGTTGCGATCCCCTATACTTGTGGGTCATCAGGTACTAGATCTATGAAGAAAGAGAGAGAGAGAGAGAGAGAGAGAGAGAGAGAGAGAGAGATCAAGCTACTGCCACAAACCCATAGCCCGGAGGTGGACTACTCCCTCTTCATCATGGTGATGATGCTGGAGATGTTGGAGAGGGTGGAGATCTCCCCGGAGGTGGCTCCGACGGAGTTTCTCCCTCCAATCTTCGCCGGATCTGACTCTTTCTGGTGGTGTTTTTGCCTCTGGTGTGTTCTGGTGTCTCCCCCTCGAGGACTCCTGGGGGGTCCTTATATTGGGATTTTTAGGTCAAGAGAAGTCTGTGGGCAAAAGAATCAAGGCGATCGGACGGCCGAGGAGAAAACCAGCATGGGTGGCGCATCCACTGGGCCTGGGCGCGCCACCTGGGATTGTTTTGCCCTGCTGGTGAGATTTTTGTGCTCCATATGCTTCTCGTGGATAAATATTGGAATTCCCAAAAGTCCGGTTCCATTTGACTTCGTCAAGGTCCTGAAACATCAAAAACATTGAAAACAGGGTTTTTCTGCCCTCTAGGGTTATAACCAAAATAAAGGGGATCATTGGTATATCTCCAAAAATCAATATAAAACAGGGATATAACATTATATATGATGCAAATATATGGGAAAACATGTTAACAAACTACAAAGTTCATGTATGCATTTTACATGCATCAGCCAGCTGTGTATCAAGCTCCATGACTTGGATAACCAATATGGGATTTTCCCCTCCGTGATAGAGAGATATTCTCTAGGCCCTCTCGTGTGATATGATTAGGAAGCATGGCAATGTGCGACTCGATTAAAGTGTTAACTAAGGAGTAGACTAAGTGTTAGTCCAGTGAATCGTATATCACGGAACAAGAAGAGAGTTGAGCTATTAAAGGGATGGCAACTACTCACCTATAGCTTGACAAGGTATATCGTGAGGAAAAGGGACTTGGACGAAAGTCACATTGAAGGTTGTCTTGTAGAATTTACGGCACTTGGGAGTTGGTACGTCTTGCTATAGGCTGATGCCATCTATCGACTTGAGACCAACTGTTCATGGGAGTGAGTTGGACTCAAAGCCATGACAGGATACTTGAAAGTGTAGCTCATGTCGTGTGTAGGTGTGCGTAAACCTACAGGGTCACACACTTAAGGGTAAGGGGCTTATGTGGATTAGATCGATATAAACATTGGGGAACGACATAGATGGGCCTCAAGAGCTAAGCCTAACTAGGGGTGTATATAAGTGGAGTGGCAAGGGATAGGTCCCTGACCTAACCGTCACTTTCTCCACTCCCAAATCGGGCTAGACAGGATCTAGCAGTCCTCTGCCCAATGCTCATTTCTGTATGTGTGGATACCAGTAGAGGCGTTGCATGTGTGACGTTGGATACGAAGGCATTCGTGGGGATGCGAAAGGGATGCTCATGGGATCGATCGGCACTGCCATGACGCGCTACATCAAGTTCTACATCTGCCCGTGTAGTGGTAATATCGTGCCATATCACCTCAGCTAGATCTTGGGAGCAGCGTGTAGAAAAGGTGTGTTTGTCTTTACGTGGCCCAACAGAAATAGCAATGTCGGAATTCAGCGGTTCCTCTATATATATGCTCATATGCATAACCTCCTCTGGTAAGACTGTTGGTAAACACTATGCAAAAAAAAATCTAGCGCATAAACTAGACCAAATTATACGGGAGTGAGGCAACAGATCATGCCCTCGAAAATCGATCTAGTGGAAGTTTGTCGATGACGAGGTTGGTGAATAAGAGCATCGATCCCCACAACAAGACTTGTCAAGTCGAGAGGAGATGTATTATACCACAAACGGCTCCAGTGATATAGTACCGCACATGCAGCACCTCACGGTATCCACTCATACGAGATCAGCAACACTGCATCGAAGTGCGATCAAGTGCACGGCTCGAAGCTGGAGTATGTCGATGAAGATCCGATAGTGCTTCCGCAGTTCCGACTAGATTAGATCTGACTGGAGGTATAACTCGGGCAGCTCTTCCGCGTTGATGATGAAAAAATATCCTCCACCTGATGATGATGAGCTCAACGGCTCTAGGAAGAGGAGGATGGCGGCAGCTAGGGTGGGGCGTCTTGGCTCGGGTTGCCATGGCCTGCCCCCTTCTCGCCCCTCCTTATATGGGGTTGGTCGGCCCCTTGCCCCAAACCGACTAGGGGAGGTCGAGTGCCGGTAGGACTCCCCCCTCCCAAACCGACTCAAGAACCACACTACAGTATCCATGATGCCCTTTATATAGACATTTCCAAGAAAACGGGCATTTCTTCCATGATCATTTCATGCAATTGATGCTTCCAAACATCCTAGGAAATCCTCTCGCTGCATTTTGTTCCATGATCCTAGGAGTCTCTGCTTCATTTGTCCCTCTTAAATAGTCATCGCCAAACTTTCCAACAACCTCTCTACAGATCCTGTACATGCAAGCAATGATTGTGGAATTGCTTATGCGCATTTACTCATCTTTTGAACGGTGCTCCTTATACACGCAACCTCATGGCGGTAGTGCATTTCTGAATTGATGAGAAACTAGCCATCAACGGCATCGTGCTTCAACACGAAGTAGTCATCATACTCTCTCACACCATGAAGAATCTCTATGAACAACTCCTTGCTCATCCTAAACCGCCTCCGAAAATACTTTGGGTATATGATGCTTCGTGGGCAAAGTAGTCGGTGTAGATAATGGTATGCCCATCCATCCTCTGTCGTGGCTTGCATTTCCTTCTCCCAAATTTGGAACCGCCACGCTTTGGAATAGTCTTGTCAGCAATTTGGATTCATCGAAGACAAGCAAGAATCAACATGTGCTCCTGGATGTCGGTGGCGGCATCCTCCTCTGCCATCAACTGATGGATCATCAGCTCGTCCTCGCTGTCCATAGGCAAGAAGTATGGGAAAATGGCCTACCAAAGAAAACTTCCGAACACCTTGCGTGCAAGGAGAGAGCGCGGAGTGGCCGACGCGATCGAGCCTTCGCGGCTTGCAGCAGCCTACGACGAGATGGCCGGGAGACGAGGGAGAAGTGTTGGGATGGAGACGCATGTGAAATACCAGTGTTGAAACGGGCGGTGGCCGTGGCGATTTGGTGGCGGGCGGTGAGGAGTTTTAGGGAAGAGGCGATTTGGCGGCGGGGGGTGAGGAGTTTCAGGGAAGAGGCGATTTGGCGGGTGGTGGGAAGGAGTGTCAGGGAAGAGGCGATTTTGCGGGTGGAAGACAACGACTCTAGCAGGTGATACATGTCTGCCTTTTTCCTACGCCACATCGTCTGCGTGTTTCGTCCGGCGGGCCCGCTACGCCCCCTGTGTAGCGGGATGGTCTTGGTGGACAGTGTATTGTGCCACCCCGGACAAAAATGGCCTTTGGGGCACGCGATTGGACACATTTTTCTGCCAGAGGTGCTCCAACGCCGTCAGGAGACGCAACTAGAGATGTTCTTAGCACTCTGGTGTTTTTTGAGCAACTACTTTGGACCTTGATATTATTATGTGTTTTTGTATTCCACGTTTCAGAAGATGTTTATCCTTCATCTGGCAAATTGATGAGCTCCTTCATAGTTGCGTTTTAATCTAAATTTTGTAGGGCAATGCACTACATTCTGCATTTTTTTTTCCAAAACCAAACGAGGATGGAAGAGATCAGGGAGCGCACAGACAAGTGGCTTTCTTTTTTTTCCACAGGAAGTGCATAAACTAATGATAAAGCCCAAGACTAAAAGCTCGGAGAAGGACAACAATTTCTATTATACGAATATAAGTTCACTAACATTTTACAATGTTCGTGCTAAAGTAATGAATCAAAACCACTAGGCATTCCTTGCTGCACTTCGACCTTGGTCGGAAAAATGCAGGATCTGCAACACAGCCAAAATGGTGCATATTGAAGCAGCAACCTGAATCTGGGGAGGTTTCACTTCTAATGTGGCATCTTCATTCGGCACATCATAGAGCAAGGAGACTTGAACATATCAACAATTCTCCCTTTTGTAGGAGTCCAATTTAGAGTGGGTAATCTGCGTAGCCATCATTGTCATGCAATTCCAGTCACACGGTCATTGAATGTTGTTGCAATCCTAGTTAGAGACTGTTGTTGCAGTCCAAGTAAGTGGCCTAGTCTTCTCAGGCAATCCGTGTGATGAAGCGCAATGTTTCGTGTCACCCTGTTTCTTTCCCCGTCTAGCTGTCTTGTCAAGCCAAATCCTTAGGCATTTTCGGCTGTGCTGTTTTCAAGGGTCTTTGCTGTGGCATCTTCAGCTGCAGATGGCTCACCTTCTTTCTTGCGCCTGGATCTTCTTGTGGTCACCTTAATGATATCATCTTTGTACACTATCTTTTCTTTCGTCGGACCGCTCGTTTGCTGCTTGTTGCTGCTGGGTTCTTGGTTTGCATCAGGAAGCAAGGCTTTGCAACTTAGCCGAAGTTGACCCTTGTCATTTATCTGGTTCAGAAAGTGAAGAAAATAGACATGAAAGCAGAGTCAAAATGTGATAATGAGATAAATTTACCAAATGGTATTTAAAGTGGTAGGATTAGGAATAGTAGCCTAAGCATTATAAAGACCTACAGAAATTGTTAACTATCTGCTTGCTAGCTGGCAAATTGAAAACATGAGAGAATAGTAACTATATATGCGATGCTACCAGTTAACAATAAAAGGACAGCTAAAATTAGCAACAGCAACAGTAACCTGTAATCCATTAACTAGACAAGATTAAAACCAGAGAGATCATGCACCGGTTGAAAGTTTTAGCAATATGCTGCTCTTTGGCAACCATTGATTACCCATCTATATGTACCAGCAGCATATACCAAAGGTGCAACTTTCAATGTTTTACTTGACATTCATCTTGAGTTTACACTTTAAACAGAACTACAAACCTCAATAAGCTTGACATCAATACGATCGCCAACTTTATAAGCCTGAAAAGAACAATGAATTGGTTAACTTTAACATGCAAAAAGAATCAAAACAAACAAAATATTGTGATATATTTTCTCACATCCTCAGCCTTGGCCAACCAACTCGAACTTAACTCACTGATATGACATAAACCCTGCACATTGAGTTAAGGATATGAATTACAGCAACAAGTTAATCAAAGCTTACCGGAGATAACTTTGTGCATATGAAAACTAACTGATTCCTTAGAAGCCCCCAATGAGGCTACGTGGATTTGTCAGTTAGAAGTAGCATTGCTTCTTTTGCATTGCGTACGTGCAATAATTATGTTAACATTGGAATTAATAAAGTAAATATTACTAGCTGCTCACCTCACGCCCAGGTGCAATTTCAACAAAAGCTCCATATGGAGCAATTGTTTTGATCTCACAGTTCCTGGCAATTGAATTTCCAAGAATTTCATTAGCTAAAACCCAGATATGTGCAGTTAAAAGCAAGTGCTTAGATAATCTATAGGAAGCAATAATATAATACGAAGACATTATATGCACATAAACCAAGGGATTAAACAAATTGACACCTGAAAATTTCTCCAACTTTTGGAACCATGGTTAGATTAGCTATTATGGTTTTTGACTTCTCTAAGCTTTCCATGTCCTTTGCAGTAATTTTTACCTGCCAAAAGAATGTCAGGTGGTACTTTGAAAAGTTCAAAGGCTATCGCTAAGTTCTCCTTACCGTGCCATCGTCTCGAGCATCAATAGCATATACTCCAGTCTCCTCAAGTATGCTTTTTATTGTCCTTCCGCCAGAACCAATTATTAAATTCACCTTGTTAGGTTTGACCTTGCAAAGAACAATTCCGGATAAGTTTAAAACATTACAGTTGCAAGAAAATAAAAAACATCACGCTTCACAAACAACCAACCTTCATAACATGAATTACGGGAGCATAGGGAGACAGTGCTTTAGCTGGCGGAGGTGAACATTTCGACATTTCATCTGAAGAAGACAGTGGAATGTAACATCAGATGAAATACCTAAAATTAATTTGTAAATTAAAGTACTCCCTCTGTCTTAAGATAGATGTCTCAGATTTGTCAAAATTTGGATGAACCTATATACTAAATAGTGTCTAGATTCATCCAAATTTTGACAAATCTAGGATTGAAGGTTAAGCGCAGGCTACAGACTTACTTAGAATATGTTTTCTACCATCTCTAGCTTGAAGAAGTGCTTGTTCCATTACAGGTAGAGTTATCCCCACTACCTGCCACAGCATAGCATGCACACAGATAACTTCAGCTTTGATGTTATGACACGAAATATCATACTATTACAAGAAAAATGTTGGTTCATCTAGTCGTTAGTAATTACAACCTTGATGTCCATCTGGAAAGCAGATATACCATGTTCATTACCAGCAACCTGAAAGAGGAGCTGACTGGTAAACAAATTAAAAGATTCAAACAGCAATGACCATTAACCAGGCTACTGTATTTATATGGGGAAAACACAAAGTAGAATACAAGTTACACCTTGAAATCCATGTCACCAGAGGCATCTTCAGATCCAGTAATATCAGAAAGAATAAGTGGTGTACCATCTCCACCAAATTCCTGAGTTTCGAGAACCAAGCCCATTGCTATTCCAGCTACAGGAAACTTTACTGGAACACCAGCATCTTGAAGTGCTAAACAACCTCCACAGACAGAAGCCATGCTGGTGATAGATAACAGAAATACATTACCAGAGATATATTGTCATTCAAAAATTACAGTGCATGCAAGAAAAATGATGCGGGTTGTTATGATAAGCATCGAGCCATCAAGTAAAAGATCAGGCTATCCTGCAGCCTGCACAAAAGGATGACAATTTTTTGCACCTGACCTGTGGAAGGATGAATCTATATTACTCCCTCCATCCTGAAAAGGATGTCGGAGAATTGTCTAAATATGGATGTATCTAGACACTATTTAGTACTCCCTCCGTTTGGAAATATAAGATGTTTTAGGTTAGTGAAACAAATGTATGTAGACATCTTTTAGTGTGTAGGTTCAAATGAATCTACACACTAAAATATGTCTAGATACATCTACTTTACAAATCTAAAACATCTTATATTTCTAAACGGAGGGAGTATGTAGATACATCCAAATTTAAACAAATTGCGACATACTTTTCAGGACGGAGGGAATATAACAACTCCGGTAAGGAGGCGAGAAGTGACAGTACACACGATAGCAATATAATTTACCAACATAGTGGTGCAACGTAGTGTCAACTCTATAAAACCTTCACCCATGGAAAAACTTACAGAAAGTAATGGAATAAAGCATGAAATGATTATTACCTGGATGAGCCATTACTTTCAGTGATAGTACTCTCCACACGAATAGTGTACGGAAAATCCTTCTCTGGAGGTAAAATTGGTTCTAGCGCCCTTTCTGCAAGCATACCATGTCCTATCTCTCTCCTATTAGGTGCTCCAGTTCGACCAACTTCACCAACAGATGATGGAGGGAATGTGTACTGCAGTATGTAACACAACAATTAACTAACAATGTGTAATCATGGGATGTAACACATGCATACAGCAGTCTGCAACACACAATAAACTGAAGGTCAGTGGAACTTTGAGGCATATGTTTGCCTGTTCATCTCGTGGTATATAAGACATGCAACCGGCAGTCTGAAGCGGCTCAATGAGCGGTTTTTAAAATATTGATACATATTGCCTACACTACTGAGCAAATAACTGCAGAGTACCTAATGGGAACCGTATTGGTCTTATGACAGGGATTTTTCCAAATAATAAATTTTTTCACTTTTTTTACAGATAAAAATTCCATCAGCTGAACCAGAAAGAACCAAGCAGTGGCACCGATCCTGGGTTTTCTCCGGTTGTACAGACTCTGTGTGTTTGTTATAAACCATGAGAGCTAGTGTTCAGAAAGTAAATGCTTAAACTAGGAAGTAGTACCAGTATCTTCACAGCTTACATCGTACTTCAAAGTATTATGACAGAGCTCTGTCCAATGCTAGTAGTTGAAGATAACACTCAATTGTATGTAAGACATGTTAATACACAACTACATTATTTTTTCACTCTTTCCTTGACAAAGCTAGTTCGTAGATCTTCATTTACCGGACTGGAATATAAGGACTGTTGAAAACGACTGCCCTAGTAAATGGAACTATCTAAAAGCCCAACAGAACATTACAAATGTCATTTTTCATCAGCAAAACTCTATAGAATAGTTTTTTTTAACATTATGAGAATAGTAGACAAAGACTTTTGAACTTCAGAGATGGAAAACTAGCCAAAGCCAAGCAAGATGATACATCGTCAACCAACATTCCTACCACGTACCTGGAGATAGAAACTCTTTGATTCCTCAGTGTCAACAAGGGTATCAATTCTTTGTGCCATCTGATAGTCACCTAAAGTGACCACAGCCAGTGCCTGCGTGATTAAATAAGAAATATTAGGACCTTATGGATTGTAGATGTTATGTGTAGCAGAGACTGTCTCTGTTTGAAGAGAAAACAGTAGTAGACATACACAGCTACCCTTGTTCTTGTGAAATTGTGATTAGTGTGATGAGTAAACTTTTACACTCTTAAGTCAAAAAATTGCAATAAATTGTACATAAGTCAAAATTACTCCTCAAAATAGATTAGATCTAAAATAAGTGGCAGCAAGTATTGACTGCGACAAGAAACCAATTTGTTGTTCAGAGAAATATACACATATGTTACACATACAAGATTGATAAAACAGGAGGGGTCAAAGAGGATTAGTAGTGAGACAATAACAATAGCATGATATGCAGAAAGAAAATGATACCACAAGGTTATGTTGTGAGGAATATCAGTTGCACTAGACTGCCAAACGAAGTGTATTACCTTACCTGTGTTTCTCCCCTTGTGAAGAGTGCACTACCATGTGCCCGTGGAAGCAATCTACATTGAGAATTAATGGGGCGAAGCTCACAAGGACTCCGTCCATCGCTTCGCTTTCCACCCTGAAGTTTGAGCAACAATCATGAAAGACATTAATAATAGTAGCATAAACCACAGGAAGATAAATTTTAGTAGGAAGTCTCAGTCCTAGGAAAAGTCTTACAAGGTAACATAATCCATAAACTAAACCTTGCAAGTATTCATGAATAGAGGCCATGCCCAGCAAGCATTGATGCTCTTGCTCAGTGCTGTGTGGTGGGGCAGCCATATTCTGTACAGAGTCCTCTACTAGTGTTATGCAACCAACCCATTTTACCATCACAATTAACAACAGTGCCTCCTACCGATACAACTGTGTTTGACCATATTTCTTTTTTGTGGAAGTCAACTGTCAGGAATTATAACATCACACAAATCTGTAGCTGTACCTGGACTATCATGCAACATTCAGGGAATCTTTTTCAAGGCTGATGAATCTTAGTGATCCAAATGTAACACTGCAAGAAAGCCAGTCTAGAAGTATAACAATCTGATTTTCTGATTCTTATGCAGTAGCAGCAGTACTGTGCTCAGACTGTATTTCTGGCTATCTTCAAATTACATGGCCTTGACTTTCAAGATTATCATGCTTTGTATCTGATCATTCACCATGAAAACTACCTACCCAACAAATGCTGTAATAGATAAACCGAAGTATGCTAGCACTAACATTTAGGTCAAGAGAAATATTAGCGGCTTTGACCTTCAAAGGAAAAGGGCAATTAATACCTCTACAATCCGCCTTCGCAAATATTTGGATGAGACTTCCTTGAAGACTAGCTTGACATCAACTTCTGAGTATAACTACATAGAAGAAACACTGGATCAGCAAAAAGAACGTATGAAAATTGTGCATGAGATGCTAAGCTAAAAACGGTGTCAACAAACAGAACTTAAGTCATAAAATCACATATTCAGTGAGAACAAAATAATGACCTTCACCTGACGGTGGGGCTTCCTTGACACTGGCTTGATGTGAACATCACCTTCATCCACTTCACCATCCTCTATAATTTCGTCCTCATCTTCCTCCTCAACAATATCAGCTAAATTTTCAATTGGTCCAGATGGCTCATCTTTGGACACATAACCCTGTTCTGACAGTATCGTTATTACTTTATCTTCCAGTGCTGAAAGAGTTTTTCTTCGGGGAATTTTTTGTTTTATTTGCAATGCCTTCATTAACTCGTCTCCAGAAATATCCTGGAAAATATTAGCAGTTTTAATCAGCAATGAGAGTGTAGAAAAGAAGTAAAGTAAGATACACTTTTACATGATTTTGGCTTTTGAGGAAAAGGAAGTGTATTAAATAGCAATGCAAAATGCTGTCTTGGGAGGAGAAGGCATGTTGTATTTCTATGATCTACTCCCTCCGTTTCATAATATAGGATGTTTTAGCTTTGTGAAGATAATGTATCTAGACGCCTACTCTCCGAATCTATACACTAAAAGGCGTCTAGATACATTCTCTTCACAAAGCTAAAACATCTTATATTATGAAACGAAGGGAGTATCAATCATTTGTTTCCAACTGGGATTTAACACTGTTGGTGTACACATATTACTAGAACAAGCATTTCTATCCCTGGCAAATTTAGCACTGGCATCCTTGGAAGGCGTAGAAACTTGACCAAGTAGAACAATTGACGCAGAAGAGAAACCAAGCAGATGCACACATAGCCTAAAATAAGGTGAAACAATTCAAAGGACATGTAATGTAAGATCTAGACACCATGAAAACCCTCTCCGTCCACCTGACCATTTGACCACGTGTAGCAAGAATCTGAGAGAACAGTGATACTAACAAATTAGTATCTAAGAGTGGCCAATATACCACTGAAATAAAATGATAAAACATGTCACAAAGTAGGATAGAAAAGGACAGGTAAGATCTTTGGTCACAGCAGGTCAGCAACTGCTCACTACTGACCACGGAAACCAGAAACAATAATAAGCTTGCTGTTTTCACTTACTATAAGACAATTAAGAACTTGAAAATTTTACACAGGCCTATCAAAAGTTAAAATACTATACATTTGATTAGGTAAAGGGCTGCAGTATGTTCATACTTCAACATGCCTGTAGAGTTCAGGGGGTGGTAAATTGATAGCCTCAACCATTTTCTTCTTCCCACAGGTCTGGACAAGAACATCAATTGCCTTGCAGATTTCTCGAATTGCCTCCTGATTTTTACTTAAGTTAGAATCACAAAAGAAGGAAGACAAATACAATATAACGACAGTCCAAAAGGAGCCCTGAGAAGATAAACTAAGTAAAGTTTGCATGTTTTGGAACAGAACAAGTATTTATGGTAGAGCTGGACCAAAAGAGATGATTGTTATCATATCAGCTGAGCAGGTGACTAATGCAAAAATATGCAATATAAATAATTAGCAGAGAACAGAGCTTCTAAAAATGTTTCCAAATAGATAAACTCATGGGTCTCTTGTTGGAGGAAGTCTCAGTAACTTGGCATTTGGGGTTCACTATCCTTGCATTAGAGGAACTATAAAAGGTCCTTGCCCCTTACAATGAACTACAAATTAGAGGGACCTAATTTCAAAAGATAACAGCAAGAGTTCATACAGAAAAAAAGGAAAAATAAATCAAATATTTGAGCAAAAACTTGCTGGATTGTTGTTGTTGTTGGTTGACTAGACTATTAACTGCTAAGCACTAGCATCTTGCAATCAGATGGACCATACTTTGTCAAACTACACTATGGATAGCAAACATTTGTATCTACAAGCATAGCATAATGAGACTTTATAAGCTAACCTGTCCTGTTTCCACAGCTTGAAGCAGCTTCTCCTCAGTGAGAAAATCACAGAATCCCTACTAAGAACTAGTCAGAACTCAGAAAAGAATAGGTGATATTAAAAGAAAATAATAACTAGGAAGGTGAAAGAATCATGATAACTGAACTATCACTACAGACAACTTGGTTCACCTAAATTGACCTATCTTTAGAATCAAGGGCAGAGAACCATATTAAAAACAATATAAGGATATGATATGCTACTCATATTTGCCCATCACACAGAAGATAACAGGAATGACAGAACAAGAACCTACGGCCTGGTTCACCCAAATTGACCTATTTTTAAATGTATCACGGCAACTAAATTTTATGCTATCTTTAGTGTAATCGGATCTAAGCAATAAAATTTTATGTTAATTCATTGTCTGGCCAAATTGTAAAATTGTTCAATTCATAGCAACCGATTTCGTGACCAAATGCTGGGTAGTGAAAAATTGTACCAACCAAACAAGGCTCACCATAGCTACTGGCGGGCTGTTGTCAAAAGAAAAGCAGCATGGCTTATACCAGCAAAGCTAGATCTGGTAATTTTAGATGCTTCTGTATCAGTGATAACAACGTCTTAATTATCATCTCCAGAAAATCAATACCTAACTATCAAGAAATCTAAAAGACTTAAAGACTGATAGGTAAACACAAGTATAATAGGTGAATATTCGTTTCTTAAGGCGAATGGGCTGGGTAAAGTATATGTGCTACTGCGCATAGAAGTTGAGCACAAACCTCTATCATCAATATAGCACTATCGGTCCCAGCCATCATCAAATCCAACTCTGAGTCCTCCATTTGTTCAGTGGTTGGGTTAATAACAAACTGGTCGTTAATCATACCGATTCTTACACCAGCAATTGTTTGTTTATTTGGAACTTCAGAGAGTGCCCTGCAAAGTAGGTTTGTGATAAATACGAGCAGCTACAATATTTTTTTAGTCAGAGTGCAGAAAACATCACTAGAATACTTCAATATTTTCAGTTAGACCTACATGGCTATACCAGCAGCTGTCACAGCCACGCAATCAGGGGAATGAATACCATCATAGCTGAACACCTGTAATAGTAAGAATTTATCATTTCATCATATGAATAATAAAGCTCACCAATGAAAATCAAGTAATTGGTGGAATAATGAGACAATGGGCTAAAGCTCAAAAAGGATGGTATATGTTATGTATGCATAAAAAAAGGTCACTAAATTACCCAGGATAGAATCTGAGTTTCATAATAGAACCCCTTGGGCATAGTAGGGCGTAGAGGCCTGTCTATCAATCTGCATACTAAAACCTGCGATTATAGTAAGAAAGAACTCTAGTGACCCGACAAACACAGAAATGCAATGTAGTAAAAGTCCTTATAATGAACCTCGTGGTCTTTTGCCCTTCCTTCTCGTTTAAAGAAACCACCACTGAATTCAATCAAAAATAAGAGTAGAGTGAATGAATTACACAAGAGATGATAGTTGATGAATACAAGGGCAAGAACTACTTTAGTTCTGTACCTAGTTCTTCCAGCAGCTGAAAGGCGCTCCTGATAGTGAACTGACATTGGGAAAAAATCAGACGGGTCGCTTGGAGTATCAGCCATACAAACAGAACAGTAGACAATCTGCCAGTACAATTAGAAATTTAGTTAGGTGTGTAAAGCTTAATATTGCTGAAAAATAGCGATGAAGCATAAGATCTGTCTTTGTTGAATGTGAGAAAGTTGAAATGGTGATGTGCATAGGAAAATTTGCTTCCTCTGGAACTGATGTAATTAAATTACGAAACCACTAACAGAATAAGCAAGGCAGGTTTATCAGGTTGCAATGCACGCTCAAGCACAACGAATTCACAGGAACCTAAAATGGAGAAAAATCACAAATGTTCAGGTTCCTGCTCTGCCCAGAGGGTGAAATCAGTATATTACAAAACATTGGAACTACTAGTCTATCGCCGATAATTGATCTTTGAGACAGGTAGCACACAAGGCATGATACTCTTTCAAATGACTGCCCCCCCCCCCCCCTAACTGAGAAGATTAAAACCCATTAGCATCGCAACAATAATCGTTTGTGCACTGTCGGTGGATTGAGTAGTCTGCACTCTGCAGCATGCATTTCAGCATTTGGGTGTTTAGACCAACTAAACGATTTCATATTTGTTATGATTGTCCTAATTCATGAATGAGGTATTGAGATACTGAATTCCGACCACTTACTGTTTCTCCATCAGTGACCATTACAGAAGCACTCGCTTGCCTCCCAATGTGACCCGTCTCCACCAATATCTGAGATACCAAAAAGAGTAACCCATTTAAAGACATGATAACTCTGTGTCAAACAACTGAAGCAAAAACATTATATGAGAACTGTAAAAAAAAGTCTCAGACAAATGACAGTGAGGACATAACAGCACAACATAGGTATGAGCTTTGAACATTTAAGGACAACTTGGGAACTGCACCTATATATTATACATTTTCCATTAGCAATTACGAACTCTGCATAGATATGCTGCGTAAACTACATTTCGTTTTGGAGAGGTGCACGATGAAACAGCCGGGTGAAAGTCTCGCGCGACAGAGTTCAAAACCCAATACGGCAATGCATACACACTGAAGAGTATCCCGCACGCCGCAAATGGAAAATACAGAACGGATAGGTTAGCGGCTCACGTGACGGTCGCCGACGGGAATCTTCACGGAGAACTTGGTCGGGCCGGAGCTGCTCGCCTCCTCGGCCGCCACCACGGGCGCCGCCTCGCCTCCTGCAGCAGCCACAACCCTAGCCCTCGCATCCCTCTGTCTCAACCGGCGCGAGGAGGGATGCGCGAATGCCGCGACGCGCGGCGGCGCGAGGCGGGAGATGGGGAGCCACGCGTGGAGCGGCGGCGCGGGGTTCGGGAGAGCGAGGGCGAGGTGCGGCGGCGCCGGGAGCAGGAGATGGTGGAGCGTGGCGGAGCTCGCGAGCATCGCGATGCCGTGGGAAGGGAGGAGGGCGAGGCGAGCTCGAGGGTGGCGCGTGGAGTTTACAGCGGGAAGGAATGGGGGAAGGGGGAGGAGGCGGAGACGAGAGGGTGGCGACGCGCCGAAGAACCTTATCGCCTTCGGTTTCGTTTGCGGGGGTTTATATCAGGTTTTCTCGCCTGGGGTTTAGGGTGCCGGGTTTCCAATTTCGAATTCTGAAATGAATGGCATCCGCCGAACCATTTAAATTATCGAGTCTTATTTTTTTTATCAGACTCTGTTCCGGCTGGGTTTGGGACCTAACAAATACTGCCTCCGTTTCAGGGCTTAAGGCGCACACGCATTTTAAAGTAAAGTTTGACTAAAAGAATTGAGTAACAAAATATTAATTATATTATACAGAATAAGTACCGTTGGATTCGTATTGAAAAATATTTTTCAGTGATACTAGTTTTATACCAAAACTCTTTATGTATTTAGAGTAATTTTTGGTTAAAGAAAAAACACGCAAAACGAGGACGCCTTAAGCCTTGAAACGGAGGGAGTATCCGCCAGCGCATGAGACGGGAGCAACGCACGCATGTAGGAAGAAAACAATAGGATATTGGGATGGCGTTGGCGAAATTGGACGTGTTTGTGCGTGTGTTGTCTCTAGAATTCCATATTCCATCGCGTGCATGTAATGTGTGATGTGTGTGGCTTGGCCGCCTCAAACGTGTGATTAGACATAGGATTAATAGGGATAGGATTAAGACATAGAACGGGTCTATGGATACGGGTTTGCCACCCTCAGACCCGCCTCGTTAGACTTGGCGGGTCTAACCTTTTACCAAACCCTTCCTGTTTAAGACGGATACACATCGGGTGTGCGGGTTTCAGGGCTCATTGCCATCCCTAAGCATGAACCCCAAGCTAGGGTCTCAAGTGGGATCCCACTATCCCACGAAAATTCCACTTTTAGTTTATTTGCTAAAATCTAGTGTAAATTTTAGAATCCCACTTAAAATCTACGCGTTCTCATGAATCACATCATTAAAAAAAGTATGACACGTGTTATGATGACGCGTGGGCAAGGGCTCTTTTCATAGAAAATGTTTGTACCTACTCTTCGAGAAAAGGCATGGGCAGGGGTAAATATGTATAATAGGAAATCCTGCATGTGATAGAAGTACCAAGTCTATTTGACTTTAATGTCTTGTTCGGGACCTTGGAGGCACGACATCTCTTTTGGAAACGCAAAAATCTAGAAAAAAATCTCTCTCACGAGCACTCTGTATGAATCTCAAGGTATCCAACAATTTTTGAACGGATAAGATATATCATGTATCTATGTGTGCATGTACTAATATATTTTGTTAGAGAAATAAGAAAAGGTTCAACAAATTTTATATGTTATTCAAGAATATCTTCTAGTTAAGCATGAAGTTCAGTTTTTCAAAAATGGAACTTAAAATTTAGAATCTAGTCATGTTTTCCTCGAAATAATGGATGAGTGTTTTTGAGGGATCAATGAGTTCAGATTAATACTCCCCCGGTTTCCAAATATAAGATGTTTTAGGTTTGTAAAGAAAATGTATCTAGACTTCTTTTTGTGTGTAGGTTCATTGAGGTTTAGAGTGAATCTACACACTAAACAAAGTCTAGATACATTCTCTTCATAAACTAAAACATCTTATATTTTAAAACGGAAGGAGTAGTTATTATCCAATAAAATTGTGGCACTCCAAATTAAATCAAGCCGGCACCATTGGTCTAGTGATAGAATAGTACCCTGTCACGGTACCGACCCGGGTTCGATTTCTGGCTGGTGCCTGTTTCGTGCTCCGATGAATTCGTCGCGCGGACACTGAAACATGGATCGTGTCGTCTGTTTCCCATTTTTCCTTGATGATCGCTGCAATGCTTCTGCGGCAGTCGTCGAGTTTGCATTAAGCAGCTTTATGCGTCACGGTTAACTGAAGACTCCGGCGGTGAAGATATGCCGCACCTAATTTTTGGCCCACATTCCGATACAATGGATTTTATTGTTCAATAAGAATGTAAAAATCATAACACTGTTCATTATACAAATCCAATATTTATTTTAGCGACAATTAATATGGATGAAGGGAGTATAAAGTTGATGTCATAAATCAGCAATGATGTATCGTTGTTGTGGCCGAGCGAAGCTATGCTCTGCCCTCTATAGGAGAGATATGCACGCTCACAACACCATGAACCGTGTGTCCACATGAACCATAGAAACTTTCCGACCCGACCTCTCCTCTCGCAACATGGGAACCCTAGCTGCCGGTCGCTAGGGCTCTCCTCCCTCATGCATCTTGCCGCTGCTGCAGGGGCCTTCGGCAAAGTCGCAGCGCCGTGGGCGAGGCGTTTTGCTTCCTCGCGAGCGCGCTGGCATGAATCTACAACCAGGTAGTGAGGCAACCTCGGCTTCAGAGTCTCCCATGGCAACGCTAGAGGCAACGAAGGTAAACAACACGAGGCCAGGGTGGCTGCAACGGGAGTTCGGCAACGCTCCGTGGCACCGCGATGGGGTCGGCACGAGGGCCTGATCTGGGCTTCATCTCAGCCATCTAGAGCTTGGAGCATGTGTGCTGGAGGTAGCGACCCGCTAGTAGATGCTAGTGGTGCCACAAGAGGTGGTTCTTGCTTCGAACGACAACATGATAGTGTGCGGCGTTGGGAAGTGGTGGGGCCGGCAGTTGCATGAGGTGTCGACGGTTGCATGAGGTGCCGGCAACCCTCACTGATGTTAGTCGTGCCATGACTACGTCTGACGTGCAGCAAGAAGCTATGGCGGCGGCTGATATATCCAAAATGTATCTATTTTTTCAATTATTTTGCTAGTAAATTTTGTAATGAATCCCACTAAACTTGGAATGGATCTGCAAGGACTAATGTTGTTTTTAGGAAAATCTTCCTTCTATATTTTCTTGCAGGATATAAAGAAAATAAATGCCAAAAAAAATCCATAGGAAGATTTTATCCGAGGAAAGTATGGCATGCCGAAGAAGTGATTTTATCTTTGTCTAGGAGATCAGATTGATCTTTTTCTCCACGATGGAAAGCAATTTTGATGCCATCTTCACCACCATTATCATCATGTACTCACTCCATCACTACGAGTGTTTAGTTCTTCGTAGGCATATGGGTGGATGAAAATTGGACGAGATTGATTATATAATACTGTATTGTATTGTAGATGTTTTAGTATGGATGTTAATGCAATTTTTCTATACATAATGCTTATTATTAGCATCCGAGTGACATCATTTCAGTACTGAATTTTTAGTGCCCCATCATCTGCTTAGTGTATTACCTGCTATAGTATTGAACCTGCGAGCCAGAAGGTGACATGTATAGAAAACAAGGGGGTAATGTTTTTATTTGAGGAGTGTGTTTATGGAGCATTAATGTATTGATCCGGGACATATGTTGTAATTTGAGGAGTGTGTGTTCATGGAGCGTTAATGTATTGATCTAAGTGACCGGAAAAGGTCATCCTTAATTATCCTAAGTTTTTTAAGTGGTCCTAATAAAATGGGAGGGCTAGGACAATAGATGTGTAATTTCTCAAGTAAGAAGCACACGCCCACGACAATCCCATTTGGTCATGCTACATCAAGGTGGCGGCCTCGGTCTCCCATGCAACGACGGTCCTATGGGGGCAAGACCATGGCCTAGCGCATTTTTGAGTGGTGTCTTGGAGGTGTGCGGGCAGCGATCTTGTCTACCCGGCTGGATCGACTTGGGCAATGCAAAGACCAGTATGGTTGCTATGTGGGGGCGGTGGACCTAGAATTAGCTTAGTGTTCGTGGTATAAGCGCGATCGTCTGGGTAACAGGGATACAAGAAGGTTGGGTCGTGTAGTATTGTGGCTCATGTGCGGCATTGGTGCCGAGTGATGTAAGTCGGGGTGGCGGCCTCAAACCCCTAGGTGTGACGCTACTAGGAAAAGGCTCATAGGAGACACGGTATCAAAGGCGCACCATGACATGTCCACGCCGCTGTTATATCTGGCGGTACACGGAAATAGGAAACACCCCCTGATAGGGTATCAATGGAGGCGTGGCTCCGTGGATGGCAACACAACAACCAGTGTGGGATCCACGCGTCTAACTGACTATAAATATTGGAGTCGTGGTAGTACCCACACCGTTGTCAGATTCACGTGCATTGGCGTGACAACCTACACCCACGTTGCTAACAAATGATGTATGCGTCAGCGGCATGGCGCGCGCATCACGTCAAGCATGGGGTAGCGATAAAGCCTGCGAGACGCGCATGGTGGACCATCCTGGTCAGCAGCCCGACCAAGGGTGTGTGGTCGTCATTAAAATGGCGCATCCACAACTCATCATATCCCTAATTCTCCACGCACCGCCTGGAAGCTTATGCTCCCCACTTCTCCACGCGCCGTCCGACAACTTTTGGTCCCCACTTCTCCATGCTCCGCAGGCAACTTCTCACTCGTCGTCGTTCCCTCTTCTCCATGCCAAGCACATCGGTGCAGTACATAAGTTTCCAATGTCGTTGTGGGAGCACACTCCATAGGCCACCTGAAAGCGCATTTCCTATCCTAATGATTTTGGTGTTTAATGATAACACACTTATCGGACTAATTATTTGCCAAGTGTACCACAGGTTTATCCGGTAAAGATATTGTTCGTTCTCCTCAAAAAGGGCCACCTGCAAAAACCTTGCTCTAGCTCTCTGTGGTGTCCTGTAGTACCAGAAATATCACCCGGTACTACCGCTCACCACCGGCAGTACCGCCGTTTGCTACCGGCCAGGGCAGTGAGGGTGGGCAAGCCTGCTCAATGCCACTGCCTTCCCCGATACCAAAAAGCGACACTACCGCTCGGGTCCGGTAGTACCGCATCGCAGACCCGGTACTACCGCTCGACACCGGTAGTACCGCTCTTCAGTACCGGACAGGGCAGTGAGAGCTGGTAAGCCTACACAACACCACTGCCTCACCCGGTACCAAGTTGTGGCACTGCTGCCTGGTTGCGGTAGTACCGCTCCTGTGGTTCGGTACTACCGCTTTGCGGTAGCACCGTGTGTCCTTCGTACTACCGCAGGGGGAGCCGTTGCCTAGTCACCCATGGGATATGGTTCCGGTACCACATCCGGTACCTGACCGTTAGTACTGGTATTTTCCGGTACTGCCGCTCTGGTATTCGGTACGGCAACGGGCAGATCTTCCTAGTGGGGTATAAATAGCCCCCTCTTCAACCTTGGGAGGTTGCTTGACTCGCTCAAGAACACCACCTCCATTTGAGCCACCAAATTGCCAAGATCTCTTCACTCAACCATCCAAAGTCGTTGATCTTTGGAGAATCGAAGGAGGTGCCCTTGATCTATTGATTCACCAAGAGAGATCTTCATTTCCCCCTAATTAACTTGAGGGCCCCTTGCTCTAGTGTTTCTTTGGAAACTCTAGTTCTATATTTGGTTCTTACAAGTTTGTCTTTGATTGTTTGACAGCTTTCTTGTATTCTGGAGCCTCCAATTAAGTTGTGGATGTGTGCCCCAAACTTGTTGTAAAGTTGTCGGCTTCCACCTTGAAGGTTGCTGATATAGTGGAAGAGGTGAATCGAACCCGTTGGGGTGAGGTTCATCGGAGAACAAGGGATACCTTTCATGGCGTAGGTGGTTTGATACCACCCCCTATCCAAACATATACGTACTTCCCTTCAAAAGGAAGGAACTACGGTAAACAAACCCTTGTGTCTCCGCGTGCTCTACTTTGGTTACTTCTATCCTTTACCGCACTTTACTTTACTTGTTCGTGCTTAGTGTTGTGCTAGATGGTGCTAGTTTGACATATAGGTAAATTCACCTAGAATTTACCTTTCTTGTCAAACCGTAATTTGAAAAGGAATAAAATTTTAAGTAGCACCTATTTACCCCCTCTAGGTGCTCATATGATCCTTTCAATTGGTATTAGAGCCTCGGCTCTTTATTCGGGATTTACCACCTAAGAGTAAATGGGCAGCCGAGTAGGAGATGATGATGGTGAGACTATTCACTCGGTGACCATGGAGAATCTCAGTAACTTGGAAACGAGATTGAGCTCCGCCATGAGCAACGAAATGAAACAAGTGCACAAGCTACTTGAGCAACTTCTTAAAGATAAGCTTGCCCCATCATCACCTCCTCCTCAAGAGGAAACACCATCATTACCAAATGGGAATGCCCCGGTATCACCCGCGATTGTGGTGGTGGGGGATAATCCAGACAACACCAATTCCTCCACAAAAAGGGATAGTGGGAAGGGAGATCATCATGATTCTCAAGCATGGTACTCTGCCGACCCTCCTATTCCTCACCCTCATATAAACAACAGAGGAGACCCACCAAAACTTGTTGCATCTACTTTTGCTCAATGGCAATCACTAATGAAATCTCATGTGCACAGCTCTTGCATTGAGTTATGGAACATCATTGAAGAAGGACTCCGTATTGTGGATCCAACCAACTTGACAAGAAGAGAAGTTGTCAATAGCCAACTCAATGCCACCGCTTTGCATATGATTCAACAAGGATTGGATACAAAAGATTACCCTCACATTGAACACCTCAACACCACCAAGGAAGCTTGGGATGCTCTCACTAAGCTATATATTGGGAATGAGAGTATGAGAAGGAACCGGTATGATGCATTAAGCAATGAAGCTGAAGGTTTCTATATGAAGAATGGTGAAGATCATGAAGACATGTATCGAAGACTCAAGTCAACTGCCACCGCCTTTAGGAATGTTGGTGCCACACTTGTGGACGATGCTTGGGTAAAAAGGAAATATGTGAGTGCACTCATGCCCTTTGAGCCCACTGATTTGAAGAGTCTACAAGGAAGACATAACTATCATCTCATGACCTCCGACAAAGTTATGCAAGAGATGTCCGCCTTTAAGGTTTCTGCAAAGATGCCTGTGCTTGTGCTCTTGGAATGAGCGGTGGTTTCAACCTTGCCCTAAAGGACAAAGTTATGGAGAATGTGGATGGGGATGAAAGTGATGAAGGATTATCTATGAGCCCTCCCAACGATATTAAGATTTCTCATGGTGAGGTCATGGCCTTCTATGCAAGAAAGTTCTGAAAGAATCCCGGCAAGGCCACAAGGGAGATGCTACAAAGAAGCAATGCTAATGGGAAAAGAGGCAATAACCCTAAATTGAGAACTTGCTTCAATTTTGGCGACCGATATCACTTTATGGCCAGCTGTCCCTATGAGAGAAGAGAAGATCATGGTGGTGCACTCGTGCCAAAGAATAACTCCAAGGCTCCCTTCAAGAATCCTTTCGTCAAGAAGAATCTCACCAACAAGAAGTCAAGTGAAATTGTCTTGATTACACATGAAGAATAATCCTCTGACGAGGAAGATGATGAAGAGGAAACATCAAATGGTGTGGCTGCACTTATCACTACTTCTACTCCCACTTTCTCACTCTTCGACTCCCCTAATTATAACCTCTCAAACAAGGACGTCACTTGCCTAATGGCAAGAGGAACAAAGGTATTATCATCTTCCCATCTCACCTCTTTGATTGATGATGAACTTGATGATGAGATGTCTCTTGAAGTAAAAAGGGAATTAATTGACTTCGATGAGTTTGTGACTAACTTACAAGGGGAGGCCAAGATACATGTTGGGAACATCTTAGATCAACTTTCCCACACACAAGAGCTTCTTGATGTAAGATGTAAACTTGGGAGAGAACACTTGATTAAGGTAGAAGCTCTAAATAATGCTCTAGAAAAAGAACAAGAGACTAGGATGTCTCTTGAGATAAAACTTGAAGGGCTTGATGGGGCCAATGACATAATTGTTAATAGACTCATCAAGGAATGTGACCATGCTATTTCTAAATATAAAAAGTCTAAAAAGGACAAGATTGAGTTTGGTGTTGTTCATGAAAAACTTGCCGAGGACTTTAGGATGCTTGACAAGGCTCATAAGGCCTTGGAGAGTGAACTCTTGTTACTCACAAAGTCTCGTGAAAAGCTTCAAACTCAATTGACCAATATTCCTTAACCTAGTACTTTCATTCCTTCTAGTAGTACAAATATTCTTGAAGAAAATGCTAGGTTGAATGGGGAGCTAGCTAAGGCCACCTTTCCAAAAGGAAACAAGTCCATTGATGACCTCTTGAGTAAGCAAAGGCCAAATGGTGAGAAAGGGGGCATTGGCTTTGTCTCCAAAGCCAAGAAGAAAAACAACAAGAATAAGAAGGCCAAGCCCGCACAAGAAAAATACAAGGCCATTGTGGGTAGTAAGACCATAAGTGGCAAAACTATGTCTCATGATGATTTTGCGGGAAGTGCTAACCCTCACTATGTTTTAATGTGTGATTATTATGGTGATGTGTATGCACAATATGTTGGCCCATTTGATGGTTATATTGCTTGGTCTATTTGGGTCCCCAAGACCCTTATTGCTAACAAAAGAGGACCCATTGAAAAATGGGTACCTAAAAACTAGCTTGATCTTTTGTAGACTTATGCTTTCGGAGGGTCAAAGTGGGTGCTTGATAGTGGATGCACAAGTCATATGAACGGAAGCTCATCTATTGTCAAGGAGTTGAGACCAAATGATGATCAAATATCTGTGACATACGCCGACAAGTCCAAGTCTAAGGTAATGGGTCTTGGCAAGGTTGTGGTTGCCCACGACATTACACTCGTGGACGTCATGCTTGTTGAGACCCTTGGTTATAATTTACTTTCATTCTGTGATGTCTTTATTGATGATGGTATTGTGGTCATCATGTGGAGCAAGTCTATCAAGGTCGCTTTTGTTGCGTACGTCGAAAATGACTTGTATGTGGTGGACTTTTCGGGGCAAACCACTACAAGTGCGATGTGATTATTAGGAAAGGCCGATGTGGGTTGGTTATGGCATCGCCGTCTATCCCATGTCAATATGAGAAATTTGCAAAGTCTCCACAAGGATGGCCACATTGTCGGACTAAAAGAAAATGTTTCCTTTGCCAAAGATCGTGTTTGCAGGGCTTGTGTTGAAGGAAAGATGCATGATTCTCCCCACAAGCCAAACAACCGCATCAAGTCAAAGAGGATCTTGGAGATCCTTCATGTGGATCTCTTTGGTCCTCCATCTCATGCAAGTCTTGGTGGGAAGAAATATTGTTTGGTGATTGTTGATGACTATTAAAGATACTCATGGGTATATTTATTCAAGTTGAAAAGTGAGACCCAAGAGAACTTCATCGACTTCATCAACAAGGTTCAACGTCAATACAATGTCCATGTGTTTATTATAAGAAGTGACAATGGCACTGAGTTCAAGAACTACACCTTGAATGGATTTCTTAGTGACAAGGGAGACTAACACCAATATTACACTACATATACCCCTCAACAAAATGGTGTAGCCGAGAGGAAGAACCGGACTCTTATTGATATGGAAAGTACCATGTTGGCGGAGTTTAAATCTCCATATAACTTTTGGGCCGAAGCAATCTCCACCGCTTGCCACGCATCAAACCGACTCTACATCCGCAAAGAATTGATCAAGACTCCATATGAAATACTTACCGGTAACAAGCCCAACGTATCTTACTTCCGGGTGTTCGGTTGTAAGTGTTTATATCTCATAAAGGGTGTTCGTTTGTCCAAATTCGATTCCAAAGCATTAGAGGGTATCTTTGTTGGCTATGGTCTCGAATCCCACACTTATAGAATCTATGATAAGCTCTCCGGAGCTGTCATAGAATCTTGTAGTGTGGTGTTCGAAGAATATGATGGTCCCCAAGCGGGGCGTGTTGATGCTTGTGATGCAGATGATGAAATGCCTCAGGATGCCATAGGAAGAATGGGTGTGGGATTTATCCTCCTCGTTGAGGAACCCCTTATGGCGGATCGATAAGAACTATGCTCTACTCAAGTGGAGCCTTCATCTTCACAGCAACAACAAGCTCCATCTATTGAGGAGGACAATGACCCAAGCCAAAGACAAGCTGTGTACCCTCAACATGTTGATCAGGTTGATACCTCTAGTGAGGAGGAGCTTGAGTCACCATTCTCTAGAATGTCAAGTGTTGCTCGGTCTATTACATAAGGAACATCTATACAATCTGCCGTGAGAGCAGCTCAACTCCAGTCTAGCAGTGTGCCTGATCAAGACCAAGGTCAATCCGTGCCTCTCAATGAAGAGAATGATCCCAATGATGATCAAGGTCAAGTCGATGGTCAAGACGAGGACCAAAATGATGAAGTGCCCCCCCCCCCCAAGAAACAACAAGGAGATCAAAACTCGTCGCAAAGCTAGAATGGATAGAATGTTGGAATTAAGAGACCACTCTCTAGAGAATGTGGTTGGAGATGTAAGGAGAGGAATGTCAACAAGAGCACAATTTAAGAGGTTTAGTGAACACCAAGCACACATCTCCATGATTTAACCAAAGAAAGTATGGGAAGCTCTTGAAGATTCGGATTGGTTGGAAGCAATGCACAAAGAACTCAACAACTTTGAGAGAAATAAAGTATGGAAGTTAGTTGAGAAGACAAAGGATTGCCGCAATGTTATAGGCACCAAGTGGATATTCAAGAACAAGAAAGATGAGCATGGAATTGTTGTAAGGAGCAAGGCAAGATTGGTGGCACAAGGTTACTCTAAAATTGAAGGCATTGATTATGGAGAGACATATGCACTCGTGGCTCGCCTTGAGTCCATCCGTATCCTTCTTGCTTATGCGGCACATCATAACTTTAAGTTGCAACAAATGGATGTAGAAAGTGCATTTCTTAATGGTCCATTGAATGAGTTGGTATATGTAAAGCAACCCCCGGGATTTGAGGATCCCAACTTCCCAAACCATGTCTACAAACTTGATAAGGCGCTCTATGGGCTCAAACAAGCCCCATGCACGTGGTATGAGCACCTTAGAGAGTTGTTGTTTGATCGTGGGTTTGAGGTTGGGAAAATCGATCCCACTCTTTTTACTAAGAAGGTCAATGGGGAGTTTTTTGTATGCCAAATATATGTTGATGATATTATCTTTGGCTCATCTAACAAAGCTTTTAATGATGAATTATCAAAGCTTATGACTAGTAGGTTCTGGATGTCTATGATGGGGGAATTAAGGTTATTTATTGGTTTTGAGATCAAGCAAGTAAGAGTAGGAACATTCTTCAACCAAGCCAAGTATACTCAAGATATGCTCAAAAGATTCAACATGAAAGATTTAAATGGTGCTCCTACCCCCATGGAAACAAAGACTCATCTTGAACTAAATCCAAATGGTAAAGATGTGGATCAAAAGGTATACCGGTCCATGATTGGTTCTTTGCTTTACCTTTGTGCATCTAGACCCGATATTGTGTTGAGTGTAGGTGTGTGTGCAAGATATCAAGCGGCTCCTAAAGAAAGCCATTTAATGGAAGTTGAGAGAATCTTTCGATATTTGGTTCATACCCCACACTATGGTCTTTGGTATCCTCAAGGGTTAACATTTGCTCTTTGTGGATACACAGACTCGGATTGGGCTGGTGATAAGGATGATAGAAAATCAACATCCGGGGCTTTCCAATTTCTTGGTAGGTCCTTGGTGTGTTGGTCTTCTAAGAAGCAAAAATGTATATCTCTCTCCACCGCCGAAGCCGAGTATGTGGCAGCTGCTAGTACTTGCACTCAATTACTATGGATGAGGCAAACTTTAAAGGAATACGGTGTCCATTGTGACAAAGTGCCTCTTTTATGTGACAATGACAGTGCTATCAAGATTTCCTACAACCCGGTGGATCACACAAGGACCAAGCATATTGAGATCCATCATCATTTCATTAGATACCATGTTGCTCGAGGTGATATTGATCTATCTTATGTGTCAACCAAAGACCAACTTGCCGACATCTTCACGAAGCCACTTGATGAAGCAAGGTTTTGTTATTTGAGGAATGAACTAAATATCATAGATTTAAGGAGCTTGACTTGATCACCTTGCATACTCACCTATGTCTTGACTCTTATTTGGTTTAGGCGCAGACATGGATATAGGGGGACTGCATCCCTAATTGATTGGACTATCCCTCCCCCCATTATGCCCAAAGTGATAAAAAAACATTTCTCTTAATATCATTTTGTGATATGTGAGCTTAAATGATGAGTTTCGGTAATGGACCCAAGATATATCTTCGTGGTGCCAAGCCTAGTATACTCAAACATGGTGGCCTAGGACACCGCCCTCTCACATTCGAGAGGTTGGTGCTTACTCGTGTTTGCCATTTATTGAATTTTTTAGGTCTTAGGATCATGCACTCTCATTTGGCTCTTGCTATTTCCCCCCTATTTTAGAGTGCATGTGTCCATATCAGTGTGACTCTCTCAACCTAAGCCTTTATTATTCTCTTACAAACCCCATCTACTCTACACACGAACCTCCTCATTTGTCCCTGGCGTTTTGTTCTGGTGGAACCGGTACTATCGGGTTAGGGAGCGGTACTACCAGCCAGGGTCAGTTTCCAGGTTGATACCTAGAAACTGCCCAGGTGTGGTACTACCGGTCTTTGCCCCGGTACTACCGGTTTTCTGTGCGGCAATACTTGTCAGCGGTACTACCGTTCATATCCCCGGTACTACCGGTCGATTTCCCTGGTTAAGAGTTTAGACGTGGGAGGGGGGCACCTAACAGTGCCCAATTATTCCCCGTGTCCACTCCGAACCGCCGCCGCCTCCAGAGCATGAATCGCCGCCGGAGCCCCGCACTCTCCTCCCTCTACCGGCTCCGGCCTCCTCGCGGGCTCCTCCTCAATCTCCACCCATGGACCCCGGTACAACCGCCCTCTTCTTCTTCTCTCATATTTTCTCCATTGAATCTAGGGAGACTTCGATTCATGGTCAAAACAGTTGTTTTGAGGTTGTACCGTGTGTAGATTACCAGATATTACTTCTTGCCCGAAGGAATCCTTTCTTTGGGAAGTTTTGTTGTCAATCTATGGATCGATTCTACCGGATCTAGACTGTTTCCGCATGACCGGTAGTACCAGAAAAAAAATTCGGTACTACCGCTTGTTTGCGGTACTACCATCTCTGACGTCCGGTACTACTGGTCCAGGCAGACAACAAAAGTGTCTCAAAACTTGAATTTCTTTGTGGAACCTTTTTCATTTCGGGTTCTTATGCCCTTATCCCACTTCTATCTCCCTCTTTCTTTCACAGGTGCAGGGGGTTCCCGGGGTGCACGCAAGCATTCCAAGGCTCGTCATGAAATCGAGGACTATGAGTCAGAGTCCGAAGAAGAGATCATGCCACAGCCTAGCAATCGATTGAAGTTGAAGGCCACTCGAGGTCGTCGTGGAGGGACCACTAAACAGTCATCTGGTCGTGGTAGTGGTCCCCCTCCTCCTCCCCCCTCGAGTCATCACAAGAATCAGAGGTTAGGGCCATATGGGCCAAGGCTGTTGTCTGATCTGTCTGAGCTAGAATTTTGTGCCTTGCGGGTCATGAATCCGTATGTGGCAGCCCGGTCCCAAGCTAGGGAAAATAGCCTGTTCTACACCGACTTTCAAGAGCGTGTGTACAATGAGGTTCTTATGAAGGATGAGAAGCTGGTGGTCCCTCAGAAGTGGATTGAGATGGTTCATGTGAACAAGAACTTGGACTACTTCGGCGAAGCTATTGAGATATGTACTCACATTGGTTTGCTTCCCCTTATGCAGTTCCGACAGTACTATGACCCTTTGCTCATTACTCAGTTTTATGCCACCGTTCGCTTTTCAAAGAACCAAGCTAGGACCATGACATGGATGACTGAGGGAGTTATCAAGGAAGCAATGATACGTCGGAAACGTAACTATAATTTTTTATGTTCCATGCTTGTTTAGTATCTACTTTCCTTTGCTTTGTCTACACTATGAGGTGTTTTTATATGTTTTCTAGTACTAACCTATTAACAAGATGCCACAGTGCCTATTGACTGTTTTCTTATGTTTTTGGTTCCAGAAAAGCTAGTAAGGAAATATTATCGGAATTGGACGGGACAAAAGCCAAAGTCAATATTTCATCGAGGAGACGGAGTCCATAGGAGAGACGGAGGGGAGCCACAGGACGGCTGCACCCCCCATGCGCGGGCCCACCCTGGGCCGCACCTGGGCAGGGTGTGGGCCCCCTGGTCGCCCTCCTGCCTCACCTCTTCGCCTATAAGAAACCCCCGATGCCTAAACCCTCAGGACCCGATCAATATTCCACGAAACCGTCTGTAGCCGCCGCCATCATCATCCCTAGATCGGGGGGATCTGAAGCTCTTCCCGGCACCCTGACGGAGGTGAGATCACCCCGGAGGCCTTCTTCTTCATCATGCCATCCTCCGGTATAAAGCGTGAGTAGTTCCACCTTGGAGTACGGGTCCATGTAGTAGCTAGATGGTTGTATCTCCTCCTTTGTGCTTTCACGTCTAGATCTTGTAAGCTCCATTCATGATCAAGATCTCATCTATTTGTAATCATGCATGTTGTGTTTGCGGGGATCCGATGTATATTGATATTACTATGGCAGATTGATTAATGGTTTTGTCTTATTGATTCTATCATGTCTGTGTTGTTTGTGATCTTGCATGCTCTCTGTTGTTACTTGTTAGTAGGTATCTTGGCCGAGTAGTTGCTAGTGACTCCAAGAGGGGGTATTTATGCTCGATAGTGGGTTCATGCCTCTATTTAATCTAAGGGAAGTGACAGAAATCTCTAAGGTTGTATATGTGCTGTTGCTACTAGGGAGAAAACAACGGTCTCTTGTTCATGGAACAAGTGGATTGTTTACCTTACACACTTTGCTTAAAGTAGTTGTCTGTTGCTTGCAACTTAATACTAGAGGGGGTTCGGATGATAACCCAAAGGTGGACTTCTAGTCATAGATGCAGTTGGATGGTGGTCTATGTATCTTGTTGTATTGCCCAATCAAATCTCATAGGATCTTGATGTCTAGTATTGCATTGTTATGCATTGCTCAGTCCTGTCAATTACCCTACTGTAATTTGTTTACCATGCATGCCATGTTTGTTTATCTAAGGAGAACACCTCTAGTGAACTATGGAACCCGGTCCAATCTTTACCATTGATACATCTTCCACTGTTACTGTTTACTCTATGGAAACCACCATCACCTTCCACACCATATAGTTAATCCTTTGTTACAACAACCGGTGAGATTTACAACCTCACTGTTCGTTGGGGCAAAGTCTTGAGTTTGTTTTGTGCAGGTTTCCAAGTTGCTTGCAACACCTTTGAGACATTTCCTTACTCCTACTGGTTCGATAACCTCGGTTTCTTACTGAGGGAAGACTTGCTGATGTGCTACATCACACCTTGCTCTTGGGGTTTCCCAACGAAGCGCTTCCAGGCGCCATCAACAAGTTTTCTGACGCCGTTGCCGGGGAGGCTAAGGACGTCTTCACAAGGGGAGTCCTTCTCAACCTTTCTCTTTACTTTGTTTTTAGTTTTCTTAGTTTCTTTTTCTTGGTTTTGTTTGCCTTTTTTATTAAAAAGTCCAAAAATTTAGTTTAGTTTGGTTTGCTTTCTCTTATAAAAACACAAAAAAATTAGTTCCTGCTCTACTTGTTGCTGTTGTTGGCTTGCTCCACTTTTGCCAAAATGAACTCTGCTGAGAACACCAAGTTGTGTGACTTCGCTAGCATAAACAACAATGATTTACTAAGCACTCCTATTGCTCCACCTGCTCCTGATGCTACCTTTTATGAAATTAAGCCTGCTTTGTCGAATCTTGTGATGAGAGAGCAATTTTCTGGTGCTAGTTCTGATGCTGTTGCTGCCTATCTCAATAACTTTGTTGAACTTTGTGAGATGCAAAAGTATAAGGATGTAGATGGAGATATTATTAAGCTCAAGTTGTTTCCTTTCTCCTTGAGAGGAAAAGATAAAGAATGGTTGCTATCTTTTCCTAGAAATAGTATTGATTCTTGGATTAAGTGCAAAGATGCTTTTATTGGAAAGTACTACCCTCCTGCTAAGATTATATCTATGAGAAATGATATTATGAAATTTAAACAACTTGATAATGAACATGTTTCTCAAGCTTGGGAAAGAATGAAATCTTTGGTTAAGAATTGTCCCAGTCATGGACTTACTGCTTGGATGATTATCCAGACTTTTTATGCAGGTTTGACCTTCTCTTCAAGAAACCTATTGGATTCAGCTGCTGGAGGTACCTTTATGACCATCACCTTGGGTGCTGCAACAAAACTCCTTGATAATATGATGGTTAATTATTCTGAATGGCACACTGAGAGAGATCCACATGGTAAGAAGGTAAATTCTGTTGAAGAAACCTCTCTTTGAGTGATAAGATTGATGTTATTATGGCTATGCTTGTTAATGGGAAAGCTCCTTTAGATCCTAA
Organism: Avena sativa; assembly: GCA_916181665.1. Taxonomy (NCBI): domain Eukaryota; kingdom Viridiplantae; phylum Streptophyta; class Magnoliopsida; order Poales; family Poaceae; genus Avena; species Avena sativa. The sequence goes on along the minus strand of OV702280.1, from coordinate 228,198,011 downwards.
TAATGTTCCCTTAGCCTCTTTGGTTGCCCAAGAAGAGCAAGTTGATGTGAACTTCATTAGAAACAACAATTTCAACAACAATGGTTATAGGAATAATTTTGGTAGTAACAACATTATAGGCCTTATCCTCCTAATAATGGCAATACCTATGGAAACTCCTACAACAATGCTAGAAGTGCCCCTTCTGAACTTGAAGTCATGCTCAAAGACTTTATTAGTAAGCAAGCCACTTTCAACAAGACTATGGAGGAAACGCTTTTAAGTGCTGAGAAAAATATTTCTTCTCTGTTTGAAGCACAGTCCTCTTTGATTAATAAAATGGCTGCTAAACCTGAAACCATGGAAATTACCTTTGCTGCTACTCATGCCGTACAAGTTACTATTGATGAAAATGTTAGACTGTTAGTGAAGGGAATATGCCTTGTGAGGCAATAATAAAGTGTTTATTATGTGTATTCCAAGTATATGATAGATGTTTATTTTGCATCCTATAATTGTATTAATACGGAAACATTAATACATGTGTGTTTAATAAACAAACAGAAAGTTCCTAGTTATGCCTCTCTCATAAACTAGCTCGTTGATTAACAAGATGATCAAGGTTTCCTGATCATAGACATTGGATATTGTTAATAACAAGGTCACAACATTAGTGTAATAATGTGATGAACATTCATCCGAAGTATAGCAATACGATCAAAGTCATTAAGTTTATATTGCTATAACAACTTACGAAGCGATCCTAATCCTTAGACAATGAGATCATGTCAATCACTAACACCGGAAGAGTTTCTTGATAACATCAAACGTCACACCGTAACTGGGTGATTATAAAGATGGGTTCAGAACTAATAAAGTGTTATGTTGAGGCCCATGGATCGAGAGTGGAATTTGTTCATCCCAATGATGAATAGATATTCTCTAGGCCCTCTCGGTGATATCACATTGGTTAGCTTGCCATCAAGTGATTTGATCACTAGAATGTTATATCACGGGAACGAGGAAAGAGTACATGTCAGTAACGATATCAAACTAGGTATGGAGATACCGATGATCTAATCTCGGACATGTAATATATTGCTAAACAAAGGGATTAAGATACTAGCGTAAAAAGGTTCCGACGATCATAAGAAAGTCATCGTTGAATGTGTGGGAGTCAGTATGGGTCTCCAGATCCCGCTTCTGATTATTGATCGGAGAAGGGTCTCGATCATGTCCGCATTTTTAGTGAACCGTAGGGTGGCACACTTAAGAGACACCGACATCCAATTGGAGCAAAAGTTTCATGCCGGAAATAATAACAAGCGCAGGAATTTATTTCACTAGATACCGAAACAGGTTTTCGGGTGAAATTGCAGAAAGTGTTTTTGCATGTGAAATGAAATACTAGCAAGGGGTTATATGTGAATGTTTGTAATTAAATTAATTGACAAAATTCTGAATAAATTAAAGGAGTTTTATTTAATGAGAGTTTGCATTAAATTTGGTGGAAATTTAATGGGAATTTGAGTGGGATTTTGAGTGGAGGGAATTGAAAGGATTTTTGTGAGTGGAGTGTCCACCCACATGAATGAGGGGAGGGCAAGGGGGCAGTCCCCATGCACCGGCCACCCCCTTGGGGTTCCCCCTCTCCTATAAAAGGCACCCCCTCCTCACTTCTCACTCACACGTCCTCGTGAAGGATCTCTCTCCCCTCTTGTATTTATCCCCCATGGTCTCGGACTAGCGATATACATGTTCTCGATGGCTATTCGGCAAGAAAGAGTTGTGCTTCCTCTGCATCGCTGGAGCGAGGAGGCGGAGGTTTCTCGTGCCTCGTACGTGTGTGCGAGCACGGATGCGCTGCTGTTTTGCGGTGCTAGGACTTCCTCTCGATCTTGATATCGGCAAGAGATCGTCTACATCAACCATAAGTTTGACTCGTTAAACTTTGTCGGTCTTCAAGGGTATGTTCTCTACGGATATATATCTGCCCGTTGTTTGTATCTAGTAGATAGATCTTGGTATATAGTTGTTCCCATCGTAGGAAATTTTTTTGTTTTCTATGCTGCGGAGCCTACAGTGGTATCAGAGCCGGATCTATGCGTAGATACTTTACACGGGTAGTACACATATGAGTATGTGGGTGATGATGATCATGTTATTGCTTCTTAGTTGTATTTTGGATATTGGTGGCATAGTGGGATCAAGCGTCTCGGACAAACTTTACATGTCCTCGCACATGAGACCTGTTTCACGCTTGACATGCAACTAGTTTTGCATAAGTGGATAGCGGGTGTATGTCTCTCCTACTATAGTAAATATCTAATTTTCAACGAGTTGTCAAAAATTTGGTTATCCTCATTGTGGTTAATGTTCGTAGGTATGAACGATTCTATCTTTGAAAGCCCTAATCCATGTAAAAAATGCAATGGATAAATTAGAGGCGTCTAGTTTAGATTCTTGCTGGGCTAGTGTTATGATATCGTGATGTTGTAAGTAGAAGTATGAGATGATACTCTTACAACACACATAATGTGTAAGTTCCATAGACCTTGGACTTACACATAGAGGTATGATAGTGATCATACCAAGGAGCACATGATGGAGATCATATGCGGGAACCATATCATTTCACTTACAAACATGTGATGTTTGATTGCATCTTATATTGCTTGTTTGGCGTTTATTAGCATAATAAGATGATCCCTCATTTAAATATCAAGATAAGAATGTGTTCTTCCTTAAGTATGCACCGATTATGTTTCATCGATCCAATACATCACGTGATGATCGGGTGTTCTTGGATCCACGACCATATTACGGGTGTAAGATAGTTACACACGCGAATACTAAGGTTCTCACTTGGCGAGCCTAGCATGTACAGACATGGCCTCGGAACACGGACCGAAAGGTTAAGCATGAGTCATATAGTACATATGATGCCCATTTGATGCTCGCCTTTGAAGCTACACCAACTCACGTGATGATCGGACTTGGTGTAGTGGATTTGGTTCATGTAATCACCAAAAAGGCATGATGGATGTCGTTTTTGAGTGGGAGTCCATTCGTAATGTGGATTAGTTGAACTCAATCTGTCATAAACTTAGTCTAAACTTTACAAATTCTGTTGTATATGGCACCACCTGCTTTTAATTTCAATGTGTTCACGGAGAAAGAGAAACTTGCAACGAACGGTAGCAACTTTACTGAATGGGCCATGAATTTGAGGATTCTCCTCTCTGCTGCACAAAAGCAATATGTGCTAGAAGCGCCGCTAGGCCCCCCACTATTCGATGATGCCCCTGACAAGGAGAAGAATGTCTATTAGACTCATCAGGAGGACCACAACTTAGTTCATTGCGGCATATTGTATGTGATAGAGCCAGAACTTCGAAAGCGTTTCGAAAATGGCAATGCATTTGATACAATGGGTGAGTTGAAAATGATTTTTGACACACATGATGATGTAGAGAGCTATAATGCTTTAGAAAAGTTCTTTAGCTGCATGATGGAAGAGCACAGCTCCGTAAGTGAGCATGTACTCAAGATGCCGGGTTACGCCGATAAGCTTGTGTCCTTGGGAATATCGATTCCCATTGACTTATGCATCCATCGTGTTCTGCAGTCTCTGCCACCTAGCTATAAGAGCTTTGTGATGAACTATAATATACAAGGAATGAAGAAGTCTCTCCCGAGCTTCTATCAATGCTTAAAACTGTAGAAGTGGAGATCAAGAAGGAACATCAAGTGTTAATGATCAATAAGAACACTGGTTTCAACAAAGACAAGAAGGGAAAACGTAAGGGAAGTAAGGGCAGAAAGCCGGTTGCCGTGCCTGAAAAGAAGCCCCGAGTTGGACCTAAATCTGATACCGAGTGCTATTATTGTAAGGGGACTGGCCACTAGAAGCGCAACTGCCCCAAGTATTTGGCAGACAAGAAGGCCGGCAAGGAAAACAAAGGTATATATGATATACATGTTATTGATGTGTACTTGACTAGTACTCGCAGTAGCACCTGGGTATTTGATACCAGTTCAGTTGCTAATATTTGTAACTCGAATCAGGGTCCGCGGAACAAGCGACGGCTAGCTAGGGGTGAGGTCAAGATGCGTGTCAACAATGGATCAAGTGTTGATGTGATCGCCGTCGGCACGCTACCTCTCCACTTACCGTCGAGATTAGTAATAAACTTGAATAATTGTTATCTGGTGCCTACACTGAGCATGAACATTGTATCTAGATCATGCTTGATGCAAATTGGTTATTCATTCAAATCCGAGAACAATGGTTGTTCTATTTATATGAATGAAATCTTTTATGGTCATGCACCGATGATGAATGGTTTATTTCTGTTGGATCTCGATAATAGTGTTACGCATATTCATAATGTTGATGCTAAAAGGATTTAACTTAATGATGATATATCCGCATATATGTGGCACTGCCGTCTAGGTCATATTGGCGTTAAATGCATGAAAAAGCTCCATTCGTATGGACTTTTGGAATCACTTGATTTTGAATCATTTGATACATGTGAGCCATTCCTTATGGGCAAGATGACTAGAATGCCATTTTCCGGTTCAATGGAACGGGCGACAGATTTATTGGAAATCATACATTCTGATGTATGTGGTCCATTGAGTGTGTCGGCGCGAGGTGGATATCGTTATTTTGTTACTTTCACGGATGATTTGAGTAGATACGATTATATCTACTTGATGAAACACAAGTCTAAAACCTTTGAAAAGTTCAAGGAATTTCAGAATGAAGTGGAAAATCATCATAATGGAAAGATCAAATTTCTACGGTCCGACCGTGGAGGAGAGTATCTAAGTTATGAGTTTAGCACTCATATGAAAGAGTGTGGAATTGTTTCACAACTCACACCTGCCAGAACACCACAGCGAAATGGTGTGTCGGAACGTCGTAATCGTACTTTATTGGATATGGTTCGATCTATGATGTCTCTGACGGACTTACCGTTGTCATTTTGGGGTTATGCACTAGAAACTGCTGCATTCACTTTAAATCGAGCATCTTCTAAATCCGTTGAAAAGACACCGTATGAATTGTGGTTTGGAAACAAACCTAAGCTGTCATTTCTTAAAGTTTGGGGATGCGATGCTTATGTGAAAAAACTTCAACCGGATAAACTCAAACCCAAAGCGGAAAAATGCGTCTTCATAGGATACCCTAAAGAAACTATTGGGTATTCATTATATCACAGATCCGAGGGCAAGCTTTTTGTTGCCAAGAATGGATCCTTTCTAGAGAAAGAGTTTCTCGCGAAAGGTGTGAGTAATCGGAAGGTAGAACTCAAAGAGGTCATTGAACCTTCTCTTCAAAGTATGGCGGGTAGCATAGCGCCGGAAGTCGTTCTGGAGTTGGCTTCACCAGTTGAAGAGGGAACTAATGATAATGATCATGAAACTCCGAAATAGAGTACTACCGAACCTCGCAGGTCTAGCAGGACGCGTGCAGCTCCCGAGCTGTACGGAAACCCTATTATGAATTTCATGGTTGATGAAAATGATGACCCTGCAACGTATGAAGAAGCGATGATGAGCCCGGATTCCAACAAATGGTTAGAAGCCATGAAATCCGAGATGGAATCCATGTATGCAAATCAAGTTTGGAACTTGGTGGACTTACCTCACGACCTAAAGGCCGTGGAGAATAAATAGATTTTCAAAAGGAAAACTGATGTTGATATTAATGTGACCGTCTATAAAGTGTAACATCCCAAAAATATTGATCATGCTTATCACATTCTAATCACTAAAATTAGGGTTAACAAAAACTTTTATTAAAACAAACCATATGAATGCATGTGTGTATGTGATGATTATATGAATGCATGTTTGTACTTGTGTGATTAACCTAAATAGCAAGGAATGGTTTAAAGATGAAAATAACATCATCTAAAACATTTCCAAGCGGAAACAAATCAAGAGAAAATAAAAAACAAATCAAATAAGGCAAATGGTCATTTTTGCCAACCTTGCTCACTAGGTCACTTTGAGTGCTTCTAGTCCAAGATTTCAAACAGAAACCTTTTCATTTCTTTTCACCCCTTGCAAGACCAAGTAAAAGTGAATCAAATCCCACCTTTTAAACTTGCAGAAACATTTGGCAACCCCATTCAAATGACAATTTAAAATTGAATCTTTAACATATGTGAAGATCCCACATTTTCAAAACCCAACCAAACCAGTGCCCCTTTACCAATACAACTAACCCAAGACTCCCTATTATGTGCCTAGCAAACCCACCAAGTTTGAATCCAAAATTCAAATTTGAATTTATTTCGGCCATTTCATCAAACACCTTGTTTGCAGCAAACAAACAAACATCAAGCACTATTTGTAGTAGTGATTTTGGCCAACCTTGTTCCCTCTCTGGTTTGCAGCAAGGTCTTAGTAGATCATTTAGCCCCTTTAACAATCTTTAGCATCACTGTGAGCATGCAAGGGCCATCAATGGTGAGCATGCCGAACCTAACTTGCCACCCCCAAGTCGACAGCGAGCTAGGAGGAGCACCAAGCCTAGCAAGCATGTCTGGAGCAATGACCACCGTCCATCGCCACCCCCTGTCCAAGCCCCGAGCATTGCCAGCCCCTGGACCACACTGCCCGAGCATGCCAAGCTTCTATGCGTGCGAGCCGAGAGCACGCCAGAGCGTCGCACGCGACACCATCCCACAGACCGCGCGCCACCCTCGCCGCTTGCGTACGTGATCGCCAGCACCCCATCAAACCGCTAGACAACCCCGTTCGCCGCCGCACGGACCATGGATGATGTGCGCCATTAAATCCCTGTCAGACCTGCCCAGAGCGCCGCGATGTTCTGACCGTTCAACACCGCCCCACGCCGCGTGACCATGCCGTTGATATTCGCCAGGGAGCACATCACCGCCTCCTATCATCGCCCATGCCATTAGCACGTTGTGCAGACAACCAATACGAGCTCAGCCCGCGCCATTCGGTCCCCTCATTGCACTATAAATAGAGGCCTTCCCAGCTCAAACTCTTCACACCATCTCACTCCCCACCTCTCACTGATCACACCCACTCACCCTCGGAGCAAGGCGAGCACCAGGTGGCCGGAATTGCACCGGAGTTCGCCGCTGCAGAGAAGGAGAGGCGCCTTTGATTGGAGCCGCCCCAGGAGGAGCTTCCAGTACCAGGAGAATCGTCATCGTCGACTTCATCGTTCGCCCCCATCGCTGACCATCGCTGGAGCCCCGATGAGCCCCCGTCGACCCCCACTGGCCGCTCTAGGGTTCAGCCTCGCCGCGTCCTGTTCAGGCGTGGACGATGAACCACAACCATAGGATTAGAACTAGATCGCATGGCTTAGATCGCCCCGTACCGCTTCGCCACTCGCTGTCTCACTAACGAGTGGGGTCGCTCACTTAACCAGCCCGTGCGCACTGTGCGTAGTGGGACGGCCCAGTTAAACATCCCGCGTGACCTAACAATTCAAACTTAGGTTTATTCATTTAGTTTCAAAAGCAGTTATGTACCTAGATTCAAAAACCAACCCAGCTCGATTCACTAAACCAAAATGCATGAAACCAATTTTGTTAAAAAGGTACCGAGTGCTTAATCAAGCCCATTGGATTCAAACCATTTAGATTTGTAGATCACCCATAGCAAAAATAACAAGGCAGAAGCTTTTCTGCATTCAAACATTTTTCAAAATTCAACCATGAAAGCTTTTGAGTTGATTCCAACTCTCAAAAATCACATTTAACCATACCTTTCAGAATATATAAAAATATATAGGGTTACTTGCAGAAATAACGATCAAGTAATAAAAGAATGCCTCATAGGCCATTCTAGTCATTTTATTTAATTAAAATAAAAAGGTTAAACCTTATTAAATTGTGACACCACTTTAAATCACATTCCCATGTATTGAAATATGTGGTGATGACATGTGTCAACATGATCCCATGTTTGAGTTGGAGACTATTAAATCTTAAGTAGTTTTTCAATGAGTAGAAATTACTTATCTAAAATGAAATTAATAAGACAAGTGCTTTAATCTTGGTGATCATAGTGATGATGATAGATAATATAGTGTAAACCCTTGTGTGCTAAATAGAGTAGTTAAGAATTGTGTGGTGATTGATTACCTCGTATTTATTTAGAGACGATAGTAACGACCAAGGATACGAGGAGGAAGGAGGATACTACGAGGAAGAAGCCGAGGAGAACTTCAACCACTGCTCTGCACAAGGCAAGCTAATATTTGCAAGCTATCACCTGAGCAAGCCTAATACTACCAGTTGACTTGGCAAGCTAACACTTGCAACTATGAAAGTTAGATAACCTATGCAATGCATTAAGCATGCTTGGTTAGATACATTTGATAATACCAAATCCCAGTTTTACTTGCAAGCTTAATTCTTTTATTTCTTTATCAAAGCTTTGATTTGAGTTTACTTAGTGACCTGTAGATTTAGAAAGATATTTAAAGGTAGCATAAAGAGCATAAAACTTGGCCTAAGTTAGATAATCTTGATGTCATCCTGAGCCAATACTTGCATGCTACTATTTTAGCAAGCTATTAACTGAGCAAGCTAACACTTGCCACTTAGCAAGCTTATACCCTTTGATGATACCCAATCCTAGTTTTACTTGCAAACTTTGTACTTTATGTCTTTATCAAAGCTTTCTCTTAGAGTTTACTTAGTAACTTGTAGATAATATAAGGATATTGGAAGGTAGCATAAAGAGCATAAAACTTTTCCTAAGTTAGATAAAATTTGAATTCATCCTGAGGCATGAGATTGAACTTAGATAAGATCCAATTGCTTACCACACCTCATTAGTATTTATTCCCCTTGTAGATGCTAGTGCTAAGCATAAAACTTGATCAACTTTAGATGGGAATACTTGGTGAAAATGGTTATGAAAACCTTAGAATGATGAGTCATTCTACTAAAATGTTTGACATATGTTCTTGAACACCAGATGATTTTGATGATGAAAATGTTAAGGCATGAGCCTTAGCCCTTTATAAAACTGATGGTTGTCTTGATGCGATACCATTCCAATTTTACCGTACGACCACAATACCCAAAATTTGGGTAGGGCTTGATTGGAAATTTATATACCTTAGTATGGGTTCCCTTGCGGCCAAGGTTTGAGCTAAGGCTACCTTGTGAAGATTGTCGACCTGTGCAGTTCCCAAGATGACAGATGGTCATGGTTGGGAGTCCAAACTCACAGGAGAGGTGCCTATACTAGGGCGTGTAATTGAAAGGTTAGGATTGATTATCCGCATACTGAGTATGGTGAATTCAGTATTTTTTCCTAACGGATGTATCGAATGTTGTGGTGAAAGTGTACAATCACTGTAGAGTGTCAAACTATTCGAATAGCCGCGTCCGCGGTTATGGACAGTTGGAGTGGCCATACTGTTCCGTCGTCAGATGTTTCTAAAATGACTTATGAACTAATTTATGACATTGAATTGACCACAACAGGGTTGTGACATGAAATTCAAGTTCCCACTTAGGTGTTATAAAATTTCAACTAGCTTTCTTTGCTTATGAACTCAGTAGAGATAAATCTGGATTTTTGCAAAACAACCCTAGAGCTTAGTATCCTACTCAAAAAACCCTTCACTTGTTAGTATTAGCTTGCAAGTACTTAAAGAGTACTCATGGCTTTGTCCCTGGCTATTCCCGTGGCCAGACTATGAAGAGGAGTATCAGGAAGATGGACCGCAGGAAGGTTACGACAACTAGGATCATCTCGCATCGTCAGCATTGCCTGTGACCATGAAGATGGAGCTTCGCCCACGCTATCGTTATCTTTACGTTATTCTGCTTCTTGAATTGTATTAAGACTGGATCATGAGATCCTTATTTGTGTAAGACCTTATGTATGGTTTGTAATGGATGATGTACTGTGATATCCAATCTGTTATGTCTCGCAAAAATGGTAATCCTGGGATTGCGATGTATGGCATAATAGGCATCTGGGATTAAAAATCCGGGTGTTGACATAAAGCTCGACTTGTCGCAAAGGGGTTTCGACAAATTCAAGGAGTTGACTAAGATGAGACATTCTCTCCCATAGCGATGCTAAAATCAGTTAGGATTATGTTAGCAATTACTGCATATTTCGATTATGAGATATGGCAGATGGATGTCAAAACCGCGTTCCTCAATGGTAATATTGAAGAAGAGTTGTATATGATACAACCAAATGGTTTTGTCGATCCTAAGAATGCTAACAAGGTGTGGAAGCTTTAGCGATCCATCTATGGACTGAAGCAAGCATCATGAAGTTGGAATCTCTGCTTTTATGAGGTGATCAAAGAGTTTGGATTTGTCCAAACTTATGGAGAAGCTTGTATTTACAAGAAAGTGAGTGGGAGCAATGTGGCATTTCTGATATTATATGTGGATGTCATATTATTGATCGGAAATGATATAGATCTTTTAAACAGTGTTCAAAGTTATCTAAACAGCAAATTTTCAATGAAGGACCTAGGTGAAGCGTCATACATATTAGGCATAAAGATCTATAGAGATAGATATAGGAGCCTAATAGGGCTATCACAAAGTACATACCTTGATAAGATTTTAAAGAAGTTTAAAATGGACGAAAGTAAGAAGGGGTTCTTACCTATGTTGCAAGGCAAGACATTGAGTAAGACTCAAAGTCCGGCTATGACGGAAGAAAGAGAAATAATGGACAAAGTCCCCTATGCTTCAGCCATAGGTTCTATAATATACGCCATGCTATGTACAAGACCGGATGCGGCACATGCTATTAGTTTGACTAGTAGGTACCAGTCGGAGACATGTTCGGAACACTAGATAGTGGTCAAGAATTGATGGGTTTCGCAGCATAGTAAATCAAAAAAATTCTACGGATGCGAACAAGAAAGCCAAGATCTAATCTAGGAGATGCAATCAACGAGATAGATAGATGAGATCTTCATACCCTTGAAGAAATCGCACAACGGAAACGTCCAATAGAACGTGGTTGATGTAGTCGTATTCGCCGTCTTCTCCTCGCGATCCGATCCGATCCTACGCCGCAAGTGGCGGCGCCTCCGAGAGATGCACACGTACAGTGCCGCGATGTCTCCTCCTTCCTCGGTCCAGCAAGTAGGGTGGAGAGATAGATTGGATCTGCAGCACGACGGCGTGGTGCTTATGGTGGAGAATTTCTGCAGCAGGGATTCCCCTACGCGCAGTCGGGAGAGAGAGAGGTGGAAGGGCAGTAGGGCGGCTAGGGTTTGGAGGAGTAGGAGGGGAAGGGTGCGCCCCTGCCCACCTTATATAGGGGGATGGCCGCCCCCACTTGGCCCCTCCTCCAAGCCCTAGGGCGGCGGCGGAGCGGGGGGCAAGTTTCCCCCTTCCTTCTAGAAGGGTTCCCTAGGGTTTCCCCTAGGGCTGGCTGGCTGGGCCTTTGGGGCCTTGTGCCCCTGGCCCAAAGTGTCCAGGTCACTTCCCCTTAGGCCCACGCAGGCCTCCGACAAGTGGGCCCACGTTGGTCCCACTCCGGAAGCTTCTAGAACCTTCCGGTATAATACTGATAAACTCCGAAACAATTCTGAAATCCAAAAACTGCTTTCCTTTATATGAATCATATTCTCCGGACCATTCCGGAACCTCTCATGATGTCCTGGATCTCATCCGAGACTCCGAACAAAAACTCATAAACCAATTATCCTAGCGTCGATGCACGTTAAGTGTGTGACCCTATGGGTTCGAGAATATGCAGACATGATCTTCTATCAATAATCAACAGCGGGATCTGGAAACCCATATTTACTCCCACACATTCATCGATGATCATATCGGATGAACCACGATGCCAGGATTCAATTAATCCCATATATGTATTCCCTTCGTCACGCGATATTTTACTTGCCCGAGATTCGATCGTTGGTATCGGCATACCTAGTTCAATCTCGTTCGCAGCAAGCCCTTTACTCGTTCCGTAATCCGATATCACTTTGTGATTAACTCCTTAACCACGTGCTTGCAAGCGGTGTTGATATCGATTACCGAGTGGGCCCGAAGTATATCTCTCCGACTTGGGAGGGACAAATTCCATCTCGATACATACAACCCAACAAGTACTTTCCGATCACCTGAGAGACACCTTTATGATCACCCTCACATAGGATGACGTTTGATGACCTCAAAGCTTTCTTCTGATACCAGGGAGTTGTATTATCTCATGGTCTAAGGAATACAATACTTGACATAGGAAAAAGCTTCGCAAAGATGAACACGATGACACGATCTAATTGCTCTGCTTAATTTGGGTATGTCCATCATATCATTCTCCTAATGACATGATCTTATTATTAATCGACAACTCATGTCTATGGTTAGGAAACCTTAACCATCATTAATCAATGAGCTAGTCCATAGAGGCGTACTAGGGACACGGTGTTGTTCATAAACCACACAAGTATCAAAGTTTCCGCTTAATACAATTCTAGCATGGAATATAAACTTTATCATGAACAAGAATTATAATAATAAAATCTTTATTATTGCCTCTAGGGCATAATTCCAACAGTCTCCCACTTGCACTAGAGTCAATAATCTAGTTTACATCTGGCAACAATCTAACACCCATGGCATTAAGGTGCTGATCATGATTTGCTCGTGGAAGAGGTTTAGTCAACGGATCTGCGACATTCAGATCCATATGTACTTTGCTAATCTTCAGATCTCCATCTGCTATATAATCTCGAATTATATGAAAACGGCGGTTAATGTGCTTGGTCTTTGGATGATATCTCGGTTCCTTGGCCAGTGCTATGGCGCTAGTGTTGTCGCACAATATCTCCAGTGGGTCCAAGGCACTTGGAACCACACCAAGCTCAGTGATGAAGTTTCTGATCCAAACTCCTTCACTTGACGCTTCTGAAGCAGCCATGTATTCCGCTTCTGTTGTAGATCCCACGATCACGCTTTGCTTGCAGCTTCTCCAGCTCACAGCTCCACCATTCAAAATATAAACGTATCCTGTCTGAGATTTAGAATCATCCGGGTCGGTGTCAAAACTAGCGTCGACGTAACCTTTTACGACGAGCTGCTCATCACCTCCATAGACCAAGAACATTTCTTTAGTCCTATTTAAATACTTTAGGATGTTGTTTACGGCTGTCCAGTGTTCCACTCCTGGATCACTTTGGTATCTGCTCATCAAACTAAGAGCATTGGACACATCCGGTCTAGTACATAGCATGTCATACATGATAGAACCTATGGCCGAGGCATATGGCACTTTGCTCATAGTATCTCTATCGTTTACCATAGCTAGACACCGAGCCTTGCTCAATATCTTACCTGAAAACATGGGCAATGAACCTTTCTTTGCTTTATCCATTCTGAACCTTTTCAGAACTTTGTCTAGATATGTACTTTGGCTTAAAGCTATTAGGCGTCTTTGTCTATCTCTATAGATTTTGATGCCTAATATATAAGCATCTTCTCCTAGGTCTTTCATTGAAAAACATTTATTCAAATAACTCTTCACATCGTTAAGCATACCAATGTCATTTCCAATAATCAATATGTCATCCACATATAGTACTAAAAATGTCACCGAGCTCCCACTCACTTTCTTGTAGATACAAGCTTCGTAGCAATTTGGAACAAATCCAAAGCTCTTGATCACTTGATCAAAATGAAGGTTCCAACTCCGAGATGCTTGCTTCAGTCCATAAATGGAACGCTGAAGTTTGCACACCTTATTAGCATCCTTAGGATCGATAAAACCTTCGGGCTGCATCATATACACCTTTTCATCAATGTTGCCATTGAGGAACGCAGTCTTGACATCCATCTGCCATATTTCATAATCATGAAATGCAGCAATTGCTAATAAAATCCGAATGGACTTAAACATCGCTACGGGAGAGAAAGTCTCATCGTACTCAACACCTTGAACTTGCCGAAATCCTTTTGCGACAAGTCGAGCTTTATAGACAGTAACATTACCATCCGCCTCTGTTTTCTTCTTGAAAATCCATTTGCACTCAACGGCCTTACGATCGCTAGGAGGGTCCACCAAAGTCCATACTTGGCTTTCGCTCATGGATCCCAATTCGGATTTCATGGCCTCTAGCCATTTCTCAGAGTCTGGGCTCATCATTGCTTCCTCATAGTTCGCAGGTTCACCGTTGTCTAACAACAAGACGGGTAAGACAGGGTTGCCGTAACATTCAGGAGTGGCACGTGACCTTGTAGACCTGCGAAGTTCAGTAGTAGCATCGTTCGAAGTTTCATGATCCTCGTCATTAGCTTCCTCTCTTGTTGGTGTAGACGGCACTGGAACAATTTCAGGTGCTGCGCTACTCTCCAACTCGAGAGAAGGTTCAGTAACCTCGTCTAGCTCTACCTTCCTCCCACTCACTTCTTTCGAGAGAAACTCTTCTCAAGAAAGGATCCGTTCTTTGCAACAAACACTTTGCCTTTGGATCTGTGGTAGAAGGTATACCCAATCGTTTCCTTAGGGTATCCTATGAAGACGCATTTCTCCGCTTTGGGTTCAAGCTTGTCCGGCATCAACTTCTTGACGTAAGCTTCGCATCCCCAAACTTTAAGAAACGACAACTTAGGTTTAGCACCAAACCATAGTTCATACGGTGTCGTCTCAACGGATTTAGATGGTTCCCTATTTAAAGTGAATGCAGCGGTTTCTAATGCATAACCCCAAAATGATAACGGCAAATCTGTAAGAGACATCATTGATCGCACCATATCTAATAGAGTTCGATTCCGGCGTTCAGACACACCATTGCGCTGTGGTGTTCAGGGTGGCGTGAGTTGCGAAACGATTCCGCTTGCTTTAAGATGCGTGAGAAAATCATAAGTCAAATATTCACCTCCACGATCGGATCATAGAAATTTAATTTTCTTGTTACGATGGTTTTCCACTTCGTTCTGAAATTCTTTGAACTTTTAAAACGTTTCAGATTTATGTTTCATTAAATAGATATACCCATATATACTTAAGTCATCAGTAAAAGTGAGAAAATAGCGATATCCACCGCGCGTCGAAACACTCATTGGTCCGCATACATCGGTATGTATGATTTCCAATACGTCCGTTGCTCGCTCCATTATTCCGGAGAACGGGGTTTTGATCATCTTGCCCATGAGGCACGGCTCGCACTTGTCAAATGATTCAAAATCAAGAGACTCCAAAAGTCCATCAGAATGGAGTTTCTTCATGCGTTTTACACCAATATGACCTAGACGGCAGTGCCACAAATAAGTTGGATTATCACTATCTTCTTTGCATCTCTTCGCCTCAATGTTATGGATGTGCGTTTCATTGCTTTCGAGATTCATAAGAAATAAACCATTCACTACAGGTGCATGACCATAAAAGATGTTATTCATATAAATAGAACAACCATTATTCTCCGATTTAAATGAATAACCGTCTTGCAATAAACACGATCCAGATATAATGTTCATGCTCAACCCCGGCACATAATAACATTTATTAAGGTTTAAAACTAATCCCGAAGGTAAAACTAAGGAGAGCGTGCCGATATCCATCACATCAACTTTTGATCCATTGCCAACGCGCATCGTCACCTCATCCCTTGCTAGCCGCCGTCTATTCCGTAGCTCCTGTTTCGAGTTACAAATATTAGCAACTGAACCAGTATCATATACCCAGGCACTACAACGAGCGCTAGTAAGGTAAACATCAATAACATGTATATCAAATATACCTTTAATGGTGCCAGCCTTCTTGTCCGCTAAGTACTTGGGATAGTTGCGCTTCCAGTGACCCTTGTCCTTGCAATAGAAGCACTCAGTGTCCGGCTTAGGTCCAGACTTGAGCTTCTTCTCAGCAGGGGCAACGCGCTTGCCGTTGCCTTTCTTGAAGGATTTCTTTGCACCCTTACCTTTCTTAAAGCTAGGGGTCTCGTTGACCATCAACACATGATTATCTTTCTTGATATCCACCTCCGCAGCTTTCAGCTTAGCGAAGAGCTCGGTGATCGTGTCAGTGGAACCAATTTGATTGTGAGTAACTACAAAACCTTTGTAGCTAGGAGGGAGTGATTGCAGAACTCTGTCAATCTCGAGCTCTTCTGGAATCTTGCAGTCCAGTTGCTCAAGACGTTGAGTGTAGCCCGACATCTTAATGGCGTGCTCACTAACGGAACTCCCTTCCTCCATCTTGCAGTTAAAGAACTTCTCAGAGATCTCATATCTCTCAGAACGGGCCTGAGTCTGAAACATGGTTTTCAGTTCCTCAAGTATCTCAAAGGGCCCGGCGAACTCCTCAAAACAATTTTGAAGAGCCGGTTCCATAGCAAACAACATGGTACTCTTAATCACACCATAATCATCTTTGCATGACTGATAAACAGCTTTTTCATCAGCCGGCGCATCAGTAGCAGGGGCGTCACCTAGCCCTTTCTCAAGTACATAGTCTTTCTGTCCGCCAGCGAGAATGATTCTCAGATTGCGGAACCAGTTGGTGAAGTTAGACCCATTGTTCTTAAGCTTTTCTTTCTCAGCAAAAACGTTGAAGTTGAAGTTGGACTTAGCCATTTGATCTACAAAATTTTCAAATACAATTTAGACTATGTTCATGATAACTAGTTCAACTTAATCAAATTACTAGATGAACTCCCACTAAATTCAACATCCCTCAAGTTGTTTAGTGAACACGATCCAAATTCACCACACCTAATCCGATCTTCACGAGAATAGATGTGGTTTCAATGGTGGACAACAAAGTGTCGATCATATCATTCATATGACTCATGTTTAACCTTTCGGTTCGTGTGTTCCGAGGCCATGTCTGTACATTCTAGGCTCGTCAAGTCAAACCCAAGTATTTCCGCGTGTGCAAAACTGGCATGCACCCATTGTATGTGAACGTAGAGTTTATATCACCGATCATCACGAGGTGCTTGAACACGACGAACTTTCGCAACGGTGCATACATGGGGAGAACACAATTTTATCTTGATCTTTAAGTGAGGAATCGTCTTATAATGCTACCGTCGCGATCTAAGCATAATAAGATACATAAAAGGATAAACATCACATGCATATAATTTTATGTGAATGGTATAGCCAATCTCCACGCAACGATATCCATCTTGTGTGCGCCAGCATGATCTCCATCACTCCATCATGATTGCCTCCACCACGAATAGCAACTACAACTATTGCTAACTACTTAGTGATAAAGTAAAGCTATTACATGGCGTATAAGAAGTTGACACGCAGGTCATACACAATTATAAAGACAACCATACGGCTCCTCCCGGTTGTGAACTCATCGACATGCAAGTCGTGAAACATTACAAAACATGATCATCGCATACATCTATACACATCATGTCTTGGGCCATACCATATCACAAAACACTCCCTGCAAAAACAAGTTAGACGCCTCTACTTTGTTGTTGCATGTTTTACGTGGCTTATGGGAGTAACAAGCTAAGAACGATTCTTACCTACGGAAAGCCATAACGGTGATATTATGGTTGCTAACATCCAGTGTAAATCCCATGACTACTATAGTGAGAGAAACTGGTATCCACCAGCCGCATGTGTGGAACAAGCCACACGTGAAGTGCAGAGCCGGTCTCACGAACGAGGTCGCGTAAAGTTGGCCTCGACCGCTTCGATCTCACTATGCCGCGCCATAAGAAATACACAACAAGAGGCTTGCAATAGAAAATATCAACGCCCGCAACAAGCATGTTGCGTTCTACTCGTGAAACACATCTACGCATAGATCTAGCTCTGATACCACTGATGGGTTTCACAACATAGTAAATCAAAAAAATTCTATGGATGCGAACAAGAAAGCCAAGATCTAATCTAGGAGATGCAGTCAACGAGATAGATAGATGAGATCTTCATACCCTTGAAGAAATCGCACAGCGGAAACGTTCAACAGAACGTGGTTGATGTAGTCGTACTCGCCGTCTCCTCCTCGCGATCCGATCCGATCCTACGCCGCAAGTGGCGGCGCCTCCGAGAGATGCACTGTAAGATCCCTCCTTTATAAAGGAAAAGGATCCGTGTGATTGCAATGCTAGTCCCTGGATCAATGCTAGCATCCACAGTTTAAGATGAAGTACACAGAAACAAAGGTCATTATTACAGTCATTCCAGAGACAACATAGTCTTGACAACTCCATGGCCACAGGCCTATTACAAGAGTTTAAATAAGTAAATAGATAACAAGTCTTCATCTTCATGTGCCACAGGCAAACATGTTGAGTGTAGACTCATGACTCCTAATCCTCATCAGAGTAACCTGCAACATCACAAGTTACAGCCACAGTGGGTCAATACATTGGAATAGTATTGGCAAGTGATACCTTAGTATAATTTTTGGTCGACTAGTTACTATATGCAATTTGGCTAAGTGTAACTTGGCTTGCTTTGCTCAAAATAGGTTTTGCCTATTAGTTGAAAACACTAAGTTTTTCTTTGTCAAAACTTTCCCAAGGAACCACCAATAGACATTGGTGTCCTTCACCCTTGTTCACCCACAAGTTTTTACTTAGAAATTGGGATGAGGAGATTCTTGATAGCTTCCATGTCTTGATGCTCAAGTTGTCCTTTTCCAGGGACATGGCTAAGTACTTAGATTCTTCCATCTGCAGAGGTGGTGCACTTTCCCCACAAGCCTTGATTTCACAAAGACAGGACCTTTCAGAAGCCTTCCCTTAGACCAAATGGACGCGTTCCAACCTATCATCCCACTACCACCAACTATCCAAATGGCTAAGTTCTAGCAACCTATGTGATCCTGGCAGAGCCCTCTCCAAGTTGTTTCTTGAGTTCTTTCAGTTCATCAACTGACATCTTGTATGGTCTCTTTGCTATTGGTCCAGATCCTGGTAGCAAATCATAAGGAAATCCACATCTCTATCTGGTGGCATTCCCGGCAATTCTTCCGGAAACACATCCGGATATTCACTCACAATTGGCACACTGTCTATGCTAACCCCCTTAAGAGAATTTAGCATACTCCTTTTTGCTTCAAAGTTGGTCTTGAATCTGATCCTTTTATTTTCTGGAGTTGTGAGTGAGACAGTATGGTTGGCACAATCTATCACTCCCTTGTGCTTAGTCATCCAGTCCATACCCAAAATGACATCCAATCCTTGGGAGTTTAGGATTATCAAGTTAACGGGAAACTTATACTTCCCAAACTCTATGACTAGATCATGACATCCTGAATTCACTATCATTTCTCCGCCAGGAGAACTTACTTTTATAGGACACCCAATAGTTTCTGCTGGTAGTTCATTTCTTTCAACAAATGCTCTTGATATGAATGAATGATATGCACCAGTATCAAAGAGAACAAATGCTGGAACAGAATTGAGTTTGAACTTACCAGCAACAGCATCAGGGTCCTCATAGATTTCCTCCACATTGATGTGGTTAAGTTGCCCTTTCTGAAAAGGGTTGGGCTTGTTGGGTCCTTCAACTTTCTTTTCTAGGTATTCATTTGCATAATGCCCCATCTTCTTGCACTTGAAGCACTCAACCTGACTAATATCCCTCTTGACAGGATGGCTCCCACTGCCACTTCCACTTCCACTACCCTTGTGGTTCTTGTACTTGTCATTGTCATGACTACGGTGATGCTTGTTGTCATGATGACAGTTGTGGTTGTGGTGTTTGTTGATTTTTCCATGCTTGTGGGATCCAGAATTCCCACTATCATCATAATGGGAACGTTTGTGAGACGATCCCGAGCTGTGCTTGTCTGAGTGCTTTCTCTTTCTACTCTCAACTTGCTTCATTTTGTTCTCCAAAATAGCAGCCTTATCACAAAGAGACTGGTATGTGGGAACATAGGCTACTGATAGCTGCAAGTTCAGTTCATCATTCAACCCTTCAAGAAACTTTTCCTTCCTCTTAGCATCGGTGTCAACTTCATCCGGTGCATAACGCGCCAGATTGTTGAACTCCTCAATATATTTAGCCACGCTGCGGTGGCGCTGCTTCAGATTATGGAACTCTTTCTTTTTCAGACTCATCACTCCAGATGAGATATGAGCAGTACGAAAGCCATCCTCAAAGATAGCCCATGTCACATCTTCTATGGGAGTGGTTATCTGGAAGTTATCCCACCAAGTAGCTGTTGGTCCTTCCAACAAGTGTGCAGCAAATCTGACTTTTTCTGCATCAGTACAGCCCACAGTTACCAAGTCCTTGTTCACAGAGCGTAGCCAATCATTGTCCACCATAGGATCAGTTGTTCCTGAGAACTTTGCTGGCCTCAATCTCAAGAACCTGGTAAGCATGTCAAAGCCCGGTGGATTGTTGTTGTTATTGTTGTTGTTGTTGTTGTTGTTGTTTTGGTTCTGGATGAACGTCGTCATCATTTGCATCAGCTGAGTCTGAGCTGTCATCATTTGCTGCATCTCAGGAGTGATGTTGTTGTTGTTGGGGTTGGGATTGGCACGACGGGGAGGCATCTGTGGTTTGTTCAATAGAGATAAGAATGAGATACCCATAGATGCTTTCATGCACAATACATCACATAAACAATCACCAAACATGCATCATCATAATAATAGTTCAACAACAAAAACGACAAGTTTGCAAAGTAAACACACCAATAACAAGCCATCCACATGTTGGATGGTCATTGTGACACAAATAAAGTATGATAAATAAATGATAAATGAGTAGTCAACTCTACTCCTCGGCATCAACCTCCTCCTCAACAAAGGTAAGACCTGCATTCTCCATAGCGGTCTTGTATTCCTCGACATTGGCGGTCAAGGTCTCTACTTTGGCTTTGAGAGCCCTCTTCTGAGAACGAAGCCTCTCAATCACCGTCTGCTGATGCTCGAGCTCGAAGTCCTTGGCCTGCAGTTCTTCAGTCATGTCCCGAATCCTCTTGTTCCTATCCCGGACTCGCTTCTCCGGACTCTTGAACTTTCTGTCCTAGCTCTCGAACTTTGCCTCCATCTCCTTGACTATCTCATCTTGCTCTGCGAAGAGCTTGTCCTTCTCACGAAGCTGCATCTGGAGTTCATCATTGTTGAGCATGACGTTGGTCCTATCAGTGTCCATGTGCCTAATGAGAGCCTCTAAGTCCTGGAGGTATAGACGAATCGGCTCCGATGTCTCCCTCGAAGTGTCCTCGAAGTCGATGGCCTCTCCATCCTCATCACGTCTACCGAAGACGTGGAAGTGAGTACCTCTAACCTGTCGAGAGTGTCTGCCTAGTAGACGTCCTATCAGATCCTGCATGACTACCTCAAGGCCTCTCTCCTTGTCATCATGCATGAGCTTGAAGATGATGGCCTCCGTGGTAGGCTCTGTCTGGCGTCCGGGCTGATTGACCTTGAAGCCCCAAAGGTCTTTCCTCTCAAACTTGGTGAGGGGAAGCACCATGATAGTAGGAAGAGGGAGATTGAGCAAAGTAGTGAGCTCAATAATACGAGGACCAAAGCGAGTTCCCTGGAACTCCTCAAAAGTGCTGATGGTAACATTAGGCATCTATTTATAAGATAGAAAAAGTTAGAAACAACACAATTTAAGATAAAAAACAAGGCAAAGCATCACATACATATCCTTGGAAATCAAAACACACAAGTCATGGCATACATGGATCCATTACAACAATCAAGGTTCAACTTATTTTAAGCAACATTTGGAAAATAAGGTGATAAGTGGTGGTCCAACTAACGAAGTACGCTTACAATCCTATCTCACTAGATATGTTGGCTAACACAATATTTCTAGAAGCAATCACTCTATCTTGAACACATGACTCCATCACTAAGTCTATAATGTCTCCTCTTAAGGTTTGGTTGGTAGCCTCCAACTCTTGGGTATGTTTCTTCTCTTCTTTTAGGCTATTTTGGATGTTGAACACTCTGCGCTTGACTCTATCACCAAGTTCTTTGATGGTCTTCCAAGCCGCATCCCTTGCTGAATCAAAGAATGTAGGGTGCATCACTGAATTGGTGAACATGCAGAATCATGATTCCTTGTGGTTGTCTTCCTTGTTTTTATACAAGTGAAGTTGCACCCACCAGTACTCAACTCCTTCATCCATCACAGGAAAGCCTTTGTATACAGCTGCACCATGTATTTCCATTGCAACCATGAGGTCCTTGAGAGCCTTGGGGAATTCTGTCTCACACTCCAAAGTCATTGTCATGAGTGGTCCTTTCCTTACGGCTTCGTTGATGGAGTTCATCTACAAATGGAGATGAGAAAGGAGATTAAAAAAGTTTACGAGAAGAATAGACAAGTGTAGAAGTTGTTGGAAATTTTTCCTTAGTGGTTTCCAATCCTAGGGTCATAATCCTACAGGCAACACAGTGCTCTGATACCATCTGTAAGATCCCTCCTTTATAAAGGAAAAGGATCCCTGTGATTGCATTGCTAGTCCCTGGATCAATGCTAGCATCCACATTTTAAGATGAAATACACAGAAACAAAGGTCATTATTACAGTCATTCCAGAGACAACATAGTCTTTACAACTCCATGGCCACATGCCTATTACAAGAGTTTAAATAAGTAAATAGATAACATGTCTTCATCTTCATGTGCCACAGGCAAACATGTTGAGTGTAGACTCATGACTCCTAATCCTCATCAGAGTAACCTGCAACATCACAAGTTACAGCCACAGTGGGTCAATACATTGGAATAGTATTGGCAAGTGATACCTTAGTATAATTTTTGGTCGACTAGTTACTATATGCAATTTGGCTAAGTGTAGCTTGGCTTGCTTTGCTCAAAATAGGTTTTGCCTATTAGTTGAAAACACTAAGTTTTTCTTTGTCAAAACTTTCCCAAGGAACCACCAATAGACATTGGTGTCCTTCACCCTTGTTCACCCACAAGTTTTTACTTAGAAATTGGGATGAGGAGATTCTTGATAGCTTCCATGTCTTGATGCTCAAGTTGTCCTTTTCCAGGGACATGGCTAAGTACTTAGATTCTTCCATCTGCAGAGGTGGTGCACTTTCCCCACAAGCCTTGATTTTCACCAAGACAGGACCTTTCAGAAGCCTTCCCTTAGACCAAATGGACGCGTTCCAACCTATCATCTCACTACCACCAACTGTCCAAATGGCTAAGTTCTAGCAACCTATGTGATCCTGGCAGAGCCCATATTGCCAAGTGGCTGCACTAGAAGCTTCTTAACATTTGGCCTCTAAAATCTCTTTGTTCCTGGGTGGCTTTCCACAAGTGAGATACACAAGGTAAACCATAGAAATGGGCCTTGTGTAACCACTCAACATAAACCAATCCTTCCATTCCACCCAGGTGTTTCATTTATTTAGTTGTTTTATTAGGCAAAACACAAGTCCAAAGACTTAGAAATATTTTATCATAGCATGTATATTTCACAACCCTTGGTTGCTACTAGCTAGGCTAAGCATGGCATAGATAAGCATCTTAACTTAGAAATTTCCTAGCAATTCTACAACTACTAGGATTTCCCAACATGGCATATAAGCAAAATATAACATGCAAGACTAGCAAAATATTTCTAATGCTTAGTAGAAAACATAGGGATAAAAATATCATGAAGCACCACTTGCCTTGGTAGTTTGGAGAGTAGCTACACTCCTCACAATCACAATCACTATTGGCACCAAAATCTACACATAAAATCATAGAAACAATCACATACAAAATATATACAAACAAAAATATATGAATGCATGCAATATGATATGTGATGATTTTTGAAACTCAACAAATCAAGTGTACATACTGGTTCATAAACAAGTTCAAAACTTGTCAAACAACATTTATTTAAACCTTAAAACATTTCTTAAACAATTCATATACTCAAAATATCCCTACACATGTTTCTGTAAATAAAACCATCTTAACAGAAGCAAAACATTAAACGCATTACATATTTAGAAAGGGATTGTTCTCCTGATTCCATTGATATAAAATTCATCAAATTTGAACGTGGGGATCAAAAGTTATAGCTAAAACAAATTCAAACCACTAATAGATTCAAATTCTGTTTTAAATCTATTCTCCAGCCACGCATCACGCTCTGATTGGCGCGTACCGGTTCGCGTCGGATCACGCTTCTGAGCTGTTAGATTTACTTAACATGCACGGCCTAGATCTACTCATAACGTTTCGATAAGTGATCTAATTTCACGCGCTGGATCCAGATCCAACGGTCCTGGATCAAACGACCACAGATGGGCGGCGCTGGCGGTGGCTACTGGCGGCGGCGAGCTCTGCCTATGGCGGAGCGGCGCTACAGGTGGCTCTGGGGTCGTCGGAGATGATTACCAAGATCGTGGCGATGCACTGATGCTTAACCTGGCGACGGCTTGGCAAGGAGCGCACGGACACGGCTGCACGGGCTCGTCGGAGTTGCTGGCTGCGTCGGGCTCGGGTGGACGAGGACGTTGGCGACACTCCTGGTCTCCCTAGCACAAACAAACGACATCAGGAGACGCACAAGACTACGACGAACACGATCGTGTGAATCAGAGGCGAAGGGGAACAAGGGGCTCACCGAATTTTATCGCCGGAGTTGAGGATGTCGTCAGAACCTTGCTGTGCTTGTCGAAGACGACGACCTGGGGCGGTATAGAAGGAACTAACGGTGTCAGTAGGTGCGCAAGGAAGTGGCGAAGCTATCTGCAAGAACCAGAGAGAGAGGGGCGCATGGGGCTCACCGGAATCGGTCGCCGGAGTGAGCTCTGTCTGCGGTGGTGCGAGGATGATTGCGGGCAGCCTGGGGGCGCTCTGTGCTCGGAGTCAGGGGGAAATGGAGAGGGGGCAGAGGGGGTTTAAGTAGGCAAGGCGGGGGCGTGATTTACTCGAGAGAAACAGATAGGGAGTGGGTCTTGTCTGTCAGTCACTCGGCGGGTGCGGGTGTGAGTGAAGGAAAACGGTTCGTGGGGTGGGGTTGCTGGGCTTAGCTGGGCCAGTTGGGCCAGATTCGACTAAAAGCTTATTTTTTTCCTTTTAACCTTTTTCTTTTTCTGTTTGGTTTTTCTGAAATGAATTTCAACTCCAAATCAAATGAGTTTGAATTCAAATCTTCTCTAGGTTTTTATACTGCAAACCTTGTAGGGTTCGCAGCATAGAAAACAAAAAAATTCCTACGATGTGAACTATATACCAAGATCTATCTACTAGATACAAACAACGGGCGGATGTATATCCGTAGAGAACATACCCTTGAAGACCGACAAAGCTTAACGAGTTCAACTCGTGGTTGATGTAGACGATCTCTTGCCGATCTCAAGATCGAGAGGAAGTCCTAGCGCCGCAAATCAGCAGCGCATCCGTGCTCGCACACACGTTCGAGGCACCGAGCAACCTCCGCCTCCTCGCTCCAGCGATGCAGCGGAAGCACAACTCTTTCTTGCCGAATAGCCACCGGGAACATGTATCTCGCTAGTCCGAGACCATGGGGGATAAATTCTAGAGGGGGAGAGAGATCCTTCATGAGGAGGTGTGAGAGACAAGTGAGGAGGGGGGCTCCTTTTATAGGAGGAGGGGGGGGGGGGAACCCCAAGGGGGTGGCCGGCGCATGGGGGCTGCCCCCTTGCCCTCCCCTCTTCATGTGGGTGGACACTCCACTCACAAATCTCCTTTAAATTCCCTCCACTCAAAAGTCCACTCAAATTCCCATTAAATTTCCACCAAATTTAATGCAAACTCTCATTAAATAAAACTCTTTTATTTTATTCAGAATTTTGTCAATTACTTTAATGACAAACATTCACAAATAACCCCTTGCTAGAATTCTATTTCACATGCATAACCACTTTATGCAATTTCACCCGAAAACCTGTTTCGGTATCTAGTGAAATAAATTCCTGCGCTTGTTCATTCTTTCGGCATGAAACATTTGCTCCAATTGGATGTCGGTGTCTCTTAAGTGTGTCACCCTACGGTTCGTGAATAATGCGGACATTATCGAGACCCCTCTCGGATCAATAATCAGAAGCGGGATCTGGAGACCCATACTGACTCCCAGATGACTTTCTTGTGATCGTCGGAACCTTTTACGCTAGTATCTTAATCCCTTTGTTTCACGATATATTACATGTCCGAGATTCGATCATCGGTATCTCCATACCTAGTTTGATCTCGTTACCGACATGCACTCTTTTCTCGTTCCTGTGATATAACATTCTAGTGATCAAATCACTTGCTTGCAAGCTAATCAATGTGATATCACCGAGAGGGCCCAGAGTATATCTATCCGTCATCGGGATGAACAAATTCCACTCTCGATCCATGAGCCTCAACATAACACTTTATTAGTTCTGAATCCATCTTTATAATCACCCTGTTACGGTGTGACGTTTGATGTTATCAAGAAACTCTTCCGGTGTTAGTGATTGACATGATCTCATGGTCTAAGGATTAGGATCACTTCGTAAGTTGTTATAGCAATATAAACTCAATGACTTTGATCGTAATGCTATACTTCGGATGAATGTTCATCACACCATTACACTAATGTTGTGATCCCGTTATTAACAACATCCAATGTCCATGATCAGGAAACCTTGATCATCTTGTTAATCAACGAGCTAGTTTATGAGAGAGGCATAACTAGGAACTTTCTGTTTGTTTATTAAACACACATGTATTAACGTTTCCGTATTAATACAATTATAGCATGCAAAATAAACATCTATCATATACTTGGAATACACATAATAAACACTTTATTATTGCCTCTCAGGGCATATTCCCTTCAGTCTCCCACTTGCACTAGAGACAATAATCTAGTTACATAGTGATAAATCTAACACCCATTGAGTTCTGGTGTTGATCATGTTTTGCTCTAGGGAGAGTTTTAGTCAATGGATCTGCTACATTGAGATCCGTATGTACTTTACAAATCTTTATATGTCCATCCTTGACATGCTCGCGGATGGAGTGAAACCGGCGCTTAATATGCTTGGAATTCTTGTGAGACCTTGGATCTTTGGCATTGGCAATGGCACCATTGTTGTCACAATAGATCACCATTGGGTCCAACGCGTTTGCCACCACTCCTAGTTCGGATATGAACTCCTTCATCCAAACTGCTTCCTGAGCCGGTTCTGAAGCAGCAACATATTCGGCCTCCGTTGTTGATCCCGCTACCACAGGTTGTTTGGAGCTCCTCCAACTAACCGCTCCGCCATTCATGAGAAATACGTATCCGGATTGAGACTTAGAGTCATCCGGATCGGTGTCAAAGCTAGCGTCGACATAACACTTAGCGACGAGCTCTTCTTCACCTCCGTATACAAGAAACATATCCTTAGTTTTTCGTAAGTTCTTAAGGATATTCTTGACCGCTATCCAGTGTTCCGAACCTGGATCCGATTGGTACCTACTAGTCAAACTAATAGCATGTGCCACATCCGGTCTTGTACATAGCATGGCGTACATTATAGAGCCTATGGCTGAAGCATAGGGGACTTTGTCCATTATCTCTCTTTCTTCCGTTGAAGCCGGACTTTGAGTCTTACTCAATGTCTTGCCTTGCAACATAGGTAAGAACCCCTTCTTACTTCCGTCCATTTTAAACTTCTTTAAAATCTTATCAAGGTATGTACTTTGCGATAGCCCTATTAGGCGCCTAGATCTATCTCTATAGATCTTTATGCCTAATATATATGACGCTTCACCTAGGTCCTTCATTGAAAATTTGCTGTTTAGATAACTTTTAACACTGTTTAAAAGATCTATATCATTTCCGATCAATAATATGTCATCCACATATAATATCAGAAATGCCACATTGCTCCCACTCACTTTCTTGTAAATACAAGCTTCTCCATAAGTTTGGACAAATCCAAACTCTTTGATCACCTCATCAAAGCGGAGATTCCAACTTCGTGATGCTTGCTTCAATCCATAGATGGATCGCTGAAGCTTGCACACCTTGTTAGCATCCTTAGGATCGACAAAACCCTTTGGTTGTATCATATACAACTCTTCTTCAATATTACCATTGAGAAACGTGGTTTTGACATCCATCTGCCATATCTCATAATCGAAATATGCAGCAATTGCTAACATAATCCTAACTGACTTTAGCATCGCTACGGGAGAGAAAGTCTCATCGTAGTCAACTCCTTGAATTTGTCGAAACCCCTTTGCGACAAGTCGAGCTTTATAGATGGTCACATTACCATCAGCATCAGTTTTCCTTTTGAAAATCCATTTGTTCTCCACGGCCTTTCGGTCGTGAGGTAATTCCACCAAGTTCCAAACTTGATTTTCATACATGGATTCAATCTCGGATTTCATGGCTTCTAACCATTTGTTGGAATCCGGGTTCATCATCGCTTCTTCATACGTCGCAGGGTCATCATTTTCATCAACCATGAAATTCATGACAGGATTTCCGTACAGCTCGGGAGCTGCACGCGTCCTGTTTGACCTGCGAGGTTCGGTAGTACTCTCTTTCGGAGTTTCATGATCATTATCATTAGTTCCCTCTTCAACAGGTGGAGCCAACTCCGGAACAACTTCCGGCGCTACGCTACTCGCCATACTTTGAAGAGAAGGTTCCACAACCTCTTCGAGTTCTACCTTCCGACTACTCACACCTTTCGCGAGAAACTCTTTCTCTAGAAAGGATCCATTCTTGGCAACAAAAACCTTGCCCTCGGATCTGTGATAGAAGGAATACCCAATAGTTTCTTTTAGGGTATCCTATGAAGACGCATTTTTCCGCTTTGGGTTCGAGTTTATCCGGTTGAAGTTTCTTTACATAAACATCACATCCCCAAACTTTAAGAAATGACAGCTTAGGTTTGTTTCCAAACCACAATTCATATGGTGTCTTTTCAACGGATTTAGATGGTGCCCGATTTAAAGTGAATGCAACAGTTTCTAGTGCATAACCCCAAAATGACAACGGCAAGTCCGTCAGAGACATCATAGATCGAACCATATCTAATAAAGTACGATTACGACGTTCCGACACACCATTTCGCTGTGGTGTTCCGGCAGGTGTGAGTTGTGAAACAATTCCACACTCTTTCATGTGAGTGCTAAACTCGTAACTTAGATACTCACCTCCACGGTCGGACCGTAGAAATTTGATCTTTCTATTACGATGATTTTCCACTTCATTCTAAAATTCCTTGAACTTTTCAAAGGTTTCAGACTTGTGTTTCATCAAGTAGATATAACCGTATCTACTCAAATCATCTGTGAAAGTAACAAAATAACGATATCCACCTCGCGCCGACACACTCATTGGACCACATACATCAGAATGTATGATTTCCAATAAATCTGTCGCCCGTTCCATTGAACCGGAAAACGGTGTTCTAGTCATCTTGCCCATAAGGCATGGCTCACATGTATCAAATGATTCATAATCAAGTGATTCCAAAAGTCCATCCGAATGGAGCTTCTTCATGCATTTAACGCCAATATGACCTAGACGGCAGTGCCACATATATGCGGATATATCATCATTAAGTTTAATCCTTTTAGCATCAACATTATGAATATGTGTAACATTATCATCGAGATCTAATAGAAATAAACCATTCATCATCGGTGCATGACCATAAAAGATTTCATTCATATAAATGGAACAACCATTGTTCTCGGATTTAAATGAATAACCACTTCGCATCAAACACGATCCAGATACAATGTTCATGCTCAGTGCAGGCACCAGATAACATTTATTCAAGTTTATAACTAATCCCGACGGCAAGTGGAGAGGCAGCGTTCCGACGGCGATCACATCAACGCTTGATCCATTGCCGACACGCATCTTGACCTCACCCCTTGCTAGCGGTTGCTTGTTCCGCAGCCCCTGATTCGAGTTACAAATATTAGCAACTGAACCGGTATCAAATACCCAGGTGCTACTGCGAGCACTAGTCAAGTACACATCAATAACATGTATATCATATATACCTTTGTTTGCCTTGCCGGCCTTCTTGTCTGCCAGATACTTGGGGCAGTTGCGCTTCCAGTGGCCAGTCCCCTTACAATAGTAGCACTCGGAATCAGACTTAGGTCCAACTCGGGGTTTCTTTTCAGGCGCGGCAACCGGCTTGCCGCCCTTACTTCCCTTCCATTTTCCCTTCTTGTCTTTCTTGAAACCAGTGTTCCTATTGATCATCAACACTTGAGTTCCTTTTTGATCTCCACTTCTGCAGTTTTAAGCATTGACAGAAGCTCGGGGAGAGACTTCTTCATGCCTTGCATATTATAGTTCATCACGAAGCTCTTATAGCTAGGTGGCAGAGACTGCAGAACACGATGGATGCCTAAGTCAATGGGAATCGATATTCCCAAGGACACAAGCTTATCGGCGTAACCCGACATCTTGAGTACATGCTCACTAACGGAGCTGTGCTCTTCCTCATGCAGCTAAAGAACTTTTCTGAAGCGTTTGAGCTCTCTACAGTAGCATGTGTGTCGAAAATCATTTTCAACTCACCCATTGTATCAAATGCATTGCCGTTTTCGAAACGCTTTCGAAGTTCCGGCTCTAGCCCATACAATATGCCGCAATGAACTAAGTTGTGGTCCTCCTGACGAGTCTGATAGACATTCTTCTCCTTGTTAGGGGCATCATCAAAAGGTGGGGGGGCCTAACGGCGCTTCTAGCACATATTGCTTTTGTGCAGCAGAGAGGAGAATCCTCAAATTCATGGCCCATTTGGTAAAGTTGCTACCGTTCGTTGCTAGTTTCTCTTTCTCCATGAACACATTGAAATTAAAAGCAGGTGGTGCCATCTACAACAGAATTTGTAAATTTTAGACTAAGTGTATGATAGATTGAGTTCAACTAATCTATATTACGAATGAACTCCCACTCAAAAACGACATCCCTCGTGCCTTTTTGGTGATTACATGAACCAAATCCCCTACACCAAGTCCGATCATCACGTGAGTCGGTATAGCTTCAAAGGCGAGCATCAAATGGGCATCATATCAACTATATGACTCATGCTTAACCTTTCGGTCCGTGTTCCGAGGCCATGTCTGTACATGCTAGGCTCGCCAAGTTAGAACCTTAGTATTCGCGTGTGTAACTGTTTTACACCCGAAATATGGTCGTGGATCCAAGAACACCCGATCATCACGTGATGTCTTGGAGCGACGAAAACATAATCGGTGCATACTAAAGGAAGAACACATTCTTATCTTGATATTTAAATAAGGGATCATCTTATTATGCTAACAAAGCGCTAAACAAGCAATATAAGATGCTATCAAACATCATATGTTTATTAGTGAAATTATATGGTTCCCGCAGATGATCTCTATCATGTGCATCGTGGTATGATCACTATCATACCTATATGTGTAAATCCAAGGTCTATGGATTTTACACGCTATGTGTGTTGTAAGAGTATCATCTCATACTTCTACTTACAACACTACCATATCATAACACTAGCCCAGCAACAATCTAAACTAGACGCCTCTAATTTATCCATTCCAAGTTTTACGTGGCTTAGGGCTTTCGAGATAGAACCGTTCTTACCTACGAACATGAACCACAACGAGGATAATCAAATTGTTGACAACTCGCTTGCAAAATAGATATTGACTATAGTAGGAGAGACAGACACCCGCTAGCCACTTATGCAAACTAGTTGCATGTCAAGCGTGGAACAGGTCTCATGTGCGAGGACATGTAAAGTTTGTCCGGGCCGCTTCATCCCACTATGTCACCAATATCCAAAATTACAACAAAGGAGCAACAACATGATCATCATCGCCCACATACTCATATGTGTACTACCTATGTAAAGTATCTACGCATAGATCCGGCTCTGATACCACTGTAGGGTTCGCAGCATAGAAAACAAAAAAATTCCTACGATGTGAACTATATACCAAGATCTATCTACTAGATACAAACAACGGGCGGATGTATATCCATAGAGAACATACCCTTGAAGACTGACAAAGCTTAACGAGTTCGACTCGTGGTTGATGTAGACGATCTCTTGCCGATCTCAAGATCGAGAGGAAGTCCTAGCGCCGCAAATCAGCAGCGCATCCGTGCTCGCACACACGTTCGAGGCACCGAGCAACCTCCGCCTCCTCGCTCCAGCGATGCAGCGGAAGCACAACTCTTTCTTGCTGAATAGCCACCGGGAACATGTATCTCGCTAGTCCGAGACCATGGGGGATAAATTCTAGAGGGGGAGAGAGATCCTTCACGAGGAGGTGTGAGAGACAAGTGAGGAGGGGGGCTCCTTTTATAGGAGGAGGGGGGGAAACCCCAAGGGGGTGGCCGGCGCATGGGGGCTGCCCCCTTGCCCTCCCCTCTTCATGTGGGTGGACACTCCACTCACAAATCTCCTTTAAATTCCCTCCACTCAAAAGTCCACTCAAATTCCCATTAAATTTCCACCAAATTTAATGCAAACTCTCATTAAATAAAACTCTTTTATTTTATTCAGAATTTTGTCAATTACTTTAATGACAAACATTCACAAATAACCCCTTGCTAGAATTCTATTTCACATGCATAACCACTTTATGCAATTTCACCCGAAAACCTGTTTCGGTATCTAGTGAAATATATTCCTGCGCTTGTTCATTCTTTCGGCATGAAACATTTGCTCCAATTGGATGTCGGTGTCTCTTAAGTGTGTCACCCTACGGTTCGTGAATAATGTGGACATGATCGAGACCCCTCTCGGATCAATAATCAGAAGCGGGATCTGGAGACCCATACTGACTCCCAGATGACTTTCTTGTGATCGTCGGAACCTTTTACGCTAGTATCTTAATCCCTTTGTTTCACGATATATTACATGTCCGAGATTCGATCATCGGTATCTCCATACCTAGTTTGATCTCGTTACCGACATGCACTCTTTTCTCGTTCCTGTGATATAACATTCTAGTGATCAAATCACTTGCTTGCAAGCTAATCAATGTGATATCACCGAGAGGGCCCAGAGTATATCTATCCGTCATCGGGATGAACAAATTCCACTCTCGATCCATGAGCCTCAACATAACACTTTATTAGTTCTGAATCCATCTTTATAATCACCCTGTTACGGTGTGACGTTTGATGTTATCAAGAAACTCTTCCGGTGTTAGTGATTGACATGATCTCATGGTCTAAGGATTAGGATCACTTCGTAAGTTGTTATAGCAATATAAACTCAATGACTTTGATCGTAATGCTATACTTCGGATGAATGTTCATCACACCATTACACTAATGTTGTGATCCCGTTATTAACAACATCCAATGTCCATGATCAGGAAACCTTGATCATCTTGTTAATCAACGAGCTAGTTTATGAGAGAGGCATAACTAGGAACTTTCTGTTTGTTTATTAAACACACATGTATTAACGTTTCCGTATTAATACAATTATAGCATGCAAAATAAACATCTATCATATACTTGGAATACACATAATAAACACTTTATTATTGCCTCTCAGGGCATATTCCCTTCAAACCTTGCACTCAAATGTGTGTCAAAACTACTGTTTATTCAAACCACTTTTGATCAAATAAAAATAAAAATAAACCAAGCCTTTATGTGATATATACAATAGGCATAGTATTGGTTTTATTTACTCATTTTGTTTTGAAATCTTTGCTCAAGCTTTTGATGGTGCCTAAGTTTGAATTCAAACCTTACTGAACAAAACAAGGTACTCTTCTCATTGGAAGATAGCATTAAGGCTAGAGCAAACTTACATGAAATAATAAGCATATAAGCTTCTGTTTTGAAATGGTTTGTTTGAAATGAAATTCATATGATCATGGATGCATGGATGATATGCATGAGTTTGAAACATGATTTTAGGGGTGTTACATGCACACGTATGGTGCCGCAACGTCTCCTCCTTCCTCGATCCAGCAAGTAGGGTGGAGAGATAGATTGGATCTGCAGCACGACGGCGTGGTGCTTATGGTGGAGAATTTCTGCAGCAGGGCTTCGCCTACGCGCAGTCGGGAGAGAGAGAGGTGGAAGGGCAGCAGGGCGGCTAGGGTTTGGAGGAGTAGGAGGAGGAGGGTGCGCCCCTACCCACCTTATATAGGGGCTGTCTGGCCCCACTTGGCCCCTTCTCCAAGCCCTAGGGCGGCGGCCCCAAGGGTGGAGTGGGGGGGCAAGTTTCCCCCTTCCTTCTAGAAGGGTTCCCTAGGGTTTCCCCTAGGGCTGGCCAGCTGGGCCTTTGGGGCCTTGTGCCCCTGGCCCAAAGTGGACAGGGCACTTCCCCTTAGGCCCACGCAGGCCTCTGACAAGTGGGCCCACATTGGTCCCACTCCGGAAGCTTCTAGAACCTTCCGGTATAATACCGATAAACTCCGAAACGATTCCGAAATCCAAAAACTGCTTTCCTTTATATGAATCTTATTCTCCGGACCATTTCGGAACCTCTCGTGATGTCCTGGATATCATCCGAGACTCCGAACAAAAACTCATAAACCAATTATCCATTCTATCCTAGCGTCGATGCACGTTAATTGTGTGACCCTACGGGTTCGAGAATATGCAGACATGATCTTCTACCAATAATCAACAGCGGGATCTGGAAACCCATATTTACTCCCACACATTCATCGATGATCATATCGAATGAACCACGATGCCAGTATTCAATTAACCCCATATATGTATTCCCTTCGTCACGCGATATTTTACTTGCCCGAGATTCGATCGTTGGTATCGGCATACCTAGTTCAATCTCGTTCGCAGCAAGCCCTTTACTCGTTCCGTAATCCGATATCACTTTGTGATTAACTCCTTAACCACGTGCTTGCAAGCGGTGTTGATATCGATTACTGAGTGGGCCCAAAGTATATCTCTCCGACTCGGGAGGGACAAATTTCATCTCGATACATACAACCCAACAAGTACTTTCCGATCACCTGAGAGACACCTTTATGATCACCCTCACATAGGATGACGTTTGATGACCTCAAAGCTTTCTTCCGATACCAGGGAGTTGTATTATCTCATGGTCTAAGGAATACAATACTTGACATAGGAAAAAGCTTCGCAAAGATGAACACGATGACACGATCTAATTGCTCTGCTTTATTTGGGTCTGTCCATCAAATCATTCTCCTAATGACATGATCTCATTATTAATCGACAACTCATGTATATGGTTAGGAAACCTTAACCATCATTAATCAATGAGCTAGTCCATAGAGGCATACTAGGGACACGGTGTTGTTCATAAACCACACAAGTATCAAAGTTTCCGCTTAATACAATTCTAGCATGGAATATAAACTTTATCATGAACAAGAATTATAATAATAACATCTTTATTATTGCCTCTAGGGCATAATTCCAACAAGAATATCCTTAAGTACTTGTGAAGAACCAAGGATATGTTTCTTGTATACGGAGGTGAAGAAGAGCTCGTCGGTAAGTGTTATGTCGACGCTAGCTTTGACACTGATCCGGATGACTCTAAGTCTCAATCCGGATACGTATTTCTCAGGAATTGTGGAGCGGTTAGTTGGAGGAGTTCCAAACAACCCGTGGTGGCAGGATCAACAACGGAGGCCGCATATGTTGCTGCTTCGGAAGAGGCTCAGGAAGCAGTTTGGATGAAGGATTTCATATCCGAACTAGGTGTGGTTGCGAGCGCGTTGGACCCAATGGTGATCTATTGTGACAACAATGGTGCCATTGCCAATGCCAAAGAACAAAGGTCTCACAAGTATTCCAAGCATATTAAGCGCCGATTTCACTCCATCCATGAACATGTAAAGGATGGAGATATAAAGATTTGTAAAGTACATACGGATCTCAATGTAGCAGATCCGTTGACTAAAACTCTCCCTAGAGCAAAACATGATCAACACCAGAACTCCATGGGTGTTAGATTTATCACTATGTAACTAGATTATTGTCTCTAGTGCAAGTGGGAGACTGAAGGGAATATGCCCTGAGAGGCAATAATAAAGTGTTTATTATGTGTATTCCAAGTATATGATAGATGTTTATTTTGCATGCTATAATTGTATGAATACGGAAACATTAATACATGTGTGTTTAATAAACAAACAGAAAGTTCCTAGTTATGCCTCTCTCATAAACCAGCTCGTTGATTAACAAGATGATCAAGGTTTCCTGATCATAGACATTGGATGTTGTTAATAACGAGGTCACAACATTAGTGTAATGATGTGATGAACATTCATCCGAAGTATAGCAATACGATAAAATTCATTGAGTTTATATTGCTATAACAACTTAAGAAGCGATCCTAATCCTTAGACCATGAGATCATGTCAATCACTAACACTGGAAGAGTTTCTTGATAACATCAAACGTCACACCGTAACTGGGTGATTATAAAGATGGATTCAGAACTAATAAAGTGTTATGTTGAGGCCCATGGATAGAGAGTGGAATTTTTTCATCCCAATGCCAGATAGATATGCTCTGGGCCCTCTCGGTGATATCACATTGGTTATCTTGCAAGCAAGTGATTTGATCACTAGAATGTTATATCACGGGAACGAGAAAAGAGTACATGTCAGTAACAAGATCAAACTAGATATGGAGATACCGATGATCGAATCTTGGACATGTAATATATCGTGAAACAAAGGGATTAAGATACTAGCGTAAAAAGGTTCCGATGATCACAAGAAAGTCATCATTGAATGTGTGGGAGTCAGTATGGGTCTCCAGATCGCGCTTCTAGTTATTGATCGGAGAAGTGTATCGATCATGTACGCATTATTCGCGAACCGTAGGGTGGCACACTTAAGAGACACCGATATCCAATTGGAGCAAAAGTTTCATGCCGGAAAGAATAACAAGTGCAGGAATTTATTTCACTAGATACCGAAACAGGTTTTCGAGTGAAATTGCAGAAAGTGTTTTTGCATGTGAAATGAAATACTAGCAAGGGGTTATATGTGAATGTTTGTCATTAAAGTAATTGACAAAATTCTGAATAAATAAAAGGAGGTTTATTTAATGAGATTTTGCATTAAATTTGGTGGAAATTTAATGGGAATTTGAGTGGAGGGAATTGAAAGGATTTTTGTGAGTGGAGTGTCCACCCACATGAATGAGGGGAGGGCAAGGGGGCAGCCCCCATGCGCCGGCCACCCCCTTGGGGTTCCCCCTCTCCTATAAAAGGCACCCCCTCCTCACTTCTCACTCACATCTCCTCGTGAAGGATCTCTCCCCCTCTAGTATTTATCCCCCATGGTATCGGACTAGCGAGATACATGTTCCCGGTGGCTATTCAGCAAGAAAGAGTTGTGCTTCCGCTGCATCACTGGAGCGAGGAGGCGGAGGTTGCTCAGTGCGTCGTACGGGTGTGCGAGCATGGATGCGCTGCTGATTTGCGGCGCTAGGACATCCTCTCAATCTTGAGATCGGCAAGAGATCGTCTACATCAATCAGGAGTTTGACTCGTTAAGCTTTGTCGGTCTTCAAGGGTATGTTCTCTACGGATATACATCCGCCCGTTGTTTGTATCTACTAGATAGATCTTGGTATATAGTTGTTCCCATCGTAGGATTTTTTTGTTTTCTATGCTGCGAACCCTACATTTAGCCCAACTTCATGCTAAGTGGGAAAGGGAAGCTAAAATTTCTAGAAACAATAGTGTGCGCACCATCACCACCACCCATATGGATGCCACTAAACCACAAGAAGTCCCTATTCCACCTCCTACAATGCCTAAGGTCAATGAATCTACTACTAGTGATGCTAAGTTTGATTTTGATCTTGATGGTTGCAATATTTCTGAAGTGATTCTGTTCCTACAAAATCTTGCTAGAAGTCCTGATGCTAGTGATATGCATGTTGCTTTCATCAAACACATTACATATTCTCTTGCTAAAATTAAGAAAGAGAAGTTTAAACACAAAGCTTCCATTCCTAGGAAAGTAGAAAATAGTTGGGAACCCATTATTATTATGCAAGTGAATAACTTTGATCTCAAAGCTTCATGTGATCTTGGTTCTATTTTTTCTATTATGCCTAGAAAGATTTATGAAATGCTTGATTTGCCACCTTTGGAAGATTGTTATTTGGATGTCCCACTTAATGATAATGCTAAGAAGAAACTCATAGGGAGTACTAATGATGTTCTGATACTTTGAAAACATATCTATAAATTTTGATGCTCCATGCTTGTTTTATATCATTTGTCTTATGTTTTGTCTATGCTTTGAGATATTTTTATACACTTTCTGGAACTAACCCATTGACAAGATGCCACAATGCCAGTTGCCTGTTTTCTATTGTTTTTGGTTTCAGAAAGCTAAAAAATGAATATTATCGGAATTGGACGAGATAAAATCCAAAGTTCATATTTTCCCCTGAACCATACGGAAAATCAAAGACGAGACGGAGGAGGACACCAGGGTGGCCACACCCTAGGTGGGCACGGGTCCCACCCTAGCCGCACCCACAGGGGGTGTGGGCCCCCTTGCCCTCCATCGACCTTGCCTCCTTCGCCTATAAGAAGCCTCCGACCCAAAAACCCTAAATAATCTGGCGAAAATCCACGAAAACCTCCACAGCACCGGCACCACCGAAGGGGAGATTCGGGGGACAGAAAGTATCTGTTCCGGTACCTTGCCGGGACGGGGAAGTGCCCCCGAAGCCATCTCCATCGATCTCCACCGCCATCTCCATCACCGTTGCTGATTCCCATGATGAGGAGGAAGTAGTTCTTCCTCGAGGCTAAGGGCTCTACCGGTAGCTATGTGTTCATCTCTCTCCCTATGCATGATCTTGTGGTCATGAGCTTTGTAATCAAGTAGATCTACTCTGCTACTCAAGTGCTTTAATAGATCTCCGGCTCTCCCCATGTGTGTGAAAGTGACAACGTGCACACCATGGTGGAACTTAGGTTTGAGTCTACATAAATACTCATTGTGCTTTAATAGATCTATGCTTTTCCCCACGTGTGTGAAAGTGACAGCGTGCACGCCGTGTGTGGCACTTAAGATAGACTACATATATATTTGTTATGAGTTATATTTGGAGTTGGATGTCTCTATGAAATTGTGGTGTTTGTTGGAACCATCTAGCGCTCAAGGTGACAGTGTGGGGTTATCTAGATTGGGGAAGGCCCTACCGTGGATTAGAGTGTCCAACCGGAGAGTAGTATCATGAAGAGAGAATATTTATATGAGAGAGTGTTCACTAGTGAAAGTATGATCCCTAGGCCTTGTTTCTAAACATTGAAACACCGTTTTCTACTAGATCTGTTGCATGTTTGCTTGCTTCCATCTTTGTTTCAGTTTGCCTTTAGTTTCTCCCACGTCAACAACAAGTCAGAAGCTATTTTATGGCACCGTTACAACTTGTATTTCACTATCTCTTTGCCGAACTAGTGAACCTATACACCTGATAAGTGTATTGGGTGTGTTGGGGACACAAGAGACTTCTTGTATCTTGATTGCATGGTTGCTTGAGAGGGAATACCTTTGACCACTTCCTCCCTGAGTTTGATAAACCTTGGGTAATCCACTTAAGGGAAACTTGTTGTTGTTCTATAAACCTCTGCACTTGGAGGCCCAACAACTGTCTACAAGAATAGGAGTGCATAGACATCAAGCTATTTCTTGGCGCCGTTGCCTAGGAGGTAAGGTAAAAGGTACTCACATCCTACGGTGTGAGTGCTCGAAGTTATTTCCTTTAGATCCTGCAATTTTGTCTTTTTGTTTCTTGTTTTCACTAGTTATGCTTAATGGAAAAAAAATAGAGAGCTTTATAGTATTTATCTTGAGTTAGGACATGAAGTGTTTGAAGAGAAAATTAAAAAACCTATGGAACTTTATTTGCATGCTAATAGATATGTTATTAGTATGAGTTTTTTGAACACCATTGTTACTAATGGTATGGAAACGTCTAAGCTTGGGGAAGCTAGTTTTTATGAAAATGATCTTTTTAGTTCCCCAATCTAACATACCTAAAATCATGTTTTCAAAACTTTGCATATCATCCATGCATTCATGATCATTTAAGGTTCATTTTCAAAGTCATTACAAACAGAAGCATTTGAATACTTATTATTTTATGTAAACAAAGCATTGATCCAATGCTACTCTCCAATGAGAGATTATTTGTTTTAAACCATTGATGTTTGCTCATGGGTTTATTTGATAAAATCCAAAGCTTGGACAAGGATTTCAAAACAAAGAAACAAAATTAAACCATTTCTTTGTCTTTTTAAGCAATGGGTAAAAACATTGTTTATTTTGAATTTCCAAAGTGCAAAATCATTTTAAAGTGTGCAACTCTGTTCTGCAACCAAATGAGTACTTTTTACACTTTACAAAAATCCAGAACAAGTTTGAAATCAAACACATTTTAAAACATTTGAATTTGATTCCTGGAAAATCAGATAGAAAATAGAAAAAGAGAAAAGAATTAGAAAGGGGCCGGCGCTACTAATCTAGCCCAGAACCAGATCCAGCCCAAAAGCCCACCCGGGCCACTTCCCTCTGCTTCTTCTCTCACCCGCACCGAACCAACCCACACCGTCGCTGACTGGTGGCCCTCTCCACGTCATCGTCATCTTCCCCAAATCCCACACAGGAACACGTCGCCGCCGGCCGTTTCTTCCTCTTCACTGCCTCGATCAATTGCATTGATACAGCGCGTAATCGTGGCGCCTGCTCTGGCTATAAAACCACCACCTCGCCACGGTCCTTTCCCCCCAAACACCCACACCTAGTTGCCCCAGGCTTTGCGTATTCGAACTCATTCCGCCGCTGCACAGACGGATTCCGACGTTAAATTCCGGTGAGAATACTTCACCCCTTGCCTTTTTAACTTGCCAGAGAGATCTTCGCAACTGTGCGCATCGTTTAACCCCATTGGTACATGCTAGGGCCATCCAGAGCCTCGCCAGTGTCAACACCAGAACGCAACCGACGACCATGTCCACTCCGACGAGTTCTCCCCGTAAGCTCCGACCGCCCCCTTCCCTCTCTTTGATGCTCACGTGTTCGCCAGGCTTGCGCGCGTCTAATGACACCATCCATTTTGCTAGGCGCGACCTATATCTTCGCCAATGACGACGAGCGACCGTAACCGACGGCTGTAGGTTCTCCGGCGAGCAATAGCGGTCGAGTCCGTGCGCCCCTATCCCTCCCTTGACCACCTCAAGCACTGCATCAACCCCACGAGCTCGGTAAGCCCCTTTGTTTCCTCCCTTGCTTCCTAGAACCACCGGAGCATCGTCGGCAGCAACGCCTCCGCCGCCAGCAGCCAGCTGCGCCGCCAGTTTTGAGTCAGAGCATTTTTGTCCACTGGATCTAGATCCAGTGGTGTAGATTAGATGCAGGCCGAAGAGGTACGGGCAGATCAGAACCGGTGGTTTTAAGTTAGATCCAACGCACCGCATCGGCCGATCCGTGCGAAGTGGTACCAACGAATCAGAAGCTGCCGCGTGGCCTGAGTTTAGGTTTAAAACATAAATTTGATCTATTAGTGTTTCAAACTTGAAAAATTCATAACTTTTGATCCACACGTCAAATTTTGTAAATTTTATATCATTGGAATCAGGAGAGAAAATCCTATCTGTTTATACAATGTGTTTAATTTTTCCCTCTGTTAAAATGATTGTTTTTACAGAAACATTTGTAGGCATAATTTGTGTATAGTAATTATTTGAAAAATGTTATGTTATTCAACTAAAGTTTATTTGACATGTTTTGAACTTGTTTATGATTCAGTACTGTGCACTTGCCTTGTTTGGTGTAGGAAATCATCACATGGCATTTTGCATGCATTCATATATTTTTGCTTGTTTATATTTTGTATGTGATTTGGTGCCATTATTTTATGTGTTGATTTTAGTGGAAATAGTGATTGTGATTGTGAAGATTTTTGCTACTCCCCAAAATACCAAGGCAAGTGGTGCTTCATGAATTATTCCTATGTTTTTCAATTATGCACTAGAAATATTTTTGTATAGGGCTTGCATGAATATTTTAATCTATATGCTATGCTTGGGAAAATCATAGTAGTTGTAGAATTGCTAGAAATTTCTAAGTTAAGATGCTTATCAATGCCATGCTTAGCCTAGCTAGTAGCAACCAAGGGTGGTTATATATTCGTGCTATGAGAAAATATTTCTAAGTCTTTGGACTTGTGTTTTTTGCTTAATAAAACAACTAAGTGAATCAAACACCTGGGTGGAATGGAAAGAATGGTTTGTGTTGAGTGGTTACACAAGGCCCATGTCTATGGTTTACCTTGTGTATCTCACTTGTGGAAAGCCACCCAGGAACAAAGGGATTTGAGATGCCATATGTTAAGAAGCTTCTAGTGCAACCACATGGCAATATGGGCTCTGCCTGGATCACATAGGTTGCAATAACTTAGCCATTTGGACAATTGGTGGTAGTGGGATGATAGGTTGGAACACGTCCATTTGGTCTAAGGGAAGGCTTCTGAAAGGTCCTGTCTTGGTGACAATCAAGTCTTGTGGGGAAAGTACACAACCTCTGCAGATGGAAGAATCTAAGTACTTAGCCATGTCCCTGGTATTGGACAACTTGAGCATCAAGACATGGAGGCTATCAAGAATCTCCTCATCCCAATTTCTAAGTAAAAACTTGTGGTTGAACAAGGGTGAAGGTTCACCAATTTCTATTGGTGGTTCCTTGGGAAATTTTTGTCAAAGAAAAACTTAGTGTTTTCAACTGATAGGTAAAACCTATTTTGAGAAAAGCAAGCCTAAGCTACACTTAGCCAAAATGCATATAGTGTCTAGACTACTAATATTCTACTAAGGTATCACTTGCCAATACTATTCCAATGTATTGACCCACTGTGGCTGTAACTTGTGACGTTGCAGGTTATTCTGATGATGATTAGGGGTTATGAGTCTACACTCAACATGCTTTCCTGTGGCACATGAAGATGAAGACTTATTTATCTTATTATATATTTGAACTCTTGTAGTAGGCCTGTGGCCATGGAGTTTGTAAAAGACTATGTTTGTCTCTGGAATGATATGTAATAATGACCTTTGTTTCTGTGTACTTCATCTTAAACTGTGGATGCTAGCATTGATCCAGGGACTAGCATTGCAATCATAGGGATCCTTACCTTTATAAAGGGAGGGATCTTACAGATGGTATCAGAGCACTGTGTTGCCTATAGGATTATGACCCTAGGATTTGAAACCACTAAGGAAAAAATTTCAACAACTTCCACACTTGTCTTTTCTTCTCGTAAACTTTTCTAATCTTCTTTCTCATCTCTATTTGTAGATGAACTCCATCAACGAAGCCATGAGGAAGGGACCACTCACTACTATGACTTTGGAATGTGAGATAGAATTCCCCAAGGTTCTCAAGGACCTCATGGTTGCCATGGGAATACATGGTGCAGCTGTGTACAAAGGTTTTCCTGTGATGGATGAAGGAGTTGAATACTGGTGGGTGCAACTTCACTTGTATAAAAACAAGGAAGACAACCACAAGGAATCAGGATTCTGCATGGTCACCAACTCGGTGATGCACACCACATTCTTTGATTCAGCAAGGGATGCAGCTTGGAAGGCCATCAAAGAACTTGGTGATAGAATCAAGTGCAGAATGCTCAACACCTAGAATGACCTTAGGGAAGAAAAGAAGCATACCCAAGAGTTAGAGGCTACCAACCAACGTTTAAGAGAGGACATCATAGACTTAGCCATTGAGTCATGTGATCAGGATCGATAGATTGCCTCTAGGGATGCCTTGTTAGCCAACTTGGCAAGTGAGATGGGATTGTAACGTACTTCGTTAGTTGGACCACCACACTTATGATTTTATTTCCCAAATGTTGTTTAAAATAAGTTGAACCTTGGATGCTTGTAATGGTTTTATGTATGCCATGACTTGAATGTTTTGATTGTCAAAGATATGCATGTGGTGCCTTGTCTTGTGATTCATCTCTATGTATGTTGATTCTAACTTTTTCTATCTTATAAAATAGATGCCTAATGTTACTATCAGCACGACTGAAGAGTTCAAGGGAACTCGTTTTGGTACTCATCTTATTGAGCTTACTAGTGTGCTCAATCTCTCACTTCCTACCATCATGATGCTTCCCCTCACCAAGTTCGAGAGGAA
The DNA here is from genome assembly GCA_916181665.1 of Avena sativa. Lineage (NCBI taxonomy): Eukaryota > Viridiplantae > Streptophyta > Magnoliopsida > Poales > Poaceae > Avena > Avena sativa. The sequence goes on along the minus strand of OV702280.1, from coordinate 228,153,955 downwards.
GGACCTTTGGGGCTTCAAGGTTACTCAGCCAGGACGCCAGACTGAGCCAGCCACAGAGACCATCACCTTCAAGCTCATGCATGATGACAAGGAGAGAGGCCTAGAGGTAGTCATGCAGGATTTTCTTGGACATTTTCTAGGGAGACACTCTCGGGAGATTAGAGGTACTCACTTCCACGCCTTCGGTAGACGTGATGAGGATGGTGAAGCCATTGACTTCAAGGATACTGCTAGAGAGATGGCAGAGCCGATTCGTCTATACCTCCAGGACTTAGAGGTTCTTCTTAGGCACCTAGATACTGATAGGACCAACGTCATGCTTAGCAATGACGAACTCCAGGTGCAGCTTTGTGAGAAGGATAAGCTCTTCACGGAGCAAGATGAGATAGTCAAAGAAATGGAGGCCAAGTTTGAGAGTCAGGATAGAAAGTTCAAGAGTCAAGAGAAGAGAGTCCAAGATAGGAACAAGAGGATTCGAGACATGACTGCAGAACTAGAGGCCAAGGACTTCGAGCTTGAGCATTAGCAGGTGGTGATTGAGAGACTTCGTTCACAGAAGAGGGCTCTCAAAGCCAAAATAGAGACCTTGACCACTAATGTCAAGGAATACAAGACCGCTATGGAGAATGTAGGTCTTACACTTGTTGATTAGGAGGTTGATGCAGAGGAGTAGTGATTTCTACTCATTTACCTTTTATTTACCATGCCTTTGATTATTGAGTCGCAATGACCATCCAACATGTGGATGGCTTGCTATTGGTGTGTTTACTTTTCAAAACTTGTTGTCTTTGTTGTTGAACTTTTACTTCTATGATGCATGTTTGGTGATTGATTATGTGATGTATTGTGCATGTAGCATCTATGGGTATCTCATTCTTATCTCTATTGAAAACCACAGATGCCTCCCCGATGTGCCAATCCCAACCCTAACAACAACAACAATATCACCCCCGAGATGCAGCAGATGATGACAGCTCAGACGCAGCTGATGCAAATGATGACCACGTTCATACAGAATCAGAAGAACAACAACAATAATAATAATAATAATAATAATAACAACAACAACAACAACAATCAGAACAACCCACCGGGTTTTGACATGCTTATCAGATTCTTAAGACTGAGGCCAGCAAAGTTCTCAGGAACTACTGATCCCATGGTGGCCAATGATTGGCTACGCTCAGTGAACAAGGATTTGGTAACTGTTGGCTGTACTGATGAAGAGAAAGTCAGATTTGCAGCACACTTGTTGGAAGGACCAGGAACCACTTGGTGGGATAACTTCTAGATCACCACTCCCATTGCGGATGTGACATGGGTTATCTTTGAAGATGGTTCCCGTACTGCTCACATCTCATCCGGAGTGATGAGTTTGAAGAAGGAATTTCATAACTTGAAGCAGTGCCACCGCAGCGTGGCAGAGTATATGTAAGATCCCTCCTTTATAAAGGAAAAAGGATCCCTGTGATTGCAATGCTAGTCCCTGGATCAATGCTAGCATCCACAGTTTAAGATGAAGTACACAGATACAAAGGTCATTATTACAGTCATTCCAGAGACAAACATAGTATTTACAACTCCAAGGCCACAGGCCTAGTACAAGAGTTTGAATAAGTAAATAAATAAAAGTCTTCATCTTCATGTGCCACAGGCAAACATGTTGAGTGTAGACTCATGACTCCTAATCCTCATCAGAGTAACCTGCAACATCACAAGTTACAGCCACAGTGGGTCAATACATTGGAATAGTATTGGCAAGTGATACCTTAGTATAATTTAGGTGGACTAGATACTATATGCAATTTGGCTAAGTGTAGCTTGGCTTGCTTTGGTCAAAATAGGTTTTGCCTATTAGTTGAAATCACTAAGTTTTTCTTTGTCAAAACTTTTCCCAAGGAACCACCAATAGACATTGAGGTCCTTCACCCTTGTTCACCCACAAGTTTTACTTAGAAATTGGGATGAGGAGATTCTTGATAGCTTCCATGTATTGATGCTCAAGTTGTCCTTTTCCAGGGACATGGCTAAGTACTTAGATTCTTCCATCTGCAGAGGTTGTGCACTTTCCCCACCAGACTTGATTTTCACCAAGACAGGACCTTTCAGAAGCCTTCCCTTAGACCAAATGGACGCGTTCCAACCTATCATCCCACTACCACCAACTGTCCAAATGGCTAAGTTCTAGCAACCTATGTGATCCAGGCAGAGCCCATATTGCCAAGTGGCTGCACTAGAAGCTTCTCAACACTTGGCCTCTAAAATCTCTTTGTTCCTGGGTGGCTTTCCACAAGTGAGATACACAAGGTAAACCATAGAAATGGGCCTTGTGTAACCACTCAACATAAACCAATCCTTCCTTTCCACCCAGGTGTTTCATTTACTTAGTTGTTTTATTAGGCAAAACACAAGTCCAAAGGACTTGGAAATATTTTCATCATAGCATGTATATATTTCACCAACCCTTGGTTGCTACTAGCTAGGCTAAGCATGGCATACATAGTATCTTAACTTAGAAATTTTCTAGCAATTCTACAACTACTAGGATTTCCCAACATGGCATATAACCAAAATATAACATGCAAGTCTAACAAAATATTTCTAATGCTTAGTAGAAACATAGGGATAAAAATATTCATGAATTACCACTTGCCTTGGTAGTTTGGAGAGTAGCTACACTCCTCACAATCACAATCACTAGCACCAAAATATACACAAAGAATCATAGCCACAAATCACATACAAAACATATACAAACAAAAATATATGAATGCATGCAATATGATATGTGATGATTTTTAAAACTCAACAAAGCAAGTGTACAGTACTGATTCATAAACAAGTTAAAAACTTGCCAAACAACAATTATTTAAAGCCTAAAACATTTCTTAAACAATTCATATACTCAAATTAGGCCTACACAAGTTTCTGCAAATAAAACCATTTTAACAGAATAAAAACATTAAACACATTGCATATTTAGAAAGGGCTTGCTCTCCTGATTCCAATGATATAAAATTTGTCAAATTCTAACGTGGGGATCAAAAGTTATAGCCAAAACAAATTTAAACATCTAATAGATTCAAATTCTGTTTTTAAATCTAATTCCTGGCCACGCGTCTTATTCTGATTGGCCCGCACCGCTTCGCGTTGGATCACGCTTCTGAGCCGCAGGACCTGACTTAATTGCATGGCTCAGATCTAAACTTAACGCTTCGCTCGCGTTCTATCCTACCCGCAAGATCTAGATCGCACAGCACCTTGACCATCCAGTGGCGGCGCTGGCGGCGGCGACAGGCGGCGGCGCCTCTGTCAGAGTAGCTGCCGGCGTTCTAGGTCGCGCGGGAGAGGGGGAAGGGGCTTACCAGAATCGCAGAGTGCTGCTGATGCTCAAGGTGGCGGTGGTTTGGCAAGGGGCGCACGGAGTTGGTCGCTGGAGCTCGTCGGAGTTGCGGGCGGCGTTTGTTGCTTGTTTTCGAGGTCGTGGCCGAGGCTCTGCGTCATCCTAGCACAAGCCAGAGGGTTTAGGAGATGCGCAAAGGCCTGGCGAAAAAGACAGTACCAAAGGGGAGGCAAGGGGCGCACGGTTCTTACCGCTATTGCTCGTCGGAGTCGAGCGGCGGCTCTGGTGGTTGCGGGCGTGAACGAAGACGGCGACCTGGGTCACGAGCAGGCAAACCAGGGGTGTTAGCAGATGCACAAGGACGTGGCGGTCACGCTCGTTTGAACCAGAGACAGAGGGGCGGTCGGAGCTTACCGGAATCGCCTGCCGGAGTTGCTCTGTCTGCGGCGGTGCAAGGGCAATTGCGGTCAGCCTGGGGGCGTAGAGGTGGCGCTAGGTGAGGGGAAATGGCCATGGTGCAGAGGGGGTCTTATTGCCAGAGCGGGGGCGAGGATCGCGCGGCATATCAATGGCAATTAAGCGCGCAGTAACAGCGGCGAGGTAACGGCGGAGCGAGCGTCGCAGGCGCGCGTGATTGATGACGAAGGCGACATGGTCGCAGGGTCCACTCGTCAGCGAGTTAAACAGCGAGGGGGTGGGGTCGTGCAGTCAGTGACCTAGGGTGTGTGTCTGCGGGTGAGCGAGAGAGAGGGAGACCCCGGGTGGGCTTAGTGGGATGGATTAGCAGTTGGGCCAGATAGGTAGCGCTGGCCCTTTACTATTTCTTTTCTCCTTTTCTTTTTCTGTTTTGATTTTCTGGAATGATTTTCAAATCCAAATCAAATGAGTTTGAATTCAAATCTTCTCTAGGTTTTTATACTGCAAACCTTGCATTCAAATGTGTGTCAAACACTACTGTCCAATCCAAACAATTTGATCAAGTGAAAATAAAAATAAAACCAAGCCTTTATGATATATATTCAATAGGCATAATATTGCTTTTATTACTCATTTTGTTTTGAAACTTGTTCAAACTTTTGAAAGTGCCTAAGTTTGAATTTCAAACCTTACTGAACCAAAACAAGTATTCTTCTCCTTGGAAGATAGCATTAAGGCTAGAGCAAACTTACATGAAATATTAAGCATAAATGCTTCTGTTTTGAAATGTTTTGTTTGAAATGAAATTCATATGATCATGGATGCATGGATGATATGCATGAGTTTGAAACATGATTTTAGGGATGTTACAGTATATTGAGGAGTTCAACAATCTGGCGTGTTATGCACCGGATGAAGTTTACACTGATGCTAAGAGGAAGGAGAAGTTCCTCGAAGGATTGAACGATGAACTGAAACTGCAGCTATCTGTGGCCTATGTCCCCACTTATCAGTCTCTTTGTGACAAGGCTGCTATTTTGGAGAGCAAAATGAAATAGGTTGAAAGCAGGAAGAGGAAGCACTCTGACAAGCATAGCTCGGGATCGTCTCACAAGCGTTCCCATTATGATGATAGTGGGAATTCTAGATCCCACAAGCATGGGAAGTATAACAAGCACCACAACCACAACCGTCATCATGACAACAAGCACCACCGTAGTCATGACAATGACAAGTATAAGAATCATAAGAGTGGATATAAGAGCCACCACAATGGAAGTGGAAGTGGTAGTGGAAGCCAGCCTGTCAAGAAGGATCTTAGTCAGGTTGAATGTTTCAAGTGCAAGAATATGGGGCATTATGCAAATGAATGCCCAGAAAAGAAAGTTGAAGGACCCAACAAGCCCAACCCTTTTCAAAAGGGACAGGTGAACCACATCAATGTGGAAGAGATCTATGAGGAACCTGATGTTGTTGCTGGTAAGTTCAAACTCAATTCTGTTCCAGCATTTGTTCTCTTTGATACTGTTGCATCTCATTCATTCATATCAAGATCATTTGTTGAAAGAAATGAACTACCGGTAGAAACTATTGGGTGTCCTATAAAAGTAAGTTCTCCTGGCGAAGAAATGATAGTGAACTCAGGATGTCATGATCTAGTCATAGAGTTTGGGAAGTATAAGTTTCCCGTTAATCAGATAATCCTAAACTCCCAAGGATTGGATGTCATTTTGGGAATGGACTGGATGACTAAGCACAAGGGAGTGCTAGATTGTGCCAACCATATTGTCTCGCTCACAACTCCAGAAAACAAAAGGATCAGATTCAAGACCAACTTTGAATCGAAAAGGAGTAAGCTAAATTCTCTTAAGGGGGTTAGCATAGACAGTGTGCCAATTGTGAGTGAATATCCGGATGTGTTTCCGAAAGAATTGTCGGGAATGCCACCAGATAGAGATGTGGAGTTTCTTATTGATTTGCTACCAGGATCTGGACCAATAGCAAAGAGAACGTACAAGATGTCAGTAGACGAGTTGAAAGAACTCAAGAAACAACTTGGAGAGCAGTTGCCGAAAGGATTTATTCAACCAAGTTCTTCATCTTGGGGAGCACCAGTTTTGTTTGTGGAAAAGAAGGATAGGAGTCAAAGGTTATGCATAGATTACCGCTCACTCAATGAGGTGACTATCAAGAACAAATACCCTTTGCCTAGAATCAATGACTTGTTTGATCAGCTAGAAGGAGCCTGTGTGTTTTCAAAAATTGATCTCCGATCAGGATATTTACAGCTCAAAATAAGGGAACAAGACATACCTAAGACATCTTTCACCACTAGGTATGGATTGTATGAGTACACCGTGATGCCTTTTGGTTTGACCAATGCCCCAGCTTATTTCATGAACATGATGAACAAGGTGTTCATGGAGTTCCTTGACAAGTTTGTTGTCGTATTCATTGACGACATTTTGATCTACTCCAAGAGCAAAGAAGAGCATGAAGGACATTTGCATTTGATACTTGAGAAGCTTAGAGAGCATAAGCTATATGCCAAATTCAACAAGTGTGAGTTTTGGTTGAATGAAGTTGGATTTCTTGGACACGTTGTGTCAAGAGATGGTGTAGCAGTTGATCCTGCTAAAGTTTCAGCTGTAACTGAATGGGAATCTCCTAAGTCAGTGAAAGAGGTTCGTAGTTTCCTTGGCTTGTCAGGATACTATAGAAGATTTATTGAAAATTTCTCCAACATAGCTAAGCCAATGACAGAATTGCTAAAGAAAGACAAGAAATTTGCTTGGTCTGTAGGATGTGAACTCAGCTTCCAAGAATTGAAGAAGAGACTAGTGACAGCACCAGTCTTATGTTTGCCAGATTTGGAGAAGGATTTCCAAGTGTATTGTGATGCATATCATCATGGATTAGGTGCAGTACTTATGCAAGAAGGGAAAGTTGTGGATTATGCCTCGAGACAACTCAAAACTCATGAGGTAAATTACCCTACTCATGATTTAGAGTTAGCCTCTGTTGTCCATGCACTCAAAACATGGAGACACTATATTTTGGGAAAGCGATGTGAAGTGTTCACAGATCACAAAAGTTTGATGTATATCTTCACCCAGAAAGAAATTAACATGAGACAAAGAAGATGGCTAGAACTCATCAAGGACTATGACTTGAGTTTGCAATACCACCCCGGTAAAGCAAATGTTGTAGCGGATGCTCTAAGCCGTAAGGTTTTTGTGAATGGCCTTACTAAGGGAGAATTGCCAGATGATCTGTGTGCCCAATTTAGAGATCTCAGATTGGAGATTGTCTCTGAAGGACATCTCATGTCATTGGATGTTCAACCCACTTTGTTGGACAAAATTAAGAAGCCCAAAAGACAGACAAGGAAATTGAAGAGATTAAGGAAAAGATTGGCGAAGGAAAAGCCAAAGGATTCCATGAAGACGAACACGGTACTTTATGGTATGGAAAACGTACCTGTGTTCCACAAGATCCGGAGCTTCGGAAACTGATTTTACAAGAAGCACACAACTCACCATATTCCATTCATCCGGGTAACACCAAAATGCACATGGATATGAAGGAAAGATTTTGGTGGAATAATCTCAAGAAGGACATTGCCGAACATATTGCTCTGTGTGATGTATGTAGTAGAGTGAAAGCGGAACATCAGAAACCAGCAGGATTGCTACAACCACTACCTATTCCTGATTGGAAGTGGGACAAGATTGGCATGGTTTTCATCACCGGATTTCCAAGGACCAGGTCAGGATATGACTCTATTTTGGTAGTAGTGGATCGCTTAACTAAAGTGGCTCATTTCATACCCGTGAAGACAACCTACACAAGTGCTAAGTTAGCCAAAATCTATATGAGTAGGATTGCATGTTTGCATGGAGTACCCAAGAGTATTGTGTCTGATAGGGGAACTCAATTAACTTCTCATTTTTGGAGACAACTACATGAGTCATTGGGAACGAGGTTGTTATTCAGCACTGCTTTTCATCCTCAGACTGATGGACAAACAGAAAGGACCAACCAGATTCTTGAAGATATGTTGAGGGCATGTGCCCTAGATTATGGAGCCAGTTGGGATGAAAGTCTGCCTTACGCAGAATTCTCTTACAATAACAGCTATCAAGCCAGTATTGAGATGGCACCATTTGAGTTTCTCTATGGGAGAAAGTGCACCACCCCATTGCTATGGAATGGTGTGGGAGATAGAAGTTTGTTCGGACCAGAACTAATCAAAGAGGCTAAAGAGAAAGTCAAGCTAGTTAAGGACAGATTGAAGATAGCACAGTTCCGACAGAAGAGCTACGCAGATCCTAAGCGTAGAGAAGTCACATATGAAGTGGGTGATAGAGCTTATCTTAGAGTGTCATCACTTCGTGGAGTGAAGAGATTTGTAGTCAAAGGAAAATTGGCCCCAAGATATGTTGGACCATTCAAGATTCTAAGTCGTAAAGGAGAAGTAGCTTATGAGATTGAATTGCCAGAGACATTGTCTGCTGTTCACAATGTGTTTCATGTGAGTCAGCTAAAGAAATGCCATCCAGAAATGGAAGAGACTTCTTTGAAGGATACTATACCATTAGAGGAAGTTCAATTGGAAAGTGATCTCACTTATGAGGAAAAACCTATCAAGGTTCTTGAGACTGCAGAAAGAGTTACTCGGACTAAGACTATCAAATTCTGCAAAGTTCAATGGAACCATCATTCCGAAGAAGAAGCAACATGGGAAAGAGAAGATGATCTTCGGAAAGACCACCCTCACCTATTTTCTAGCCAATCCGAATCTCGAGGGCGAGATTCACCTTAAGGGGGTTAGATTTGTAACATCCCTAAAATCATGTTTTCAAAACTTTGCATATAATCCATGCATTCATGATCATTTAAAGTTCATTTTCAAAGTCATTACAAACAGAAGCATTTGAATACTTATTATTTTATGTAAACAAAGCACTGATCCAATGCTACTCTCCAATGAGAGATTATTTGTTTTAAACCATTGATGTTTGCTCATGGGTTTATTTGATAAAATCCAAAGCTTGGACAAGGATTTCAAAACAAAGAAACAAAATTAAACCACTTCTTTATATTTTTAAGCAATGGGTAAAAACATTGTTTATTTTGAATTTCCAAAGTGACAAATCATTTTAAAGTGTGCAACTCTGTTCTGCAACCAAATGAGTACTTTTTACACTTTACAAAAATCCGGAACACGTTTGAAATCAAACACATTTTAAAACATTTGAATTTGATTCCTAGAAAATCAAACAGAAAATAGAAAAAGAGAAAAGAATTAGAAAAGGGTCGGCGCTACTAATCTAGCCCAGAACCAGATCCAGCCCAAAATCCCACCCGGGCCATTTCCCCTCTGCTTCTTCTCTCACCCGCACCGAACCAACCCACACCGTCACTAACTGGTGGCCCCTCTCCACGTCATCGTCATCTTCCCCAAATCCCGCATAGGAACACGTCGCCGCCGACCGTTTCTTCCTCTTCACTGCCTCGATCAATTGCATTGATACAGCGCGTAATCATCGCCCCTGCTCTGGCTATAAAATCACCACCTCGCCGCGGTCCTTTCCCCCCAAACACCCACACCCAGTCGCCCCTAGGCCGCGCGTATTCGAACTCACTCCACCGCTGCACAGACGGACTCCGGCGGTAAATTCCGGTGAGCATACTTCACCCCTTGCCTTTTTAACTTGCCAGAAAGATCTTCGCAATCGTGCGCATCGTTTAACCCCATTGGTACATGCTAGGGCCATCTACAGCCTCGCCAGCGTCAACACCAGAACGCCACCGACGACCACGTCCACTCCGACGAGTTGTCCCCGTAAGCTCCGTCCGCCCCTTCCCTCTCTTTGATGCTCACGTGTTCGCCAGGCTTGTGCGCGTCTAATGATACCATCCGTTTTGCTAGGCGCAACCTATATCTTCGCCAACGACGACGAGCGACCGTAACCGACGGCTGTAGGTTCTCCGGCGAGCAATAGCGGTCGAGTCCGTGCGCCCCTATCCCTCCCTTGACCACCTCGAGCACCGCATCGACCTCACGAGCTCGGTAAGCCCCTCTGTTTCCTCCCTTGCTTCCTAGAACCACCGGAGCATCATCGGCAGCAACGCCGCCGCCGCTAGCAGCCAGCTGCGCCGCTAGTTTTGAGTCAGAGCATTTTTGTCCACTGGATCTAGATCCAGTGGTGTAGATTAGATGCAGGTCGAAGAGGTACGGGAAGATCAGAACCACTGGTTTTAAGTTAGATCCAACGCACCGCATCGGCTGATCCGTGCGAAGCGGTACCGACGAATCAGAAGCTGCCGCGTGGCCTGAGTTTAGGTTTAAAACACAAATTTGATCTATTAGTGTTTCAAACTTGCAAAATTCATAACTTTTGATCCACACGTTCAAATTTTGTAAATTTTATATCATTGGAATCAGGAGATAAAATCCTACCTGTTTATAAAATGTGTTTAATGTTTTGCCTCTGTAAATGATTTTTTTACAGAAACATTTGTAGGCATAATTTGTGTATAGTAATTATTTGAAAAATGTTATGTTATTCAACTAAAGTTTATTTGACATGTTTTGAACTTGTTTATGATTCAGTACTATGCACTTGCCTTGTTTGGTGTAGGAAATCATCACATGGCATTTTTCATGCATTCATATATTTTTGCTTGTTTATATTTTGTATGTGATTTGGTGCCATTATTTTATGTGTAGATTTTGGTGGAAATAGTGATTGTGATTGTGAAGATTGTTGCTACTCCCCAAACTACCAAGGCAAGTGGTGCTTCATGAATTATTCCTATGTTTTTCAATTATGCACTAGAAATATTTTGTATAGGACTTGCATGAATATTTTAATCTATATGCTATGCTTGGGAAAATCCTAGTAGTTGTAGAATTGCTAGAAATTTCTAAGTTAAGATGCTTATCAATGCCATGCTTAGCCTATCTAGTAGCAACCAAGGGTGGTTATATATTCATGCTATGAGAAAATATTTCTAAGTCTTTGGACTTGTGTTTTTGCTTAATAAAACAACTAAGTGAATGAAACACCTTGGTGGAATGGAAAGAATGGTTTGTGTTGAGTGGTTACACAAGGCCCATGTCTATGGTTTACCTTGTGTATCTCACTTGTGGAAAGCCACCCAGGAACAAAGGGATTTGAGATGCCATATGTTAAGAAGCTTCTAGTGCAACCACATGGCAATATGGGCTCTGCCTGGATCACATAGGTTGCAATAACTTAGCTGTAACATCCCTAAATTCATATTCCAAAACTCATTCATATCATCCTTGCATTCATCATCATTTAGGGATTTTCTCAAAAAAAAAACATTTCAGAAAAACAGAAGCTTTTGATGTTATGATTTTATGTGGACAGATTTAATTCAAAAGACCAACACCATTTGAAAATTGAATGTTTAGGAACTTGTTTGCTTGCCTCCATTATTGGAAAGTTTAGAAGTAAAAGTTTGACCAAAGTTTTCAATTTGGAAATAAATTCAAAACCCTATTTTCAAAAACATTGCAAACCAGAGGCAATGTCTCTAATTGATTTAAGTCCAAACTTGACCAAAGCCCTTACAGAGTAACCACATGGTTAAGTAACTGATTTTTGAAACCACAGTACCCTGCAAAAATCCCCAGAATTGTTTGAATTCAAAAGGATTTGAATTCATACCTAAATCATTCCTGAAAACCAAATTAGAAAAGAAAAAGAATTAAACAAAGGTAAAGGGCCGAGCGCCAGATATCTGGCCCAGCAGAGGATCGAGCCCAACTAGCCCACCCGGGAGTTTCCTTTTCTTTTCTCACGCGCGAGCACACGCAGGCTGCCGCTGACAGACGGACCCCACCCCCATTTCGCACACATCGCTGACGAGCGGGCCCTGTCCATGCTGTCATCGTCTTCCCCAAACCGCGCCCGCGACCACGTCGCAGCTGCAGTTACTGCCGGTAATGGCGCGGCTTAATTGGGCATTTAACCTCGGGTGTTTCCTGTCGAGGAACCGGCTATAAGAACCCCACCTCCTCGCAGTCATTTTCCCCCAGCCAATTCTGCATTCACGCCACCAGGCTGCCCACGACTCGCTCAAAACCGCCGCAGACAGAGCTCACTCCGGCGATCGATTCAGGTGAGCCCCGTGCGCCCCTTCCCCTCTGGTTTGATCGAGCCACTTTGTAATCTCCTGGCGCACCTCCTGACCCACTAGCTCATCCTGTATTGCCCCAGGCCGCCGTGTTCGCTTGACACCGTAAGCACCTGACGACCACCCCAACTCCGGCGACCAATCTCAGTAAGTCCCGTGCACCCCTTGCCTTTTCCTTCACACGAGCATGTTCGCAACTGTCTTGCGCACCTCCTAAACCCCCTGGTTCGAGTTAGGGCGACGCGGAGCCTCGGCAACGACTCCGACAACATCCACCCGACGCCAGACGCAACTCCGACGAGATCTAGAGTCCATCTCCGAGCGCCCCTCCGCAAAACAGTACCACGTCAAGCTTCAGCACGACCTTGCGGATCTGGTAAGCACCTCCCTGCTTCCTGGGACGATCTAGAACGCCGGCGCCACCGTAGTCTGACTCGTCGCCGCCGGTCAGCGCCGCTAGCGCCGCCAGATTGTGGTCAGAATGTTTGGGAGCGTTGGATCTAGATCCTGTGGCGTAGAATAGAAGTAGGACGAAGGGGTACGCGTGTGTCTGAGCCGCCAGATCTCATTTAGATCGTGCGGTCCGCAGATCTCGATCCGCGCGAACCGGTACGCGCCAGTGAGGTTGCGACGCGTGGCTAGGATGAATTCAAAAACAGAATTTAAACCTGATTTAGATCCAAACTTCAAACTGCTATAACTTTTGAATGCCACGTTGGAATTTTACAAACTTTATACCGTTGGATTCAGTGAAACAAGACCTTTATGAATACCCAATTTGTTTAACAAATAGTAACAGTTAAAATGACTTTATTTGTAGAACATGTTTAGGGCTATTTTAAGTATAGATTTATTTTGGTAAATTGTATTGGTGTCAAATAAGTTTGTTTTGGCAAATTTTGTGTCCTGTTGTGTTTCAGTATCATGCACATGCTTGGTAGAATTTTCAAAATCACCACTTGGTAAATTCTTGCATACATGCATTCATATTATTTTTGATTGTATATAATTGTGTGTAATTGTATGCTATAATTTTGTGTAGATTTTGCTAGTGATTGTGATTGTGAAGAGTGCAGCTCTCCCCACTACCAAGGCAAGTGATATTTTCATGAATATTTATATCCTATGTTTTGTACTAGCATTAGATATTTTGCTAAGTTTTGCATGCTATTTTTGACTAATGCTAAGTTGGGAAATCCTAAGTAGTGTAGAATGGCAGAACTGCTAGGGAATTTTCCTAAGTTAAATTATCTTACCATGCTTAGCCTAGCTATTTAGCAAACAAGGGTTGGTGAAAATCTATACATACTATGATGAAAATATTCTAAGTCATGAGACTTATGCTTTTCTAATAAAACAACTAAGTCAAATGAACCTCCTGGGTGGAATGGAAGGATTGGGTTATGTTGAGTGGTTACACAAGGCCATGGACTTGGGTTGTGTATCTCACTTGTGGTATGCCACCCAGGCACAAAGGGATTTGGAGGCCAAGTGTTGAGAAAGCTTACAGTGCAACCACTTGGCAATATGGGCTCTGCCTTGATCATATAGGTTGCTAGAACTTAGTCATTTGGACAGTTGGTGGTAGTTGGGATGATAGGATGGAACGTGTCCATTTGACTAAGGAAAGGCTTCTGAAAGGTCCTGTCTTGGGAAACCAAGTCTGGTGGGGAAAGTGCACAACCTCTGCAGATGGAAAAACCTAAGTACTTAGCCTAGTCCAAGGCAATGGACAACTTGAGCATCAAGACATGGAAGCTACAAGAATCTCATCACTCCAACTTCTAAGTAAAAATTGGTGGGTGAACAAGGGTGGAGGACCCCAATGTCTATTGGTGGTTTCTTGGGAATGTTTTGACAAAGAAAAACTTAGTGATTTCAACTAATAGGTAAAACTTATTTTCAAGCAAAGCAAGCCAAGCTACACTTAGCCAAAATGCATATAGTAATATAGTCCACTTAAAATATACTAAGGTATCACTTGCCAATACTATTCCAAAGTATTGACCCTCTGTGGCTGTAACTTGTGATGTTGCAGGTTACTCCGATGATGAATAGGAGTCATGAGTCTACACTCAACATGCTTGCCTGTGGCACATGAAGATGAAGACTTATGTTTATTTACTTATTCCTTAAACTCTTGTATTAGGCCTATGGCCCTGAGTTGTAAAAGACTATGTTTTATCTCTGGAATGAAAGTAATAAACGACCTTTGTATCTGTGTACTTCATCTTAAACTGTGGATGCTAGCATTGATCCAGGGACTAGCATTGCAATCACAGGGATCCTTTCCTTTATAAAGGAGGGGTCTAACATTAGCCATTTGGACAGTTGGTGGTAGTGGGATGATAGGTTGGAACGCGTCCATTTGGTCTAAGGGAAGGCTTCTGAAAGGTCCTGTCTTGGTGAAAATCAAGTCTTGTGGGGAAAGTGCACAACCTCTGCAGATGGAAGAATCTAAGTACTTAGCCATGTCCCTGGTATTGGACAACTTGAGCATGAAGACATGGAGGCTATCAAGAATCTCCTCATCCCAATTTCTAAGTAAAAACTTGTGGTTGAACAAGGTTGAAGGTTCACCAATTTCTATTGGTGGTTCCTTGGGACAGTTTTGTCAAAGAAAAACTTAGTGTTTTCAACTGATAGGTTAAAACTATTTTGAGCAAAGCAAGCCTAAGCTACACTTAGCCAAAATGCATATAGTGTCTAGACTACTAATATTCTACTAAGGTATCACTTGCCAATACTATTCCAATGTATTAACCCACTGTGGCTGTAACTTGTGACGTTGCAGGTTATTCTGATGATGATTAGGGGTTATGAGTCTACACTCAGCATGCTTGCCTGTGGCACATGAAGATGAAGAATTATTTATCTTATTATATAATTGAACTCTTGTATTAGGCCCGTGGCCATGGAGTTTGTAAAAGACTATGTTTGTCTCTAGAATGATATGTAATAATGACCTTTGTTTCTGTGTACTTCATCTTAAACTGTGGATGCTAGCATTGATCCAGGGACTAGCATTGCAATCATAGGGATCCTTACCTTTATAAAGGGAGGGATCTTACAGATGGTATCAGAGCACTGTGTTGCCTGTAGGATTATGACCCTACGATTGGAAACCACTAAGGAAAAATTTTCAACAACTTACACACTTGTCTTTTCTTCTCGTAAACTTTTCTAATCTTCTTTCTCATCTCTATTTGTAGATGAACTCCATCAACGAAGCCGTGAGGAAGGGACCACTCACGACTATGACTTTGGAATGTGAGACAGAATTCCCCAAGGCTCTCAAGGACCTCATGGTTGCCATGGGAATACATGGTGCAGCTGTGTACAAAGGTTTTCTTGTGATGGATGAAGGAGTTGAATACTGGTGGGTGCAACTTCACTTGTATAAAAACAAGGAAGACAACCACAAGGAATCAGGATTCTGCATGGTCACCAACTCAGTGATGCACACCACATTCTTTGATTCAGCAAGGGATGCAGCTTGGAAGGCCATCAAAGAACTTGGTGATAGAATCAAGTGCAGAATGCTCAACACCCAAAATGACCATAGGGAAGAAAAGAAGCATACCCAAGAGTTAGAGGCTACCAACCAACATTTAAGAGAGGACATCATAGACTTATCCATTGAGTCATGTGATCAGGATCGACAGATTGCCTCTAGGGATGCCCTGTTAGCCAACTTAGGGAAGAAAAGAAGCATACCCAAGAGTTAGAGGCTTCCATCTTTGTTTCAGTTTGCCTTTAGTTTCTCCCACGTCAACAACAAGTCAGAAGCTATTTTCTGGCACCGTTACCACTTGTATTTCACTATCTCTTTGCCGAACTAGTGAACCTATACACCTGATAAGTGTATTGGGTGTGTTGGGGACAGAAGAGACTTCTTGTATCTTGATTGCATGGTTTCTTGAGAGGGAATACCTTTGACCACTTCCTCCCTGAGTTTGATAAACCTTGGGTAATCCACTTAAGGGAAACTTTATGTTGTTTTACAAACCTCTGCACTTGGAGGCCCAACAACTGTCTACAAGAATAGAAGTGCGTAGACATCAAGCTATTTCCTGGCGCCGTTGCCTGGGAGGTATGGTAAAAGGTACTCACATCCTACAGTGTGAGTTCTCGAAGTTATTTCCTTTAGATCCTGCAATTTTGTCTTTTTGTTTCTTGTTTTCACCAGTTATGCTTAATGGAAAACAACAAAAAAATTAGAGAGCTTTATAGTATTTATCTTGAGTTAGGACATGAAGTGTTTGAAGAGAAAATTAAAAAACCTATGGAACTTTATTTGCATGCTAATAGAAATGTTATTAGTATGTATTTTTTGAACACCATTGTTACTAATGGTATGGAAACATCTTGTCACATCCCAAAATTTTCCAAATTTTGAAATGTGAAAAATAAATAAACAAAATAAAACTTTGTTGAAATTTAGGGTGAGAAGAAACTTTTTGATTCCATTTGGAAACATCCAAACCTATTTTGATCAAATAAATCATAAAAGGATTTAAAAATATAAACAATTAATAAATAAAATTATGATTGTTGGAATTACTATTTTTGGATCTTTTAATAAAAGGATTTGATTTTCAAAAGAAAAGGTAGAATTATGATTAAGGATTATTTTATAGAGCCAAATTAAATCTTGGCCAGGTTTTGAAATAAAATATTTCTATTTGATAAAAAGAATAAAGGTTTATTTAAATAAAATAATGAGGATTTAATAATATCCAATTTTATTAAAGTAAAGGCTTTTCCATTTTAAGTAAACACTAAAACTTGTTAATTTATTTTAAATAAGTTTTTCAAGTGTTTTATTTATTCAAATAAAACCTACTGAAATGATTTTGGTATTATTTAGATTTCAAATAGAGTTTTTAAATAAATTAAATCCTATTTGAATTAATAACTAAGGTCTTTTTATTTTATTATTAAATAGATCCTAAAAGAATAAAAGTATTATTTTGTTTTGACTTTGGTTTGTGTTGTTAAGCAGAATTACAAAGTTTGGCAAAGGTTTGAATTCATTTGTTGTTTGAATTGTTTGTTTGAAAATCAAAACAGAAAATCAAATAGAAAAAGAAAAAGGCAATCAGTATAAAAAAATGAATTAGACCAAACCCAACTGGCCAGCCCACTAAGCCCAGTAAGAGCCCACCCGGCATACCCTCACCGAAGCGTTTTCTCACGCACAAACACACCCGCAGAGATGCTGAGCGGTGGACCCATCTCCCTCTCTCTCTCCCTCGCTAACAGACAGGCCCCACGCCAGCACGTCGTCGTCCTCACCCGCGACCAAGTCCCCTGCCGTTGCAGCCGAGTAATTCCGGCGATGAATACGCGTTGATGGCAGCCTTAATTCCTCGCAGTGACCACGCTCGTTAAATCGCCCCACTCTCCTCTGGCTTAGTCAACTACATAGTGGAAGTCCCATGCATTGGCATCTTCAGGTTAACTAGATTTGTGCTAGGGAACTTGAAACCCTACATTGGTGCCTGAATGACAAGCTAGCATTGTGTATTGGGAGGACTTCTATGGAAAGACTTTGTCACATTCTCAATCTGCCAGTACTCCATCTTGGTGAGTACTTATCCAGCGGCCACTGGTGGCATAAAGATGAGATTGTGTCATGTGGGTAAAGTGTACAACTTCTGCAGAAGATCAAATTCTAAGTACTTAGCCGTGTCCCCGGTTATGGACAATACTGAGCAACTAAGGCCTGAAGCTATGGAAGCTCTCGACATTCCAATTTCTCAAAGTTAAAAACTTGAGGGTGACAACAAGGGATTAAAAGCACTTGGAGTTTTCCAATAAGTTCAAAAGGATTTGACAAAGATCAAAAACTATTTTGAAAAGATAGGATAAAACTATATTGCTTTCTGCAAATGAGCCTAAACCCTACTTAGCCAAATATGCATGTAATGATAGGATCCACATATTTCTACTTAGTAGTGAAAACTTGCCAATACAATTCAAATGTATTGACCCTTGTGGCTGCAACTTATTATGTTGCAGGTTTGTTTGATGATTAGTGAAGTTTAATGATTAGGATTACAAGTCTACAACAAACATGACTTCATGTGGCACTTTGAAGATGAAGGACCCCATGCTTATAGATATTCTTCTGCAATGTAATGTGATAGCCAAATGAGCTATGTAAGATGTAATGAATTATTTTATTCCTTGTTATAAAGTTGTATTGTGACCTTTGTTTCTTGATATTACATCTTAACTGTGGATGCTAGCTATTGATCCAGGGACTAGCATTGTAAACACAGGGATCTCTACCTTATTAAAGGTTGGGAACCTTACAGATGGTATCAGAGCACTGTGTTGCCTGTAGGATTTGTAACCCTAGGATTGGACAAAACCCCTTAGAAGAATAGGAGTTGAATTTGTTCCAAAAACTTATTTACAAACAATCTTGTAAACTCTTTCCTCAACCTTTTTGGTTTTGACTCTACATCTCTCCTATTTCAACTTGATGGATAAAGCCTTCACCATGACCAATGACTTTAACTTTAGTTTCACCAAGGACTTCATCAAATCTAATGACTTCAACATCTTCAAATGATTTCAACTTTAGTTTCACCAAAGACTTCAACTTAAACATCACTAAGGACTACAAGTGAAGACCAAGAGACACTAGAATGCCTACCAAAGACATTGATATCAAGTTAGAGTATGGATCATATTAACCCATGAGGTATGATTATACTAAGTTATTATTTTCAAGGAAAACTTGTTGTTTCCTTCAACTCATGAGTTAAGCTCATAAGTTGTTAAGTGGATAGTTGCTTGTTGATTGCTTGATTGTTTGATTAAACTTGGTTGGTTTTGAGTGTGTGATAGGACTTCTTAAAAACCTATCCACCAATACTTATCCCTATCAAACCAACAGATGCCTCCCCATCGTGCCAACCCCAACCAAAACAACAACATCACTCCTGAGATGCAGCAATTGATGACAGGCCAAACTCAACTGATGCAGATGATGACCACACTCATACAGAATCACAACAACAACAACAACAACAACAACAACAACAACAACTACAACAATCAGAATAACCCTCCAGCACTTGACATGCTCACCAAGTTTCTGAAACTTAGGCCTGCAAGGTTCTCTGGAACAACTGATCCAATGGAAGCCAATGATTGGTTATGTTCAGTGAATAAGGACTTAGTGACTGTTGGCTGCACCGATGAAGAAAAAGTTAGGTTTGCAGCATTTCTACTTGAAGGACCAGCAGCAACATGGTGGGACAACTTTCAAATCACTACTCCCCTTGAAGATGTAACTTGGGATATTTTTGAGGATGGATTCAGAACAACTCACATCTCACCTGGAGTGATGTACTTGAAGGAAAAGGAGTTTCACAATCTGAAAAAACGTCACCTCAGTGTGGCTGAGTATATTGAAGAATTCAACAATCGGGCACGCTATGCACCGGATGAAGTTGATACAGATGCTAAGAGAAAAGAAAAATTTCTTGAAGGACTTAATGATGAGTTGAACCTGTAGCTAGTTGTTGCCTATGTCCCAACTTATCAATCACTCTGTGACAAAGCCACTATTTTGAAAAACAAGATGAAACAAGTTGAGAACAGAAAGAGGAAGCATAAACTCAAGAATCACTCAGGATCATCAAAAAGGAAGCATTCATTCAAAAAGAGCAATGAAGATTCTGAACCACATCAGTATTACCACAACAACAATGGAAGTGATAATAATGGAAATGATAATGACAATGGAGATGACCTTGATCAGAACCAACATGACAACATTTTCAAGAAGAAAGACATTAGCCAGTTGCAGTGTTATAATTGTAAGGAACTTGGACACTATGCATCAGACTGTCCTGAGAAGGAAAAGAATAAGGATGCTAGAAGAGCCAATGGAAATAACTCCAATGTGACCGAAAAAGGACATGTGAACCACATTGACATGGATGGAAACTTTGAAGAGATAGAAGAAGTGTATGTCAGAAACTAGTTAAACTCAGAAGAGTCAAATAAGGATTCCCTGTCTGGATATTAAGTGTTGAACCCATAGTCAAGTGAACCATCAATGTAACCCTATGAGACTTTATTTTTAAGGGTGGTAGTACCCTAGTTGCCTTGAAGCCAACTTGTAACCTTTAGCCTTCCCCAAATCTCGGGACGAGATTTATTTTAAGGGTGGTAGCCTGTCACATCCCAAAATTTTCCAAATTTTGAAATGTGAAAAATAAATAAACAAAAAAAAACTTTGTTGAAATTTAGGGTGAGAAGAAACTTTTTGATTCCATTTGGAAACATCCAAACCTATTTTGATCAAATAAATCCTAAAAGGATTTAAAAAGATAAACAATTAATAAATAAAATTATGATAGTTGGAATTACTATTTTTGGATCTTTTAATAAAAGGATTTGATTTTCAAAAGCAAAGGTAGAATTATGATTAAGGATTATTTTATAGAGCCAAATTAAATCTTGGCCAAGTTTTGAAATAAAATATTTCTATTTGATAAAAAGAATAAAGGTTTATTTAAATAAAATAATGAGGATTTAATAATATCCAATTTTATTAAAGTAAAGGCTTTTCCATTTTAAGTAAACACTAAAACTTGTTAATTTATTTTAAATAAGTTTTTCAAGTGTTTTATTTAATCAAATAAAACCTACTGAAATGATTTTGGTATTATTTATATTTCAAATAGAGTTTTTAAATAAATTAAATCCTATTTGAATTAATAACTAAGGTCTTTTTATTTTATTATTAAATAGATCCTAAAAGAATAAAAGTATTATTTTGTTTTTACTTTGGTTTGTGTTGTTAAGAAGAATTAAAATAAATACAAAGTTTGGCAAAGGTTTGAATTCATTTGTTGTTTGAATTATTTGTTTGAAAATCAAAACAGAAAATCAAATAGAAAAAGAAAAAGGCAATCAGTATAAAAAAAATGAATCAGACCAAACCCAACTGGCCAGCCCACTAAGCCCAATAAGAGCCCACCCGGCATACCCTCACCGAAGCGTTTTCTCATGCACAAACACACCCGCAGAGACGCTGAGGGGTGGACCCATCTCCCTCTCTCTCTCCCTCGCTGACAGACAGGCCCCACGCCATCACGTCGTCGTCCTCACACGCGACCAAGTCCCCTGCCGTTGCAGCCGAGTAATTCCGGCGATGAATACGCGTTGATGGCGACCTTAATTCCTCGTAGTGACCACGCTCGTTAAATCGCCCCACTCTCCTCTCTCTTTCCCCCCAGACAGCGCCTCCCCTCTGCCCTAGGGCTGCCTAGATTTTCCCTTGCACCACCGCAGACTCCGACGAGCTTCACGATCAATTCCGGCGCCGTCCAGCCTCGCCTCGACTCCCACTGCACACTAGCATGTTCCCCACCTCCTGGCGCATCTCTCCGTGCCACTCGTTCGCTCGCGCGCGCTCAGAAGCGTCGACTTCGTCTTCATCTGAGCGCCACCGCCGTCTGCCATTGCTCCGTCGAGCTTCCCAGGTGAACTCCGTCCTCCCATGTAACATCCCAAAAATCATAGTTTCAAAACTCATTCATATCATCTTTGCATCATTCATCCATTTAGAGTTTTCTCAAAAATCATTTAGAAACAGAAGTTGGAGCTATGATTTCATGTGGGCATTTTATTCCAAAATGACCATCACCCTTTGAAATATGAAAGTTTAAATATTTGTTCACTTGCCTCCATGATAGGAAAGTTTAGGTGAAGCTTTTAACCCAAGATTCAAAATTTAGAAATGGTTTCAAAATCCTTTTTCAAAAATTTGCAAACTAGAGCAAGCCTCTGTTTATTTTAAAACCCAAACTTGACCAAGCCTTGCAAAGTAACCACTGGTTTAAAAAGACTGTTTTTGAATACACAAAACCCTGCAAAAATTTCCAAGACAGCTTAATTCAAAAGGATTTGAAATTCATATCAAAATCAAACCAGAAAATGAATTCAGGAAAAGAAAAAGGCTTGAACAAAAGAAAAAGGCCACGCGGCCAGAATCTGGCCCAGCAGCCAATCAAGCCCAGCAAGCCCACCCGGGGATTTCTTTTTCTCCTCTCACGCGCGAGCGCACGCAAACAGACGCTGACAGCCCGACCCCACCAAAATCTTGCGCGTTTCGCTGACAAGCGGGTCCAGTCCACGTCGTCCTCGTCTTCCCCAGACTGCGCCTGCGACCACGTCGCTGCAGCAGTGATGGCCGGTGATGGCGCGGTGTAAATGGGCATTTATCCTCGAGCATTTCCTGTCGATTCCCCGGCTATAAGACCCTCTCTGCCCCGCGATCTTTTTCCCCCAAACAACTCGCTCACTCCGCCACCAGGCTGCCCGCAATCCTCCGCGCACCGCCGCTGACAGAACCCTCTCCGGCGAGCGATTCAGGTGAGCCTCAAGTTCCCCTATGCCTATCGTTCTTGCTATCTGACTCAATGCATCTTTGCGCACCTCCTGACCTCACTAGTCCATCTTGTACTGCCCCAGGTCACCGGTTCCACTTGACACCGCGAGCACTGACGGCGACATCAACTCCGACGAGTTTTCCCGGTAGGTACAGACCGCCCCGTGACTTTTAGTTCAAACACACTACCCTGCCTTGACCCCGTGAATCTAACCATGTCCTCGTCATGCCTTGGGGTGGTTCCTAGCGACGTCCACGACGACCACCTGACGCACCGACGCCGCCCTACCACTCCGGCGAGCAATCGCAACCGTGTCCGAGCGCCCCTCCGCAAGCCAGTACCACGACGAGCTTCAGCAGCCTCCGGCGAACCTGGTAATGCTCCTCTCCCTCTCGCGGGCGATCTAGAACGCCGGCGCCGCCGTAGTCAGACGCGCCGCCGCCAGTTAGCACCGCCAGCGCCGCCCGTTTCTGGCTTGATGATATGGACCGTTGGATCTGCATCGCAGCGCTAGGATAGATCCACTTAAACCGAAGAGGTACGCGATCTGAGCCGTGCAGCGTTAGTTAGATCCAACGGCACAGAAGGGTGATCCGGTGCGAACCGGTACGCGCCAGTAATAACGCGACGCGTGGCAAGGTTTAAACTAAAAACAGAATTTAAAACCAGATTTAGATTCAAACTTCAAATGCTTATAACTTTTGAATGCCACGTTGGATATTTGCAAATTTTATACCGTTGGATTCAGTGAAACAAGACCTTTCTGAATATCCACTTTATTTAGCATATAGTAACAGTTAAAAATGATTTTATTTGTAGAACAAGTTTAGGGCTATTTTAGATATAGTTTTATTCTTGTATATTATTTTGGGGCCAAATAAGTTTAGTTGGCAAACTTGTGACATGTTAAGTTTCTGTACTCATGAACATACTTGGTATAATTTTCAAAAATCACCACTTAGTAAATTCTGGCATGCATGCATTCATATTATTTTTGGTTGTACAAATTTGTGTGTAATTGTATGCTATTGATTCTTGTGTAGATTTTGCTAGTGATTGTGATTGTGAAGAGTGCTACTCTCCCCACTACCAAGGCAAGTGATATTTACATGAATAAATTTGTCCTATATTTTGAACTAGTATTAGATATTTTGCTATGGTATTGCATGATTATTTTGGTCTAATGCAAAAGATGGGAAAATCCTATGTAGCCTTGTAGAATTGCTAAGGAATTATCCCTAAGATATTTTGCCATACTTTGCTTAGCCTAGCTTATAGCAAAACAAGGGTTGGTGAAAAACTACACTTACTATAAAGAAAATTATTAATAAGTCAAGAGACTTATGCTTTTCTAATAAAACCACTAAGTCAAATGAACCTCCTGGGTGGAATGGAAAGTATGGGTTATGTTGAGTGGTTACACAGGGCCATGGACTTGGGTTGTGTATCTCACTTGTGGAATGCCACCCAGGCACTAAGGGATTTGGAGGCCAAGTGTTGAGAAAGCTTACAGTGCAACCACTTGGCAATATGGGCTCTGCCATGATCATATAGGTTGCTAGAACTTAGTCACTTGGACAGTTGGTGGTAGATGGGTTGATAGGTTGGAGCGCGTCCATTTGACTAAGGAAAAGCTTCTGAAAGGTCCTGTCTTGGGAAACCAAGTCTGGTGGGGAAAGTGCACAACCTCTGCAGATGGAAAACCTAAGTACTTAGCCTTGTCCAAGGAAATGGACACTTTGAGCATCAAGACATGGAAGCTACAAGAATCTCAACACTCCAACTTCTAAATAAAAAAAATTGATGGGTGAACAAGGGTGAAGGACCTCAATGTCTATTGGTGGTTCCTTGGGAATGTTTTTGACAAAGAAAAACTTAGTGATTTCAACTAATAGGTAAAATCTATTTTCAAGCAAAGCAAGCCAAGCTACACTTAGCCAAAAATGCATATAGTAATATAGTCCCCTTAAAATATAATAAGGTATCACTTGCCAATACTATTCCAAAGTATTGACCCTCTGTGGCTGTAACTTGTGATGTTGCAGGTTACTCCGATGATGAATAGGAGTCATGAGTCTACACTCAACATGCTTGCCTGTGGCACATGAAGATGAAGACTTATGTTTATTTACTTGTTCCTTAAAACTCTTGTATTAGGCCTATGGCCATGAGTTGTAAAAGACTATATTTTATCTCTGGAATGAATGTAATAAACGACCTTTGTATCTGTGTACTTCATCTTAAACTGTGGATGCTAGCATTGATCCAGGGACTAGCATTGCAATCACAGGGATCCTTTCCTTTATAAAGGAGGGGTCTAACAGATGGTATCAGAGCACTGTGTTGCCTGTAGGATTATGACCCTAGGATTGGAAAACCACTAAGGAAAAAGCTTTTCAACTACTTCTACACTTGTCTATTCTTCTCGTAAAACTTTTCTAATCTCTTTCAACTTCCTTTGTAGATGAACTCCATCAACGAAGCCGTGAAGAAGGGACCACTCATGACCATGACCTTGGAGTGTGAGACGGAATTTCCCAGTATTCTCAAGGATCTCATGGAAGCAATGGATGCACATGGTGAAGCCGTGTACAAAGGCTTTCCAGTGATGGATGAAGGAGTGGAGTATTGGTGGGTGCAACTTCACTTGTACAAAAACAAGGAAGACAACCACAAAGAAAGGGGATTCTGCACGTACACCAACACTATAATGCACACCACATTCTTTGAGTCAGCCAGGGATGCAGCTTGGAGGACTATCAAAGAACTAAGTGCTAGAGTCAAGTGCAGAATGCTCAACCTCCAAAAGGACTTAGAGAAAGAGAAAGAGCTTACTCAAGAATTGGAAGACACCAACCAAGAGATAAGGGGAGATGTTATAGACCTAGTGATAGAGTCAAGGGAGCAAGATTGGTGGATTGCCTCTAGGAACATTGTGTTTAATAATAGATCCCGTGAGATTGGATTGTAAGAACACTTCGTTAGTTGGACCACCATTTATCACCTTATTTTCCAAAATGATACCTTAAATAAGTTGGACCTTGTTTGATGTAATGGATTTATGTAAGCATGACTTGTGTGAAATTGTGTTCCATGGTTAGGTATGAGATGATTGTTTTGTGTTCATTTTAAATAAGTATTGTTCTAACTTTTCAATTTTATAAATAGATGCCTATTGCCGTCAGCACTGTTGAGGAGTTCCAGGTTACTCGTTTCGGACCCCGTATCATTGAGCTTACCACTCTGCTCGATCTCCCTCTTCCTACCATCACGGTGTACCCACTCACCAAGTTCGAGAGGAAGGACCTCTGGGGCTTCAAGGTGAACCAGCCCGGACGCCAGACTGAGCCTACTACGGAGGCCATCGTCTTCAAGCTGATGCACGACGACAGGGAGAGAGGCATGGAGGTGGTCATGCAGGACCTGATAGGACGACTGTTAGGCCGTCACTCCCGACAGGTTAGGGGCACTCACTTCCACGCCTTCGGAAGGCGTGATGTAGATGGAGATTCCATCGACTTTGAGGACGACTCGAGGAGCACTGCAGAGCCGATACGCCTCTATCTTCAGGACTTAGAGACTCTTCTCAGGCACGTAGATACGGACAGGACGAACGTCATGCTGGGCAATGACGAGCTCCAGGTGCAGCTACGCGAGAAGGACAAGCTTTTCGCACAGCAGGATGAGATGATCAAGGAAATGGAGACAAAGTTCGAAGCTCAGGATCGCAAGTTCAAGAGTCAGGAGAAACGCGTCCAGGATAGGAACAAGAAAATCCGGGACATGACCGAGGAACTGAAATCCAAGGACTTCGAGCTTGAGCAGCAGCAGATGGTTATTGAGAGGCTTCGCTCCCAGAAGAGGGCTCTCAAGGCCAAGGTCGATTCCTTGACCACTACGATTGAGGAGAACAAGACCGCGATGGAGAACGCAGGTCTTACTTTCGTTGAGGAGGAGATTGACGCTGATGAGTAGACTTGACTACTCGTTTATTTTTCATATTCATACTTGTTATTGTGAACTTATTATTGGACCATCCGACATGTGGATGGCTTGCCACTTGTGTGTTTACCTCATGAGCTTGTTATGTGGTTGTTGAACTTTTATTCTCATGTTGCTTGATATGTGCTTGCTTATGATGTATTGTGCATGAAACATCTATGGGTATCTCATTCTTATCTGTTTGAACAAACCACAGATGCCTCCCCGTCGCGCAAACCCCAACCCCAACAACATCACCCCGGAAATGCAACAAATGATGAATGCGCAAACACAGCTTATGCAAATCATGGCAACGTTCATCCAAAACTAGAATAATAACAACAACAACAACAACGACCCCAACAACAACAACAACAACAACAACAACCCTCCGGGTTTTGATATGCTCACCAGATTTCTGCGTCTGAGGCCAGCAAAGTTTTCGGGAACAACTGATCCCATGGTAGCCAATGACTGGTTACGTTCTGTGAACAAAGACTTAGTGACCGTGGGCTGCACGGATGCTGAAAAGGTCAGGTTTGCAGCACATCTGTTGGAAGGACCAGCCGCCACATGGTGGGACAACTTCCAAATCACCACTCCTATTGATGAGGTGACTTGGGCTATCTTTGAAGATGGTTTTCACACGGCTCATATCTCATCAGGGATAATGAGTCTGAAAAAGAAGGAGTTTCACAACCTGAAACAGCGCCACCGCAGCGTGGCAGAATACATAGAAGAATTCAACAATCTGGCGCGCTACGCACCGGATGAGGTTGATACAGATGCCAAGAGAAAGGAAAAGTTCTTGGAAGGTTTGAATGATGAGCTGAACCTACAGTTGTCTGTGGCATATGTTCCAACTTATCAGTCGTTGTGTGACAAGGCTGCTATTTTGGAAAGTAAAATGAAGCAAGTCGAGAGTAGAAAGAGGAAACACTCCGACAAGCACAACTCGGGATCGTCTCACAAACGATCTCACTATGATGACACTGGCAGCTCAGGATCCCATAAACATGGGAAATTCAGCAAGCACAACCATCATGACAACAAGCATCACCGCAGTCATGACAAGGACAAGTACAAGAACCACAAGGGTGGACATAAGAGCCACTATGGTGGAAATGGTAGTGGAAGTGGAGGCCAACCTCCTAAAAAGGACATCAGTCAGGTTGAATGCTTCAAATGCAAGAAGATGGGACACTACGCAAATGAGTGCCCCGAAAAGAAGGTGGAAGGACCTAACAAGCCGAATCCTTTCCAGAAAGGACAGGTTAACCACATCAATGTGGAAGAGGTCTATGAGGAGCCTGATGCCGTGGCTGGTAAGTTCAGACTCAATTCAATTTCAGCATTTGTACTCTTTGATACCGGTGCATCTCATTCATTCATATCAAAGGCATTTGTGGATAGAAATGGGTTTGCATCAGAAAACATTGGGTGTCCAATAAAGGTTAGTTCTCCGGGGGGAGACATGATAGTAAGCCTTGGATGTCGGGATCTCATCATAGAGTTTGGTAAACATAAGTTTCCAGTAAGCCTGATAATCCTAGATTCCCAAGGACTAGATGTAATATTGGGAATGGATTGGATGGCTAAGTATGAAGGAGTATTAGATTGTGCAAATCGTACAGTTACACTCACAACCCTAGAAGGAAAAAGAATAAAATTTAAGTCAAACTTTGAATCCAAAGGAAGTAAGCTGAATTCTCTTAAGGGGGTTAGCATGGACAGTGTGCCAATAGTAGGTGAGTATCCAGATGTGTTTCCGGAAGAGCTACCAGGAATGCCACCGGATAGAGATGTGGAGTTTCTGATAGATTTGGTGCCAGGATCAGGACCAATAGCTAAGAGACCATACAAAATGTCTGTAGATGAATTGAAAGAGCTCAAGAAACAACTAGGAGAACAGTTACAGAAAGGGTTTATTCAACCAAGTTCTTCATCTTGGGGAGCCCCAGTATTGTTTGTGGAGAAGAAGGATAGAACCCAAAGATTATGTATTGACTACCGTTCTCTTAACGAGGTTACCATCAAGAACAAATATCCTTTGCCAAGAATCAACGATTTATTTGATCAATTAGAAGGAGCATGTGTATTCTCGAAGATTGATCTCCGGTCAGGTTATTTTCAGCTCAAAATAAGAGAACAAGATATACCAAAAACAACATTCACCACAAGGTATGGATTGTATGAATACACTGTGATGCCTTTTGGTTTAACCAACGCTCCAGCATACTTCATGAATATGATGAACAAGGTGTTCATGGAATTCCTTGACAAGTTCGTTGTCGTTTTCATCGATGACATCTTGGTTTACTCCAAGAGCAAGGAAGAGCATGAGAGACACTTACGCTTGATACTTGAGAAACTAAGGGAACATAAACTATATGCCAAATTCAGCAAGTGTGAGTTCTGGTTAGAGAAAGTGGGTTTTCTTGGTCATGTGATGACAAAGGATGGTGTGGCTGTTGATCCTGCTAAAGTTTCAGCTGTGACATATTGGGAATCACCCAAGAATGTGAAAGAAGTCCGTAGTTTCCTCGGCTTAGCAGGTTACTACAGAAGGTTCATTGAAAATTTCTCGAAAGTTGCTAAGCCTATGACAGAATTACTAAAGAAGGACAAGAAGTTTGCTTGGTCTGAAGGTTGCGAAGTCAGTTTCCAAGAATTGAAGAAGAGACTTGTAACAGCACCAGTTCTATGTCTGCCAGATTTGGAAAAGGATTTCCAAGTGTATTGTGATGCTTCTCATCAAGGTTTGGGTGCCGTACTTATGCAAGATGGTAGAGTCGTAGCCTATGCTTCGAGACAACTCAAAACACATGAAGTGAACTATCCTACTCATGATTTGGAGTTAGCCTCTGTCGTCCATGCACTCAAAACATGGAGACATTACCTTTTGGGTAAGCGGTGTGAAGTGTTCACCGATCATAAGAGTTTGAAGTATATCTTCACCCAGAAGGAAATCAACATGAGACAAAGAAGATGGCTAGAACTTATCAAGGATTACGACTTAAGTTTGCAATACCACCCCGGTAAAGCAAATGTAGTAGCGGATGCTCTAAGTCGTAAGGCATTTGTAAATGGCCTTACAAAAGGGGAATTGCCAGATGACTTGTGTAAGCAATTCAAAGAACTCAGATTGGAGATCGTACCAGAAGGACATCTCATGTCCTTAGATGTTCAACCCACTCTATTGGACAAGATCCGAGAAGTCCAGAAGACCGATAAAGAGATTGAAAATATTAAGGAAAATATTAGTCTAGGGAAGGCTAAGAGTTTCCATATAGATGAACAAGGTACCTTGTGGCACGGGAAACGTATATGTGTTCCACAAGACCCGGAGTTGCGGAAACTGATCTTACAAGAAGGTCACAACTCTCCATATTCTATTCATCCAGGAAATACCAAGATGTACATAGACATGAAGGAAAGGTTTTGGTGGAACAATCTCAAAAGGGACATCGCCGAACATATTGCTTTGTGTGACGTGTGTAGCAGAGTCAAAGCGGAGCACCAGAAACCAGCAGGTCTGCTTCAACCACTGCCTATTCCTGAATGGAAGTGGGAAAATATTGGTATGGATTTCATTACCGGATTACCAAGGACTAGATCAGGATATGATTCCATATGGGTAGTAGTGGATCGCCTAACTAAAGTGGCTCATTTTATACCAGTGAAGACAACCTATACAAGTGCCAAGTTAGCTAAAATTTACACGAGCAGGATTGTATGCCTTCATGGTGTGCCAAAGAGTATTGTGTCTGATAGAGGAACCCAGTTCACATCTCACTTTTGGAGACAGCTTCATGAATCCTTAGGAACCAGATTGGAGTTTAGCACTGCTTTTCATCCTCAAACGGATGGACAAACAGAAAGGACCAACCAAATTCTTGAAGACATGTTGAGGGCCTGTGCTTTAGATTATGGAGCAAGTTGGGATGAAAGTTTGCCTTACGCGGAGTTCTCTTACAATAACAGCCATCAATCTAGTATTGGAATGGCACCGTTTGAGTTACTCTACGGAAGGAAGTGTACCACCCCATTATTATGGAATGGTGTGGGAGAAAGAAACTTATTTGGACCTGATCTTATCAAGGACGCCGAAGAGAAAGTCAAATTGGTTAAAGACAGATTGAAGATAGCACAGTCCCGACAGAAAAGCTACGCGGATTCTAAGCGTAGAGAAGTCACCTACGAAGTTGGGGATAGAGCTTATCTCAGGGTATCACCACTCCGTGGAGTGAAAAGATTTGGAGTCAAAGGAAAGTTGGCACCAAGATATGTTGGGCCATTCAAGATTCTAAGTCGCAAGGGAGAAGTTGCATATGAAGTTGAATTGCCAGAATCTCTATCAGCAGTCCATAACGTATTTCATGTGAGTCAGCTTAAGAAATGTCACCCAGAAATGGAAGAGTCTTCATTGAAGGATACCATACCTTTGGAAGAAGTTCAACTTGAAAGTGATCTCACTTATGAGGAAAGGCCTGTCAAAATTCTAGAGACCGCAGAAAGAGTTACCAGGACCAAGACTATCAAGTTTTGTAAAGTACAATGGAACCATCACTCCGAAGAGGAAGCAACATGGGAAAGAGAAGATGATCTTCGGAAAGACCACCCTCACCTATTTGCTAGCCAAACCGAATCTCGAGGGCGAGATTCATCTTAAGGGGGTTAGATTTGTAACATCCCAAAAATCATAGTTTCAAAACTCATTCATATCATCTTTGCATCATTCATCCATTTAGAGTTTTCTCAAAAATCATTTAGAAACAGAAGTTGGAGCTATGATTTCATGTGGGCATTTTATTCCAAAATGACCATCACCCTTTGAAATATGAAAGTTTAAATATTTGTTCACTTGCCTCCATGATAGGAAAGTTTAGGTGAAGCTTTTAACCCAAGATTCAAAATTTAGAAATGGTTTCAAAATCCTTTTTCAAAAATTTGCAAACTAGAGCAAGCCTCTGTTTATTTTAAAACCCAAACTTGACCAAGCCTTGCAAAGTAACCACTGGTTTAAAAAGACTGTTTTTGAATACACAAAACCCTGCAAAAATTTCCAAGACAGCTTAATTCAAAAGGATTTGAAATTCATATCAAAATCAAACCAGAAAATGAATTCAGGAAAAGAAAAAGGCTTGAACAAAAGAAAAAGGCCACGCGGCCAGAATCTGGCCCAGCAGCCAATCAAGCCCAGCAAGCCCACCCGGGGATTTCTTTTTCTCCTATCACGCGCGAGCGCACGCAAACAGACGCTGACAGCCCGACCCCACCAAAATCTTGCGCGTTTCGCTGACAAGCGGGTCCAGTCCACGTCGTCCTCGTCTTCCCCAGACTGCGCCTGCGACCACGTCGCTGCAGCAGTGATGGCCGGTGATGGCGTGGTGTAAATGGGCATTTATCCTCGAGCGTTTCCTGTCGATTCCCCGGCTATAAGACCCTCTCTGCCCCGCGATCTTTTTCCCCCAAACAACTCGCTCACTCCGCCACCAGGCTGCCCGCAATCCTCCGCGCACTGCCGCTGACAGAACCCTCTCCGGCGAGCGATTCAGGTGAGCCTCGAGTTCCCCTCTGCCTATCGTTCTTGCTATCTGACTCAATGCATCTTTGCGCACCTCCTGACCTCACTAGTCCATCTTGTACTGCCCCAGGTCACCGGTTCCACTTGACACCGCGAGCACTGACGGCGACATCAACTCCGACGAGTTTTCCCGGTAGGTACAGACCGCCCCGTGACTTTTAGTTCAAACACACTACCCTGCCTTGACCCCGTGAATCTAACCATGTCCTCGTCATGCCTTGGGGTGGTTCCCAGCGACGTCCACGACGACCACCTGACGCACCGACGCCGCCCTACCACTCCGGCGAGCAATCGCAACCGTGTCCGAGCGCCCCTCCGCAAGCCAGTACCACGACGAGCTTCAGCAGCCTCCGGCGAACCTGGTAATGCTCCTCTCCCTCTCGCGGGCGATCTAGAACGCCGGCGCCGCCGTAGTCAAACGCGCCGCCGCCAGTTAGCACCGCCAGCGCCGCCCGTTTCTGGCTTGATGATATGGACCGTTGGATCTGCATCGCAGTGCTAGGATAGATCCACTTAAACCGAAGAGGTACGCGATCTGAGCCGTGCAGCGTTAGTTAGATCCAACGGCACAGAAGGGTGATCCGGTGCGAACCGGTACGCGCCAGTAATAACGCGACGCGTGGCAAGGTTTAAACTAAAAACAGAATTTAAAACCAGATTTAGATTCAAACTTCAAATGCTTATAACTTTTGAATGCCACGTTGGATTTTTGCAAATTTTATACCATTGGATTCAGTGAAACAAGACCTTTCTGAATATCCACTTTATTTAGCATATAGTAACAGTTAAAAATGATTTTATTTGTAGAACAAGTTTAGGGCTATTTTAGATATAGTTTTATTCTTGTATATTATTTTGGGGCCAAATAAGTTTAGTTGGCAAACTTGTGACATGTTAAGTTTCTGTACTCATGAACATACTTGGTATAATTTTCAAAAATCACCACTTAGTAAATTCTGGCATGCATGCATTCATATTATTTTTGGTTGTATAAATTTGTGTGTAATTGTATGCTATTGATTCTTGTGTAGATTTTGCTAGTGATTGTGATTGTGAAGAGTGCTACTCTCCCCACTACCAAGGCAAGTGATATTTACATGAATAAATTTGTCCTATATTTTGAACTAGTATTAGATATTTTGCTATGGTATTGCATGATTATTTTGGTCTAATGCAAAAGATGGGAAAATCCTATGTAGCCTTGTAGAATTGCTAAGGAATTATCCCTAAGATATTTTGCCATACTTTGCTTAGACTAGCTTATAGCAAAACAAGGGTTGGTGAAAAACTACACTTACTATAAAGAAAATTATTACTAAGTCAAGAGACTTATGCTTTTCTAATAAAACCACTAAGTCAAATGAACCTCCTGGGTGGAATGGAAAGTATGGGTTATGTTGAGTGGTTACACAGGGCCATGGACTTGGGTTGTGTATCTCACTTGTGGAATGCCACCCAGGCACTAAGGGATTTGGAGGCCAAGTGTTGAGAAAGCTTACAGTGCAACCACTTGGCAATATGGGCTCTGCCATGATCATATAGGTTGCTAGAACTTAGTCACTTGGACAGTTGGTGGTAGATGGGTTGATAGGTTGGAGCGCGTCCATTTGACTAAGGAAAAGCTTCTGAAAGGTCCTGTCTTGGGAAACCAAGTCTGGTGGGGAAAGTGCACAACCTCTGCAGATGGAAAACCTAAGTACTTAGCCTTGTCCAAGGAAATGGACACTTTGAGCATCAAGACATGGAAGCTACAAGAATCTCAACACTCCAACTTCTAAATAAAAAAAAATTGATGGGTGAACAAGGGTGAAGGACCTCAATGTCTATTGGTGGTTCCTTGGGAATGTTTTTGACAAAGAAAAACTTAGTGATTTCAACTAATAGGTAAAATCTATTTTCAAGCAAAGCAAGCCAAGCTACACTTAGCCAAAAATGCATATAGTAATATAGTCCCCTTAAAATATAATAAGGTATCACTTGCCAATACTATTCCAAAGTATTGACCCTCTGTGGCTGTAACTTGTGATGTTGCAGGTTACTCCGATGATGAATAGGAGTCATGAGTCTACACTCAACATGCTTGCCTGTGGCACATGAAGATGAAGACTTATGTTTATTTACTTGTTCCTTAAAACTCTTGTATTAGGCCTATGGCCATGAGTTGTAAAAGACTATATTTTATCTCTGGAATGAATGTAATAAACGACCTTTGTATCTGTGTACTTCATCTTAAACTGTGGATGCTAGCATTGATCCAGGGACTAGCATTGCAATCACAGGGATCCTTTCCTTTATAAAGGAGGGGTCTAACATCCCATCTCGTTCCCGATGATACTCCCGTACTCCCCATGATCATACGCATCTAACGCACCCTCCCACTTGCCTCGGCGCGATCTGCAGCTTCGTCCCCGACGACGAACAGAACCGCCTGACGCCGCCACCGACTCCGGCGAGCGATTACTCCCGTCCTTGTGCGCTCCTCGTCAAACCAACAGAACGTTGAGCTTTAGCACCTCTCTGCGAGCACGGTGAGCACCCCCGTTACCTCCTTTGCTTCCTGTATCGCCGTAACCGCTGTTAGCCGAGCGTCGCCGCCGCGCGCTGCCGTCGAGCGCCGCCCAACCATGGTCAGAGGCACCGTGGCCGTTAGATTTTGATCCGCTGGCTGAGAATAGATCTAAGCGAAGAGGCATGAGTGAAATAGAATCGCACGATCTTATTTAGATCCAACAGCCCACAGAGGTTGATCCGCACGAAGCGGTACCGGCCAATAGAATCACGCCGAGTGGCACTGGTTTTGTTTAAAACAGAATTTTGAATCTGATTGATATGCAAACTTGTAAAATTCATAACTTAAAATCTACACGTCCAAATTTTGCAAATTTTATATCAATGGAATCAGTAGAACATGTACTTTGAAATGATGCACTTTGTTTAATGTTTTGTTTCTGGTAAATTGGTTGAATTTGCAGAAACATGTGTAGGATTATTTTGAATATAATCTAGATATAATTTTAATGTGAAATCTTTGCAAAATGGTTTGTTTTGAACCTACTGACCCTAGGAACCAACTTATGGATTTAAAAATGTATTTTGTAAAATTTAGGAATAAATAATTGAATTAGCTCATTTCTAGTCAAATAAAAATATTGTTTATGGTTTAGAAATGATTTTTGAGTAAAACCTTTGGGAAATGATTTGATTCAAACCTTCTGACCCTAAAAACCAAGTTTTGAGAATTAAAATATATTTGGTGAACTTTTTGAAGAATATTGCTTTGCTAAAAGCATTTTCAAACACATAAAATAATGAATTGACTTAAAATGGTTTATAGATAAAACCTTTTGCAAATGGTTTTATCACTTTAGAAAATGACCACTTTGAACTTTATAATGGTTAGAGCTTAGTAGAAACCAATCTTTGCAAATAAAACTATCTTTTGCATGCTTGCATGCATGACCTTGTCTTTGTTATTTTATGTGTGAAAAATTGTTTGAATGTTGGGTTGAATATGTGTTTGCTTGATTGAATTGTAGTGAAGTTAGAAGAGTGTGATATTTGCAAGATCAAGAAGTGAACCAACATTCTCTACTAAAAAGGCAAGTGACACTATCATCCAAGTCCTATTATTTTCGTTACACTTAGTGGATTTTTTTGTAACATGCATGAAAAGGATTTCTATATTTTATGCTATGCTAAATCCTAATAGGATACCCTTATATATTCCTTAGTGGAAACAATGTAGTTGTAGTAAGCTTAGCCCTGCTATATATTGGTATGGGATACATGATATGATTATATGAAGAATTCAAAAGACATATGTTTTTATAATAAAACAAGTACTCAATGAACCACCTGGGTGGACAAGGATACTCAAGTTTTGGACAAGGTGGCAACAAAAGGAACCATATTTATATGGCCATCTCTTTTTGTTGTGCACTAGAAGGAAACCACCCAGGGACTTAGAGATTGAACATGTTTCTCGTACAGTGGCTTCCGTGTACAGCCACATGCTAAATGGGCTCTGGCTTAGTCAACTACATAGTGGAAGTCCCATGCATTGGCATCTTCAGGTTAACTAGATTTGTGCTAGGGAACTTGAAACCCTACATTGGTGCCTGAATGACAAGCTAGCATTGTGTATTAGGAGGACTTCTATGGAAGTACTTTGTCACATTCTCAATCTGCCAGTACTCCATCTTGGTGAGTACTTATCCAGCGGCCACTGGTGGCATAAAGATGAGATTGTGTCATGTGGGTAAAGTATACAACTTCTGCAGAAGATCAAATTCTAAGTACTTAGCCGTGTCCCCGGTTATGGACAATACTGAGCAACTAAGGCCTGAAGCTATGGAAGATCTCGACATTCCAATTTCTCAAAGTTAAAAACTTGAGGGTGACAACAAGGGATTAAAAGCACTTGGAGTTTTCCAAGAAGTTCAAAAGGATTTGACAAAGATCAAAATCTATTTTGAAAAGATAGGATAAAACTATATTGCTTTCTGCAAATGAGCCTAAACCCTACTTAGCCAAATATGCATGTAATGATAGGATCCACATATTTCTACTTAGTAGTGAAAACTTGCCAATACAATTCAAATGTATTGACCCTTGTGGCTGCAACTTATTATGTTGCAGGTTTGTTTGATGATTAGTGAAGTTTAATGATTAGGATTACAAGTCTACAACCAACATGACTGCCTGTGGCACTTTGAAGATGAAGGACCCCATGCTTATAGATATTCTGCTGCAATGTAATGTGATAGCCAAATGAGCTATGTAAGATGTAATGAATTATTTTATTCCTAGTTATAAAGTTGTATTGTGACCTTTGTTTCTTGATATTACATCTTAACTGTGGATTCTAGCTATTGATCCAGGGACTAGCATTGTAAACACAGGGATCTCTACCTTATTAAAGGTTGGGAACCTTACAGATGGTATCAGAGCACTGTGTTGCATGTAGGATTTGTAACCCTAGGATTGGACAAAACCCCTTAGAAGAATAGGAGTTGAATTTGTTCCAAAAACTTATTTACAAACAATCTTGTAAACTCTTTCCTCAACCTTTTTGGTTTTGACTCTACATCTCTCCTATTTCAACTTGATGGATAAAGCCTTCACCATGACCAATGACTTTAACTTTAGTTTCACCAAGGACTTCATCAACTCTAATGACTTCAACATCTTCAAATGATTTCAACTTTAGTTTCACCAAAGACTTCAACTTAGACATCACTAAGGACTACAAGTGAAGACCAAGAGACACTATAATGCCTACCAAAGACATCGATATCAAGTTAGAGTATGGATCATATTGACCCATGACGTATGATTATACTAAGTTATTATTTTCAAGGAAAACTTGTTGTTTCCTTCAACTCACGAGTTAAGCTCATAAGTTGTTAAGTGGATAGTTGCTTGTTGATTGCTTGATTGTTTGATTGAACTTGGTTGGTTTTCAGTGTGTGATAGGACTTCTTAAAAACCTATCCACCAATACTTATCCCTATCAAACCAACAAATGCCTCCCCGTCGTGCCAACCCCAACCAAAAAAACAACATCACTCCTGAGATGCAGCAGTTGATGACAGGCCAAACTCAACTGATGCAGATGATGACCACACTCATACAGAATCAGAACAACAACAGCAACAACAATCAGAATAACCCTCCAGCACTTGACATGCTCACCAAGTTTCTGAAACTTAGGCTTGTAAGGTTCTCTGGAACAACTGATCCAATGGAAGCCAATGATTGGTTATGTTCGGTGAATAAGGACTTAGTGACTGTTGGCTGCACCGATGAAGAAAAAGTTAGGTTTGCAGCATTTCTACTTGAAGGACCAGCAGCAACATGGTGGGACAACTTTCAAATCACTACTCCCCTTGAAGATGTAACTTGGGATATTTTTGAGGATGGATTCAGAACAACTCACATCTCACCTGGAGTGATGTACTTGAAGAAAAAGGAGTTTCACAATCTGAAACAACGTCACCTCAGTGTGGCTGAGTATATTGAAGAATTCAACAATCTGGCACGCTATGCACCGGATGAAGTTGATACAGATGCTAAGAGAAAAGAAAAATTTCTTGAAGGACTTAATGATGAGTTGAACCTGTAGCTAGCTGTTGCCTATGTCCCAACTTATCAATCACTCTGTGACAAAGCCACTATTTTGGAAAACAAGATGAAACAAGTTGAGAACAGAAAGAGGAAGCATAAACTCAAGAATCACTCAGGATCATCAAAAAGGAAGCATTCATTCAAAAAGAGCAATGAAGATTCTGAACCATATCAGTATTACCACAACAACAATGGAAGTGATAATAATGGAAATGATAATGACAATGGAGATGACCTTGATCAGAACCAACATGACAACATTTTCAAGAAGAAAGACATTAGCCAGTTGCAGTGTTATAATTGTAAGGAACTTGGACACTATGCATCAGACTGTCCTGAGAAGGAAAAGAATAAGGATGCTAGAAGAGCCAATGGAAATAACTCCAATGTGACCGAAAAAGGACATGTGAACCACATTGACATGGATGGAAACTTTGAAGAGATAGAAGAAGTGTATGTCAGAAACTAGTTAAACTCAGAGGAGTCAAATAAGGATTCCCTGTCTGGATATTAAGTGTTGAACCCATAGTCAAGTGAACCATCAATGTAACCCTATGAGACTTTATTTTTAAGGGTGGTAGTACCCTAGTTGCCTTGAAGCCAACTTGTAACCTTTAGCCTTCCCCAAATCTCGGGACGAGATTTATTTTAAGGGTGGTAGCCTGTCACATCCCAAAATTTTCCAAATTTTGAAATGTGAAAAATAAATAAACAAAAAAAAAGCTTTGTTGAAATTTAGGGTGAGAAGAAACTTTTTGATTCCATTTGGAAACATCCAAACCTATTTTGATCAAATAAATCCTAAAAGGATTTAAAAAGATAAACAATTAATAAATAAAATTATGATAGTTGGAATTACTATTTTTGGATCTTTTAATAAAAGGATTTGATTTTCAAAAGCAAAGGTAGAATTATGATTACGGATTATTTTATAGAGCCAAATTAAATCTTGGCCAAGTTTTGAAATAAAATATTTCTATTTGATAAAAAGAATAAAGGTTTATTTAAATAAAATAATGAGGATTTAATAATATCCAATTTTATTAAAGTAAAGGCTTTTCCATTTTAAGTAAACACTAAAACTTGTTAATTTATTTTAAATAAGTTTTTCAAGTGTTTTATTTATTCAAATAAAACCTACTGAAATGATTTTGGTATTATTTAGATTTCAAATAGAGTTTTTAAATAAATTAAATCCTATTTGAATTAATAACTAAGGTCTTTTTATTTTATTATTAAATAGATCCTAAAAGAATAAAAGTATTATTTTGTTTTTACTTTGGTTTGTGTTGTTAAGCAGAATTAAAATAAATAAAAAGTTTGGCAAAGGTTTGAATTCATTTGTTGTTTGAATTATTTGTTTGAAAATCAAAACAGAAAATCAAATAGAAAAAGAAAAAGGCAATCAGTATAAAAAAAATGAATCCGACCAAACCCAACTGGCCAGCCCACTAAGCCCAGTAAGAGCCCACCCGGCATACCCTCACCGAAGCGTTTTCTCACGCACAAACACACCCGCAGAGACGCTGAGCGGTGGACCCATCTCCCTCTTTCTATCCCTCGCTGACAGACAGGCCCCACGCCAGCACGTCGTCGTCCTCACCCGCGACCAAGTCCCCTGCCGTTGCAGCCGAGTAATTCCGGCAATGAATACGCGTTGATGGCGGCCTTAATTCCTCGCAGTGACCACACTCGTTAAATCGCCCCACTCTCCTCTCTCTTTCCCCCCAGACAGCGCCTCCCCTCTGCCCCAGGGCTGCCCAGATTTTCCCTTGCACCGCCGCGGACTCCGACGAGCTTCGTGATCAATTCCGGCGCCGTCTAGCCTCGCCTCGACTCCCACTACACACTAGCCTGTTCCCCACCTCCTGGCACATCTCCCCGTGCCACTCGTTCGCTCATGCGCGCTCGGAAGTGTCGACTTCGTCTTCATCTGAGCGCCACCGTCGTCTGCCATTGCTCCGTCGAGCTTCCCAGGTGAACTCCGTCCTCCCCTCTCGTTCCCGATGATACTCCCGTACTCCCCATGCTCGTACGCATCTAACACACCCTCCCACTTGCCTCGGCACGATCTGCAGCTTCGTCCCCGACGATGAACAGAACCGCCTGACGCCACCACCGACTCCGGCGAGCGATTACTCCCGTCCCTGTGCGCCCCTCGTCAAACCAACAGAACGTTGAGCTTTAGCACCTCTCTGCGAGCACGGTGAGCACCCCCGTTACCTCCTTTTATTCATGTATCACCGGAACCGCCGTTAGCCGAGCGTCGCCGCCGCGCGCTGCCGTCGAGCGCCGCCCAACCATGGTCAGAGGCACCGTGGCCGTTAGATTTTGATCCGTTGGCTGAGAATAGATCTAAGCGAAGAGGTATGAGTGAACCAGAACCGCACGATCTTATTTAGATCCAACAGCCCACAGAGGTTGATCCGCACGAAGCGGTACCGGCCAATAGAATCACGCCGAGTGGCACTGGTTTTGTTTAAAACAGAATTTTGAATCTGATTGATATGCAAACTTGTAAAATTCATAACTTAAAATATACACGTCCATATTTTGCAAATTTTATATCAATGGAATCAGTAGAACATTTACTTTGCAACCATTCACTTTTTTTAATGTTTTGCTTCTGGTAAATTGGTTGAATTTGCAGAAACTTGTGTAGGCTTATTTTGAATATAAAAATTGTTCTAGATATAATTTTAATGTGAAATCTTTGCAAAATGGTTTGTTTTGAACCTACTGACCCTAGGAACCAACTTATGGATTTAAAAATGTATTTTGTGAAATTTACGAATAAATAATTGAATTAGCTCATTTCTAGTCAAATAAAAATAATGTTTATGGTTTAGAAATGATTTTTGAGTAAAACCTTTGGGAAATGATTTGATTCAAACCTTCTGACCCTAAAAACCAAGTTTTGAGAATTAAAATATATTTGGTGAACTCTTTGAAGAATATTTCTTTGCTAAAAGCATTTTCAACCACATAAAATAATGAATTGACTTAAAATGGTTTATAGATAAAACCTTTTGCAAATGGTTTTACCACTTTAGAAAATGACCACTTTGAACTTTATAATGGTTAGAGATTAGTAGAAACCAATCTTTGCAAATAAAACTATCTTTTGCATGCTTGCATGCATGACCTTGTCTTTGTTATTTTATGTGTGACAAATTGTTTGAATGTTGGGTTGAATATGTGTTTGCTTGATTGAATTGTAGTGAAGTTAGAAGAGTGTGATATTTGTAAGATCAAGAAGTGAACCAACATTCTATACTAAAAAGGCAAGTGACACTATCATCCAAGTCCTATTATTTTCGTTACACTTAGTGGATTTTTTTGTAACATGCATGAAAAGGATTTCTATATTTTATGCTATGCTAAATCCTAATAGGATACCCTTATATATTCCTTTGTGGAAACAACGTAGTTGTAGTAAGCTTAGCCCTGCTATATATTGGGATGTGATACATGATATGATTATATGAAGAATTCAAAAGACATATGTTTTTATAATAAAACAAGTACTCAATGAACCACCTGGGTGGACAAGGATACTCAAGTTTTGGACAAGGTGGCAACAAAAGGAACCATGTTTATATGGCTATCTCTTTTTGTTGTGCACTAGAAGGAAACCACCCAGGGACTTAGAGATTGAACATGTTTCTCGTACAGTGGCTTCCGTGTACAGCCACATGCTAAATGGGCTCTGGCTTAGTCAACTACATAGTGGAAGTCCCATGCATTGGCATCTTCAGGTTAACTAGATTTGTGCTAGGGAACTTGAAACCCTACAATGGTGCCTGAATGACAAGCTAGCATTGTGTATTGGGAGGACTTCTATGGAAAGACTTTGTCACATTATCAATCTGCCAGTACTCCATCTTGGTGAGTACTTATCCAGCGGCCACTGGTGGCATAAAGATGAGATTGTGTCATGTGGGTAAAGTATACAACTTCTGCAGAAGATCAAATTCTAAGTACTTAGTCGTGTCCCCGGTTATGGACAATACTGAGCAACTAAGGCCTGAAGCTATGGAAGATCTCGACATTCCAATTTCTCAAAGTTAAAAACTTGAGGGTGACAACAAGGGATTAAAAGCACTTGGAGTTTTCCAATAAGTTCAAAAGGATTTGACAAAGATCAAAAACTATTTTGAAAAGATAGGATAAAACTATATTGCTTTCTGCAAATGAGCCTAAACCCTACTTAGCCAAATATGCATGTAATGATAGGATCCACATATTTCTACTTAGTAGTGAAAACTTGCCAATACAATTCAAATGTATTGACCCTTGTGGCTGCAACTTATTATGTTGCAGGTTCGTTTGATGATTAGTGAAGTTTAATGATTAGGATTACAAGTCTACAACCAACATGACTGCCTGTGGCACTTTGAAGATGAAGGACCCCATGCTTATAGATATTCTGCTGCAATGTAATGTGATAGCCAAATGAGCTATGTAAGATGTAATGAATTATTTTATTCCTGGTTATAAAGTTGTATTATGACCTTTGTTTCTTGATATTACATCTTAACTGTGGATGCTAGCTATTGATCCAGGGACTAGCATTGTAAACACAGGGATCTCTACCTTATTAAAGGTTGGGAACCTTACACGTCTAAGCTTGGGGAAGCTAGTTTTTATGAAAATGATCTTTTTAGTTCCCCAACTTTGGAAGATAGCTATTCTATTGGGTATGATGATACCAAACTTCCAATCTATGATGATTGGAATGATGAATATGATATTTTTAGTCGACCTACTATTGAGGATAAAATTAATTGTGATTACAATATGCCTCCTATATTTGATGATTATGGTGATGAGAATAGTAATGATAGCTATTTTGTTGAATTTGCTCCCACTATGATTAATAAGGATGACTATGTTTATGTGGAGAGTAATAATTATTATATGCATGTGGCTCATGATAAGAATGTTATATGGGATAGTTATATTGTTAATTTTATTCATGATGCTACTGAAAGTTATTATGAGAGAGGGAAACATGTTTTTAAGTATTTCAACAATATTAAGATTCCCCTATTTATGTTAAAATTCTTGAAGTTGCACTTGTTTTGCTTTCCTATGCTTGTTGCTTTGTGCTTTCATGACTTGTTTCTTTATAAGATTCTTATGCATAGGAAGTGGGTTAGACTTAAATGTGTTTTGAATTTTCTTCTTGATGCTCTCTTTTTCTTCAATTCATATTTCTTATGTGAGCATCTTCTCAAACTATCAAGCCTAACTTAAAGGAGTTAAATAAAAGTACTTGTTGGAGATAACCCAAGAGTTTTCTTGAGTCTTGAAAGTTATTACTTCAGTAATGACCCCTCCTTATCCTTTCTATTTGCTTTTTTGTGCCAAGAATAACCTCTAATGAGAGGGAAATATGATTTGGGGAGTTGTTGTCCTGAAACAGATTTCGGTCCTCCACCATAAAAATTCGTGAGGATTCTCTCTAAGTCGTATTGAGCTGAAAATTTAAGAAT
The DNA here is from genome assembly GCA_916181665.1 of Avena sativa. Classification (NCBI taxonomy): domain Eukaryota; kingdom Viridiplantae; phylum Streptophyta; class Magnoliopsida; order Poales; family Poaceae; genus Avena; species Avena sativa. The sequence goes on along the minus strand of OV702280.1, from coordinate 228,110,410 downwards.
AAATCCCCCAGTATGTTAGATAACTTTCGTTAGTTCAACACTTTTTGTTTTGAGTAACATAAGGTCTTCGAAAAAATCGGTCTATTATCTTTTGAATACACTAATGTTGCTAATGAAGATTGTGTGAAGTTTTGTATGAAGGAAAATTTTCAGGTGTAGAGAAAGAATGATGTAATGAGATGAAGAATTGACAAAATCTCAAGCTTGGGGATGCCACCCCGTGTCACCCTAATAAATATTAAAGAGGTACAAGCGTCAAAGCTTGGGGATGCCCAAGGCATCCCCTTCTTCATCAATAAAAATCTCAGGTCTTTCTAGACACTTTGTTTTTATTGTTTTATGCACTATTGTGTTATTCTTGGAGCATCTTAGTTTTCGTTTTTGGTTTTTTTTTTGCTTATTTTGCTTGAATAAGTTGGTTGGAGCTCAGCACGCTTATTTTGGAGAGAGACACACTCTGTTTTCATTGCCTACAACACTCTAGTTTTTATTCTTATTGTCTTGTGAGTGTTCTCTTTTGCTAGCACTATGTTTAGCCTTAGTTTTCTTATGATTTTTGCTTAGAACTTTTTAGTTCTTCTTTGTGGATTTGTGAGACAAGCTCACTGGTATTTATTGATTATTATCTTTGTGAGTTGTTTCAAATAAGTTGATTGGTGTTGGAGAGGAGTAGAAAGTTCTTGCTTGAGTAGTACAAGAGTAACTTGCTTTGGCTGTGACTTAGACTTTAGCATGTCATGCTAGTTGTTGTTTTAACCTTATTCTTAGTGATTATTGATGTAGCATGACTTGTTCCAAACAATTGAGATTGCTTAATGTGCCTTGAAAGAATCATGTGTTGTTTTAGCATACAAAAGCATAATATTGTGGTATTCTCCTTTGATGCTTTGTTTGGGTTGACTTGGCACATGCTCACACCATGTTATGACTATGAACAAGTCACCATAGCCTCTAAGTTCATTTAGTCCTTGACTTGTAGTACCACTTTATGCTTTGATTAGTATTTTGTCGCTATGCATGATTATGGCCATTATTGCTCTCTTAGTTGGTTGCTCCCAGACTTTTCCTAGCCTCCACTTGTATGTGTAAGCTCTACTCATCCTTCCAACTCCCAAGAAACCTAGTTATTCCAAAGTGTCCACTATAAATTCCTATGCATGGTGTGTTACACCATTCCAAGTATATTCTTGTTTTCAGCTATCTTCCAATTAAAAACTATTTTGTTATGTGAAAACTTAGTGATTAAAGCCCTCAGAAACTTGATGGCACACCTTATATTCTTTGCCCCTAATAAACTTGAACCATTGTGTCGTCTATGTTGTCTATGCTTGCACTTATACGTTGGAATTAGCAGAAACATGTTGTCATCGGGAATGTTTTCAACATTGCACTTGTACTTCGTACTCAGTTGATATCATGCTATTTTGTTTATGGATGTCACCGGTGTGAAATAAAGAGGGAACCTGTAAGTCCATGGAGTATGTATTTTGTGTTAGATAAACGCCTGGGCCGCTAGCCTAATCCATGGCTAATCATGTTGGAAACTTACAGCATCACCATAGTAAATAAAAAGATCACTGAGATGCTCATTGTCTGATTGCCTTGTCATTTTGGTTATGGGATAGCTCCTGTGCCATGTGCAAGGGGTACCCCGTTGGCGGTTCTCTGTGATACACACGTACTTACTATGACAAGAACTTACAGGTGAATGAAGTTGAGTAGCATGAGGTGTGGCCCTCGTATTCAAGGGACTTGAGATTGCCAACTTATACTTTGTCAAGCATATACTCCATAGTTTGTTCACTTTAACCTTAATCACTTCAAGATGCTTATGATAGGGGCAATGAGGGCTGAAAGCTAACAAGTACCATAATTTTTGGAAGCTCTTTTTGAAACTTGAAATCCCTGCTTCCCTTTATGAAGGGCCTTTCTTCCACTATTATGTTGAGTCTCCACCTTCTACCTTTAGGCACCATTAAAAGAGCATAGTTGCCATTCTTAGTTCTATGTACAGTGTCCCAAAACTTATTGATTGATGCATATTGTTGATATTGCTTGTTCTTGTGCTATTTGTTTCTAGTCACCCTTCTGAACTTTGAAGGTGTCCTATGCATCTATTTGCTACTCCATGAGGGACAAGCTGAATACCACTATGTTATGTTTTCTGTATGTGAAACAAACAAACGTTTTTCAATGCATGTTATTGTAACATCCCAAAAATCATGTTTTCAAAGATTGCATATCATACATGCATGCATATAATTTAGCGATCATATTCCAACTCATTTCAAGAAATCAGAAGCACTTAGTGCTATTATTTTATGTGAGCAACCATTAATCAAATGCCACTCTCAATTGAGAAAATAAATGTCTTAAACCAAGCTTTGTTTGTTCTTTGATTGTTTTAGTTGAATGCTAGAGTTTGGACAAAAATTTCCAAACAAATATGGTTTTAAAACCATTTTCAAATCTATATCAAACCATGTGCTACGGCACTATTATTTTTAAAAATCTTCAAGTACCATACTAGTCCAACAAGACAGTATGATTCTATACTCAAAATTATACAAGTTTCACTTTACAAAAATCCAGAAAAGATTTGAATTTAATTGCTTTTGAATTTGATTGAAAATGATTCCTGAAATTCATTATAGAAAAAGAAAAGGAATTAGGAAAACCAACTGGGCCTGGCGCCACCAATCTAGCCCAGCAACAGACCTAGCCCACTAAGCCCACCCGGGCCATTCCCTCCCCCTCTCTCTCTCACCCGCGCCGAATCAACCCACCAGAGACTGACCAGTGGCCCCATTGCCACGTCGTCATCGTCCTCCCCAAAATTCCGCGCGATGAACACGTCGTCGCCGCCCTTACCTCGCGGATTAAATCGAATCAATTCCCTTGATTCCGGCAGTAATTCGCCCAGCCTTCACCTGCTACTTAAACCCCACCCCGCCATGGTCATTTCCCCCCACACTGCACACTCTCCTCGCCACCAGGCTGCCGGCAATTCGAGTTGCACCGCCGCTGTACCGAGAGACTCCGGCGAGCCATCACGCTGAGTACCGAGCGCCCCTTGCCTTCTGGTCCATGCGAGCTGCTTCGCAATCATCTTGCGCATCTTCTCATGCCTTTATTTTGTTCTGAATCGCCCTAGGCCGTCGTCATCGTCCACCTCTGGAAACGAGCGAAGCTCAACTCGACTCCGGCGACTAATTCCGGTGAGCCCCGCGTTCCCCTCTGTTTCTGAATCACGCGGTCGTGTTCGCCAATGTCTAGCGCACCTTCTAACGTTTTCTGTTTGGATCCTTGCGCCCAGAACATCGTCTTCGACTCCGACAGTGAGCACCCGACGCCGCCGGCAACTCCGACGAGGTCCTGCTGCTGTGTCCGTGCGCCCCGACCCTGCCCGTCCACACGTTGAGCATCCCCACGTTCCCGCGGTCTCGGTAAGCACACGCCCGACCCCCTGCCCCTCTGGTTTCGCCAGAACATCGCCGGCAGACGCGCAGCCACCGCGGCAATAATTTGCGCCGCCCGTTGTTGGTCAAAGCAACGTGGTCCATTAGATCTGAATCCAGCGCTTAGGATTAGATCTGTAGCGAAGGGGTACGTTTTGATCTGGACCGTACGCAGTTAATTAGATCCAATGGTGCGCGAGTGTGATCCGGTGCGAAGCGGTATCGTCCAATCAGATGCTGCCGCGTGGCATGTTCTTCGTTTTAAAAATCTGAATTAGATCTATTAGTGTTTAAACTTGAAAAATTCATAACTTTTGATTCCCACGTCCAAATTTGACAAATTTTATATCATTGGAATCAGGAGAGAAAATCCTTTCCATTTATACAATGTGTTTAATGTTTTGCCTCTGTTAAAATGATTGTTTTTACATAAACATTTGTAGGCATAATTTGTGTATAAAAATTATTTGAAAAATGTTTTGTTGTTCAAATAAAGTGTAATTGGCAAGTTTTGAACTTGTTTAAGATTCAGTACTATGCACTTGTCTTGTTTGGTGTAGAAAATCATCACATGGCATTTTGCATGCATTCATATATTTTTGCTTGTATATATTTTGTATGTGATTTTGGTGCTATTATTTTATGTGTAGATTTTGGTGCAAATAGTGATTGTGATTGTTAGATTGTTGCTACTCTCCAAACTACAAAGACAAGTGGTGCTTCATGATTTTATTCCTATGTTTTTCAACTACGCACCAGAAATATTTTGCTAGACTTGCATGAATATTTTGATCTATATGCTATGCTTGGGAAATCCTAGTAGTTGTAGAGTTGCTAGAAATTTCTAAGTTAAGATGCTTATCTATGCCATGCTTAGCCTAGCTAGTAGCAACCAAGGGTGGTTATATATTCATGCTATGATAGAATATTTCTAAGTCTTTGGACTTGTGTTTTTGCTTAATAAAACAACTAAGTGAATGAATCACCTGGGTGGAATGGAAAGAAGGGTTTGTGTTGAGTGGTTACACAAGGCCCATTTCTATGGTTTACCTTGTGTATATCACTTGTGGAAAGCCACCCAGGAACAAAGGGATTTGAGATGCCAAATGTTAAGAAGCTTCTAGTGCAGCCACATGGCAATATGGGCTCTGCCTGGATCACATAGGTTGCAATAACTTAGCCATTTGGACAGTTGGTGGTAGTGGGTTGATAGGTTGGAACGCGTCCATTTGGTCTAAGGGAAGGCTTCTGAAAGGTCCTGTCTTGGTTAAAATCAAGTCTTGTGGGGAAAGTGCACAACCTCTGCAGATGGAAGAATCTAAGTACTTAGCCATGTCCCTGGTATTGGACAACTTGAGCATCAAGACATGGAAGCTATCACGAATCTCCTCATCCCAATTTCTAAGTTAAAACTTGTGGGTGAACAAGGGTGAAGGATCACCAATTTCTATTGGTGATTCCTTGGGAAAGTTTTGTCAAAGAAAAACTTAGAGTTTTCAACTAATAGGTAAAACCTATTTTGAGAAAAGCAAGCCTAAGATACACTTATCCAAAATTCATATAGTATCTAGACTACCAATATTCTACTAAGGTATCACTTGCAATTACTATTCCAATGTATTGACCCACTGTGGCTGTAACTTGTGATGTTGCAGGTTATTCCGATGATGATTAGGGGTTATGAGTCTACACTCAACATGCTTGCCTGTGGCACATGAATATGAAGACTTATTTATCTTATTATATATTTGAACTCTTGTATTAGGCATGTGGCCATGGAGTTTGTAAAAGACTATGTTGTCTCTGGAATGATATGTAATAATGACCTTTGTTTCTGTGTACTTCATCTTAAACTGTGGATTCTAGCATTGATCCAGGGACTAGCATTGCAATCACAGGGATCCTTACCTTTATAAAGGGAGGGATCTTACAGATGGTATCAGAGCACTGTGTTGCCTGTAGGATTATGACCCTAGGATTGGAAACCACTAAGGAAAATTTTCAACAACTTCCTCACTTGTCTTTTCTTATCGTAAACTCTTCTAATCTTCTTTCTCATCTCTATTTGTAGATGAACTCCATCAACGAAGCCATGAGGAAGGGACCAATCATGACTATGACTTTGGAATGTGAGACAGAATTCCCTAAGGCTCTCAAGGACCTCATGGTTGCCATGGGAATACATGGTGCAACTGTGTACAAAGGTTTTCATGTGATGGATGAAGGAGTTGAATACTGGTGGGTGCAACTTCACTTGTATAAAAACAAGCAAGACAACCAAAAGGAGTCAGGATTCTGCATGGTCACCAACTCAGTGATGCACATTACATTCTTTGATTCAGCAAGGGATGCAGCGTGGAAGGCCATCAAAGAGCTTGGTGATAGAATCAAGTGCAGAATGCTCAACACCCAGAATGACCTTAGGGAAGAAAAGAAGCATACCCAAGAGTTAGAGGCTACCAAAAAACATTTAAGAGAGGACATCATAGGCTTATCCATTGAGTCATGTGATCAGGATCGACAGATTTCCTCTAGGGATGCCCTGTTAGCCAACTTGGCAACTGACATGGGATTGTAACGTACTTCGTTAGTTGGACCACCACACTTATCATTTTATTTCCCAAATGTTGTTTAAAATAAGTTGAACCTTGGATGCTTGTAATGGTTTTATGTATGCCATGACTTGAGTGTTTTGATTGTCAAAGATATGCATGTGATGCCTTGTCTTGTGATTCATCTCTATGTATGTTGATTCTAACATTTTCTATCTTATAAAATAGATGCCTAATGTTACCATCAGCACGGCTGAAGAGTTCAAGGGAACTCGTTTTGGCACTCGTATTATTGAGCTCACTAGTTTGCTCAATCTCCCACTTCCTACTATCATGATGCTTCCCCTCACCAAGTTCGAGAGGAAGGACCTTTGGGGCTTCAAGGTTACTCATCCAGGACGCCAGACTGAGCCAGCCATGGAGGCCATCACCTTCAAGATCATGCATGATGACAAGGAGAGAGGCCTAGAGGTAGTCATGCAGGACTTGCTTGGACGTTTGCTAGGGAGATACTCTCAGGAGATTAGAGGTACTCATTTCCATACCTTCGGTAGACGTGATGAGGATGGTGAGGCCATTGACTTCGAGGATACTGCTAGAGAGACGGCAGAGCCGGTTCGTCTATACCTCCAGGACTTAGAGGTTCTTCTTAGGCACCTAGATACTGATAGGACCAACGTCATGCTTAGCAATGACGAACTCCAGGTGCAGCTTCGTGAGAAGGACAAGCTCTTCGTGGAGCAAGATGAGATAGTCAAAGAAATGGAGGCCAAGTTTGAGAGTCAGGATAAAAGGTTCAAGAGTCAAGAGAAGAGAGTCCAAGATAGGAACAAGAGGATTCGAGACATGACTGCAGAACTAGAGGCCAAGGACTTCGAGCTCGAGCATCAGCAAGGTGTGATTGAGAGGCTTCGTTCATAGAACAGGGCTCTCAAAGCCAAAATAGAGACCTTGACCACCAATGTTGAGGAGTACAAGACTGCTATGGAGAATGCAGGTCTTACACTTGTTGATGAGGAGGTTGATGCAGAGGAGTAGTGATGACTATTCATTTATCGTTATTTATCATACTTTTGATTATTGAGTCGCAATGACCATCCAACATGTGGATGGCTTGCTATTAGTGTGTTTACCTTTCAAAACTTGTTGTTTATGTTGTTGAACTTTTGTTATTCTTGATGCATGCTTGGTGATTTTCTATGTGATGTATTGTGCATGTTAAGCATATATGGGTATCTCATTCTTATCCTCATTGAAAACCACAGATGCATCCCCGACGTGCCAATCCCAACCCCAACAACAACAACATCACCCCTAAGATGCAGCAGATGATGACAGCTCAGACGCAGCTGATGCAGATGATGACCACGTTTATACAGAACCAGAACAACAACAACAATAATAACAACAACAACAATCAGAATAACCCACCGGGTTTTGACATGCTTACCAGGTTCTTAAGACTGAGGCCAGCAAAGTTCTCAGGAACTACTGATCCTATGGTGGCCAATGATTGGCTACACTCTGTGAACAAGGATTTGGTAACTGTTGGCTATACTGATGAAGAGAAAGTCAGATTTGCAGCACACTTGTTGGAAGGACCAGCAGCCACTTGGTGGGATAACTTTCAGATCACCACTCCCATTGCGGATGTGACATGGGCTATCTTTGAAGACGGTTTCCGTACTGCTCACATCTCATCCGGAATGATGAGTTTGAAGAAGAAGGAATTCCATAACCTAAAGCAGCACCACCGCAGCGTAGCATAATATATTGAGGAGTTCAACAATCTGGCGCGTTATGCACCGGATAAAGTTGATACTGATGCTAAGAGGAAAGAAAAGTTCCTTGAAGGATTGAACGATGAATTGAACCTGCAGCTATCTGTGGCCTATGTCCCCACATACCAGTCTCTTTGTGACAAGGCTGCTATTTTGGAGAGCAAGATAAAACAGGTTGAAAGCAGGAAGAGGAAGCACTCTGACAAGCACAGCTCGGGATCGTCTCACAAGCGTTCCCATTATGACGACAGTGGGAATTCTGGATCCCACAAGCATGGAAAATACAACAAGCACCACAACCACAACCGTCATCATGACAACAAGCACCACCGTAGTCATGACAATGACAAGTACAAGAATCACAAGAGTGGAGATAAGAGCCACCACAATGGAAGTGGAAGTGGAAGTGGTAGTGGAAGCCAGCCTGTCAAGAAGGATCTTAGTCAGGTTGAGTGTTTCAAGTGCAAGAAGATGGGGCATTATGCAAATGAATGCCCAGAAAAGAAAGTGGAAGGACCCAACAAGCCCAACCCTTTTCAAAAGGGACAGGTGAACCACATCAATGTGGAAGAGATCTATGAGGAACCTGATGATGTTGCTGGTAAGTTCAAACACAATTCTGTTCCAGCATTTGTTCTCTTTGATACTGGTGCATCTCATTCATTCATATCAAGAGAATTTGTTGAAAGAAATGAACTACCGGTAGAAACTATTGGGTGTCCTATAAAAGTAAGTTCTCCTGGCGGAGAAGTGATAGTGAACTCGGGATGTTATAATCTAGTCATAGAGTTTGGGAAGTATAAGTTTCCCGTTAATCTGATAATCCTAAACTCCCAAGGATTGGATGTCATTTTGGGAATGGACTGGATGACTAAGCACCAGGGAGTGCTAGATTGTGCCAACCATACTGTCTCGCTCACAACTCCAGAAAACAAAAGGATTAGATTCAAGACCAACTTTGAATCGAAAAGGAGTAAGCTAAATTCTCTTAAGGGGGTTAGCATAGACAGTGTGCCAATTGTGAGTGAATATCCGAATGTGTTTCCGTAAGAATTGTTGGGAATGCCACCAGATAGAGATGTGGAATTTCTTATTGATTTCCTACCAGGATCTGGACCCATAGCAAAAAGACCGTACAAGATGTGAGTTGATGAGTTGAAAGAACTCAAGAAGCAACTTGGAGAACAGTTGCAGAAAGGTTTTATTCAACCAAGTTATTCATCTTGGGGAGCACCAGTTTTGTTTGTGGAAAAGAAAGATAAAAATCAAAGGTTATGCATAGATTACCGCTCACTCAATGAGGTGACTATCAAGAACAAATACCCTTTGCCTAGAATCAATGACTTGTTTGATCAGCTAGAAGGAGCCTGTGTCTTCTCAAAGATTGATCTCCGATCAGGATATTTCCAACTCAAAATAAGGGAACAAGACATACCTAAGACAACTTTCACCACCAGGTATGGATTGTATGAGTACATTGTGATGCCATTTGGTTTGACCGATGCCCCAGCTTATTTCAAGAAGATGATGAACAAGGTATTCATGGAGTTCCTTGACAAGTTTGTTGTCGTATTCATCGATGACATTTTAGTCTACTGCAAGAGCAAAGAAGAGCATGAAGGACATTTGCGTTTGATACTTGAGAAGCTTAGAGAGCATAAGCTGTATGCCAAATTCAGCAAGTGTGAGTTTTGGTTGAATGAAGTTGGAATTCTCGGACACGTTGTGTCAGGAGATGGTGTAGCAGTTGATCCTGCTAAAGTTTCAGCTGTAACTGAATGGGAATCCCCTAAGTCAGTGAAAGAAGTTCATAGTTTCCTTGGCTTGGCAGGATACTACAGAAGGTTCATTGAGAATTTCTCCAAGATAGCTAAGCCAATGACAGAATTGCTAAAGAAGGACAAGAAATTTGCTTGGTCTGAAGGATGTGAACTCAGTTTCCAAGAGTTGAAGAAGAGGCTAGTGTCAGCACCAGTCTTATGTCTGCCAGATTTGGAGAAGGATTTCCAAGTGTATTGTGATGCATCTCATCATGGATTAGGTGCAGTACTTATGCAAGAAGGGAAAGTTGTGGCTTATTTCTCGAGGCAACTCAAAACTCATGAGGTAAATTACCCTACTCATGATTTAGAGTTAGCCTCTGTTTTCCATGCACTCAAAACATGGAGACACTATATTTTGGGAAAGCGATGTGAAGTGTTCACAGATCACAAATGTTTGAAGTATATCTTCACCCAGAAATAAATTAACATGAGACAAAGAAGGTGGCTAGAACTCATCAAGGACAATGACTTGAGTTTGCAATACCACCCCGGTAAAGCAAATGTTGTAGCGGATGCTCTAAGCCGTAAGGTTTTTGTGAATGGCCTTACTAAGGGAGAATTGCCAGATGATCTGTGTGCCCAATTTAGAGATCTCAGATTGGAGATTGTGCCTGAAGGACATCTCATGTCATTGGATGTTCAACCCACTTTGTTGGACAAAATCAAATAAGCCCAAAAGACAGATAAGGAAATTGTAGAGATTAAGGAAAAGATTGGCAAAGGGAAAGCCAAAGGATTCCATGAAGATGAACAAGGTACTTTATGGCATGGAAAACGTATCTGTGTTCCACAAGATCCGGAGCTTCGGAAACTGATATTACAAGAAGCACATAACTCACCGTATTCCATCCATCCGGGTAACACCAAAATGTACATGGATATGAAAGAAATATTTTGGTGGAATAATCTCAAGAAGAACATCGCCGAACATATTGCTTTGTGTGATGTATGTAGTAGAGTGAAAGCGGAACATCAGAAACCAGCAGGATTGTTACAACCACTACCTATTCCTGATTGGAAGTGGGACAAAATTGGCATGGATTTCATCACCGGATTGCCAAGGACCAGGTCAGGATATGATTCTGTTTGGGTAGTAGTGGATCGCCTAACTAAAGTGGCTCATTTCATACCCGTGAAGACAACCTATACAAGTGCTAAGTTAGCCAAGATCTATATGAGTAGGATTGTATGTCTACATGGAGTACCCAAGAGTATTGTGTCTGATAGGGGAACTCAATTCACTTCTCATTTTTGGAGGCAACTACATGAGTCATTGGGAACGAGGTTGGAATTCAGCACTGCTTTTCATCCTCAGACTGATGGACAAATAGAAAGGACCAACCAGATTCTTGAAGATATGTTGAGGGCATGTGCCCTAGACTATGGAGCCAGTTGGGATGAAAGTCTGCCTTACGCAGAATTCTCTTACAATAACAGCTATCAAGCTAGTATTGAGATGGCACCATTTGAGTTTCTCTATGGAAGAAAGTGTACCACCCCATTGCTATGGAATGGTGTGGGAGAAAGAAGTTTGTTCGGAACAGAACTAATCAAAGAGGCTGAAGAGAAAGTCAAGCTAGTTAAGGACAGATTGAAGATAGCACAGTCCCGATAAAAGAGCTACGCAAATCCTAGGCGTAGGGAAGTCACCTATGAGGTGGGTGATAGAGCTTATCTTAGAGTGTCACCACTTCGTGGAGTGAAGAGATTTGGTGTCAAAGGTAAATTGGCCCCAAGATATGTTGGACCATTCAAGATTCTAAGTCGTAAAGGAGAAGTAGCTTATGAGATTGAATTGCCAGAGTCTTTGTCTGCTTTTCATAATGTATTTCATGTGAGTCAGCTTAAGAAATGCCATCCAGAAATGGAAGAGACTTCTTTGAAGGATACCATACCTTTGGAGGAGGTTCAATTGGAAAGTGATCTCACTTACGAAGAGAAACCTATCAAGATTCTTGAGACTGCAGAAAGAGTTACTCGGACTAAGACTATGAAATTCTGCAAGGTTCAATGGAACCATCATTCCGAAGAAGAATCCACATGGGAAAGAGAATATGATCTTTGGAAAGACCACCCTCACCTATTTGCTAGCCAACCCGAATCTCGAGGGCGAGATTCACCTTAAGGGGGTTAGATTTGTAACATACCAAAAATCATGTTTTCAAAGATTGCATATCATACATGCATGCATATAATTTAGGGATCATTTTCCAACTCATTTCAAGAAATCAGAAGCACTTAGTGCTATTATTTTATGTGAGCAACCATTAATCAAATTCCACTCTCAATTGAGAAAATAAATGTCTTAAACCAAGCTTTGTTTGTTCTTTGATTGTTTTAGTTGAATGCTAGAGTTTGGACAAAAATTTCCAAACAAATATGGTTTTAAAACCATTTTCAAATCTATATCAAACCATGTGCTAAGGCACTGTTATTTTTAAAAATCTTCAAGGACCATACTAGTCCAATTGGACAATATGATTCTATACTCAAAATTATACAATTTTCACTTTGCAAAAATCCAGAAAAGATTTGAATTTAATTGCTTTTTAATTTGATTGAAAATGATTCCTGAAATTCATTATAGAAAAAGAAAAGGAATTAGGAAAACCAACTGGGCCTGGCGCCACCAATCTAGCCTAGCAACAGACCTAGCCCACTAATCCCACCCGGGCCATTCCATCCCCCTCTCTCTCTCACCCCTGCCGAATCAACCCACCAGAGACTGACCAGAGGCCCCATTGCCACGTCGTCATCGTCCTCCCCAAAATTCCGCGCGATGAACACGTCGTCGCCGCCGTTACCTCGCGGATTAAATCGAATCAATTCCCTTGATTCCGGTAGTAATTCGCCCAGCCTTCACCTGCTACTTAAACCCCACCCCGCCGCGGTCATTTCCCCCCACACTGCACACTCTCCTCGCCACCAGGCTGTCGGGAATTCGAGTTGCACCGCCGCTGTACCGAGAGACTCCGGCGAGCCATCACGATGAGTACCGAGCGCCCCTTGCCTTCTGGTCCATGCGAGCTGCTTCGCAATCATCTTGCGCATCTTATCATGCCTTTATTTTGTTTTGAATCGCCCTAGGCCGTCGTCATCGTCCACCTCTGGAAACGACCGAAGCTCAACTCGACTCCGACGACTAATTCCAGTGAGCCCCGCGTTCCCCTCTGTTTCTGAATCACGCGGTCGTGTTCGCCAATGTCTAGCGCACCTTCTAACGTTTTCTGTTTGGATCCTTGCGCCCCAGAACGTCGTATTCGACTCCGACAGTGAGCACCCGACGCCGCCAGCAACTCCGACGAGGTCTTGCTGCTGTGTCCGTGCGCCCCGACCCTGCCCGTCCACACGTTGAGCATCCCCATGTTCCCGCGGTCTTGGTAAGCACACGCCCGACCCCCTGCCCCTCTGGTTTCGCCGGAACATCGCCGGCAGACACGCAGCCACCGCAGCAACCATTTGCGCCGCCCGTTGTTAGTCAAAGCAACGTGGTCCGTCAGATCTGAATCCAGCGCTTAGGATTAGATCTGTAGCAAAGGGGTACGTTTTGATCTGGACCGTATGCAGTTAATTAGATCCAACGGTGCACGAGTGTGATCCGGTGCGAAGCGGTATCGTCCAATCAGATGCTGCCGCGTGTCATGTTCTTCGTTTTAAAAATCTGAATTAGATCTATTAGTGTTTAAACTTGAAAAAATCATAACTTTTGATTCCCACGGGAGAGAAAATCCTTTCCATTTATACAATGTGTTTAATGTTTTGCCTCTGTTAAAATGATTGTTTTTACATAAACATTTGTAGGCATAATTTGTGTATAAAAATTATTTGAAAAATGTTTTGTTGTTCAAATAAAGTGTAATTGGCAAGTTTTGAACTTGTTTAAGATTCAGTACTGTGCACTTGTCTTGTTTGGTGTAGAAAATCATCACATGGCATTTTGCATGCATTCATATATTTTTGCTTGTATATATTTTGTATGTGATTTTGGTGCTATTATTTTATGTGTAGATTTTGGTGAAAATAGTGATTGTGATTGTGAGGATTGTTGCTATTCTCCAAACTACCAAGGCAAGTGGTGCTTCATGATTTTATTCCTATGTTTTTCAACTATGCACCAGAAATTTTTTGCTAGACTTGCATGAATATTTTGATCTATATGCTATGCTTGGGAAATCCTAGTAGTTGTAGAGTTGCTAGAAATTTCTAAGTTAAGATGCTTATCTATGCCATGCTTAGCCTAGCTAGTAGCAACCAAGGGTGGTTATATATTCATGCTATGATAAAATATTTCTAAGTCTTTGGACTTGTGTTTTTGCTTAATAAAACAACTAAGTGAATGAATCACTTGGGTGGAATGGAAAGAATGGTTTGTGTTGAGTGGTTACACAAGGCCCATTTCTATGGTTTACGTTGTGTATCTCACTTGTGGAAAGCCACCCAGGAACAAAGGGATTTGAGATGCCAAATGTTAAGAAGCTTCTAGTGCAGCCACATGGCAATATGGGCTCTGCCTGGATCACATAGGTTGCAATAACTTAGCCATTTGGACAGTTGGTGGTAGTGGGTTGATAGGTTGGAACGCGTCCATTTGGTCTAAGGGAAGGCTTCTGAAAGGTCCTGTATTGGTGAAAATCAAGTCTTGTGGGGAAAGTGCACAACCTCTGCAGATGGAAGAATCTAAGTACTTAGCCATGTCCCTGGTATTGGACAACTTGAGCATCAAGACATGGAAGCTATCACGAATCTCCTCATCCCAATTTCTAAGTTAAAACTTGTGGGTGAACAAGGGTGAAGGATCACCAATTTCTATTGGTGATTCCTTGGGAAAGTTTTGTCAAAGAAAAACTTAGAGTTTCAACTAATAGGTAAAACCTATTTTGAGAAAAGCAAGCCTAAGCTACACTTAGCCAAAATGCATATAGTATCTAGACTACCAATATTCTACTAAGGTATCACTTGCCAATACTATTCCAATGTATTGACCCATTATGGCTGTAACTTGTGATGTTGCAGGTTATTCTGATGATGATTAGGGGTTATGCGTCTACACTCAACATGCTTGCCTGTGGCACATGAAGATGAAGACTTATTTATCTTATTATATATTTGAACTCTTGTATTAGGCCTGTGGCCATGGAGTTTGTAAAAGACTATGTTGTCTCTGGAATGATATGTAATAATAACCTTTGTTTCTGTGTACTTCATCTTAAACTGTGGATGCTAGCATTGATCCAGGGACTAGCATTGCAATCACAGGGATCCTTACCTTTATAAAGGGAGGGATCTTACAGTTATTCATGATCTTTGTTTGTATCCTTTCATGTTGCAACAATAGTTACTTTGTCTTACTATTAGAACTCCTTCTTTCATGCTCATGTTTAAAGTACTTTGATCCCAGCTTTTATTGCTTTACAATGGTTTGATCATGATTGTGATGGTGCATGTCACCTAAAATATTATTCTTTTTATCACTTACCTACTCGAGGACGAGCAAGAGTTAAGCTTGGGGATGCTTGATACGTTGAAAACGTATCTATAATTTTTAATGCTCCATGCTTGTTTTATATCATTTGTCTTATGCTTTGTCTACAATTGAGATATTTTTATACACTTTCTGGAACTAACCCATTGACAAGATGCCACAATTCCAGTTGCCTGTTTTCTATTGTTTTTGGTTTCAGAAAGCTAAAAAATGAATATTCTCGGAATTGGACGGGACAAAAGCCAAAGTTCATATTTTTCCTGAACGATACAGAAAATCGAAGACGAGACAGAGGAGGACACTAGGGTGGCCACACCATAGTGTAGGGGTTCGTAGCATGGAAAACAAAAAATTTCTACCGCATGCACACAAACAAGCCAAGATCTATCTACTAGATTGTAGCAATGAGTCGATTAGAGTACTCACCCTCGAAGATTCCAAAGTGGTTAAAGAGAGCAGATTCTCGTGGGCGATGTAGTCGTACACTTGCCGATCTCAAGATCGCGTAGACGATCCATCCGGCGCTGCGTTCTAGCAGCGCTTCCGCAGTCGGTCACATGTTCGGTACTCGATGAAGACATTCCTCTCCCTTGTTCCAGCAGGCAGCGGAGGTTGTAGTTCTCCCCCTCGTGATTCCGGCAGCACGACGGCGTGGTGTCAGAAGTAGAGGGAAAATCCTACAGGGCTTTGCCTAAGCTGGAGCAGGTTATGGTGGATCTATGGTTTCCGGCGATCTAGGGTTTAGAGGGTCGGAGAGGAGGATGTGGTTCGGCGGTGGCTGGCGGTGGCGCTAGGGCGGTGGCAGCGCGACTTGGTGGGGAGGGGTGGTGTTGTGTCTCCTTGGGGCACCCCCTCCCCTCTATTTATGAGAGGGAGGGAAGCTTGGGAGAGGGGAGTTTGAATCCTTCCCCAACTCCCTCTCCTAGTTGGCTTGTGGTGGAGGGAAAGAAGGATTCTTTCCTTCCTCCACTAGGAAACATTGTCCCAGTTTGACTTTTCAAACCTGCCTTTGGACTTTGAATTTGGAGCTTAATTTCTCTCTTGTAAATGCCCAGCCAAGTGACCTAGGACAAGATCCAATCATTCCACTTATCCATGACACATTCATGTACCCTTCCCCTTTCGGTTCGGTGAACCTTCTAGACCCTTCTAGAACCTCTCTGATGAAATCATCGGAATCATTTCTGAACTCCGGAATTGGACTTTCCTTATATGAATCTTATTCTCCGGACCATTCTGGATCTCCTCATGTTATCTCGGATCCCATCCGAGACTCCGAACAACATTAGGTATCCCTACTTACATTCCATATCTACTAAACAACATTGAATCCTTAAGTGTGTCTCCCTACGGTCCGTTTACTTATCCGAGGTTTGATCGTCGGTATCTCTGCATACCTAGTTCAACCTCATTACCGATGAGTACTCTTTTCTCGTTCCCGTGATAGGTGATCCCTTGTGAGCCAGTCACATGCTTGCAAGCTAGTCGGATGGCATTCCACCGAGAGGGCCCAGAGTATATCTATCCGTCATATGGATGGACAAAACCCACTCTTGATCCATGTGCCTCAACACATATTTTCTGAACACTCAATGCCACCTTTATATCCACCCAGTTACAGTGTGGTGTTTGATATCATCAAATCATCCATCCGGTGATGGTGATTAGCATGATCTCATGGTCGAAGGAATTAGATTACTATGTATTAGAAATCTTATAGCAAACAAACTATTTAAATGACTTGATCTTTATGCTACGCTTATCTATAGGAGTATGTCCATCACATAATTCTCCTAATGATATGATCTTGTTGTTAATAACATCTCAATGTTCATGATCAGGAAACCATGATCATATATTAACCAACAAGCTAGTTTAACAAGAGGCTTTACTAGGGACTCTTTTATGTTTACAAATCACACAAGTATTAATGTTTCCGGTTAATACAATTATAGCATGGTATGTAAACATTTATCATAAGCATGAAGATATGATAATAACCTCTTTATTATTGCCTCTTGGGCATATCTCCAACAGTCTCCCACTTGCACTAGAGACAATAATATAGTTTCAAATCTTTGTGTATTCAACACCTATGGCTTTCCGATGTTGCATGTACACGATTGCTAGTGGTCAACTGATCTTCGGATCCGACACTTATAGGTCCGTGTGTAATTGCATGTCTTTGCGTCTCTACACATCACTCATTCTCTAATGAGATGGCTTTGTATAAATTTGGTACTTTGGTGAGACCTTTAGTTCCTTGGGGTTAAAACATGTTGACAATATTGTCGTACAATATATCTTCATAGTACTATCCCGCTGTGAACTACACCTAGTTTGATAACAAACTACTTGACACAAATGCCCTCTTTTGCTGCTATAATAGCAGTCATATACTTAGCCTTTTGTTGTAGTATCTGTCACAATGTCTTAACTTTGGAACTCATCCAAATCCATTATGGAACTTACTTTCCATTATATTGTGCCACCCTTAGTTTAGATTGAGATAAACTTAATTTGTACTTTGTGACAAAACTACTATCAATGTAGTACTTTTACAATGAACTAACCATCTATTTGTCACCTCTACAAAAAACAATATATTCTTAGTTCTTCCAAAAGATCATAAGAATATCCTTACTATCATCCAATGATCATCTTATGAATCATTCTGGTATATGCTCATAACATTTAGCATATGACATATCTGGATTTGTACATATCACAGTATGATTGATATAAATACTCTTTGTGATTTCATACATCAAGTATCAATCTATACTTGAATCTTTGTTTCACTTACCAAGTGTCAATCCACTTGAATTTCGATTCAATCCTTTCTGTGTGATAAGAACATTACTTGTAGTTTCCATATTGAACTCATTCAATATCTCATCTATGTACATTTGGCACAACCATATTAGTATCTCAATCTATATATAGATATTGATGCCAAATATTCGGGTTTTTCCTAAGTCTTTCATCGAGATGAAATTCTTAACATGTGTTAATAAACGATACATCATTTCCAATCAACAATATGTCTTCCATATAATGTATTCGAAATATGTCTTAGCGCTCCCACTTAATTTCTTGCAAATGCAAGCATCTTCATCGTCTCTGATGAATTTAAACCCTTTTAAGAGTTTCATCATGGTGAAGTGTAAGGTTCCCAACCTTTAAATAAGGTAGAGTCCCCTGTGTTTACAATGCTAGTCCCTGGATCATTAGCTAGCATCCACAGTTAAGATGTAATATCAAGAAACAAAGGTCATAATATAACTTTATAACCAGGAATAACATAATTTTATTACATCTTACATAGCTCATTTGGCTATTACATTACATCGCAGCAGAATAACTTTAAGCATGGGGTCCTTCATCTTCAAAGTGCCACAGGCAGACATGTTGGTTGTAGACTTTGTAATCCTAATCAATCAATCTTCACTAAAATCAATCAAACCTGCAACATTACAAGTTACAGCCACAAGGGTCAATACATTTGAATTGTATTGGCAAGTTTCACTACTATGTTGAATATATGTGGATCCTATCATTACATGCATATTTGGCTAAGTAGGGTTTTAGGCTCATTTGTAGAAAGCAATAATTTATCCTATCTTTTCAAATGGTTTTGTTTCCTTTGTCAAATCTTTCTGAACTCCTTGGAATCCACCAAGTATCTTTGTTAAAATCTCTTGAGTTCCTTGGTAACCCCAAGTGCATCAAGTTTTATCAAAATCTCTTGAGCTCCTTGGTAACCCCAAGTGCATTAAGTCTCTTGTAGTCACTTAAAAGTTTTCTTTTAGAAATTGGAATGTCGAGATCTTCCATAGCTTCAGGCCTTAGTTGCTCGGTATTGTCCATAACCGGGGACACGGCTAAGTACTTAGAATTTGATCTTCTGCAGAAGTTGTACACTTTACCCACATGACACAATCTCATCTTGATGCCACCAGTGGCTGCTGGATAAGTACTCACCAAGATGGAGTACTGGCAGATTGAGAATGTGACAAAGTCTTTCCATAGTATTCCTCCCAATACAAAATGCTAGCTTGTCTACCAGGCACCAATGTAGGGTTCTAGTTCCCTTACACAAATCAAGTTAACCTGAAGATGCCAATGCATGGGACTTCCACTATGTAGTTGACTAAGCCAGAGCCCATTTAGCATGTGGCTGTACACGGAAGCCACTGTACGAGAAACATGTTCAATCTCTAAGTTTCCTGGGTGGTTTTCCTTTGGAGCACAACACAAAGAGATTGCCGTAGACATGGTTCCTTTTGTTGCCACCTTCTCCAAAACTCAAAGTATCCTTGTCCACCCAGGTGGTTCATTGAGTCCTTGTTTTATTATATAAAACATAAGTCTTTTCTCAATCTCATAAAATCTCAACATGTATCTCTTTTCAAAATATAGTATGGCTAAGCATGTAACAACTACATTGTTTTCACTAAGGAATGTATAGGTTATCCTATTAGGATTTAGCATAGCATAAGTATAGAAACTCTTTTCATGCATGTTTCAAAATCCACTAAGTATAATGAAAATAGTAGGACTTTGAATGATAGTGTCACTTGCCTTTTTGGTAGGGAATGTTGGTTCACTTCTTGATCTTGCTAGTTTCACACTTTTCTAACTTCACTACAAATCAATCAAGAAAACACAAAATCAACTTGCATTCCAACCAATATTCAATCAATACATCACACACATAAAATCATAGGAACTAAGTCATGCATGCAAGCATGCATAAGTTAGTTTTATTTGCAAAGATGGTTTCTACTAGGTTCTAAACTTTGTAAGGTTCAAAGTGGTCATTTTCTAAAGTGGCAAAGTCATTTGCAAAAGGGTTTTATCCATAAACCATTTTTAAATCCATTCATTATTTCATGTGGTGGAAAATGTTTTTATCAAATCAAAAACTTTATGTTGTTCACCAAATAAGTTGTTGATTCTCAAAACTTGGTGTTTAGGGTCAGTAGGTTTGATTCAAATCATTTTCCCAAAGTTTTCATTCCAAAATTATTTTCATAACAAAAGCAATACTTTTATTTGACTAGAAATGGGCTAAATCAATTAATCAAGCCTAATCTTCACCAAATACATTTTTAAAACCACAAGTTGGTTCCTAAGGTCAGTAGTTTCATCAAAAACCAATTTGCAAAGGTTTCAACCCTAAAAACAATTTTGAATAATTTTTATAACCTAAACAAGCATACAAATGTTTCTGCAAAAACAAACATTTTAACAGAGGATTTTTACTAAACAATTTTCATGGTTGGCTAGGGCTTGTTTCACTGATTCCATTGATATAAAGTTTGTAAATTTTGGACGTGTGGATCAAAAGTTACATGGGTTTCAAGTTTGCATCTAAATCTGTTTTCAAATTTCTGTTTTAAACAAACTGGTGACACGCGGCGTGATATGACTGGCCGGTACCGGTTCGCACGGATCGTGCAACTGCAGCCGTTGGATCTAATCATATCGCGTGGCTCAGACTAGCCCGTACCCTTTCGTTAAATGAATCTATCGTGGCCGCCATATGAAAATCTAACGGTGCTGGTTTGCTTGACCAAACGCGAGCGGCGCCGGCGGTGGCTAGCGGCGGTGCACGGTCAGGCGGTGGCGCTACGGCGGCTACAGGAAGCAAGGGAGGATGGGAATATGCTCACCGAGATCGTCGGACTTCGCTGGTGCTCAACGTGGCAGTATCTCGTCGAGGGGCGCACGGGTACGAGGTGGATTGCTCGCCGGATCTTGCAGCGGCGTCGGGTGCTTCTGTTTGTCGTCGGAGGCGAGGTTTGAGGGCGCGCTAAGGCAAACAGACCCTACTGTTAGCTGCGTACGGTACTGGGGATCACAGGAGCATCATTGGAAGGTGTTGGGGCAGTCTGTACTTACCGGGGGAACTCGCTGGAGTAATGGCAGACGACGACGACGTTCAGGTGAGTTTGTTGCCGACGTTTTTGAGCGGGCGCGGCCAAGCGGTTGGTACTGGAAGATGCACCAGGAGACGGGGAGCAAGCCTGTGTGCAGTGGGAGGCGAGGGGCGGCTGGTAGGCGCCGGAATCGGACGGGGGACCAGTCGGAGACAGTGGTGTTTGAGCTCGCGATTCGCGCAGCCTGGTGGCAGAGAGGAGCTGGAATTTGGGAGAAAGGTAGAGGGGACAGGGACGATTAAGTACGCGTGATCGCTGGCGAGTTTAACGTTGTCATTTACACGAATTTATCGCTGGAATTCAACGACTAAGAACGGCAACGATGAATGGGGGAAAGCTGGTCGCAGTGAAGACGATGGCTGGCGATGTGGGGCCGTGCTGTCAGTGAGGGAGAGAGAGAAGGAAGGGGCCACTGGTCAGTCACTCTGCGGGTGCGGGTTCTGGTGAAAAACGCTTCGCGCGTGGGGGAGAGAAGCTGGGCTAGTACTGGGCTGTTGGGCTTGGCCAGCTGGGCTGAGTCCGACTCTATTTTTTTCTTCCTGAATGATTTTTCTTTTTCCAATTCTATTTTCTGTTTTGAAATTCAACAACTAATCAACATTCAAATCAATTCAAACATTCACCAAACATTGTAATTGAATTTGGTTCTGTTTAACAACATAAACCAAAGTCCAAAGATCAAAATAATATTTTTATTTTAGGGTCCATTATTAATTAAATAAATAGACCATTGTTATTAAATCAAATAGATTTTGATTTATTCAAAACTCCATTTTGAAATCTAAAATATTATCAAAACCAAATCAGTAGGTTTCATTTGAAAATAAAGAACACTTGGAAAACTTGTTTAAAATAAATAAATAGGTTTGATGTTTTAATTAAAATAGTGAAACCTTTATTTTTAATAAACTTGGATATTAAATCCTTATTAATTTATTTTAAATAAACCTTTACTAATCTTTATCAAATAGAAATATTTTATTTAAAAGTCTTGGCCAAGTTTCTAATTTGGCTTATAAAATAATTCCTTATTTATAATTCTTTTCATTTGAAAACCAAATATTTTTATTAAAGATCCAAACTAGTAATTCCAAATATTTTTATTTTCCTTTATTTAATGTTTTGTCTTTTCAAATCCCTTTAGGATTTGTTTGATCAAAATAGGTTTGAAAGTTTCCAATTGAATTCAAAAAGTTTCTTCTCACCCTGAAAATCAACAAAGTTTTATTTTATTCAATATTTTTCACATAACAAGATTTGGAAAATCTTGGGATGTGACATGAAGATTCCAACTCATCAATGCTTACTTCAAGCATTGAGGTTTGCATACGCTTTTAGCATCACTTGAATTAACAGAACCCTTTGGACCGTGTTATGCACATGTCCTACCTAAAAATTCTATTAGAAGAACTTGTTTTGTTTGTTCAACTACCACATAACAAAATTATATGTAGTGGTTGCTACATTAATCCGTCTAGACTAAATATCGCTATGGAAGATCAAATCTTGTCATAGTCAACCTTTAAACATAGTTGTGAACTTTTTCCCAACATATCGACTATTTCATAGATGTGAAACATCCATGTCTATTTTTTATAGATTCAAACACGACTGTAAGGTATTACACCTTTCTAGAGGGTCTTTCAAGTTCAAAGCTTGATTTCTCGTGTATGGAACTATCATGGATTTTATGGCTTCAAGCCATTTGATGGAGTTAGGTCCCATCATCGCTTCTTTGCATGTAGTCGGTCCATCATTGTCAAACAACATGATTTACTTTCAAATCCTAGTATTTGATTGTTTACCCGACCTACCAGGTTCAATAGGAACTTAGACCTCCGTGACCGCAACCTTTGAGGCACGTGAGCCATGAGCATTGTTGATGCATCCGAAATGCTTTTCGGTGCTGCGCAACTTAGCACATATAGCTAAGGTTCTTTTAACCTTATCAAAGTTCTATTGTCCTCCCACTTAACTTTTCACGAAAAATTTCTTCTCGAGAAACTTGACATTCTAAGTGACAAACACTTTTGTGTTTGGTGTTATGGAGGAGTACCCAATGATTATCCGAAATAACCTACAAAGACATGCTCATCCGAATTTGGTTGTAAAAATTTTACTCATGCATACCATTTTTTAATAAAGCACAACTTGGGTTTTATCCCAAACCATAACTTTATATGGTGTCATTTCAACTGATCATGATGGAGCTCTTTTTAGTGGAAAAAACGGTAGTCTCTAGAGCTTTTAATCTTTAAAATATAATGGCGGTTTTATGAATTGCACCTTTGATCTTACCATGTCAAACAAGGTTTCATTACATATCTCGAACACTCCATACTCTTATGGTGTTTCGGGAAATGCAAATCCACGGAACGATTCCTCAAATCTTAGGTGTTATGCCAAAGTTGTAACTCAAACATCTTACTTTATGATCCTATAATAAATTCTTTATTTTCTTGTTACATTGATTTTTGCACTTCATCTTGAAAGTCTTTGAACTTTTCAAATGTTTCACACTTCATCCTTATTAAGTAAATATTCATATATTTACTCAAATTTTTGGAGAGATTATATGAAGTTGAAATCCATCACTCTTGACTACACATAATGGACTTTATACAACAATATGTACAAGTTTCAATAAGCTAGCCATTCGTTCCCTTTTGGCCTATGAACGAAGTTTTAATTATCTCTAGGAAAGTTTCACAAGCGTCATTTGATTAAAAATCAAAAGACTCCAAAATTCCATCCACATGGAGTTTCTTCATGTTTTCTTTCCAATATAATTTAAATGGCGATGTCACTTCCTAAGTGATCTTTCAATCAATTGTCTTTCGACATTTTTAGCACTTGTTTTATGGATGTGATTTATCCAACGAGATTTGTAAATCATCCATCTTTTATGGATTATGGCAATTACTTGAACAACCCTTTTGTTCTCATAATACCTGATAAAACAAATCTTGAAGGCAAGCTTTGATGTTAACGAGAAACACATCAACACTTTATTTGTTCTCGATGAACATCATCACATATTCTCTTGCTAGTTACTTAGGCCATTGTAGTTCATGAATTGTGTTGTTTCGTATGACGATTCACACCAACAAATTCAGTATCTAATACTTAAGAACCACATTATTTAACAAGCAAAGAATACAACCATAACACGTATATCCTCTATATACCTAAGCTGAACAATTCTAGTCTTTTCTTTTCTGCCATATATTTATGAGATTCTCTTTTAGTATTTCCTTTTCTGTTTGAAAGAATCTATCAACATCAATAGTGGAGCCATACACATGACACATAGTCCAAAGAATGTATAGTTAAATACCAATATCTTTGGACTTGCACTTTGAAGTAGATCACCATCATCAAATGTTTGGTGTTCTTTCAAATTCCATTTTTTGGTAATATTTTAGTGTAGCAAACATTTTACCTACATCAAATATTCATCCTTATCATGGAACTATTCATGATTAAGCTACTTTAGCTTATTACGGTGAATCGCGAGTATAATGTTGCTCTCCAATACCTTTTGGAGGATTAGGACAACTAGTGTGTCCAACCTTTTGTAAATTCTCATCAAATATGAGAACATAAACTTTGACATATTATACTCTATCATGTTGTAACCAAAACATCATTTCAGATATCGCAATATATTCCACACATGATGGTTTCTGAAACAACTCTTTCAACTCCTAGATTACCTTGATATTAAAATGATCTTTTGAATATCAAGAATCATGGAGACAAACATGATACTTATATACTAACACTGGAATTGTTACTCTTGATTTAATACCAACTATTAAACTTCATGGATTAATTGAAACTTACTGAAAGTTTGCAATGGGACTTTTAAACTTTAGATTAACACTTCAGAACAATACGATACCAGTTCGTAAAGTAACTAACCAGAATTCTATAGTTCTATTATCTCAATTATAACTAAGCGCAAGGTGGTAAACGGATGCCAGTGACTACAACAACTATGCAAATTCACTTTGATTTAATTTATGATAAATAGTGTTCAACTTTTAATCATATTGCTGTTGAACTCCCACTCAAAACAATATCCCTCACATTGTTTTAGTGATTACATAAACCAAATCCACTATACCAAGTCCGATCATCACGTGACATGATGTAGTTTCAAAGGCAAACAATCATCATGTTCATCATATCATCTATATGACTCATGCTTTACCTTTCGGTATTCCGTGTTCCGAGACCATGTCTGTACATGCTAGGCTCGTCAAGATTTAACCTTAGTTTCCGTATGAGAAAATCTGTCTTGCTCCCATTGTATACACTCGCAGAATCTAACACACCCGATTATCACGTGGTGCTTCGAAACAACGAGCTTTGGAAACGGTGCCTACTAAGGACGAACACTCTATAACTTGATATTTTGTGAGAGGGATCATCTTATAATGCTACCGTCATGAACTAAGCAATACAAGATGCATAAAAGGATTAACATCACATGCAATTCAAAATATGTGATATGATATGGCCTTTCTTCTTGTGCTTCCGATCTCCATCTTCAAGCATGAACATGATCTCCATCATCACCGGCGTGGCGTCAAGGTCAATGGCGCCGCTCCATGGTTGTTGTCCACCAGCATCAACTATTACAACTACTTTGAATAATAGACACGCAGGTCTAGACGAAATTAAAAGACAACCATATGGCTCCTGCTGGTTGCCGACTTACAATAAGGAACATTGCATACATCATATGTAATTACAATCATGGCCATATCACATCACAACACACCCCTGCAAAACAAAGTTAGACGCCTCTAATTTTCTTTGCATGTTTTACGTGGTTTGGGGCTTTCATCAAGTGTCGTTCTAACTTATGAACAAGAACCACAACATTGATACTAGTATTGTCAATCACCCGTTGTAAACTGAATCTTCACTATGTTGGGAGAAATAGGCACCCCCAGAGACACTTATGCAATAGGCACCCCCAGAGACACAAGATGGTTTCTGAAACAATTCTTTCATCTCCCCGATAACCTTGATATTAAAACAATCTTTTGAATATCAAGAATCATGGTGACAAACATGATATTTATATACTAACACTGGAATTGTTACTCTTGATTTAATACCAATTATTAAACTTCACGTAGTAACCGGAACTTACTGAAAGTTTGCAATAAGACTTTTAAACTTTAGATTAACACTTCAAAACAATACAATACCAGTTCGTAAAGTAACTAACCAGAATTCTATAGTTCTATTATCTCAATTATAACTAAGCACAAGGTGGTAAACGGATGCCAATGACTACAACAACTATGCAAATTCACTTTGATTTAATTTATGATTAATAGTGTTCACCTTTTATCATATTGCTGTTGAACTCCCACTCAAAACAATATCCCTCACATTGTTTTAGTGATTACCTGAACCAAATCTACTACACCAAGT
The DNA here is from genome assembly GCA_916181665.1 of Avena sativa. Lineage (NCBI taxonomy): Eukaryota > Viridiplantae > Streptophyta > Magnoliopsida > Poales > Poaceae > Avena > Avena sativa. The sequence goes on along the minus strand of OV702280.1, from coordinate 228,083,915 downwards.
CCGATCATCACGTGACATGATGTAGTTTCAAAGGCAAACAATCATCATGTTCATCATATCATCTATATGACTCATGCTTTACCTTTCGGTATTCCGTGTTTCGAGACCATGTCTGTACATGCTAGGCTCATAAAGATCAAACCTTAGCTTCTGCATGAGCAAATCTGGCTTGCTCCCGTTGTATACACTCCCAGAATCTAACACACCCGATCATCACGTGGTGCTTCAAAACAACGAGCTTTGGCAATGATGCCTACTAAGGACGAACACTCTATAAATTGATATTTTTTTGAGAGGGATCATCTTATAATGCTACCGTTGCGAACTAAGCAATACAATATGCATAAAAGGATTAACATCACATGCAATTCAAAATATGTGATATGATATGTCCTTTCTTCTTGTGCTTCCGATCTCCATCTTCAAGCACGAACATGATATCCATCATCACCGGCGTGGCGTCAAGGTCAATGGCGCCGCTCCATGGTTGCCGTCAACCAGCATCAACTATTACAACTACTTTGAATAATAGACACGCAGGTCTAGACGAAATTAAAAGACAACCATATGGCTCCTGCCGGTTGTCGACTTAGAATAAGGAACATTGCATACATCATATATAATCACAATCACGACCATATCACATCACAGCACACCCATGCAAAACAAAGTTAGACGCCTCTAATTTTATTTGCATGTTTTACGTGGTTTGGGGCTTTCAATAAGTGTCGTTCTCACTTACGAACAAGAACCACAACGTTGATGCTTGAACTATCAAGTGCCTGTTGTAAATTGAATCTTTACTATGATGGGAGAGACAGAAACCCGCAAAGCCACTTATGCAATACAAGTTGCATGTCGAGCGTGGAGCAAGTCTCATGAACGATGTCATGTAAGGTTAGCCCGGGCCGCTTCATCCCACCATACCACAAGATGCAAAGTACACAAGAAGCAATTGATAATAAAAGCACCACCGCCCACAATGACCATTGTGTTCTACTCGTGCAACAGATCTACATATAGACACGGCTCTGATACCACTGTAGGGGTTCGTAGCATGGAACACAAAAAAATTCTACCGCATGAACACACAATCAAGATCTAATCTATGATCAAGCCAAGATCTAAGGACGAACACGTGGTGCTTCGAAACAACGAGTATTGGCAACGGTGCCTACTAAGGACGAATACTTTATAACTTTATATTTTGTGAGAGGGATCATCTTATAATGCTACCGTCGTGATCTAAGCAATACAAAATGCATAAAAGGATTAACATCACATGCAATTCATAATATGTGATATGATATGGCCTTTCTTCTTGTTCTTCCGATCTCCATCTTCAAGCACGAACATGATTTCCATCATCACCGGCGTGGCGTCAAGGTCAATGGCGCCACTCCATGGTTGTCGTCCACCAGCATCAACTATTACAACTACTTTGAATAATAGACACGCAGGTCTTAACGATATTAAAAAGACAACCATAAGGCTCCTGCCGGTTGCCGACTTACAATAAGGAACATTGCATACATCATATATAATCACAATCATGGCCATATCACATCATAGCACACCACTTCAAAACAAAGTTAGACGCCTCTAATTTTCTTTGCATGTTTTATGTGGTTTGGGGCTTTCAATAAGTGTCGTTCTAACTTACGAACAAGAACCACAACGTTGATACTAGTATTGTCAATTACCCGTTGTAAATTGAATCTTCACTATGTTGGGAGAAACAGGCACCCGCAAAGCCACTTATGAAATACAAGTTGCATGTCAAGCGTGGAGAAAGTCTCATGAACGATGTCATGTAAGGTTAGCCTGGGCCGATTCATCCCACCATCCCGCAAGATGCAAAGTACACAATAAGCAATCGACAACAAAAGCATCAACGCCCACAATGACCATTGTGTTCTACTTGTGCAACAGATCTACATATAAACATGACTCTGATACCACTGTAGGGGTTCATACATTGGAAAACAAAAAATTCTACCGCATGCACATAAACAAGCCAAGATCTATCTACTAGATTGTCGCAACGAGTCGATTAGAGTACTCACCCTCGAAGATTCCAAAGCGGTTAATGAGATAAGATTCTCGTGGGTGATGTAGTCATACACTTGCCGATCTCAAGATCGCATAGACGATCCTTCCGGCGCTGCGTTTCGGTAGTGCTTCCGTAGTCGGTCACACCTTCCGTACTTGATGAAGACCTTCCTCTCCCTTGTTACAGCAGGAAGCGGAGGTTGTAGTTCTCCCCCTCGCGATTCCAGCAGCACGACGGCATGGTGTCGGATGTAGAGGGAAAATCCTGCAGGGCTTCGCCTAAACCGGAGCAGGTTATGGTGGATATAGGGTTTACGGTGATCTAAGGTTTAGAGGGCCAGAGAGTAGGAGGTGGATTCGGTGGCGGCTGGCGGCAGCGCGGCTTGGTGGGGAGGGATGGTGTTGTGTCTCCTTGGGGCACCCGTCCCCTCTATTTATGAGAGGGAGGGCAGCTTGGGAGAGGGGAGTTTGAATACTTCCCCAACTCCCTCTCCTAGTTGGCTTGTGGTGGAGGGAAAGAAGGATTCTTTCCTTCCTCCACTAGGAAACATTGTCCCAGTTTGACTTTTCAAACCTGCCTTTGGACTTTGAATTTGGAGCTTAATTTCTCTCTTGTAAATGCCCAACCAAGTGACCTAGGACAAGATCCAATCATTCCACTTATCCATGACATTCATGTACCCTTCCCCTTCCGGTTCGGTGAACCTTCTAGACCCTTCTAGAACCTCTCCAATGAAATCATCGGAATCATTTCCGAACTCCTGAATTGGACTTTCCTTATATGAATCTTATTCTTCGAACCATTCTGGATCTCCTCGTGATATCTCGGATCCCATCCGAGACTCCGAACAACATTAGGTATCCCTACTTACATTCCATATCTACTAAACAACATTGAATCCTTAAGTGTGTCTCCCTACAGTCCGTGAATTATGCAGACATGACCGAGACACTTCTCCGATTAATAACCAATAGAGGAATCTGGAAATTCATATGGATTCCACATATTTCTACGATTACTTTGCGATCAAATGAACCACTTACATACGATACCAATTTCCCTTTGTCTCACGATAGTTTACTTATCCGAGGTTTGATCGTCGGTATCTCTGCATACCTAGTTCAACCTTATTACCGATAAGTACTCTTTTCTCGTTCCCGTGATATGTGATCCCTTGTGATCCAGTCACATGCTTGCAAGCTAATCGGATGGCATTCCACCGAGAGGGCCCAGAGTATATCTATCCGTCATATGGATGGACAAATCCCACTCTTGATCCATGCGCCTCAACAAATATTTTCTGAACACTCAATGCCACCTTTATAGCCACCCAGTTACAGTGGGGTGTTTGATATCATCAAAGCATCCATCCGGTGATGGTGATTAGCATGATCTCATGGTCGAAGGAATTAGATTACTATGTATCAGAAAGCTTATAGCAAACAAACTATTGAAATGACTGGATGTTTATGCTACGCTTATCTATAGGCGTATGCCCATCACATCATTCTCCTAATGATATGATCTTGTTGTTAATAACATCTCAATGTTCATGATCAGGAAACCATGATCATATATTAACCAACAAGCTAGTTTAACAAGAGGCTTTACTAGGTACTCTTTTATGTTTACAAATCACACAAATATTAATGTTTCCGGTTAATACAATTATAGCATGGTATATAAACATTTATCATAAGCATGAAGATATGATAATAACCTCTTTATTATTGCCTCTTGGGCATATCTCCAACACCTAGGTGGACGCGGGTACCACCCTGGCCACGCCCACAGGGGGTGTGGGCCCCCTGGCCCTCCACCGACCTTACCTCCTTCGCCTATAAGAAGCCTCTGACCGAAAAACCCTAAATAATCTGGAGGAAATCCACGAAAACCTCCGCAGCGCCGCCACCACCGAAGGGGATATTCGGGGGACAGAAAGTCTCTGTTCCGGCACCCTGCCGGGATGGGGAAGTGCCCCCAGATCCATCTCCATCGATCTCCACCACCATCTCCATCATTGTTGCTGATTCCCATGATGAGGAGGGAGTAGTTCTTCCTCGAGGCTAAGGGATCTACCGGTAGCTATGTGTTCATCTCTCTCCCTATGCATGATCTTGTGGTCATGAGCTTTGTAATCAAGTAGATCTACTCTGATACTCAAGTGCTTTAATATATCTCCGTCTCTCCCCATGTATGTGAAAGTGACAGCGTGCACGCCATGGTGGCACTTAGGTTTGAGTCTACATAAATACTCATTGTGCTTTAATAGATCTATGCTTTTCCCCACGTGTGTGAAAGTGACAGTGTGCACGCCGTGTGTGGCACTTAAGCTAGACTACATATATATTTGTTATGAGTTATATTTGGAGTTGGATGTCTCTATGAAATTGTGGTGTTTGTTGGAAGCATTTAGCACTCAAGGTGACAGTGTGGGGTTATCTAGATTGGGAAGGCCCTACCATGGATTAGAGTGTCCAGTCAGAGAGTAGTTAAGAGTAGTATCATGAAGAGATGGTATTTATATGAGAGAGTGTTCACTAGTGAAAGTATGATCCCTAGGCCTTGTTTCTAAACATTGAAACACCATTTTCTACTAGATCTGTTGCATGTTTGCTTGCTTCCATCTTTGTTTCAATTTGCCTTTAGTTTCTCCCACGTCAACAACAAGTCAGAAGCTGTTTTCTGGCATCGTTACCACTTGTATTTCACTATCTCTTTGCCGAACTAGTGAACCTATGCACCTGATAAGTATATTGGGTGTGTTGGGGACACAAGATACTTCTTATATCTTGATTGCATGGTTGCTTGAGAGGGAATACCTTTCACCACTTCCTCCCTAAGGTCGATAAACCTTTGGTAATCCACTTAAGGGAAACTTGTTGCTGTTCTACAAACCTGTACACTTGGAGGCCCAACAACTATCTACAAGAATAGAAGTGTGTAGACATCATGTTCTCATTATGGTTAACAATGCTTATGTCCCTATTGATTTCTATTTTTTGGATGTTGAATATAATGCTTCTTGTCCTATTACTTTGGGAAGACCTTTTCTTAGAACTGTTGGTGCCATCATTGATATGAAAGAAGGCACAATTAAATATCAATTTCCATTCAAGAAAGGTATTTAACACTTTCCTATGAGGAGAGAGAAGTTGCTTTTTGCTCTTCCTTTGAAAGCAAGGTTTGATGTTAATGCTTCTTCATTTGAAAATACTTGATTTCTTGCTTCTTCTGCCTAACTTACAGGCGTTAAAGAAAAGTACCTGTTGGGAGATAAGCCAAGAGTTTTCTTGAGTCTTGGAAGTTATTACTTCAGTAATGACTTCTCCTTATCCTTTTTGTTTGCTTTTTGTGCCAATAATGACCTCTAATGAGAGGGAAGTAAGATTTTGAGGAGTTGCTGTCCCGAAACAGATTTTTGTGCTCCACCATAAAAATTTGTTTGGAATCTGTGTAAGTCGGATTGAGCTGAAAATTTACGAATACATCCCCCAGTATGTTAGCTAACTTTCTTTAGTTCAGCACTTTTTGATTTGAGCAACATAAGGTCTTCAAACAAATCGGTTTCTACCTGATGGTCTGTTTTGATAGATTTCTGCCATTATTTGCATTTGCTTCTTATTGATTCCCTTTTGGGTTCTTTTTTGGAAATTGAGATTTTTGAGGGAGTTGATACAGTAGCTTGTGTTTTTATTGAAAGTTTTGCTGTTCTAAAGCTAAACCCAAGGGTCTATTATCTTTTGAGTACACTAATGTTGCTAATGAAGATTGTGTGAAGTTTTGTATGAAGGAAAAATTCCAGGTGTAGAGACAGAAATATCCCAAGAAATTCCAGGTGTACAAAAGCTCAATCTTGGGGATGCCACCCCGGTGTCACCCCAAGAAATATCCAAGAGGTACAAGCATCAAAACTTGGGGATGCCTTGTCCACCCCGGTATCACCCCAAGAAATATCCAAGAGGTACAAGCATCAAAGCTTGGGGATGCCCAAGGCATCCCCTTCTTCATCAATAAAAGGCTCAGGTCTTTCTAGACACTTCATTTTTATTGTTTCATGCACTATTGTATTGTTCTTGGAGCGTCTTAGTTTTAGTTTGCTTTGCTTAGTTTGTTTAGTTTGCTTGAATAAAGTAGTTTGGACCCCTGCTCTCGCTGTGTTGTTTCAAATAAGTTGATTGGTGTTGGAAAATAGTAGAAAGTTCTTGCTTGAATAGTGCAAGAGGAGCTTGCTTTGACTGTGACTTAGACTATAGAATGTCATGCTAGATGTTTTTTGACCTTATGCTTAGTGACTATTGCTGTATCATGACTTGTTCCAAACAATTGGGATTGCTTAGTGTGCCTTGGAAGAATCATGAGTTGTTTTAGCATGCAAAAACATAGTATTGTGTTATTCTCCTTTGATGCTTTGTTTGGATTGACTTGGCACATGCTCACACCATGTTATGACTATGAACAAGTCACCATAGCCTCTATGATCATTTAGTCCTTGACTTGTAGTAACACTCTATGCTTTGATTAGTAATGTTTTGTCGCTCCGCATAATTATGGCCATTATTGCTCTCTTAGTTGGTTGCTCCCAGTCTTTTGCTAGCCTCCACTTGTATGAGTAAGATCTACTCATGCTTCCAACTCCCAAGAAACCATGTTATTCCAAAGTGTCCACTATAAATTCCTATGCATGGTGTGTTACACCATTCCAAGTATATTCTTGTTTTCAGCTACCTTCCAATTAAAAAGTATTTTGTTATGTGAAAACTTAGTGATTAAAGCTCTCACAAACTTGATGGCACACTTTATTTTTCTTGCCCCAAATAAACTTGAACCATTGTGTCATCTATGTTGTATATGCTTGCACTTATACGTTGGAATTAGCAGAACCATGTTTTCATGGGGAACGCTTTCAACATTGCACTTGTACTTTGTACACAGTTGATATCATGCTCCTTTGTCTATGGATGTCATCGGTGTGAAATGAAAGGGGAGCTTCTAAGTCCATGGAGTTATGTATATGTGTTAGAGAACCGCCTGGGCCGCTAGCCTAAGCCATGCCTAATCATGGTGGAAACTTGCAGCATCACCATAGTGACATCTATGAAGCATTCTTATAAAAAAAGAGATTGAGAAAAAGAGACATATTGAGAAAAGAGGAAAGAGAGAAAAAGCACCATATCCCATGGTAAATAAGAAGAATGCTGAGATGCTCATTGTCTGCTTGCCTTGTCATTTTGGTTATGGGAAAGCTCCTATACCATGTGCAAGGGGTACCCCGTTGGCGGTTCTCTATGATACACATGTACTTACTATGACAAGAACTTGCAAGTAACTAAACTTCAGTAGCATGGGGATGGCCCTCGTATTCAAGGGACATGAGATTGCCAACTTATACTTTGTCAAGCATATACTCCATAGTTTGTTCACTTTAACCTTAATCACTTCAAGATGCTTATGATAGGGGCAATGAGGGATGAAAGCTAACAAGTACCATAATTTTTGGAAGCTCTTTTTGAAACTTGAAATCCCTGCTTCCCTTTATGAAGGGCCTTTATTCCACCATTATATTGAGTCTCCACCTTCTACCTTTAGGCACTAGTTAAGAGAGCATGGTTGGCATTCTTAGTTCTATGTGCATTGTCCCAAAACTTATTGATTGATGCATGTTGTTGATATTACTTGTTCTTGTGCTATTTTTGTCTTGTCACTCTTATGAACTTTGAAGGTGTCCTATGCATCTATTTTCTACTCTATGAGGGACAAGCTAAATGCCACTATGCTATGTTTTCTGTATGTGAAACAAACAAATGATTTTCAATGCATGTTATTCATGATCTTTGTTTGTAGCCTTTCTTGTTGCATGCATAGTTACTTTGTCTTACTGTTAGAACTCCATCTTTCATGCCCATGTTTAGAGTTCTTTGATCCTAGATTTCAATGCTTGCAAATGGTTTGATCTTGGTTTTGATGGTGCATGTCGCCTCAAAAATTATTCTTTTATCACTTACCTACTCGAGGACGAGCAGGAGTTAAGCTTGGGGATGCTTGATACGTCGGAAACATATCTATAATTTTTGATGTTCCATGCTTGTTTAGTATATACTTTGCTTTGTCTACACTTTGAGGTGTTTTTATATGTTTTCTGGTACTAACCTATTAACAAGATGCAACAGTGCCAGTTTCCAGTTTTCTTCTATTTTTGGTTCCAGAAAATCTAGTAAGGAAATATTCTCGGAATTGGACGGGACAAAAGCCAAAGTCAATATTTCACCGAGGAGAACACAGAGTCCATAGGAGAGACGGAGGGGATCCACAGGGCGGCCGCACCCCCAGGCGCGGGCCCACCCTGGGCCGCGCCTGGGCAGGGTGTGGACCCCTGGACGCCCTCCTGCCTCGCCTCTTCGCCTATAAGAAGCCCCTATGCCTAAACCCTAAGGACCCGATAAATATTCCATGAAACCGTCTATAGCCGCCGCCATCATCATCATCCCTATTTCGAGGGATCTGAAGCTCTTCTCGGCACCCTGCCGGAGGGGATATCATCCTGGAGGCCTTCTTCTTCATCATGCCAACCTCTGGTATGAAGCGTGAGTAGTTCCACCTTGGACTACGGGTTCATGTAGTAGCTAGATGGTTGTATCTCCTCCTTTGTGCTTTCACGTCTAGATCTTGTGAGATCCGTTCATGATCAAGATCTCATCTATTTTTAATCATGCATGTTGTGTTTGTGGGGATCCGATGGATATTGAGATTACTATGGCAGATTGACTAATGGTTTTGTCTTATTGATTCTATCATGTCTGTGTTGTTTGTGATCTTGCATGCTCTCCGTTGTTAGTAGCTATCTTGGTCGAGTAGTTGCTAGTGACTCCAAGAGGGGGTATTTATGCTCGATAGTGGGTTCGTGCCTGTATTTAATCTAAGGGAAGTGACATAAATCTCTAAGGTTGTAGATGTGCTGGTGCTACTAGGGAGAAAACAACGGTCTCTTGTTCACGGAACAAGTGGATTGTTTACCTTACACACTTTGCTTAAAGCAGTTGTCTGTTGCTTGCAACTTAATATTGGAGGGGGTTCGGATGATAACCCAAAGGTGGACTTCTAGTCATAGATGCAGTTGGATGGCGGTCTATGTATCTTATTGTATTGCCCAATCGAATCTCATAGGATCTTGATGTCTAGTATTGCATTGTTCTGCCTTGCTCAGTCCTGTCAATTGCCCTGCTGTAATTTTTTTACCTTTCATGACATGTTTGTTTATCTAAGGAGAACACCTCTAGTGAACTATGGACCCCGGTCCAATTTTTACCATTGATACATCTTCCACTGTTACTATTTACTTTCTGCTAACCACCATCACCTTCCACACCATACAGTTAATCCTTTGTTATAGCAACCAGTGAGATTGACAACCTCACTGTTCATTGGGGCAAAGTCTTGAGTTTGTGTTGTGCAGGTTTCCAAGTTGCTTGCAACACTTTTGAGACGTTTCCTTCCTCCTACTGGTTCGATAACCTCGGTTTCTTACTGTGGGAAGACTTGCTGTTGTGCTGCATCAACCTTGCTCTTGGGGTTTCCCGATGAAGCGCTTACATGCGCCATCTAGCAACATTGGCTGAGTTTGGGGAGATTCTTGGGTATGAGGACCGTGGCCTTGACACTCCGGTTGGATACCGCTGTCACGGTAGTGATCGTCCCATGAAGAAAGATGTCCTTACACCATTATATATCCGGGGTCACGGTGTCGCGGGTAAGATCAAGGGTCTTCTCCCCACCTATGATATCTTGAACCGCATCTTCCGTGCGACCGTTGCCCCTCGAGCCGGAAACCAAGATGAGATGCATGGTCACATGGTGGATCTTATGATCACCACTTACAACAACCATGAGTCCGGCTACCCTCTTGATGTGATGGACTTCATTTGGAATGAGATGGTAGTTGCCACATACACTCGGAGGGTCCCTCCTATTCCTCCATACATCATGGCTCCCATCCTCAACAAGTGCCCCCCATTCTCAGAAGTCTTTCTACCCACCGCCTTGTTCCTCACCGACACAAGTCCTTGTTGATCAAGACCCATCCAAGACCTTGCAATGCGGATGGTGAACTAGTTGATGAGGAAGGGAACCCGCTTGAAGAAGGTGATGAGGATAGTGGTCGTGATGCTGATTTTGTAGTATCTCGTCGCAAGCATGCCCAGCCCTCATGGGACAAGAGGATCGAAGCCAAGATAAAGAAGGTGTTTTGCTTCCAAATTGACAATGTCGTGGGAATGGCCACGACAGATGCTGCAATTGGTAGCGAGTAGTAGAATGAGGGGCAAGGGCGGCCAGCCATCTGCGGTGCAAGATGAGGGCAGAGACACAAGGGTTTACCCAGGTTCGGCCCCCCGGAGGGTAAAGACCTACTCCTGCTAGATTGTATTAATGAGAGAGTACAAATGGCGAGCTCAACGTCTAGGCGGCGAGTCACAGGGGGTGTATGAGGGAACGTGTCCTCTATGCGTACCCTAGGGAGTTTTATATAGTCTCACCTTGCTAGGGTTTACAAATCTACAACCGAATTAGTTAAGGATTTGGAGGATACTTGACCCAATCCGACTGGGCCTAGGTACGCTTCTAGGCCTCCAGCTTCCAGTCGCCTAGCTCCTCGTTAAGTCTTGATCCATTCGCCGTCCTGCAGGCCCACTCGCTGGCAGCTTGGGACAGTAGGAAACGTGCGGTGACCCAGCATACCACTGCATGATGTAGTACACTATAGTCGTTGACATAACACCAATGAAACACCATTCACTAGTATTACATCCCTCAGAGTGGTACAACAGAAACACAACAGGTCCAATTCATGGCTAAAGGTTACAACTCACTTTATAGACAAGATCCAGAGAACACTCTAGGATAAAGAGAGAGAAAGAACTTCTTACAAAGAAGAATTAAAGATAAACAACGCAAAAACTATTATACTATTAAGACTAGTATTTTAACTAAGGGGTTGGCATTGCTTCTATTGCAATACACTACAGAAATAGGATCTTTGGCTAGAGAGTATATTCCTATCTAATCAGTAACTTCGTCTTCACTTGAGTTGATGTATACGTTGACTTCCTTGTCTTTGTTGAAGAGCTTTAGCTTTGGATGATGATTCCTGGAGCATAACTTCATGTAGATGTTGTCTATACCGGCTTCAGAATCTAGCAAGGGTTAAGAAGATATGTTGAGTACAAGCGTACTCAGCAAGACCACTAGAAAAGGAGTGTTTGATGCACTATATCTACAGCCACAGACCGTAGGTCGTAGACAATGCAAGTTTTCGTAAACATTTCTTCAAAGGTTGCTTTTATTCTGAAAAACTATGTCCGTCAGCCTTCACGGGTTTACCAGAACTTTCATGGAGTTCCTTTCCCGCCGCGTTCGTAGCTCCTTCCCGGAACGGAGTAACAAGTTACAGTTCTTACACTCTGCAGAGGTGCGTCACTTTACCCATGAGAGATCAACTCTTTATTGCACAACCAGGCAGCTTATTCCCCTCCACAATTCCATGATGTGGGGCCCAGAAGATGATCCAAGCCAATCACTGCCCTTCGTGACCTCGCATGCCTCCTTGGTGTACACCATGCCCACACATTGAATTACGACAATGGTTTGTATAGACCGTTAGATGCCAGAACTATCGTGGAACGTTGAGGGTTCCCACCCATATGCTCCATATCCTCTATGAATTACCAATTAATATGCATGCTACGAGTGATAACAGCCCCGACCTGCACATCTGGCTACATGTGAGAGGAAGAAGACACAACTAACTTCTCCGTCCCATTCCAAATCTCATGGTTAACGCGTGATATACGATGCAAGAATCACTGGCGACATTGGTTGTTAAGTCCTAAATAATATGTTCCTTTCCCACCGGAACTTTTATAATAGGTTATTACCTCATGTAAAAATAACCTATAATCACATTATTATGATAATAGTGTTTTCGGACCTTTTTCAAATGCAGGTGATGACAACACTGGATTTGTAAAATTACTTTACAGAAATTAACCAAAGGACATGAGAAAGTGTGAACTTGCCTTTTGTGATTGCAAGATTATGCACTCACGGTCTTCAAGACAATATAAGATCCAATATCTAAAATCAGCATCATTGGTCCGGTAAGGACTAATGTTTAAAGAAGCAAGATGCTCTTATGCATAAGTAATGTGATGCACTTTATAAACGCGAATCCCTGGAATAAGCGTTGTTCTAGGGTTTGGATACTGGAAATGATTTCTTTAGAATGTGTTGTCCTTTTAGATAAGTTTCACACTTGTGCTTCTTATTAAGTCTTGTGAGTGTGTGTGAAACATCATGTACATAATGGTGTACAACAATAAGATATACCATTGAGGTACGCTATTCAAGGAATGCTTATATAAGAATTATCTTATCTTCAAGTTTAACCTTGCAAATAATGGAATTTATAAGGAACTTAAGTGTTAACAATCCTAAGTATACAAGCAAAGGATAAAGTAATGTGATCCTGATTAATTGTCATATGTTGACTGAAGTGGCAAAACGAATAACTTTTGAAGAAAATATTTCTTTATTAAGGTCTCAAAAATCTTTGTGGTTAATCAATTGTGGTCAAGGTTGTTTGTGCTTGCTTGAATAGTTTGGACTTGATATGCTTTATGACTCAACTATAACAAACCAAAGTTAACTATAAAACATATAACAAAGTCTTTAGTCTTATATTTAAAGTCTTGTAGACTAAAGTTAACTTTCAAAACATGGATGGATTTAAGGTGTAATGCTTATGATATTTGTACCTTGTGTACTTTATAATGTTTCCTTAAGGTTACTTAAGAATGGTTATACTTTTACTTGGTATAGTGGTTTCTTTATTTTATAATGGAATAGAATCATTTACTTTTTTATAGATGAGTGGTTATAGTTTATAAACAAGGAAATAATATTACTTAACTACTTATGGATTCACTATAGTGTTGTGATATTTTTGTAATCTAGTGGTTGAAGTAAATGGAAAAGATTTAATTTAGTCACAATCATTCTTGGAGATTTTATGTTGGATAAGGATCCCTTTAGAAAATAATCTACAATTATGGTTGAAAGATAATTCAATAAAATGGTACTTATAATTTTTTGAACCATTATGACTTCATATTATTACTATTTAAGACTAATGCTATTTATTAGACTCCATTGACTATTTTTAGAAATATTAACAAATTTTATCTACCCTTATATGAATTAACAACTAATAAGTTTAAATTCAAGTTATTAAAGTATTTAAATTTTATTTAACTCAATAGTGTAATATTATATTTTTAACATGTAGGTATTATTTTTGTGATCATTTTGGTATATTACATTTATTTTTATGATTTATAAATAATAAGATATGATTTTTATAAGATTTATTACTTTATAAGTACTTAATAAATAATAAATATTTAATCAAGTGGAATAATAATGTATGATTATAGTTTTAAAGTATTGTTTTTATTTTTCTAAGATTTTTGGTATTTTATTTATATTTCTAATATTTTCCAATATTAAAATATGAATTATCAAAATGTTACTACTTATAAAATCATTATTAAATAGCAATTATTTAAATTGTTAACATAATAATGTTTAATGATAGTTTAATGTTATAGATTTTATTTTTCTGAAAATTTTCATATATTAAACATATTTTTCTGAATTATAAAACAAAAGTTATTAAATTTCTAAGATTTAATCATTTTATTACATTTCAGGAAATATTTATATTTGATCTTATAATGTTTTATCTAATTCCTAAACAGATATGGTTATGATCATTGGAAATGATAGAGATGTGCTTAAGTGATTTTCTATAGGAAATATTCTTATAAAGCATTGTGGAAATAATATGATTTATCCAACAGATGAGATGGATGTTAAGCTTGATTATGGATTTAGGGTTTAGTGTTTACCAAGAATTCCTATCTTCCATAATTCATAATTCTAGACTTCTGATTAAGGAATTCCTTTCCTAAAAATACTACTCCTTCATATCCATCATCATGTGTTAACATGATGAGCTTTACTTCACAAGAATACTCTTATCCACCTTTTATTCTTCTAAATCCATTTATAATTCCAACGAGCTTGACACTAAAGCTTTCATAGTTTTCTCATATCCATACTTGGTTATATCCACTACCCTACTGTTTATAACCTCCAATCCAACAAGTGGTTACTCCTAACTACATTCATTCTCTTCCTTAATCATCCATCACCAACATTACTCTAATAGATTTATATATATATATGTATCAAATACTACTTCACCTCAAGGGTTTAATATTTCCCAAGAGGAAACTACTACCTCAATAATCCAATGTTCCTCTAACATTATCTTAATCATACTATGTTGTCTCTACTTAACTCTAGTATCTAATACTTCAACCTCACATTATATTAATGTGACTTGTCATGGCTAACCTAGAATAATATATTTATACTAGGGTTCAAACATGTTCTATCCACCAATGTCACTTATACATGATATAAGCATTCAATCTTGGTGACTAAAGCATTATCATTATAATACTTTAATCATTTATGGTTTAAACTTCCAGTTGGCTAAACAAGGCTTTCATCAATACAACACTACAGTTGTATTATAATTATCTTCTTAATATCTCTAGTGGATTAAGGAATGTTATTCATGGACTATACCTACTTAGTCCAACAGGATTACTCCTAGTAACTATCTTCAATAATCATCCTTATAATCTTTACCTCAGATACTCTTCTATCATTTTAGGATTGAGTTAACTCCATCAATAATCCTATTGATTTAATTCTCTTTCAACACTCCCATCCTATAGATGATATTTAAATCTAGCATTACCACTTACCTTTCCTTACCTCCTTATCTAAAGGATTTTAAGTGAATGCTATGATAATAACAAGAGTTAATTTATCAAGAATTGATGGTTTAAGAATTTGTGAATCAATAGTTGATTACTCCACATTGATAAACACATATATTAAGATAAGATTCCATAAGAATTGATATGGAAAGAAAGATATATGGTGAATGATCTTGACTTGGTTTCTTTCCTACTCAATCTCACTAAAGAGTTAAGGTTAGTTATTACCATGATACTCATGGTATAAGTAGATGAGATTAAGATAGATCAAGATTTAGTTGTTACATTACTATTAATAAGTTATATTTATAACTTGGTACTCAGAAGTTGTGTAATGAATACTAGAATATGATCTCTTAAAGATTAACATCAAACATTAAGTAATATGTGATGGTTTAGTTTTAGTACATTTGATCTACCCTTAGATCAAATCATGATTACCCAAAATAAGGTTTTGACAAAGGTCATATTGAAACTTATCGCAGTCAATTTGAGGATCTACTCCAATTCCATCAAGTTGAGAGAAGCTTCAATTACTTTAACAAGTTTTGTTCAAAAGTGCAAATTTTTTTCAGATTTTCTATGCATGAATGCAATGCACACATCTGTGTTCAGATTATTTCTAAGCTCTAATGCTGGGATGTTACAAAACGTCCTGCTGGGTATACCCCACTCGACATATCCCCATCAGTAGTCCCCAAGGCCATCGTTGATTCGTCGCATGTGTAAAGATCAAGTCATTTTAATAGTTCAATTGCTATATGCTTTCTGATACATAGTAACCTAATTCCGTCGACCATGAGATCATGCATATCACCTTCACCGGAAGGATGCTTTGATGACATCAAACACCACACCGTAACTGGGTGGCTATAAAGGTGGCATTGAGTGTTCGGAAAGTATTGGTTGAGACACATGGATCAAGAGTGGGATTTGTCCATCCATATGACGGATAGATATACTCTGGGCCCTCTTGGTGGAATGTCATCCAATTAGCTTGCAAGCATGTGACTGGATCACAAGGGATCACATATCACGGGAACGAGAAAAGAGTACTTATCAGTAACGAGGTTGAACTAGGTATGCAGAGATACCGATGATCATAACCTCGGATAAGTAAACTATCATGAGACAAAGGGAAATTGGTATCGTATGTAAGTGGTTCATTCGATCGCAAAGTAATCGTAGAAATATGTGGGAGCCATATGAATTTCCAGATTCCTCTATTGGTTATTGTTCATAGAAGTGTCTCGATCATGTCCGCATAATTCACGAACCGTAGGGAGACACACTTAAGGATTCGACGTTGTTTGAGTAGTTATGGAATGATGAGTAAGAGACCGAATGTTGTTCGGAGTCTCGGATGGGATCCGGGATATCACGAGGAGATCCGGAATGGTCCGGAGAATAAGATTCATATAAGGAAAGTCCTGTTTCGGGGTTGGAGAATGGTTCCGGTGTTTTCATCGGGAATGTTCTAGAAGGTTCCAGAATGTCCGGCACTCCGGAGGGGAAGGGTACATGAATGTGTCATAACAAGTTGGAATGATTGCATCATGTACTAGGTGTCATCGGTAAACAAAATAAAGGGTTTAATCAAATCCTAGTTTGAAAATTCAAACGCCAATTTGAAAAGTCAAACGGCTATTTTGTGAGGTGGAGGGAGAGTAGGAAACCTACTTGGGGAGGAGTTCCCTCCCTCCACCACCGGCCCACTTAGAGACCGAGTTGGGGAGGGACTCCCCTCCCCTTTGCGCGCCCCTCCACCTATATAAGGAGGGGCAGGGCTGCCCCTCCAAACTCACAACACCACGCACCGCAAACCCTAATCCTAGCCGCCAGCGCCGCCACCTCCTGCTGCCGCCGCCGCCTAGGCAAACCCTAGCCGCCGGCGTTGCTCCTCCTTGGTGCGTCTAAACCCTAGATCGCCGAGGCTCTCTCTCATAGTCCACCATACTCGCTCCGGCTTAAGGCGAAGCCCTGCGAGGTCTCCCCTCTACTTCCGGTACCACGCCGTTGTGCTGCCGGAATCGCGAGGAGAGTGCTACAACCTCCGCTGCCTGCTGGAACAAGGGAGAGGAAGGTCTTCGTCGAGTACCGAACGTGTGACCGACTGCGGAAGCGCTGCCGGAACACAGTGCCAGAAGGATCGTGTACGCGATCTTGAGATCGGCAAGAGTACGACCACATCACCCACGAGAATCCGCTCTCGTTAAACACTTTGTAATCTTCGATGGTGAGTTATTCCATTGACTCGTTGTTACAATCTAGTAGATAGATCTTGGCTTGTTTGTTTGTATGCGGTAGAATTTTTTTGTTTTCCATGCTACGAAACCCTACAGTGGTATCAGAGTCGTGTCTATATGTAGATCTGTTGCACGAGTAGAACACAATGGTCATTGTGGGCGTTGATGCTTTTTGTTGTCGATTGCTTCTTGTGTACTTTGCATCTTGCGGGATGGTGGGATGAAGCGGCCCGGGCTAACCTTACATGACATCGTTCATGAGACTTGCTCCACGCTTGACATGCAACTTGTATTGCATAAGTGGCTTTGCGGGTGCCTGTTTCTCTCAACATAGTTAAGATTCAATTTACAACGGGTGATTGACAACACTAGTATCAATGTTGTGGTTCTTGTTCGTAAGTTAGAACGAAACTTATTGAAAGCCCCAAACCACGTAAAACATGCAAAGAAAGTAGAGGTGTCTAACTTTGTTTTGCAGGGGTGTGATGTGATGTGATATGGTCATGATTGTGATTATATTTGATGTATGCAATGTACCTTATTGTAAGTTGGCAACCGGCAGGAGCCATATGGTTGTCTTTAATTTCTGTTAAGGCCCGCGTGTCTATTCAAAATAGTTGTAATAGTTGAAGCTGGTGGACGACAACCATGGAGCGGCATCATTGACCTTGATGCAATGCCGGTGATGATGGAGATAATGTTCGTGCTTGAAGATGGAGATCGGAATCACAAAGAAGAAATGCCATATCATATCACATATTATGAATTGCATGTGATGTTAATCCTTTATGCATCTTGTATTGCTTAGTTAAACGACGGTAGCACTATAAGATGATCCCTCATGCACATGAATTTCGAGTTCTAAAGTGTTCACCCTTAGTAAGCATCGTTGCTAAAATTTGTTGTTTCGAAGCACCACGTGATGATCGGGTGTGTTAGATTCCGCAAGTGTATACAACGTGAGCAAGCCAGATTTGCTCATGCGGAAGCTAAGGTTTGATCTTGACGAGCCTAGCATGTACAAACATGGTATCGGAACACGGATCACCGAAAGGTAAAGCATGAATCATATAGTAGATATGATGAACATGTCGATTGTTCGCCATTGAAGCTATATCAACTCTCATGATGATCGGTGTTGATGTGGTGAATTTGGTTTGTGTGATCACTAAAACAATGTGAGGGATATTGTTTTGAGTGGGAGTTCACCTAGATTAATTTCACTATTAATTAGAACTCAATTTGTCATAAACTTAGTCTAAACTATTGCAAATATGTTGTAGATCTATGGCGGCCCCTACCATCAATTTTAATGCGTTCCTAGAGAAAGAAAAGTTGAAAAACAATGGAAGCAACTTCGCGGATTGGTTCCGCAATTTGAGGATTGTCCTCACTGTTGGTAATTTGACCTATGTGCTGGATGCACCGCTGGGTGACCCACCTGCAGCTACTGCTACCGATGAAGTAAAGAATGTTTACCTCGCTCGGAAGACACAGTACTCCACAATTCAGTGTGCTATCTTGTATGGTTTAGAATCGGAGCTTCAGAAAAGGTTTGAGAATTCAGACCCACATGATATTGTCTGTGATCTCAAATTGATCTTTGAGACTCACGCGGCAATTGAGAGCTATGAGGCTTCTGAAAAGTTCTTTAACTGCAAGATGGAAGAGGGCAGCTCCGTCAGTGAGCATGTGCTTAAGATGTCTGGGCACGCAAACAAACTTCAAAGCTTGGGTATAGTGATTCCTAATGCTTTGGGGATTTATTGTGTCCTCCAATCACTACCACCAAGTTACAAGAACTTGGTGATGAACTACAATATGCAAAACATGAACAAGTAGTTGCCAGAACTCTTTGCCATGTTAAAATCTGCAGAAGTGGAGATCAAGAAAGAGCACCAAGTGTTGATGGTCAATAAGACCACCAAATTCAAGAAAGGCAAGTCTAAGCAAAAGGGACACTTCAAGAAGGGTGGTAAGAAAGTTACCGCGCCAACGAAGAAGACCAAGGCTGGACCTAAGCCTGATACTGAGTGCTTTTACTGCAAGGGAGAAGGTCACTGGAAGCGGAATTGCCCAAAGTACTTGGCGGATTTGAAGAACGGCAACATCAAGAAGAAAGGTATATCCGATTTACATGTTATTGATGTGTATCTCACTAGTACTCGTAGTAGTGCCTGGGTATTTGATACTGGTTCGGTTGCTCATATTTGTAACTCGAAACAGGTGCTACAGAATAAACGGAAGCTAGCGAAGAACGAGGTGACGATGCGCGTGGGAAACGGATCAAAGGTTGATGTGATCACGGTCGGCACACTACCTCTTCATCTACCATCGGGATTAGTTTTATACTTAAATAATTGTTATTTGGTGCCTGCGTTAAGCATGAACATTATATCGGGATCTTGTTTATTGCGAGACGGTTACTTGTTTAAGTCCGAGAATAATGGTTGTTTGATTTATATGAGTAATATGTTTTATGCACATGCACCTTTTATAGATGGTCTATTCTTATTGAATCTCGATAGTGGAAATACACATATTAATAACATTGAAGCTAAACGTTTGAAATCGAGCGATAACTCGACCTATATGTGGCACTGTCGTCTTGGTCACATTGGAGTGAAGCGTATGAAGAAACTCCATTCCGATGGACTTCTTGAATCACTTGAAAGATGCGAAGCATGTCTGATGGGTAAAATGACCAAGACTCCATTTTCTGGTATGATGGAGCGAGCTACGGACTTATTGGAAATCATACATACCGATGTGTGTGGTCCAATGAGTGTAGCATCGCGCGGTGGTTATCGTTATGTTCTTACCTTCACAGATGACTTGAGTAGATATGGGTATATCTATTTCATGAAACATAAGTCCGAAACTTTCGAGAAGTTTAAGGAATTTCAAAGTGAGGTGGAGAATCAACGTAACAAGAAGATTAAATTTCTACGTTCTGATCGTGGAGGTGAATATCTAAGTTACGAGTTTGGCGAGCATTTGAAGAAATGTGGAATACTTTCACAATTCACACCGCCGGGAACACCACAACGTAATGGTGTGTCCGAACGTCGTAATCGAACTCTCTTAGATATGGTTCGTTCTATGATGTCACTTACAGATTTACCGCTATCATTTTGGGGTTATGCATTAGAAACAGCCGCATTCACTTTGAATAGGGCACCATCTAAATCCGTTGAAACGACACCGTATGAATTATGGTTTGGGAAGAAGCCTAAATTGTCGTTCCTTAAAGTTTGGGGTTACGAAGCCTATGTAAAGAAGTTACAGCCGGACAAGCTTGAACCCAAAGCAGAAAAATGCGTCTTCATAGGATACCCAAAGGAAACTATTGGGTATACCTTCTATCATAGATCCGAAGGCAAAATCTTCGTTGTTAAGAATGGATCCTTTCTAGAGAAGGAATTTCTCTCGAAACAAGTGACTGGAAGGAAAGTAGAACTCGACGAGGTTGTCGAACCTTCTCTTGAAATTATGAGTAGCGCAGCACCGAAAGAAGTTCCTATGGTGCCTGCACCAATAAGAGAGGAAGCTAATGATGATGATCATGAAACTTCGGTTGTAGTTGCTACAGAGCCTCGTAGGTCAATGAGAACTCGTACCACTCCTGATTGGTATGATCCCGTTATGAGTGTCATGTTGGTGGACAACACCGATGAACATGCGACATATGAGGAAGCAATGATGAGCCCAGATTCCAATAAATGGCAAGAAGCCATGAAATCCGAGATTGGATCCATGTACGAAAACCAAGTATGGACTTTGGTGGACTTAACAGATGGCCAGAAGGCTGTCGAGAACAAATGGATTTTCAAGAAGAAAACAGATGCTGATGGTAATTGTCACATCCCAAGATTTTCCAAATCTTTTAATGTGAAAAATAAATGAATAAAATAAAACTTTGTTGATTTTCAGGGTGAGAAGAAACTTTTTGAATCCAATTGGAAACTTTCAAAACCTATTTGGATCAAATAAAATCCTAAAGGGATTTAAAAAGTTAAATAAAACAATAAACTTAAAATTATTTAAAATTACTATTTTGGATCTTTTAATAAAAGGATTTGGTTTTCAAAAGAAAAGGTGAATTTATAAATAAAGATTATTTTATAGAGCCAAATTAAACCTTGGCCAAGTTTTTGAAATAAAATGTTTTGTTTTGATAAAAATAGTAAAGGTTTATTTAAATAAAATAATAAGGATTCAATATCCAATTTTATTTAAGTAAAGGCTTTTCCCATTTTAAATAAACACTAAAACTTATTTATTTATTTTAAACAAGTTTTCCAAGTATTTTATATTCTCAAATAAAACCTATTCTCAAATAAAACCTACTAAAGTGTTTTTGGTTTTATTTTAGATTTCAAAATAAAGATTTTAATAAAACAAATCCTTTTTGAATTAAATGAATAAGGTCTATTCATTTAATTATTATTGGACCCTAAAATAAAAATGTTATTTTATTTTAAACAAGTTTTCCATGTATTCTATATTTTCAAATAAAACCTACTGATTTGGTTTTGAAAATATTTAGATTTCAAATGGAGATTTTAAATAAATAAATCAAACCCTATTTGATTTAATAACTAAGGTCTATTTTATTTAATTAATAAAGGGATCCTAAAAAGATTAAAAAATATTATTTTGTTTTGGACTTTGATTTGTGTTGATAAACAAAGCTAAACTCAACATAAAGTTTAGTGGAAGTTTATTTGATTTGGTTGATTGAATTGTGGTTTGAATTTCAAAACAGAAATTGAATTGGAAAAAGGAAAAAGAATTCAGAATATAAAAAA
Organism: Avena sativa; assembly: GCA_916181665.1. NCBI lineage: Eukaryota > Viridiplantae > Streptophyta > Magnoliopsida > Poales > Poaceae > Avena > Avena sativa. The sequence goes on along the minus strand of OV702280.1, from coordinate 228,061,900 downwards.
ATATGAAACGGCCCAGCCCAACTATCCTAGCCCAACTCAGCCCAACCTAGCCCACCTCTCCCTCTCAGCGAGCGAATCGTTTTTCACCGCGAAAGAAACCCGCAAGGACGCTGACTAGTGGACCCCAACTCCCTCTCTCACTCCACTGACGAAACGGCCCCACACCCGAGCTTTCTTCCTCACCCGCCGCGACCTCTTCTCCCCCAAACCTCGTCGTCGTTTCTGTCAAATAACTGCATGCTTGATTCCTCATAACCACGCGTTGAATCAGCCCCATGACCGCGCGCATTTAAGCGTCCCTCATCCCTCTCTTATCTCCCTCACACGCCAGACCTCCCTTGCCCCCAGGCTGCCACGATTTGAGCTGGCACTCCCTCTGTTCCGACGAGCTTGCAACCAAAATTCCGGCAACCCCTTACTGCCCCTTGACTCCCCGAGCATGCAGGCAAGTTCACCAGACTCTGGCGCACCGCTCTGTGGCCTCAGCTCGCCCGCGAGTGACCTGCAACCTCGCCTCCGTCTTCGTCTGAGCGCCACCGAAGAACCCCACAACTCCGGCGAGTCTTCCTGGTAAGCTCGGACCTCCCCGATGCCATTCAGTGATGCTCATATGCTCCTTAGTACCATGCGCTTCTAACGCACCCTCTACTTTGCTTCGGCATGCCCTGTAGCCTCACCCCCAACGTCGACCGAAGCACGCCCGACGCCGTGTCGACTCCGGTGAGCAATCCACATCGGACCAGAGCGCCCCTCGTCGAACCAACAACACCTTGAGCTTCCCCACGACATTGCGATCACGGTGAGCCTTCTCCTCCTCTCCCTTGCGTCCTGTATCACCAGCGATGACCTCGTCTGAGCGCCGCCGCCAGAGCGCCGCCGCCAGCGCCGCCACTAGTTGGCAAGCGTGCTACGCGCCGTAGGATCTTGATCTGACGCTCACGATAGATCCTTAGCCGAAGGGGTACGAGTGATCCTGTGCCGCTCGATCTATTTTAATCCAACGCCTCACATCGCTTGATCCGCGCGAACCGGTATTGCCCAGTAGAATCACGCCACGTGGCCAGCCTTTGGATTTAAAAACAGAAGCAAATCAATTAGATGTTCCAAATTGTAAATTCCATAACTTTTGTTCCACACGTCCAAAATTTGCAAACTTTATATCAATGGAATCAGTGGAACAAGCCCTAGCCAACCATGCCATTTGTTTAGTAAAAAGCTTCTGGAAAAATGTTTGTTTTTGCAGAAACATTTGTATGCTTGATTAGATTATAAAAATTGTTCAAAAATGATTTTGGGCTTAAAATCTTTGGCAAATGGTGTGATTTGAACCTACTGACCATAGGAAACACTTTGTGGATTCAAAAATGTATTTGGTGAAACAAAAGAATGATTCTTTGATTTAAAACCATTTCTAGTCAAATAAAAATATAGTTATTTATTAAAAATGGTTTTGGAAGAAAACTTTTGGGAAAGATTTTGTTTTAAACTCTATGACCCCAAAACACCAAGTTTTATGGTTTGAAAACATATTTGGTGAACCCTATAGATTAATGCCTTAGTAAAAATATTTCTACACCACATAAAATGATACTTTGTTTTGAAAATGGTTTAGGAAGTGAAACCTTTTGCAAATGACTTTGCCACTTTATAAAATGACCAATAGGTGTTTTCAAATGTTTATGTCCCATTAGGAACCACTTTTCCAAATAAAACAATCCTTGGCATGCTTGCATGCATTATCTTGGTTCTATGATTTTATGTGTTGTTTTGCTTGTTTGGTAGATTGAAATATTGTTTGCTTGATTGATTTGTAGTGACTTGAAGTGTGTGAACATTGCAAAGATCAAGGAGTGAACCTATACTCTACAAAAAAGGAAAGTGATGCTTCATACTTTTGTCCCATTACTTTCACTATGCATTAGTGATTTTTCTAAGTAAAACTTGCATGGAATTTTGCTAAGTATAAACCTTGCTATGGGAAAACCTAGTAGATGAAACCTTGGTAGAAAATTTCTAAGTTAAGACTCCTACTACTGTCATGCTTAGCTTAGCTAATAGAAAACAAGGGTGGAAATATATTCACACTATGGAAAATTTCTAAGTCTGAGGACTTGTGTTTTTGTTTAATAAAACAACTAAGTTAATGAATCACCTGGGTGGAATGCTAATTGCTTGGTGGTTTTTGGTTGAGTGGTTCACAAGGCCCATGTTTATGGTTGACCTTGTGTATCTCACTTGTGGATGGCCACCCAGGAACAAAGAGATTTGAGATGTCAAATGTTGAGAAGCTTCAAGTGCAACCACTTGGCATTATGGGCTCTGCCTGGATCATATAGGTTACAAGAACTTAGCCATATGGACAGTTGGTGGTAGGGTTTGATAGGTTGGAGAGCGTCCATTTTGGTCTAAGGGAAGGCTTCTGAAAGATCTTGTCTTGGGAAACCAAGTCTTGTGGGGAAAGTGCACCACCTCTGCAGAGTGTATAATCTAAGTACTCAGCCATGTCCCTGGTAAAGGACAATTTGAGCATCAAGACATGGAAGCAATCAAGAATCTCATCATCCAAATTTCTAAGTTAAAAACTTGTGGTTGAACAAGGGTTAAAGGATCTTCAATCTTTGATTGGGAGATGCCATGGGAAAGATTATTTTGTCAAGCAAAAACTTAGTGTTTTCAAATGTTAGGGAAAAATCTATTTTGAGCAATGCAAGCCTCAACTCCACTTAGCCAAATGAATGTAGAAGATAGACTCCACTATACTACCATAGTATCACTTTCCAATACAATTCAAATGTATTGACCCTTGTGGCTGTAACTTGTCATGTTGCAGGTTTGATTGATTTAGTGAAGTGTGTTGATTAGGATTACAAAGTCTACAACCAACATGTCTGCCTGTGGCACTTTGAAGATGAAAGACCCCATGCTTATAGATATTCTGCTGCAATGTAATGTAATAGCCAAATGAGCTATGTAAGATGTAATAAAATTATGTTATTCCTGGTTATAAAGTTGTATATGACCTTTGTTTCTTGATATTACATCTTAACTGTGGATGCTAGCTATTGATCCAGGGACTAGCATTGTAAACACAGGGGACTCTACCTTATATTAGAAGGTTGGGATCCCTTACAGCAATGTTACTGTCTATAAAGCTCGACTTGTCGCAAAAGGGTTTCGAAAAATTCAAGGAGTTGACTATGATGAGACTTTCTCACCTGTAGCGAAGCTAAGTCTGTGAGGATTATGTTAGCAATTGCTGCATATTATGATTATACGATATGGCAGATGGATGTCAAAACAACATTCCTCAATGGAGACATTGATGAAGAGTTGTATATGATGCAACCCAAAGGTTTTGTCGATCCTAAAGATGCTAACAAGGTATGAAAACTTCAACGGTCCATCTATGGATTGAAGCAAGCATCCCGAAATTGGAATCAACGTTTTGATAAGGTAATCAAAAGTTTTGGTTTTATACAAACTTATGGAGAAGCTTGTATTTACAAGAAAGTGAGTGGGAGCTCTGTAGCATTCTTATATCTAGATGACATATTGTTGATTGGGAATGATGTAGACCTTCTTAATAGTGTCAAGGAATATTTGAATAATAGTTTTTCAATGAAGGATCTTGGCGAAGCAGCTTACATATTAGGCATAAAGATTTATAGAGATAGATCGAGACGCCTAATATCATTGCCACAAAGTACATATTTGGACAAAGTTCTAAAGAGGTTTGGAATGGAAGATAGCAAGAAAGGGTTCTTGCCCATGTTGCCCAATACGACCTTGAGTAAAACTCAAAGTCCGACAACGGCAGAAGATAGAGAAAGGATGAGTAAAACTTCCTATGCCTCAGCCATAGGATCTCTAATGTATGCCATGCTATGTACTAGACCCGACATTGCATATGCTGTTAGTTTAACTAGCAGATATCAAAGTGATCCAGGAGTGGATAATTGGACAGCGGTCAAAAACATCCTTAAGTACTTGAGAAGAACTAAGGATATGGTTCTTTCTTATGGAGGTGATGAACAGCTCGTTGTTAATGGTTACACCGATGCTAGTTGGAACACCGATCCGGCTGATTCTAAATCACAATCTGGATACGTATTTACTTTGAATGGTGCAGTAGTTAGCTGGAGGAGTGCAAAGTAAAGCGTTGTGGCGAGATCTTCAACTGAATCGGAATACATGGCTGCTTCGGAGGCTTCACAAGAAGCGATATGGATGAAGGAGTTCATTACAGAGCTCGGTGTGGTTCCTAGTGCGCTGGACCCAATGTCTATCTACTGTGATAACATGGGCGCCATAGACAATGCACAAGAACCAAGGTCACACAAGAAGCTGAAGCACATCAAGCTGCGTTTTCACGCTTTTCGAGAACATGTCCAAGATGGGGACATAAAGATTTGCAAAGTACACACAGATCTGAATGTGGCGGATCCGTTGACTAAACCTCTCCCGAGGGAAAAGCATGACCAACACCAAACTGCCATGGGTGTTCGGTATATTACCATGTAATCTAGATTAGATGACTCTAGTGCAAGTGGGAGACTGTTGGAGATATGCCCTAGAGGCAATAATAAATATAGTTATTATTATATCTTTGTGTTTATGATAAATGTTTACATTCATGCTATAATAGTATTAACAAGGAAACATTAATACTTGTGTGATTTGTAAACTAAAATAGAGTCCCTAGTAAAGCCTCTTTATAATACTAGCTTGTTGGTTAATAAATGATTGTGGTTTCCCTATCATGAACATTGAGATGTTGTTAACAACAAGATCATATCGTTAGGAGAATGATATGGTGGACATACTCCTATAGATAAGCATAGCATAAAGATCAAGTCATTTTAATAGTTCAAATGCTATATGCTTTCTGATACATAGTAACCTAATTCCTTCGACCATGAGATCATGCATATCACCTTCACCGGAAGGATGCTTTGATGACATCAAACACCACACCGTAACTGGGTGGCTATAAAGGTGGCATTGAGTGTTCAGAAAGTATTGGTTGAGACACATGGATCAAGAGTGGGATTTGTCCATCCATATGACGGATAGATATACTCTGGGCCCTCTCGGTGGAATGTCATCCAATTAGCTTGCAAGCATGTGACTGGCTCACAAGGGATCACATATCACGGGAACGAGAAAATAGTACTTATCAGTAACGAGGTTGAACTAGGTATGTAGAGATACCGACGATCATAACCTCGGATAAGTAAACTATCGTGAGACAAAGGGAAATTGGTATCGTATGTAAGTGGTTCATTCGATCGCAAAGTAATCGTAGAAATATGTGGGAGCCATATGAATTTCTAGATTCCTCTATTGGTTATTGTTCGGAGAAGTGTCTCGATCATGTCCGCATAATTCACGAACTGTAGGGAGACACACTTAAGGATTCGACGTTGTTTGAGTAGTTATGGAATGATGAGTACGAGACCGAATGTTGTTTGGAGTCTCGGATGGGATCCGGGATATCACGAGGAGATCCGGAATGGTCCGGAGAATAAGATTCATATAAGGAAAGTTCTGTTTCGGGGTTGGAGAATGGTTCCGGTGTTTTCATCGGGAATGTTCTAGAAGGTTCCGGAATGTCCGGCACTTCGGAGGGGAAGGGTACATGAATGTGTCATAACAAGTTGGAATGATTGCATAATGTACTAGGTGTCATCGCTGAACAAAATAAAGGGTTTAATCAAATCCTAGTTTGAAAAGTCAAACGCCAATTTGAAAAGTCAAACGGCTATTTTGTGAGGTGGAGGGAGAGTAGGAAACCTACTTGGGGAGGAGTTCCCTCCCTCCACCGCCGGCCCACTTGGAGACCGAGTTGGGGAGGGACTCCCCTCCCCTTGGCGCGCCCCTCCACCTATATAAGGAGGGGCAGGGCTGCCCCTCCAAACGCACAACACCACGCCCCGCAAACCCTAATCCTAGCCGCCGGCGCCGCCACCTCCTGCTGCTGCCGCCTAGGGCAAGACGCCGCTGCCGCCTAGGCAAACCCTAGCCGCCGGCCTTGCTCCTCCTTGGTGCGTATAAACCCTAGATCGCCGAGGCTCTCTCTATAGTCCACCATACTCGCTCCGGCTTAACGAGAAGCCGTGCGAGATCTCCCCTCTACTTCCGGTACCACGCCGTTGTGCTGCCGGAATCGCGAGGAGAGTGCTACAACCTCCGATGCCTGCTGGAACAAGGGAGAGGAAGGTCTTCGTCGAGTACCGAACGTGTGACCGACTGCGGAAGCGCTGCCGGAACGCAGCGCCGGAAGGATCGTCTACGCGATCTTGAGATCGACAAGAGTACGACTACATCACCCACGAGAATCCGCTCTCGTTAAACACTTTGGAATCTTCGAGGGTGATTTATTCCATCGACTCGTTGTTACAATCTAGTAGATAGATCTTGGCTTATTTGTTTGTATGAGGTAGAATTTTTTTGTTTTCCATGCTACGAAACCCTACAAGGTGTTCGTTGGCAGTCGGAGTATGCGGGTCCGATTTGTACGCCCAGTCGAATCGGCAGTGGACTCCCTGAATGAAAGAGGGAACTTCTTATCTTAGTCGCAATAACGGCGACCAGTCGAATCGTAGCACGGCGAATGGGTCGGTGATTAGTCGAATCACTTCTATGGTGATCAGGTCGGCGAATCGTCAAGTCGCTGAAGCCAGCGAGTCGATTAGGCGAAGTTGGACCGTTAGCACTGGTCAAACTAGCCGTTGGGTAATCCAACGGTAATATCGGCGTAATCACCGCGCGGTAACGGTCCTCCAAAAATGGCGGGTAGCAACCGTTATATAAAGGAGTGACGGGCGAGGACCGATCATTCCCCACATTTCCTCCGATCTCGCGCACCTCCCAGTCTTCCATTCCTCCATAGAAAATAGTGCGATTCTGAACGATCCACGACTCCAGATCCTTCGAATGATGGCGCCTCCAACGGAACCATGGGGGAGATCCAAGTGCACGAAAGTGCTGTTGAGGTCATTCGAGGAGGCGGGGATCCCCTGCGCCGGGAGATGGCGTATCCCTGCGGCCAACGAAGTGGTGCCAGATCCGCGTGCCGGAGAATTCATTTGCTTCACGAGCCACCTGGAGAGGGGGCTCAGATTCCCCACCTCCCTCTTCTTTCGCCGCTTCTGCGCCTACTACGGCATCCAGCCGTCAGACCAAGGACCGCACAACATCGAGCAACTCGCCATCTTTGTGGTGTTTTGTGAGTGATACCTAGGCTGCCTGCCATATTTCCCCCTATGGCAAGATCTGTTCCACAGGAGGATCGGACACGAAGAGGCAGGCGGCCCGATGTTGGCCATGGGCGGCCTCACCTTTCAATTGAAGTCGAAGGCCTCCTTATTCGATCTGATGCTGCCGAAGAAGGCGGCAAACGAGTGAAAAAAAACATTGGTTCTACGTGACCGAGTCGCCGCCGGACGACGAGGTGGCGCTTCCGATGTACTCAGCCGACCGGCCTGAGCCGCGTCGGCTCCAAGTCACCAATCTCCCGCACAACCAGCGGATGGTGGTCGACGAAATGCTGAAGACGATCCGCAGCTTGAAGAAGAAGGGCCTCCAGACCATCAATCTATACAATTTCTGGTTTGGGCGGCGGCTAGTACCTCTGGCCAATCGCGCCCACTACATGTACGAGTACACGGGCAAGGACGACCTGACAAAGTCCTTCCATGCCGAGTGGAGGCTCAACGATTACACCTTGTCCTTGAAGAAGATCACCAAGGCGGAATACCTTGACGCGAAGGCCGTGGTCCCCCCTTACACCGCGAGGCGCAAGGCTCCAAAGGTAAGTCCTTACTTTCTTGTACATTTCACAGTCGCAGATTTGTAGTCGCGGTTCGTACCTGATGTTGTGGACTCTGACCTCGACGGCC